>JAPDRO010000009.1:0-1232081 GCA_030247885.1 Taxawa tesnikishii (nom. ined.) | reverse complement strand
CTTCGTTCAGTTACGTATTGCTCCCTAACCTAACCTCCTAACCTAACCCTAACCCTAACCCTAACCCTAACCCTAACCCTAACCCTAACCCTAACCCTAACCCACTCACTCACTCACTCACTCACTCACTCACTCACTCACTCACTCTTATTCTTACTCATTCTTACTCTCACTCACTCACTCTCTTTTTCAATGTTTTTTCTCTTTCTACTTTATTTCTTTCTTTCTATTTTATCTCTCTACTTCTTTTATTCTTCTTATATCTTATTACTCTACTACTTTATTACTTTACTACTCTATTACTCTACTATTCTATTACTCTACTATTTTATTACTCTATTATTTTATTACTTTACTACTTTACTACTTTATTATTTTATTACTTTATTACTATATTTTTATTACTTTCTTATTCTTTTTAAATATTACTTTAACTCTACTAATTTATTATTCCATTCTTATATTACTATATCTCTATTACTTTACTCCTTATCTTTTACTATAAATCTCTTATTTTAACTTTTTTCTTTTATTTCTTTTCTTTCTTTTATTTTATCTCTTCTTATTTTCCTATTTTTTACTTTTATTCTATTTCTATATTATTATATCCCTATTACTTAAACTTTCTTTCTTTATTCCTTCCTTATTATAACTCTTATTTTCTAACTTACTTATTTTATTCCTTCTCTTTTTATTACCTTTTCTTTTTATTATCTTCTCTTTTTCTTTTATATTATCCTCCCTTACTTTACTTTCCTTTTTACTTTTTTTCTCTTATTCTTAACTAATCTCCTTTTTCTTTTTATATTCCACTATTTTACTTTAATTTCTTTTACTTTACTATTAAATCTATTAGTTTTTCTTTTTCTTTCTTTTATCTTTTTTATCTTAAGAGATATATCTTTTCTCTTTAAAATATTATACTTGTTATAGAGAGAAATATTACCTTTTTTTTTTGAAAATCCTATATAGAGAAATATTGTTCCTTTCTTTAAAACTTAGCTTTTCTATGATTATCGTCTTCTTCATTTATATACTTACTTTTTACCCTTATTTATCTAAACCCTAACTCTTAGTTCTATATTATCCTATATAATCCCTAAGGTTTAAGAAGAACTTTATTATACTTTAGGATTCTTTCTTAACTTCTTTATAACTTAGCTTAAGTCTATTTAACTAAGTTACTTTCCTTATCTATTAGACTTCTTCTTAACTACTCTAACTAACTTATTATTAGGCGTTTACTTTTTGTTAGGACTCTTTCTTGCTTGTCGGAGCTAGTAAGGACCTAACGTATTTACCTCTTAAGCTATTATCTATTTTTTTCCTTCGCTACTTCTTCTGTTTTTTCCTTCACTACTTCTTCTGTTTTTTCCTTCACTACTTCTTCTGTTTTTTCCTTCACTACTTCTTCTGTTTTTCTTATAGGTCGTTGCTATTAGTTGTCTCTGACCTCGCTATCTTAGAACGACAATAAAGCCTTTGCCGCTACTCTGACTCCCTGTACCGCCATTCCGCCTCCAAATCTTGTCTCCTCTCCCAACCAGTCAAAGAAATCCTCCACCCCGGCGAATCTGCGCCGGAAGTGGTCCTCTAGCCATCTGGCTCCTCCGGCGCTCACGAATATCCCGTAACAGAGCGGCAGGACCACGTCTCCGTGCTCACACGCTTCTTCCTTACTGGTCTTGCTGAGCTCAGCCCTTTGGCAGATGGACTGAGGGTTTAGGCACCAGAAGCAGCTCGTGTACGGACGCAACCACTTTCGTCCGCGTGTCTCGTGCCGCTGCCGTACTCGACTGCGCTCGTGAAACACCTCATGCCGCCGGGCACACTTGGAGAACTCGTGCTTCCATTCCTCGTCCATCGCACGGCAGAGCAAGCATGTCCCGCGCACGCTGGCCAGGTCCAGACGGTAGTTGACAAGTTCGGAGTGAGCCTGCAGCCGCTCTTGCTGGATGAGATCGAGTCCGGTGTGGGCGGTCTGCCGTCTTGTCGCGTCCGAGGCTGCGATTGGATCCTCGTGAGCCGCTTTGCAGACGTCGCAAGCCACGTCTTCCGGCATGCACCACCTTCGGTGCTGAGCGAGATCGAGGTGTTCGCTCAGCGAAGTTCGGAAACATTGCTCGCCTCGTAAGTACTTGTGCACGGCCTGCTTGTCCCGTCGCTTGCGAAGTGACACGTCGTCCCTGCAGCTGCCCGTCTGCTCCGAACCGACGTCGACGTCGTCTTCGAGCTGTGCCTGCCACGTCGCCGGCAGGAGAACCATCGAGTACGCCTCCATCCCGTCGCGGCCGGCCCGACCCGACTCCTGCGCGAAGGTGACCAACGAGTCCGGCTCCCCTACGTTCATGACCAGACGTACATGAGCGTGGTCGAAGCCTTCGGCAAGAGCGGTCGTGGCAACGAGATACGGGCGGTCGGAGGTATGGATCCAGCGATCAACGATGAGCTTCTTCTGTTCCGGCGTTCCGCTCTTTGCGGTGTATGCAGCACAACCAAGCAGTTGGCACAGGCTGTCCGCGTCCTCACACGTTCGGACGTATAGGACGATCTTGTCACGGGAATGATCGAACAGGTCGGAGTCGCGCCACGCGTCTTGCGCTTCGACCGCACTCTGCTCCAGAAGGCTGCCTTTGCGAGGGTCTGCCCTGCGGACCATGTAGAATATGTTGGGTCGGTTGCTCGATGCTCTGATGGTTGTCGGACGGTAGAGGTAGTTGCGCTCCTCAAACTCCTCTTTCATGGACGGAGGCAGTGTGGCTGTCAGGTAGACAAACTGCGTCCTGAGATTGCGGACCGCAGTAAGGTCGACGATGCTCGATCGGTAGTCAACGGCAGTCACCGTCAGGTGGCATTCGTCGATCACGATTCGATCGAGTTTCTGCTGGACGATCAGGCTTCGTGCGTATTTCGTGAAGTGTGTTGTGGCCGCAGCCTCAACGCTGACGATTATCAGCGATGCTTCTCGACTTTCTCCCGGCAACCATTCGAGGTGAGCGATGTTCAGTTCCCGTATCCGCCGAAGCAGGTCTGCCCGAAGGGATACGAGCGGCACGATGAGGATGGTGATCCCGGCATCAGGCAGCGTACACGGCAACATGAAGGACAGGCTCTTTCCGGCTCCGGTTGGCAAGATGGCCACCACCTGCTCCGTCCACGACATGATCGTGGTGAGGGTCTGTTCCTGCTCCCTCGATTTCCACATCATTCTCTGGTTGCCGTAGAGCTTTCTGAGCCCTTCCAGCAGAGCCTCTGCCGACCACGGTTTGCGGGGCCGATAGACACCCTTGGCAAGTCGTTCCTTCAGTCGACACTCTTCTCCGTCCCTCTTTCGCTTCTTGCCTTTTAGCATCGTCTCCACTCCCCAGAAGTCCTGCCACAACGTTGACGCGCGAAGTCCCATTCGGATCAGCCCGTCCCACACGTTGCCGAAGGTCGCTCCCGTCTGATTGGCATACGCCCTGTTGACCGTGCGTGTCTTGTGGTTGCGCTGTCTCGTCATCGCTCGGATATCCTCCTCCATCTCCTCGGCGTCCTCGTCGTCTTCGTTGACTTCGAAGCAGCCTATGTTGCTCGCAAACTTGGTCTTGACGATGGCCACGCTCATCTGGCGCCAGTTGGAAACGTGAAGCCGGGGTGTGCACGCCCGAGCACTGGCTTCCTCCAGACAACGACTCAACCGTCCTTCGCCCCACACCTTTCCGTCTTTCTCCCACAAGAACGAGGAGAGCAGTGCCTTTGGTGATTGCTGCCGCAGAAAGACCTGTCGTAGCGGCACGACATAGACGAGGTAATCCAGCAACAGGTCGCCCACCGGATTGGCGAGAAACCGGATGTTTTCCTTGTACCTGCCCGTCTGCTGCTGACCTTTGTGGTATTTGACATGTATCATGACACGATCGTGGCGGAGTGTGATGGATCGTCGTCGTTGCGTGTTCCGCCAGGTCATGGAGAAGAACTCGCTTTCGCGGATGGGCTGACCGCCACTGATGTGAACGAGGACACACAAGCGTTTCAAGAACTCCTGCACAGTTGCCTCGTAGCCGGCTAGCGCACTGTCCCTCCAAACGAAGCCGCTCGCTGATCGACGGTCTTGCTGAAGGAAAAGGCGGCACAGTTGCTCGGAACGCTCAACGGCGGCCAACAGAGCTTTGTCCGTCCCCTCAGCAGGAGAGCGTTGTCACGATGCTGGATCAAGCTCCAGCCGACGGTATCGACGTTGCCGCTATCTCTAAGCGCCCAAGACTGCATGCGGCGTAGGTCCTTCTGACCCAGCAGCAAGTCGTCGTACAGTAGCCGTTCGCACTCACGGTATTCGGAGAGCAGTAGCGTGGGGATCTGGTCCATACGCAGCTCTGTATCTTCGTATGTCAGGACCTGTTCGCTTTCGTCCCAACAGGCCTCATGATCACCCACGCTGTCCTTCGAGATGCGAAACAGCAACAGGCGCCAGCGGAGTATCTCCCCATCGGCGTCTCGGCCGTCTGCTGCAGATAACTCTCACAGCATTCCTTGACGAGCGCGAGCGTTTCTCCCCACCCTGCCGCTCTTTGCGAGCACAGTCATAGAAGATCAGCAGCTGCGCGACCCATATCATCGCAGACAGACTGCTGTTGAAGTTGCCGGGTTCCATCCAGCCTTGCGTAGACGGCTTGATGCTTAGCATCGCGCAGAAGCTCACTATTGGCGAGCGGTACCGTCGGGCTCCGGTAGTGTGACGGATAACGAGCATCCATAACTCAACCAGCCCATCTCTCAGTTGGCCCTTGATCCCTTCACCCGTGCCCGTCGCTCCCCGTTCTGCTAACCGACGGAGGTTATGCCACACCACCCTTTGCTTGTCCGTCGGTTCGATCACGTCCTCTGGCCGGATCGTCTCCTCCGAGTCAGCACTGAAGTGGTACTCGTCACAGATCGCCACTCGCTCCAGGTACGACAGGAACTGTGACGCCAGCTTGAAGTAGACCTTGAGCGTGCCGGGCTCCTTGTAAGGATCGAACGGCCGAACCTTCCCAATCGACTCGACCTGCGACGACTGGAACCGACTGAGAACGACGCGACATGGCCAAGTGAGCATACAGTCGGGTCCGTCGAAACACCAGCCGTGCGCCTCCCTGAGCACGTCCTCCATCGCATCGACGATCGTCCGCAGAGGACATCCTTCGTCTCGCGAGGGCACGGCGATCGCTGCTCGGATCTCGTCTTTCTTCAAGCCGCAGACATGGTCGACGATGCCGGTCTCTCTGAGCCATGGTACCACGGTAGAACGATGCTCGTCGAATCCGCGGACACGGTTGGCCGCAGATGCGGCGTCGCGCTCTGCCTGAAGGATGTCTTCTTCTTGCGTCCGGAAGAAGTCACGCTGGTGACCGGCTCGCCTCCGACCGCAAATCTCCAGGTCCGCTACTTGGACCTCGAAGTACCTCTGCCAGCTTCCGACCTTGAAGAAACGCTGACAGGCGCGGTCGCAAGACCACAGCTTGTTGTGGGTATGGACCTGCTTCAAACGAGCATCGCCGCCTCGCTTCTGTCCGTTGACCCAGCCGTGTTGCCGCTCACAATGATCTTGCATGCCACGCGGAGTGCGGCATATATAGGGACAAAGCCTGCCTTCGCCATCTTTCCCGCCACACTTCAAGCCGTCGAAGTACACCGGAAGTCCCGTTACGGGAGGCTCTGTTGCTGCTGGATAGATGACATCTGCCTCGACTTGCGCAAGTTCGGTAAAAGACCCGACTTTGGCAATAATGTCCCGCCGTTGTTGTAAGCTGAGACGCTTGTGATGCACACGAAGATGTTTGGCGAGCTGCGAAGGTACGACTGCATACTGACAATGGATGCAAACAAGGATGCGGTGCTGGGCGACTACTTGGAAGAGACGATGAAAATCATCCATCTGAGTCTTGGCTTGCCTTCACGGCTGCCATACTTGCGAGGCCAGACATAGCTATATTACCTTTCTAAGGATTTAAAGGATCCATGTGATGCTCAGGATCAATTGTTTAGAGCGTACTGATCACGTCGCATAGACACAGGGCTGGTCTTTGTTTGGAGAGGCCGCCCTGCGAAAATGCGGGAGTGGCCTATGCACAAGGCGCCTCATCTTTTTCCTTTTAAGACCGCCGCCCTTGATGTTCCATGTATATGGCATATATATGAGTGGTGTTTGGCATGCAGAGAGAATAACCTTATGACAGTATAGTGTGTGGGTTTCGAGAAGGTTGGGGCTCGGGAAGGCAAACGAATCGTGGTCAACAGGTGCAAACGAATCGTGGTCGTTCCTCTAACCCTTAGGGTTATAGCCCACGCAAAAGCAAACGAATCGTGGCCATTCGTTTGACTTCTACGAGTAGTATTTCCTTCTTATAAACTCTACTATAAACTCCTTATACTCTTGCCGCGTCTTCCCTTTTACTTCTACTACTTTATACTTAATTTTCTTCCTCGTTATTTTCGCCCTAAATATCCTTACTTCCTTCTTACTCTAATATATCTTCCTTTATAACTCCGCCTCCTTCGACGGTAATAACGTCGCTATTAATAATACTATTTATACCTCCGTATTTACTAACTTACTTATTTAACTTATACGCTTATAGAAACTTAAATTATTGTTTAAAATAACGTAATACTCGTCAATTACGATCCTATTTAACTTCCTCTTTACTTAGTTTATATACGTATTAAACCCTTTACTAACTACTAACTTTAGTATTATAAATATTATCGTTACGTCGTCTACTTACTAGTATACCTCTTACTTTATATACGTAATACTTACTTACTTATAACGCTATATTATATTTTGCTATAATACTACTAATAGTACTATTATAACTATTAACTTACCTAGTACGTATATTACTAGTAATATAAATAATATATTCTTACTTTCTCTTATTATTATAACTACTATTACCTTAGGCTTACCTTATATAATTACCTCGATCGCTAGCTTTTATATACCTTTAAACTTTACCTTTAACTTTATTATTTCCTTTAACTATTATTTTGTATTTGTAATACGTAATAACTTTTACTTAGCTACGCGTACTTATTTAGCTTAGTTTTCTTATACTATTATTAGCTCCCTTATCTTACGTTTTCGTCTTATATTTATATTATACTTATACTTATCTTTCTCTTTTACTACTAACGCGAACTCTAAAAACGCGTACTATATAGTACTAGACTACTTAAATTACTTCCTCTTTTCTATTATACTACTATTTATCTTATTTAATAACCTAGCGTATATTATACTTACTACGTATAACGTATATTTTACTTACTTATTTATAATTAACTTTAACTTCTCCTCGACGTTATCCTCGTTTTAATTACTATTCTTATTATCCTCGTCGTCCTTATCTTACTCGAACGATATTACCTTTCGTATAAACTTCTAACTAATTTTAATAGTTAACTTACGATATAACTAGATACTTAATTCTTATCTTAACTCTTTCGTACTTTCTTACTTAATTACTTACTATATTCTTACTAATATTTACTTCTTATTATATAGTCCTACGTCTTAGTATTATAAATAATTAGAAACGCTCTACTATTCCTCCTAGTCTAGCTAAAACTACTTTTTAATACTATCTAAAACGGTAATACTAACTATAAATACTTAACTAATATATCCCTTACCTTTCTAAGTAAATACTAGTAAATAATCTTAACGTCTTTACTTATAAAATACTCCTTATAGTACCTCGTTATAAATACTACTAACTCGTCCTTTATAAATACGTTTTTATACTTTCTCTTAACTATGTTATTATACCTTATACTTAATAACTCTAGCGCCCTCGCTAGTTAACTACTTATAACGTATATTAATACTAATAACTTCGCTTTAAACTCTACTACGTTAACTATATACTCCTTTACTTTCGCCCTCTTAATTTCTAATGTTTTTAACTTAATAAACCTTTCCCTTACTTATACGTTACTTTAGATTATATTAAATAACTACGTCTACTCGATTATATTTAACTAATTTCTCTCGTCTTATAAAAAACTCTATTTATACGTAGTATTATTAGCGTCGTTACGTAACGTTTACTATAGGATCTATAGCGCCCGAAATCCGTATAATAACTCTTCTTTTAACTAGCGCTTTATATTTACTATTAACTTATATATAAATCTATAAAATATATTTATACTAAACTATAATACTTTATACTATATTATATTACCCTTTACTTAATCTACGTTTCCTTTCGCCGTCGTATTATAATAGATCTTTAACTCGTATATCCTTAAATTTAATATTTACTATATTAGTAAACTTATCTTACGTACTATAAATTAGTCTACTATCTCCTTAACTACTATAATTACTCCTCTCTTCCCTCCGACTACGCTATATTACTAATAATAGTCTTATAATTACTATCGCTATTATTATCTTCTTTATTACTATTTACTCCTTTCGCTTATTCGTCTTTTATTTCCTTTAGTCCCTCGTCTTAAAACGCCTTTTATACGACTATAAACTACGAAATCTTAATTAACTTAAATAAAATTAGTAAGTAACTATTCGTCTCCTTTTATTCTCTTTCTTTAACTTCTAAAATAGTTATAGTATAAACTATCGCGTACTTATAATCTTTCGCTATATTACTTTAATTTAATAATATAATATAAAATTCTAAATACGTTTCTTTTACTTTTAATAACTTTCCCTATTCTTTCGTATTTGCCCTTTTAGCTTATTCTTCTCCTTTACTTACTCTTAACTCTTCTTCGTCCTTTAGTATTACTTATTTATTACGCTCTTATTTAGCTAGAATACTCCTTACTTATAGTTATATTAATTGTAAATATACTACTATTTACTTTACTTACCTTTATAATACCTTTTACGCTCTTTATTACTTCCTATTAAACTAGTACTTCGAACTATCTTACTTATACTTCTTATATATAGTCCGCGCGAAAAATATTAATAACTACTTTTATAGCTACGTATATATTAATATTCCCTTTACGTTTTAGTACGCTATTAATAGTATATACTTCGTCTACTTGTCTTTTATTTAGATTACCTTAATATATATAAAATACTTAGCTTACTATCTTACTATTTACTATATTATATAGGCTAACTTCTTTATTATCCTTTAAATTACTACTTCTATTAACTCCTTCGTTTCGTCTAACTAGTTTACGCTTACTATTAACTACTTATAGTCTAACTTTACTAAATACGCGTCTTATTTTATTTTATTTAACTACTAGCTTACTTTATTCGTTTCTTTTTCGTCGATTTTTACCTTTATCTTCGCCTTAATACTATTTATATTCTTAACTACCTTAGCTATAAACTAGGACTATATCGTCTTACTATTCGGAATATCTTGTACCTTGCTACCTTCTTATACTCTTTACTTACGTTCTCTTACCTCGAAAAACGCTAAATAGGCCTAGTAGATAAAAATCCTTTAGTACTTAACTATCTTTTATAGTAGTATTACTTCGTTCTTAGCTTCTACTTACTTTACGTTAGTCGGGCGCTCCTCTCGCTTATATTATATTTAACTATAAGTTTTACGATAATATTTACTAATATTTTTATTTATCTGTTAAATATACTAACGTAGTTCACCACCGAGCGGCCAACCACCACCGAGTGGCCCGCCTCACCAACCTTTGCCTATTACATGTCTATTGCCTACAATGCCACCACCACGTAACGCGCAGAAGACCTACAACGAAGGCACACTGTCCCTTGCTATCCAGGCTACCCAAGCCAAGACACCAGATACTACGAGACACGCAAGCAGAGCGTTTGACGTCCCCCGAACGACGCTAAGACGACGACGCGACGGAACCCTCTCACGACGCGATACTCAGCCCAACTGCAGGAACCTTAGTAGCCTAGAAGAGGACGCAGTTGTGCGACGCATACTTGAGCTAGATGCGCGAGGGATAGGCGCTACAAGGACTATGGTCGGAGAAATGGCCAATGATCTACGCGCCGCGCGTGGAAAGGGCCCGTTGGCAAGAACTGGGTAGACAGGTTCAAGACGCGTATCGACGATATCAAGCTTCGACGCAGCCGTCCATACGATCGTCAGCGAGCCTTGAACGAAGATGCACGCGTTATAGCGCCCTGGTTCAAGCTTGTAGAGGACACAAAGGCGAAGTACGGCATCCTGGATGAAGACACACACAACTTTGATGAGACAGGCTTCATGATGGGCGTGATAAACGCTCATATGGTCTTCACAGGCACTGAGAAGCGGAACAATCCAAAGAAGATACAGCCGGGCAACCGGGAGTGGGTTACAATCATCCAGGGCATCTGCGCTAGTGGGTGGGCTATCCCACCCTTTATCATCTTCGGCGGCAAGGTCCTCATATCAAGCTGGTACCCAGGCCTGCCTCGTGATTGGGTTATCGAGACTAGCCCTAACGGCTGGACGTCAAATGAGCTTGCTATCAGGTGGTTAAAGCACTTTGACGCGCATACAAAGGGGCGTACTATAGGAATGTATCGTCTACTGATTGTGGACGGCCATGAGAGCCACAATAGTCACAGTTTCCACAAGTACTGTGAGGAACAGAAGATTGTTGTTCTCTGCATGCCTCCACACTCATCGCACCTGTTGCAGCCGCTTGACGTGGGCTGTTTTGCCCCCTGAAGCGGGCGTACTACACGGAGATTGACAGCTGGTCACGGTACTCAGTCACGCAAGTCAAGAAAGAGAGCTTCTTGCCAGCCTTTCATATCGCTTTCGACAAGGCAATCACAAAGGAGAATATCCAGGCAAGCTTCAGAGGCGCTGGGTTGGTCCCCACGACCCAGAGCGAGTGCTATCGAAGCTTGATGTGGTGCTTCGCACGCCAACACCTCCACCGGTAGAGGCCACCCTATGGGAATCCAAAACACCAGGCAACCTGCAGGAGATAGAGGCCCAATCAACACTAGTCCGCGAGCGCATACAACAGCACAGAGAATCGCCTGTTTCACCTCTTCTGCAGGCTGTCAATTCGCTTGCCAAAGGCATAGCTATCATAGGTCATAATTCAGTGTTGCAGACCAGGGAAATCGCAGGTCTTCGCAAGGCAATAGAGGCAGCAACAGAGCAGCGCAAACGCAAGAGGAAGTATGTTCGCACAGAGGAGAGCCTTGCAGTAGGCGACGTATTGGATCTGATTGCTGAGAAGGAGGGTGGTGGTGAGGAGGCAGCTGAACAGCCTGCAAAGAGGGCGCGCGCGCAGAGGCACTGCGGGCGTTGCGGCAAGACTGGCCACAACAAGCGCACCTGCACTGCAGAAATAGTAGATCCAGGCGATAGCGACGCTTCTGAATAGTACTGTAGTGCCTGGCAGATTGCAGCAGAGTGTAGTGGTGCGGAGGTAATAGACATGTAATAGACGCAACTTTAGTGGGGTGGGCCACTCGGTGGTGGTTGGCCGCTCGGTGGTGAACTACGTTAGTAATTCTATAAGTCTATTTAATACTATTAGTCGTCTTTAAATATTAGTAACTATACGATTTCGTCTTATATTATATTTAGTACTTTAAACTTATTTGGATTTACTTATAACCCTTTAAACTAAGTACTAGCCTCTTACGAAATACCTTTTGCTTCTTTATAACTTATTTTATACTATTTACCTTTAAAATAAGTAATAATCTTACGCGGCTAAACTCTATACTTATATTCCTAGTATATTAATACCTTATACTCTAGTAAATACTGATATATTACGTAACGTCTATTACTTTAATAATATTAAATACGTCGTTAAATATGTTATAATACTTATAATATAATAGTAAACGAGTTATAGAAACGTAGTATAAGTAATAATAGCGAATAAAGTATATAAATAGTTTATATATTTTCTCTTTATATTCTATATAGACGTTTATTTATTTCCTTAACGTAATATAAGTACTCGACTTTACTATATAACGTAATATTAGTATTCTTAACTCTAACTTAAAATTAACGTTATTACCTTTACTTTCTCTACTAGCTTAGTAGTTATATAGTTATATTTTACGAATATTAAACCCTTTAACTCGTAACTTTAACGTAACTCTAAGTACCCCTTAGTCTCTAATTTTAACCTTAAAATTACGATTAGAGCTACGGCTTATATATGCGATAAATATATCTAAATTTAAGACGGATTCGACGCGGGAATAAAACGCCTATTTACTTCTATATAGAAACGCCTTTTTACCCCTTATAATGAAAAATACTATAGTAACGCTAGCCCTACGTATTTTATAATACTAATAAAAAAACGCCTTTTACTTAGACTAGCGTTCGTTATCTTAAATAGAATAATAATAATAGTTATCCGAGTATTAGAAAAGCTTATAAGTAACTAAAAGACTAGATTCTTTCTTTTACTAGTTAGTAAGATAATAATAAAAAGACTAATACCTTTCGTAACTACTATTATTATTTCCTTTTACTCCTTACTTTAAAAGTTACTTCTAGGACTAAGTAGTCTTTCTAAGGTAATATAAATATTAATAATATCTTTAGTCTTTCTTTTAACTCGTACTTATTTAGCTATAAGTAAAGGACTAGTTTATAATAAGTAACGATACTTACCTTTACTATTACTAAGCTATTAGCTATTAATATATAAGAACTAGTACTAGCAATTTATAATAGTATAAAAGGCGTTAATTAAGCGCGTAGTAAGACTACGTAGTATTAAAGTATTAATCTTATATATATTATTAGCTATCTATAAGTTATAAGTTACTACTAAGTTATAAATATTATTAATATTATTATTAGCGTTACTTATAAGGCTTCGTATATACTTATAGTTAATTACTTTAGTTATATATTAGTAGTCTTAAATCGTTATTCGAAAGCTTATATAAATAGATATCTCTTTAGCTAGATACTTTATTACTTTTAACGTTTTCTAAATACCTTTCTTATTAACTTAAAAGAAGCTATAAAGAGACTAAGGAATACTATTATAATTAACTAGAATTACGAATAGTAATATGTTAGTAAAATAGGCGATAAGTAGTTAGCTAACTCGGCTTAGTAAAAAGCGTAAGATAACTTTATATTACTTAGTTAAAGTCTACGATTTATAATATACTATTACTTATATTACCTATTTATTAAGAATAGTTAAACTAAGTACTTAACTATAACTAAATATATAGTAGAACTAACTATAACTTATTAATTAATTAAGCTATTTATAATAGTAGCTAGGAAATAAAGAGATTCTCTACTTAGCTTAATAAGTTATATAACTATCTATTTAGACTAGGCGGCTATTATCTTATAATAAGAATAAAGATATTACGTATATTTTATATCGTATTAATATAGCGAATAGTTAGGATCTCTATACCCCGTACTAGTACTCTATTATAAATATATACTAAGGGAAATAATATCGCTTAAAAACGCTTTAATTAAACTTAATACTTACTTTATATTTTACTTCTTACTTTTAGTTTATCTAGGCCTTACTAAAGGAGCCTACTCTTACTTAGTAATACTATTATCTTCGCTAGTATCCTTTTATATTCTCTACTTAAGCTATTACGCGAATTATTAATAAATAACTTCCTAACTATATTATTATTTATATTGTCGACTAGCTCCTATAATATAAACTATAAGGAAGTTAGCTAAGTAAAGTATTCGACTATTAGAATATAAACTCTCTAGCTTTAATCGCTATCTACGTATTATAATAACAATATAGTTAGAATCTAAGTCGCTATATATACTTTTAAGTACTTTATCTTCCTTATTCTTAAGTACTTCCTTAATTGTACGCTTACGTAGTCGTCTACGTAGCTTTTTAGTAGCTAAATTCGCTTTTATTACCTTCGCTATCTTAAGTACTTCGTAAGTACTAAATACGAACCTTCCCTTTAATACGACTTACTTTTCTTTCTTTCGAGCCTTTTATATATTAAGAAGCTTTTACTACTCTTTTAGTTACTTCCGTAATATAACGTTCTTACTATACGTTATTTTAGTAAAGCGACTTATTTACTTTATATACTACTTTACTAAAGAAGGTAAGTCCTACGTAACTTTAATAACTAAGTTAAGCGCTATATTTACTTTATATAGTTTAGTACTATCTAGAGGAAAGCTATCTAGTAGTAAGAGATTTAAATCGAGTTATTATAGAAGTATATAAGGTTATATATTTGTAATAGTTAACTTTATAAGTAGCTTATTAAGTACTATTATAAAACTTAGAAGCTTAAGGCTAGCGCCTTTCTATTTACTAAGGATATTATATATAGTAAGCGCTCTATTTTTTACTTAAATATATATCTTCGTTTATTCTATACGTAATATATAGCCTAAGTCGAGTCGTAAAGTAGTATTAGTTTCCGAAGCTAGCGCGCGCTTTAATAGAGTAAAGACGCTAATATTAAGTAGCTAGAGTATATACGAGTAATAAGGTAGTAAGATAAGTAAGTCGATTATATTCCCTATATAAAAGGCGATTACCTTTATAGTAATATAACTATTATAACTATCTATAATTAGTAGTCGCTATATTATAAGGTCGTTAGGCTATATTAATAACTCGAAAATAGTAGTTAGTTACTTATAACTATAGTTATTAGACGTCTAGCTACTATTACTAGTCGAGAACTTTTAGTCTTATAGTATATTAGTAAGTATCTACGCCGTGTTAGTATATTTAGCCTTAAAGATAATTAAGGGTAATATAGCTTCCCTAGTAGCGCTTATATACTTAACTATAGTTATTTACTCTTATTAGCCTCCGATTTACTTTTAGCTAAATACTTTGTAAATATTAACTAAAGCTTTTAATAACTAACTTACTTTAACTATAAAGCTAGACTCGTTTATATTATAGACGCGCTCCGGAGGATACTAGTACTATAAGAATAGCTTCGTTACTACGTTAAATTACCTCTTTATAGCGTTATAACTTATCGCGTTAAAGCGCGCTCTTAATTTAACGAGTCTAAATACCTGCGATATTAAGATAGCGAGTTTTAAAGTAGTTAAGTTACTTCTTACTAATTAGTTAAAGTAATAATCGTAAAGTCTTTAATAGTTAAACGTAACTACGTCGAATTTCCTTAGCTATTTATACTACTAACGTAGGCGAAGTAAAGAAACTAGTACGTATAAGACGCGTAATTTATTATACTAATATACTTTCTTTAGCGTTCGAGAGAATCTACTTTATTTTATACGCTCTCGCGCGCGAATTATATCCGGCTATACGATTACGTAAAGTTTAGTAAAGTATACTATATATATAAGTAGCTTATTAAATTAAGGCGTAGTCCTTTTTCGTAAGGTAGAAAGTATACTCTAAATATTAGATTTAGTATAAGCCGACTTACTAGGTATAGGAGTACTTATAGTTAATAGTAGTAATATATAAAGATAAGAAGGTCGCGTTTAAGTAGCTAGTTACTTTACCTAGCTAGCTTCCTCGTAGTTTACGTTAAGTTAATATATTTAATCTTAAATAGATTAAGTAAGAACATTAGATCTTTATAAAGTACTTCCTTTATATTATTATATAGCTAATTTACGAACGTTCTTAACTTACTTAATAGGAAATATTAACTTATATAAATTATTATCTACTAGTTTACTAACTACTAGACTCGAGGTTTACTACTTATATTTCTACTAGTATTAAGGGTATAAGTAAGTAAATTATTAATAAAGTAAAATAGCATTAGTCTCCTATTAACGAGCTACTAGTAATATACGTCGAGAAATATTACGTATAAGTCGATAATTTACGAGCGCGTAGTAGCTAATAAGGTATACTTAAATAATAATAATTATACGTAGTATAGTAGTATAACTAGAGTTTACTTATACTTAGGAAGAAGGTAGTATTTACTCCGTTAGCTATTAATACTTAAGACGCGCTAAAGTATATAATCGCTAATTTAAAGTTTACTTTAACTTTATAAGTCTAAAATAAAACGCCTAGATCGAAAATATAAGAGTCTAAGACTACCTTATTTACCTCGCCGAGCTTAATAACGTACTAGATTTACTATAGTTTCTTACGCTCTTACTCTAATAGTTTATAATTATACTAATCCTCCGAGTACTATAATTATATAAAGTAATATATTACCTAAACTATATAGCTCGTATACTTAATATACGTTAATTACTTATAGTAAACGCTAAATAGCTCGGGATTAAACTTTTCTTATTAAGGACTATTTAGCTAGCTAAGTACTAGGTTATTATCCTCTTTATTCTTATACTAACTAGTAATATTCTTTTTATAATATTAGAAGATACGCTCGATAGACTCTTATATTAGCTTTAAGCTTTCTTCCTTTAGACTTAACTTATTATTATACGCTATAATAGCGAGTATATTCTTACTTAAGAACTTCCTTACTTACTATATTTTCCTTATTTATAGTATATTATCTACTATAAACTAATTAACATTAACTTAAGTTACTTACTTTACTTCTTTATAGTCTTACTTTTTACTTTCTTTTAGTAAAGCTTAGATAGTTAACTTAAGCTTCGATTTTTAATTCCGCTTATTTTTCTCTTTTTCTTAATTACTTTTACTTCGAAGAACTTCCTATAAGGCCTATCGAAGAATATCTAGATACTTACTATATCTTACTAGGCGCCTTTTACCTTTATTTATTTATAGTTATTTTAATAGTATTCCTTTATCTTTACTTCGCTTATATAGAAGTACTAATACTCTCGACACTTAAGGCTATTATATACTAGTAGACTAGGAATTAGAAAATTATTAGAGTTAACTAAAGTAACTTAGTTAAGTTAAGTAAGGCGTAACTAGAAGTAATATACTATAGTCTCTTTACGCGACTTTAAAGGCTAATCTTTATACTACTTTACTAAGTATCTCTTTACTTCGTCTTTAGGAACTATATAAGTCGTATAAGAAATATATATTACTATCTAGTATTAAGGATTATATAATACTAGATTACTAGAGCCTATATAGTTATTTAATATAGTTTCTAAAAATACTACTATTTTATCAACTAATAGGATTTTTCTTTATCCTTAAATAAAAGTATTAAAGTACACTTAATATAAGTCTAATTATAATAGTAAAACTCGATTAGTAGGTAGAAAACTAGACTATAAAAACTAGACTATAATTTCTAGGATAGTAGTTTATACTAGAGTTAAAATTTACAAAGTAACCTTAAAAACTATAATATAGTTTTCTCTAGAATAATAGCTAGAGCCTTTTATATATTAAGAAGCTTTTCTTATTCTTTTACCTACTTACGTAATATAATAAGCTTACTATATATCGACTTAAAAGCGCGAGTTATTTACTTTATATAGTACTTTATTAAAGAAGGTAAGTTCTACGTAGCTTTAATAGTTATATTAAGCGCTATATTTACTTCGCGTAACTTAGTACTATTTAGTAGTAAGTTATTAAGTAGCGAAAGGTTTAAATTAAGTTATAATAAAAGTATATAAGGTTATAAATTTACTAAAGTTAACTTTATAAATAACTTATTAAGTACTATTATAAGGCTTAGAAGTTAAAGGCTAGCGCCTCTCTATTTAGTAAGGATATTATATTTAGTAAGCGCTCTATCTCTTACTTAAATATATATCTCCGTTTATTTTACGTATAATATATAGCTTAAATTAACTCGTAGGGTAGTATTAGTCTCTAAAGCTAACGTATACTTTAGTAATATAAATACCTTAATATTAAGTAGCTAGAGTATATACGAATAGTAAGGCGATAAGATAAGTAAGTCGATTATATTCTCTATATAAAAGGCGATTACTTTCGCTATTATATAGTTATTATAGTCGTCTATAATTAATATCCTTCGTATTATAGAGTTACTAGATTACGTTAAGAGTTTAAAAATAGTAGTTAACTACTAGAAACTATAATTATTAAACATCTAGTTACTACTACTAATTAAGAACCTTTAGTTTAAAAGTATATATATAGGTACTTACGTAGTAATAGTATATTTAGCCTTAAAGATAATTAAGGGTAATATAGCGACTTTAGTAGCGCTTATATACTTAATTACTATTATTTACTTTCCTTAGCTTTTAATCTACTTTTAGCTTAATACCTTATATATATTTACTAAAGCTCTTAATAACTAACTTACTTTAATAGTAAAGTTAAACTCGTCTATATTATAGACGCGCTTTAAAGGATAGTTATATTATATAAATAACTCTATTATTATATTAAACTACTTCTTTATAACTTTATAGCTTATTACGTTAAAGTATACGCTATTAATTTAACGAGTCTAAATACTTACTATCTTAAGATAGTAGGCTTTAAAGTAATCGAACTACTTCTTACTAATTAGTTGAAGTAATAGTTATAAAGTCTTCGATAGTTATATACGTCCGCGTTAAATTTCCTCGGCTATTTATAATACTAACGTAAGCAAAGTAAGAAAGCTAGTACGTATAAGATATATAATCTATTAGACTAATATCTTCTCTTTCGTAACTAATAGGATCTACTTTATTTTATACGCTATAAAGCGTAAAGTATATTTAACTATATAATTTTAAAGCGTTATACTTAGGATATTAAACGCGCTAGTAGCCTTATAGATTAATATATATTCCTTCTTTTTAGGGCCGAAATAGTATTCTAAATATTAGCTTTAATATACGCTCGCTAGTTAGGTATAAAAGTACTTATAATAAGTAGTAGTAATATTAGTAAATCGAAGGGTTATATT
The DNA here is from genome assembly GCA_030247885.1 of Taxawa tesnikishii (nom. ined.). Taxonomy (NCBI): domain Eukaryota; kingdom Fungi; phylum Ascomycota; class Dothideomycetes; order Dothideales; species Taxawa tesnikishii (nom. ined.). Next base: position 1,213,336 of record JAPDRO010000009.1, on the reverse strand, counting down.
TTAGTAATTTATTACCTTATAGTTTACGTTAATCTTAATTAGTACGACTAGTATAATTACGCTAGGACTATATAAGAGGAAGTATAACTAGTTAATAAATAAATAAATATATTCTTCTTCTTTACTTTCTTCTTATATTATTACTCTTATAAGTATTACTTTTTAGTTTACTAACTAGACTTTATTTATACTAAGAAATAGTAAGGTCTTTTACTTAGTAATATACTTAAGAATATCTAGAATATAATAAGTAAAACGCTATAAGTAAGTAATATCTTAGAAGGTAAGACTAATTATATAGTTTCTAAGGGTATAACTAGTAGCGTTACTTACGTATTTATAGCCTTTTAAACGTATACTTCGAATAATTTAACTTTATAAGAATATACTCTTACTTAGTCTTATACTTATATTACTAGTAGTATTACTATTATCTTAGTCTTTAAGCGATAAATAATTACTACTATTACTAGTATTTTTCGCTACTATATTATCGGAGTTAATTTAAAGATTTAGTTTAATTAATAAGACTTATCTTTTATCCTTTACTAGACTTACGTTTATTTTTAAGTTACTAGAGTCCTCCTAAGTATTTATACGAGTAGTCTTAGCTTTTATAAGGATAAGTAATAAAGTAAGTTTAAAAGGTTACTTTAGCCTTATAATTAGTCCTCTAATTAGTTATACTTTAACTAGAGCTACTAGTAAGACTACTCTTTTACCCCTTACTAGATTTATATTTAGCTTTAAATTACTAGACTTTAAGTTATTATATTCCTAAATATTAAAAGAGTTAACTAAGGCTTCTATAGGGATAAGTACTAAGGTAAGTCTAAAAGGTAACTTTAGCCTAGCGACTAGTCCTCTAGCTAGCTATTTATTTGCTAAAGAATACCCTAATAATATAATATATTTAGGCTAAAGTAAATTAACTTTAAGTCTTACTCTTTCTTTTAATTAAATTTTCCGGTTATTATTATATCTTTCCTTCTTATTTCTAACTAGTATTACTAACTAAATAAGTAATATAAATATAAATATAGGAAGGCTATTATACGTAGTAATTAGTATAAGAGTAAGAATAAATATTATATAAGGAAACTAGTCGACTAGTTTATTAGTAAGTAATAAAGAATAAGAGTCTTAATTTACTTTTATAGTTACTTTAAGCTCTATTTTAATAAACTAGTTACGCGACTTATATATAGTTACTATAGAGCTATTATTAGTAGGAAGTAATAATAGTACTTACTATATTATAATAAGGGATACTACTAAAATTACTAAGCTTAAAACTAGTTAACTAGTTAGTTTAAATATTATGATTATAACTAGTTTAAGCGCTATTAAAGCCGAAACTATTAGAGTTATAAATACTAATAATAGTAATAGTTTACTACTCTTAGATACTAGCTTATCTTTTATATAATATACTTACTAAGTTTTTCTCTTTTACTTACGTTTATATTACTTATACTAGTTTTATTCTTTTAGCGTCTAATTAACTAGTCGCCTAGGTATAATTAAGTCTAATATATATAAGAACTATCGAGTAAATAAGGTAAGTATATAAATTAAGAATAGTAAAGTTATATTAACCTCTCGACTAGTTAACTAGTTATATTTTACTTACTTATAAGCTAAGTCTAACTTAAAAAGTTTAATTAATTAGCTTACTAGAAAGTTAGCTTTAAAGCTTTAGTTAATTAGTTTACTAAAAAGTTAACTTTAAGCTTACCTTACGCTTTAAGACTAAATAGTTAACTTTAACTCTAAATATAGTAAAGGTATAAGTTAATTATACGTTATATTATAAAAGTCTATAATAGTTATAATATTAGTAAAGGTAAACTACTTAGTAATAGTAGACTACTTAGTAATAAAATATATTAAGCCTTTAAATCTTTTTCTTATATTAAAAAGTAAAAAGAAGTAAAAGAAAAATAAGTAAAATCTCTAAAAATAAGATAAAACTTTAAGAACTATTAAAGTAAAGTCTTAGATTTAGCTAAGAAAAATAACTATTATATATAAAGTTTTTTATAAGAGTAATATTTATAAAGTTATAAATAAAAGTACTTTAAGTTAAAAAGTTTAAAATTTAACTAAGTTCCTTTAATACTTAACTTAATCTTAACTCTTAATTACTTGAAATCTATAAACAATTTCTATTTATATTTAATAAATATTAAGTATTTTATAATAGGAAATAAAAACTTTTAGTTAGCTTTTTAAACCTTAAATTTTACTATATAAAAAACTTCTAGTTAGCCTACTTAGTATTTAGTATTTTAGTTAGGTATTATATAGTTAATAGTAACGTCCTATAAGAGCTAAGTATATTCTTAGTATAGAATAATATTTACTAAGCAATTTTATGCTTACCCTTATAAACTCTATATAGCTTCTACAAAATTAGATAGTAGGAGACAATCGATCAACGTAGTTATCTAGCCATTAAGGCAAGCAAACCCAAGTTCTAGACTGCACGTTACTTAGTACAAAGTATAGAGTTCCATGCCGCTACCGTCTTAGCTCTTGGCATATTCAGCCGCACCTAGAGGTCACGCCATGTGAAGTATGATCCGGAGTAGCCTCCTTTCCGGAAAGTGGCCAATATGAAACAGTGGTCTGACAGAATTACCGCGTCGCTAGATCGGCGAGGATCACGAGCACAGCAGATTCAAACGGGTTCCAGGTCGGGGAACGTCTTGTAGCAGTTGTTTGCCAGAGTAGCCATGGCTGATAGTATGCCAAGGAATTTGCCGAACGTAACGCAACTCTGTTTATAGTGTTTGTCGAGATGCTCAAGAGACAAGTACGCACCCTTTCTTCCATTCGATTTTGTCATCTGTCCACCTTTACACAACCTTCCACGCGTGTTCTTCCCATATTGCACTCTGCAAGACTTACCATGATCGTCTTTATGCAATCTCTCCTGTTTTGGTGTGTGCTTGTAGCCGCACAGGCTCCGGCACCCTTCGATTGCAGTGTTTTTCTGGATGGTCTGCCCCAGTGTGTCCAGGTGACCGAAGCAGGCTATCCCCAAACGATCCTTGGCGTCCCTGTCTCGATATACCATTACCACCATGGTTGGACACTTACGTCGAAGATGAGGAGTGCCTTGACCTCGATTCAGACAGCAGCCAACGATGCGATTAACGCTTATTGGAGGTTCGACAAATTTCAAAACTTGCAAATAGCGAAAGAAATCATCTTCGTTATTCTCGAGGCACGCGATTTCAATGGCGGTCGGGAGAGCCAGGCTGCGGCCTTGAGTCCTAAAGGGAGAGATGGACCGTGTGTGGTCAAAATCTTCAACCGCTTCCTCAACAGCAAGAACGGATCCCAGTTACAGACTATTGCGCATGAGATATACCACTGCGCTCAAGATACAATGCTTGGAACTGTGCCTGACAGCTACGGTTTTTCCGACGACGAGAGCACATGGCCTCATGCTTGGTGGCTTGAGGGCAGTGCAGACTACATGTCCAACGTCGTCTATCCTGGATACAATGCCGAGAATTCGGTTGTGTTCAACTACGAGGACACAAAGCCTATCTACAACAATGACCCGTACTCAGCCAATGGGTTCTTTCAGTCTATGGAGATGAATGGCGTGTCCCCTTCGAAGATCAACGATTGGGTCGGGACGCAGACGTATACACCTACATTCAACGCAGAACGAAGCCGGCTTTCAAGCTTCCAGAATTTCGGAGAACTTTTCCAATTCTTCGCAGAGTATTTCGAGCTCGGCTACCTAATCGACACGAACGGCATGTCTATCGAGACGAACCCTCTACCTCCCGATTTCCTGACTGTGCCCACTCTCATCGAAGAGGTTCCCGCTCAACTTACCCTCAAGGTGAAGCCCACCGCAATCTACGTCGCCAAAGTTATCCTTGACCCGGGTCAAACCATCGAGATGTCCTACGAAACAACCCTCAGAGGTGTAACACTCGAGTACCGGGATGCATCAAACAGCACCTGGACCAGAATAGTCAAGAGCACCCCCGTCACCATCCCTATAGGCTGCGAACAAGCGTCACTTGCCCTCCTCGTGATGATGACGTCCACCGACGACGTCGACGAAGCAACTGCAATCCTGACAATCGCCAAAACCCTCGACCAACCCTGCGACTGCAGCGAACCTAGCACTTCGGCCCCCGCCCGTCGCCGTACCCGCCGTCAAGGATCCCCGCAACCGTCCAACTGCTCCAAGCCATCATCTCCCACAAACAGCACTGCGCCCTCAAACGGAACCTGTGTTGACCGTGGTACCCCGCTTGACCGGTGCCTCTTCGGCCTTTGGAGCCTTGATCTTGATAACATGAAAGTTATCCTCGAGCAAGTTCTAGCGACGCAGCCGGTCTCGGTTTCTCCAATCGCCCTCTCCGGCACCGGGACCTTCGATATAGCAGACCCGGGCTCCGTCGCCGCAACCTATTCCGGTCTTGAAATTGCCATGACGATCAACGCCGGTGGCTTTGCCTTTGATACCAAAACCACGGTTAACGGCGAATTCAAAGCATCGCTATTCATGCAGGATACGGGACATTTTTGTCTGAATGTTGAGAGTGGGACGGGGAAGCACATGTGGATGTAGGGCTAGGCGAGGACCCCGTGGTTCTTCAGATAGCAAACGACTTTGTGCCGGTAGGAATGGTGATCAACTATACATGTGATGCGCATTCTCTAAATTTGGTTGGACTGAATGCTGGGACGCAGCAGTGGGTTTATACATATAAGAGGTAGAGATAATGGAGGAAGAAGATCGGATTTGTAGGAAGCAAATTGTTAGTTGATATGAAAAGCGATCTTTACAAGGCAACACGTAGTCTACCTTACTAGAACTGCAACTTTGTGCTAAAATATAACTATCGTTGCCCAATTCTCGTCTCGCAAAGAACGCAATGAATACGTCCGCGTGAAGAGATCTAGGCTAAAGAGTAGCGGACCAGATCGTCTGACGAACTTTTGAAACACAGGTACCGTGTCCGTGCACCCAATGCACGGATTCACTCAATGCACGCGGGGCACCAACCACCCCAAACTTCAACACCACGTAACTCCACCAATATGAGCTCAATCGAGGACGCGCTTGCAGAGTTAGAATCGCTGAAGCCTGGAGAACCGTTTTGCTACTCTGAGATAGCCAAATATCATGGCGTTGATCGCTCTACACTATCGCGAAGGCACCGAGCTATTACAACGTCGCGTGCAGCTGATGCCTCGACGCGTCAAAAGCTCAACCCACAACAAGAGCTGGAGCTTGTACGCTATATAGAAGGGCTTACAAAGCGACGCCTTCAACCTACACGAGAGATGATACGAAACTTCGCGATGGATATAGCCAAGGAGCCAGTGAGCGAGAGCTGGGTTACTCGCTTTATCAACAAACACAGCATCCATCTCATCTCACACTGGGTAACTGGTATGGACCGCGATCGCCACAAGGCTGATTCAGGGGCTAAATACAGCCTGTACTTCGACCTCCTGCATTCCAAAATCAAGCAGTATAACGTGGAACCACGTCATACATACAATATGGATGAGAAGGGCTTCTTGATTGGTATCACCGGCCGATCGAAACGAGTGTTCAGCAGACGGATGTGGGAGAAGAAGGAAGTTAGAGCAGCTATCCAGGATAGCTCACGTGAATGGATTACCCTTCTAGCTTGTATGTGCGCTGATGGATCAGCGTTGCCACCATGCCTCCTATATCAGTCAACTGGCAAAGCTACACAATCAAGCTGGGTAGGCGAGATCAAGCCAGGGGAACACTCGGTACACGTCAGCTCATCACCGTCAGGCTGGACAAACAACGATATAGGCCTCGCCTGGCTTGAACAGGTGTTTGACCGCTACACCAAGGCCAAAGCACGACGGTCTTACCGGTTACTTATCCTTGATGGCCATGGATCTCACGTTGCTATGGATTTTATTGAGTACTGTGACCGGAACAAGATACTCCTGGCTGTACTTCCTCCCCATTCGACGCACACGTTGCAGCCACTTGATGTGTGCTTGTTTAAGCCTCTCTCACAGGCCTACTCCAACGAGCTCTCAGCTTTCCTCCAGAGAGGCCAGGGGTTACTCCCAATCAAGAAGAGTGACTTCTTCCCTCTGTTCTGGAAGTCGTGGATAAGCTCCTTCAAGCAAACGACGATACTCAAGTCCTTCGAAGCTACGGGTATATCACCCATGAATCCAGACGTAATACTTGACAGATTCACCAACAACAGTTCAGACGAGCAGGAGTCAGAGGGGAGCTCTAATACAACCCTTAGTGGGTCTGATTGGCGGAAACTGAATCGTCTTGTACGTTCTGCAGTGAAGGATGAGAGTAGTAAGGAGGCGCAGCGGCTTAGCCAATCGCTCCACCACATCTCAGTTCAAAACCAACTACTCCACCATGAGATTCAGGGGCTTAAGGAGGCCCTAACTGTTAAGAAGAAGCATAAGAAGCACAGCAAGCCTCTTGACCTACAACAACGTCAGGAGTACCATGGCGGCTCAGTGTTCTGGTCACCAAGGAAAGTCAGGGAGGCGCGTGTTCGCCAAGCTGTGGAAGAGCGTGAAAAGAATGAGTTACAACTTCAAAAAGCTGAGACAGCTGAGCTCAAGAAAGCTGCTAAATTGTACAAGGAGAAAATGGCTCAGGAGAAGCGTGAGGCACGAGAGGCAGCCAAGGCAGTGAGGGAGAAGGAGAAGGCTGAACAGGCAGCTGAAAAAGAACGTCAAAAACAAGCCCGCGACGCTGCCAAAGCTCTCCAGTTATCCCATAAGGGTAAGAGGAAAGCCTCACGTCCACCTGCACAGAAGAGCAAGCGCCAGAAACGTGTTGTTGATGCTGTGGGTAGTGGGGAAGCCTCAGGGGCTGCATCACCTCTCCCAGCTGTCACTACCCGCCGCGGCCGCAACGTCAGGCTTCCAAGTAAATATAAATAGCAAAGGTTGATCGCAAGCATCAAAATAGTACTCCACTATAAATTCTTGTGATAATAGCTATTGTGGGTGGCTCTACAGCCTCATTTCTTGTTAAGCTGTTGTGATGTTCCGCGTGCATTGAGTGAATCCGTGCATTGGGTGCACGGACACGGTATCTGCTGTCAATCTCTGTTTGTACGCTGCAATTACTACGCCCCTGGGATTTCAGCCGTGGGTTAGATCTTCGAGTGTTCTAGAGTAATACTTGTGCGGAACGCAATCACATTCGCCGTCACACGGCTACTATGGCTGTCTATAACGAACAGTCTCGGTATCGTAGGACCATCGGGCCGCGTTAGAGGCTCGGAAACAGTAGTTAGCCGTTCGTAGCCGTGGCCATTGAACGTCTAGCCGCTAGTGCTAGTCCGGGACATATAGCCTAGAAGCGTATGCGCGGGTGTTTATGTAGTGTTGGTATGTTTGTAAATTGCATAAGTTAAGCTCCTTCCAGAACTCTTTGGAGGTAAGAAAAGGGTGCTCTCGTGTGTAACGAATGATTCGACGTACCTCTCGGTCTGAAGTTAGCTTTGGTCGGCCGGCCCGAGGCATGACTGTTCGTGGGGCCATAATGACTCGTTGTTGACGGTATTTTAAGAAGTAAAGTAAGGTATGGTTCGCTGCTTTGAGAGTGTCGCCTTGCTCACTTCAGCCTCGTGCATCCCTAGTGCTATCCATTCTAACTGAGGACTAAGCTCCTTCTGGAGCATCGCATCTTCGCTTGTTAGAGCAAGGGGATACCGCTGTGATGGTATTGATGAGTGTTGAGTTACAGGTGTCTGAGTTTGGAACCACGAATCCGAGATGCTACAGCAGGTTCGCGCATATCGTTGCTCTGGTACTATACGTTATGCCCTGTGTGTTGGGAGTCCGAGCCTCACGCAGTTGCACGAGTGCTGCATACAGTGAATCAGCAACAGTGGCTCTCGAGGAAAACTCGAAGAAGCGTATTCAACAGTGCGAAAGATAGCAGTCTAGGTCATAACAGTGGTTGCCGCAAGAAGTGTTTAATCCAAAACGATTTCGCTCCGTGAACCTGTTCGATATGCTTGCTGATTGCACCCAAAGCCCTGCAACCGGTGGCTGGGGTCTTGCTTAGATCCCGTGTAGACTGGCCGTTATACGTACGTAAAATCATAGGATCCTCCATTGGTCACGTTGCTTTGCAGACGTCCCGTTCATGGAGCCACTAGCCAGGATGCTCGGCGGAACTTTGCACGATCAAGCCGCCGGGCCGCGAAGCCAGCCCGAGTACGCCGCTTGTCCAGCATACTCGAAAGATCATATATCCTATTATGCGGCGCACCGTCGTCATTGCAGCCCCGCTGGGTATATTCCATGTCACTAGACCTTCGGACTTTAGAAAGGATTCCCCGATCCTTTTCGCAACACCATCCAAGAAACGCGGCACATTCGCGCAAGCCTGCACTTGACGTCAACTTTACCTTTCCTTTTCACGCGTGCGACGGTAGCATGTAATCGTGACTGGCGCATATAAGTGGCATGCTTCAGCTCGTTCCAGGATACTCGGACTCTCTTGCCTCGTCTCGCCATGGCGCCTTTGTCTCTGTTCGTATCATCATGGCTGCTAAGCTTCGCCGTAGTTAACGCTAAGGATGCTTCGAGGCGGGCCGCGTCCGGGGTCAAAGGTACAGATCCTCACCCACTTTCGCACCTATGGTGCTGACGTGAAGAGCGCAGGCTTTAAGATCACTGGCTACACTCCAGCTGCGTTCTCGGAAGCGAGTCCGCTTGTTGAGACTTCCAACGTCCTGTCTCTGACTTCCAAACCCGGCGCGGGTAGAAGCTCCAAGCACCTCCGTGCTATACAGAAAGGCAGTGTCTCTGCTGAAGATACCTATGCTGTCTCTGATGTCTTTGGACTTCATTCACAATATGGAGCCGTGAGAGTTCACCCAAAATCCATCTATCATGAGGTAAAAATATAACGTTTCTTACAGGAATACTTGACATGGATTGAGGTGGGAGATACCTGGTTCGAGGTCGCAATCGACACAGGCAGCAGTGACACCTGGTAAGTTGTCATCATCTGAGGTGCCTGCCAATCACGCTCAACAGCAGTTCAGGCTCGCTGAGACTGGCTACAATTGTGTCAACTCGCTCAACCTGACCTTTTTGCCAGAATATTACTGCAACTTGGGGCCCCTCTACACCATTTCGTAAGTGCTAGTGACATGCATGTTCCCACAGCCTAACTCTCAGTAGCCCGACTTTTACTCGGATCCCAGATGAGTATTTCAACATCACTTATGGAGGTGGTGAGGCTCTCACTGGCATTTTCGGGTACGAGAGAGTGACCTTAGCCAACATCACCGTAAACCGGCAGCAAATCGCCGTAGTTCAGAATGCATCCTGGTTTGGCAACGGCATCTCTTCTGGTATCCTAGGTCTCGCTTTCCCGTCTCTCACCTCTGCTTTCGAGGGTAACAACCCGGCCGTTGACACTACTTCCGACGCGTCCGATGGGGTCGAGTATAGCCCTATCCTTACGACGATTTTTACACAGGGCGAGGCGGCACCTCTCTTCACTCTCGTTCTCGAACGAGGCAATGTCACAAGCACACTCGCTATAGGCGGCCTGCCACCTGGATTACCTACGTACAAGCCTGACAACTTCGCCTCTGCACAGATCCAGATCCTCCAGGTGACGTCGGAGCCATTGACGGCAACTCAGTACTCCTTCTACACCATATATCCGGACGGTTTCGTGTTCAAAGGCGCCAATGAAACCACTTACTCCTCCGGCACCTGGTCAAACCCATTGAAAGGACCCCCAAAAGGCTGGAAGCCTATGGATAAGAGCATTGATACTATCACAACCGATTTCCCAATGATCATCGACTCCGGGACCTCACTGATGTACCTGCCACGTAACCTCACGTACACGCTGCTTGCATTGTACGATCCCCCGGCTACCCGGATCCCGCTCTAGAGGCTTACGTTGTGCCTTGCAATGCAACCGCTCCACGCATCGGCGTCACAATTGGTGGCAAGGCATTCTGGATCAACCCTGTTGACTTGATTCAAGATGTTGGACGGGAAAATGGGCTGTGCAATGCCGGCATCCAGAATGGTGGCGAGGGACCGTATATCCTGGGTGATGTGTTCCTTACCAACGTTGTTGCGGTCTTTGATGTTGGGGCTGCGGAGATGAGGTTCGCAGCACATGAACATTACTAAATGAGAATAGAGCAGATATGGTCATGATCTCGTGAAATAAAGATCGGCGTCGGATTGAGTTTGATATTTCGTGACCGTAACGCCATCTTTACTCTAAAAACTGCTTTTGTGCTTGAGCTTCGTCTACTGCTAGGCAGGGCTAGCAACATCATCAGTCAGTTTTGCTCTAGTGGTTGATGTCTAGCGACGATTGTTGGAGGTAGCCTCTCGATCGAGTACGCAGAGCTACGGGACAAACAACGGTTCGCTTTACTACGCCTGTACATGCCTTACTTGTCGCCGCTGATCCCAATACTGGCGTCGTTCGCGGTATGGCACCAACAATCTATCACCCTCTTACTTAGCTGACAATGAGTCCCACTAGCTACCACGGAAGGATCCTCATCGGTTCGTCAAACTTGAAGGGAGTAGTAGCGGTATAGTGCCAGATCATCCATGCTACTCTCTCTCATAGATAGAAGTCTGCATATGATAGATCTGTTAAGAGAGAAGAACGAAAACAGGGTACTATATAGACTACTATACTAAAGGCATAATGAGTACTGCAACTACTAGTCAAGATCACCTGTTCGGCGAGACAAGCTATATACTCGTATCTAAGAAATAGGTCCACCGTCTAGAGGAGGCAACCTTAAATACGGTCGTGTATCTAATATATCGTTCGACTTAACATGACAGAGCTTTATGGGCTAACGCAAATGATCCCTACCAGTTAACTTTTACTAGTGACTTGATTAGGCGTTAGAAATGCAACGAAATAGTAATCCACTACGCTCAAGGTGTTGGGTAGCGAGGCCGTATCGGAATTCTCGACTACGGCGGTGATATGAACGCGTCCACTCGCCTAGTAGCGCCGCGCGTTTGGAAGAGTGCAAGAGAAGCGGAGTACACCCTTCAAAGCCTCTGACTTGAATACTTGCGTCAAATACAAAGAATTCCGTTTTTTCTTTTGAGTTATAGAGCTATGAGCTCACAATAGCGACCCCATAACTCGAATAAAACCAGCCCTCTTGTGTAGACTCGCGATCCTCTACATAATGTAATCTCCATCCTCTATATGGAACAGCTTCTCCGATTGCTGGAGGCCAAGACTGTCTTCGAGGTCAACCGCAAGAAAATGCTCATCAGGCCCATCTCCTGAGCGGAGAATACCGAACGTTCTCCACAGGGATTTCCTTTCAAGAGAGCTGTGCTCAATATCTCCCTTACGAAGCCACTCATATCGGACCTTACGGTATTGCACCAAGAATATTTGGGCGTCGGGGGCGATATATCGCTCTTGCACGTTGGTTGAGTCGGAGCTCCGAGCGTCTATCCCAACGTTGGCTGTTTCTTTCAAGGGCAAAGGAACACTAGCAGCAAGAAGAATCTCGTCCACAGGGATCTCGGCATGCGCAGTCCACTCTTTCGCAGCTGCCGCGCTCTCCACGACGTGGGCACCGATCAAAGTATTGAACCCCGTAACTAGGTATTCTCGTATTCAAAATCGGTGGGGATTTTCGGGAATTTTGTTAGCTAGCCCCACTAAAGTTGCCCGAAACGCGCCTATTAGGTAGTAATTCGTCGATATAGTAGTGCACGTTACCTATATAGCTATAGTTAGCCTCTAAAAAGGTATAGTAATAGAGACTTATATATCTATAATAGATATAGCCTTTTAAAACTTTCTTTTAAGTACTATAAGCGCTATTATAACTAGCGAGCTCTTAGTAACCTTTAATATTATATACTATCTTTATTACTACCTTTACTAGTTATTTAGAGTATAATTTATAGTAACTCTCTTTTTACTAGTAGTATATACTCTTAGTAGCCTTTAAAGTAATTACTATAGTTAAATTAATTATCTTTACTTCTTTTAAAGTATTTAAGGACTTTAAAAGTATCTTTACTAGCCTTTAATTTAGTCTCTAAGTCGAATATAACGCGTTATATACGTTTTAAAGGTAAAGAAGCTATAAAGAGTAATATAAGTATAGTAAAAGAAAGAAGAAGAAGTATTATTAGTATAAATAATAGCCTAAGGTAATTATTATATAAAAGTAAAGGTAAAAAGTATAAAGAGTTAAATTTTAAGAGGGAAGTAAATAGCCTTATAAAATAGCCTTTACTTACTATAAAAATATTAGTAAGCTTTTTAGCGATATATTTTAAGCTTTTACTAACTAAAAATAGCTATATTATACTTATCTTATATTAAAAGAAAACTTAAAATACTTCTTAGACTTTAAAAACTAATACTAAAAGTTAAAAACAATTCTTTTTACTATCTTAAAAGATATAACTAAGCGCTAAGAAGTATAGTAATAGTAGTAAAACCTTACGAAGAGTTACTATTATTACTACTATTACTACTACTATTAGTTCCTTACTAGTTACGAGAAAATTACGCTTTAAATTACCTTAAGAACTTCCTTTAATTACTATTATATTATCTCTTCCTCCTTAGCGTAAGCTTATACTATCGCATTACTACTTTAAGCTTATTATAAAGGCTTTATTTAATAGTAAATTACTAGTTATAAAGAGGTTTATTATTAGCGATAATTAGTAAGGCGCTAGCTACTTTTAACTTTAATAAAACGTAAAGGAAGCTACTAAGTAGCTATATAACTACGAGGACTAGTAGAAGTATTAAAGGATATATATTATAGTAGTTACTACTATAAATAACTATAGCGTTTAAAATACTAGAAATAAAGTAAATTTACTACTAGACTTATAATACTAAGTAAAGGACTTTATTAAGTTTAATACTAGTAATATAAAGAGGAACTAAATAGTTAAGGTAACTAAGTACTAGTCTTAATATTTAAATAAACTACGCCTTCTACTAGTTTCTATTAAGTAAATATAGCCTATTTATAAAGGGTTATTAATTACTAGTAAAAAAGTAATAAAATAAGTTAAAAAGATATATACTAATAAATAAACTATATTTATAAAAAGAAATAACTAGAAAACTACCTCCGAGCGTAACTATACTAAGTTACGTACTTAGAAGAGTATTTAAAAGCTAATTACTAAGTACTAGACTTATATAAATAGGTTCTACTTTTACTTTAACTAGTAAAGTAAGATAAGTTACTATTTTATTAATTAAAAGTATATAGCTATTAAGGTACGTAAGCTAGGCTTTTAAAAGGCTAATATTAAGGCTAAAACTAATATAATTAAGGTACTACTTCTAGTAGTATTTAACTACTTAATAACTAAATATTAAGGTTTATATAGTAATATTAATAGCCCTTAATTTAGCCGTTAAAAAGTAGCAAATATTATTAGTAAGAAAAGTAGTTAAGTTATTATTAATATACTTAGTTATAATAGTAATAAAGAAGGTAAAAAATAGTAATAATAGTAATATAATAAACTATACTTACTCTTACTAATTATATGTAGTAATTTAATATACGCTAAGATAAATAACTCTAAGTAACTAAGGCTATTTTTCGAGTACTTATACTATATTAACTATTACTATAAGACCGAGTTATATAGTACTTTCTAAGTTCTTAAAGATAACTACTAGTTAGTATTTATATTAAAAAGAGAACCGAAGAGTATATTAAGTAAGGTTATAAAGAAGACTAGTATTTAAAAGCTTATTAAGCGTAAAATTAGCAACTTTATCCTCGAGATAACAAGTATTTAAAGTAGTAGTAGTAAAGATATTAAAGACTTATAAACATTACTATCTCGGCGTAATAAGCGTAAGGAAAACTTTATTAAGGTATCTTTTAATATTAATAATAAGGACGAGAATAAAGATAAAAACGATAATAAAGACGAGGATTAGTTATATAGTAGTTTCTTTAGTAAAATTTACGTAATATCTCTTAAATAACTCTCTAAAGTTAATACCTTTATTAAAGTTATTAATTACCTTATTTAAAAAGCTCTTAAACTTCTCTATATATTACTCCTTATTATAATATAAATAAAGATTACGTATATGCTTTATATACTACTTTAGTAAGTAAAAGGTAAGCTTAATAGAATTATAATTTAGTAAATACGCTAGTAGAAACTATATTAGTACTTTCTATAGTATAGAAGGCTTATATAACTTAAATAAGTAAGTATTAGCTCGTTTTATACTTCGTTTAATAACTTATTTAATAGCTTATTTATTAACCTTTTATTTATAAGTACTATAGTTATCGAATATTAGTACTAATTAAGGCCCTTTACTATATAGTAACGTATATAGTAATACGTAAGTTTCTAACTATAACTCGAATATCTTAAAGGTTATATTACCCTTATAAACTAGTATAATACCTAGTATATAGCTAGTAATATTTATCGTAGGTATTAATATATATAACTCTACTTAAGGTATATAAGAGTAGATACTTACGTAACGTTACTTTTATTATAAGTTAAAAGTAAGTAAAATTATTATACGCGTATTAGCCTTCTTTAGTTAAATATTTACTATTAGTATACTTATAAGTAAGTATCTAAACTATCTTTATAAGGTCTTTTTACTAGTATTTAACTCGTCGATATATACTAGCTTATAAGGCTTAAATATTTATAACTTATAATAGAAGTTATCTTTATCTTCTTAATTACGCTAAGTAACTTACCTTTATAATACCTTCCTTATTACCTTTTATTTCTTTATTATACGAGATATAGTAAGCTATAAAATAATAACTTTATAAGTTACTAACGTATATTTATAAAGTTCTTCTTACTAAACGTTTATATATTATAGTAAGTATTATACTATTTCTTCCTTAATTTCTATAGATAACTTTTTTAGTTTACTAGTATATCCTTTTACTTTCTTTAGTAACTTTACCTTACTAAAGTTATAATAATTACGCTATTTTTAATATAGTATACTTAAAGAAGAATTTAAAAATATACTAATAAAGTTATATACGTAGTTACTATTACTAAAATACGCGTATAAGTAAGATTTATCGACTTTTAAAAGAAGTATAGTAAATATATAAGTAAAATAACTACGACGTAATAGAGGTTTAAATAGTCTTAAAAACTAGCTTAACTTACTTTCTAATATTAATTATACTATCTATATACTATTTCTAGAAGTTATACTATAGTTATAAGGGTATATATTATAAGATAATAGTAAGTTAAGATAGTTTAAGTAACTTTAATAAGGTAAGTTAATAAAATTCCCGGAATTCCCTACCAATTTTAAATAACGTAGTTTACGAGGATATAAGTTACGTAAAGTAGTAAGTTACTATAACGTAAACCTTTAATCTTCTACTATTACTACTAACTACTATAAGTACTTTTATACTTAGTAAATAGGCTTATACGAAAGAGGATATTTAGAAGGTTATTTTTACTATTAAAAATAATAAATACTTATTAGTTTATAAGGTTACCCTCGTATTTAAGGTCCTAAATATAACGCTATAGTATTATATATCTAGATAAACTTTACGCGCTATAGCGTACTAAGATAAGTAGCTCCTTTTTATATTAAAAGAAAAGACATTAGTATAATAAATTATACGTCTTACGCGTACTAAATTCTTTACTTTACTTACGTTAACTTTATAAATAGTTAAGGAAATACGACGCGAACGCGTCTAACTCTAAGGCTTTTACTTTAACTCTTTAACTAATTAGCGAATATTAGCTTAATTACTTTAAGGCTTATTATCCTAAGATTATAAGTATTTAAACGTATTAAATTAATAGTATATAGTTTAAAGTAACGAGCTATAAGAACGTAAAGAAGTAGTTTAATATAGTAATAGAAATATAAATATAAAACTAATATACGCTAGAGTACGTTTATAATATAAATAAGTCTAACTTTATAATTAAAGCGAGTTAGTTATTAAGAGTATTAGTTAATATACGTAAGAATAATAGTTAAAAGTAAATTATTAGTAAGTAAGAATAGATAATTATAATCGAGTATATAAGCGCTATTAGCCTAGCTATTTTACTCTTATTAATTTATAAGGCGAAATATATAAATACTATATAAATACTTATATATATACCTTTAAACTAAAAGTTCTTAACTAGTAATAGTAGCTAAATATTCGATAGTTATAGTTACGAGTAACTAACTACTATATTCGAGCCTTTAATATAATTAAAGGACTTTATAACTTAGAGATTACTAATTACAGATAGCTATAATAACTATATTACTAGTAAGGTAATTACCTTTTATATATAAAATAAAATTAACTTAATAATCTTACTACCTTATTATTCGTATATTCTTTAATTACTTAACGTTAGCGTATTTACGCTACTTAAGTATATATTAACTTTAGAAACTAACGCTACTTTACGAGTTAATTTTAACTATATATTACACGTAAAATAAACTAAGATATATATTTACGTAAGGAATAGAGCGCTTACTACTCGTAATATTCTTACTAGATAGCGCGGTACTAGTTTAGTATTACTAAGCCCGATATTTATACTTAAAAAGTTACCTTTTAAGATAACTTTAATCGCTTTATTATTATATATATTACTCTAGTAACTTAATTTAGACTTATTACTACTTTATAGTTTACTACTAAATAGTACTAAACTACGTAAAGTAAACGCGCTACTTAATTTTATAATAAAGGCTATTTAAGACGTTTTATTTCTAGCGAAGTAATATATAAAGTAAATAACTCGCGCTAATTAACGTATAGTAAGCTTATTACTTTATATAAGTAAGTAAAAGAATAAGAGAGGCTTCTTAATACTCGAAAGGCCCGAATAAAGGGCAAGCGAGTTATATTAAAGGGAAGTTTATATTTAGTACGTAAGAAGTACTCGAGATAGCGAAGGTAATAAAAGTAGAGGTAATAAAGAAAAAGACTCGTAGATAGCTACGTAAGTGTAAGGCGAAAGAAATAACTAAGGAGGAGGAAGACGAGCTATTTGAGGACCTACCTAGCGACTCTAATTCTGATTGTATTATAGTTGCAATGCGCAGATAATTAATGGAGTTGAAAGGGTAGAGATTCGTTGACCCACTACCCCGCGTGACCCACATCCCCGCGGACTACGTTACGAGAATACACATCATCCCCGGACTTGGCTGCCTTGATGATTCAGACACGTGTACCCTCGGATGTGACGGCTACTTCGTACCTTGAATTCGAATTACAGAGCTTGTATGATCGGACTTTGCTCGTTTTCACGAAGACGGTCGACTTGCTTCTCTTGCTTCGGGAAGCTGACACAAGAGCACTGAGCTTTGCTTTCAGGGTTCGATCGACTTCAGCGGAGTAATATCCGTTGTATTTTTCTAGAGCAGTGACACTGCGCATGCTTTCCGGAACCACCACGTCGTTTGGATCGTGGAAATCTTGCCGCGGGTCGTCCATGTCGAGAACGAATCGACCAAGGACAACAGCGTGCTTTGGTAGAAACGTGTTGGAGAAGACGGAGACGCCAGCCATCTTCTGGAAGCGGCGAGCATGGAAAGGCTACGGAGGAAAAGAGTTGCTTGTTGTGGGGTTTGGATCTCTGCGAGCTAAGTACATCAAATTGCTTCTCGACGTTAGAGGGCAAGAAGTCCGCCGGGTTGAGCAGGTACATGTAACTTATACGCACTGGGCCAACGTGCGGGGATACAATGGTGCATATGTAAGTGGCTAAGCTGCTTTCTGGAAGTGGGCGCATGTTGTTTGGCCATGCAAAGTCCGGGAACACCAGGAAACTCCTTTCTGAGTAGAGAACTGGGTGAAGCCAACATCCCATTCCGCATGTAATTGCACCGCCATCGCATCTGCACGCTCCTTGCTTGATCAGGTGCCAACCACGTTAGCAGCCATAAACTCGTTGGAGCGCACCAAATTGTCTGGAGCTGGCTATGGACCTCCGGCGACGGATGCCGATAGAGCAGTATGGCTCGCTCGAAACAGCCGACAGCTACTAGCGCAGTTCTATGAGACAGAGACGCCAAGCCTACACAGTCTCTCCGGCAGGCTTTGGGAGTGGTATCGATTCAGCGAGGATATGGACCACCTGAACGACGCCATACACTATGCGGAAAAGGCACTTGAGGTGGCTCCTACAGGCTATATAAACCGGCCAGCTTTAGTCAACACCCTTGCCAACTGCCCCCATTCGCGTTTCCTGCGTTCTCGAAGACCTGAAGAGCTCAACAACGCTTCTGACATGATACGAGCCGCGCTGACAAGCATGCCGCTTTCGGCCAGCGATCAAGAGGCGTTGCGTATGACACTAAGCACCGTATTGCGCTCGCGTAGCGAACTCAGGGGCGAAACGGCTCTTGAAGACCTAGATAATGCCATCAAAGTTATCAAATCGCTCGTCGACACTCAGCAAGATACACTGCAAAAAAGCGGAAGCTCTAAGCAATCTAGCCTTGACGCTTCGTTTCCGTTTTCAGAAGCTACAGAGCCAGAGTGCCTTTGACGACGCGCTCGCTAGCGCGGAGTCTGCCGTCCAACACATGCCTAAGAATCACCCAGAGCTTTGCATTGCCTTCGTGGATTTAGGCTTGATTCTCAACCTGGCTCCACAGACAGAGCACAGAGAACGTGCAGTTGACGCTTATCTGTCAGGCTGGAATTGCGTTTTTGCACCACCATTCCCGCGCATCAGTTGTGCAACTCTGGCAGTTGATCTGCTCATCGAGTGCCGAAACTGGAAAGAAGCTGCCGCCCTGGCAATAGATGCAATCAAGTTGATGCCAAGCATGAGCAGCCGATCTGTTAGACTTGCTGATCAACAGCGTACCATTGGTCGCTTCTCAGGTCGAGCGTCCAAGGCTTGCTCTCTCAATCTCGCAGTAAGTGGCAAGACTGAGGGGGCTATCGAAGTACTCAAGCAAGCTCGCGGAGTGATTCTTGGTCTATTGCTGGACGCGCGGAGTGAATATGCAACCCTCAAGTCATCGGAACATGCCAGTCTGTTCGAAGAATATGAAGCTCTGCATGCTCGAATTAATGCACCCATCAGCGACACTGAAATGAACGACGAGCGATACAGCGCTTCAAGCAGCAGAAAGGAAGCCCGCAGACAGCTTGAACACTGCTTGGAAAAAATTCGACGACTCCCAGGGCTTGAGCGGTTTCAACTTGGCCTGACCTCGGATGAGATCATGAGGGAAGCCGTGGACGGCTACATCATTGTTGTCAATATATCTGATATTCGCAGTGACGGGTTTGTAATCTAATCTCAATCTCTAGCATGAAGCTCGTTACTTTGCCCGAGTGGACATCACAGAGATGTCGTGGCTGGCTGGAAATAGACCTCACCAAAGGCGACGTTTCGCCCGCGCAACGTGGAGCGAACAACAAGCGGTTCCGCGAAATGCTATCCGAACTGTAGTGGCTCTGCATAAAGCCGATTCTTGATGAGATACCAGATGTTACACATCCCGCTGAATGCGCGCGCCAGGTCTGGTGGATCGGCTTTGGGCTTGCCAGTTCCCTGCCCTTTCATGCCGCAGGAGAACACACGTCTTCAACGACCGAGAACACCATCAGCCACGTCGTCTCTTCGTATATACCAACTGTGAAGGCATTGGGTTATTCTCGGAAAAAGCTCGCGCTGTTGCCATCTCATCACCAGATAACAGATCCAAGGTGCTCGCCGTTACGATGCCGACGACTCCCGGTTCAGCTCCGTTGCAATACGTTGGCCTTGAGGCCGAAGCTCTTCACACGGCTGCCGAAGAAGCCAACTTTGACGTCGACCTGATTGTCCATCCCAGTGCAAAAACAGTCCTTCTGGAGATGAGCAAATGCGAAATAGTCCACCTTGCTTGCCACGGGGTAGCAGACAGAACCCTTCCCTCACTAAGCCATCTTGTAATGCAACGCTGCATCGACGCTGGTACGACGAAGGCACACGTAGTGCCAGATCCACTAACACTACAACAAGTTTTTGATACCCGTCTGAACCGAGGCAAACTAGCGTATCTATCTGCCTGCTCGACAGCACAGATGGGCGCAGCCCTGCTGGCAGATGAGGCCTTGCATTTGGCAACCGGTTTCCTAGTGGCAGGTTTCGCCCACGCCATCGGATGCCTATGGCCGGCGGAAGATCAGATTTGCGTTCAGTTTGCCAAGTCGTTCTACCAACACTTGGTGCTCCAGCAGAAGCAGACCAGTAGCTGGGACAATTTCGCGTTGGCCGTCCATCACGCGACGGTGGAGACGAGAGCCCAGGCCCTGAAGCAGCCTCTCGCTTGGGCGCCTTACGTGCACTTTGGAAGTTGAAGACGCAAGGCTTCTTCCTCAGTAGATCCGCCACTGGAGTTGGCGCTGAAGCAGTCACTTGCTCAGTAAACATCGTGTAACCTATTAGGCATAGTGTCCTCGGGATCGGTAGTACCAACCATACCAGGGTTGGCAATGACTGAGTATTCATTGTTATGAAGCACTGAATAACAACTGAATATTCAGTATATCCAGTGTATTCAATTGTTATTCACTTCTTTATAAAGTATAAATATCCCGTGCATTGCCAAGCCTGAACATACCCAGCAAAAGCGCGAAAGGACCCATCGACGGGATGAATCCAGGCAAGATGCGTGTTGGTGAGCCCGAGTTTGTGAACATACGGAACGTGCCGGATATACGTTGGTGGTACTGGTTGAGTGCTATAGTATAGCACTCGAAGGGCTCTACAGTTGTCAGCAGACTAAGGCATATACAAAGACAGAATCTTATTGGGATATAGTAGGCCGTTCCTCTCTTGGCTCGCGTCCGGCGTTAAAGACGCCTCGCTAGGCGGGTGGCGCAAGTGCAACAGTCCATCCCGAACCATGCTCTTTTGCCAGACCTTCTTGTCTTCAGGGCCCCATACAATATGATGAGACAACAAACTCTTCGTCTTTTTGATCCTATAGCTCCTCGCTGGAAACTCTGGCAGTTGGAGAGATACGTCTCTTTGTTTGTAGTAGCTTCGTTGGTTCCTTTGAGTTATTAGGGTGATTCACCTCTACTAGCGACGGAACTTACCAGTCGTGACTACTTTCCAGGTCACTATCACCTTCGAGAACTGTGCGAAGGAGCAATGATCAACGTCACGTAGGCAGTCGTGCCCTGCACATCTTTGCAAGGAGTCCAATGACTGACGTATCGTACTTCGGTTGGCGGGCTCGCTCGAGACCGAATGGTGGGCCCGTTCGCCTCAAGCTTCGGTGACAGCACAAAGTCCAGACTGACTGCTCTACCTTTCGCGATATGTTCCTTGACAGAATGCTTGTATGTTCTCCATTCTGACTGAGACCATGAGCTGGGCAGGCGCGATAGCAGGTCGAAGACATCTCTGTGGAAGAGTCTTTGTTTCTGGTCGTCCACACCCATGTAATCGAAAAGAGCGGGCGAGTAGTGTGCAATGCTCATGGCACTTGTCCGCGATGAGTATGTCAGGATAATGTACTGTACACTGTGAGCGTGGTGCTGCAACAAGTGAACACACATGCGATGTACCTTCGAGTAAGCAGTGCGAAAGCGCTCAACTTGTGCATCGAAAGCCACGTTGTGGAAATCACCGAGGAGTTCTCTCTCTAAGCTGGGATGATGTACCAAGTCGTGCAAATTGGCATCGCTCTTCCGAGGTAGAGGAGACGGCTTCCATAGATGTCTGTGTGGCTTGAGGCTATTCTCGCGTTCTTGTCCAGGTCGTACCGCGAGCCCATTGTGTTCAGAGACACGTTGATCGTATGTCTTCATTTCGGTGCAACCCAGGACTTTCAGTGCTTCGTCGTCGTTGTCTATGGTGGAAGAGCAATCGATTTGGCCGCCGAGGAAGAGCTTGACCTCGCCTGTTTCATCAAGAAGTGGCGCTACATACAGCAAGTTCCAGAAAGGCGTGCCGTCTTTCCTATAGTTAAGAACCAGCTCCACGGAATCCTGGTTGTTGTCGATTGATGTTTTTAGGCGTTGAACAGAAGACCGATCTGTCTTCGTGCCCTGTAGAAAGCGGCAATTCCGTTGTACGATATCCTTACGACTGTATCCTGTGACGCTTACGAATCCGTCCGAAGCAAACATGATGGGATTGTCTGCGACGCTGGGGTCCGTCAGGCAAAAGCAGTCTCCCAATCCCGCGAACTTGTTCACCTCATTCGACAATGCGACCATGGTGCTGTTGGTAATTTGGTATTGGACGAATCGAGGATAGACGTCCTCAATCACTAAGTTCTCGATATGGTCTTTTGCTTCCCTGAAGACACCCCTCATCCCTGGCAGTGTCTCATCAACGAGACTCTCGATCTTTGATGTGGTTCGTCGTGCTACAGTGGAAGGGAGGTTGACCTGCGATCTTGATCCATTTTTAATGTATAGATCTTGGAGCTGCGACAAAGATCGTGACAGGTCATCAATCTGTTTGATGTATTCTTCGATCTGTAGATATCGTTAATACTGCGACCAAGGTATCTTTACGGCATATCTCGCCTTTTCCAGAAACTCGAGGTTTTCTTCACACCTGCTGCGCTCACAAAACACTTTGAGGTTGTGAGCCGCGAGTGGATTCCGCAAGACTGACCGAAAGACCTGAGGCCTATAGAACTTTGACGGTCCAATACTGACAGGTTGATGGAAACTTTGAGCACTGGACCTAGGCTCCGACATCATCTCGTGATCAACTGCGATAGGAGCCATGGGCGGTCTAGTATAAGAATCGAGCAAGAACAAGAGCCATAGAACGCTTTTTGAATCGCAACGAGAGTGCGGAGTATGCCCTTTGAGGGAAGCGCAGCATTTGTAGAGGTGCCGTGCAGCGAGCGTTTAACGGCACAATGCAACAACGACATGGCGTTCAACGGCTGTAACAGTATCTCATTGGAAATTACCCCATCCGTCATAGCCAAGTAATTTGTTCGCGTCGAGGAAATGCGATAAAACGGTCGGTTGACGTCTTGCTCTCGATCAAGTGGTGGCAGAAGGACGGAACTCCGGCAGCTCCGAGCCGCTTACTGCACCACTGTACCGACATTTACGGCACCTTCATAACTCGACTACTATCAAAGTAGAGTTGGAAGATCGAGTGAACCCACATTGAGCGATACAAGATGCGGAGCCCGTTAAGTATACGCGTGCGCTAAGCCGCTGGTGAAGGCAGTAACCTTTGGCGTGCTGTTGCTGTTTCCAGACTGTCTTTCGCAGCGTGTCCTAGTCCCGGCACCTCAGTCTGCAGTGTCAAAGTAGAACTGGGAGAGGCCATTTGGACGTGGATCTCCACAGCTTCCGTTCTTCGTCAGACCAGATAGGAACGAACAGATTCGAGACGCAAAACGTATGCAACGGTACAGACGCAGGTAATGGTACAGGCGCAAGGTATGAATCAAGAAAAAAAGCCATTGGTATCATCTCGTCGCTCTCTCGTCCGTCCTATTTACCAATGCGGACTTTCTGTCTACATCCAAGGCAGCGCATGCCCATCACCCCTAGGGTCGCTCCCCGCGCTCCAAACCCCCTCTTCTCCACCTCATCCACATGCCACCTGATAATCTGGCCCCTCCCAAACAAGCCTCTCGCCATACCCGTCACGTACTCAACCTGGTGTCCCATCTCCTTCATCTTCTCCGCTGTCTCCTTCGGAACCCCGTCTTCGAGATACACCGTACGATCATAGACATCGCCCGAATCCGGCATACCGGCACCGATACAAACGCGGGGTGCGTCCAGTGCGGCTTGCGGGGTGAGTTTGAAGGTGACCATGTTTAGCAGGACCTGCACGTGGCCTTGTGGTTGCATGAAGCCGCCCATAACACCGTAGACCGAATGCAGACTCTGGTCGGACGGGTTGGTAATGAGAGCGGGGATGATGGTGTGGTAAGGGCGCTTGTTCGGGGCGAAAATGTTAGGGTGATCGGGGGTTGGAGGACGAAGTTGCAGCCGCGGTTCTGCAGGGTAAAGCCGCAGCCCTTGGGGATGATGGAGGTGCCGAAGCCGGCGTAGTTGGAATTGATGAAGGAGATGCCGTTGCCCTCGCTGTCCGTGGCGGCGAAGTAGACGGTGTCGGAGTGATTGTGTGCGGGTGAGCCGTGGTGGATTAAGTCTGAGGCTTTGTCTGGGCTGAAGAGTTTGCAGCGCTCCGTGAGGTACTCTTTCGAGATGAGTCGTGCCGAGGGGACCTTCGAGACGTTCGGGTCGGCGACCCACCAGTTGGCGTCGGCGAAAGCGATGCGGAGGACCTCGACCACGGCGTGTAGGTGCTCGGCGCTGTTGTGGGCTCTCTCGTCGAATTTGCTGATCTTGCCCTGCTCTTCGAGAATCTGCAGCATGCCCAGTGCCATCAAGGCAACGATACCTTGACCATTGGGCGGGTGCTCCCAGACCTCGACACCCTCGTTTGAGTTGTCGTGCATGTGTTCGCCCTGTAGGTCGCCAGTACCTTGTGCGCTGAACTTGATGCTGATTGGGTCCACCTCTTCGCTGCCCTTCTCCATGTGGTTCTTCAAGTCGTCCAGTGTAAGGAATCCGCCGAGATCTTGTACGACCTTAACCAGCTCTTCCGCGACGGATCCAGAGTAGAAGCCTGCCTTGCCGTGCTTGGCTACCAGTCTGAAGGTGTTCGCCAGAGTTGGGTTTCTCATGATCTCACCAGGCTTCGGTGCTCTGCAGCCGTCCTTTGCTTTCGGGTCCTTCTTCAGCATCTCGGCGAAGTTGGGGGATGCATCCTTGATTGCCTGCTCGGCCTTGCTCCACTGCAACTGTGTCAATACCGCTTGCCACGACCTGCATTCAGACGTTCTTACGTAGTATCCCATCAGCTCCGAGACAGGGAATCCCTCCTCGCCCAACTCAATGGCGGGCTTGAGGATCTGTTCCATGCTCAACTTTCCACTGCCAAATTTCTCAACAACATCCACCCATCCCGCTGCAGCACCTGGCACGGTAACCGCGTGTGCGCTCGACATTGGTATGGTGCCCGACTCGCCGTCGGGGATACTCAACGCGTTTCTGATCTTGTCCAAGCTTGCATTACCGCTCGCGCGTCCCGATCCGTTGAGAGCGTGGACCTTCTTCGTCTTGGCATTGTAGAAGAGGCAGAACATGTCACCACCGATACCTGTGCTACCGGGTTCGGTCAAGTTGAGACCTGCTGCAACGGCGACTGCGGCGTCCTAAGGGCTCGTCAGTACAAAATTTGAGTGTTACTTCGGGGATACTTACGGCGCAGTTACCGCCCTGCTGCAGAACTTTGAGACCACATTGTGAGGCTAGTGGCTGCGTGCTGGACACGATACCCTTGGTGCTGTGGACAACACTCCTCCGGCTTGGGAAAGCGACGAAGTCCGGATCCGACGAGGGATAAATGCCATTGCGATTGAGAGGCATGGTGCGAGAACTATGGCGAGATATCCGAGTTAGTTAGACGGGCAGTCGATGCGTACAAGGGGCGATACAGAAGGCAATTGGTTCAGAAGAAGAAGAGGAGGAGGAGGAGGAGGAGGAGAGATATCAAAGATACTTAACAGCAACCGCGGGCCAGTACGTAAACAGGCGTCAGACGGTCGGCATGATTCAAGATGTTTGGGCCCCCGCGACCGAGGACCCTTTGATTGTTCTACTTGATCTTCCGTATCAGCAGTGAAAGAAGGGTTAACAACCCCGCCAGCCCACCCCACCTTCCTGTTCCGTCGTAGCATGATAGCGACTGCCTATATCGGCGTGGATCCCCAGAACGAACATCTGCCGTTCGCCAGTGCAACAATGTTATCCGATCTTGTTGCCGCGGCATCCTCTTGCCGGCCGACGGCCATGTGATAGTACACGCTGCTCGGAACGATGCGACGGGCTTGATCGTGATAGAGAATAGTGTTGATGGCCGAGTCTAGTCAACAGCACCATTGAATTGGATTGGATTGGATTCGACTGGATTGGATTGAATCGAATTGAATTGAATTGAATCGAGCCAGCCAGCCAAGAGGAATCGGCGAGAAGGCCACTTCAGCCTTGCCGTCCACTCACTTCTCGACTGTTGCCCGTTGCTGCCCCACTGCCGGAGCTCGTGCTTCGTCTTGTACAAAGTAAGATACGTGTACTATACATGAACGATACAATCTACGCTCCCTTCTCCTTCTCCTTCTCCTTAGCCTTGGCCTCTTCCTCAGCCACCAGTCCCAGTACCTCCTGCTCCCCCAGCCAACTCCTCACACTCTCCATTACCCGCTCAAGCTCTATTCCGCCCTCCAAAACATCATCCAGGTCATGCACACTCATGCCACTCCTGTGATCCGTGACCCTCTGCTGCCCCCAGTTGTACGTCCGCACCTTGTCACCTCTCCCCATCTTCGCCACACCCACCACGCTCCGTCTCAGCGCCACCATCTCCTCTTCCCTGGCCTCCCTCCTCGCCTGCGCGATCCTACTCCTTAGCAGCCGCCATGCCTTCTCCCTGTTCTTGGGCTGTGACCGCGAGTCCTGACATGCCGCGACCGTGCCAGTCGGCAGATGCGTCAGCCTCACGGCACTATCCGTCGTGTTAACGTGCTGGCCGCCCGCACCCCTCGCGCGCATGATGTCTGTCCGCACATCCTTGGGGTCTATGTAGTAATCGCTGTTCGGATCATCGAAACTGTCTTCTCCTAGCTCCTTACCGGGATCCTCGGGGAACGATGGCAGCACCAGCACGCTCGCGGCGCTGGTGTGCGTGCGTCCTTTGCTTTCTGTTGCCGGCACGCGCTGCACTCTGTGCACGCCCGCTTCGCAGCGGAGCACGCCGTATGAACCCGGGGTGTCGATCTCGAGCACGGCTTCCTGGAGCGGTGCGTCCGAGCCCCGTGGGTCGGCTTGCCCGTCCGCATCTTCATATTTGAGAATGTTGCACCGTAGCCCCGCACGGTTGCAATAGGATGTATACATGCGCAGTAGATCGCCTGCGAAGAGTGCTGCCTCTGAGCCGCCAGCGCCGGGCCGTATTTCGATCATACAGGGTAGTTGTGCGAACGGATGGGGCGGGACGAGGGAAGATTTGAGCGCGCTGGACGCTTGCGACAGAGCATTCTGGGTAGGAGGGATCTCTTCGGAAGCTAGATCGTGCATTTCGCGGTCGGTCTCGGGATCGGATAGGAGGGTGTGAAGCTCGTTGAGCGACTCCTTGGCCTTCTCCCATTCTTTCAGGGCGGCGGTGACGGAGGAGAGCTCTCCGAGTTTCTTTGCGGCGCGCGCATCGAAGTCGACGGCGAGCTTTTCGGTGATTGTTGCGTGCTCTTTGGCCACTGATCGTGCTCGCGAGAGCAATGCTGGGGATATGTCACCGGTTTGGGATGCAGCTGGTCGTTGTCAGGGAGAAGATTCGCGTGTTGCTGTGGTCGGCGGGTTTACCTGTACTCTGCAGACGGACGCCGTGTCGCGATAGAGGCCGCACGAGACGCTGCAGGCATCCGGCACATAGCCATGGCGTCCTTTGCATGTCGGAAAGAAATGTCCATCTCCAGCTTTGTCGAGTGCTGAACTTTGGCTTGTGAAAGTCTTGGCATTGTCCCTAGCCTTGTTTGGCAATGCATGGATGCTGCTCCATGCTCAAGCTGACTGATTTGATCGGCCCCATTGGAGTCCGTTGTTTATGTACGATATATAGCTCGGGCTGCCCGCAAAAGGTCTTGGTAGGTTTTCGGAAAGCGTCTCTTCACCTCGCAATCCCACCAAGCCAGCCCATCACGTCCACGCCTCCAGGCCTGCCGCGACAATGAGCTCCATCCACCCCATCTTCAACCGGCTCCCACCACCAGCCGAGACCTTGGCCATCCTGATCGGCTGCATGGAGGTCTCCCTCTTCGGCCTGGGCGGTCTCGCCAACCCTTTCGAATTCGCAAAAGGCTACGGTCTCCCTTTCACATCAACCACTCAACCCGGGAGGTTGCAAGCCTCAGAAGAAGCGGAGAAAGACACGCCGGCATCAAAACAGCAGCGCGCGCTTGTCGCAGCGATCGCGTCGAGGAACATCCAGAACGGCGTCTGTTTGCTTGCGTTCGGCGCGTATTGGAGGGATAGACGGGCGCTGGGAACGGTTGTTGCGAGCGGGTTGGTCACGACACTGGCGGATTTGTTGCTTGTGGAGTGGTACGGTGACAAGAGCGCGATCTACGGACACATCTTTGGTGTTTGCAATTCGTTGATCATCGGAGGATCTCTGCTTTTCTTGTAAAGGGACGATATGTGGAATACCCAACGACTACCAAAGTGGGCTATGAGCGAAGAGCAG
Organism: Taxawa tesnikishii (nom. ined.); assembly: GCA_030247885.1. Lineage (NCBI taxonomy): Eukaryota > Fungi > Ascomycota > Dothideomycetes > Dothideales > Taxawa tesnikishii (nom. ined.). The sequence continues at coordinate 1,184,989 of JAPDRO010000009.1, read as the reverse complement.
GCTACAGGCAAATCATAGTCTGGCTCGTCGGCAGTCCGAACAGCTCACCCGAAACACCTGCATTATAGTGGGATTGTCTGTTCGAGCCTAGTGTAGTTGCACAGCCACACAACGAAGGCAGCAGGTATGCATATCACTACTCTGTACCATCTATTTAGCATCTTATCAAGGCTTCATTGGCCTATCCCACAGAAAAAGGAAGGTGGTGCCAGTCCATCTATTCTTACTCATACAAATATCTATCTTTCCCAATCTCCCTTGTCCTCCTTTCAACATCCATGCACCTCGCAGCCTCTCTTTACCAACTAACCCATCCCTTCCTCACCCCAAGAACTCCATCGGACTCACCGACAATGCCCCTCCCCAACCTCTCCAGCTGCAAAAACTCGGCTTCATAGTCCCCTCCTCCAACACCGCCCTCGAGCCCCTCACAACGGCCATCCTCTCCTCCATCTCTCCAGCCATATCTGTCCACTTTAGCCGCGTCCGCGTCCAAACCCTCGGCACTGACACCGCCTCGACGTCCCAATTCTCCACCGCAAACATGATCGCCGCAGCCCAACTCCTCGCCGACGCCGGCGTCGACGCCATTCTCTGGAATGGGACATCGGGCATGTGGATCGGCGCCGATCTCTCCGCTGACGAACAGCTGGCAGCGGAAATGAGCGCCGCGACCGGTGTTCCTTGCTCCACGACCACGCTCGCCATGGTCGAGGCCTTGAAGTTTACCGGGGTGCAGAGGATCAGTCTTGCGGTGCCGTATACGGACGCGCTTACTGCCAAGCTGGTAACGTTTTATTCCGGGTGTGGGTTTGAGGTTGTGAAGACGGCGAGGATGCAGGCTGTGCCGGAGAGCAATCGTGAGATTGCGAGGACCAGGGTTGAGGCCATCTGGAATGTTATCCGGAAGGCGGACGATGAGGAAAGTGAGGCAGTGGTAGTGGCGTGTACGAATTGGCCTGCGGCGCCGTTGGTGGAGGGTACCGAGAGGGAGCTGGGGAAGTGGATTTTTGATAGTGTGGTTGTGACGGCTTGGTGGGCGCTGAGGATGGTGGAGGTTGAGGATGCGGTGGAAGGGTGGGGGAGGTTGTTTAGGTTAAAACGGAGTGACGAGGCGTAATTGCGTATGGTCTGGGTGTTGTTGATGGCTCAGAGACCGCGGAAGAAAGATGTGCATGCCTGCCTGCCAGGAAGTGGGACTACGCGGAACTTTACGAACTACTTTCCCGAAAGGTTTACGACTTCTTTTGAGAAACGCTTTTAGTGTCTCACTGGCTTGCCTAGTATCGATTCTCCTCACCGCCTGTTGCGACGTATCTGTCTAGTACGACGGGATCGGGAGGGATGGGAAAGTTGGTAGTGTCAGCCCATCCGCGACTGTCAGTCCGGCCGGCTAGCGACTTTGTCCTGCTAGCAGTGGAATGATATTTCCACCTATGACATGGTTAGTCTCTTTTGGATTCGGGCTTGGAACGTAGCTGTTGTAGAAGTTTTGCATGTCTATTGTTTTGTCGGTAAGACTCCGTGCATGCCCGAGTTTTACAAGGAGCTTACACCCTTCTGTAACTGTGGCGCTTCGTGTCTTTGTGTGTCTCAGAAGAGACAAAGCTGTGATGAACGCGCAAAGAAAGAGTCATGAGGTTCATTAATCGCAAGGGATCTGGCAAATGGGCATCAAAGAACTCGGACAATGAGAGGCAGCATATCGTCGTGCCGGCTCACGCGAAATCGTTGAAAGGTTGATTAGACCCACGCTCTTGGCGGTCTTCGTTCTTGTCCCCCAAGATATACGACACTCAAGTTCAGAGGAAGAAGGTGCAACAGACTATACTTCCCTCAGCAGGCCTGAGTAACAGTGACATGGCAATCAACAACGCAGAACTTCTAGCCCTTGTCCTCTTAGCCATGGTCGGATGTGGTCCGCTCTGCGCCATCATTGCGCATTTCGTCAGCAGCCGCCGCAATACAGCCAAGAGCCAACAACTCCACTTGCAGCGCATGCAGTACAATCTCAATCGAAATAACGTCCGGATACCGGTTTAGTATGGCGACGCGGGCCCCATCGCTATGGATGGAAGGATTGCGGCGAGGTATGAGCAGAACCAGACTGGGCGACCGTCGGATCGTCCGATTGCTGGATTTCACAATGTCGAGTTGGCATGATCCCTCAATGATAGTGCGGGCACTGTGCAGGGAGAGTTCTTGAGTTAACGTCTGTACCACTTAACTAGAACCGACACTTCCAACGAAACTGGTCTTGACGTGTAAACGTCGGAGGCACAAGGTCGGGTTGTTGTTGACGCCGAAGCTTTGCAAAAATCTATAGTTAACAATCCGGCACTGAGCATGAGCCAGATACGTCACAGCACCCAGACTGACGAGCATGGGCTTCTTAAACCAAGCTCGATGTTAGCAGTCTCAACAGCCTATATAAAATGCATACTTACCTTCATGTTTGAACGCACCTGATGCTTGGCCAGTACACGCTTGCTGTAATACATTGCTTCTTCCGTACTTGTGAACCTTTTCGTCACGTCCACGCTGTCTTTCACCCATGTGGAGGGTACTGTGCCTGCCGCCCTTTGACATTCTTTGAAATACATGCCACCGTACACGTTTTCCATTGTGCAGGAGATCTTGTTTCGCTTTGTCGTTAAAGAGAAAAGGCATTGCCGCCGAGCGGTACTTCGAGACGTGAACAAGGACACCAAACAAACACATTGTGACAAACGATCAAAGAACAGAACACTTGGCTTGAAGGAACAGCCTCCTCAAAACCAAGCCGTTATGCAGTCAAATTTTTGTTCCCAAGACCTTGTATAAAATACCAAACTGTCGAACCATACAAGCCGCGGCAGAAACGAGCAATCATGAAGCTTCCAGGCAGTGCCATCTTCTCGCTCGTGATCGTGGGCATGCTGGCCGTGATCCTGATCTCTGTCACCATTCAAGTCTACATTTCCAAGCTGCGCCAGGCGCGCGAAGAGAGCAAAGCTCGAGGTCTCCGGCCTCTGGTCCTCCATGATCAGGTGGAGTCACGCAAGTCCCAATCGTCTCGATTCCCTCTTTGAGACTGCCATCCTGGTTCGGTATCACGCAACAAGTCACAACGACTCATCTGCATGAAACAAAGCTCCAGCGGAAGGGCAGCACTCACAGTGAGGCCGGAAGGCCCTGCCGGAGCTGGTACGGCAAGTGGAAATTGGACAGCATGTCAGAGAAAGACACGAAACCGAGCGTGGAGGATGTCGAGTTGAGCTTGAAGCCCAGTAAAGTGCTGGTCACTTGAAAAACATCGTCCATTAGAGCCGCCAGCAAGGAATGTCGACCTTGTCCATTTGAGAACTGTGCACGGAGTCGTTCGAGTGAAAGGGGTTGTCTTGTGGGGTGGCATGGAGTAAATGAAACGCAATCGAGCTCGATTGTTTTCAACACGTTACGTTGTTGACGCGCACGCACTGTGCATGAGCAGATGAACAATATAGAAAGTAGGCAGGGTTGGAGGATCGAAGGCTTGTGTGCCGAGAGCTGAGGTGCACCACGTGCCGTCTGCGGGGCAATTTGGTTCGTTCGAGCCTCTCCTCCTCTTCCTCTACCGACTCCATTCTTGTGCACCTGTGGCTGAATTAAACACACGATGCTGCGAAGTATAGATAAGTGGCTTGCATGTCTCATATATCCATCGATATCCTCATGAGGACGGGTTGCGCAATCCATGCTTCCTCTTCCTTGGCTTGCACACGATGTGGCCCTTTGCTGAACACAAGCAGTACAAAGCAGTTGCGACTGATGATGAGGAGCAATTGTCGATCGTGTCGACGCGGAACGTTCGCAATCATCTGTCTGAACGAAGGATCCTGCTTTCGCTCTTTGCAGCAGCCATATTCCTCACCGTGATCGGAGCGGCCAGTGTCTTTACTCCTGAATCCGGCCGGAACACGCCAGACACCAGCAGTTCAGATTCAGACAAAACAGCGCCGCCCTCAGCACCTTCTGCCACAGGTAGGCCAGGACAAGCGGTCGTTCGGCGCGAATGGCGTACCATCTCTCATGCCGAGCAACAACAGTATATCAGTGCTGTACGATGTCTCCTTGAACAGCCGTCCAAGCTAAACGCGAACAGCAGCCGCTACGCAGACTTTCCTTGGATCCATAGCCACGTTGGCTACTACACACATCACAGTGCGCCGTTTCTTCCCTGGCATAGGTACTTCTTGCACATCTATGAGACCGCGCTACGAGAGGAGTGCGGTTATGGAGGTGCCCTGGTCTACTGGGACTGGACTCTGGATGCGTACCATCTGGCTGAAAGCGTTGTCTTCGATCCAAAGACTGGGTTTGGTGGCGACGGCGAGAAGGACGGGAGCATCACTATTGGCCGGACTGGACGTTGCGTCACTGACGGACCGTTTATGGATGTGATTGCGGATTTTTATGATATAAAAGCCCAGCCACACTGTCTATCGCGCGGGTTTCGCAAAGACGACGGCACTCTGGGACAGATCGATGGCAAACTAGTCACCCCGGAGTCCATCGAGGAAACGCTTCAACTGAACACCTACGAAGCCTTCGTCGCAGAGATGGAGAGCAAAGTGCACGATGCTATTCCATTTGGAATTGGCGGTGACTTTGAGACATTCACAGCGCCATACGACCCGCTGTTCTTCTTGCATCATACCCAGCTCGACAGGCTATGGTGGTTGTGGCAGCAACGCGACCCGGAGAAGCGCTTCAATGAGTACGGCGGCCACAAGCAGCGACACTCTATGGATATGGCACAGCTCTCCGACGAGGTGCGCATGCAAGGAATCGCAGTCCCTGTTACGGTGGGAGAAGTAATGGATACGGAAAATCATCTGCTTCGTTACCGGTACTGAAGGATAAACACAAATTCTGGACTCGCCGAGATACCGTCAAACTCATACCCAGACAGCGCGCCGGATTTGCTGAAGTGCCGCGGCCCATTGCCATACCTCATGATGTGCGACATGTCCGATACGCGTGGCATACATCGGACATTCCCGGCTCATTCCACCTGTCACTTCCCCATAGTCTCTCCCGTCAGGATCGCCCAGGGATGTGGAGAAGGCTAAGAGCAGCTCCGATGGACGATTCAGAGAACAACAGCGCTTAGTGGAATCCTTCGTTCCTCGTCTCTCGCTCAACAAGGACCACCTCGAAGACTTCCTCGAGATTGTGGGTGTGTCGACGACCGAAGAAATGGCGGGTGAATGTGCGCTCGTGTAGAAGCCGGCGTGCTGTCGGCAGGGGATTGGCAACAGGGAGAGCAGGAATTCGTGCTGGAAGTTGAGCAGTCAACAGGGCTGAAGATAGCATGAGAAGATAGAAATTACCGTCGGCCCTTCGCTGTTTCCACTCTCTATACCGTTCTTGTAGATATGGTATCAAGGCCTACGTTGCTACAATAGCAAAGATCGCGGAGATGAACTGCAGGACCGTGTCGACTTTCATGTTATTACGGATGTTCGGAATGAATGTGTCCCAGGTGACTATGCAAGAAAAGAGAATGAAGAGAAGAAGCACAGAGTCCAGAAAGTCTGAATTGAAATGCAGGAGCGGCAAGATGATGTGCAAGGTAGGCTTTTGTCTGTTTCGTTCTGCTACCATGGCGGGGAGTCGCGACGCCGGGGAAGCGGCCTATTGACAGTATGCAAGGCTTTAGCGGCCGCAGCACAGCGTCCAGTAAGATTGAGGGGCCGTTCATTCGGCCCACGAACAAGGACAGGCATCCATATCCTCTCTGTGTCGCTATTTCTACTGGGCGGAATCCAAATGTAAATCAAAGTCTGGAAGTCTTGCATGGCTCTATAGATACTTCCAACATTGAATATCTTAACGATCACACGTGGTATGTACATGTATATAGGCTCAAAATGACCACGTTTACCGTTCTAGTTATTGTTGCCATTATAGGCCAAGCAACTCTCATGCTATGTCAAAGTACAAACATCTAGAGCCCGCAGTAACGGCAAATGATCCACTTTCGGATTTGCCGAGTAGCAAAACTCCGGCGGCCGCTTGTCGAAAACAAGGCGCGCGCGTGTTGGTCTTCTGTCCCTTCAGACTACACAGTTACAACCGTTTCCAAGGACTTCTTCCTGGATTGGGTCATTACATCAATCCTGCGTTCTTCGCAGCGCTGTTCGTCTACACCACTCTCCCGGAGGCTGAGGTTGCTGGTTTCTTCGAAGGCTTCTTTTCCGAGGTTGGGGCAGACTTGTTCCACAGAAAGTAGGAGAGTGTATGAGGGCTCAAATCCAGTCATGGGAAATTTTTAGGACGACTAGAACGAGAGAGCAGGCGAAAAGTCGGGTGTAGGGTCCGGTAAGGTTCGGACGACACACACCAGGAAACGTTCCCGAACAGTAGAACAGAAGGCCAGTTGAACATGTCAGACGTATTTCGAGATGCTGGTGTTTCGAGCACATGAGGTGAAGAAGATTCACAGGCGGCATGAGCCGGTAATTAGGCTTTCGGGCCAGGGCTTGGCTGGGCGGGACCCTGTGCCTGGGGCTTTCTATTTCCGATGGTCATGCTGCACCTCGTGTCATTAACAAACACAAACGCCGTACCATCTTGTTCCGACCCCTGTAAAACTGCCAGTCATATCCCTTCCTCTTCTTGAAGAAAGCAAAGACGGGAGACAATATCGATCAATCCGCCCTCGGATCGTTACTCTTGCAGGGCACGTTACCGCCAACGGTCGGAAATTTCTCACCCTACGCCTCACTCAAGGAACTGTTATAATTGCTACCACTGCTGGCCACTGCTGCCACTGCCCGTCGTTACTCCTGCAAGGCGCCTACACACCCGGTGTCTTACACTTGATCTCAGGCTTCGCTGAGCCAATACCGCCAAACTGTCTCCAATACTCCTCCAACCGACAGGGTTGACCTTTAGTCCCGACGTCAACCGGCCGCCTCATCTACGACTACACTCTGCAGACGCCATGAACTCGAGCAAAGAACACAAGAGGAGGCGAAGGTCTAGCAGTTTGATGTACACCGAGCCGCCGGAGTCGCTGGAGCAGATGAGCGATCAGATGGCCATGCCGAACTCGAACTCGCAGTGGGTGAACGCGAAGGGTATGCTGCATCCCCTACATATCCAGATATTCGAGAAAAGCCGGGCGGAGACAACGATTTGCTGATACAGGATGCGTCTATATAGGTGCCTGGGTGATCCATTTCGTGTGCATCGCACTCCTCAAAATCATCTTCGACATCGTCCCCAACATCTCGCAAGAAACCTCGTGGACGCTGACGAACCTGTCGTACATGGCCGGCTCATTCCTCATGTTCCACTGGGTGCGCGGCGTGCCGTTCGAGTTCAACTCGGGAGCCTACGACAACCTGAACATGTGGGAGCAGATCGATAGCGGCGATCAGTACACCCCGGCGAAGAAGTTCCTGCTCACCGTACCCATCCTTTTGTTCCTGACCAGCACACACTACACGCACTACGACCTCGTTTACTTCATGATCAACTTCATGGCCACGCTGGCGGTGGTGGTACCCAAATTGCCTGCGGTAAGGGAATCCCACAGTTGTATCCGGACCAACGTTGACTGATTGATGAATAGCTGCATCGCATGCGCATAGCGCTGTTCAACCCGGATCCCGATGACAGCTAGTCATCAATGCCTTTTTTTTCTTTTCTCTTTTCTTGGCCTGTTTACTCTGATGCGGATCATTGGCTGCCTCTGCTTTCCTTGATAAGATACCACAAAGAGGCCTTTACTCTTTCCTTAAGATACCACCAAGATCGTTCCTTTAACGGATTGATAATCAACACCGCAACGGCAGTGAAATTTTTTCGGTCCTTAGTTTCCCTCTCGTGCCGTTCAACCGTGTGTTAGATGGATTCGGAAATCTGTCCATTTACTACAAGAGCTTTGCTCCTTACCTCCAAATCCCTAACACACCTGGAAGCCTTGCTTCCGGTGCCATGCAATTCTGTACATCGTTCATGGTCAACGGCGGGTGTGAAGCGTGATATGTATTCGCAGGCAGCACGCATAGAGCGGGATTTGTGTACAGGCTACGCATCGTGTTGTCATTGTGTACGCAATCAGTGCTCACGTGGTGAACATGTATAGGTTACCACGCTGATGATTCGATGTCTCGGACAGCCCTCTCAAGTCCGGTTACCATGTCACTTCCTGGACGCGTGATATTATATACTGTCGAAGGTCACTGTCATATCCCACCCGCAGAAGAAATCATCTTGGCGAAAAGAAGAAAACAGGAAAAAGAACACTCATAATGCATTCGTCGTTCCAACATGGATATCTCTTGCCTCCACCTAGTTTATGTTCTGGTCGCGTACCTCGAAAACTACACAGTTGTGCCAGCACTCAATCCCTCTCTAGCATGACCGGGAGCGAATCAAACACCAGCTCGTTCAGCTCATAATGGATAAGAAAGCCGCTCTGCAGTACCCTCTTGAGTGCCTGCAGTCTGTGCAGCTTCCACCACTTGTCGATGACCATCTGGCTGCCGGCGCCGAGAGCGACAGTCATGCGGGAGCCGTACGCCTTGCCCGTTTCCTCGTTGATGGCGTTACTATAGCGCGGTCCGCGCGTCGGATGCTCGACCGAATTGAGTATGTCGGCAAAGTTTGTGTGTAGCGACTTCTTGTCCTTCTTCGACAACCGCTTCGAACTCATCTTGGCCAGGTCGCGCAGAGTGTGCTTGAGCTGGTCTTCGCGCCGCCATACGGTGTACCGCTTGACCATGTTCGGGTCGTCCTCTTCTTCCGAGTCCGGTTCATGGGACTCGAGCTCCTCGTCGTCTTCGCGCTCCGTGTAGCTTTTCTCGAACAGCAGGGCGATGTTCTCGCCCGCGGCCACTTGGACCGATGTGTGCGATGCCTCGAGCTGTTCCACAAATGCCTCCATGGGTTCTTCGGATGTGTCCTCCATGTCCTCCATCTGTGTCGCCAGGAATCCCCACTCTTCAAGTGATGAGGTGACAACGTCGCCGTCATCACCAGCTTCGATCGACTGTCCGTCGGACTCAATGATCTCCAGTAACAGGTCCATGATGTTTTGCGTTTCGTCCTCACTGGCACCGCCGTAGAAGGTGACCACTCCCAAGGCGTGAATGGCAGCGACCTTGGCCTTCATGTGGTGTGAATCGGTGACGATGAGCTTGATGGGTTGCGAGACGGCATCGTAGATGGTGTCGGAAGGGTCCGTAATCACCACAAGCGCCAGCGCTTTGAGGGCTAGGATAATCTCGTGCTCAGTCGTACCGCCTTTCACACTCTTCAGCAGTGAGGGTAGAAGATCGCCCAACCTGGGCTGGATCTGTTGTTGCGCATAATGCACCGTGAGGAGGTACACTATTCTCGCGAGGTTCGCTTGTCTGGACTCGTCGTTGCTCCTCTTTCGGTCGACGAGGTTGGTGATACGTGTGTCCAGATCCGAATGCCAGACGTCCGGGGGCGCGTCGACATCGTCAGAGGCAATCATTTCGTCGATGGAATTTGTACTGAGAGGTTCGTCAGACTTGTTTCGGAAAGCAAGTTTGGCACAGGCGCTCAAGAGGATGGTTCGTATGGTAATCTTGCTCCTCTATAAAAGGCCCGCACTTGTTCCGTCTGACTTGGATGCGGCTGGGAAGGCCAAAGCAAGATTCATCTAGACAGAGGCAATCGAAGCACGGCTGGGGCTCGTCAGTAGCAAGCAAATTTTGATCGTACCTCCATTCTGTACCGTCGCTGAACTCGTCTTCATCGTCCGAAGCGTTACGGCTCGCCGCCCTCGATGCGTTGCGGGATCCAGACGGAGAGCCATTCTGGGAAGTGACGCCCGAGGCCTGCTTTGATCGGGCCTTGCGGGAGACAGTCTTGCCACTCTCGAGCAAAACTTGTTTGCGAAGATCGTGCATGTTGCTGGTTGCGCCCTTTCAGCGCTGTGTTTTCTCTTGAAGAGCTGAGTATCTGATATGCTGTGTATGCGATTACTGGCTTGTATGCGCTTCGGCTGTAAGTGTTGGTTGTACCTGACTGAGGGTTATTGCAGAGGAGGAGAAGAAGAAGAAGAAGCAAAGCAGCGGATATAAGTAGACAAGCGGGAGTCCATTAAACAGAGTATATTGTAGGAGAGAAAGTTTATTGCAGGACAACAGTGGTAGGATATGTACGGTTAGGCGGCTAGCCGTACGGTACGGTACGGTGAGGGATCATGTGAAAAAGGCTGCCCAACTGAAATCCGCAAGGCTCGCGGCTTGCAGCAGAACCGCCGAGGTCGTGCGTCATGCGCCATCAAAGACACGACATCCTTCACACGGAATCGACGCGTTGGTGATGCGCTGCACTCGTACATCTGCAGCAGGCAGGTGGGCAGGCGCGCAGCTGCTCGTTCGTGTCAGCCGCTGCCACACGCTCGGATCGAATCGCATCGAATCGGAACACATGAGATGAATGCTCAGGACAGGTACAGCGGCAGCTGTCGTATTCGGTCCCGAAATTCACTAGGTGCAGATTTGATGGGATGCCTTGGGGCTTGTAGTGAAGATCCCATCAGATCTGCTCGCGCCTCAACGGTTGTTTGTGGCCGGATACGACACTCGGCAACGGTGTTCGATATTTGCATCCATATTTCTCGGTCCTACCTCTCTACTCACTCCATCTATCTAGGCGGCCTGGGTCCGATGATCTGTCTCCTGCCCCCAAACGCAATCCCACTGCCCGAGCTACTCCCCTGCCCTGGTTATCACCACCTATGAACCCATACTGATTGACGTCCCAACTCTGGCCCTCGCCAGTACCCTCTTTGAGGTCCCTTGCCGCGTTCACGGTAGCCTGCTGGCCGGCCTCCCACTCGCGCTGGCGCTCACGCTCGCGCTCCATTTCCCTCTCCAGTAGGGACTTGGATGCCCACCCGCCTGCTTTTGTCTTCTGCTGCGAAGCGATGCGTCTGTCCCGGTCGTTCTGCTCTTCCAGAGACGAGGTGAAGCCCATTTCGGCGGGCTGATGCGCCCGGGGCTTTGCTGCCGTTGGCGCCGGGTTGTTGGCAAGGAAGCGATCGGTACGGTTTGGCGCCTGCGGTGCGGGTTGGTATTCCGACGGGTCTGGTAGTGGCCTTGTCGCCGGAGCTTCCGTTGGCTCTGTTTGCGGCAGTGGACGGGATGGCAGCGAAGGGGCGGGCCTGACTCAGGCAATGGTCGAGTGGGTAGAGAAGGAGCCTTTATCGTGCCTGAGCCAGGGGTAGGCAGGGGTCGCGCAGAACCGAATGGCCCTCGGGATGGCGTTGCCTGGTTGTTGTTCCTCCACTCGGTACGAAGATACTCACGTTCGTCAGGCGCCCACGAAACTTCACTGTCTTTCGGCGAAGGTGGCCTTGGTGTGCGGTCCGGCAGGTTTGCCAGTTGAGGATGCGAGCGGTCGTTCTCCTGCCTCATGCGCTCCTCGCGCTCCATCATATACTGCCGCTCGCGCTCCCTGGCCTCTTCGAGTTGCTTTTCAAGCTCGCGAACCCTGGCACGTTCCGGCGTGTCTGCTGATCCATCCGCACCACGTCCAGACGCGGCTTCTTCTGCCTGATACTGACTCAAAAACTGACCCTTCAGTCTGGCATCACTTGTCGCCCTCGATCGCGGTGACTTTGTTTCCATCTTGCGTTGCATCTCGGCCTCCTCCTTCAACCTCGCCTCTTCATCCGCTTGCCACCTCCGCTCCTGCTCCTCCCATTGCCGCTTCTGCTCCTCGAGTCGCTTCTTCTCTTGCTCGCGTGTTCGCCGTGACTCCTCCTCCCATCTTTGTTCTTCTTCGACTCTCTGACGCTCTTCTTCTGCTTCACGCTCGACCCGTCTCTTCTCCTCAGCCTCATCTGCTTGGATCCTCAAGCGCTCGTCTTCTGCCTCCTTCTCGCGTCGCCTACGCTCTTTCTCTGCAGCATTGGGCACGTGTGGCGCGGCGGTTGTGATTTGTCTTCTTGCCCCGAACGCGATACCCTGGTTGCCCTGACTTGCACCACCCATGTATCCGTACTGGGCAATGTTCCACGCGGGGCTTGTTACTCCTTCATCGCCTTTCTTGCTCCAACTGCTTACTGAACCTACGGGCGACTTGAGTCCAGATGAACCTGTTGAACCGCCGGTAGTTGTTGGACTCAGAGCTCTGGCTGAAGGCAGCGCTGCTGAAGGTTTTGGAGAATTGTAGCTTGAGTTGTTTCGGAATGCGCCTCCATTCCTTGTGGGGTTATAACCGGTTGTTGAGGGACTCGACGCTCCTACCCGTTTCGGACCAATAGTGGTAGGAAACCGGGAGGGATCTGCAGCGTTGGCGACTCTGCTGAATGCGCCGATACATTGGATGACCTGAGCCGGGTCTTTGGCTTCGTATAAATCCACTGTCAGGAAGCGATCGTGCGCTGGCATGTTAAGCGGCGGTGACTCGCAAGCCCGTAGGAAGTGCGAGATATTCTCCATCTGGATGAAAGGCATGGCCGATTTCTTGAACTTGACACCTGGTGGAGGCAGAGCTAGGTTCGCCAGTCTGGAAGACGCGTCAGCAGTGTTTCAGGTGAGGCGGTGCTCCAAGTCGAGGAACCTACCTGCACAATGCAACGCCGTCTTTGAGTGCATCCAGCAGGTCGCCTGGTGGCAGTTCCTCACCGAGTGTGTCCTCGATCCATGTTCGGACCTCGCTAGCGGCCTGCGGCGTATACCTCGAGAGGCGCAGGTTACGCATGTCCTGGTCCAGGGAAGACACGGATGCCATCTTGGTATGCTGCGTCAGCCAGTGCCGTATATTGATGCTCTACAGCGCAATCCGGGTCAGCAGCGCTCTGATACAGATGGCGATGAGTGGCCAAGTAATCAGAAAAGAGGGAGAAGGCGATCTGTTCCAAGGATGTATGTATGTGTTTATGTGTGCTGGGTAGCCCTGGGGAATTGGTAACCGGTATTGGGCTGCCCCGCTAGAGATTGGTGCCAAGACTGTTTTGAGGGCTCGCGAGTCGACGTCACGGCGACATTTGCCCCGGCGTCGACCAAGTCATTGCGCACAGCAACGGCGAAGATGGCAACCATCAACAACGCTACTCCAACATGTCGGCACCGGGCATCATCAAGCGATTGTGGCTCAGATGGAAGAGTCTGAAGCTCCCATGGAGGAGGCAGTTTCTCGTCGGTATGCTTGCCAGTATCGGTCGGCCATCAACGAGTCATCGCTGAACAGACAATCACATAGGCGCTGATCTGGCCGGCAACACCTTCTGGGAATTCAAGGACCGCTTGAACGCGAACCGATTTCGTAGAATAGTAAAATACAGCTCCCGAGCCCATTACGCCGATGTAAAGATTTCACGTAAGGACCACCTATCCAGCACTCAACACAGCAAAGCTCACCGTCCGCCACAGCGCAGTGGCACCAGTGGCTTCGTCACACCCGGCAAGACGCTCCATCGATACAAGAACAACAGCTTGACGTAGCCCGGCAAGAGCGCATGCAGGTCCTCGCAGCCAGAGCCGACGAGCGCTGGAACAGCGCACCTTCGTTCCTCGACTCACCTGACAAGCAACAACCGCAGCCCGCAATCGGCGTCAAAGATCCGGCTGGATACGCTCCGCAGACAGAGCCTACCGAGCACGAAGGCGTCCAGAATGCCGTGGCGGACCCGCCTGAGGTGCAGAGAGCAAGCGAAGGAAGGCCTACTACCGAAGGAAGGTTCAAGGGCAAGACGAGGGAGAAGGGGATGCGCCTTGGGGACCGAAGCAGCAGACGGGCACACCGGGTGAGAACTGGCAGCCAGAGTCTTGGTCTCCCGGCGTGGCGGCTAGGAGAAGGTGAGGAGAGGGTTGAAGGACCACAAGCTTTCTGGTGTACGATTGCGAAGCTGCCATTCTCACTGGAGCAACAGCACAATCTGCTGTTGCGAAAGCGATGTTTTCATGTACAGTATCACCAAGCGTTGCCGATTAAAACATACTTGGATAATCCGATCCGTCACTGGCCCAATAAGACTTTTGCTCTTGGATGTCGTTGCTCTTTGGACCAAGTACCCGCACATTTAGCTATATGTAGTCTCGTATAGTCCTGATGGAAATGTGGTTGATCCTGTACAAAAGGCATTAGTCAGCAAGTTTCCGATTGTGGGAAATCCGCAACTGCCGGTGGAGCAACAGCGGAGACATTCTGTAATGACATCCCTCCGCCAGCACAAGCTCAGTGACCTTGAGGCATCCCACATAGCACCGAATACTCGGGATTGGGAAATTGATCTACCCGTTCGAGCAGCGGAAGCAAAGTCGTTCCGAATGTTTAGGGTCAGGAGCTCTCTCCTTCCTATACAGATACCCGGTCCTCTGCATTTCTTCAGCTAAGTCGTTCCATCTTTTACATACAACCATCTTGCTGCTCTTTGAACAACGTTCTTCCTCAAACATGGCACCAACGAAAGTGGCGGTTGTCGGCGGTGCAGGGCAAACCGGCGAATCCATCATGAACGGCCTGCTTGAAGCTGGCAACCTCGTACGTATCGCTGCAGTTGACGTTTTATCAGTCGCAGAATACAAGATTTACAGCTCATGACAGTCCATCATGGCGCTTGTCCGTCCCTCGTCCGTCTCCAAAAAGGCAACGTGGCTCTCAAGGAGCGTGGCGTCGACATCGTACCTGCCGACTTCACTGGCCCGGAAGACGAGCTCGTCAAGGTCCTCACCGATGTGGATGTTGTCGTCTCGGCAATCGGCCCGCACAACCAACTCGACCAGATTCCACTGGCCACCGCGGCGAAGAAGGCTGGCGTGAAGCGATTTCTGCCATGCGGCTTCATCACTGTTGCTCCACCAGGCGGCATCATGTGGCTGCGGGACGTGGTGAGTGCCGTGTTTCTTCACCTTGACAGATATCCCGCTAATACCATCTCAGAAAGAAGAAGTCTACAACCACATCAAGAAGCTGTACCTCCCCTACACCATCGTAGACGTCGGCTGGTGGTACCAGATCGCTTTTCCAGCCCTGCCATCTGGTAAAATCGACTACATGGCAGCGCCGATGAGCACGCTCATTAAAGATGGCAATACTCCGTCTGCACTCACCGATCTGCGCGATATCGGCAAGTACATCGCGAAGATCATCGACGATGAGCGTACCCTCAACAAGTACGTGCTCGCCTACGACGAGCTGTGGACTCCGAACCAAGTATACGACCTCCTCGAGAAGCTGAGCGGCGAGACTCTCGAAAGAAAATATGTACGTTGCGGATCTGGATCAATTCCATCCGGCTGCAAAGCTCGCGCATGGCTGACAACGAGAGTAGACATCTGCAGAGGAACTCCAAACCACCATCTCCGAGTCTAAGGAGAAGCTCAAGACCAATCCAGGCGACTTCGCAGCCATGATGAAGTCTGTCGCAGCTGAATACCAGTACTCCTGGGGCGCGCGTGGCGACAATACCCCCGAATATGCAAAGTATCTCGGCTACCTGACGACCAAGGACCTGTATCCTGATCTGCAGGGGATCAAGTTTGAGGACTTCCTCAAGGATGTGATTGCCGGAAAGGCGAAGCCTGTTTACGAGGACATGCCCGAAGAGATCAAGAAGATCATGAAGCAGGCCAAGTAGATTGGTTTTCACGTTCGGTATGGGCGTGTGGAAACCGATTCACCCGGTTCTTGTTGCGCTTCTCACTGCTTGTATTTTCGGGACGATGGCGCGTGACGTGCGAGGCAAGCATGTGTGCACAGGGGAGCTTATGCAATCGTAAAGGCAAGCTCATGCTTGTAGTGGTCGTGCTCGCAGTGCTTGTGCTTCTGTTTGCTCATGCTAGAGACTCTTGTGCAAGGTCATCTCTCACCGACTTCGTTAACGTCATCTGGATGGGCGTTTCTACATCAACCCCCTCACCGTTCTTCAGGCCTCTTCAACGATCCCGCAAGTCTCCCGGCGCCTATACCGCGGACGTGCATTGGCTGCGTATTCCCAGAAGGTCAAGCCGTACCGGCCTCTTTCTCGCATCAGCTACCAATTGCCGGTCTATGGAGGGTGATGGTTATACCTCGAAAATCACACCACAATGTTTCCATATACGAGCCAAGGCCTCACTGTGGGATCGTATCCGTGTTGGCTTCAACCCTTTAATCTCCTTCAGTGGCCACCTGTCTGTAGCACGCACCACTGCTGAGTGGATAGAGCGTTATGTATACGGTCAGGCTCGCCCCCGACGCTTACCTGATGTTAGTTTCTCTTCATTTGCTTTCCGCCAAATCAAAATCGCTGTACTGGTTGTATAATATTGCGGTTTTGCTTTTTGTTGCGGATGTACCTCCGCCGAGCGGGCTCAACTCCGAAGTGAAAGAACCGCGTCGGGATCACCTCCGCCATAGCTGTTTTTGTAGAAGTCCGATCCGTCCACTCAATTAATACTGCTGAAATCCAATCACATGACAACCTTACGCTAATGCTAAGATGTAGGTGTAGACGTAGACGGCCAATGCCTTGATAATCCAAAAGTTACTCTATCATCAATCTGGCGAGACTACTCAAATCCGGACCCAAACCCCTTCAACATGTCCAGCCCGCCACTCTTCCTCATTCCCTTGATCCTCTCCACATTCTCCCTGCGCTTCCGCTCCGAAGCCCTCTCGAGCACGGCTCTCCGCTCCGCCTCTCTGGCTGCGTAGTTGATACTGCTTTTCTTGCTCCCACCCCGTCTGACCCCTGAATCGGCCGAGTTGTCCCTATTAAGTGCTGGCGGCGGCATCGACTGGGAATCTTTCGAGAGATTGGTGGTGGCGCGACGGAGCAACGAGGGTGTTTTGAAGGATGAGAAAGCCTTTGAGGATGGTGCGACGAAGGCCATGGTGCCGCTGCTTGTATTGGCGTTGCCGGATTCGGTGGCGGAGGATGTCTTTTGGAGGATAAGGCGGTCGATGATTTCGGGCTTGGCTGCTGTGCGGCGTGCTGCGAAGGGTGCACGTTCTTGCGCGATGCTTGTGAGGGATGGCGGAGCGTTGTCTTCCTGCTCCGAGTCGGAAAGGTCGATCAGCATCTCCTCGGCGTTGGGTTCGTCGATCAGGAATGAGACTGATTCCTTCACTTCGGCCAACGATGTGGGCTTCCGGAAGGCGTCGTGATGAGTGCGACGAGAGGCGGCTGGCAGTCTCTTCCGAGCATTGTCATATGAGTCTTCGGCTTTTCTCTTGAGCGCATTTCCCGAAACCTGCGCAAGTGGCTGCGTAGTGGTATCGCTGGCTTGAGTGCCCTGCTGCGAGGATGTATCTTGCGAATCTGGAACCGCGGCTTTTTCATCTGCATCTTTGCCATCCAAGAAGTCCAAGTCGTCATCATCATCATCCCTGTCTTCAATGGCACGAAGAAAGGCCTCTTTCTTTTGGTCCGCCCCGAGCTTGCCGATCCTCTCATCTTCGAGCAGCAGTCTTCGTTTGCGGGCTTCCTCACGTTGCTTCATGCGTCTTCGCTCGGCAATTTGTTCGTCTTCGTCCGAATCCAGATCGAACGCTCCCATGCGCTTGCGGCGAAGAGCACCGGAAACGAGGTCCTTGTACAGCTTCGACGTACGGGCCTCATCCTCCGCGCGAACTTTGTCTCTGCACAGCACTGTCAGCAAACAGCTTTGGGAGATTGGATGATTAGGTTACCCACGCATAGTAAGCGGCAAGCTCTCGTTCATCCACCTTGATCTCGCTCTCGTCGATCATCTGCTTGTCCGCTTCGTCCGCCTCGTCTCCACTCGCATCGTCATCCGCGCCGCCAAGTCCCGCATACTCGTCTTCGGATTCCTCGGCCTGTTCCTCGATCATGTCTTTAGCTTCGCTCTTCTTCTTGTCAAACGGAATCTCTACAGGCTTCGACGCGGCCTTGCGCATAATGTCAAAGACGTTTGATTTCGTCATCTCTGGTGGATCGTCAGCTGAGGCAGGCGCCTCGCCATCAGGGTCTTCGGCAACCTGAGCACGTCTGATGAGACGGCCTTTCCTCTGCGCCACAGGAGAGTCCGGCACAGGCAGGATCACTGTATCGATGGTCGAACGAGGCGCACGGAAACCAGCTGGTGAGCGAGACATTCCGAACCCTACGTCTTGAGAGGGATCTGGCATTGGCGAAAACTGCGTCATTCGTGTGATTGCCGGGGAATGCATCGCCGGACTGCCAAAGTCGAGGTTGATTGCCTGCGTAGGCTGTTGAGTCTGCACTGCTCCCGCCTGGCTGTCCTGCACCGTTGCATCTTGAGACTCTTCTGCTGTGTTCGGTACGAAAGTTGGCAGTGGCGCTGATGGTATGTGGCGAAGCGCATCAAGTGAATCCTGATCCTGGCTAAAGCCTTGAGTATCTAGTTGAGTGGGTGAAGCCTCCATTGTACCCGCGAACATCTGCGACATGCCCAGAGGCGCTGCTCCAGTGGGTCCAAATCCAAACGCTGCCGCAAGCTCATCATTAACAAGGGAGTGATTCGGGTGAGGATCGTCTTTTGCGACGGATGAAGGAGCTTCGTCTTCGTCGTCTTCGATTACCCTCTTCTTTCTGCTTGCTCGGCGGGAAAATGTCCTCTGTGGGCTGTTCGTACCGACTTCGCTTTCAGTCGGCTGTTCCTCCTCGTCGAGCTCCTCGTCTTCAGCATCTTCGCCTGCTTCGTTGTCGAGTAAGCCGTTAACCTCAAGGCCAGATGAATCTCCTTCATCGCCTTCATCGCGCTCTTCATCTTCTGAACCGGAGATCTCCAGTTCAGCCGGTCCCTCATCCTCTCCCTCCTCGCTGGCAACATAGTCGTCTCCACTTTCATCATCACTAGCAAGCAGATCTTCTTCTCTAACCCCGTTCTTTTTGTTCTCTTCTTTCTCCTTCCTTCGAATCTCGTCAGCTTCTCGCCTTGCCTTTTCAAGCGCATTCTCGATTTCCATCTGTTCCTTCTCCCGTTCTTCTGCAGTCATGACCACGATGCCCCTCGCTTTCAAAGCAGCAATCTTCTCATCACGCTCGCGCTGCGCCTGCAGCTTTGCTTGCCTACGAAGCTGTGCCTCTAGTTCTGCTGGTGTCATGGACGGCCTGCCGTCTTTTGAGCGGATCTTTTCGTGCCCGTTGTTGGCAAGGCGTTGAAACATGAGCGAAGAGCGTGACCCTGTAGATTTGCGAACCGGGAGTTTGTCGAATATGGCAAGTCGACTGGGCACGATCTCCAGATCATCGTCGGATAGATCGTCTCTAGCATGTACAATCTTCGGCGGAGGATTGAACCGAACCTGGTGTGCTGGAACTGGGGCCGGATGCGCCTCAACTGGTGGCACATGGGCCGACTTCGGAAGCATTGGTGCTTTGCCCTTGTCGATTTTCCGTTTTGGTTGCGACAGGATTCCTTCCATAGTCGGCTCCTCGTCAGACATTCCCGGGTCAAACACGCCTCCCACGAAATTCTGTGGATGGGTTTGAGGTTTCTCTGTAGAGCCGGGGGCATCAACGCTTGGAGGGCTTGAAGGGGGTGTCCTTGTCAACTTCGTTGTCGGAGGAAGGAGCCACGGAAGAAGAGTTCGTAACAGTCTGATCGGCACCACCGTCCAGGGCTGCGGCAGGTTGTTGCGGCTTGTTGCGCATAAATCTGGTAAGAAAATCCTGAGTGGTGAACCGCGTCTTAACCTTGGCTTGATGTGTCAACTGCATGTTCCGGTTCATGCGTTGAGTCTCCCTGTTCATCTCCTCGATAGCCTTCTTACTTGCTTTCCTAGTAGGTCTGGCTTGCTGAGTGAGTTTCTTTTCCACGAGCTTATCCACCTCGTCATCATCTTCAAAAAGTTCCGCAGCCTGTGCAGCACGCTCTCTTCGTGCTTCGAGCCTTTTCTTTTCCTCACCTTCTCTAGCCAAGCGTTCTTGTCTTCGGCGCGCAACTAGCTGTTGTACGCGAGAGTTGTTGATGATGTCGCTAGGAAGGTCAGAGTCAGAACCGGACCGGGAATCCACTATATTTGCAAGAGCCTCCGCCTGTCGTGGCGGTCTAGGCGACACAAACAACCCAGGAGTGGAATTCCGAGAGGCCGGAAGAGTGCGTGATTGTGAAGCTATCTCTCGTTGTGAAGGTGATTCTGTGTGGAATGGCGATGATGGTGCAGCAGGTGTTGATGCCCTGTTTTTGCTGGTTTTTTGGTTATCTGTGGTGTTGCCCTCCTTTGAAGGTGCAGAAGCATCTTTCTGCTTGCGGGTCATAAGCTGTTGGCGAATTTTTTCATACACATCTTCCCCATCTTCCTCTTCTTCTGAAGTGGATGCCTCCCTGGCTGCTGACAAGCCATTGCCTGTCATTCTTGCCGCTACTCTGCCGCGAGGCTTCGATACTGGCTCGTCATCCTCGCTCTCGCTTTCTTCAGTATCATCCCGATGCTTCCTTGAATGTGCCGCTTTTGATGGTTGTCCTTTCAAAGCTAGTGTTGGGTTTGCAGCACCGACAGGTTTGGACGTTGGTGCAACTTCGTCCTCGGAGTCATCGCTGAACGCTAGTAATGCGTTGATTCTGCTTTCTCGGTTGTATGCTGCTGAAGACGCGGATGCCGGCGTCGAAGTGCGGCTTGAACGCGCTGGAGTGGAAGGTCCAGACATGGCGTATGGTATGTTGGATATCGTATAATATAGATAGGAGGGAAACGCTTCAATGCATGAGAAATAGAAAGGTGCAAGACTGGAGTATCAATTGTGGTATCGAGTATAGGCTGCGAGGAAGGACGAGGAAGACTGCAGTGTACTGGTGGGTATGAGACGAGATGGCTGGATTCGCGTTTGGAGAATGACGCGAAGTCGTGTTCGCGTCGCGCTTCGCGCAAAGAGCTCGAGCCTGTGGAACGTCGGTTGGCATTAGCCGAAATTTCGAACCTTTTCGGGCAGCCCTAACGGCGATAAGGCTCAGAATTCGGAATCCGGGGTAGCAAATGCTTCTGGTCAAAGTTTCGAGACTTTTGCGCCGCACATGCCAAAGACACTCGCTTCATCCTCTGCAAACTATATTACCTCGACCCCGGCCTGCAAACCCAGCCTGTAAACCCAGCCTGTACCAGCTGTACCATTTGCGGTACATTTATCTGTCAGCTATAGCTTTGCGCGAAAGGCTGTTTCCCTACGAGAGCTTCATCTAGCGGTGCCACAGGCGGTGGAAGGCGGGAGAAGATGGTGAAGAAGGCGATGTAAGAGCTGGAAGCTGGTCTTTTGTACCGTGTGAGACACTAACGATGGGCCAGCGACTCGCGCATTCCTGCGCTTATCCGGAATGGCGCACAGGAGAAGAAGCGCAGCTTTTTCGTTGTTGTAGGAGACCGCCAAAAGGACGTAATAGTTAATCTGTATCATATCCTTCTTAATGTCGACATCAAACTCAACAAGAAAGTTCTCTGGGCCTACAAGAACAAGCTGCTCGGATTTACAAGTCACCGCAAGAAGAGGGAAAAGAAGATCAAGAAGGAAATCAAGCGCGGCATCCGGGACGTGGATACTGAAGACCCGTTCGAGCTGTTCGTGTCCACGCAGGACATCCGATATGTGTACTACAAAGAGACGGAGAAGATTCTCGGAAACACCTACGGCATATGTATTCTGCAGGATTTCGAGGCCATCACACCCAACCTTTTGGCGAGGACGATTGAGACTGTGGAAGGAGGTGGGCTGGTTATCCTGTTGTTGAAGGGCATGAACAGCCTGAGACAGCTGTACACAATGCACAACGATATTCACACGAGGTACCGGACAGAGGCGCACGGGGATGTTACACCACGCTTTAACGAGCGCTTCGTTCTATCCTTGGGTAGCTGCGAATCGTGCCTGGTTATCGATGACGAAATGAACGTGTTGGCAATATCTGGTGGTAGATCTGTCCAACAACTGCCACCTCCGGACCCAGATGCGCAGGGAAAAACACCGGCAGCAAGAGAACTCGAGGGCATCAAGGAAAGCTTACTAGACACACAACCTGTGGGGTCATTGGTCACTCTTGCAAAAACAGTCGACCAGGCCAAGGCGCTCTTAACTTTTGTGGATGCGATCGCGGAGAAGACCCTACAGAGCACCGTCACATTGACAGCAGGCAGAGGCCGAGGAAAATCTGCTGCGCTAGGCGTGGCCATCGCCGCAGCCATAGCACACGGTTACAGCAATATTTTCATAACCTCCCCAGCCCAGAGAACTTGAAGACCCTTTTCGAATTTGTGTTCAAGGGCTTTGATGCACTCGATTATCTGGATCATACAGACTATACCATTATCCAATCAACAAATCCTGACTTCAACAAGGCCATTGTGAGAGTAAACGTGCATCGTCAGCATCGGCAAACTATCCAGTATATCCAACCCCAGGACGCATACACTCTGGGACAGGCCGAACTCCTGGTCATCGATGAAGCTGCCGCGATTCCTTTACCACTGGTCAGAAAACTCATGGGGCCGTATCTTGTATTCATGGCATCAACAATAAACGGCTACGAGGGAACCGGCCGGTCGCTTTCCCTCAAGTTGATCCAACAGCTGCGGGAACAGTCAAGAGGCGGCGCAAAAGCTTCGGCAGATGGCGAAGTTGCAGATCGCTCCACTGGCAAGGCAGCCAAAGATGGCGCACAGGTGGCTCTTGCAGGCCGTTCTTTGCGAGAAATCACCCTATCGGAACCGATCAGATACGCGCAAGGCGATGCGGTCGAGAAATGGCTGAACCGCCTGCTTTGCCTTGACGCTACTCTTCCTCGCTCATCTAGTACCCGCGGATGTCCTCACCCTTCGCAGTGTCAGTTGCTTAATGTGAATAGAGACAGACTGTTCTCGTTCCACCCGGTTTCAGAAAAGTTTTTGCAGTCTATGATGGCTCTCTACGTCGCATCACACTACAAGAACTCCCCCAACGACTTGCAACTGATGTCCGACGCGCCTGCTCATCAGCTTTTCGTACTGGTTCCGCCAATCGAGGAGGATGCGAAGCGCCTCCCAGAACCGCTGTGTGTTATCCAAGTGGCACTCGAAGGACAAATCAGCCGAGAGAGCGTGTTGAACAGCTTGAGCCGAGGACAGCGCGCTGGTGGAGATTTAATCCCTGGCTCGTGAGCCAGCAATTCCAGGACGAAGAGTTTGCCGGTCTATCTGGCGCGCGCGTTGTGCGTATCGCCACGAACCCGGATTACACCAATATGGGATACGGCAGCCGGGCACTGGAGCTCCTGACCGAGTTCTACGAGGGCAAGTTCATAGCGCTAGCCGAGACGGAGCCGGAACTCGAGGTCGGTATGGAGCCCATGGTGCGGGTGACGGATGCTGAGCTCGAAAACTCGACACTTCTCAAGGACGACATCAAGGTCCGTGAGGATGCAAAGATGCCCCCGCTCTTTGCCCGGTTGTCGGAGCGCAGACCCACGCATCTCGACTACCTCGGTGTATCTTACGGTCTCACATCTCCTCTGCACAAGTTCTGGAAGCGTGCAGGTTTCGCACCAGTCTATCTCCGCCAAACGGCAAACGATCTCACCGGCGAGCACACCTGCGTTATGCTGAGAACCTTGGACTCACCTGGCGCGTCTGATCCTGCCTGGCTCGGTGCCTACACTAAGGATTTCCACCGCCGCTTCTTGAGTCTGCTTTCGTACCAGTTCCGCACCTTCGCCAGCGTGCAGGCTCTCAGCATCGATGAGTCAGCACGTATGGGCATGGCATTGGACACGGGCGCGCCGCCCCGCCCGCTCGCAAAGACAGAGCTGGACGAGCTCTTCAGCCCCTTCGATCTCAAGCGTCTGGATAGCTACGCCAACAACATGCTCGATTACCACGTGATCCTGGACCTCCTGCCCAAGATCGCCGAGCTCTTCTTCACCGGACGCATCGAGGGCAGCGAAACCGCCACGGCCGCTGAAGAGGTCGGCGTCAAGCTCAGCGGAGTCCAGAAAGCCCTCCTCTGCGCCATCGGACTGCAGCGCAAAACCCTCGAAGACGTGGAGAAGGAGCTCGGTCTACAGCCATCCCAGCTGCTCGCCATGTTCGTCAAGGTCATGCGCAAGATTTCGATGCACTTCCGCAGCCTCATCGAGGGCGCAGTCGCGGACAAGATGCCTAAGGGCATTGGCGGCGGGAACGCGGATGGTGAGGAGATTGACGCGGAGGAGGATGGCGAGCCAGAGACGGACGATAGGCGGTTTGCGCCGCTGCAGCAAACGCTCGAGGATGAGTTGGAGCAGGGTGGCGATGAGGTTATGCGGGCGGAGAGGGAAAGGGCTAGGGCGCTGATCGATGCCCTGCCCCTTGACAAGTAAGTCTCAATCACCATCCTCACTCGTACCATGTGTTTCTCAATGGAAGGATGAAGGACTGACTGTGATTAGGTATGAGGTTGCTAATGGCAACGCGAGTTGGGAGGACGCGGAACGTCAGATCCGAGAGGCGCAGAAGAAGGGTGGCAAGAGCACGACAGTGAGCGTCAAGAGTACGAACGCGGCGGCGCAGAACAAGCGGAAGGCGGGCGAGGCGCTCGAGGAGGCACATAAAGAAATGGCCGGCGCGGGAGGGAAAAAGAGTAAGAAGGGAAAGAAGTCGAGGTGAGGAGCAGATGTGGTTATAGAGTGGTTTGTGTGATAAATAATCTGGTAGCATGTCGCAGAATACCCAATCCAACTGTGTTTATATGACGATGGTGCTCAATAGACGACCAGTCACTCTCAGATACACGGAGTAGCTGGACTGCGCAGCATCGACGACCAGTAGGTTCGTATATCCATATCCTTAGCTCTTCACGGAGAGGGTTCGACTCCGAAAAGCCAGCAGTCGTCCCCAAGAGTTGCCGAGACTTAGTCCCGCCAGTCAGAATCGAGCACGTACCGCATCCAAGCGAAGCAGAGTCGGCGAGCCTCACTTACACAGCCCAGTCCTGTTCAATGTCTTCCGGAGCGATTTGTGTAGTACAGAAGGGGAGGATGGAAGTGCGAAGTGCGAAGTAGTGGGAAGTAGTGGGAAGGGGTCTCAGGAACCGCAAAGGTGTGACCAATCAACATTCAATGCGGAGCCGCAAGACAGTGCAAGCCGCCCCGGATCCCAGTGCCAACCTCGGCAGCTTGGCGAGCAACACCACCTCCTTGGCAGTCCTCCTTCTCTTCTTCATCTTCCAATCTAGCCCCCTTGGCTTCCTCAAGATCACGACAATCTCCCCAAAAACCCGCCTTGGCTATCTGACGCCGCATTCTGAAGCTGTTCATCCACGCTTTTATCCTACTTGGCATAGGCGAAGCCTCGAACTTACAGCGCCACAAACCATGTACAGCCAGGTCTAGCGACAGCGCCGAGAAGCATGACCTATGCCCACAGCGGCAGTCTCCCCAGACTTCATCTCCACGTCTGCGGGGGTGAATGATCGAGTGCCCACAATGTGTATAACCG
The DNA here is from genome assembly GCA_030247885.1 of Taxawa tesnikishii (nom. ined.). Classification (NCBI taxonomy): domain Eukaryota; kingdom Fungi; phylum Ascomycota; class Dothideomycetes; order Dothideales; species Taxawa tesnikishii (nom. ined.). The sequence continues at coordinate 1,159,624 of JAPDRO010000009.1, read as the reverse complement.
GCTTGGAAGATTCATGCCCGCGCCTAGCAATAGGGCATCTTTATTGCCTGTATACATCTTCCAAGCCGGTTATACGCAAATGTTTTCTGGCAATTTATGTCGTGAAAGGCTACTCTGACCGGGGAGGAGTATGCAATCTGCAAATTTACCCTACCAATATATAAGTTCCACCCTCTCTCGAGTCTTCCGAATATCTGTCCACAGTGATTTCTACCCTGGGAACTCGAGTCAGTAGCTTTTCCAGCTAAACTTCACGTCCCAACAACATGCACTTCTCCAAGCTCACCGCCGCTTTGGCCCTTACTGGCCTCAGCGCGGCAAGTCCTCTCGAGTATGTTGAACCAGCTCACTATTTCTTGAGAATTGCCCAGACTTAACAGATGCAAGGTCTCGCGCCTCCGAAAAGGGCCTCCAACAGGCCTGGACCTGTCTTAAAGGGCGCGACTACATTGGTACCGCCCTCACTATCCGCGACGATGCTGCCGAGCAGAACATCATCAAGTCCCCGGTCGATTTCAACTCTGTCACTCCGGAGAATGCCATGAAATGGGAATCCACAGAACCTACCCGCAACAACTTTACCTTTGCGGGTGCCGACGCGATCGTCGATTTTGCTCAAAAGTACAAGAAGCAGATTCGTTGCCATACCCTGGTCTGGCACAGCCAGTTGCCAGCTTGGGTCAGTAATGGAGGCTTCGACAATGCGACTTTGATCAGCATCATGGAGAACCACATCAAGAACGTTGCTGGACGTTACAAGGGCAAATGCACACACTGGGACGTGGTCAACGAGGGTACGTTGTCCCGCCACATCTGAAACCTATGAAACCCTGTCAAGCAAACAATGTGATGGTTGTTCAAAACGAGGGTCACTTGCTGACAACGCCTCCCCTCAGCTCTGAACGAGGACGGCACATACCGCGAGTCAGTCTGGTACAACACCATCGGCGAAGCCTACCTTCCCATCGCCTTCCGCCTCGCGCACAAGTACGACAACAAGGCCAAGCTCTACTACAACGACTACAACATTGAATACTCAGGCGCCAAAGCGCTCGGTGCCCAACGCATCCTGAAGCTCGTCAAGGCCTACGGCGCGAAGATCGACGGCGTCGGTCTGCAAGCCCATCTGACCTCCGAGCCGACCTCCAGCAGCGGTGGCGGCGTTACCCCTGATGTGGCGACCCTGGAGCGGAGCTTGAGGTTGTACTCCGACCTAGGAGCCGATGTTGCTTACACAGAATTGGACATCCGGATGACGACCCCGGCGAACGCCACGAAGCTGCAGGCGCAGGCGGATGCCTACTCGAGGGTCACTCAGGCTTGCCTGAACGTCAAGAAGTGCGTGGGTATCACGCTCTGGGTAAGTTCCAAATCCGGGGTCTTGTGCTCCCCATCCCTAACCCTACCGTGATCCTGCTTTTGCGATCCTGGTGCGTGAACGAAACGGTCGGCTGACTGAGGGAATAGGGCGTTTCGGACAAGTACTCTTGGATCCCCGGTGTCTTCTCCACCGAAGGTGCGGCGCTTGCGTGGGACGAGAACTACCAAAAGAAGCCTGCTTACTATGCCATGCTCAACACTATTAAGGCATACGCGAAGAATGGTGGAAAATAGGCCGGGACAAGATGGACGACGTTGCAGGGGAGGATATGGTGTGAGCCCGATGTGTAATCGCTATGCTAGTGCTACTTGACAATCACAACACTGTATCCCCAGGTCATCCCATGTAATCGGACTTTCAGCTCTCTATGTTGCTTTTTATATGATCCTAAGCTCTTCCATCCTAGGCCCATGACCGGCTGCGATCTCGCGAATCTTCAGTCCAGGTATCTCCGCATCACCGACCAAACGAAGAGAGTTCTGTGACATCCTGCGCACGACAAAAGGTCGAGGTGCTCCCTGAAGGAGAACAACGCTGTCTCCGACTAGCGTCATGCTCGGGACCCACCCAAGACGCCCATCACTCAGATGCGCCAGTGAATTCTGCCGCGGTTCGTGCCATCGAAACCACCTCTGCTGTGGGCGTACGCCTTTCAGGTGCAGGATCGTGTAAGCGGCCCAATTGGTGTGCGCCTCTCTATGTCGGTTGTGTGATATCTGGTGGTTGCACAGACGGATGACGTCTTCGTCAGTCTGCGCGAAGAATATATCCGCCAAAGGGCCTTTGGGAGCCATCCCATTCGTACGTCGAGAGTAGCAAAAGCGAAGGCACAGCTTGTACAAGGCTTCGTCGTTCGGTGTCTTGCCAGCCACTTCGCCGATCGTTTTATGGGTCGCAGTATGGCAGTCATCTGTCGGGAGTGTGTCCGTAGAGGATTGAATATCCCTCATGGTGGAAGTGATGGTCGCTATCTGCAAGCCGGACAATCGCAACGCCAGCGGATCCTCCGGCGCCCAATTTGCCCCAACGCGATGTGATCGAGAATCAGACTTGGTAACGTAATATTCGGGCGGTACCCACGGGCGATGGGCATTGCTATAGTCGAGTATCCAAGACGGTTTGGTGACATCATGGCAGTTCTGTGCAGCAGCCACAGCAAGTGTCCACGAAGGTGACATCCGCGGCCAAGCTTGTGTAGGAGGCATTTGCTGGAGTAGATGCAACGTTAATCTCCTGAAGATATCGAAGTCTTTATCAGCATAACTCCCGTACAGCGCCGGCCGATCAACTTCGGCTACAAGAGCACGAAGTGCAAAGAGATGATCTTTTATCTCGGATGCTTTCAATGCCATCGTCTCGAGCAGCAGTGTGTGCAAAGACCAAGATTGACCTGACAAGCGGTCGGCTGTCAACATGGTGAGCGACGGGGATGGCAACCTGACGTAACCTTCTTTTTCTTCACGTATGCGTCCACACATTCCACTCGTTTTCAGCAGATTCTTCCAAGTGCAACGTTGGTCGCCCGCGTAGACGGTCACGCTCCTCGCCAGGAGTACCTCTTGTACAGGCCATAATCGTTGGAAGTAAGTACGTTCAAACAATGACTTCAGTGCGAGGAACACCGCTTGCATAGTGCTCATCCTGGACAACCGATCTGAATGTGGAGCGAGAAGACGATGTTGATCTTCTAACAGTTTTCGAAACCGATCTTCAATCTCGAACACTGTGTCAGGTTCGCCCGAATCCGGGCCGATAACAGGAGTGTTTTTCCAGATAGTTGGCAGGTGATTGGTAGTCCAGAATGCAAGATCATCACATTCATCGGCTTCTCCCAGCCAGATCATAACCTCGGAAGCACCGCTATAGATCTGACCCATGAGCTGGACCTGTTGGTCTCTTTCTTCGATGCATGACTGGTTGATGCAGACAGCGTCTGCCCAAAGCCGGACGGACGTCTTCGGATCTCGAAAACGACGTAATGCTCCATGTAAAGATGTAGTAATCTTCAGATTGCTGTAATCACCCGTGATGATGCTCTCGCAGAAGTCAGGTTCTCCCCAAGCATATGATATGGCCTTGTAGCGCGGCCTTTCGCTCAGCAAAACAGGTTTGAGCGATCCGCGCAGTGGGTCCGTATATACGCCAGCAAAGAGAGTCAAGATTCGTATTTCGCCAGCAGCTAAAGGCTCGTATGCGTAGGGCTGGAGCTGCACTCTTGCTCTTGCACGTCGTCGGCCGAGGCTCGTGTCGCATCGAGTTCGCTTTCCCGACATATTCTCAGCTTTGCAGGTCGTCTGGTTAAGCGAGGAGACTCGCGGAGCGCCGAACGTACAGAAGCGTGTGATGACAATATTCCCTACATGTTGTGCGGGTAGGCCGTCTCTGACGAGGTTGTTTTTCACACGTTCTTGGTTGCGGTGCAGGCTAGGTACGAGGCTCGGAGCGATGGTCTATGCATTAAGGAAACCCATCAATACTATTCAATGCGCAAGAAGAACTACTTACGATGGAGGCGAGGTGAGGTAAGGTGAGGCTGAGATACAAATCGCGGGGGCCGATGTCGAAATTGGGCGGGCGGCGCCTCAAGCGGGAGATGCTTGCCACACCACAGCACAACTACATCGACAATAGGAAAACCACAAGTGTAACGCCTACGAACGCCGGACCAACAATAACGAAGTCTGCCGCATACCCATGCCCCTGACTTTCCAGTCATATACCACAAATACCCGCTTCATTGCGCCTACCCAACACAGTACCAAGCTTGAACCCTAGTTGCCCATCCTGCGTGATTCAATATACATCCAATCCAACCTACCCTTTACCTCCTCCCCAAACCCTGCCGAACATACACTTTCATACACTCATCTTCATTGCAATGCCCTTATGCGGATCATACCCCAGCACCTTGAAATCCTCCACCTGCCACCCATCGATCCCGACCTGCCCCTCTTTCTCAATCACCAGCTCGGGAAACGGCCTCGGAGTACGTTCCACCTGCACCTTAAGCGCGTCGACGTGATCGAGATACACATGCGCGTCTCCCATCGTGTGGGTTAATGTGCCTGAAACTAGATCGCATACGCGCGCTAGCATGTGCGTGAGCAGGGCGTAGCTGGCGATGTTAAAGGGCACACCGAGGCCCATGTCGCAACTGCGTTGATAGAGCAAGGTGTTCAGAGTTCCCTTCCTTGTCCCGTCCTCCCTCGTCTTGCAATCTCTTGGGAAGGAAACGTAAAATTGGGCGAACATATGGCAAGGCGGTAACGCCATCTTCTTCAGATCCGCCGGGTTCCACGCACTCATGATGATCCGTCTGTCGTATGGGTTGGTTTTGAGTTTTGGATTACTTCAGCCAACTGATCCACGCCCTGCCCCGTGTAGTCGGTCTCCGCGTCCTTGTACACGGCGCCGAAATGTCGCCATTGAAAGCCGTAGACAGGGCCTAGGTCGCCCTCGGCGCGGTGACTCAGGCCGACACTGTCGAGGAAGGCGCGACTGCCGTTGCCGTCCCAAATCTTAATTCCCTGGGCGGAGAGAGGAAGCGAGGATGTGCTGCCGGAGACGAACCAGAGGAGTTCGCCGATTACAGCGCGTAGGAAGACGCGTTTTGTTGTTAAGAGGGGAAGAATCAATGCGCCGTCGGGCTTCGACAATGTAAATTTGAGCTGAGGGGTGCGAAGATGGAGTAGGTGCCTGTGCCGGTTCTGGAAGGCGTGAGCATGTTGGCGACAGAGAGGGGACAGGAAGAGTAGAAGCAATTACCTATCTGGTCGGTGTTCTCCGTCTGCGAGGATATCGCGGATGAGGTCGAGGTATTGGTATTCTTCATGCGAGGGGTTTTCCCGTGTCTGATGGTGCGGTTCCTGCTTCTCTGGCTGTAGCGTAGTTTCTGGGCCGCTGGCTGGACCAATCTCTATTGCAGAAGGTGACATGTTTGTCCGGATTGTATTGGTGAGTTGAGGAAAGATGAAGCGGGCTGTATGTTTTCTGATGGACGACTGAAACGCGCTCGTGGGAGTAGACGCGTCAGTGCGCGTGCACGCGTTAAGTGGCGGTGTGGCGGTGGTGGATCGGCCCGGCGCAATGCAGATAGCCGACCGGAGATGCCAAGAAGAAAGTGGAACCAAATGTGAAGTGCACGAATGATCATGTACATGTGATAGCACGAGCAGCAACCTGTTCTTGTCCAGACCATTCCATACCCTGCGCTACACTCACACTTCTGGCAAGCAACTAGACTCCAGCGGCTGTTGGACCGTCGCCCATTATGTCTTACGACCGGAAGCTCATGCACTGGATATCGGAACTCGTGCCCGTTGTCGTCGCTGTACGAACACTCTTGGGTCTCGTCTCCCATGCCGTTCGCTAACGCTATTAACAGCCCATCCTCGGCTACTTCTTGATCAAGCAAATACTCACACGACTAGATCCAGAAGCCGGTGCGAAATCGGAAGCGCAGCAAAAGCCTCCGCAGCGTACTCGCGCCTATCGTCCATTTTCGGTGACCGGACGGAGGAGGAAGACTATCGGGACCAAAATGGCGCACAACCTCGAGAAGACAGGTGGAAAGGGGAAAATATGGTTCTCACCCCATACGAGCAAACGATAGCCATGGAGGTTGTCGCGCCGTCAGAGATCCCCATATCCTTCGACGACATAGGCGGTCTGGACGACATCATAGAAGAGCTGCGGGAATCTGTCATATACCCCTGACGATGCCGCACCTATACTCCAGCACCAGTTCTCTCCTCTCAGCGCCCTCTGGCGTGTTGTTGTACGGACCACCCGGATGCGGAAAGACGATGCTTGCGAAAGCGCTGGCGCACGAGAGTGGAGCGGCTTTCATAAACCTGCACATTTCGACCCTGACGGAAAAGTGGTATGGCGACAGCAACAAGCTGGTGAATGCCGTCTTCAGCCTTGCAAGAAAACTCCAACCTAGTATCGTCTTCATCGACGAGATCGACGCCGTGCTGGGCCAACGGAGGAGCGGAGAGCACGAGGCGAGCGGCATGGTCAAGGCTGAGTACGTCTGCCATCCTATTCCCTCCCCTCACCGATCCCACCCCACACGCCCTCCTGAACCAGCAAAGCTAACAATTCTCCCAGATTCATGACTCACTGGGACGGTCTCACGAGCGCCAACTCGACAGGTACACCCCAGCGCATCTGCATCCTCGGGGCCACAAACCGCATCCAAGACATCGACGAAGCCATCCTCCGCCGCTTGCCAAAGAAATTCCCCGTCTCACTCCCATCCGCCTCCCAGCGCCGCTCCATCTTCGCTCTCACGCTCCGTGACACCAAGATCGATCCCAACCCCGCAAAATTCAATCTCGACGTCCTCGTCCGAGTCAGCGCAGGTATGAGCGGGAGTGATATCAAAGAAGCATGCAGAGACGCCGCCATGTGTCCGGTTAGGGAGTACATCCGCGAGGCAAAGGCGAGTGGAAGAGGGATCAGAGGTGTACGGGCGGAGGATGTGAGGGGTTGCAGACGGATGATTTCTTTGGAAGGAGAGGGGTGTGATGTCAAGGCAGCAGAAAAAGTTGGAGATTGACGAATGGGTGGATGAGAGGGAGAGCCCAAGAACGATGAGTGATGGGGAGGAGTACAGGGAAGCGGAGGAGGTGAGGAGGTGAGACGGTAGGGCTGTGGGCAGCAGGTTGTTTGTGCATGCTTGATGTGGCGCATGGGGTTGGTCAAGTCGCATTTGCAGGCGTCTGGTGAAGAGCCGTATGAGGCTCCTAGAGGACTTTGTTAGCATACCACACCACTTGTTCTTCGATATATAGTCAGTCCAGCATAGGACAAGTTTAATGTCTGCAGGAACAGCAAACCCATTCTATCTGAACAGCAGGATCTGGAGGAGGACAGCTGTCGGCTCGATCACGGATGTTTGACTTCGTACCAACAGAAAAATCTCTGATATGGTGGTTCAACACTTGCAATAAGATATCTGGCTATGGAACGTATGGCCGTTGGTTGTTCCTGCGGGCTTTTCGCCGTGACAGCGCGAGTCAATGACGCAGCCAGCAACGCAGGGTTCTTCAAACCGCGCAGATCCCCAGTTTCTTCTCCACTGAAATGTCCTCTTACCCCCGTCTTTTCTCATGCCTCATCCAGTAAAGTGCAAGCGGAGTGTCAATGACATAATCCAGCAACGGGGCCCCGGTGGGTGAAGGTGAAAATATCTGTAAGCTTAGGTTAGAGGTCGGCAATGGTGCTTCTCTATCAATAGGTATATATATATGTCTCTACTCTCTCCCTCTCTCTTTTCGTTTACCATCTGAAATCAAAATCACCTCTTCCTAACTTAAAAGTATCAACGATGTCTCTCCATGATTCCGCAAGCCGCAGCTCCTTCACGGATCAGCTCGCCCTGGGCGAAGCCCAACGTGGTGCCAGGAAGCCCCGCGTTGTTGTCACTGGTGGTAGCGGCAAGCTTGGTCGCAGCACCGTGAGATACCTCGCTGACGAGGGCTGGGAGGTCATCTCCGTCGACACTCGGCGCCCACCAGGTGTCAGCGAGGATGGCAAGAGCGGACTCGGCGGCGCGTACCGTCTCGTCGAGATCGATCTCGAGGACATGGGCGCTGTAATCGAGACCTTTATGACGACTGATATGGCCTACTCGGGCATTGATGCGGTGGTGCATCTTGCTGCGATTCCAAGTCCCGGCCAGACTAATGCTAGTAGGCAGTTCAGGACGAATACTATGAGGTACGTTTGCAATTCGGTCTTGAGGAGGCGGATAGGGCTGATACGAACGTAGCACATACAACGTTTTGGAAGCCTGCCGCAAGATCGGAATCAAGAACATCGTGCTCGCATCTTCAGAGACACTTATTGGTATCCCGTTCGACCCGCATGCGCCATCCTCGCTGCCTATCACTGAGGAGCATGAGCGGAAGCCCGAGTCGGCGTACTCATTGTCGAAACTGGTTGGAGAGACGATGGCGGAGCAGTACGCACGCTGGGACCCGTCCGTCAAGATCATCTCCTTGCGATTCAGTAACGTCATGCTGCCCGAGGAGTACAAGACCTTCGAGGGCTGGCAGGAAGACCCGAAAGCGCGTTACTGGAACTGCTGGGGTTACATCGGTAAGTCTTCCACGTCCACCATCAATGCTTTGTTCGCCACCGAAACTCAGTTTGAGCACTCCACCAAACCGCCAAATCCATCATCTCAACTTCCAACTAACCCCACTGCAGATGCCCGCGACGGCGCACAATCCGTTTCCCTCTCCCTCAAATCCAAACAGAAGGGTCATCATCAATACCTGATCGCGGCCGAAGACACATGCATGCGCAAGTCCAACGACGAGCTCGTCAAGGCCTGCTTCCCGAACGTCAAGTATAACCAGACGAAGGGACCGAACGATACGCTTTTGTCGATCGACAAGGCGAAGAAGGAATTGGGGTACGCGCCAAAGTTCAAGTGGCAGGATCAGTCGCGGTAGAGTTGTTGGAAGCCTTAACCGGATACAAACGCCCGAGTAGACGATACAACTAGCGCAGTTTTGAAGTTATCACCAGAAGGGCAATCCGAATACATCTCGCGATTTGTTGCGTCTCTAAGTCACTCGATTACGTCTTACGCCCAGGAACAATCTGTTTAGTTCTTTGCCGCTGCAAGCTGCATCGATCGTGCCGAGCCAAGAGATAGCAGTCAAGTACAAGCTATTCTTGGAATCTCGACCCTGGATTTTATATTGAGATGCAGCTTGGCACAGCTGCAGATAAATGAGTTTTGGGGGACACCGCGAATCCTTCCACTATAGTTACTTCCCTATCGGGCACATGCCAAGCCAGCCGGACGAGGCTGAAGGTGGGGCACCCTCAGCCTCGTCCACACTGAAGCAACACAGCCCTGCAACAGCGTGGTTCGACAGGGATGAAAGGAGCTAGATAACCATCATCTAAGTCACGGAACGCTTGCATGGTAGCGGAGGCTTGGGGTAGAGGATTGAACATAAGGTGGGACCGCTGCCTGCTCGTTGTTGTTCTTGACTGACACCGTTCTCGCTCGTGATCTAAATTGTCTGGAAAGACTTTCTTTGCAACATGTCTCAGCTGAACGGACAGAAGAAACCCGATAGCCCTCTCCTGACCGAGGTTCATGCCTTGTCTGATTCGCAGTCTTATGCACATTTTCACGACAATACGGCTTACGATGCACATGCTTATGATGCTAGCGCGACGGCTCCACCATTGCGTCCTCCACCGGCAGTCACGAGTCGTACGTTCAGTACGCGTGCTCAAGACATGGTTCATAGATTGTGGGTTGCGGAGTTGGTATCTTGGACCTCTTCGGCTGTCGCCCTTGTCACTATGCTTGGTGTTCTAGCTGTATACGACAACGAGTGGATCGAGCTGGCCCCTGAGCTGGAAGATCAACTCCGTTGTTGGTACGCTCAACACTCTGCTTCGAGCCTGCGTGATGATTGGCGTCGCCGCTGCATTGGGTCAGCTCAAGTGGCTATGGTACCGAGGACAGTATCGCCCCTTGCGGACTTCGAAGCGTTCGACACCGCGAGCCGGAGTCCTGTGGGTGCTGTCCGATTCTTGTTCACCAAAGGACCCTTGTAAGTTCTTGACACCACGATCAACATGTTGGTGCTGACAAAGGCTGCTCTAGCCATCTGGCGAGCTGGGGCGCTCTTATCGTCATCTTGACTTTGTTCTTGGATACGTTCACTCAGCAAGTAATCACAACTGTTCGGACAGATTTGTTTTACAGAGGACAAGCATGGATCGTGCGATCCAATCACTACGGCGAGTATTCGGCCTACTCTTCAGGTTTCCAGCCAGGAGACCAAGGCCCTTCGACAGCCATGGTCGGCAGCATCTGGGAGGGGCTCTTTGGTGCGACCTCTGTTATGGCTGGGCATATCCATGGCAATATAGCGGATCTTGTACCATTGCACAACTGCCCAAGCGGTAATTGCACCTGGGGACGCGTCCAGACCCTTGCCGTGTGCCGAACCTGTGAGGACATTTCCGATCAGATGGTACCAGCCAGACGCAATGGCAACGATGGTTGGCAGATTCCGAGTGGTTACTGGATAGAAAAAAGCGTGGGCTTTTTGCTATGGGCGGCACCAGTATCCCCGATGAAAACATTCTCTCGAGGACGAAGTTGAACCTCACGAATGCACAACCTTTCATAACGTACTTCTCGGTCCTCGCAAACAACGTCACCGAGAAAGGCTCAGGACCCGGAGCTGCAGAGTGTGCTTTGTCATGGTGTGTCGTCGAGAACGACACTTCAATGACGAATGGTGTTCTGAATCAGACACAACTAACTATCTGGGGAACCCAACAACACCCACGAAGTATGGGCAATCGGAAAACATCTACATCATACCTGACCGGTGCCACATCAATGGTTCGGATCATGCAGTCCGCTCGCCCGAGTGTATATACTCAGTCGACGCGACAACGCAACGCGCCCTGCAAAACTATCTGCCCATGGTACTCAACGGAACGGCATATTGGGAAGGCGACGGCTGGGTGATCAACACTGTAGTCGCTCAAGCAATGTACACTTTGATGTCGCGCAGCAAGGACGTCTTTACGGCCTTCGACACGACAATGAACTACCTGACCAGCTACATGACGCGCAACGTCCGTATGAACACGCCAAACAGTTGGTACAACACTAACACCGGCGACATTGTAAACTTCGACTACAAATACCACGTCCGCTGGATCTGGATGCTGCTGCCGGCCGCGCTCGTGGCCCTGACCTTCATCTTCCTCGTGACGACGATTGTGCGAAGCCGTGGTCAGGAAAAGTGGAAGGCTTCGTCGCTCGCGATGCTGTATAACAGTATCGATGAGCAGCATCGCATTGATTTCGGGCCAAGTGCAGGCATCACGGATCTGCATCGTGCGGCGGAGAAGAGGCAATTCACGCTTGTCCCGAGGACGCATAAGAAAGATTATAGGCTAGTAGGGCAGGAAGAGCATGGCGTTGTTTATGAGAGGCATGCTGGCAGTTAGGCGGCGAGACATCGCTCCCACCTGGGCCGAGATGTTTGATGGCTTTTTTTCTTCATCATGATGCCCGTAGTGAAAATTCACAGCCATAACGTACCTTAGAGCTCCGCGACAATCCATCTCTCTACACAAAACCACTCGCGCCCTGAGCAAGGATGGTTGGCCATAGGTACAAACCCCTCACAGCAGCGAATTTCGGATTCTCGGGTTTTCAGACTTTCATTTTCTCTGAATTAGCAAGGCGTCGTAGAAACCATCGTTTCCGAACCGCATGAGTTTGTTCTCACATAGCATGATTCTTTTGATTTTGTGTAAGCCTGAGGCACCAATTGATCCAACGACGCCAAGCATCAGAGAGAAACCAAAAGAATTCTAAGCGACACCAGCAGCAGGTCCGGTACCCTAACGATCAGCTCTTTGCACATGCTTCAAAACTTAGCTTCATGGCACACGTTGGTCTTTGACATGTCTCACCGTCCTTTGCATCTCTTACAGCTTACCCACAGCCGTCTTCTCTTCCAAGCGTTGAGCAATACAACGCCTGCCGGGATCCTCCATGAAGCGACAGCCTTGTGTGTGCCTCGTTTGCCTGAGGACTAGTCGAGACCAGCCACGGCGGTAACTGACAAGCACGTGTCGCACAGTGTTTCGCTGCAGCAGTCAGTAAACCAGCACACATATGCAAGCCACTGCAGATCTATCGAACCCCGCCATCAGGCGACCGCAGCGCCGGCAGCCTCGCCGGAGAGATGCCAGGCCTGGCTAAAGTCCACATTGTGACAGGGATTAGCACGGCTAAGCCGCAATGTCGAGTTGAAAGGTTATGGAAGAGGTGTGCTTCCCTTCACAAGGCTGAGGTAGCACTTTCCTGGTCATGTCTCCTCATACTCTACACGTTCACCCATACAGCATCTCTATCCTCTCTTGGCTGCATCTAGGAACATCTGCTTAAATCGATCTTCAGTTGTCAACCCGGACCGCACTGCGCCGCTTCTATAGGACGTGGAACGGCTCGCGCCAGCTTGTTGTGCTTCCCTCACGAACCGTGTATCTTGTGACTATCCGGAATCTTTCAATCCATCTGTAGTCGGCACTGTGAAAGCTAGGTACCATCGGCTAGATGGAGCAGAAATCTCCATTACCTCGAGAGGAGTATACTGTAGGATGGATCTGTATCAAGCCAGAAAACGAATACGTCGCCGCTCGAGCTATGCTTGACGAAAAGCACGGCTATATCACCGCTCCAGGTGATCCGATCATATACTACGGGGAAAGATCGGGCAACACAACGTGATCATCGGATGCACGGGCGAACCGGGACTTAATCCGGCAAACTATGTGGCTAGCAATATGATGAGGAGCTTCAAGCACATCAAGGTCGGGCTGCTTTGCGGAATAGGAGGCGGTAACCCAGGCGAGAAGCACGATATCCGGCTTGGGGACATTGTCGTCGGTATGCCAGATGGCAAATACGGTGGCGTTGTTCAATACAACATTGGGAAGGCGACAAAGGATGGCTTTGTACGGAAGGCTTCCCACAATCGACCGCCGCCGTTTCTTATGCAAGCCGTGCAAAACCGGAAAACCGACATGATCGAGGGGTGGAAGTGTGGCAGAATCATCTGGAGAAAGCACACAAAGGCTGGGGTTCATACAAACACCTTACCGATACGCTCCATCAAGGCGACGAGCAAATACCGCGACCTGTTAATCGAGCATCGGAGCTCCACTACGGCCTCATCGGCTCCGGGGATTTGGTAGTGAAGTTTGACACCAAGCGAGCCGAGCTTGTCAAACAGATCGACGACGACGTGCTATGCTTCGAGATGGAAGCTGCCGGGCTTGTGAACACGTTCCCGTGTTTGGTTGTACGAGGCATCAGCGATTACTGCGACGAGCACAAGAACGATGCCTGGCAGGCTTACGCTTCGTCAGCCGCCGCTGCTTACTGCAAGTACCTGTTGAAGATCGTGCCCGTTTCCGACATTCAAAAGGCTCCAACCGCTGCGAACATTACCGAACAAGATGGGCATGGGTCCGGTGAGTTATATGGCGCAGGGCGCTGAGAGCAAACCTGGAGGTGGCTAGATTGTGGTCCAAAAGTTGCGTGTATATCGAGGGAGATGGTGCGCGACGTTTCGATGGATAACAGCAGCTGATGGTCTGTCTGTAGCAAGCGTAGCGAACACAGTACCGCGACCAGCGTCTTACCCCTCGTCGACAGTGCCATTCCAGCGTGACGAAAAGTTCGTCGGGCGGGAGGAAGCTTTGGAGAGAATAAATACTGTGTTGTCGCGACAGGGTCGTCACAACCGGTTTGCTCTTACGGGACTTGGCGGAATCGGGTATGTCAAGAACAGGCAGCCATAAGGAAGGGACCACAGTTTGACAGGTAGCAGCAAGTCTCAGGTCGCCATCGAGTATTCGTACCGGCTACGAGAACGAGACCCACAGACATGGGTGTTCTGGATACATGCAAGCAATAGAGCCCGGTTCGTTCAAGGCTTTGAACAGATTGCCCGAGTGGTGAAGCTGCCCGGTAAAGAAGAGCCAGGAGCAAATATCCTTCGTCTCGTGTGCGACTGGCTCTGCGACAGCAGCAACGGGAGGTGGCTATTGGTCGTTGACAATGCCGATGACCGTGATGTGCTTTTCGGCCAAGCGCACGTTGAGACCGGTCATGCCAATTACCGGGAAGCACAAGCCGGCGATGCGCCTCTCTCATCGTATCTTCCGCAATCTGCGCATGGTGCTGTGCTCATAACGTCGCGCAACCAGACGGGTGCCGACCTGGCCGGAGATCCGGAGAACGTCGAGACTTTGGATCAATTTGACGAACACGACGCATTACTGTTGCTGCGCAAGAGGCTACCGGGCATCAGCGTAGACGAGGCCGCGGCGAGAGACCTGGTGCACACGCTGGACTGCATCCCGCTAGCGATCGCCCAGGCTACTGCTTACATTATGAAGAACAAGCATCGGATGACGATCACCAAATACCTGGCCACATTCAACGCAAGCGAGTCTAAGCAGTTAGCCCTTCTTGATGCAGGCTGGGTTGACCTCACGAGAGACCACAGCATGCCCAACGCCGTGCTCACTTCTTGGAAGATCACCTTCGATCAGATCAGTCAGAACGACGCACTTGCTGCTAACATACTATCGATGATGAGCGTGCTTGACCGGCAGGGCGTACCGGAGATGTTGATCAGACCGGATGAAGTAGACGAGCTGGACTTCGATGAGGCTATCGGAACGCTACTCGCTTACAGTTTGGTGTTCTCCGAAAAGGACGGCGTCACGTATGCGATGCATCGATTGGTGCAAATTTCGACGAGAAGGTGGCTCGAGATCGCTGGCAAACTGGATTATTGGCGAACAAATGCGTTGACTGTCACAAGCAAGAAGTTCCCGAGCGGCACGTATGAGACCTGGAAGACGTGCGAGGTGCTGCTTCCGCATGCACGGATGGTCTTGTGTTACACTTTGCGCACCGTCTCGGAGAGGGACGAGCTATCACTGCTGTCCAATGTAGGGTGGTATATCGGAGAGCGGGGTGATTATCGAGAAGCGTCTCAACTGCTTCGGACGGCACTCGAGGGCAGGGAGAAGGTGCTAGGGAAAGAACATAGAAACACGCTAACGAGCGTTAGCAACCTTGCGTCAGTGCTAAGCCAGCAAGGCAAGTACGAGGAGGCAGAGCAGATGAACAGGCGAGCGCTAGAGGGTTGGGAGAAGGTGCTAAGGAAGGAGCACCCATACACGCTAAGGAGCGTCAACAACCTTGCGTCAGTGCTACGCCAGCAAGGCAAGTGCGAAGAGGCAGAGCAGATGCACAGGCGAGCGCTAGAGGGTTGGGAGAAGGTGCTCGTGAAGGAGCACCCAGACACGCTAACAAGCGTCAACAACCTCGCGCATCTCCTGGAGCGGAAGGGGGACTACAACACTGCAGCTAAGCTTTACCGACGGGCTTGCAGTGGTCGCGAAAAGGTTCTTGGACGCGATCATCCTGATACCATTGCATGCCAGTGGGATTACTCCTTACTACTACAAAGGCTCGACAAGAACGGCGAAGACCACCGTAGGACCGACCCCGGCAGCCATTCCAAGAGCGAAAACATCGGAGCTGACGACGATGATCTGTTCTACGATGCCTGTAGTCAAAGTTCGGGTCAAAGGGAATAGTTTTGCTTGGTCTTGTCCTGCTAGTCCAGTTGTGGATGCACTCGTCTCGCAGGGGTGGAGGGCTTACTGGAATGTCTCGGGCTGGTACACATACTGTCCAGTCTCCCACCAGGTGTGATGGCACTCTGCAGCCAACCCTCAAGATTTATACATGGCCAGCTTCAGCAGCGATACCACTCCGCACCGTCGCGATCCTTCTAGCCCGCTGTTGCTTCTCGTCGCATGTTCCTCTGCTGCTACATCCACGTCCGCCTTCGATCAGCCGTGGTATGACCTTTGGGGAGAGTCGCGCTGGAAGGGGAGCGCAGAAATGGTTGCTTGACTTGGATTCGGTTTGGATGTGGCTTCCGTTGATCAAACTCACGGCTGGAAACGGTCTCTTCACGGTGCTCCAATCAGATACCGGTTCATTGGATGAACCGAGAGCTCGCGGGGATCGTTACGTTCGTTAATGTCTATTGCTTGGGAAACGACCAACCGTACCGCACGGCCACCTGCGACATGGCTGGCGAACAGCATTTCTCATGCTTCCGCCTTGCCATCCGACATCCCACCATCAACTTGCTTGTTCTGCTGACCCTCTTCCTTAATAATCTTACTTGCCCAAGGGCTTCTCCTCCTCAGCCTTTCGCCATACCGTATCAGGATGAACGGAATGGGAACCAGCACAACAGCCAGGAATGCAAGAATGGTCCCAGCCCATTGATAACCCTCGTTAACGAACATCTGCCTCGCAAAGAGCGGGAACCCTGCGCCTGCTGCGTTCCTGACCAGTCCGATACCGGCGAGTGCAGATGCTGAAAATACGCCGTATGAGTCCTCCACGTATGTGTACGTGAACAGGATGAGGGTGTAGAAGGACCAGCCCCACAGCGCGGATGCGATGATTGGTGCGATCCAGGGCAGCCATGGATAGCTCGTCCATGCGAAGATGAAAAGACTGATCGGGAATGTGACCGCAGCGACCTGAGCAAGTTGGGCACGGGCTTCGGGTATGTTGGCGCCGCCTGCTGCACGAATGCGTCGTTGGTAGTACCGCTCCTGCCAGAGATTGGTGGCGGGTCCGATACTGATGCCTACGACGATCCCAAGGAACGACAGGCCAACACCGATGACATTGAAGCCATGTCCTTCGGGCCCAAACACCAGACTGAAGGCGTCGTTAAAAAGGAAGGAAAGACCGTATAAGTAACCGTTGTACAGCGCGGCGAAGATGATGATGGCTTCCGTGAACAAGAACCGGAACGGTCTTGTCAGCGCCACACGGAACAGCTCTCGGTATCCACGCCGTTGCATCTTCGCCGGAACCCCGATGTTCTCGTCGCCGGTCTCCTTTCTCAGCCGCGCAGCTCGACGGAGTAAGAGGACGCTGTGCCGCGTCTCGCCGCACCAGAGCAGGGTCACGGTCATGAGCAACCAGAAGCCTCCACACACTCCCAGCAGCGCCCAGATGACGTGCCGCCATGGACGTGTCTGCGCGACGAACGCGAAGAGGAAGTAGCCCGATGGCGAGCCGACCGTTGCAGCCCACAGGAAGAGACTCATGGGCAGTCCAGTCTCAGCGCGAGGGCGAAGGTCGGCGATGGTGCCGCCAAAATTCGCGATGGTGACGGAGGAGAAGAGGCCGGATAGGAAGCGGAGCGCGAGGAATCCACCTAGGTTTTGTACCAGTGCCGTGCCGAGCAGGAAGCAGAGATAGAAGAAATAGGGTATGATGTACAGGGAGTTCGACCGTAGTACTGCACTCGTATCAATCCTCGTCGCGGAATCCCTTCAATAAGCGGTACCGACCTCTGAAAGTGGGGCTAGTGTCATAGGGCCCAGCGCGAGGCCGCCGACATAGGTACTGAGACCTAACGTGGCCACCTCTGTAGAAACGTGAAAGTCCTTGGAGAACTTTGTGCTTGCAGGGAGAAGCCCGATGCGCCCCAGCTTACTGTAAGATCGACGAGTAAGATACTTCCTATTATGGCATACTTCCGAGCTCTGCTCCAGTTGCGGGGTCTTCTGGATCACCGGGAGGGAAGGTAACGGTATCGACCTCTGAGCCATCATCTCGACGCTCTTTCTGAGTGTGGGGGTGTTCTGCCATGGCTTGTACCAAGCCTCATAGGTCTGCTCTTTTGCCAGAAGAATTACCGCAAAAATGACTGCTTCTGACGAGGTTGAGAAGGAGAAAACGAAACGCCATACAGGAAACGAGAACAGAACACCTAGTAGGGCTACTGAAAGAATTCTACAACAATGCCAGACTCGATTCGCGTGCAGGTAGTGCGTAAACTCAGCCGATGACGACAGACAGATATGTGTGGGTCGGAAGATCTGCGCTGGTGCGAGATCTGCGCCGGGTCGTTGTGAGATCTGGGATAAACGGAAGCACATGGCGACCACTCGGCTTTCTTTCCTATGTTTTGCTGATCATTTTGCATCACCCTCGCCACTTTTTGGTCGAGTGTGCTTGCCCATATTCATTCTTCGGATTTGAGATGGAGAGAAGAGCTTTAGGGGAACGAACGGATTTGGTTGTCTTGTTTGTGTAATAGCATTGCAGTTCCATTTGCTTGTCGGTAGTACAATTAGGTATCAAGACTATTCTTCCAATTCAAGTCCACAGCTGCCGGCTGCCAGTATCTACTCCGCCCAGCACGGGGCCGATTGGTTCGTGTCATCAGAATAGCTCAAAGCATCCAAATCATATCAGATCATCTCTTCTCGCTCCTCAATTTTCCAGCTCATCAAACGTTTCACTTGCTCTTTTCCGTCTTCCTCTCGTACTCGCTCCATGATCCACCAGTCAGGTTAGGCAAGAACTTGCCCACCCTTTGTTGGTACACTTTGTACTCGGGATATTTCTTGGCGGAAATGCCCTCCGTGAGGTACGTGCTGCTCTGGAACAAGATCAGATACGCCGCGGGTCCGACAACAGTCCAATTGTAGAGGGTGCCTGTTTCGTAGCAGGCCCACTGGTAGAGAAGCACCCAAATGGACTGCTCGGCAGCAAAGTTGGGGTGACGCGAGTAGTGGAAAAGACCGGTGGTGTTGAAACCGCGTTCGAGGTCGCGTTGGCGAAAACCAGCGGGCACTTTGGCGTTCTCACGGTAGGAACCACGAGCACCGTAGTAGGCTGTAACATGTCAGTAGGGTTGTGGGGTATCGTAAGGTGAGCAGAAGGGGTAGGAACGCACTCCATTGTTGGCCGTCGGCAACCCATTCAACGAACACAAGGCCAAGAAGAATGTACGCAAAGGCGTAATCCGGGATGGTCATTCCGCCCGACAGGCGCGAAGCGAGAAGCAAGACGTAAGTTGGGGTCGTGACGGAGAAGAGCAGGTACTGTGATCTTGTCAATCCACGAAACCACTCTTGTCATATGTTGTAGTACTCACGCTCTGTGCAAGAGAAATGAACGTAACGTTAAAAAGGAACATCTGCCAGTTAGTGAGTTTGCTCTTGACAATCTCCCAGCGGTAGTCCTCAGAACCGATCTGATACCCTCCCTTGCGCCAGTAGTTGAACGTCAGGCGTGCCTGAGAAATTCAGTAAGCCATGGTGCCCAAAACAGATGCGGATGTTAGGATAGTGCGACGCACCGACCAGATCGAACTGAAGAGCAACACATGATCCAGTTTCGACATGGGAAGCCCGTTCATCCGGGCCCAAATGTTGTAGTGGGCGTTGTACAAGGTTGGCAGCAGACTCCAAACCCGGTCAACCTGTGAGTAGTTCTTATTGACTTCGGAGACGACCAGGAAGATGGGCGCGAGTGCCAGAGAGATGGCAAATGCCATGATCAGTGGGTTGGTGGAGACGTAGAGTGACTTGAGACCATCCAGACTGCTGAGGTTCGAGAGGACTTGCTGAGGCAGAGCGCTCAATTGCGGGATGTAGGGCGAAACGGCCTTGTTCCAGTCGATGCAGTCGGCGAACGACTTGACAATCGGCAGGGCTGAGCCTGCTGGCGGTGGAAGAATCATCATGAATACCTTATGGATCGGAGTTGAGGAGTGCTCAGTGTTTGGTGTTGGTTGTGATCAGGCTGGTAGTCTTTGTTTATATTCGTGCGCAAGAAAAGAAGATGTCGTGTCTTCGGTTGTTGGTGTTGACATCATGAACGCTTTTCCCCAAATATCGTCATGCCACGCGCATCATCGCATCGATCAGTCGGCACGGCCCGCCAAGCGACAGGCGGCGATGCAGCAGTCTCGGCAGCCGACGAACGATCTCGGCTAAAACGCGTCCATCGCCGTTTCGACGCGTTTGCGTACAAGTCTTCCATGGCCTGTCCATTCTGCTTTAGTTCATGAACGCTGACCAGCCACTTTTTCCCCATCAGATCATGAAGAGACACAAGACCACAACCGCCGTCATTGGAGCAGGAGAGAATGACCAAGATTCTCTGCGTCGCGGAGAAACCATCCATCGCTAAGGCTGTCGCCAACCATCTTGGTGGCGGCAGAGCGAACCCTGTAAGCTTCCTAACCAAAGATTCCACCCTGCAGCGTTCTGATACGTAAGTAGCGTAATGCCCCTGGTCTGGCCTGGCTGAAGAACTACGAGTTTCAGTTTAATTTTCCGACATGGGGTCCCTGCGATGTGATCATGACCTCCGTGGCCGGCCATCTGAACAGTCAGGACTTCGACTCCGCATACAAAAGCTGGTCATCATGCGATCCTGGCCAGTTGTTCGAGGCTCGTATCGTCACATATGTCGACAACGACAAGAAAGCCATCGCCAAGAACATTGAAACCCAAGCTGTAGGCGCAAGAGCGCTCTTCATCTGGACTGACTGTGATCGCGAGGGCGAACATATCGGTACCGAGATCAGATCTGTTGCCGTTGCAAAGAACCCGCGACTGCGGGACAACGTTGTGCGAGCGCGGTTTTCCAACATTGAACGACTTCATGTCATCCAAGCTGCTAAAAATCCCATCACTATCGACGAGAACCAAGCCAACGCTGTTGCGGCCCGCATCGAATTAGACCTTCGCATCGGAGCAAGTTTTACACGAATGCAGACGCTGAGTCTGCGCCCCTTTTCGAGCAAAGAGGCCTTGACGAAGTCAGAGTTCTCAGCTATGGCAGTTGTCAATTTCCAACCCTTGGGTTTGTTGTGGACCAGTACTTTCGGGTCAAGAATTTCGTTCCCGAACCATTCTGGTATATCAAAATCATGCATGCCAAAAATGACATCAACGTCACATTCCACTGGGACCGAAACCACCTCTTCGATCGAATGATCGTCACTATCCTTTTCGAGCGTTGTTTGGCTGCCAAACGTGCAACAGTCACAAATGTGCAAACGAAACCAGCAAGCAAATGGAAGCCGCTGCCGTTGACGACGGTAGAGCTGCAAAAAATGGGCAGCAGATACCTCCGGATGGACAGTCAAAGAATTATGAACATTGCAGAACAGCTTTACCAGAAAGGGTGGATCAGCTACCCAAGGACGGAAACCGATCAGTTTGACCGGGGTATGGACCTGAAGACAATTGTAGAGAAGCAAGTGCAAGCACCTCGCTGGGGACAGTACGCTCAAGGGTGAGTGCGTTTACAAAGTGACTTGCTGAAGCATGGATTAACGCCTTCTTGTCAGCCTCCTCGACGGAGCTTTCAGGTCGCCGCGCGACGGACGAAATAACGATAAAGCACACCCGCCGATCCACCCGGTCAACTACGTAAACCCGGCCAGTCTGAATGACGACGAGAAGAGAGTTCACGAGTTCGTTGTCCGCCGCTTTCTCGCTTGCTGCAGCGAGGATGCAAAGGGCAGCCGAAGTGAGGTAGGCATCTCATACGGACCCGAGTCGTTCCACGCTTCGGGCTTGACGGTGTTGGAGAAGAACTACCTAGACGTGTATCCATACGAAAAGTGGACGAGCACTCAAGAGTTGCCACCCTTTGCAGTGGGCGAGACATTTGAACCACGAGAAGCGAGGATGACGGAGGGGAAGACGACCAAGCCAGGCTTTCTCACCGAACCTGAATTGATCGCGCTCATGGATGCGAACGGGATTGGCACAGACGCGACTATGGCTGAACACATTGCCAAGATTAAGGAAAGAGCTTACGTCCATACGCAACCGCGTGGACGTACTGCAGCTGCTGGCGAAGACGGGGAGCAGAGTGAAGGAGACGAACCATCCCCAGACAGAGGCGGAGGCCGTGGCCGTGGCCG
The DNA here is from genome assembly GCA_030247885.1 of Taxawa tesnikishii (nom. ined.). Taxonomy (NCBI): domain Eukaryota; kingdom Fungi; phylum Ascomycota; class Dothideomycetes; order Dothideales; species Taxawa tesnikishii (nom. ined.). The sequence goes on along the minus strand of JAPDRO010000009.1, from coordinate 1,137,874 downwards.
TGGCCGGGGAAGGGGACGTGGAAGGGGTGGACGTGGCAATGGGCAGGCGAACGGCAGGAGCACCGCAAGCAATGGTGTTATGGAATTCATACCTACAACTCTTGGCGTAGCACTCGTGGAGGGTTACGAGAAGATGGGATTCGAGACAAGCCTGACCAAACCTTTTCTGAGGAAGGAGGTAAGTGATATCTGGATGGAGACGTTGGTTGTGACGAGCCTGAACACTGACAAGAAACAGATGGAACTCAAAATGAAGGCCATCTGCGAAAGCCGCATCACTCGGGGGAAGTGGTGCAGGAGAGTCTGGACATGTACAGAGACGTCTTTCTCAGAACGACACGGCGCATCGATGTGCTGCAAGCGGTATGTGTTTGGTCTGCCATGCATCCGGTTACTCAATGCTGACGACAAGCTTGCGTTTGCAGTCCATCAGAAAGTACATATTCGAGCAGACGACATGAAAAAGCAAAAAACAAGAACGTGCTATTGTACAGTGTAACTCGAGATGTGGTGTGTGGTCGGCGGAGAAGGAACCGGCGGCCGGCAGCAAGAAGCAATGCGATTGCGCACGGGATCTGGTGATTGTGACGACAGCACGGACGCGGACCCGCTACCGATCCGTTGACGGGCGCGATCGAGTCTCGCTGTACTTGTATCGTACATAAACACGAAATGTTATATCCGGTGTCGTCGGGAACGCTGCTGCATTGTGATAGCAACTGTTTTGTGTGTAGCTTCGAGCAGCAACGTCTGACGATGGGACCGTTCGTCTTGTGAAAGCGTGTAGCACGAGTAACGGGAGATGAGATTCAGCCATTCAGCCATTCATCCCGAGGAATCGATGGATTTTGCAGCAATTTGCATGAATGGACCGGACCCTGAAGCGGAGACGGTGGCTGACTCGGCGCATGTGGTCCAGAACATTAGCTTTCGGCAGACGGAGAAAAGACTGCAAAGCATTCGTTTCGCAGGTGTCATGAATCAGTCTAGCAAAGCCGTGGGGGACGGTACGATAGCCGCTGCCGCCAAAAGATACAGTAGACTTCCATCTTGTACACGAGCTTACTTGTACCACCGAAACTACTCATACTGCCACTACCGCCCCCACCCGGTGACGCTCGCGAGCACCTCTCAATCTTTTTTGCAGCGATACCCCAGTCGCTGGCCAACTGTCTGAACGCCCGCTTTTCACTCTGGCTTGCTGCTCGAGACCCTTGTTCCAGAAGCACGTACGCGAAACAGCCCGCCTGAGGGGTGGTCTTACGTGTGTCCTCTTCCCAGCGCGTGCGCAAAGAGCATGACTTCGCCGCAGTCATTGCAAGATGGTATGCCCGAGAAGACTCCATGTCTGCCTCCTGTTGTCGTGCATACACCTATCGACTGACCAACGCTCGTGCAGGCACCGACAACAACAACACCACAACTGCTCCTTTTGCCCCGCACCGCTCAGCAGTCGAGTCTGCTCCCGCCCACCTGTCCATTCCACGAAACAGGAGCACCGGCAATCTGCTGTCCAAGTCCTCGTCTGAGCTCGACCATGCGCACGAGGCAAGAAAAGCCAGAGCCTCGTTCGACGCTGCTGCCTCAGGACCGCCTGCGGATTTCGCCCAGCTAGCAAGGTGTGTTGCTCCAACCACCATGCCCTCCTGCAACAGTTCCACTGGACATGTGTAGCAGCCACATATGTTGCGGCTGTTCGCATGTGTTACACCTCTCCGCAGCCATCCATCCTGCTGACCGCTCCCCAGGTCACCCGTCATTCCTGAGCGTGACACCGGTCTCCGCCGCATTCGACAGGTGCCTTCACGGCAGCCGCCCTCACCAAACGCCGTGCCTGGTACGAGGTCCTCCTCCCTGAACCTCTCACTACCCCCTTCCCGCCGCCCTTCTGGTTCCCTTCCCTCTGGCCCAGCTTCACCAATTTTGGCTTTCAGCGAGGATCTTAGCCGTTTCCCATCCGAGTCTCTGCACTCGTTCAGCTTCGCCCACCAGTCAGAAGAAGCACTCCACAACAGACAGAATGTTCTGAAGAGGTCCATAGATTTCATGAAGGACAAGCTTGCTTGGGCTGCGAACAACCCGGGTCTCGTAAACGCTCACGCCAAGGTGACTGGGGATCAAGAGGTGCAGAGCATGATGGAGCTGTTACAGAGGGCGAACCTACTCGGACCGGATGCCTTGCAGGCTCAGGGGCTGGGCTTCGGCCGAGCACCACTTACTGGACCTGCTCACCAGAGCTCAGAAAACCTCTTCGAGAAGAGCTTCGCACCTCTGTCGGAGAGTCCCCCTAACATCACTTCTCCCATCAACGAGATGAAGGAGAATCGGTTGCCGCATGAGCGACTACCCTCGGCTGTAGAAGAGGCATCGTCACCCCGCGAGGCCAAGAATCAGGAGGAAGGACTTACGAGGATCTCGAGCTCAGATGACCGAGCTGCACACGAAATGGCCGACGTACCGGCCTTTCAAAGAGGGCTTCGCTGAAAAGGACTTATACAGACGTTGCCGGACTGTCACTGCAAAACAGGCTTACCGAAGCGCTTGCTCAGCCTTACTTAGCTTCAGACGTGGCCCACCACGCTCAGATAATATCGCCAAAAACCGTGCCTACTGTTATGCCACCGCCTCCCAGAGCCGGAACCATACCTGTTGGTCCCAGTCCCGCTCCTCATGGACACAATAGGCATGTGGGCGCGGCCCAGGCCATCTTCACCACCGAACCACAGGCACCTTGGACCGTTACATCTGCCAACGATCTCGCCTGCCTAGTTTTCGGTGTTACGAGGGCAGAAGTTCGGAAGATGGGCATTATGGAGGTCATTAAAGAAGAGCGAAGGAAGTGGTTGGAAGCAAAGTTGCGCCATCCGGAGCAAGAGCCGCCTCGGACAGGATCACCATCACAGGGGTTGAGGCCGCCACAGAGTAGCCAAAGTCAAAGAAACAGCCCGAGTCCGACAAATGCGCTGTCGATGGGCAACGGCGTGACAGCGAAACTGCTCAGCAAGCCCCCAGCAAGGCAGACGTACCAGAGCAGGCGCTCGAAGACTGCGGAAGGTATAGGAGTCGCCCAAGCGAACAAGGGCAAGATAACCCCAGGGCACATTACTCACAAGTCGAGAGGCGTACTGCTTTGTGGCGATGTGGTTCCAATCCAGAAGAGGAATGGTGATGTCGGCTCAGCCAGTCTTTGGGTCAAGGAGAAGCAAGGCCACCTTATCTGGGTTCTTGAGGAGATTGCCGAAGATGTTGCTTACCTTACCGTCGATGAGGTTGGATGTGTCACGAAGGGCGCTGGCGCCGTCGAGCTAATCTGGGGCATGGAGAGAGTAAGGAGAGGCATGGATATCAAGAAACTGCTGCCGGAGCTCCCGAAGACAGTCGGCACTTATACCGGAGCATTGGATTACGACCGGATACAGGAGCTGCGTCGCTTCACTGCACGAACGGCAAACAGTATCAGCATTCCTGTTACGGTGGACAGGATTTCTGGCGAGCCGACCTTCCGGGTGTCCAGCTTCCCGCATATCGCTGGAATCATGGTTCTGAATTCTGAAACACTCAACATTACGAGCTCGAATTCCGTCTTCTCCGCAGCGCTGTTCGGTCAAGACAGGCCGGATGGAATGCACATTAACGACTTGATACCCGCCTTTGACGGCATCTTGAACCTGATGACGGATGAGGACAAGATCCGTCTGGTGGATGGTATCGTCATTCCTGAACACAGCTTCAGGAGAGCAAGATCGTTACTTGCGTTGCGTGAAGGCAAGACTGACGCCGCTTCCATCTTCCTGCGGCCAAGCGGACTTCCTGCGAAGCATCGGGATGGATCAGAGATTATGGTGGACGTACAGATGCGTGTTGTCAAGAGCGACAAACAAGACCCAGCTTTTAGCGAGGTCATCCTTGAGGAAAACGAGGACGAGTTCGCCGTTCAATCCGCTTCCGAGGTTGTGTACGCGCTGTGGATCACGTACTCCCGCCAACTGCACGCAGTAAACCATGGCGTGGGACTCGTAACGCCGCTCATGTCGCGGTCCGGCACGGCCTCGCATCAGATAGCACCCGGACAGGGCCAGCCCGTACCGGTGGTCCTAGAAGGCGACAGCAGCGAAGGATCGACACCGAGTCCGAGCCGCGAAGAGCCCCCAGTCTCGCTGCTAACCCAACAGATCGAGGAGGCGTCCTCGCAACCCATCACTTCCGGCTCGGATTCCGAACCGTTCGAGCACCCGTCTCCGGAGGCTGCCGCTGCGGGCGCCTGCATCGTGCGCAAGAAAGCCATCTCCGACTTCACCATTCTCGAGGAAATGGGTCAGGGCGCGTACGGGCAGGTCAAACTGGCGCGGTACCGACGGGCCAACGCGAAGAAGATGGTCATCAAGTACGTCACCAAGCGTAGGATTCTTGTAGACACGTGGACGCGCGACCGTCGGTTGGGCACCGTACCCCTCGAAATCCACGTCCTGGATTATCTCCGCCGGGACGGCCTGCAGCACCCCAACATCGTCGAGATGGCCGACTTCTTCGAGGACGACGTCAACTACTATATCGAGATGATCCCGCACGGACTCCCGGGAATGGACCTCTTTGACTACATCGAGCTCCGCGTCAACATGGAGGAGCGCGAGTGCAGGAAGATCTTCGTCCAGGTGGCGAATGCGCTGCACCATCTGCACGTCAAGGCGAAGGTCGTCCATCGCGACATCAAAGACGAGAATGTCGTTCTGGACGGCGATGGCGCGGTCAAGCTGGTCGATTTTGGAAGTGCTGCGTACATCAAGAGCGGTCCCTTTGACGTCTTCGTGGGCACGATTGGTAAATCCCCCACCCCCACCCCCACATCCACTTTTTCCCTTTTTCTTTCTTTTTCTCCTGCCACCGAACCAAAACGCTAACTCGGATGTCAAACAGACTACGCCGCCCCCGAAGTCCTTCGCGGATCGCCCTACCGCGGTAAGGAGCAAGACGTGTGGGCGCTCGGCATCCTGCTCTACACGATCGTCTACAAGGAAAACCCATTCTACAGCATCGACGAGATCATGGACCACGACCTCAGGGTGCCGTACGTGCTGAGCGAGGACTGCATCGACCTGATCAGGAAGATGCTCGATCGCGACGTGGAGCGCAGGATCGGCATCCAGGGGTCCTGGAGCACCCTTGGTGCACTCACGTTGACGAGGAGGATGAGTAAAAGGGGCGGGGGGGGGGGAAGGAAAATCCCAAAGATGAGTGTGTGGGTGGATAGGGTGATTGGACGAGGGGGATGAGACGAGATTTATCTTGACAAACGTTCTTGCGTCGTTTAGCATCCCGCCACATGACTGCACGGCTGTTCTTCTGAGAGCGCGCGCGAGAGAAAGAGAGGATTGATACCCGAAATAGGGAGGGACTCGAGAAGGGGAAGGAGGGGGATCGGTGGCCGATCAACCGAACTACGTACATCGTGCGGAGGCTTTGTTCCTTCTTTTTTATTATTATCTTTCCTTTTGCCCTCTCCGTTGTCTTGCGTCATAACTTTTTTTGCCGTTTTTGTTTGTTGTTCTTTGTTTTGCATGGCGGCAGCTTTGCGGTGTTGTCGAACAGCATGCGGGCGGCTGCGCATTCTTGTCTATAGCATGGAAGAGAGAGAGGGAAAGGAAGGGATGGGTAGAGATAGAAGGCCAAGCTGCACGTATATAGAAGAGGAAGAGAGAGGGAGAGAGAGAGAGCAATCAAGAAGTGAAGGATCCAAAGCCAGAGGTTTCCGGGAGCGAAACTGCATCCTGTTTGACATAGTTTTTACAACAACGACAACAATGTCTCGAAGGGAGTTTTCGTTCGTAACGAGAACCCTCCCCGATCATCCCGTGTTTTCCACCGTGCCCTTCCTTTCCCGCCCCGGAAACCCCTACCTCCCCCATGATCTCGTCATCTTTTTTTTTCTCTTTTCTTTCTCAACCCTCGTGTTTGCTCAAATGTTCAACTCCTCGAGGTACTTCCTCGCAATCTCCATGGCCTCGTCGACCTTGTCCGGATTCGTTCCCTGGCCCAGGCTGGTGGCGCCCTTGCCGCCGGCCTTTCCACCCACGGCCTCGGCGACCTTGCTGGACCACTTGGGTCCGTCGGCGCCCTTGTCCATGGCCTCCTTGGACACGTGGCAGCCGTGCACGATCTTTTCGTCCGCGGCGAACAGGTACACCGTCTTGTCCTTGCTCTTTGAGCTGATGTTCTTGATGGCCTCGCTGATGGCCTTTGAGTTTGCGGAAATGGGAACTCGCAGGACTGCGGTCTTTGCGTCGGCGTTCTTGGTGAAGTAGTCGTTGACGGCGTCGAGGACCTTCTTGTTCTCGGCCTTGAGGGCGGCTTTTTGGTGGTCGAGGTTGTCCTAGAGGGAATCCACGTCAGCGGCAAGGAAAATGAATTGGGAATGTGAAGAAGGGGGAGAAAGGGGAGGGGGTGAACGTACCTTGAGCACCTTCTCGAACCTCTTCCTCAACTGGCTTTTCGTCACAGCAGAGATCTCGAGCTGGTTCAAGCGGACCTGTGTCTCCTTGCACTTCTGCTCCTTCTCTGGGCTGAAAGGCGCCTTCTCGAGAACAGCAATCTCGTCGGAAAAGGCAGCGGCCTCACGCTGAACGTCGTACGCAGCTTGTCCAGTCACGGCGATGATACGGCGGATGCCTTTGGCGATACCGCTCTCCTCCAGAATGACAAGGTCCTTGATCTCGCCGGTCTTCTCGACGTGGGTGCCACCACAGAACTCGACGCTGACCTTGCGCCACTCAGGGTTCTTGACGTCGGCAAGGAGGTCCTCGACCGGTACGCCAACACTGACGACGCGAACCGGGTCAGGGTACGTCTCGCCGAAGACAGCGCGAACACCCTCGATCTCTCGAGCAGTGGCGAGCGGGACGTCCTTGGCGTAGACCTCGGAGTTCTGCTTGATGTAGCCAGCGCTCCTCTCCTCGATCTCGGTGAGCTCCTTCTCACTCACTGCAGCCTTGTGGCTGAAATCGAAACGCAACTTCTCCGGTGCGACGAGCGAGCCCTTTTGGTTGACTTCGTCGCCGAGGACTTCACGTAGAGAGTGATTCAGGATGTGAGTGCCGGTGTGGTTGTTCCGGATCGGGTGACGGCGCAGCTCATCGTAATCGCAAATGACCGAGTCACCAATCTTGAAAGAACCGTAGGTCATGTAGCCGGTGTGCAGGACGTACCCGGCGTAGACTTGTACGTTCTGCACGTCGATCTCGGCCTCGCCATCGATGAGAATCTTGCCAGTGTCGTACTCTTGACCGCCCTGCTCGGCATAGAAGTTTGTGCGATCCAGGAGAAGACCCAGCTGTTCGCCCTCTGGAACCTCCTTTGTGCTGGAGAGGAAGTTCTTTTGATGATAAATGGCCTTGATCTGAGCGATGATGTTGTCCTTCCTAAATTTGGGGCTGTCGTCCGTCTTCGGCACGTCGTTCATCTTCTCAAGCTTGCCGAGGTCGTGGACATCGAGCTTAACGACGTCAGCAGCGGCCTTCTTTTCACCCTTGCTGGCCTCCTTGGCCTTGGCCTGTGCCTGGGCGACATCCTCATCGTTGATAGTCAGACCACGTTCCTCAGCCATGAGGCGGGTGAGATCTGTCGGGAAACCGTAGGTATCGTACAACCGCCAAACATCGGCACCAGAGAGCTCCTTTGAGTCGTGAGTCTTGGCCTGTTGAGCGTACTTTTCGAACATGGCTTCTCCCCGATCCAAGGTCTTAGCAAACGACACCTCTTCTTCGTTCAGGATCTCGATGACATCTTGTTGCTTCTTCTTGATCTCTGGGAACATATCGCCCATCTGCTCGACCAACGTTGGCACGAGCTTGGCAAAGAAGTCGCCAATATCGGTGTTCAGGTACTTGCGCGCATAGCGTGCACCTCTCCGCAGCACTCTCCGCACGACGTATCCTCTTCCGACGTTGTTTGGCACTCCGCCATCCGAGATGGCGAATGTGAGTGTCCTGACGTGGTCCGCGACGACACGGTATGCAGTATCGATGTTATCTGAGTCTTCCGCGCCAAACTTACCCCGTACTCACGCACGCCGGTAATTTCCTGTATCCGTTTGAAAAGCGGCGTGAAGACGTCTGTGTCGTAGTTGGATGTCTTATTCTGAAGCACTGAGACTAATCTTTCAAATCCCATTCCGGTGTCGACGTGCTTATTCGGCAGAGGCCTCAGAGACCGATCAGACTCGCGATTATACTGAATGAACACGTTGTTCCATATTTCAAGAACGTTAGGATCATCTTGATTGACAAGATGAGCAGCATTGCGGCCTCCTATTCTGTCGTAGTGGAGTTCACTGCATGGCCCGCAAGGGCCCTGATCTCCCATCTCCCAGAAATTATCCTTCATGTTGCCCGGAAGAATATGGTCGTCCGCGACGCCGACGGACTTCCAGAGTTCCTTGGCCTCGTTGTCTGGCTCGAGGCCAGCTTCTGGCTTGCCCTCAAAATAAGTGACGTACAATCTGTCCGGGTCCAGGCCGTAAATTTTGGTGAGTAATTCCCAGGAGAAGCCAATAGCCTCCTTCTTGAAGTAGTCGCCGAAACTCCAGTTGCCCAACATCTCGAAGAACGTCTGCAAACCACGATCAGACCGATATGACACAAGGGGACCCAAGATTCCTTTTGACTCACGTGATGGTAGCTGTCTTTTCCGACGTCGTCGAGATCCTAGTGGTTGTGAGTTTCTCGAAGCGAAAACGAAAGAAAAAAAGGACAGAAGGGTTGAATATACGAACGTTGTGCTTTCCACCGGCACGGATGCACTGCAATCGATGTTAGCGCTCGCTTCACTTTCAGCTTCGATATAGCGTGCATGACTCACTTTTGGGTATTCACGGCACGCTTCAACTGCGCAAAGTCGGACTGCGGATCGACTGTGCCCAGGAAGATAGACTTGTACTGGTTCATGCCAGCATTTGTGAAGAGAAGAGTGGGGTCAGAGAGCGGGACGACCGAAGAAGAAGGCACTGCGCATGCTCAGCAAATTGCTCCCCTGAGCGAATATCAGATGGCGAAAAAACGCACCGAAAGTGTGGCCGTTCTTCTTGAAGTAGTCCAAAAAGGTGCTCCTGACCTTGGTTGCGCTCCACTCGGGAGACTGATCCGTCGTGGAGGCCATGTTGCGGAATGTAGTTGCGTGTAGAAATTGGAAATGTCGGGGTGGTTGGTATGGCTTTCTCAGGTGGGCTGCTGCTGTTGCTGTTGCTGTTGCTGTTGCTGTTGCTGCAGGAAACTCGGCGAAGAATCTCGAACCGCAACTTCTCCAGACGATCGATTTCCCCAGCATTCACCGTCGCAAATAAATCCGCTCGTCGTCCAAAACCGAGTCTCGACGATGTTGTAGGTTTCGGCTCAGTTGCTTTGGTCAAGGCAGAGCATGCGGGATGAACGACAGTCGAGCGGAGGTGAAGCTGGAAGGAGCACGGCCAACACGAGGCGTCAAGCGCGAGGCAGACGATACGTTGGACGATGAACACCGCTTTGCGAAGCGCTTCAATCTGCTGAATCTAGGTATGTGTGTCTCTGAAGAAGTGAAGAGAAAGAAGAAGCACCCGGGTCCTGCGTAACCAGAACAACTCGGTTTGACTGACTGTGCACCTCCCCCAGACCACACCGGCAGGCTATATATACCCGTCGAACCCAGACCGCAACAACCCGCTCAGCCTCAGCCCCCAGTCGCACAATGCAACGTCGGTCAGGATGACCACATGCAGCTCGACGACAGCAAACACCGCGTCTACATACACAACCTCGACGATGAGCTGGCCGACATTGACTCGGACGAGGAGAAGCTGATCTTCCTCCCCGACATCGAGAAGAGACTGAACAAGATACCCAAGCATGTCTTGACTGGCCGCCCCGCAGACGATCATGACTCGCAGCAAGAGCTGGTGTTGTACAGCGTGCCGACTTCGCTGACCGTCCCAGTGGAGCATGATAGCGTGAGGAAAGCGATACTGGAAGCCAGGCACCGCGCGAGAGAGAAGGCGGCGCGTGAAGCAGATACCGTTGCGAAGGAAAAGAACGCCTTACACGAGAATTCGCCAGAGACGGCACACGGTTACGGTGCGGAGGACTACCATGAGGAAGACCCCGACACTGATGCTATGGATATTGGATGACGGCGGGAAGTCCGCTGGGACGACCGAAACGTGAAGCTGGCTCTTTACTGGCGAGAGTCCTCACAGGAGTGACTATGGGAGCTTCTCGCATTTTGTGCTTAACTAGCATGCTATCTGGCTACAGCTTTTACACACCGATAGGTTTACTATGCTCATAATTCCACCATATTGATTTGATCGCGGCTCTGCTTCCGACTGCTGTCCTCGCTTGGTCTGTCTTCAGTCGGATGGTCAAAGACGAAGCCACATTTGGGTGTGCTGCTCTTCCCAACCACCCGTTACAGCGAGTTTGCGGGTCTTGTGGATATGCGTGGCTCTGGATTCCTCTTCTTGACTCATGGCCGACCGCTATACCGCAGCCGGACCCACTCGATCCACATGCTCAAGTCCCCACAGACATCCAGTGCTTTTGCCATCTCGAGAGCGGTAGCATCTGCCCCTGCGCTGGGCTCGTGGTGTTCAGCTCCAGAGAGATTGTGGTTCGCAACCACTATCTGCGCATCTGACATGACCTGTATCGTCACGTTCGCCAATGGAACAATCTGCGACGGCATAGGGAAGATGATATTCAGAGTCGGTATCGGTAATGTGACAAGCGTAATATCCACCGGAAGAGGCTGCGGCGGATGCGCGCCTTCGTCCTCTGGAGGCGGAGTGAGAAGGTCTGAAAGAGAGAACTGCTTCTCTTCATGCCCATCGACGATAGGGTGCTGCGTTTGCGCAGGTGTGTTTGACGACGCAGCCGCCAAACCTGCTACAGCATCCTTGAAAGTGTTACGAAGCAACGACCCGAAGCACGCCCATTGTCTTAATACAGGCAGCAACTGGATCAACTGCCGTGGGTGCGAGAAAGGTATGTCTTCCAGTGTGAATGCGAAATCAGGCTTCGGCACGAACAACGAGTTGAAATGCTGAGCGTCTGCTTCCTTTCCTTGGTTGTCTATGACGAGCGTGCTGGATCCGGCAGTCGAGGCAGGACCCACGGCATTCATGTTTGTGCTGTGCTGCTGATCATCCGCTCGTAGAAGCATCGTCTCGTAAGTGCCTGTTACCATGCCTGGCATCTCGACTCCTACGGACTGTAGCAACTCGCCAGCTACTGTCCATGGCATGACGATCGGTGGCTCTGCCCTGGCCACAAAGCGCGCATTTGGGAGCTTCTGCTGTGATGGCGTGTTATCAATGGCCATAGCATCAGGCTGCTGGTTGGTCTCTGACACGTATGTGGATGGAGGGTCTAGCCAATCCACAACCGGTTTTCCTGAAAGTAGGTCCGCGGGATCGGTGGACTCCTCAGCGGGTTTCACCACGCGATCAGACAGCCACGAAGAAGCAACGCGTAAAGAGGGATAAAGGTCCGGTGAGCTAGATTCGGCTCCAATCTGGAGAGCATAGATGTGTTTGTCCATGTCCCTTCGGGTCTGATCAAGATCCATGTCCATCTGGGAACCATCGGAGGCTTTGGAGTCGGGCTTAACGGCCGGTGGTTGGACAAGCCTCTGCTCCATCCAGAAATCCAGGCCCAGTCCAATACGCCGTCGGGCGTGCATTCTAGGCCTGCCACTCTGCTTGCAAAGGACTTCAGTTTCCGCCAAAATATGCGCATCCGTTCGCTTGGCTTCCATCAACTCTAGAGCGGCTCTCTTCTCATACTCGTATAGCCTCTGGAGGCTTGCGTAAATCCCGCTGATAGCTTCGAAGCAGTTGAGCTGACCGTTTATCCCCAGCTTGTCAAGGCCCGCCAGGATCTCGAGGTTTGCGGCGAATCGATCTAGCTTGGTGTTGATCGCTGGGATTCCTGGTGAAGGTGTCAAATCTTGTTGGAGTACCTTGGCTGCAGCTGGCTCGTAAGCAGTGACTGCCTTGTTCTCGCTCGAAAACGACACATTGATGGTGCGAGGGAGATTGTCTTTGAATGTGTACTGGGACGGTTAGCATATCATGGTGATCAACAGCTTGCTTTTGCAGTCGTGTTTCAGAACGGCTTGACAATCTTCGTCCCCAATCTTTCCTTGCAGGAAACAACGCTGAAGCACTCACGTCGATCAACAGCGCACTGCTGCCAGCCATTGTAATCGTCCTCTCACCCTCGAACTCCGGGCCCTCGGTCTTGGGATCCACATCCTCTGCAAAGCCTGCCCACTTACCCACCCTTCTGACCCCTTCCTCACTCAGTCTTCCCATTCCACCAACTCTCTTCCTCTTGCCCTGTATCTTTCCCAATACACCCTCCAAGCGCGCCCTCCTTTCCTCGTCTTCGTTCCTCTTCGCACCGCTGATTCCCAAGTCACTCAAGCTCACATTCATGCCTTGTGCACCTGCCGCAGCCGCCGCATCCAACATAGCCGGCGTGGACAGATCCAGGGCGCCCAAAGCGGCTGGCGACGCGAACCCAAGCATATTCACAGCCGGTGAGGTTCCCAATCCCATCATGCCGCCGGCGCCCATGACTCCGAGTCCTACGCCTGCGTTGTTACCACCGACTGTCCCACTCATTCCTGATCCAGTGCTCATCTGGCTGAGAGACGGCGCCATCAGGACAGCGCCTCTGCTGTCGACAGAGAGCTTCGAGGCATTGCCAGTCATGGGCGTTTTGCCGGCCGTGTTACGGAGCACAGCCGGGGAGGGTACACTGCGAGGCGTGGACGATGACGGGGTTGTGAGATGTGCAGCGGGCGTGGAAACGGCGTGGTTTGCGTAAGTCGGATGCTTAGCACCTGGCTGGTGCGGATGCGATGACGGCGTAGGAGTCGACATGTTGGATTCGCGCTGGTGCGAACAGCGTTGACATTGATCCGAACGTGATGGCGGAGAGGACTGATGAGCGAGCGAGACAGCAGAGCGAGAGAGAGTCGGAACGCGCGCAGTGATGGTAATCGTGCACACAGTTACGGATCAACATGCATACATGCCACATGCGAAGCTAAACTGACGCGCCAGCACTTAACGCCAAGTCACGTGAGAGGTTTAATGAATCTCTCGATGGAACGAGCAGCAATACTTGGAAATGGAAGTGCTCCAATTGCAGGAAGACGTCTAGACTATATCGAAGTGCTCAGTCATCCCCAGAGGTATCTAGTTCAATATCGCCCAGCTTGCTCCAATATCTTGGAAATCGTGTTGTATGCAGAGCTGCTCTCCATCGCCAAATCCGCCAGAAAAAAAGGTGAGGTATCATGCAAGTGGTCTAAAAATCTCGTGCGTCATGTTTACAAAGGGGTGTCTTGTCTCGTGAACAGACGTCCGCTCACAGTGACCATAAAAGGGTCGGGAGAGTGCGTCTATGGCTTGTTGATGGTAACAGGCATCTCGAGTTCAACCTGCTGAGCCTCCATGGTCTTCTTGTAGACATCGGAGCCTTCAACTGGGCCAAGCATCTAAACAACGTTAGCATGTTGAACGTGTGCAGGGTTGTAGAAGCAACGTACCGTCTCCATGATAATACCAGTGATCTGGTATGGGTCGGCGTTGGAAGCGGGCCTGCGGTCCTCGAAGTAACCCTTGCCGTCCTTGGCAACTGCGCGGTTGACACGGACGGAAGCACCACGGTTCGCAACACCCCAGGTGAATTTGTCGTAGCTTGCAGTCTCGTGTGCGCCGGTCATACGAGACTCGTTGCCCTCACCGTAGACCTTCATGTGCTCCTTGTGGCGCTTGGACAGGGCGTCCATGGCCTTCTCGATAGCCTTGATACCACCATCCTCGCGCATCTCCTTGGTCGAGACGTTGGTGTGGAGACCGGCTCCGTTCCAGTCACCTGGAATTGGCTTGGGGGCAAAGGTAACCTTAGCACCGAACTCTTCGGCGATACGGTGAAGGAGGAACCTGGACATCCAGAGTTGGTCGCCAACTGCAGATTCACGTCAGTACGATGTCATTACTTCTTCCTGCAGGTCGATCAGAGTGGATGACTTACGGTCAATGCCCACGCATGGACCGACTTGGTACTCCCACTGAGCTGGCATGACCTCGGCGTTGGTGCCAGAGATCAAAATGCCGGCGTACAGACATGCCTTGTAGTGTGCCTCGACGATGTCTCTGCAGAAGACCTTGCCGGTGCCGACACCACAGTAGTATGGACCCTGAGGAGCTGGGAAACCGTTCTTAGGCCAGCCGTATGGCCAGCCGTAAGCATCGAGAAGAGTGTATTCTTGCTCAAGACCAAACCAGGTCTCGTGTGCGGCGTGCTTCTCCATGAGCTTGGCAGCGTCATGGCGGAAGTTATAGGCGTTTGGCTTGCCGTCGCTCATCCAGGTCTCGCACATGACGAGGATGTTGTCGCCAAGGCGGAAGGGGTCGGGGTACATGGCAACAGGGCGGAGGTAGACATCGGAGTTGTCACCGGGAGCCTGGCCGGTGGAAGAACCGTCAAAGTTCCATTCAGGGAGCTCCTTCACGGACTCGACCTTCTTGGGGATAGTCTGTGGGCGATTCAGGTCAGCTACTGATCTATCTCAACCAACTTGTCTGTTCCAGTCGCTGATGGTGAGCTCTGCGCACCTAAGCACCAGAGATCGGCGCATGGCTTCGTGCTTATCGGGCGACGGAGAGATAAGCGTAAGAAAAGCAGCAACAGGCTCTCCACGCCAGTTCGCTCGCGGTGCGCGAGCAGTCTCACCCAGATGATCAGGATCCGAGGGCTCCTGGAAAGTTTTGACTCACCTTGCACTTGGAGCGCACGCCATTGGAGCCGTCAATCCAGACGTACTCGGCTATTATTGCGCCCTTCTGCGGCAGCTGGAGGTACTTCTGGAGCTGTTTGAAGGTCAGCACTACTCGAGAGCACGGCGCAGAGGGAGAGACGTACGTTGGTAGTGTTGGAGAGGTAGACGCTCTCAGCCTGCGTGGAGTTTAGCTGCTGGACCTCGTCCGAGGCAGTCACATTTGCTCAGATGTACCATTGTGTCTGACTTGTGGAGGGGAACTGCGAGAAAGACAAGAAAGGTCGGATCTGGAGTGTGCACGAGACACAGGAGAGGAGATTGGAGAGTAAGCTGGGGATGTGAGGGGTCTCACGGGTGGTGGATGGGTGGAAACAAAGAGGGAGTGGGCAATGGCGGACTTATGAATGAAAGCGAGCCAGTGAATGCCAAGTGATTGGGGGGACTGCGTCTGCGGTGTGAACGGATGCCGATGGCACAGCCTTATTTAGCACAGGCTCGAGGTCACGTCGTTAAAGAAGCAACACTGGAGACTCGCACTGTTTGGGTGCGTGCCGTAAACGCCAATCTACCTCGCTGCAGGTTCGCCGGCGTCGCTACAACAGTTCCACTTTGCGCCGGCGGGCTAACAAAGCCGCTCCAGGCCGGCTACCAGGCCGCGCTCTGCTACCACTGCAACTCAACCCTCTGAGCCTACTACTGTTATGGCTGACACCGTTCCTACCACCCGAAACCTCGTACGGTCATTCTTTTGCACGCCTTTTGACGGGCGAAACACGCCTTCTGTTACCTACGCACGCGACCAACAAAGAGGTCTCGCCCTCGCCCTCGCCCAATGTGGCAGCTGTCGCTTTGATCTCCCGCACGCCGCGTCATACCGCAGATAATTGTTTATCCGTGGCGGCACAACAGACAAGCAAAGAACAAGATAACAGCAGACGTGGCGTATCTGGCCATGTCAGGTACAGAGTCGCAGGCGCGCATCTGCATTGGCTGCTTATCAGCCATCCTTCCGCGTTCAAGGCGGGGCAGTGCCGGTTTCCCCAAACACAACCGAAACCGAAGCAGGGCGCGTCAAAGGAAGAATACGGATGGGTGAGACTCTTGCTCGCCGTTGTGCCAAATTCTTCCGATCTGTGACTAAAATCACTCAACGAACAACGCGCATTACCGCCCTACGACGCATGTATGCAGTGGCGACAGGTATCTGTGAGTAATGCCAAAGGAGCTTGCTCCAGGGTGTCCTTCCAGAACCCGAGGAACCGAAAAGCCAGGGAAGCCAGGGAAGCCAGAAAAGACAGCCACCTGCGGCCGGTCAATCGGCTGTCCCGCAGTAATGCTTTTGCCCAGCGCAGGGTCTTCCCACTTCTTCTCGGTTTCCCACCGTCTTATCGCTGGCTGTTGCCCAGCCAATGGCAGCGAAGCGGATGACAAGTCGAAAGTGCGTAACCGTGCGTCTCGCCCGAAGCCGTTCTCGCCGCAATCGGACGGAGCACGTGTGCTCTTTTGCTCGCTCCCTTTGCGCGGCGAGGAATCGAGCCGACTGGTGCGCGCAGCGAACACGCACGCTGCCTGGCACTTCGAATGTCTGACCGTGTGTTTGCCTGCTCTCCTACCCCATGCCGGACCATCCTCCATCAGAGCAAGTCTTTCTCGTGTTGCCAAGAGGCAGTGCAGAATTAGCCCTCTGCTGAGCTATTTACGTACAGTCGCCAGGGCTGCTACTGCTGGGCGGTGTGCGTGCAACCCTTGACACCGCCGAAAGCCGAGACATTCACAGCCCGCCCTGCGCTGACTAGCAGCTGGCAAAGACGCTGAGGCCTACTTGAAACACAGCTCGAGACTGTTGTTTGGAAGAAGGAAAGGCGCCCAGTTGGCCCGTTACGTCTCGTGCAAAAGACGCATGGCGGAGGAACATGTACACGCTGACCACCGGGGAACGCTTAATGGCGCCATTGATTTGCTAAAGCATAGAAGCTGCCCATCAATAGAGTCGCTCAGTGTCTTCGCTGCTGACGATCAGTAGACCCGCCTATACTCTGTACCGCGACTGAAGCTACACGCAGCCTTCTGTCGTGCATTCCATTCCCTTGTAACAGTGACACGTCTTTCCGGACATTTATAGTAAATCGACGCTGTTCCAACTGCGAGCTGGCGGAGAGCGAACTATTGCAAGAGATTCTCTGACTCTGACACATGCACGTCCGTATCTTCGTGGCGGAAACAATGCATTGAGTGGCCTGATTCATCCGGGACACATATCTTTGTATACGATCGCAGTGAGGAACGGAACGGAACGGTAATTTCATGGCGAAGCATCAGGGCATGGAGATAGCAGGACTTTGTCAAAGTCCCTGCTGGTTGCGGAGACCCTGCAGGAAGAGCAAAGCAGTATACGATGATAAACGTGTCGCATGGATAAGGGCATTCCCAAGGGGCCTGAAGAGCTGACATCAGGGAGTATGGATTTCGGTCCAGTCCGACCAGGGCACCGATGGCGCAATCCTGGGAAGGGTCACTCATACCTGGGGTACATAAACGATCAAGGACCGCATAGTGTTCGGCTCGGACCGACAAACAGCTATCCCGTTTCCTTTCTCTTTGCTCTCCTCTGACGTGTACTTCCACTGCCCGACGGTTGTTACAGATGCTACACACCACGCTGCTTCGTTGCATTCCGCGCCCCGAAGTCAACCGCATACTTGACTGTGTGGTTAACATTCCGAACCATCGTCCCCGAGTTCATCTCAGTTGTCGCCCTTTGCGGCTTCGAGTAGGCGTATCAGATATTATCTCTGTTACAGTTCGGACACCTCGTGGCATAAATCGCGTATCATGGCAGGACAAAACAATGATGCATTGATAGAGTGAAGAGGGATTGCATCTACCGGTTCTGGTTTCGTACTAGTTCGAAGGGCAAAGAGAAGTAACGGTCAAATGCGGAGAAGAACTTGTGGGCCGCGAGTACAAAGGGTACCTCATGGGCACGAACCCGGCCAGGACTATTCCAGTAGTTCTGGTTGTCTGCGCGGAAGAACTGCAGACAGCAGCGGGAATTTTGAGAACACGTTTGTTCGGTAGAGTGAACGGCGCACGAGGATTGGTGTTGACAAGAATCAATCTCCAGACCCCTCGGTAAACGCCAAGCCATGGAGGTTTCATCCGCGGTTCTTCTTTTCGAAAAGCAAACCAAAGCGACAATGCTACCAGTTGCACACATGTCTTTGTCGGGACCGAATCAGAGTGCAGAATCGACCTGCGATCTAGTCTAGCTGCAGGTCACCATCTCGTCAAGATGCGGAGTGAGTTCAAGCTTCTGCAAGATTGTTGCTGCTTTCGCCCATTCCTAACCAGGAGCGGAAGGCAGTAAACACGCAGCTACCGAGGGTCTCTCATACGCTATGCTGCCAAGATGATCTATTACCAACCGACTTCTCCAAGTTACCTATTTTGGCCCAGGGGAAAGCTTTCGTGTGCTTGGGTTGAAGTGGCCGGATACATTGCTATCTGCCAGGCGCCAAAGGACCTGAGCATACGACTCGACGCGGTTTACATTGGTGGGGTAGATCGATGCTATAAGAAGGCACGATGGCTCCGCCTCGTCATTCCTTTGCGATTGTTTTTGTTTCATCTTCTCCTCTCCTGTGCACCACAGCAGCGCACAGCACAGCACAGCACCGTCCTCATCCTCATTCTTCTTTCCCAGCAAAACTAAAGACAAACAATGAGGACCGCGGGTTTCGTTGCCGGCCTGGCATCCTTCTTTGGGATCACCACAGCCATTGCAACCTCCGATGCTCGCCTCATGGAGTCTCTGAGGGGTGTCCCTGATGAGTGGTACTCTGTTGGGTCTCCCGATGCTTCCAAAAGCTCTTCTTCCGCATTGCTATGAACCAACCCGACCAGGACTTGTTTGAGCAAACCCTGTACGACGTCTCCACCCCGAGCCACCCCAAGTACGGAAATCACCTCAAGAGAGACGAGCTCAAGGCAATGCTGCGCCCTGCACCAGAGGCCACCGAGGCAGTTCTGCAATGGCTCAAGCAATCCAACGTCGCTCAGTCCGACGTTGTGGATGACGGCGAATGGATCAACTTCTTCGCCACCGTCTCGCAGGCAGAGAAGATGATGGATACAACTTTCAACATCTACCGGAGCAAGCAGAAGAAGCTCGACAAGGTCCGCACGCTCCACTACTCTGTCCCAGAGGAGCTGCACCAGTACATCGACATGATCCAGCCCACCACCCGCTTTGGTCAGATCCGTCCTGAGCGCAGCATGGTTCTGGACTACCAAGTCATCGGCCAAGCGACAGGCACGCCTTTGAACGTCACATCTTGCAATGCCACCATCACGCCAGACTGCTTGAAGGCACTCTACAAGGTGCAGGGTTTCAGAGGCGACAAGCTGGGTTTCATCGGCATCAACGGCTTCCTTGAGGAGTACGCTAGATTCGACGACCTCCAGACCTTCGAGGCGGAGTATGCACCATACATGAACAACGAAACTTTCACGTGGACCAGCATCAACGGTGGCTTACTCAACCAGAGCTCCACCAACGACAGTGTCGAAGCCAACCTCGATGCACAGTATGCCCTCTCCGTCGGATACCCCGTGCCGGGAAACTACTACAGCACTGGTGGACGCGGTTACCTTGTGCCAGACCTTGACCAGCCGGACGAGTCTGCCAACCAGAACGAGCCATACCTCGACATGCTTACCTACTTGCTCGCTCAGCCCGACGACAACTTGCCAACCACGCTGTCGACCTCTTACGGTGAAGATGAGCAGAGCGTTCCTGAGCAGTACTCCCGTACCGTTTGCAACATGTTCGGTCAACTTGGTGCCCGTGGTGTCTCTGTCATCTTCAGTTCCGGCGACACCGGTGTTGGCTCTGCATGCCAGACCAACGACGGCAAGAACACTACCCGCTTCCTGCCTATCTTCCCAGCTGCCTGCCCATACGTGACCAGCGTCGGAGGCACCTATCACATCGAGCCGGAGCAAGCCATCGCCTTCTCCTCCGGTGGCTTCTCTGATCGCTTCCCTCGTCCGTCCTACCAGGACTCGGCTGTCACCGAGTACCTCAGCAAGCTCGGCGACCGCTGGGACGGCCTCTACAACGCCTCGTGAGTACATCAATGTTCCTGCCGAACAGGGAAGATGCTGACAGCAAAATAGTGGACGTGGGTTCCCAGATGTCGCGGCCCAATCCTACCGTTTCCACGTCGTTGACAAGCAGAAGGATATCCTGGTCGGAGGCACATCGGCCTCCGCACCAACCTTCGCAGGCGTTGTCGGTCTGCTCAATGCCGCCCGTCTGAGTGCCGGAAAGCCAGCCCTTGGCTTCCTTAACCCTTGGATCTACTCTCAGGGCTACCATGGACTGAACGACATCGTCAACGGCGGTAGCAAAGGCTGCACGGGCACGGACATGTATAGTGGGTTGGCCACGCCATATGTGCCATACGCCTCGTGGAACGCTACCAAGGGTTGGGATCCGGTAACTGGTTGGGGTACACCAAATTTCAGGAAGCTGTTACACCTTGTCACCAGGGAGCACTCGTCCAAGTTCAGAGCATGAGACGATTGCTGCAGGGCGTTGAGCTCCTATGTACATATCTCGTATTGACCAGACCCGTGACGAAGTTTGATGTCGGATTCTGCGAGACACGTCGTCTGAAGTGACGAACAGTTAAGCATTGTTGCACAGCGGAAACGGCGCGGCAGAGGTGCCCCTCAGCCAGCCGCAGCCACAGAAAAGCTTGGCACGTGGGACGGGTATGTAGCTTGACCACACATCCTCACTCAGCAATACCTGATCACTATATTGTGTGTTTCGATGCTTGCTGCCATTGCATCGGGAGCGTGATTGTCACGCTGTGTATACCATGAGATGTCGCACTGCTCGTGCATGCACCACTGACTGCCGAGGCACGCGACACCAACGCGGTCTAAAGAGAAGAGGCGGGCCTGACTAGTCCAATCAACTGCCTGTTGTGGTCCTAGTAAGCTATCGGCTGGCCGAATCTCCAGACGAGCAGAGCTTCTTTTCTTTGTCGCTTCTCTTGCTTATCGCCGGCTGTGACCGTGCCATCTGCGCTAGGATGGCTAACGTAGCGCAATGAAATGCGTCCACTTAGGCTTCCCGGAGACAAAATGCCAGCTAGGCTTGTTGTAGCAGGCCCGTAGCAACACTTCCATTCCTGATTCGCGGGATGCTCTTGACATGAATCAAGGTACCATCGAAGCAAGGGCACTGATCCCCGGTCGTCCTGGCTCTTCATGTTTACCGCCACTATCTGCATCAACGCTGCGGTATGCGACCAGGACGGCTCGAGTGACGTCCCTATCTCTTTCCACTTGATTATTTTTCGCTCCAAAAATTCAGTCTGTCGGATCCCGGCCTTCGCCTGTATTCAAACGCAGCGCGAGGTCAAATAAATCGAGTTCCCCTCTCATACCGCATACTCCCTCTTTTCCTTGTCGCAGCCAATCCTTAGCAATTCAACCTGAAAGGCATTGCTAGCAAGATGCGTTTCGCGTCATTCCTGACCGGCTGTGCCTTGGCTGCCAGCGTCGCTGCGAGAAGCCCACAGCATGTCAACAAGCAGCTTCCTGAGCGTGTGCGCCGTGAACCTGTTGGTCTCCCAAACCAGCTCGAGGAGAGATCCTCGACCAATCACAAGAAGCACCACATAATTTCCCAGAACCGCAACACCACCAAGTTCGCCGTTGATGGCACCAAGATCCCCGACGTCAACTTCGACATTGGTGAGAGTTATGCTGTGAGTATCTTATACTGGGAGTGCCTTTTCAGGGAAGATCCTAACAGCTACCCAGGGTCTCCTTCCCATCTCGAGCGAGAAGAACGCCAGCGAGCTTTACTTCTGGTTCTTCCCATCCGCCAACGTCAACGCCAGCGACGAGATCATGGTCTGGCTGAACGGTGGACCAGGCTGCAGTTCCCTTGAGGGCCTGCTGCAAGAGAACGGTCCTTTCTTGTGGCAGTACGGTACGTACGCCCCAGTCAAGAACCAGTACACATGGGCCAACCTCACCAACATGGTCTGGGTTGAGCAGCCTGTCGGTACTGGTTTCAGTCAGGGCACCGTCACTGCCACCAGCGAAATCGACGTTGCTGCCCAGTTCTTGGGATTTTGGAAAAGCTTCATCGACACCTTCGGTCTGCACAACCGTAAGGTATACATCGCCGGAGAGAGTTACGCTGGCTACTACGTCCCGTATATTGCTGACGGTAAGCGATGATTTGTATGCACTGCAATACTCGTCTGACTCTTTACCAGCCATGTTCAACGCCTCCGACAGTACCTACTACGACGTTCAAGCGACCATGATCTACGACCCTAGCACCAGCTACGATGTTGTCCAGCAGCAGATCCCTGCCGTCCCATTCGTCGACTACTATGCCCCTCTCTTCAACCTGAACGACACCTTCAACGCTGACATCCACAACCGGAGCGAGAAGTGCGGTTACACTAGCTTCCTGAACGAGTACCTCACCTTCCCACCACAGGGGCCTCTTCCAACCCCTCCCAACGTCGACAATAACGAGGAAGGTTGCGATCTGTGGGATGACATCTACTACGCTGTCTCCTACGTGAACCCATGCTTCGACATCTACCAAGTCGCAACCACCTGCCCTCTTCTCTGGGACGTCCTCGGCTTCCCCGGCTCCTTCGACTACCTGCCCGCAGGTGCTCAAATCTACTTCAATAGAACAGACGTGCAGAAGGCCATCAACGCACCAGTCCAAGAGTGGGAGGAGTGCTCGGGACCCGTGTTCAAGAAGGGAGGCGACCAGAGCCCGCCGTCCGGTCTCAGCGTGCTGCCACGCGTCATCGAGAAGAGCAAGCGCACCGTCATCGGCCACGGCATGCTCGACTACATCCTGATCATGAACGGCACGCTGCTCATGGTGCAGAACATGACCTTCAACGGCGCCCAGGGCTTCTCCACGCCCCCGTCCGAGTGGAACGACTTCTACGTCCCCTACCACAGCGAGCTAAACCAGGGAACCCTGGCCGCATCCGGCGTCATGGGTTCGTGGCACACCGAGCGCGGCCTCACCTTCGTGACCGTCGATCTCTCCGGCCACATGATCCCGCAGTACCAGCCCAGCGCCGCGTACCGCCATCTCGAGTACCTGCTCGGCCGCATCGACAACCTGGGCGAGGTCAGCGACTTCTCCACCCAGCGCGGCGACTACGGAAACGGCTTCGACTTCGTCTCCGCCAACGTGACGCTCTCTTAGGCGGGACTAGGTTGGGTTATGGGGATCGTGTTGGAAGATGAAAGGAGAAATGGAATAACATACACGATAGCATGACTGTATGATAGTGTCTGTACATAGCGCGACGCCCCTCTGGCTCCGTCTAGAGGTGAAAAAAACTATCGAGATCATTTGAACTGGTTTGCTGAATTTTTATTCCTTGAGTAGCGTCGGAGTTGTTGTGCCCGGTGACTCGTATCTGTTAAGAGTGTTCGTTTGCAATCATAAGTCTAGCTAAGCTGTTCTCAGCGCCGCCTCAGACAGGGTGAGAGTTTGGAGTGTCTACAGTGGTTTCCATTCACACTCGTAGAATACCATAGTGATCCTGAACAGCACTGTTGAAAACTATTCTAAAATCAACAGCCAGTGACGCACATGAGGAGCGACTATGCAAACGCTCGAAGCACGAAAAGGTAATTAGTCACCAAATCTCCCAGTGCAGCATTTGCAGGCAAAAACCATCAGCGCCTCCACAACTGCTCCGGCTTGACAACCCTGTACACGAAATTGGTCTGGTACTGATCCCAAGTCAACTTGCCAAGGAAAGATGCTCCGCCTCCCACGAGTGCTGCCGGCCCAACTAGGCCCACCGCAGCCAGCGTCTTTGGCAGGGCAAACTTGAACGTTGCCCACTTGACACCGGCGCCTGCGCCTGCACCACCAAGCGTCCACCAACGCCAGCCGGAATTCTGCTCGTAAGCTCGACCGTAGTAGGATATCTCGAACAGGTCATCTGGGAGGAGGGTATTGTGGAGAGGAGCCTTGTTTCCCTGCGAATCTACCACCGTGGAATTCATGTTGATGGCATGAGCGTGGGATTCGCCGTGGCCCCCGAGACCGACGAGGTAAATACCGTTTTCGTAGACAGGGTTCGGAACGCAAACCGAGTGGATCTGAGGCGGAGATAGCTGGGGATCACGGTCGCTCATGAGCACGAAGACGCAGTATGTCCTCTTCGCCTTCTGGTCTTGCTTGGAGCGGTAGTCGGCAACGAACCTCTCCGCTGCATTCATCCCCTCTTGAAGTGTGCGGAATGCAAACTCGGTTGGACTGAGCATCAAGCTACTGGAAGCCGGGTATCTTGCGAAAACCTCCCGGATTGAAGGAAACAGGAGGCTGTTGATTCCCACGGGAATCACCTTGATCTCCACTGATGTATCTTCGCGAAACTTGATCGCCCGGGTCCGGTCTCTCCAGAAGATGTAATGAGCTACGATAGCCTCGGCTTGGACGTCTCCGGGGTTGCCGGTGTGTCCAGCTACAAACTCGATGTTCGCCCGGCGAAGCTGGATGTCGGCCGACAACTTCAGGCTCTGTGCCTCTACATAACGCGAGTACAAGCTCCAAATTGTGAGGGGAACGTTGATCGTCGACACAGCAGACGCTGTATATGTCAGAACTTTCAAGGCATCGAGGCTCATACGAGCAGACTCGGCGGCGTCGGTCATAGAGTTTGCTGTTTGCCGAATATCATGAACTGTTCCCGCAAGTTCGAGATCGGTGATGTGTTTGGCAGCCGCGACAGCGGCCCGGACTGCAGAGTCAGGATGAGCGTCTGTGATGCTGTCGGCCGCTCTTCGAAGCGCAAGGAGGAAGGCTGGGAAATTGGCATCATTGGCGTAGCCCCCAAGTTGCCTGACGAACTGTCTTGCCGCTCGCTCAAGTGCTGGGGCGACATCAACCATCGTGTAAGATGATGAGGTCAGGTGCGATCTTGAGAGTAGTACGGAGGATCTGCACGCTATATGTGAGCTTGGCCTCGAAGCCAGTTGAAGCTCGCTTACTCAGATGTACAGGCATATCTCGATCTCGCAGATGCACAGAGTCTCGCGTTCCCTCTCAACAAAATCTTGGATATCTCTCTTGATGAGGGGATCTACCAACTCGAATGGCGAGTTCAGTTCTTCACAACCGGCTTGACAAAAGCAGACGAGTCGGCCGTCAGACAACGGAGAGTTCAAGAGAATCACTCTGCGTCTCAGTCAGACGCATCAGAGACGCCACACATGAGAACGACTGTCAAGGATTGCAGCAATCCGTTTAACTGGCCAGTCTGGAGTCACGGTTCCGAAGAGGATCTGGATGCCTCTGCACCCAGCCGCCCTGACAGACCGGAACTATGCTTCAGTGTTGGCTATGGAATCAAGTTTCCCGAAAAATGAAAGACTACGATATCGACTACTCACAGAACCACCAGCTCATATCGGACCAGATCCTACAACGCAATTGGCGTAAAAAGGTAGATGATCCAAGTGAGGGCTCCATCAGAGTCGACCGCTGGGTGGACCAAAAGGAATGGTGGGGAAACGTCGATGCAGGGTGGTTCTACCTCAAGGCCGCACAGCCATTCAGAGTCATTGAAAAGGCCAAGCCGGTCTTGGTCATATGTGCGCTGGATTCGCGTAACTGGCTAGGAGGCCTTCGCTTTGGGGGTGTCGAGTTCGAGAAATGCGGCGCTCCATAGCGTGGCTTCGCTCTTCGCTTCGCACCTGCGGGCTGCGGACGCGAATTGAGAAAATCATCACATACAAAAATATATTGAAAAGTTTCATCTCGTCCGTCACGTTCGGCCATAGGCAGCTGAAAGCTAGGGATCCCGTCCGCTCTCCCATATATAAGCAATTGACCGACGAGTTAGTACTATAGTGGGTGACCATATGGGAATCCTCGTTGCTGAACGTTTTGCTCGGCCTTTTGCCTTCGTTTCCGAACAATGGCACTTAGGAAATTCGAAGTTTTGCGCCACTACTGTTAGGCTGGAGCGACATTGCGCTCTGCAGACTCACTCACTCACACACAGCCGAACCCAGCAACATACTCTCCATTACATCTACTTCCCTGGCATTTCCACTTGGATGCAAGCGATGGTTTGGATTCCATTGTGTCCCTAATCTACGTAACTACTCAAGTTACAAGAGCCCAAGACTGTGATTCGGTCGATCATACGAACCAATGCCAGTCGAACCACCAGCGTTCAGGGCGACATGGTGCAGGAGTCCGACGGACAAGCAGTGACGGTGTCGGTCGTGAAGACAGTGGTGGTCCTTGATCCCGGACACGTCGACGCCGACACCGTTATCGTGACTGCGAGAATGTCAGCCTGGGATCGCTGGGGGGAGAGGTAGATGCACTCGACTTACCAAGTGGGACGCCTGCGGGAGGACTGAACATGCTGGTTGTGCCGAGCGCACCGGACGCGCTACCAGTAGGGCCGGTCACGTTACCCGTACCAGGGTCGTAAGAGGAAGCGGACGAAGACGCTCCGTTGCTGGGCGCGCCTGGAGTCGGTGTCACCGAACCGATCGTTGCGATTGGTGAGTATGACACGGAGGCCGAGCCGGCACCCGCACTGCTTCTGGAGGATCCTGGCAAGGTGGCCAGAGACAACGTTGTCGAGCCAGAAGCTATTGGTGGACCAGACGTAGTTGTCGTGGCGCCAGGAGTGCTCGTCACGGTCGTAAGACTGTCACCTCCTGTCCCAGTCGCTGACGTCGAAGTTGACGTGGTGTTGACGACGTCGAAAGCCGGCGCTCTCTCAGCGAAGAGCACGCCTGGCATAGGAGTCGTACCGTGGAAGTCCAGGTACATTGTACATTCCGCTGTCGTGTTTGCGTAAGTGACGGCAAGACATCCGTTGGTGGTGGAACAGTACAGCTGGCATCCGGTGAAAGACGGCTGGATGAACCTCTTGCTGAGCGGGTCTCGCTTCTGCAAGGTTTCGTAGTCGGCAGGGAGGAGGATAGTACCACCCGAAACGCCAGTGTCGCAGTTGGGCGCTGTGTATGCCTTGCCACTTGCATCCGCACACGTAGCCGTTTGGTTTGTTGCTGGGCATGTTGGCGACGGGCAAGGAGGAGCATTTGAGATGTGGGGGACGCTTGAAGTTGGAGTGGTTGCCGTGCCAGCTATGGCAAAACTGAAGGACCCAGAGGGACTTGGCGTGACAGGACCAGCGCGGGCAGAAGAAGAGGAGGGCGAAACATTTTCAGAACTTGTTACCACGGGGGCGGAAGTCAACACAGGTGCGTTGGAGCTCGGAGTAGGCGGCACATTACCTCCAGCTGTAGATGGATTCTGCACCAGTCCATCTGATATTTGTGAAGTACCAGGCGCAGAGCTCAACCCACTGACAGGTAATACTACCGCACTGGTGCCCACACTTGGACTGGGAGAGCCCGCGCTGCCCGGAAACGCCGATGAAGCAGTAACGGCTGCAGAATCCGTCGGGGGCACGATGGCAGAGGATTCACCAACGGAGCCTGAAGCAAGTATGGACGATGCCACAGCAGCAGAAGAGGATCCGCCAGGCTGGAAAGCAGGCAAGGACGACGTTTCTGCAGCCGCAGAAGGTGCTCCGGATGATGAAGGCGCACCTGCCGAGGGCGAAGGTGGTCCTGCCTCGGCAGTAGAGGAGACGGCTGCACTGGAAGAAGCCGCAGATGGTTCCACGGCAGCCGAATTTGTTGTAGGGACGGCACCGGCATCACTTGTCGCAACGCCAGCTATGCTTGAAGGAGCGGCAGAAGATGGCATGACGGCGTCCGAGGAGGCGCTAGGCACAGTCGATGCGGCGTCACTTGAAGGAAGCGAAGTATCAGACATTGCGGTCGAAGAGGCACCCTCGTCAATGTTCGTAGGTACCGCAGCAGAAGAGGCAGGGTTTGACGTGGCAAGGGAGGTGGTGCTGAGCGCGGTCGACGCTGCAGCGCTTGCCACATATCTGATGCCAAGGACCTGCATTGAACCTCCAGATACTAATGTCCCAACATCCGATTTGAGGAAGCAATACCCTCCGGGTTGTCCGGGATTGCCAAAGTCCGTATAGTCAAAGGCGACGCACTGATCATCACTGTCGCATACAGAAAAACATGCCCCAAGGCTGTCCACCGCCTCATTGGTGTACGAAGCGTAGGTGCTATCAGCATAGCAGTGGATGGTGTAATTAACCATATTCGAATCCGTCTGGATAGTGCCGTCAATTGCAGGACAGCTCGCGATTGTAAGTGCGCTCGGACTTGGAGTTGCGGAGGCTGAGGTCGCACTCGCTGAGGTCGCACTCGGTGAGCTGGATGCAGCGGCAGCGTTGTCCGATGTTGAAGACGAAGGAATGCCTGTAGTGGAGCTTGCATCAGTCGCTGAAGGAACGGAGCCTCCACCAGTCGACGAAGGAATGGAGCCATCGTCCGTTGTTGATGGAGGGCTCGTGTCGGAAACGGCTGTGGATGAGGTAGCTGCGGCAGCCGAACCAGAATCAGTGTCCGATGGAGCTGATGAGGGGCTGAAGGGCGCTGCCACGCTAGTGTCGGTAGAGCTGTCAGTTGCTGTTGCTGTACTGCTGGTTGATGAAAAGGTATCACTGCTTGTGGGTGCACTTGTAGAACTGTAGGTGCCAGTCGTAGTCGTGGATACAGTGCTGCTTGGAGCAGAGCCTGAGCTATCCGTAACGGTAGAGGACGGACTGTTGGTACTCGAAATGGAAGTTGTCGTAGTTCCGAGAGGAGAGACGGAACTGGATGACGAAAATGACGAAGACGAGGAGATGCCTGTACTGCTCCGGGCCGATTGTCTAATACCGAAAACCGATGAGCTTGAACCTGACGTTGGATTTCCTACTTCTCCCTTAAGATAACAGTAACCGAGAGTACCATCAGTGTTCAAAGCGTATGTGAACGCCACACAGTTGGGGTTGTTGTCACACGTTGTAAAGCAGTACGTATAACCTACGTGGTTCGTGTCCGGTAGAATGTCTATAGCGGCTGCACTGCTATCCCGCGCACATGCAAGGCTGTAGACAACACCATTGATGTCCGTCTGCGATGTACCGTCAATGCTTGGGCAGCTTGCGCCTGGAGACGAAGATGGTAATGGGGCTGCTGTTGGAGTGGTTTGCGTCGTCGGTGTAATTTCTGTAGTGGGAGTCGTAGCTGTTGTGGGCGTGGTTTGTGTGGTAAGGGTGGTTCGAGTGGTGGGGGTTGTTTGAGTCGTAGCCGCTGTGCCTGTCGTCGCCGTTGTGCCTGTTGTAGGAGTCGTGGCTGTTGTACGAGTCGTAGCTGTTGTGGGTGTAGTCGGTGTTGGCGTTGCTCCTCCAGACGTATACGAAGCATACAGTGTCGACCTGATAGCCGCAATCCTGTTCGTGACAAGCGGAGAGGTCGGCGGCAGGCTAGTGAACGACTGCGGAAGGACGTTTTTCAAGTAACAAGTTCCCTGGCCTTCGCCGAGATTGGCGCCGTTGACGTATGAGAAGCCCGTACAATCGGACTTGGCCTCACAGAGTGCCATGCAGTCACGCCAACTGTTGGGAGCATTGGGTGTACTGTACGACGTTCCTCCTGATCCACCGCCACACATGTAAAGCCAGGGAACGCCAGTAGGGTCCTGAACACGTTAGCGAGCCGGGAATATTATGGAGACGCTCAATACGTACCACTACTTTGTAAATATCCGTAGCGGTAGAATAGCAGGTTGGCGGGTAGACGGTGGTAGTGATACCATCAGGTCCTACCACACCTCCTCCTGCCTTGGTCGTGGTCGCTGCGCTCCCAGTACCGGTAGTGGAGGCGGAGGGAGTGGTGGTGGGAGCGGCTCCGGCGAGGGTCGCCGTCGAAGAAGTCACCGTTGAAGACGAGTAGGCCGACGCGAAGGCAGCAGATTGAGCGGCCAGATAGTCGTAAGATGAGCCGTTCGGGTTCGTAAACCTGTAGAAAAAGTTCATCATATTCGGTGTCGCGTCAACACCAGCGCCGCCAGCAACGGAAGACCATTGATGACCCCAGTTGGGGACTCTATAATGCGTGACAAGGCCCTGAGATCCATTGGTGGCACCGAACTCGTATTTGATGACACCAGTAGACAAAGTTGTGCTGATGTTAGACGCAGCTAGAGAATCGCGTTGAGCCCTACTTTAGTGTTAGCTACAAAGAACGAGAATCCCGCAACAGATCGACTGGAAACTCACCACACTTGAACGTAGTGAGGGATTAGTGGCAGGCAGTACCCGCGATGACTATTGTCACCGAAATAAGAGATTGTGTTATCGTTGTCGCCATGGAACTCCAGAATGGGAATGTTCGAACGCCCGGGTTGGCAGTTCATAGGTTGTGGGATTGTATCGATGACCATGGTGGATGGAACGCAGTTAGGGCCGTTTGGAACAGATCCGTACAGTGCACCAGAGTGAAAACCAAAGGCAGCGAAGCGTGTGGACAGGACGGGGTCACAGAGCATCACGCCATTGAAACCTCCACCGTTGGACATGCCCGATGAGAAGATCCGCCCGGTATCGACACAGTAGGATTGTGATATGTTGGTCATCAGGGCACCGACGAAGGACAAGTCATCGGCTGCTGGAACTGCGTTCTTCGTATCGGGATCGCTCATCCATGCCGTCTGGACGTCATTAGCTCACGTTGCTTGCAGATAACACTGCTACGTACGGCGCCAGCAAAGACAAGACCTTGTGGATATACCACAATTCCATAAGGATTCCAACTCTCTGTCGACCAACCAGACTCCCCTCATGCTGCTGTGAGGTAGCGGCGTGGCCGTGAAAAGTCATGATCAGAGGTGCCGGGTTGTTGACATTGTAGCTCAACGGCACATGGATCGTGTATTGCCGCACTATGCCGTTGGAATCGGTGAAGTTGATGTAAGAGGTTGTGATGCCAGGGGTGACGCCAGCTGGCAGTGCGTTCCCGCATCCGGTAGTCTTGTTGACGTTGTTGGGGTCCGGCGCTGGATATGGGGCGTCGAACCTAGTAGCGCTAGCAAAGGTGACGGCTTTGCCCGAGACGGTGCCAGTGAACGAGGACTTCAGGTAGCAGGTGCTTGGTGATGAGAATGAGACCACATTGCAGCCCGAGGTTCTCGAGCATAGCGACATGCATTGGGTGAACGACGTAATGGCCCCAGTACTGTCAGTGGATGTAGCCCCAGGTACGGTATCTTGTTGACAGTAGATCCTGTACGTATGTCCGTCGCTGTTGGTAAATAAAGTTCCATCTGCGCCGGGACATGGAGCCATGTTTGCAGGAGTGGTCGTCTGCGCCGATACGAAAGGGACAGCGGACCATAACGGAATCCATACCCCCACAACAGTGGGAAGCGAGTAACGAGTAGAACCTTCATGACAGTCTGAAGGGTGTACTTGCTCTCGAGTGTCCGAAGAGGCTGCAGGTAGCAAAATACAGCTGCCGCCGAGAAAGCTGATGTTGACGAGGAAATGAGAGGAATGTTGGAAACATCTTGTCCCTGTCTATCCACATTCCGCAAGTATTGACTTACCCTTCTAGATCGGGGCCGTAATGAGAGAGCGCACCGACAAGGTTAACACGTGCAGATGGCATTGTGCAGCACGCACTGTGGCTGATCTCTAGTTGAGCACTTATCATGTATGGGGACGGCTAAACAAGATGGCAGAGACCTCGAACAGGCCGGCTTTCATGCAGCAGCATACTCAGTGATGACGATTTTGCTCGGTCATCTTCGTGAGGACAAGTGCACCGTTCATACGTGTATCACGCTGTGTAGCATGTCGGGTGGAGGAAGTTGAGTCGGTGGAGAGGAAGGTGAAGCTCGGCACCACGCCGGCTTTGCGTTGGGGCCAAAAGCCGCCGTCCGGCGCCTCGCATGCGACATGGTACATAGCACGTTTCTCGAAAGAAGAGTGTACGGTGGTCCTCTTCGACTCTTGACGAGCATTCTTCCCACACTAAAGTTGGCACGACGAACTTGTTGAAGTTGCACTTTCCACAATCGACATCGACAGCAGGGAATACAGCCAGCCGTGCAGGTATCGGCTTCAACTTTGTCATTGACATCTGCCATCTCCCCTACGCATCATGCATAGGCTCCTCCGCCACATAATGCAGATACGCACCCAACAACTTAATCCCCTCGATATAATTCCTCCTGTCCAACTTCTCATTAATACTGTGTGCAGCATCGGTGCTGCTACCCATCGGCAACAGCAACACGTTCTTGCCCGTGGCCTGCTCGAACGTGAGCGTGACAGGAATACTCCCACCCTCACGCGTAAGGTCCGGCTGTACGCCCCACACCTTCTCGACGGCCTTTGCAGCCGCGGTGAAGTTCCAGTGCTTGGGCGACGCTACCCACCACTTGCCGCTGTGCTGGTTGAACACATTGAGCGTGTTCTTCGAGCCCAGCGTCTTGAACACCTTGTTCACGTGTTCGTAGACGAGCTTGTTCACGTCTTCGATTTCCATGTTGGGAACGGTGCGGATGGAGAACTTGCCTACCACTTTGGCGGGGATGACGGTTTTGGCGCCGGGGGCTGAGAAGGCACCCTCGATACCATGGAGCGAGAGGGATGGATACCGCCACCGGCCCATCAGCGTGCGCTCCTTGTCGTCGTAGATGCCTGTCTTGCTGCCCAACGACTCGTACAGATTGTCCATGGTGAAGGCAATATTGCCGTATAGCGACTTCTCCTCGTCCGTGAGTGGCGCGACCAGGTCTGCGATGCCGGGGATCAGGATGTTGCCGTCAGTGTCGACCAGGCTGCCCATCACGCGTACCAAATCCGTCATGGGCTCCTGCGCAGTGCCGCCGAAAACACCGCTGTGCAAATCCTGGCCCGGTCCGCTAATCTCGATGCTGTAATAGTTGCAGCCGCGCAGACCGTATGTGAGGCACGGCTTCTCGGTCCCTAGCCAGTAGTTATCACTGATGCAGACGGCGTCTGCGTCTTTGAAGAACTTTTGGCCTCCGCATTGATGAAGTCGTCCAACCCCTCGCTGCCGTACTCCTCCATACCCTCGAAGCACATGAGCAGGTTGACCGGGAAATCCACACCGGCCTTCTGGTGCGCCTCGATGGCGTTGATCCAGCCCAGGACTGGTCCCTTGTCGTCTGTGCTTCCTCTTCCATACATTCTGCCCTTGTCATCGACGGTGAGCTTGAAGGGCTCAGTCGCCCAGCCATCCTCTTTCAGCGCGGGCTGCACATCGTAGTGGCCGTAGACGAGGATGGTGCGCTTCTTCGGGTCATCGCCGTAGCGACCGACGATGACTGGTGGGAGCTCGAGGTGCTCCTTGTGTGGCTGGGGTCCAAGAGGACGTGCCTCGACGTGAGCTCCAAGGGCGGTAAGCTCGTCCTTGAGGAAATGGCCCATCTGTACAACCGTATCTCAGCATCTCTGCCCAACTTGTATCGTGTGATGTGAGCCTCTTCTACCTTGACCACGTCAGGCCTTCTTTCCTCATCTGCGGAGACGGATGGGATGGCGACTGCTTTCCTCAAACGCTCAATGAAGTCATCCGACAGATCATCCACCGTCTTAAAGTACGAGTCGAGGTTTGGCGCCATGTTGGGCGAGGGTTCGGCGCGGTACAGATAAGGCCAGGCGGAGGAGTAGCGCTGGCTAGAAGCTATAGGCAGGGGTTGCTGGGTGCGAAAAATAGAGATGTCCGAAACCGGCTGCAGGCTCTGAGTTGTGCTCGAGGAGCTGGTTGTGCGATGCAGCGTGGGAGAAGGCGGTATGCTTGCATGCGAACGGGAAGGAAAGAGAGTCACAGTCGTGATAGTGGGGTTGTTTGACACGAGCTCTCCCACCTTCCAATAGCGGGCAAGACCCTGCAAGCTTGGCGCTCTACCGCCGCTGGTTCAACCAATTTGTTTACCCGAACTATTCAACTGAATCGTTGATAGTCTACCTGAACTGCCTGTCCCATCTAGATCGTTCCACATTCGGACGCAGACTGAGATAGATAGCTAACACACACATAACCAAACTTGCTTTATAGTCACTACACATACGCCCTCAACTCCACGCTACGATGCATGCATGCTACCCATACTCCCTGAAATGCTACGCAATCCGCTTCTCATCACCGTCCAGCATCAGAAACACGCAACACACGCGTCATTGCAACCCCTTTTCGATATCCCTCTCCTCTTGCACCGCCGCCCCGGTGTCCATGGGCGCTCCTGTGTGCGCCTCCGCGTCCCCTCTCTTCTCCGCCTCCCGCTCCACCTTCAACGCCGCCCTCGCCCTCTTCCGGTCCTGCCTCGCTTTGTCCTCCTGCATGCTCCTGATCAACGCACTCTTCATCCTGATCTTGTGCCCGTACTTGTAAAATATGATCGGGATGGGAATACAAGCGACCTCGAGCAGCCCACACAGCGTACCGGCCCAGTGCGGGCCCAACTTCGCATACATCGAGGGTCCGGCCAGTGGCAGTGTAGCACCCAGAGCAGATCGTAGCACTGCGTTGCCGGCGAGTGCGGATGCTGCGTAGATTCCGTAACTGTGCACGAGGTAGTTGGACGCGTAGATGAAACAGCCGCCGTTGCCGGCGCCGAAGGGAATGCCAGCCAGGATTGGGATGATCCAGTGGTGATCCGGTGTGCAGGTCCACGCGAACCAGATCTGTCCGATGGGCATTAAAAATGCGGCGATTATCAGAATGCTGACCATGGCTTCCGGAGGTGGCTTGCCAGTCTCGGGGTCCGGTTTGTGGGAGTCGATGATGCGGCGAATGAGCGGTTCGCAGACGATCACGATAAGACAGCCGACACCGATGCCGCAATAGGAAAGGCCTGTGATACCGGGAGACCAGCCACGGAGTTCGGAGTAGACGATTGGGTAGGCAACGAAGGCGAGGTAGAGGATTCCGTAGACAATGGCGATGTAGACATCCCAAAATGCTGCAACGAGGTTTGTTGTTAGCAAACGCACGCTGGGAATTGGTTATGATGTGGCTTACCAGATGGGCTCTGTAACCGTCATGACAAAGGGCCGGCTCAGGTTCAATTTCAGCAGTGGCAAAAACTCACTCTTTTCGTCGTAGCGGCTCCAGTAGCGGTCGTCTCCAGTCTCCTTTCTGCGCTGAGCTGCTCGCTTTCGTAAAATTGCCGGTGCATAGGTCTCTGGGACCATTGATACAATGAAGAAAGCGACGCCCGCAACGATCATGACGAGCCAGTTTGTCCACTATGTGGCCTGGTTAGCGAAGCTTTGTGTGGTTTGTAAAGGTCGTTCACCTACCCGCCAGCCGAGATATTCGTACACGAATCCTCCAACGACGGGTCCTGTTCCAGCATCAGCATCAAGTCTTCGCGTCCTCACGGTCTCCTTTGCTCACCAATGACAGGACCGTTCATCGGTCCTATAGACCAGATACTGAACGCAAGCGCACGATGCTTCTCATCGATAATGTCGTTGACAGTTCCAGGCGCATTGGATATCATCGCGCTCGCAGCGAAGGCGCCGAAAAAGCGCGTGATCAGGATGGCCTCCATGTTGGGTGCGAGCGCGCAGGGCAGAATAAGCAGAACGAACAGACCCATCGCGATGATGTAGATGGGCCGTCTGCCGTACATCTCGCTGAGCGGTGCAAGAATTACACTACCGGTGGCCATTCCAATGAGGTAGGTCGTCACGCCCAGAATACCGACGGACTCGGAAACGCCGAAAGATTTCTGCATACCAGGGATGGCGGCTGTGTAGGAAGTACTGTACATGACGCTGTAGAGATATCAGTATGACGACGATCTTTTGGACACATCTGTGACTTTTGGAGCAAAGAAAATAAGAGTTCAGACGATCCTGAACGCGAACCCAGATCGGGAAGTTCGACTCCAAGCAGATGAGAGACACTGCCAGTGCCTTTTTGCGTACGCTAACCCGTACAGAAATCTTGTTGCATGATTTTGATAACGACGGTTGAGAAACGAGAAAAACGAGATGCACTGAATCATTCTTGGTACTTGGTCAATCTCCAGTAGCAAAGAGCAGACGTACACAGTTGTAGTACCATAACTCATTGTAGCAATGATAAGGCCTTTCAGCCACAGAGGCCACGTTTGTGGGTTGTTCTTGTCGTCGTCTTCCCAATCCACCTCGAATGCCGGATCTGAAGTGGCATTGGTAGCGATAGAAACTCCGGTCTGATGTCTCTTCAGAGTTTGTGTAACGTCCGCGTACTCGCCAATTCCTGACCCGTGACTGGCTCTTGAGATGGTTCTGTGTATGGGACGCGAGGTCTCTTTCTCCGGCACAATATCCCGGTAATGGGAGGAGGTTTCGGAGATATGGTCCGAGGAGGAAGAGTCCGTTGACCCAGTCCGGGATGTAGGGGTGACTGGCACCGAATGCGATTCTATGCCCATCTCTTTCTTTAACGAAGGGTTCGATTCTGTTAACATTGCAGAGATCGGAGGACAAGAAGACCGGCAGCGCTTCAGCCTCTACGACCGATGATGCTGCGCTCCAGCACCTGACGTGCAGCAGCAATTGGAAGGAGGTATGACTCCCAGCGGGTCCTGTTAAGGAAGGTCAAGAAGCCCCGGCGTTAAGAGTAACGCCGTGGCGGTGCGAAGGATCCTGTGGGGACAAACAACGAAAGTGCTCGCGCAGGAGGGGCAAGAGATAGGGAGGGTGAGGGCAACAGAAGTAAAGAAAGGCACGATCAGTATACTGACTAATTATGCGTGGATGCGGCTATAATGCATGGTCTGGCGGGGAGGCCCTAACTAACCCACCTTTCATCCGTATTTTGTGGTTCTTGGGGCGTTCCAGCAATCGATCTGCCGTTGTCTACCAAGGTTGCGGAACGAAGCCGAGGGTGGAGAGCGGTGCCGATGCACTGTGCCGCTGTGCCGTTGCGAATGAAAGCAAGCATTCTTGCTTCGTCGCGGCCATCTTCTTGCTCTTTGCTGCAGCCCACTTGGCTGCATCTGTGTCTTGCGCTGCCTGACTAGCACAAGTTGTTGGGTGTCTCCAGGTGGTTCCCTGCAGTGCAATCGAGGAAGAAGCCCTGACTGTCCACTGTCTGCCCAAGGCCGAGACTGAACCGCAGAACACGACCGGAACACGCTACTGACTCGAGGAGGCTATTGTGATTGTGGTCGATCGTGGAAGCTAAGGTGCCGTGATAGCCGGTTCGGCGAACGAAGACAAGCGTGCAGCGGGCCGGGTCGTGCAACTTCACTTCGTTGTTATGGTCGGCGGGGTAGAGGAGGACAGAAACGTGTCACCTCGAAAGCACCGCTGGATGTCCCTTTAAGCATGTCCCTTTGTCAGTTGGTGTTGCTGGGGCTGTGTTGGGCCGTGTCCTCAGCACCAATCAGTCGCAAGCGGTCTCAATTACCTCCCTACCTACAGTCAGCAAACACGTAAAGTAACACGGGGTTCCCGGACTGTATCTTTTGGTTGTAACGTGTCGAAGGTGTTCTCCTGAGAACGACAGTTCATATTGTATCCCGGTATACTTGTTAGCTGTAACAGCTACTATAACATATAGTCTTAAGTGACTCTATTACTCTTTCTTCTCATACGCTGCAAGCCGGCTCCGGCATTCTGGCAAACGTCCACAGTCGAGGTTGCTCACTGTGCTCTTCATCTAGCTAAGGGATGCTATCTTGCTCAGACGTCCGCTGGGCGGCAATTCCCCAAATCACACCGTCTCTCACATGTCCCCATACTCACTTTTCGCTCCATGTACCCCCTTTAGCCCTCCATGCGCTGCTTGCAACCATCACACACAATGAGGAAGCAGCGTTCACACTCCCATGCCTGCTGCGCCCCTTTTACCCCTCCCGCCCACACCGTCCTTCTCGTGTTCCCTTCACCGCTCATTGTCGCAGCCTCAATCTTCCCGATATGCTGATTCCACCCTCCCACGCGCGCGAAGCAGCGATTGCACTCCTCAACGGCCGCCTTGTCAGTCCTTGCGACGTCAAAAAATGACAGCCTCTTGAGGTTACTGTGCTTACACAATCGCACGAGGGGTGCCTCTTCTTCAGGTTCGCTACCGAAATCGATGGCTTGATCCGCCCATCTGCGTGCGCCGCCAGCGTCTAGGTTCTCCTGCATCAACGACTGGCGAAACGCGGAATTGTTGGTGTTCGGACGGTTAGCGGCGGGGGCTGTCTGCTCACCGGTGTGAGTGTTCGTGTCCGAGCAATTGATGTCTGAAACTTGGCTGCTGGAGAAATTGGATCCATCATCCTCCATCACGCTGTCATCGTCGCCGGGATCCGCGTCACAGTCTCCATGGCAGTCTGTAGAAGTGCAATACCAGCACCAGTGCGCTCCGCAAAGGCAGGCCATATGAGGGCATCCATACATCCGACGAACTCCATTGCCACACTCAGGACAGCGCTTGTAACCGTAGTTCGTCATGAGTGCTGTCTCGTAATCATGGGCAGTGTTGTCACAGTCCTTTCCCGGATGCGCAATTTGCTTGCACTCCATGCAGATGGAGACGAAGCAAGTGGGGCAGGTAGTCAAGGTGTGCACGACTGAGGCAGGTGGGGGCTCGAGGGAAAGATTGTCAAGCAGCCTAAACAACACGGCCCTGAGCGCTTCTCCTGCCCGAACAACGGGATGATTCAGAGTGTTGAATAGACGTGCGTTGTGGATCATCAGGTCAAAGTCGCCAATGAATGAGGCTAGTGACTGATATTGTGTAACCTTGCTCTTAATCGTCAAAAGGTCCATCGGGTTCTTCACGATTTCGTGGTAATTGCGCAACTTGTCCCTCTTCGGATCCACAGGAACACGAAAAAACTTGGAGTTGTGGTCCCGGATGAGCTGCTGTACGATGGATGGTAGCTTGTCACGGATCAAGTCGAACAGTTTCGACGGCGAGGTCTTCTTCGGAGGCGGAGAAACGAAGCGATCTGGTATGAACTTGCCGCAAGACAAGCGGGGACAGTACAGTCGGCTGATACTCAGGTACTCTTCCATCTTGGCCCGGTAATCATTCGCTTCTTGCTCTGACAGGAATGTTATGGCTTCGGCAAGCTGCAGGAGCCCGCAACATCTCGGCAGCGTGCGGCTGGCATCCCGCAATGTTCCAACAAACATCTCCCTAATGCAGTCACCGCAATAGACCATGTCGCAATGTCTGCATGGTTTGTGGAGCGGTGCTTCGTCCTCGTCGTAGCAACAGACGCCGCATGACAGTTTCGCAGGGGTCTTTTGTGAGGCTTCGGCCAGCGGAATGGCTCTTGGAACGCCCATGGTGGGAGGTTGAGGGGTCGGAGCTGGGGCGTTGGCATCGTGAGCGGAAGGAAGACGACCAGTCGCTGTCACCGGCGGCTGCGAAGGAGGAATCTGTCCAGTTGCAAACGGAGGAGCCATGCGTGCGGAATGGAATGTGGGTGGTTGAAGTGTGGCCACCCAATTGGTGGACGCTGGTGGCTGTGAAAAGGTCTGCACTTGTGATAACGGACGGTGTGTTGGTAGACTCTGAGCTAGAGCAGCATGCAGGAAGCCCTCGAATGGCGGCCGTCCACGAGCGACGACGTGTCTACTGATGAATGTCTGGAGGCTTCTCGAAGCAGGAGGCAGATCCACTCCGCCCGAACGTTGCAGATTCGTCCCGCGCTCGTTGGCGGACAAGGAGGAGAACCCTGGCGGCGGCACAGGAGGCTGGCTTCTCTCAAAGTAGAAGGCCGTAGAGGGCGGTGAAGGATGAGCCTGAGCCGGAGAATTCTGGAGAGAGTTCTGCGGTGCCCGATTCTGTAAAGATGCGCCCCGCTGCGAGGCCGACCTGAGTCGGATAGGCGAGGTGCGGCGACTGGAACGCATGTGCCTTCTCGGTTGCTGATTAGAAGACATAGTGCGCGCAGACTCGTCGGTAGCAACGATTCGAGGACCGGGATTTGAGGTGCAGTTGCAGGAGGCGTGGAAAGAGGGTCAACGAATCATGGGTGTAAAATCACGCTCTTGTGGGTAGGGGATGAAGGAGATCAGTGACTCCGGCGTATGCAGAGGGATAAAGAGATGTGGGACGATGTGGCGGAAGTACGAAAATTCGGGGTCAGTAGCTGACCGGAAGAGCTTCTTGACAAGAAGGGAAGGAACGGATCTTGACCGACCCCGACTCACTTATAAACTTCGACACACCAACGACGTGTCTCCAACGCTACAAGGGAAATCTGAGTCAAGCCTGAGTGAAGCGCAAGTGAAGTTCGCATGACGCTCCGATGAAGCCTAAGTGAAGTGTCCTGAGAGATGAAGGAATCTGTAGGGCAGAAGCTGACCAAAACGGGTTCACGGCGCGACAGAAGAAGGTAACAATCTCCGCTCACCTATCAGTCTCAGATGACGAGTCACATGTCTCAAACACTACAAGGCACCTTTGAGTATTGTTTGAAACATGCAAGCCGTCACATATTCTTCCTGCGCCCTTGATAATCTACCCTGGAGCTCTCTCGCCGCCATATCGAAGTGTGGAGTACCCGAAAGAGCGCCGTTCCCATGCCCTTGCCGTGTTGAATGGTAGTCCCATAGCCCACCCTTCACCAACCGTTGAACACCACAGTCTGTTTCTTAAGCGATGTACTCCATCTCTCATCGTGCCTTTGCCGTCGACGGACTCACTTTGTCCCATTCTGTTTTCCCGCCTTCACCATCCACGTCAACAGATCCACCTTCGTCACCACCGCCACAGCTTTGAGTCCCTTGTCCGTCCTCTCAGTCACAATCGCTGCACTGTTCCACTCAAAAACTTGCTGAGCGCACTAAGCTTCGTGTCTTTGGTGATTTCGACAAACTCCCCGCGCTGAGGATGACTCTCATTCTCACTGCTCGTCACCCTGTCCTTTCTCTCCTTTGGCGTCTCGATGGTGATATCTCTCGGGTCGGACCTTACTTCGCTCAGTTTGCTAAAGTCGAACATTACATCCGAGACTGGGCTAGTTGCAGTAGCACGTCCGGAGGAGAGGTATGAAAGCAGGTTGCCGAGAGTTACGAGACCCGCAAGACGTGTGCTGCTGCCGGCTGACACGGGAAGCTGGTCGAAGCCCTTGTCGCGCATCGTCTCGATGGCTTCGCCGCAGGTCGAGGCTGAGGAGATGGTGACGACGGGTTTGAGACGGAGGTCGGCAATCGTGGCGCCCGCGGTTGCATCTCGGTCTTGGGCTTGTGGCTTGGGTGAGGAAGGTTCTGAGACTGGAGGAGTGGGCGGGAGGAGATCATTGGCGGCCAGCCAGTCGTCATCAACGAACTGTCAGAGGTCGGTTAGCATGCAATGTCTAAGCTAGGATCCCGCGCAGGCAATGGCAGTGCGCAAACGCACCTTGCTCAAGTAGCTCCTGATGCTGTCTGGCAGGATTACCACTACTGTATCGTCTTTGCCCAAACCCAGCTCCATGATGGCTTTCACACAAGCCGCCATAGCGCTGCCACTGCTGCCACCACATAGCAATCCCTCTTCCCTGATCAACCGTTTCGCAAATTCAAAAGATGTCCGGTCGTCCGTCTTGTACCACTTGTCCACCACTTGTTGGTCCAGCACATCAGGGACAAAGTCATACCCGATGCCCTCCACCTTGTACGGCTTGTCCTTGAATTCGTCATTCAGCTGACTTGGAAGCGCGAGTATGCTTCCTTGCGGATCCGCCGCGATGATCTTGACGTCTCTCAAGTGCTTCCGGAGACCCCTTGCGATACCGGTGATCGTACCGCCCGTGCCGGCGCCCGCAATCAACGCTGTGACCTTGCCCTCTGTCTGTTCCCAGATCTCCTCTGCTGTCCCTAGCTCATGCGCAAGCGGGTTGTTCTCGTTGCCGTACTGATCCAGGATGACAGCATCCGGGATCTCCTTCTCCAGTCTGCGTGCGACGCCGATATGGCTTTCAGGACTGTCAAATGCGGCCTGTGTCGGCGTACGAATGATCTCGGCTCCGAGCGCTTTGAGTACTGCCACCTTCTCTGCTGACATCTTCTCAGGAAGTGTGATAATAACCTTATACCCTCTTACCGCTCCGACAAGAGCAAGGCCGATGCCGGTATTGCCAGATGTTGGCTCGATAAGGGTTGTCTTCCCTGGCTGTATGCGTCCTGCAGCTTCCGCAGCCTCGACCATCCTGAGTGCGATTCTGTCTTTTACGCTGCCGCCAGCGTTAAAGTACTCCAGCTTTGCATAGATTGTTGGCGCCAGGCCTAGAGATTGCGGAATCTTGTTCAAGCGGACAAGAGGGGTGTTGCCGATCTGTTCGGTGATGGCATTCATCACGTAAGGCGGATGCCTTGGATGGCTTTTGACGGACATGCTGTAGGCCTCACTGCGACGATATTGAGACGGCTACTGTATAGTGAAGTTATCGACTCAGAGGGCGACAGAAAGAAAGAGAGGTGTGAGAATGAGGTTGAGAAAGGAGTTGCGAACACGACATGTAACCATGGAATGACGGAACTCGCGTCCCCGCGTTGTGTCAAAGTTAGTCTTATCGGCTGCTCTTACGCCAAGGCCGGCTACAAGCGAAGCATGTGATTCCGTATATTTTGCAGGATGCTCACATGGAACGTGCTCAATATGTTGGATAGACAGACAAGTTACTGACCTTGACGATAGCCTTACAAGTTCGAACCGATCCATGTGTACCAGTTCGTCACGTGTGGGCCCTCATTGTCCTCCGCCCTCACATTGCCTCCCACCACCTCAACTTGCACGCCCACCTCTTCCATTTGCC
Organism: Taxawa tesnikishii (nom. ined.); assembly: GCA_030247885.1. NCBI lineage: Eukaryota > Fungi > Ascomycota > Dothideomycetes > Dothideales > Taxawa tesnikishii (nom. ined.). The sequence goes on along the minus strand of JAPDRO010000009.1, from coordinate 1,095,321 downwards.
TGAACTCAAAGTTGCCCTCCCCACCCTCACCAAGCCACTCACGTTCCTCATCCTCCGCGCCAGTACCACTGTCTAGCAATCCTTTTGCCCTTGTCGACCTAATCTTGGTGATTTCCTGCTCCAGGTTCTTCTTGACCAACTGTGCGGGAAGTGCAGTGAACAGGTCTTGCTTGTTCGCAGCTACGAGCACGGGCAGCGCTGCGTGCTTGCTGGTCTTTGCGCTAGTGTGCCTCTTCTGCAGATCGAGCAGAATATCATGGAGAAAGGTCGCAGCCTCTGTAAGGCCAGCTGCACTGGACAGCGCAGCGGAGTCGACCATGAAAATCAGTCCCTTCAGAGTGGTTGACGAACCCAAATTGCTCAGCGCATAGTGTCGGAGCTTGCCATGACCGGGCGTGTCGATGACTTCGAATTTGCGCTGCAGTGACGATGGGTCGTTCTGCGACCGATACTTGGAGGATGCTGCTTCAGTGCCAGAGGGAAGTATACATGTAACGGTTTGCGGTGACTGAGAGGTATACGTGGAGACCGCAATTCCGCGTTCGAGCTGCAGGATCAGGTCAAATTCGCTGTCGCGTAGATGTACAAGGACTCGGGCCATACCAGGGTTAGCAGAGATGTTTTACCCGCACCACTTGGTCCCAACAACAGGAACGAAGGGGTTGTGGAAGATGTGCTCGCGCGGTAGAGGAAAGAGTGGATGAGGATGGGTAGTAGGAGGGAGATGAGGAGGGTGACAAGGATGGCGGAGATGGAGGGACCGAAGCTCCAAGTGAGCCAGTCCTGCGCCGTGGCCCGGTCTGACATGTTGGCCGGCACTGCAGGGAGTGTTGTGTGTACAATGGTTTGTGTGTCGCGTTTTGTCGGTGACGTGACGGAGCCGAGAGCTCACAATTTCGGGAAGAAGCCAGTCTCAAGGTTCCCACATGCGGGCCGAGAGATGGCGGGGCAGCAAGATCTATCTATCTGATACCCCTCGACAACGCTACAAGCAAATTGCTGCGACTCGCACGGCAGCACTTTCACCCAGAAAGACATGAGCCGCTCAATGGAGAGCTCTCACTCTGTTCCCCCTGCAGGACTCAGAACGTCTACTGAGTGCTCCGTGGTGTTCAGCCATGGCATCCATCTCTTGGCTCTTCACTTTAATGATGTCACCACACTCCACGTGTGAGGGACTGGTCTGGCCCTTTGACGCAGCTATGATGCTTCTGTTTTGGAGTAGAGGTCCAGAGGCGACTGAGCTCTGTAAACAAATATACAAGAAACCCTGCTCGTTCCATCTCAAGAACCTTCCTCCATCTACGCCAGCTTCCCTATCTCTTTGACACCCAAATTACTCCAATACTCGTTCCAATCCATCTTAAAAACAAGCAATGTCTGAAGCCGTCTCCAACATGCTAGGCGCAATCACCGGCAACAAGTTCGACCCGAACAACGACATCCCTGACCTTTCCGGCAAGGTAAGCAATGAGCATACCGCTTCTCGGATCTGGTGTACTTACACAAGCAGACCTACGTTGTTACGGGAGGCAGTGCGGGCATCGGTTTTGGCATCGCAGCTCACCTCCTCCAGCACAACTGCAGCGCACTGTACCTGCTCGGCAAGAAAGAGGAGCACCTGCAAGAGGCCGAGGAAGGCCTGAAGGCATACGGCGACATTTCCAAGGTCCACACCGTCCAGATCGAGCTTGAAGACTTCCACAACGTCGACCAAGTAGCGAAGGATCTGGCCTCGAAGCTCGGCCAGCTAGATGGCCTGATCTGCAACGCCGGCCTGGGTGTCGGCGTCTACAACGAGACAAAGGCGGACGGCATCGACAGCCACATGCAGGTCAACCACTTCTCGCAGTTCCACCTCGCCATGATTCTCCTGCCTTTGCTGCAGAAGACACACGATTCTCGACTCGTGTTCCAGTCTTCGGACCTACACCGCGCCATTAGTGACTCCACCGTCCAATTCGCATCAGTAGGGGAAATGAACCAGGATATCGGTGCCGCGAAGCTCTACAATCGTTCCAAGCTCGCCCAAGTGCTGTTTGTCCACGGCCTTGCGGAGAGGAAGGCGAAGGGCGAGCTGGGTTTCAGTGCCACTAACGGCCCGTGGATTAATGCTACCCATCCCGGTGGTGTGTCGACGGACCAGCAGAAGCAGGCTGTTGACGCGTACGGCTCGGTAGTGAAGCCCATCGTCAAGGCCATGAAGCCGATGATGAAGGATCCTGTTGACGAGGGATGCCGCCCTGCACTGTTTGCGGCGACGTCGCAGGACGTAATCAATGAGGGCATTCAGGGCAAATACGTGAGTCGTCGTCGTATGCGGACGTGAAAAGTACATGTGCTAACATGGGCGCAGATTGTTCCTGATCGCAAGGTCACCGACCCTTCGTCACAGGCCATGGACAAGAAGTTGCAGGAGAACCTCTGGAACCTGTCTGTCCAGGTGTTGAAGGAAAAGCTTGGGTCGCTACCATACAACGCATGAAGCGATTTAGACGTCCGCTTCTGACGAAGTCGAGACCGACTGTTTTTGATGAATACCTTGTAATGACCCATGTACAACAACTGAATATGACCGTACCCTTCATACGCACCTCATTCCGCTGATAACATGAAAGTGTGAGGTGTGTGAGGAGTGCAAGAAGATCAACTCTTAGACCGAATGTTGGTTTCCACGAAACGAACCCATGGAGTCCAACCACCAAACGTAGGCACAGCGCATGCAAACACTAGACTGTCGACATGGGTATTGGCACGAATCTTGTCAGCGTAGCGATCAGTTCATGCTGCTCACCGGAGTTCGCAACAGCCAAGGACCACACGTATACTCGATCCCAACAAGCACCCATCATCGAACTCAGCAGATGGCCACGTCTACTGCACTGCCATTTCTCCACGGAAAATTGCTCACGTTGAACACCACCGCACTCGCGCTTGAGCAGCAGTCTTTTGGAATAATCCAGGTGGGTCAGGGGCCCTAAGGACCACAACCTCATCCATTCTGATCCCCCGAACTAAGAAACGATGTGCGCGGTGTCGAAGGCTCGGGAATTTTCCTTTGGAATGAGCTCTGAGATTTCATTCGGCGCGCTCGTGTTCACAACCGTCCCATCGTGTCACGCCAGGGCTACATTGATGTCCGTCATCGCGTTGTGACTGCTTGCAGGTACCCCAGTCGTGTGACCATTGATGGCAGTCATGCTTGCCCAGACCAACCGTTTGTCCCGTACGCGTTGTACGCGCCGCACGGCTCCCTGTTTCGACCGGCCGCAGTAGGGTGAATATTTGCGTGTTTCGTACTTTCCACGACATTCCTTTGCAATCCAGCGGTGTACGACGTGTTCGGCGTCTCAGCTCTTTCAAGGGGACAGAAATGGTGGAACGGCGGCATAGGTGATCCTTCAAGAATCCTGCAGAATTCTCCGACTCGAGAAGGGGTTAGTGGTGCTGGCCGTTTCCGGGACACTAGGGATGTTTGATGATGAGAATGACGGTGATGATGATGTTGGTAAGCAGGATCAGAAGACGAGAATGATATGCGGACAAGGCACCAGCAGAGCAGATGCGATCTTTCTTGACAAATACTGAGGCGTGAGATCTGAGGCGGTTCAAAGTCGAGCATTCCACAACAGCTGGTCACGATCAGCAGGTGGTCACGCAACTGTGATACCCGCTCCCTCCTTCTGCTTTCCTCTTTTGGTCATGTAGCCAGTATCGTTAGCCCAAACAAAGTTGGTCCGTAGCGGGCCGTCGGCTTCTGTGCTACTGCCCTCTCTGCCCTGCCATATTTACCGATCAACGAGGCGCGTGCTGGGCATAAACACAAATGCTGTCGGTGATCATTGGTCGCCCGGTTCCAGATACCGGATTTCCTAGGTGAGGACAGCATGGGGCAGGTGGGTGCTTACCGCGCCGGCGTTCAGGAGACTGTCCCCAAGATGCTGTGTGCACGAGCGCGCGTGCTTACAATTGCATCGTATAGGAAAAGGTACGGCGGAACCTGATCTTGTCTTCCTTTGCAGAAACAGGCGGCATCAAGCAACGTCCAAGGAAATGCTGCAGACAGGGATAAGACAAATTTGAAATAGAAGTTCCTGCGCCCGGACTCATACCACAAGATTTCATCCTCGCAATGATTTGTGATGATGGATCCGGAAGACTTACGAGCTGCTTGTGCTATTGATCCGTATCTGTCGCGTGCTGTGGCTAGGCATGTTGGACGGGACGTAAACGCGAGGAAGACACAGCATGATAGCAAGCGGCTATCGATAAGGTGTAACTGCTGTGTAGGATCCAGGAATGCATTGCTTCATGCAGTCAAAGGCATAGTCTCGAAAACAGAAAATACAAAGCAATCCTGAGTAATCGGTTTCTTGCAGTCATGCGCTTAAGCGTTCTGGTACGAAGTTGAGTAACAGGACTAGCGACTCCTTTTGTCGTTGAAGATGCTCGGTGCAGTGAATGTATTGTATGTACTGAAAGGCTTGGGCAAACAGCGGCGCGCAGGAGCCTTGCCTGCCAACAGACAACAGTTGCATGTCGAACCGAATCAACGGTTCGGTGTCAGATATCTAGCTGCTTCAGTCACCCTTACGGACAGCGTGCGAACTGGCTGGCGGACGGGCGGGCGGGCGGCGGAGTAGAATCAACCATATACGAGCAGTGGAGCAGAAATCCCTTGGTATGGCTGCAGCTAAACAAACAGCTGATCAACACACGCTCGGGCCAAGCCAATGAATTGTTTGCGATCTGAGCGGGTTGTCAGGGGAGCATGCGGACTGCTGGTAATCTTCTGGGACACCCCAACCAGATCGGTAAAATGTTCGACGGCAAGGTGCATGGATGAGCTGGCCTTTAGTGGAATAGGGCCGACACACATGTGACCTGTTCGAATGCCGAAAGGACAGAGAGCGTGTTCCGCGTTACTGCGCTCTGTCCCTGGCGGTCCGTCCTGCCTACGTGGACACGATACAAACAGCCGGTACAAAGGTCATAGGTAGGTGAGAGGCGCTTGACTTCGGGCCTGACAAATACCGAGCCGTCGGGACAAAGTAATGGACTGGAGGGCCGATTCGGAAGGTGAGAGAAAGACGATAGAGCGTCGTGTGACGAGCCAGTCTTTGTGGCGGCGCGGCAAGCAGCTTGGGGAGAGAATGGTGCGGGAATCCAAGATGGCAATCCGAAGAATGTGGACCTACGTTATTCTTACACAACAAATAGCACATACATGCGGTTTCTTTGGTGAGGTACGGGAGTGCTTCTTGGCTGTAAGAATAACTAAGCAGTAGCTCTGACCATGAGAGTGGCTGGCCTTCAGCTGTTGCAGCGCGTGGAAGCTCGTGACGGGGGTGCGAAGGGGAAGGGGTGAGCGAGCAGGCTGATGGAACATGGAAGATGGAACACGGCCCTGGAGATCAACCAGGACCCTGAGCCCGCGCTAAGAACGGAGGGTGCGAATTAGCTGCCGGCTTCGGCTATCGGCCAATGGCCAACTTCACCAACAAAGGGCAGAACTCTGTCCAAGCCTGACAACCCCCTCCCAACTCCGGCTGCTTCGACATGCCTCCACTCATTGCTCACGACCGTGTCACCCCCCGGTCCTGCACGTCACGCGTCTGGTGTACTGTGGCTTGCCAGGGTGCCCCGAACCGGAAGCAAGGAACGCATTACCACTTCGACATCGCTGGGCCGCTTTCTCGTTGTTTGCACACGCGCACGCCAAACCAAGCGGAGTGCAAGGTCACCATCGCGTTGGCTGTGGCGGAGGTGCTGTTCGTGGGGCGCTTGAACCGTTGCTTTGACGCGTATCTCGTCATCCATCCCATTGCTGAAGCGTTTATCAGTTGTACACACACCACCTGCTCGCCATCAGATCCGCTGCGGCTCGCAGAGCCACGCATCCATGCCTACCAAAGAAGCATGGACTGCAGAACAAGTCAACCTGTGGCGCTCCGCTTTCTGCTCTGACGAGGGTAAATCGCGCCTCTCATGCATATCTCCGCCTCAACCCGGGTACAGCTTGTGACGAGCGACGGTTCTTTGACAGATAATCTGGATGAAAGATCACACTACAGGCCTTGGATTGGTGATTGAACAGCCTGTATTGATCTGGCCTCCTGAGAGTGTCGGGCCGTACACGAAGGACGCTAGGGTAGAGCTGCCCTGAACAAAGCATCCAATGTCTCTCCAACATTGAAGTCTGGTGCGGTATCTGTAATATGCCCCTGTTGACGTAGTTCGTCCGCAGATCACGGAGGAAGAGAACAAAGGCACGACGCGGAGAAGACTTTCCAACGATCGTTGCGGCATCTGGTCCATGCTGAGCTGCTCTTGTTCCTGCAGCAGAGATAAGCTACATGAGTGGGTAGGAACCGTTTACGGGCGAATTAGCATCACGGAAGTTATTCCCCGTCAGCAAGGGGTGCACGTATGCGTGATCGAAGCGGCGAGGGTCGAATCATTGTGTCTCTGGCCTCGGAACATAAACAAGTCCATCTGGCTGCCGAGCTACTGCAGGTTGCCAATGATGCGACGCTGCCAAAAGTGAGCAGTAGTTGTGGCCTGAGCCCTCAACATCATGGTCATGGACTGAGGCTGAGGTCGTCCCAGTGTGCCGGGTCCGAAGGTAGCCATGGCCATCAGATCTTCGCATTTCGGTCCAAAAGCCGGTTTGGATATTTGTAGAAGAAGCCCTTGAAATCCAGCTGCTCTAGGACTCAACTCAGCTTTGCCAACTAGGACGTTACTCTCCTTGTCGAACCCATCATATACGGTTAGAGGGGACCTCATTCCGCTCTTCAAAAGGCGACGCCGGACACTTCGCAAACACTGTGTAAGTTTGTCTCAACCTCGATCACCTTCTACTCTACTCATCGTCAGCTCTCATTGGTACCCGTTGCGCAACAGCACTAGAAAGAGACACCAACCACTCTTGCCTTGCCAGCAAAGCTTCTTGCGCTCTCCATCTTCTCCTGTCATCTTCGAAAACATTGTCTTCTGCAGGCTTGACGACTTGCCTCCAGTGGTCGGTCAGCACAGACGTGTTGCTGCCGCTTCGGAGATCCGAGCACGGTTGCTGATTGCATCGACAGAATAGCCGCGCATCTGCATCACGATCAGAACCTTGCGCAATCCTGGTCCGAGCAGACACAGATCCTGGTAAGTCGCTCTTGCACCTGCATCTGGCTGGCGGAAAGACATGTAGAAAACCTCACCGCCAGATCCCAAAGGATAGCTGTTCTGTTTATCGTCGACAAAAGAAAACAGACACAATGCGTTTGACCGCAACGTCCGGCCAGAAATACTTACAGTGTCCTGCAGTTCTGCAACCATTTCACGTCAACCTTGCCTCTAATCTCGCTCACGGCCCCTCTTTATTTTTCCTCTCCTACTCGAATTCCATCCTTGGAGTGCCGCTGCCATCTACAAAACACTCTGCGCGAGGCATCACGCCTATTAACCCTTGATCTTGCATTTTTCGATAGCCGCTGTCAGCAGCCACTGTCACTTAGCTTGGCGGACGCCCCGGCCGGGTTGTTTATCCCTGCCGTCGAAACCCCAGCTTTAACGGCGCGCAAGCGGAACGCAGTTCGCGAGTCAGACGAATAGCAATTTGCTGCAAGTCTACGGCACAGGAGGCGAGGCGCGGACCGTGCGGAACACGGAATAGGCGATCCCGAAAGGTTTTAGTTCGAATACTCTACTGCAAGGTGCGTACCAATTACGACCCTCAGAAACGGCATGGGAAAGATAAAGAATTCAGTTATGCGCATTGACTTTTGGGTTTGTGCTGGTTTCAATTTCTTCGATGCTGACAACGAGCCGCACAGAGCACCGCCTTATCACAACACGCGGAACGGATCGCGGACCGCTTCACGGCTACATATATGGGTTCGATCCTGACAATGAACCAGGGTAAGCCACTTTCTCATGTTCATTGCCACACCCCGGCCGCTGTCATGGAGCTTGTGCCGGGCGGGTGGGAACGCTTCGTCTCTGGCGAAACCTTAACATGATCCTGAATCGCGTGACATACTTCGACATAACCTTATCTTCTTACTCAAACAGAGATCTCTCTGGTACCGTTCATGCACACCGGGGTTTGCGCAATACATGCGCTTCTCTCTGCGTGACATCAGGCGGAGGGCCCAACAGGAGACACGCCGTTGTATCTCCCACATTCTTCCTCAAGGAAAAGACAGACAAACATGAATATTTGACGAGCTATCGCTGACTACTGTTTGAAACAGCAACACTGTTGCATACACCCGGCTTCGCATCGGAATATTCTTTGCCGGCCGAGCAAGGTGGTATAGACCACTTGAATGTTCATCCGCAGCACCCATCATACACGACACCCAGCTTTGAACAATCACGGCGGGATGGTCCTTTGGGAATTCGGTCCAAACGAACTACGTTTTGTCAACCAGCGGGTCTCCGTTTATCCCAGAACGCCCAGTAACCCAGGACACCCAGTGAGTCTTTCTCGTTTCATTGGCTAATTCGCGAGATTCTGCAGCCATTGGATCCCCTCATTACGTTGCAGCCTATCCCCCACGATCTTGTCCCGATGGTCCCTCCTTAGCCAGCCACACCTCCTTCACTTTGGTCTGCTCCGTACCTTGTATCAGCAGCTGCTGCGCCGTAATGTTCTTTTGTCATTGCCGTCGCACGCAATTCCGGCGGATTGGGAGCCTATCCTGTCCTACAACGTGCTGGCTCCACCGGGTCACACGACGATCGCGGCACCGTGTCATTGCTGTGCAATGCATGGTTGGGTCGCAAGACTCGTCTATGCAGCGGCTGGTGTCACACAGACTATATCAAGCCTTTCACTTTCGTGCCACCCTTACACCTCGCCCAAGGTGCAGACCGCCAAACATAAACTGACGTCCATCGTTTCGTAGTTACCGCGCAGCTGCAGCAAACAGTTACCACGACTCAAGCTCTGCATCGATATCGACCAGTCCCAGTTCAGCCGCTTCATCACTTGCGTACAACAACGGCTACCCGTCGAACGCGAACCATTATACAACCACATCTCAGACGTTCTCGGCCCACGTCGCACATCCCCAGTCGTTCGTGCCCAGTCCCAGTGTTGCCCCTCGAGTACCATCTATGTAGGTAGCCTTGTTACACACGTTGTCTTTACCCGGTTGACCCTCCATAACGATAAACCTCTAAGCCTGGCTGATGGATAGTTATAGTCTGGATGGTTCAAGTCCCCACCCACTCGCATTACGCTCACCAGCACTCAACGGCGCTCCCCTAACACCGCACAGCCTGGTGCCTCGCGACAGCGTAGTGTCTACACCACTGCTTCCAAGTGTTATCCCTACGACGCAACTCGCATTACCACGCTTCTCCCCATCCCATACCGGATACACTATCTACCCGGAGACACCTCGCAGCACGTTCCCCGGAAACGGGTTTGCCGTTTCACCTCAAGCCGCATACGCGTCTCCGATGGCTACCACGCCGATACAAGCGTACGGCACTGCCCAGAACGAGTCTCACAGCTTCCCATGGCCGAATTTCACAAACGTCAAGACTGTGATGTGTGAAGGGCAAGATATCACGCCTAGAATCCACGCCAAGGTGGAGAAGGGTTTCTTCCTGTCCAGTTCAGATCGGTCATGGACCTGTTACCGCCGTAATTACTTCTCGGTCGCATGTTCTTTCGAACTACATCCGTACATTGCCAACGGACGTCTCTCGCTAGAAGGCCGACTAGTGCAAGCAACGGGCATACGTTTGACAGCGGTCACAGACGGGCACGAAGGCAAGGCTGTCGAACTAGTACAGCATACCCCAAAGAGGGACCAAGGACCGAAGACGGAGATCATGATTCAGAAAATCGCTCCAACGGCACCCTCAGGCAGGACCCCGGAACAGACGATCAGCCCTCACCATGTGTATCAGGTGCCGATACAGACGTTCCATCACACTGGTACGGTGCCGTCACCCTATTTACCCTTGCAGAACACACGGGATCCGTCATCCTCTCCATCGGATTCATCTCGACTATCTTCTCCCACGTTCCCGTACAGCTCCGGCCCCAACCCCTCAGTTCCCGCAGGCCAAAACCAGACACACACCTTCGAGCGGGTGCAATTCAAATCCGCGACCGCCAGCAACGGCAAGCGGCGCGCTTCGCAGCAGTATTTCCATCTGAAGGTCGAACTGTACGTCGACGTGCGCGCCGAAGGCGCAGAGAAGCCGCACTGGGAGAAGATAGCGTACAAAGTAAGCGAGAAGATCGTCGTTCGTGGGCGCTCACCTTCGCACTACCAGCACGAGGGTGGCCATAACGGGGCCGGTCGCAGCGGGAGCAATGCGGGTTCCTCGTCTTCGCACTACGGCCACGCTGGCAGCTCGTACCGTGATGGCGGGTTCGGCAACGGTTCTAATACGTTCGGCAACGCCAGCGGAGGCGCGAGCAACACGGGCGGTTTCCGTCCTACGCAGCACATTGCTTCTCCCTCGGCGAGCGGGGCGTCTAGCAGCGCGTCCAGTATCAGTGGCGGGATCGCCCTCGACACCAAACACCCGATGGAAGCGGAAGCGTCCAGCAGTGAGGATGCTGCCATGCACGGCTACGAGGGGTACCAGTACTACCCTTCGACTCTGTACGAGGGAATGCCGGTCCCTTCAAAGGCGGAGGCGCCCGTCACGTTGCCCGGTCTGGCGTATATGGACGAGGGGCCCGGACGGATCAGTATCAAGGAAGAGTATCCGAACGCGACACCCGGCGCGGAGTACGCGAGGGCCGGAGGATGTGGCCGCTTCCAGGGCGTCGAGACGAGCAGAGGGTATTTCCCGGATCTACACATCAACGGGTACTGAGGGGCCTTGGGCCGCTCTGGTACAACAGCAAAGCCAAACCGTCTCGCTCGACAGAACCTCTATACCTCGGACCCGGAGAGTCTGGCACTCCCTTCAGACGGTCCAACGCACGTTACATTCTCCCACTTCCACTCATCGTTACAACGACGGCGGAAATCTCGACCAAGAAAAAAACAAAGAAAAAGAAGAAAAAGAAGAGAGTCGAGGCGAGAAACGTTACACAACCGCTTCAGCAAGCATCGTTATATCACACCCTTCCTTCTTTCCTTTTTGCTATTCTTTCTTTAAACTCGTCGTGCTTTAATCTAGTTTCCATTCATTATCAAGTACGACCTAACGACCCGGAGAATGTATCAAGGAAGGAGGGGGGACTCGGACACGGCGTCACAGGATGAATGGCCGGTGCATTGGGGGAAACGGTGGGAAAATGGGAACAGGCAAACGGAGCGTTTGGATGGGAAAACAATATAAAGGTGAATAGCCGGCATGTGTCCCTCGCGGGGAATGCCCGGTGAGGTCCACCGAAACCTTGGGGAGAAAAAGGCGTGAAAGGAGAACTACTACCCAGACTGTCGCTATTGGGGCGGCAGCTTGTTTTTCGTGTGCTTTTTTTCTTTCCTCTTCTTCTCTCTCTATGAACGAGGACGTGGCACGTGTATCTTTAATTTTCTCGAATCGCGAAATGTGGGCGGCTCATGTGCCAAAAAAAGTGAAAGTAAACACCAAAGACCTCAACAAGTTTGCCTGTGGCGTAGATCCAACCTACCAAGCCATTCTGGCCGAGGCGCCAATTATCGGACCCTCCTAACCCTTCAAACACATGCCCCCGGCCCAGTTTCAATCCGGCTTCTTCTTGTCTGCCCAGCTCGCCTGGATCGACCTACAGACGTCCACGTAATCCTTCCACCTCACCTCGTCCTCCACTAGCCCTTCCGTCGTCCAGAACATGGTCCACATGCTATCGTGCAGCTTCCAGATGCCCTTGCTACGCTCAAAGTACCACTTATTGACGGGGTTATCCTGGCGCGAGCGCCAGCACACGCCAGAAGGGAAACAGGACCGAACCATGGCCTGGAAGACGATATCCGCGACGCCGGAGCTGCCCTGGCTGCGCTGGAGGACGGCGAATTTGTCGAGATAAGGGACGAGGCGAGTGTGATCGCGAGGCGGCTCGCCGGATGGACCGGTTCTTCGGGACGAGGGAGAGGGCGACGGCGGCATCTCCCAGGTCAGGATCGCGCCGCCTTCGTACTCTCCGGCGATGATGACGCCGGCGACGCGGTTCCGGATGCGCGCGAGATAGTGCTGGACATCGAGCGGGCGACGGAAGGAGTCCTCGATTAGATGCAGCAGGCGTGGGAAGTTGATGTCCGGGTGGTCTTCGAGTGAAATCGTTTGCTCGCCCGGTTGCGGAGGCCGCCAGGGCTGGGTGCGAGGGTTCGGCACGATCGAGAGCGGCATTCCTCGTTTGACTAGCGTTGGGTGAGAAGCGACGGGTGTCTGCGGCATTGCAGCGGACGGAGAGTGGGTTGGAGAAGAGAGACGCGCCACGGGTAGAGAAGAAGAGATGGTGGGTTTGTTCGTCAGCAGGTTGTGAATGAGTACGTTCTTCTGACGGCGCGTGGCTATACCGGTCAATTCGCCGTTTCTGGCCGAAGGCTCCGAAGAGCTTGCAGCCTCTTCAGGGGTGATGAGCAAAGCGGAAGTCTCGGGTGGCAAGAGGGTCAGACAATCGCGCAGCAAGTTCAGATTGCGTATGTGTTGTCGGCTGGGAGATGAAAGCACAGAGTCAGCGTCGCTGTTCTCGTCGTCTTGGCCTTCTGCGGCTCGTAATTCGTTTCTGATGTCGTCATATTCCTGTTCCAAATTCACAAAAACGTGGGCCCGGTCCTCACGCTGTGCCGAAGGTAGACCTCCAAGCGGATCTAGCATGATGATCCGGTCCAGCGATGTCTGTACGTCCGGCGACTCCTGCGCGGCTATCGTAGAGGTCCTGTGTTGCTTCTTTTCCATAGTAATCCCGGACAAGCAACGTGTCAGTCCCAATACGACATCCTCGGGAGAAACTGGAACAGCTCGAAAGTCCGGTGTATGAGCGAGTGCTGGAATGACAGGGACGGCGCCCCTTTTCAGAGGATCAATGATGAGCTTGGGTATCTCCACATTGACGCTCCCTTGTACGCCTGCTGTTGTCTGCTTCTCCGCCCAGTCTTTATCGAAGGACAATGCGGCATCGACATAGCGCGCTCCAGCGTTGTTGTGTTCCTCAAGTGCTGCAACGACGCGCCCTCCTTCTTCTTGATAAAGGCGCTTGTAATCATCCCATGATGACTCTCCAGCCGTTGTGTTGAGGTTATCGGTACAGTTCAAGGCCACGACGATCTGCATGTCGAGGCGGACCAATTGTGCTATCGTCAATGCTATACCGGCAAGGACGTGGTCTTCCAACGACTGCGGAGCCCTTATGCTAACCAAAGCGATATGAAGAATCTCAGAGTTCTCCTGGAAGCGCTGTTCTTGCTGTGTATGCTGCACGAACGTCGGACTCTGAGCAATAGCTCTTGTTGGCTCGTACAAGCCTCCCAGATTTACGCCTGTCCTGTGCAGCTGCCATTGTTCCCGATTGTGCTGCTCTTGCCGTTCTTTCAACACTTTCTGCAGTTCGGCAGACTTTGTGGGTTTTGTCTCTGTAGGGGCTTTGAAGCGAGCAAGATACTGCTTTGCGTCTCTTCTAGTCGCACTGACGTTCAGAACGTCGAGGAAGAAGTCGCGCTGAAGGAGCTTGTCCCTGTAACCTCCATTCCCATTTCTCCGAGGTGGACCGGGAACATCTTTGGAGGGAGATTCGGCGAGCCGCGCTGCAGACGAGTGGTTCTGTCGCGTGGGAGAGTGCCATGCCGCGGCGCGCAGACAGCGGGCTTGACGGTGGTTGGACAGCTGCATTGTCGTGTCAGTGACTAAACAAGTAGGGAGCATTGAAGGCTTGAGAGCGTACCGATCTGCAAGAGTCCCTACCAGACGTCGACAGCCATGCTGACATGATGCATGTCTTGTCTGCTGAGAGACAATTGTGCTGCAGACACGAAGGTACTGTATTTTTCGTGTAACAAAAGTCGCGCACGCCCTTTACGGTGTGACGCATCAAAAGCTTATCGTTATCGCTCCACCTTCCCTCCTTCCTTCCATCCCCGCTGTTTCACGTTTTCAATGCCGACAAAGGCCGATCTCGCTGCCGTTCCTTTCGGGAAAGCGCGACCTCTCCACTGTTTTCCTCTCCACTACTGTATGCCTCTCTCTCCACTCGGACACAGTTCGTGCCAAGACGTCATCGTCCTCATCCACATCCACACCATGCACATATATCCCTTGTTGCCGTCCTCCAAAGCCTCTTGTACTCTGGATTTCCATCCACCCTGACATACCGACTACAACAATTTCAATCGACATCATTGACTGACAAAATACACATCATGGCTCCCCAAGTCGCTTGGATTGGCCTCGGCAACATGGGCCGCGTACGCCTAACCACCCCACCAGGCACTGCCCCTCCTCTGACACTTCGCAGGGCATGTGCAAGAACCTCGTCGAGAAGGGCCAACTCGACAAACCCCTCATAATCTTCAACCGCACCAACTCCCGCGCCGAGCAGCTGTCCCAAAAGCTTGGCTCGGACAAGACAAAGGTCGCCTCGTCCGTTGAAGAAGCCGCTTCCGCCTCCGACATCATCTTCACATGCGTGGGTGACGATGCCGCCATCGAGGAGACGATTAACACCGCACTCAAAGGCGGAGCCAAGAACAAGCTCTTCGTCGACTGCTCCACCGTACATCCAGATACCACCGACAAGCTCGCAAAGACGGTCAACGGCGCGGGTGGTGAGTTCGTTGCCTGTCCCGTCTTCGGTGCACCAGCAATGGCCGACAACGGACAGCTGGTGTGTGTGTTGGCCGGGCCGGGCGCTCAGGTCGATCGGGTGAAGCCATACTGCGAGGGTGTCATGGGACGTGCAATCATCGACTACAGCAACCAGCCCCACGGCACCGCCACGCGTTTGAAGATCATCGGCAACACCTTCATCCTCAACATGGTCGAGACTCTCTCCGAAGGACACACCCTCGCCGAGAAGTCCGGTCTCGGCACGGACAACCTGCACCAGTTCGTCGAGAAGATGTTCCCTGGTCCATACACCGCCTACAGCAACCGTTTGCGGCAGGGCGACTACTACAAGCGCGATGAGCCTCTGTTTGCCGTCGATCTGGCCAGGAAGGACGCACGCCACGCAATGTCGTTGGCCAAAACACACGGCGTCAAGATGAGGGATGTCGAGGTTGCGGACAAGCATTTGGAGATGGTGCAGAAGCACATGGGCAGCAAGGGCGATATCGCCGGCATCTATGGCGCCGTGAGGCAGGAGGCCGATCTGAAGTTTGAGAACCAGTCTTGAGATTTTTAGAAAAGGTTAACATAAAGACATAGATGAAGCGCGTTGTACGATGAATTCGTACGCATCCGAGACGAGGCTTCGAGGCAATACCAAGATATATACTGTGCCGCATACTGCGCCGCACACGGGCTTCGAGTCACGGCTGCGTGTCGAGCTCTTTTGTCGTCCTACTCCAGATAGGCAGATGCAGATGCACACCCATCCAACCACGTCCCGTGTTTGCATGTATACAGGTACACTTCCAATGCTCTTGGCGCACGTGATACATTCCTTCATTCATCAAGAACCTATTCATGTGGAAAGCAATCGAGCCTTCTCGTCTTCTGCCACTTATAGGCCCTCGTATCATGTGTGATCAATCAAAGCATACACCCAAACCAACTTCTCCAGCAAGCACAGACAGCATGGCCGCAGCTTCACCACTACCCAGAATCCAGGCAGCAGCCCATTTGCCGCCGGTAATATCTTTCTCTAGCCCAGAAGAGCCAGCCCTCGAGATCGTGATAACCCTGACCGACTCACCAAACCCGATCACGGTGCTGAACAAGAGTTTGCCCTGGAAGAACGAGGATGTCCTAATCCGCAACGCCCGTACCGGAGCCGAACCCTTCTCGTATCTTCAGGGAGTGACGCCTTACCGTCCCGGAGGACCACTACAACACAGACTCACGCGCGCGCAGGAGAAGGACTTCGGGACGCTGCAGTCCGAAGGAAGCACAAGGCACAAGTACGGATTCAGACCTTTGGGCGGTCAGACGCCGGAGCAAGCAAGAAACCCTCAAGGCGGTCTCAAGTATCGATCCATGCTATTCGGGATGCATGCGCTGGAGATTGGGGAAGAATACACCGTTGCTATCAGGCCCGGACTGACCGTCAACGCTTGGATGGAGGGAAGTAAGGAGGACTTGATGGTTGAGGAGGAGGGTGAAGGGGTGGCGAACGGAAACCTCGAACGGAGAAGATTGGAATCGAGACAGCCGACCCTGTTACTTTCCGTGTCGAGGCATAAAGTTCTACATACCTTCAGAGCAGCGCGGGCGCTGTTGTTTTCGGCAGCTGTTGTGAGCTCACGAAGAGGCCCCCAAGCAACACGACACGCTGCACGAGCGCGAGCGCGAGCGTAGATGACGGCCTGCGAGCTGGACGCTTTTACCAAAACAGCTTCGATGAGATGCAACGCGAACTTCTGCGCGATTGTACCAACGGCCCTGCGTCCGCTTGAGCAAAAACAAGGCGCCGTCGAGCATCTACGTCTCCTCCACTATCGGTCATGGCGTCCGCTCCATCTGCTTTCATGTCACGCAACCCATCGCGTATCTTGATCACGAGATGTGGTGGTGAAGGTGATGCCACTGACACGATGGAACGTCGCTGGCACCCGGATCTGTAGATAACCGCGATCTGGGCAGTATTCGCATACTTTGAGCAAACCAGACCATTCAGCAGGTACTCGACCGCTATTTGGAGACTTTATGATAGAAGCACGTCGGGTCCCGAGGGGTGGCTGTTGTGGCCCTGGTGGTTCCGGCAAGCTAGGTGGAGGAGCTGAGCAAGCTAGGTTTTTGATCGAGGTCTATCAGTTGCTTTGCATTCCCAATCGACAATGCGTGTTTGCAGTCAATGGATATTGTACAGTAAGACGCGGGTCGACCGTGTCTTTCAGGCCTAGCAAGTTTCGATGTCTTCGATGTTCTCTTGCGGAGGCACCGGTTTCCAGGCTACGCAAAGTGTACAGGAAGCTAGGCATCGTTTCATGCTGCAGGAAGTAGAGATCTAGGTCTCCCGAGAGAAGGTGATGCCTCCTGGTGTTCCAGAACGTGCTGCTACGAAATGGATAGCTTCGATAAGATTTCTCCATTACGAACAGGTATCATAGACAAATGGTGCTGCTACCTGAAGGGTATGGCGGAAGTCAAAGCATATGGGACCTAATCATAAGCAGATCTGATGGGATTGCACACGAAATCCCATCAGATTTGTATCCCTTCCCAAATCCGATCATCATCCATCTCCTCTTTCCGTGTCATCCTCTCTGCGCTGCTCACTTGCCCGTCGCAATGTCTCTTTGGCAGTTCGTATCGCTAAAACGTCACCTGTCCCTTCCCTATCCTCACCGGACTAATTTTGACAGATCATACCGTAATCTCACCCCAAAAACGCGCCTGTTCATCGGCGTCGGTATCATGGCCTACGCAGGCTTCGGCCTGCTCGCCTCGGACCAAGCAGAGAAGTCGTTTGGCTTCACGCCGACGGAGCAGGACAGAGAGAGATTGAGGACTTCGGTGCCCAAGATCAGGGTCGTGGAGAAAGAGGGGTGAACGAGCGAGCGCATTCGAAGTACTCAATCTCGATGGAGGCGGAAGCGTAGGGTGATTGTGTAGAGAATGGTATCTAACGTGGACGGCACGAAGAGGACATGGGACCGGACGGGCGGCAATGCAGTCCTAGGTATGCAGCGCGATGTCGGGACGGAGATCAAGGGAAATAAAGAAAGACGTACGCTCGCGCAGCTCGGGTGTTTTGCTCGACGAGGGTAGAGACTATGGTTCCGGTCGGAAGACTAGTTAGCGCTCCGTTCGCGTGGGTTGCAGTCTCAGGTACGGCCAGAGCAAAATGGGCACAGGCACTGAAGGAACAATGGTGGAGATGAAGGACCGGTTGCCAGTACTCCCCTTTGGTTATTAGCAGAGTGTTGATACTCTCAATGGAGCCGTGATAAGTTCCGCTGTGCTTAGGGCAGCGCGGCCCAAAGACGATGGTGTCATCTTTTTGTAGGTTGAAGAGGTGGAACAGCCGGAAGAAACGCTTGTATATGTCTTCCTCGCGACCACACTAATGAAGGCGGGAAATCGTAGCGTGGCCACGACAGTCCATTTCTCATGAGTACGCCGACCGCATGCATCAGAGTATCTGTACAGAAGGGAAGGACGGTCACTCGAGGAAACAACATGCGAGAATGCGAAAAACGACGATAGGCAAGCGGCTGTCAGATCGTAAAGGAGATATCATCAAGCAGATACAGAGTCTAAAGCTTGCTCTTCGACACGATCGCGCTGTTCCCCTTCCCAATCGTTTCCACCGCCTCACTGACCATCTCGTCCACAATCGCCTTGGCGCTCTTCCTCTCGTTGGTCACCGCGGCAGCCTTGCCCATCAAGAAGGGCCTTGCGTTGTCCATTGTATCGTCGTCGATATCATCTCCCATCTTCTCGAGGTCATGCTCAACCGGGATCACACCCTTGCCCGTCAGGTCCTTGATCTCGTTCTGTCGGTTCTCCTCCCAGTTCTGAATGTACGGGTTCTTGCGCACACGCAACGGCCGCCCGGTGAAGATGATGGTGCGCACGTTGTCGTCGAAGCCTGCAGTGCGGACAGCCTCTTGGTGTGCCTTAGATGCGCCTGCTTCCTCGGACAGCACGAAGCGTGTTCCGATCCAGACGGCCGACGCACCAAGCATGAGTGCTGCAGCAAGACTCTGACCGTTGAACAGACCACCCGCGGCCACGACCTGAACTGGCTGGCCTGTCAAAGGGCTCTTGTGGCCCTGGCACATCTTTGCGACGGTCGGGATGAGGATTGTCGTAGGCACGTCGCCAGTGTGACCGCCTCCTTCACCGCCCTGTGCGCAAATAAGATCGACACCAAGGTCGAGGCACTTCTTGACATGCTTTGGGTGTCCGATCATGTTCATGTAGAGCACGCCGGCCTTGTGGAGACGCTCCACAACATGTTTGGGCGGTACGCCGACTGCGGAGACGAAGAGGCGGGCGCCAGAGTCGATGATAATGCCGACGAGGTCGTCGAGCTTGCCCTTGGTGTAGTCGTAGCTAGAGTTGTCTATGTCAGCTGACGGGCGTCCCAACGAACCAACTGCTAGCCGAGGCACTGGTGCCGGTAGTTGACTACATACTTAGTCTTTCTGGCGCCGGCGCCGACCTGAGGGAGAAGAAGGTCAACACCGAACGGTGCATTCTTGTCCTTGAGGTAGCCCTTAAGCTCGGCGATCTGTTCACGCAACATGTCTGGGGTGTATCCGACACCTCCAATGACACCGAGACCACCTGCATTGGTGACAGCAGCAGCGAGCTTGGGGCCGGCCGCCACGTTCATGCCAGCCAGCATGATGGGGTGGTTGATCTTGAGAAGATCGGTGGTAGTCGTCCGTAGCTGTTCTAGGAGACTGTCAGCGAGTGTTTGCTTGCATGTGATGATGCTGGAGACATACGTGGAGACGCCATTGTGATGGTATGTGGTTATAATATGAGAGGGAAAACGAGGAGATGGAGAGATCAGGCTGTGAAGAAGGGATGCAAGGCCACGCGATGACAGGGAAGGGTATATGTAGGTAGATGTAAGAGGGAACGGAGGATGTTCGTGAGACTCTCATGATCACCCATCTCGACCGAGGCACAACGGCTACGGCCACAAGAAGCGGAGAAGCGTGCTACCCCAAGGAGATAGCGTGGTCCGTGAACTCCTTGTTTCGGAGTCAGCCGAGGCCGAGAAATTAGTCTTTCCACGGCGACGACAACTTCCTATTCGCTGAAGAGCATCTGGATCGATGACTTTCTGTTGAAGCAACGTCAAAGTATGTACGCTCTCTGCAGTTGTAGAAAACGAATGCTTTCTATACCCTATGTCGGGTTGGTCAGTTCTATAACATGTCAGGCTCGAATGACCCGCAGTTTTCTCGATATTTGACTTTTTCTCACTTGACGTAGCCAAAGCTTTCGTCTTCGTGATACACCATGATGACCTTCTCTCCTTAGAAACACCTGGGCCACAAGCACACTCCAGATTGCGGTATGCAAGGGGTTTTGTCAAAAAGCAAGTCATTCTGCCAAGCATGTCGAGGCCCCGTTAGAGCAACCCGATTTTTGTTCTCTCCGCAACCGCCATTTCCCGCCAAAGCCAGGGGGCTCCATACGTCAATCGTTCGAAGCCAACATCAGCCGTTTGCGAAGAACCAGTCAGGAGCCTATTTCAGGTGGAACCCCAGCAGTCGACCACGGATGCCGGACCTTTCAAGTCTCAAGTCACCATATTGCGGCCTCGCCCAGGTGGCGAACAATTCAGACAAATTTTCTCGAGGTTCTCTAACAAGGAACAATGATACACAAACCCATAGAGCCTTCATTGCTATGGGCAGCAACGTGGGAGACAGGCTACAGATGATAGAGAAGGCATGTTTAGCTCTCGAAGACGAGGGCGATATACGCCTACTCCGGACCAGCTGCCTCTACGAGACCGAGCCCATGTATGTTGAAGACCAAGCTCGTTTCTTGAACGGCGCATGTGAGGTTTGTCGTCGGCGCTCAGAGAGATCTAAATAGCATCTAACAGCGTCGAAGATAGAGACCACTCTGGAGCCCATGCAGCTCTTGAATAGGTTACAGGACGTCGAGAACACTCTTGGACGTGTAAAGATCATCGACAAAGGCCCACGAAGCATTGACCTGGATATACTCCTGTACGATTCAGAGGTTGTCGACACGAAACGTCTCATCGTACCTCACAAGCTAATGCTCGAGCGGGAGTTCGTTTTGCGACCCTTGTGCGAGTACGTACCACCGCGATATCCTTGGAACTGGGTGACTGACGTTGTCAAGCATTATACCGGATGAAACAATACCTACAGATTCTTCTCAACGACCGCTTCTCCAGCATCTGCACTCTCTGCCTCCCGCTCAAAGCCCGATATCAACTATGACACCCTTGACACCCGGTTCATCTATCCACGCTCTTGAGCCAAGACGACCAACGCATGTCATGTCGATCCTCAACACCACACCAGATTCCTTCTCGGACGGCGGGGCAAACAATCCCAGTGACAAAGCCGCACTTCGAACAACAACTCTCTCACACATCCATGCCGGAGCCACAATTATCGACATCGGCGGTCAGTCTTCTCGTCCCAACGCTCCTGACATCTCTGCCGAGGAAGAGATCGAGCGCGTACTTCCTGCGATCCGCGCTATCAACTCCTTACCGGAGGCAGAAAACGTGGCAATTTCCGTCGACACCTACCGTGCTCCCGTTGCCGAGGCGGCCGTTCTCGAGGGCGCACACATCGTCAACGACATCTCAGCCGGACTTCTCGATCCGGGCATGCTGTCAACCATGGCGCGCCTGGGCTGCACCGTCTGTTTGATGCACATGCGCGGCACCCCCGCCACGATGCAGTCCGCCGAAAACTGCTCGTACCCCCACGGTCTCATCCCCACCATCGCCTCCGAGCTCCTTGACCGAGTCCGGGAAGCTGAGGCCGCGGGCATCCGCCGCTGGCGCATCATCCTCGACCCTGGTCTCGGCTTCGCCAAAAACCAAAGTCAGAACTTGGAGATTCTGAGGCGGCTGGATGAGCTGAGGAACTGGCCGGGGTTGAAGGGATTGCCGTGGCTGGTGGGAAGTTCGAGGAAGGGGTTTGTGGGGAAGATTACGGGGGTCAAGGACGCGAGGGAGAGGAATTGGGGGACGGCGGCTACTGTTGCGGCGGCGGTGCAGGGAGGTGCGGATGTGGTGAGGGTACATGACGTGCCGGAGATGGTGAAGGTGGCGAAAATGTCGGATGCGATATGGAGGGTTTGAGATGATCGCCTACTATTATGTGGGGCTTTATGGGAGTAGACAGTCTCCTTTTAAGGTTCCGAAGAGAAACTCGTCAGGCAAAAGCTCTTAGACTATGCTTCCTTGTCCGTACTACTACACACACAGACCATTCCCTTAGTGATCTACGGGAATTCATTTAACCATGAATGTATGCAAGCAAATCGGTTGCACAAAGCAAAGAAAAGTTCAGACAAACCTCAAGAGCCTTTCTCGTCCCTAGTGTGCGCAGATGGCAGAAAGCGTTCAGCGTCTTGGATCCCCTCATGGTCACCCACTATTGTACTGACAAGAAGGTCAAGTGTCTGTATGTGGGACGTGCTCCCCTTTCAACCTTTCCCAGATGACTCTGGCAGTAACCATGTCGAGTAAGGTTCTGCATGAAAGCGTATCCTAAAGATACGATTGCCGGAACGGGTCGAAGTGGGCACAAGAGAAGTGGCCATCCAGCGCCACAGTGGTGAGTTTAGAGAAGACCGCGAACGCAGTTTGTTATGGGGTCGCTGAAAGTCGCTCCAAAATGTAGGGAGGCCCCATAGTACGTTGACCGCTGGGAGTGCATTGCGAAGAAGACGATCCTCCGTATGTGGCGTCCTTGCGAGAAAGTCTTTGGCATTTGCTGCGCCGTTAGTGGCAGCGAGTCAATGACTCTACGACAAGCGCCACGTTCCAAGAAAAGAGTGTCGGTGACAAGATCTACAGGAGAGTCTCAAATCTGACAGTTGTGTCATTTGTCTCTGGATAAAAGGCTGGTATAGGGGTTGACAGATGAGATGACCTTGTTTCACTGGTTGTGGTGGTTGGGCGAGATGGAAGATCGACACGCGTACAAAACCGGATTCAGCTTGGCGAACGCCTTTCGGCTCGTTCCGGCCCTCGCTCCTCGCTCTTCGCTCGAGGCTTGGATCCTGCTTCGGTAAACTTCGGCTCCGGCTTCGGCTCCTCCGCAAACAACAACAGGCACGCAGCGTTCAAACGGTCCCTTGAGCAACGCCCCGTCGGGCGATAAATAACGCCTGTAGAAAAACGCACCCTGCTCAGTTGGGACGCGCTGCATGCATATAGCCGTGACCTGCGTAACCTGAAGTTTGAACCGTGTTGTTTGCGCGGGGTGCCGCGCCGTGCTCAACGTAAATAATACTCGGCGCTGATAACCTGCTCGTGCCCTCTCCCTCTCGCATCGCATCGCACCAGCCGCCCGCTTCCTCTCCAGCCTTCTCTGTTCCCACGTCCACCACTCACGGCGTTATAATCAGCCGCCACGTCTTAGCTCTTCCTCCTCCCATCAACACCACATAAGGGCCGGACCTTCTTGGGCTCACACCCTCTTCCTTCTTTTCCTCCTCATAAAATGTTCTTCAAGCGCCTCAGCCGATCCCGCAGCAACAGCCAAAGCTACGTAGACTCTTACCCGCACGACAGCAAGCGCAACTCCGTCTCCTACGACGACAAGTACTCTCCCGTCGACGCTGGCTATCGCGGCCGTCCCGGTTCTCGCGACCAACAGACCGACAACGCCCCCATCGCCGACGTCCCAAACCCCAAGGAGCACACAATGTACGCGTCGCAAGCCGATCACTACCAGACACCGCCATTGTCCAGCTCCGGCAACCGTGGCATGTCCAATGGCGGCTACGGTGGAGGTCTCAACTCTGGCTCCTCGGCCACAGTAGGCAAGGGTGCGCCCATCTCATCAGAGCCAATGCCTGACCTTCTCACTCGCGCTTTCAACGAGGCTGTTCGCCCGTACACCACCAAGCTCGAGGAGATGGAGAACGAGCTCGCCGATATGAGGGCATACGTCGAGCAGTTGGAAGCGCAGCGCCGCGAGGTGCACGCCTGGATCGACAAGCGCGGTCTGCGTCCTGGTAAGCCATCTCACCGCATCCTAAACATATTGCGTATGAGAGAGAAATCGCTAATCCACACCCGCAGACGTTCCACCCAGCATCGCCCAACAAATGGATGCCGGCAACCCACACAACCCCACTCACGCCGCCGCGACACTAAACGCACAACTGGACCGCAAAATCACAATCGTGAACTTCGACCTCCACCGCCTCCAAGACGACCTCAACGACTCCCTCCCGACCCCCTCCTTCTCCGCCTGCATGCTCAAGTTTCTTCCTGACATCCACCGCCTCTCCGCCCTCACCTCCGGCCCCAAATTCGCCTTCGACCTGCTGCTCAAGCTTGGTGGGAACCTGAACTCGCATGGCGGGCTCGAGAACGGGGACGAGGAGGACCTGCGCGAGCGCCGCAGCTTCTACGCCAAGCTCGACGACGCCATGGTGGAGGTCGTGCGGGGCCGGTTCAGGGAAGAGGGCGAGGGCTGGGGCGTCGCGAGGGAGATCAAGAGGATCGAGAAGACGGGCGCGTACCTCCGGAACTGGGGCGTCGAGCCGTACTTCCCACGCACCCTGGATGCCATGAGGGAGGGCACGCAGGCCGGACTGGGTGCGCCGGCGCCTGTTGGTCATGGCGGTGGAACTCCTCCTGCTTACCAGTAGAGTGGGGTGAAGAGGAGGAGGACCGCTCACCACCCGTAAGGGAAGGGGGAACGGACGTGTTTGGATGGGAGGGTGTTTGGATATGCGAGGGGTGGACTTCTTTTCATGCACACAAGCTCCTAGGGACAAAGTGGCTAATACCCCCGATGCGCTTTCATCTGTTTGTTCGCTGCTTCTTCTGTTCAAAGAGCACTGGCGAAGAGAAAAGTGGATATGGTTTTTCTTTGCTTTCGAGAATGAAGGAACGAATTTCCTTTCTGCTTGTATTTAGATTTCGAGTATGTCGTAACATGGAATACTGTCCCACTGTACATCCAATTCCTGCTCTGACGTTGTTTGATAGAGTTCTGTTTGCTGACGCAACGCAACGGTTCCCAAGTCGTCCCGGTAGCAGTGTGCTCTCGCTGCCATGACATCAGATGGCGATACTATATAGTCTTCCTTTCCTCACTTTAAGAGTTATCATTGTCATCCCACGTTATGTTCACAGTTTCGGCGT
Organism: Taxawa tesnikishii (nom. ined.); assembly: GCA_030247885.1. NCBI lineage: Eukaryota > Fungi > Ascomycota > Dothideomycetes > Dothideales > Taxawa tesnikishii (nom. ined.). The sequence goes on along the minus strand of JAPDRO010000009.1, from coordinate 1,070,417 downwards.
CTCAGGCCACGCAGAAGCGCGAATGTACAGTAGGTCTTGTGTGTGATTATCTAGTTGACTCGCGGGCGTGTTGCTGTTTCAAGAATTCACGCGTTCGGCGTTCAAGACTCTTCCTTTCCAATTAATAGTCTCACCTTTCCTTCCCCTTCCCTACTCCCTCCGTGCAATACAACGCATGAGCAGCAACTCTTGCACAACAATTGCCAGGAAGCTTCAAGTCTCTGGTAGCTCCAAGGTAACCGTTTGGAACCACCCCCTTCTCTTTTTCTTCTGATTCCTCTGCTCTCTCCTTGGTGTATCTCGTACAAAGAACAGCCATGGGCAGGACTCTTGCACACGTGTAGGCAGCGGCCGCCATACGTCAACGACACTGAAGCGAAGGCACCGTTGTCAAACTCAGCTAGGACCACAACGATGATGCACATTGGCACTTCCAACATTATACGAAGGCATAATTTGACCTGCTTGCCTGCGTAGGACATTCCAAACAGGATAAGGTGTTTAGATTGTAACACGACAATGGTCCCGCATTCTAGGTGGCTGTTGGATGCTTGTTATCCATTTGCTAAACTTTGAGCGTGGTCGCTTGATCATATCGGAATATAAGAAACACGAGCGTTTTCTGCAGAATCGCATGCCGGATGAAGACATCCGACAGATGATCATCCACGGCCCGAAGACGATGGTGTTACAAATCGGAGAGCCGCTGATTGACAATCGGACAGAACAGCGAGTCATCGGGACACACAAGATGGACTGAGCTGGGCGCATGCTTGCGCCTCCTCGGCCAGCCCTCTTCTTGGTTGTTGAACGTGTCGCAAAAGAACAGAACTTATCAAATCTGCAGTCATGCTTGGATACGTGCGACAATGTTTGCCCACTCGGGCTAACTTCTTTCTGCATGGTCATGGAGATCATGAAGGCCTCAGCCTTGCGAGTAAGGAGGAATTGAAACTGCATAGTCCAGCTTTCCAAACCATTTTTCGCCCGTGACATTACAGTCATGTCCCACACGCCCGTCGACCAAGCGAAAGCTCCGAGCGTGCACAGCGCAACGAAGGATCAGACTGATGAGTGTCCTCGCTCTTACTACCCCATCATTCGATTGCTCAATCTGACCGTTACCACTGCTGCAAGTACTGCATTGCTCGTCCTAAATCTTCACCAATGGCGGTCGACACCAAACTTACATAGTCCGATCTCCTTGAATCAGGCAACGGCGCAACTGGTTGTCCAGGTCATCGCCAATCTTCTCGCACTAATCCAAGTCGACGCTGGTATCAAGAGGTTGGCTACGAGTCTGTCATCAAATGTGTCTACAACCGCAGCGGCCAAGCTGGCCTACAGCAGGATGGAGGTTCTAATGACATCTATTTCTACGCTGCCGCCGGCTTGCTCAACAGCCGCCAGGAGGGATGATGAATGATATACCTGTACAGGGAACACGCATGGGAGCATCGCAGCCTTCGGTGTAGCCTCGCGTCCGTAAGCCATGAACGCATCCTGGCAATGACTGCGGGAAGTACACACGCCCACCTCGACCAGACGCAACGGTCTGTCGTGTTTCAGCCCACGTTCTTCGAAGTCAACGTCTCCACCGAAAACGTACCCAATCGTCGTGCAGCGAGTCGGCTCTGCCGAAGACGGGTGAAGTCGAGCAGGGATCTCACGCACATTCTCATGCCACAACTTCCGCTCATCTCAGAGAATCTCTGGGGTCGGTATACGTCGATGGCGGGCGAGCCCCTGGTCACCAGTATTGCCGATTCCAATACCTCGATCACCAACTCCTCTATGGGACATGACAACACTGCCGCAACAACCACTCCTGCGGGACCGCCGCATTCGGTAACCGCCACTGTTGATGATATGCTTGTCGCCTATAGCAGCGCCCAGTATTTCATCGCAAAGGCCCGAAAGAGCGTCCCAGCCACGTTTCCCATACCCGCCAAAGCTCTCGGAACAGAGAGCCTACGCCATCACCACCTTCGCCCTCGCCCTCATTATACCGCTCGCGTTCTTGGCTCAAGGGGGATTCTGGACTTCGGGCTGGCGTGGAGTGCCCACGTTCGATTGTGTGAGTCCGAGAACAATCGTGATTGCTGCATCGCGATGTGGTCGTTAGATGGCGGACTTTGTGTGTCAGCTTGCAAGCGGTCGGGCGATCCGCCCCCGTTGTACTCGAGTGTAACTTTGAAGACAGAGGGAGTGAAGTAGACGCAACTTTGATGCCCTGCCACTCTCGTTGATAGCTAGGGTAGCAACTTCGGTTACGAGGAGGCGAAAGCTAGGGCTGAGAACATTGTACGGAGACATTGGAACCACTGCAGCCAATGCGGGCCTGTGTAACCTTGTGCATCTACAGTTTGTCCATACCGCTTCCAACACAAGCCTTGCAAGAGAAGATTTATATGTCTTCCCAACAAAGGTGATGGACCGCGACTGGACAAATGAAATTGTGACTCCGCTTTTAACATGCTGTTGCCGTACGGGCTCTCGATCTGCTCTCTATCTCTATTCTTCCATCACTCCGCCTTGACGCCTTCCTTAGCACCACCATTAACATTCTTTTCCCGCCCTGTCCCCTCGTCCTCAAACTCGATACCTCTAACGAACAGTTGACTAACACCCTCCAACGCTGCGACGAAGACGCACAAAGCGCTCGCAATGCAGAAGACACTGATACTTTCACCAATCTCCAACCAGCTGCCCTCATCCCTGACAGCCCAGAAGAAACGCAGCGTCAACCAATCGCCAATGACCATGACTAGGGCAAAGAGCGCACCGCCGCGCAGGCGCAGGCGGCTCGTCAGTATTCCCAGGTTAGCGCTGACCATGACGAAAGGCGCGAAGAGCTTGAGAACCAGCAATGCGCCCTGGCTGAATGGGTCGAAGACGGGTAGGAGTCTGTACACCGCGTCGAGCGAGAAGGACGAAACGGACGCGATATTACCTGTGCTGAAGAAGGCGGATTGAAGCAAGTAGAGGAAGAACAGCGCGATGCGTGCGTCCGCTAAGGTCAACGCACGGTATTCGGATGCAGCGAGGGCGTTATGTCGGGCCTCGGCCGTCGCGATTGCTGGAACGAGCGGATTGAGGTCGTCCATTGGAGAAGAGGGGTTGGAATCTGCGGCCGCAGATGGGAAGGCAGAGTCCAGCGGAAGACGCGGTGCTCAAGCCGCACCCAGGTTATGAGGGTGCAGCTGAAAGCGAAGTAGAACAATCCTTCGTAGGAGATGGTGAGGATGATGAACATGGGGGCCAAGGCAAGGAAGATGACCATCAGACGATGCAGATAGTGATTGTTTGGCTGCAGTCCATGGGCGAATGGCAGTACAAGGGAGCTCACTGTTTCCATGTTAACACAACATCATGCTTGAAGGTGGCTTCGTTGAGCGCATACCAAGTACGATCCAGCCCAGAATCTGAGTTCCGAGGGGAAGTCCTTTCTTTGCTTGCAGAGAGGCCACACTGGAGCGTGTAACCAGCATCGCCAAAGCGACCAGTCCGACCTTTAGTCACGTTAGATCGTGCTTGCGTGAATGGACTGAAGGACATACCTGAATACCAAGCAAGGATCTTGACAGGCCATCTGCTCGTGCAGAAGCTAGGCCATCCTTACTTTGTGCAGATTGATTCAATATACTCTTCTGGAAGGCGATGTAGAGGACACCGAGGAGAAGCATGAGCGCTCCGCCGAGCAATCTGACCGTCATCAACAGAAATTCCTTCAAAGGTGACAAAGCGCACATACATCAAGCTGGCGCTTTCAATCTTTATCGCGGGAAGAAGAGTGAAAATGCTCATTGAAGCGCATGCCACGGCCCAAGTAGCTGTGACGACCCAATTGTTGCGTACAAATTTGATGCCATACGTGAATGGCCACACGATGGCTAAAACGTACATGACACTGTACATTTCGCGATGGTAATAGCTTTGAACCTACCTTGTGTCAGTCTACGGGAAGCCAGTCCACCATATGCCAGGGAACATACCATGATCTCCAATAATCCTAGAAATGCAGTCACTTCGAAGCCGAAATTGGCTATCTCTTTAGTAGAAAACTGCTCGGCAAGACCTTTCCTACCTTGCGCAAGTGCCTGACGACGAACGAAGACCTCTTCCCAGAACATGACAGGAAAGATGGCATACGCGTAGTATGTCCAGGGAGGGGATTGAGCATACAAGAGCGCAAATAGTCCAATGAGGGCGGAGGAGAACGCAGTTATACTTGTGGTTGAACGAGAAGCTTCGACTTGGCCGTTGAGGACATACTGGTCCACCGCCACGCTGAGAGCAAAGAAGATCCAGCCGACGTACCCTGCAGTGACCAAGGTTCGCAGGAAGAGCCAATCGTACGTCTGTAGATACCTCAACCCCTGAAGGCCAAGCTTCATCAGCTCATCTGAAGCCTTGATGGCTTCCTGGTACCGGCCTTCGCTAATAGTCTTCCTAATCTCCGCTAGACGATGCTCTGTCGAGTGCTCGTCACTAGCGAAGCCAGGGAAAGCCTTGTATCGAAGTTCAGTAGACTTCTTCTCCTCTTCCTTGATGTGGTACATCTCAAGAATCCCCTCGCGTTGACAAGCATAGCTTCTGCCTTCGAAGAGTCATCGCTCGAAAGGTATGCCAGGGGTAGTTCGCCGACGGAATTAACAGGGAATGCAAGGCCTGCCAGATAGGCCATCAAAGCCGCAATATCAGCTTGCGCAACATCGTTCCGCTGGACGTGGTCAAGATTCCAATCGGAAGAGTAATCGTCATGTCCAGGAGCGATCCCGTTGCCCACGGTCACGGGCTTTGCAACACCAGAGCCCCATACAATTAGCGGAGTCCTGGTGTTGTCAGGATGACCGTCTCCGTGACTGCCCCAGTCGCTCATTCCATGATCGGCAGTGAAAACAAAAGCCGTCTGGTCGTCTGCATAAAATGACTCGATAAGCTCAGTAATCTCCCGGACTCCTTGGTCAACAACCTTGAGATTGTACAGATACTCCCTGGAATATGGACGGTACGAGTGTCCTGTAGTATCCAAGCCTAGTAGATGGAGAAAGAACACGTTCTTGTCCTGTCGCAGTTGCGCATCCAGGGTCGCATTGGTATTCGCATCCTGAAACAACTGTTTCACTCTATCGAAGACCCACGTGTCAAGCTCCGTCGCATCCTTTGAATAGTCCTCAAACTCGGCTCCATAAGTGTATGCGTCTACTCTTCCAGGCACGGCTCCCTGCTCGAACATTGGCAGGATGTCCGGACTGCCCCAACTCCACGTATGTCTGCTCCTGTTGAACACACTGTCAAAGTCGACGGGGTTGAGCTTCCAGCCCGTTGTGACCGCCGAGACATCTTCGTAGAGACCGGCAATAAGAGCGACATGACCGGGGCGGGACTCGGTAGGCACACGAGTATGTGACACTCCGAAGGTACCGTGTTCGAGAACGCGCGAACGGAGGAAGGGTGCTAGTGGGCGAGGCACCTGAGCCTCTGGGGTGTTGTTCGCCTGTGGTGACGGATCAGGAAAGGATTGGAATGTTTTATCCGCGCGGAGTCCGTCGCCTGTAGCAAGACAGATCAGTCCAACGACCTATACGTAGTTGAGGATTGTTGATTCTGAGATACCAACAAAGAGTACCAGGCGCTTCGCGGGGCTTGTACAGCATCGACACTATACTCTTTCATGCCATGGACGATGGGACTGACAAAATATATGTCGAAAATCGAACGGATGTATATCAAATGGAACAGGGCTGCTACGCCCAGGAAGCCCAGGCGGCCTAGTCTTGCCATGATGTTGGAGGAACGACTGCTTAATTGCTCTCTGCTTCCGTGAGACGCGAGGTGGAAGAATTCCATCAATGTACGCGTGGCGCTTTCTGCGCAACGTCATCCTCAATACTGAGGAACACGTTTCGCCTGAACATCCCTGGTTGCCGCTTCTGGGACAGAAAACGCATGCATATACACATATCTTGACACATTGCTGGAAATTTGGTCAACAAGCGTGCGTCGGACAGAAGTCCTTCAACTCGCGAGGAGAGGGTCTCTGTATGACTTGTAATAGACGGCTTGGCAAGGATACACGCAACGCAGCATGTGCAACTCGAGCACAATGGCTATCTCTAATGAAGGCCAGACAACATTCTACACCTATGGGATGCGACTGGAAGTTAGGAGGTATTCGCAACTCGATTAGACTGCACCATATGTATAAGAATCGAGCTCGAGAACCGTAAAACGCAAATATGCATGTACACGGCATCCACAACTACGGACCAGTACAGACAACAAAGTTTGGTCCACCGGATTCTCACACCGCTGCTCAAAATTGCGCGGGAGCTGCAGGATGCGGAAGCATAACCTGCGCCGAGAGGAGTGGCTTCAAGCCACAAAGACCCGATACGATGGAGGCGTGTCTGCAGTCTATGCAGTCGATAAACACCTGCAAGTGACTACACTATTGACTTGTAGTGCATGCCGATGTCTCACTGCTCTGATCTCGAAGGGTTCTTTTCTTCTCCCTCGTTGCTCTCGAGAGACGTGACGTACGGGGGCACTCGTCTGCTCTTGAAGACTTGCCCAAGCAGAATCGATGAAGGCAGTGGAGTTGCGGGCGAGCCCTTTAATTTTAGAGTTGTCGCAGCCGTTGAGGCGGCCGAGTACAGGCTAAACAGCAAACGGCAAGGTGGATGAGTTTTGGGCGTCAAGGGGCGATCCGTCTCCGACTGGTCAAACATGATCTGCGCGGAAATAAACGTATCGGGAGTTGGCGCAAAACATGCCCCTGTCGCCATGTCTCTTTCTCGATCAGCGGCGCGGGAAAATGCGCGATGGGCTCGTGGCTCGTCCAATTGCGGAGACTCTAGCAGATACAAATTCCCCGATCATCAGCCGAAATTGCGTGCATGCAACTGCCTTTGCACAACGGCAGGGAGGAGAACGTGGGACGACAATGAGGAGACGTTGATCATAAGGTCCAGCCAGAGGCAGGCATGCCATGACATGGCATGGGCGAAGATGCAGAGACCCTTTCTACCGCTTCTATGTCCCGCCTTTACTCATCCCCATTCCGTCTGTGACGTTGCTGACAGTTTGCTTGCATGCATGAGACGTGTTGTGTATTATGCTCTTCGCCGGGCACGCAAAGGGCAGTGCAGTGTTTCCGCTACCTGGGCGACGCTATTTTTGCGCAGGACCGACAAAGTCGCGGCAAGCATCTCCCTTGCGCGGCAGCCATCGATAGTGTCCGAAGACGCGACCATGCCGTATCCGTCACTCCCGTGAGATATTAGACCGTCTTTGCAGGCCGCAGACGCGGCGACTCATGCACTCGGTCCACACACGGCCGCAGCTAATGCACCACTAGTCCCAATCCGATTGTCCCCTTTCAATGCGACACGGACTGCATTTGCTCCTCCCCTGCTCACGCACGGCACACCACACACACAGACACACACAACGCTGGTCGCCTGTCTGTTCTGTTCTGCCCGCCCGCATCTTCTCAACCTCTGAACCCGCGGCCGCACCATTTCCTCTCGACGAACGGGCAGGTACCAACGACAAACGTTCAAGTGCCTCTCGACCTCGCCAGCACACGTCGACTGGACACTGGCCACCTCTCCCGCCATCGCGAAGCCCGGACTCCAAGGCGCCATCCCTTTCCCGTCGCCCAATCTCTGCCTTACAGCTCATCTCCCATCGGTTCCCTAAGGATCTTCACACACTCACTACATCCCATTTCCTTTTGCGCTTTCGCCTATTCACATTCTAATACCTTTGTGCTTTGGGGTTATTGTTCGCGAGCGTACGTTTGATCCACGTTCACTCCTTTGCGTGGTCTCGTCGCGTCGAACGGTCAAGAGCAACGGCAAAAACATTCAATCTCCACACCCGCTTGAGTTTCAGACAAAGGACAAAAGAAACGGCCCTCAACTGTCGCCGCCGCCCCTGACCACCTCTTTGTCCGGTCCTGCTCACACCTTCATACGTGAGGCTTCGTCGCCTGGATTCGTTGTCTCTCAGATCAAGGACGTGCGAGTTTCTTTCACGCGACAGCAAGCCACGTCCCATTGACGTGGTGTATACCTTGCTCTGAACTGGACGGGAGGCTCTGGGTTTGCCAAACACGCTGCGAACGTTTCCACCCGCCTTTCACGGTTTCTTCAAGCCTTCAGCGTTTCGCGTAAACCGACCCCCTCACATTCGTTTGATCAACCACACGAGGATTGACAGAAGGGTTATGTCCTGAGACACGACCATCGCCGTCTTCATTCTCAAAGCACACTTTTACCATTCCACGCAGGCTCGTTTGTCTTCCTGGAACGGGCTGAAGTTCATATGTAAGCAAACACCTATGTGGTGCTGCTATACAATACTCTTCAAATCCGTATTAACCACCGTAGTAGAAGGATCACTTTTCCTTGATTCGTCAAGTACACTCGTTTATATCCACATTCCTGACAGTGAGCAGCCTGCGACCGATTGCTACCATCCTGACCTAACATGCGACAGGCCATTCCCCCGATTTGCAGAACACCAACATATAATACTTCAGAATTTTCACGTTCCATCATGAGGACATCTACAGCAGTATGGGCTGCCGCCATGGCGGTAATGTCCATGCATGGACCTCTTTGACTACTGCAGAGGCTGCGCCCGCGCAACAAGTTGGAGACCAGCCGAGGTACTACTACCCAAGGCACCTCAAACGTCAAGCGATCTCAAACAACACCGTTTCCACCACTTCATCCTCGTCGACAATCGAGTCGAGATCGGCCCAGTATGACTTTTCTTCGTTGATTAAGAGCCTGCAGAGTGAAGGAATCCTTCCTGGAACAACATCCACAACCACCGACAGCACGACATCGGGCTCGAGCTCGATTCCGGTATTACCATCATCAAGCTCGATACATCCAAGTGCCACCTTCCCTTCGATAATCGTTCAACCAACCCCTCCTTCGACTAGCTCAAGCAGTGTGGCAAGCTCGAGTACGACGACAGAGAGCATCAGTAGCAGTCAATCGCCTCCACCAGTGGTTCCAAGCAGTAGTAGCAGCCAACAATCTCCATCTAGCAGTCAAGGATCTTCGACAGGGCAGTCTACTGCAGCTCCATCGACTTCTCCAAGCTCAGTGGCGTCCGCTGGCGGACCTACTTCAGAGAGTATCTCTCCTACCGCCTCATCGACTTTATCGAGTGCGTCTCCCACCACAAGTGCAGTCGAGTCCGCAGCTACCACCTCGACTCCAGCACCGACCAGTGCGCCGACCAGCGTTGCTTCTACAGGAGTTGCTACTAGTGAAAGCGTCTCTCCAACTGTCGCGTCTACCAGCTCCCACAGCTCTGCTGCTTCGGCCGCTGTGATCACCTCGGAAAGCGTCCCTCCTCCTCCACCATCTACCTCTGCAAGCGATGTCGCTTCCACCGGCGTGTCAACTTCCGAGACGGTCTCGCCCACGGCTGCATCTTCGAGTTCGACGGACGCCGCCTCTACGGTGCTTTCCAGTTCCGAAAGCGCAGCTATCACTGTCCCTGCAACGATTGCTTCAAGCACCGTCGCTTCGACTGGTGTCGTTGTTTCTGAGAGCGTTTCTCCTAAAGTTGCGTCGCCAAGCTCCAGCCCGATCGCTTCCACTGGCACCGTGAGATCCGAGAGCGTCTCCCCAACCGCCGCATCTACGTCAGCTGCAGCTTCTGTGGCTTCTACAGGTAGCCCGACATCCGAGAGTGTGTCTCCGACTGCACCTCCCGCTATCGCGTTCTCCTCCGGTGCACGATCTGCTGTGTCCCTGACTGGTCCAGCGACCGAGTCGGTCTCACCGATTGCACCCACGTCTGACTCTGCTGCTACTTCGACGGCTGCCGACTCTTCCTCAAAGGCGCAGCAAGCACCACTTGCGTCCGCTACCGCCGAGGTTGCCTCGACTGGCCGTTTTCCCACGTCTGTTCTTCAGCCTACTGCTCCATCTAGCTCAGACTCTGCGGTTGCATCAACCGGAAGTGCGCCTTCATCAGTTATCCAGCCGACTGCCTCAGCGCAGCTAGAGAGTGGCTCATCTGGAAGCGCTCCTGCAACGAGTGTCTCGTGGACCGCCAGCGCTAGCGAAGTTCAGGACACTAGCGCCCCAGCTCCTGCCTCCAACTCTGCGCCCGACCAGCTTGGTTCAACCGGACAGGCTCCTGCAAGCACTATCCAGCCAACAGTTTCCGACAACCTCTTCAGCGAGGCCAGCTCGACTGCAGCATCAGCTCCTTCCATTGCTGAAACTTCCGGAGCCACCGCTGCCTCGACTGGTGTGCCATCATCTGGTGGTGTTCCGCAGAGTGTCATCCAGCCTTCGGCTACCCCTTCTGGCGCTTCATCTGAACAAATCACAGCTCCTAGCTCCACTGGTGGCATCATTGTCGGGTTGACCAGCGCTGAAGGAGACACCACGACCTCAGTGCCAATCCCTCCTAGCCAGACTGGTGCTATCACGGTTCCATTGTCCCTCACTAGCGAGGAATCTACACTGCCCACAGCTAGCCCAACTGATGCGAGTGCAACTGCTCCCCTGACGTCCCAGGCCCTTGGCACTTCCGCGAGCGCCCTTGCCCAGAGCGAGACTGCTGAGTCGGCATCCTCTGTCGCCACTTCTGCAGATAGCTCGTCGACGGGTATTGTCCCTGTGCCTCTCTTGACCACTTCAGAGGCACAGACTGTTCCTTCGGCGACTGACGCAGGATTGACCACTGCACCCGCTACGACAGCTGCTACCGACCTGACATCAGCCACTCCTACGGCAGCCGAGTCTGACCTCACCACAGTTGCCCCCGGTGCCACCGAGACTGCCGCAAGCTCTTTGGATCTTTCCAGCCTTGTCTCCTCCGCTGCTTCCGACGCCGCTGGTGCAGTGTCATCCGCTCAGACCTCTGTTCTGTCCGAAGCGTCAAGCATTGCCGCCACCGAGACTGCCACGGATGCGCCCGCTTCCGCAACTGCCGATGCTTCCAGTGTCATCTCCAGCATTGCGGCTTCTCTGGATTCCCAGTTGTCTAGCGTGGCAGCCACTGCTACTGACAGTGCTGTTCCGTCTTCCCTCGCTTCGGAGTTTTCCAGCATCGTCTCCAATGCTGCCTCTTCTCTAGACTCCGATGCTTCTACAGGCATTGCTTCCGCAACTGCCAGTGCCACTGCGGTTCCAGAGTCCACCGATAATGTCCCGCCTACTGATGTGTCTGCAACTGCTACTGCTACAGCATTGCCGGACTCCTCTCAAAGTGCCTCTCTTACTGATGTGTCCGCGTCGCCTTCAGTCACCGCGTCTGCGTCGTCTGATACGGCAATCATCTCCATTCCTCTGACCACTCAGGCCTCCGACACTGCCACCGCGACTGAGGTGTCCTCGCTCGCTTCCGAAACCGTGAGCGCAGCTTTCGAGTCTGTGACCGCGTCTGTTCCTTTGACAACCGATGCCTCGTTGGTCCTGTCTTCTGTTGAGTCTTCGATCACCGCCTCGGCTTCTGCGGAGACCTCCCTGCCAGCCTCGCAGGTGTCTATGCTGTCCTCTATCAGCTCGGCTGAGTCTTCCGCGTTTGCATCGCTTACGTCTTCTTTGGGCACCGACCTCACCTCTGCTTTGAGTACCGACGCCGCAGTATCGGAAACCGCGTCCGCCTCGAGCACTGGACCTGCAAGCACGGTAGCAACCACCACCGGCGACGTTACCACTACTTCAGCAATCCCAACCGACACCGCCGGTACCAGCACCAGCGACGTTAGCGCTACTGCCTCTGCCAGTACCACTGATGTGAGTGCCTCGGCATCTACCACTGCTTCAGATTCGGAGGTTATTTCGACTTCAATCCCCTTCACCGGTAGCACAACCTTCAGCTTCGAGCCACAGACAACCAGCACTGCCAGCACTAGCGATGCTTCGACTACCACATCCGTTGTCGGCAGCTCAGAGGTCTCCGCTAGCAGCACCTCCGCCGCGGACTCGACAAGCCTTTCTGTTACCGAGACTTCGCCTGTCAGTTCTGCCTCGGAAACTGCTTCGGCCACCGATGTTGTATCAAGCTCCGCCAGTGAGAGCAGCATTTCCGCCTCAGAGACATCTTCTGTACCAACACCCGCCACGGAGACCGCATCTGTATCGAGCGTTGTCTCCACGTCATCAACCGAGACCGGTGTGTCTGCCACGGAGACCTCCGCTTCTGATTCGACATCTGCTACCGCTACCGCTACCGCTTCCGCACAGAGCAGCTCGGTATCCACCGCGCCATCGAGCGAAGCAACGACGGCAACGTCGGATGCCAGTAGCTCCTCTATTACAGCTGTGCCTGAGACAACTCCAGCGAGCACGTCTGTGGTCTCAACGAGCGACTCTGGTAACGCCACGAGCACGCTGCCACCAGCCTATGCCAGCACTTCCACCCCAGCCACTACTGTGGAGACATCTGCACCCGAGACGACGCCCGCCACAACTGCTTCGACCTCGACTTCGCAAGCACCACAGACTATTACGCCTACTGGCACTGATTCTGCTACCACACAATCCATGGCCACGAGCATCCTCTACCAGCCGTCTGTGATGTCTTCTGTCTCCTCGACCTCCTCAATACCATCCGGTATTCCAACAAGCATGCCGCGTGTCATTCAACCTCCCAACGGTATGCCCGATAAGCCAAACAACACTACCCTGATTCAGATTGGTTTCGACTATGGCTTGAACTACCCCTTCGTTGTCAGGACCGGTGGCTCCGCTAACCAGATCTTTGACTACCTTCCAAAGGGTATCGCTTACGGTCTGGGCATTACTGAAGACCAGGTTTCTATGCTCGCACTGCAGCCGTATGACACCACCAATGACCTCCAGTACATTACAACATTGGCCATGGCGTACATCCCAACTAACTTGGTGAACCAACTCGAGCTTGACCTGCACACGCCAGTCGCTGCTGTTTACAACAACCCTGATGCGTCAACCAAGACCCTCATGTCGATGGTTAACCCATCCATACCCATTTTGGCAGGCTCCAACCTCGACGACAGCGGTTCAAGTCAGACCAAGGACCCGTCTGCTTCGACAACTGCCGAAGCGGGTGCTGGTGCGCCTATCGGTGGTGACTCGGGCAGCTCTTCGCCAGTCAAGGGCACATCTGTGGGCATCGGTGTTGGTGCCGTTGCAGGTGCTGCCGTCTACGCCGCTGCCATGGTCTTCGTCGCGCGCCGCTACAAGAAGCGCAGGCAAAGACACCAGCGCGCCAGCAGCGTCGGAACCGACCGCGCCATGAGCCAAGTCAGCGGTGGTGGCATGGGTGGCTACTTCATGAGCGGAGGCCGCGGTGGCCGCATCAGCCCCAACAGCGGCCGCGGATCGAGACACAGCGGTGGCAGCAGCAACGGGCGAAGCGTTAGGGAACAAGGAATCAGCGCGCCCGTCATGGCCGAGAATTCCCTGGGATGGAATTGATATTTATGAGAAAGAGAGAAATGGATTGTGTGATTCCCGCCCCCTTCTTCTTCTTTTTTTTTTACTTTACTTCATGTTGTCTGTGGTTCAGTTGTAAGATATACCAGCCCGCGCATGTCTTCGCGGAGCGTGTCTTTTTCTTCTTCTAAATACCAACGTGTATATCCTACATCCTACTACTTATTCTTACTTTTACGTTCATAAGGGTCTTGCCGCCGTTGTGCCAAACGAGTAACTCCTCGTTTTTTTTGTGTTTTTCTTTTGTCTCTTTGGCAGCCACCGGGATGACTATATGTGATCAGTTCTTCGGAGCTGGGTCAATGCGTCCTTGCCATACATGCGTGCACACGTAGCGGTGTGAAAGCTTCGGGGTTAGCGTGGCCCCCTTTTCGTCGTTCCACGCGGTTCATCTGACGTGAATGGCGGTGAGGTTGAAATTATCGATGAGTTACTGTAGACAATACGCGCTGAAGTGTGTATCATACAGTCCAAGTTCCGCTTCCTCCAAAACACCCTCCAAAAAAAGCCTGCATGTGTCAGGCCTGCAGGAATCGTGCCGTTTCTTTTCCCGGATGTGCTCACATGAGTGCCCGACCAAATTTCAAGAAGAAGAAAGAAAGAAACAACGAAACAGTTGCGCCGGGAGATACCAGTAAACCATAACGATGCAGTCGTTATCCTCGTGCTTTCGTAAATCCCGCCTTCCTCATCCTCTCGACTTCGTTTCATATGCCTCACCCCGAATTATTGGATGAGGCGCTTCGGTATCCGTCTCTCCTGTCGTAGCCCGGATCGCCGAAGATGTCGCGCGTACCCGCACCTCCCAGTGCCGTCCCGGGCGCGAATTTTGTTGCTTTGAATTGGCCGTCATTACCCGAGTCATTGCGATGGAAACGCACCGCGGCCGCGTCCCCGTCGACCAGCGCTTGCTCATCCGACTCCCATATCGGCAGTCCGTTCGGTGGCGTACTCTCCCCAGCGGTCTTCCGAATGCGTACTTCTCCAGCGTGCCGTTGATGCCGGCAAGCGCCCAGGCGAAGATGGCTTGCTCTCTTATAGCGTTCATGAAGTCTGATTGATCGGGTCCACTGGCGCGTGCGAAGGGTGCTTCTTCTCTGTGTGCGTTTTGCGGCCCCAGCGCGGGCGCGAAGTTCGAAGAGTAGGCCTGCTGAGGACGCGTCTCGATTGGCGGTATGATTGGCTCTGACGCCCACGGTGCCGCGAAGAGACCGCGACCTTGCTCGGTTGGCCTGTGTGCCGGTTGTGGGATCATCGGGCGCGCTCTCCTAAGACAGACTACGAGGCCGTCGGAGGCGCACGAAATGACGGCTTCTATCTCGATTGGTTCGTCGTTTCGGCTGCTGACGGGTGACCTGCGTTCCCGAGGGGAATACGGTCCTGCGGAGGAGGCTGATGACTCTGCATGTCTTGCATCCCCGAATATCGCCTCGTGGGTATTGACTGGATGTGTGCTGTCTCCCGATGAAGTCCTGGAGTTTGGATCTAGGTCTTCCTCCATTGAATCTACGTCGGCGCTCGTGCTTGAGCGTATTGCATGTTCGCTTCCTTGCCCATTTTGTTCATCCAGATGTACTCCACCTTCGGATTCATCCACACTTGCATCCGTTGTCATCTCTTCATCACTGTCTTCCGCCGATGTGTTGTTTGTTGTCGATGATTCGTCATCAATTCTCGGATCCCGGAACCAGAAACGCAGATACGCGATCGAGTCATTCCCTTGGCGTTTTCCAAACACTTTACTGCATCAGGAAGGCAGTTCTCTGCGATGCAGTAGTAAAAACTCCTTCCACGCATGACCTCTGCAGGGATGCCAATAACATCCTCAATTCCGCCGGTGGCGTACATGATTGTCAATGTTCGGGTGAAGCGATTTAAGAACAGAGCCGCCCTAGGTTCATGGACAAATTCCTTTACAGGCTGTCGGAATTTGGCAGATATGTGTGACAGCATGTGGTATCGAGGATCTCGCGGCGAGGAGGAGAATAGTCGTCGGATAACAGGTGCTTCGAGCGCCCTCTCTAAACATGTCGTTAGCTGCCAGCAAATGCGCACGGCGCGGATCCTTACTTTGGCTTGATAGACCCCTCCGATATATACTTGTGCAGACGACCATGACATCGTACACTATTGTGAAACAGCACTCACAGCCAATCCACTGGCCGCTTTTGCTCTTGACCCTACAGTACGAGAGGACGGCAGCTCTGTCCATCTCAATGCCACGCTTGTGAAACTCCCGAGCGTATGGAAGCTCTTCGGCGGGGAAGAACTCCCAACAAGAGTGGTTGACTACCTCATCTGGTGTGTAGCCAAGAACATCGATAATGGAGTCGGAAGAATAAAGAATTCGGGCTTCACGAGTGAGGTCTGGAAGGCGGAGTCAGCAAAGTACATAGAGAAAAAAACAGGCGTCTAGCATACCGTGAATGGAGATGAAGGTCAAGTCCATGGTGGAATAGGCCTGAAAAGAGGGAGCAATAAGAGGGTGTGAAACAGGCGCAAAGGGCAAATGACTCGTTCCGGATTGGCAATTGTATTCGGTTCGGCAGCCGGCACCAAAGGTAAAGGACAAGCAGACGAAGAGGGATCAGAGCTGCGTGCGCAAACGAAGGCTCCAGGCCTCTCGGGAGTTGTTAAGGTTGGTGCAATCTGTTTTCGAGGGGAGCAACTCGGTCGAAGGTTTCCCGAAAAAGGTAGGATGAGTGCGTGTCGCTGCCGTCGCCACCGTGAGAGGTTGAGTGCGGCTGGGTCCGTATGTTGGCGGTGGACGATGCGGGCGATGTCAGACTGGCGGGTGAGCAGGAAAGAGGTGTTTGAGATGTGGCCGAAAGGCTAGATTCAAGAGTGTTGTGGGTGTAAGGGTGTCTGAATCGGGAGGATGTAGGTGGAGGAAATAATTAGAGTGTCTAGGTTGACGTAGTGTAGTGTTCCGGCGGGCCTGTAAGATTACGCGACGAGCAGGCGACGTGGGGAAAAGTAGCGGCAAGTGCAGCCTCAAAAAGCGGCCGAGGCGCCAACGGAATGCGGCAGAGCGCGGCAGAGAGTTGGACGTTTGACCAGCGTTGTTCGTTTTCGTAGGGTGAGCTGAAGGGAAAGCAACAGCCTTGAGCAGCCTTGAGCAGCCTTGAGCAGCAGCCTTGAGCTGCAGGCCAGCCGAAGCAGAAGAGAGGAGCTGCTTTGGCGCAAGGGCAAAGGGCGAAGGGCAACCCGAACCGTCCTTGCCTTACGTCACGCGCAGAGAAGGACGCAGGGATGCTGTGCGGTGCGCGGGGCTAGCAGGGAGTTGGCGGGAGGGACGCTGTTCCAAGTGGTGATCCCTGGCGGGTTGCCGTCTGCAAAGAGCTGATAGGCCTGCAGAGAGCTGATGCTGTCCTGGAGAGGAACCGCAAAGGCTCTATTGAAGGTGCTTTTGACGAGGAGGAGCTGACTTTGCTTGGAGGAGGAGCAGAAAATCAATCATAAGCGCTTCCGTCCCGGCGCTGGTGGCGTCCTACGCGCTTGCCTAGTTCCCAGCCTCTCGCGACGAGCAAAAGCCGCTCGCTGGTTCGCTCAGCCTGCCCTGCCCTGCCCTGCCCTGCTCTGCTCTGCTGCCCTGATTGCTTAGAGTCCCTCACATGCACGTAGTGCACAGTACCATTCGGCCCATTCCATACCCCTGCGCGATACTGCAGCCTCCTCCCAGCGATCATCACCCAAGTAAGTCTGTAGCTGCCGGTAGGCGACAAGTGCATGCGAGCGCCGAGACAACGTGGAAAATGTTCGCTCAAACTGCTCCAACGCAGAGCGGCGCCGAAGTGAGACCACGCTGGACTCGGACTCGGACTCAGACTCAGGCAGTCACTAATTAGGTTTCGGCAAGAACGGCGAGTCATGGCAAGCACATGGCTTGGCAACATCCATCCCACTCGTGTCAAACGGCAGGAACAGCAATCCCTGCCATCACCCTGCCCACGCTTCGTATACTGGCAACATTCCACTTTACTCAACTCCTGTACCTCGGCCGGGCACGGTGGGAGGTTCTCGGCAAGTGTCACAAGCTCTGTGCTACATAGCATACAGACAAACACGGCTGCAGCCATAACTGTGACCCACGCGTACGAGCAAGCCGCAGCACTGAGACAGGGAACGGGAACGGGACCAGGACCAGCCTACTTTGGTTGACACACAAACGCCCCGCCAGACGTCTGGCCCTCAAAGAAACACGCCGACGGGTCTCCCAAACCTTTTATCGCGTGCATCATCTACGCCTGTCCCTTCCTGGGAACTGCTTGGGGAGACACCTCTCAGCTTGATATACTGCTCTCGTCACTTCACTCGCCATCGGCGATCCTCCACTTGTGGCACGACCGTCAGGACCCGACTCACGAACCGAGAGCGTCTGCCGTCTGCTTCCGACGCGACTCGTGGGCGCCTAGACTTTGCAGACTGCATACAGCTGATATAAACTGGGAATTGGACGGTGGGCCCTGTCAAGGACCAGCCCGCGCTGCATGATACCAGTGTCAAGTGTCCAGCTGCAGTGCCCAATCAGGCATGAGCCGGAGGAATATTGACCAAGTCATGCAAGTGTAAAGCGCTGAGCCAAAACACACCGTCACCAATGCATTCGCCGGCTGATCTACCATACCTCCGCACTTCCACCAGGCTGGGCGTATGTCCTTCACCTCGTTTAGTCAAGCATCCTCGTTGAGTTCTAACTATCGGTAGGGAAAGGAGCAGCACGGTAGGTCCCGCTTCTTAGTACCTAGCCAGCAGCATATCTGACTGAACAAGCCCAAATATTCGACGTCAAGTTCTATCCCTACACCGATCCTGACGAAGATGCAGTGTTTGCAGCGGTCGGTGCGGCAGATGTAGGATCGATGAATGTCTTGACGCAATACTGCACGCGTCCATAATGAGTTTGTCTGACCTACTGCAGGTTTTCATCTGTCGACCCTCGCTAGACCCAGAGCAGTCTTACGAAGTCTTGCGCTGGTTCCGGGATGTTAATGTACGTACTCGTACCATACTCATGGTCCTAGTGTACGTGTTGCAGGGTTGCACTCGCTCATCTCTCTGGCAGAAAGAAGCGTCGCTTAACAGTCTTGTCTGGTCCCAGGATCCCACCACAGGCGATCCTTTGGTCTGCGTGGGCGGAGCCAACTCGTCTAGGATCGACGTCCTGAACGTGGTGACGGGTGGAGTTGCAAGGGTACGTAATGTCGTAACAAGCGCAGCGTGGCGCTCCCCGGAAAGGAAGGCCATTGACAGCTCACCATACTGTCCAGGCAATCAGGGGTCATGGAGCAGTGAGTATGTCCCGATCTGCGGAGCCCACTCCATTGCTGAACATCCACCTCCAGTCTATCAACGATCTTGCCGTCTCTCCTCTGTCTTCAGCGATCCTGGCTTCAGGTTCTGCCGACCACACAATCCGTCTGTGGAACTTAGACCCCGCATATGAGAAACAACCCTGTGCCGCCATCTTTGGCGGAGGTGGGCACAGGGATATCGTCCTTGCCATTGTGCGTCCTTTGTTTCTACCATCCTGTAGCAACGACACTAACCTCCTCACCAGTCTTTCCACAGCAATGGCCGCTACTTACTTTCTGGCGGACAAGACACTATGGTCAACTTGGTAAGGACGAAGTCGTTACCTAGAACGTATTGCAACTTCTAACTCCTGCCAGTGGAGTGTTCCACAATGTCCTGATGCGAACACTGGCACGGACAAACCCACAACTGTATACTATCCACATTTTTCTAGCACCGAGGTGCACCACGGCTACATAGATTGGTACAGTTGCGTTCAGACTCTACCTTGTTCCATAGCTGCTGACGCACCAGCTAGTGTCAAGTTCCATGGCGACCTCATTCTTTCCCGATGTAGCAAAGACCAGACTGATGGCCAGGACGAGAAAGAGCAGGCGAAGAATTACATACTGTTATGGAAAATCGATGGCTTCTCGTCAGACGATCCCACGTGAGCTACCGCTAACCTTGAACAACTACGTTCATCTTCGCCGCATGCTGACTTACGCGCAGACCGGACCGCCCTCCTGTACCGGCTCCGGGTGTACATACACGTTCCGCCTTTGGCAAGCGGTTCCAACGCCTATTGACATTCGATATGCCTTACACGAGTCAATTCTACATCCGCTTCAGCCTCTTTGATGCTCCTGGCCATCGTCCAATCCTGGCAATGGGGAATCTGAGGACCCGGATGTTCTTCTGGGATCTGCAAAGTCTGGAAGAGGCCCAGGAAGGATACGACGAAGTGACAGCTGGATCCAAGCGCACGGGCGGGAAGAGAGGCGGACGTGGTCGGGGAATGCGTTCATCCATCCCGGGTCCAACCTGGGTAGAGAAGAAAGCACGGCGAGCTTTGCATCTAGCAGTGAGTACCTATGCTCAATGGCAAGCTTATTACGAGGCTGTGGTTTTCGCTAACACTTGACACAGATGTCAGCGCGTCTAACAGAAGCGCTATGTCTTCGGAGCGCAAAGTCGACATCGGCGACGCCTACGCCGCCATAGAGGCTCACAAGATAATCTCCTCCCCAAGCAACAGCACTGGTCGCAACAACAGGAAAGACCCGGCTACCGACAGATCGCGTGGAGTAATTGTGGGAAATGGTGCGTGGCTACCGGCGACAGCGCCATGGTGAACATTTTCAAGCGTTGGGACTAGGAAATTCCTCCATGATGATGTCAAGCGGATTGGGAAAAAGGCAAGCCATACCAAAGAAGCTGCCCGCACCAGCGAATGCGAAAGACAAACTCCCAGATTACGTTCCGCTTTACACGTCCAGCATGGTACGGAGTTTCTGCATGCTGCGTTTGGAGCGAGCTTCGGGGGGGGGTTCTCCAAACTTGGCGTCCGGCTCAAACTTGCAACTCCCCTATATACACGTTGTTCTCGAGAGGGGATTTGCGTGGCTTCTATTGCTTTTTGCGTCGGAGCACTTTTGGTTTGTGGTCTGTTTTGCTTGCTTCGGTTGTGTTTTCGTGTTCAACTTTGCGCTTTTGTCGATATTGCTTGGATCCTGCTCTGCTCTGCTCTGCTCTGCTCTGCTCTGCTCTGCTCTGCTCTGCTCTGCTCTGCTCTGCTCTGCTCTGCTCTGCTCTGCTTTGCTTTGCTTTGCTTTGCTCTAGTTGAGATGCTACACTACTCCACTAAGGTACCTACCTATGCCTTGTAATGCCTGTAATACTCGAGTGCGCTACATACCGTATACTCGTAACCAAGTCTTCTTGAACGCTGGATAAAAGTTACATGGTTGAGTGCCCCCATGGGGGAACGCAGGAACAAGCAGGGCACGGGCCAATGACGTAGACCGACCGCGGCAGAGGAGCAGCTTGTCTTGTGACAGGCCAGCCTCTTCCCAATCGGGGTTGTCGTGCTTTCGACTAGCAGATGCAGAGACACGCCTGACACACCTACTTGACACACTTCCCACGAGACGTGTCGCGTGCTTCTCCTCCTCCTCCTCCTCCTCCTCCTCCTCCTCCTCCTTCTTCATCTCAGCGCATGAGTGTGTTATTGAGGTTCTGGGCTGTTCTTGTTTTGTTGCTGTAGACCGTGTGGTAGAGCTTCTGCGACCTGGTGTCGTCCCAGTACCCGTATCTTCTGCACCCGCACGCACTGCATCTGCACTCCGCCATGCTTCCATCCGTAGCCAGCTTGCTGGTAGCTTCAGCCGTACTGCTGTCCATTTGCAGTGCATCAACCTTGACGCCTCCTGTCCTTCCACTCATTGTCCGCAACCCTTACCTGTCAACATGGCTGGGGAATGCGAGGGATGTGCCTTGGAGCGAATGGCCCATGTTCTACACTGGCCAGCATGTAAGTAGTATTGGTCAATGGTCGTTCCACCCCATTTCAACCACCATGGGCTGACGTCCAATCCAGATTGGATTCGGTGTACTCGCTAGTGTACCATCAACGAACACAGTATACCCTCTGCTTGGCCGTCCACACGACTCGCTTGATTCGCAATCGGATGAGTATGATACTTTGAACGCCAAATGCGCAACCAATGCGTGCTGACTGTTGCTAGCTACAATGTCTCCTTCCCCGTCTTTGTTGGGGCGAAGTACGATGCTTCAATCACCAATCTCACTTACCAAATCCCTTCCAACAATTCAGCCAGCTCGCCGGTCGAGATCATCCTGTCCTTCCTTTCACCCATAACCCCAACATCTACTCTGCGCCAATCTATACCTGCCGCTTATCTCACCATCTACGTCGAGGGTACCTTTGATATCGACGTGTACGTCGACCTGAACGGACAGTGGGTGAGCGGCAACCGGGAAAGCCACATCGAATGGAAGCTTGAGCAGACGGATTTCGATGATGCGAAGAAATTGAAGACATGGAAGGTCAAGAGAAGTCACGAACAGCTGTTCACGGAGTGGAATGACAGAGCCGAATGGGGCACACTTGCCTTTTCCGGTCCTTCGGTGGGTGCCCAGCAAGACCGCCCAACAATGCTGCATTGTATGCCAGGTTTCCGACTGACAGACCGAATAGGATGCCGAGCATGAGTGCGGAACATCTGCTTTGCTCCGTCACCGCTTCGCGAAGACCGGCACGCTCAAGAACGAGATTGACCACAACTACCGCAATATCATGGACGAGGAGCCGGTGTTTGCCTTCTCTAAGTCATTCAAGCTTGCATCCAATTCCTCGTCGGCAGCAGTATCAACTGATAAGACACTCTACACCATCGCGCTGCTCCAGGATCCCGTAACTCAGTATGCTTCTGCGCGAGGCCTGACGTACATGCGACCGTTGTGGAAGACGTGGTTCTACCCAGACGCTGCGCTTACGACCTTCCATTACCTGGATTTCAAGAGTGCCGCCAAGCTCGCGCAGAACTACTCAGATCAGCTTGCAGTCGATGCATACGCGTCTGGTTCCTCCTCATATGTAGACATTGTGGCTCTGTCAGCACGGCAGGTCATGGGCGCCACCCAATTTTCCGGAACCGCTGAAAATCCTATCCTCTTTCTCAAGGAGATCTCGTCGAACGGAAACAGTCAAACGGTTGATGTCATCTTCCCGGCCTTCCCATTCTTCCTCTACACGCAACCGAGGTGGCTGGCATACCTTCTTGAGCCTTTGCTCGAGCACATGTTGAGCGGTCAATATCCCAACAAGTACTCTATGCACGACTTGGGAACCCATTTCCCGAACCTCACTGGCCACGCTGACGGCAATGACGAATACATGCCCGTCGAAGAATGTGGTGACATGCTCATCATGGGCCTGGCACTAGTAAACTCGCTGACGTACGGAGCGGGTCACGAACCGCAATCGATATGGTCTGTGCCAGGAGAGGAGCATGTTATCTCTCTCAGCGATGACCACCAGAATCCATTCGCACTACCAGCAGCCTTGGAAATGCGTGAGGATGTTTACGGATTGGATGACAGTTGGGGAGGATCTACCCAAGGCCTGAAGCAGGCGAAGAAGTGGCTCAGCAAGTCGTACAGGCTTTGGAAGCAATGGACCGGATATCTTGTCGAGTACACTCGAGCCTCATAACCAGCTCTCCACCGACGACTTTGCGGGCTGGCTGGCTCTGCACACAAACTTGGCTCTCAAAGGCATTGTGGGCATCAAGGCAATGAGCGAGCTGGCAACGGTCATGGGTCACGACGACGAGGCGAAGCATTATCGCAACATCTCCGAAGTCTACATCAAGCACTGGCAGAAGCGAGCCATCTCCCGCGACGGCACTCACGCAAAGCTTGCGTATGACTGGTACGGTAGCTGGACTACGCTGTACAGCCTCTACGCCGACGCAGTTCTCTGCTTCCACCCGTCGACCACGAACGCTTCGTCCGCCTCAAAGTTCGCCACTGCGTCGAGAGCGGACAACATGCAGGACCCGCTCAATCCGCCAGCTGAAGACTTCATACCGGACCACGTCTACAAGATCCAGAGCAACTGGTACAGCGAGGTGATGCAGCGCTATGGCCTTCCACTCGACAACCGACACCTCTACACCAAGTCCGACTGGGAGTTTGAGGCCGCTGCCGTCGCGTCGCGCAAGACGAGAACTCAGATCCTTAACGCCGTCTCCAAGTGGTTGAATGAGACCGAAACAGACAGGCCGTTTACGGATCTGTATAAGACGGAGGAGCATGGTGGGTTTCCTGGTCCGAACTTCTTCGCTAGACCGGTCGTGGGCGGGCACTTTGCGTTCTTGACGCTTGAGCGCGCTTGCGGCGGTAGGGCGATGGAGGGGCTGGCGTTCTTGGATGAAGAATAAGGGGATGTATTAGGGTATTGCTAGAAGGGGTGACGATGAGTGTTGGTTTTGGGCTGTCAGCTGAGCTGGCTTGGATGATATGGCAAGACGAGAGCACTTGTGCGTCGCATCTTGCTGAATGAGCCAGTTTGGATTTCTGTAGTCGGATGACATCAAGGAAGTCCATGAAAGTGCGTTTCTTTGATACGTTTTCCTGGTGTCTTTGGATCTTTATAGCTGTTCTGTATGCTCTGCTTGATCGTCCCCAGAGTACGGCCTTGGAGCTTGCTGCTGGAGACCAGCCCCCATCCGTTACCCCGATAGAGGGTGAATGTATTATGCAAAGACGGATTTGCTATGAAGTGAAGTGTAAGCGGAGGGGAAGTAGAGCGTGAGCAGTGCCAAGGTGCTGTTGTGTGAGTGAATGAACCATGAACCCCGCCTTCAGCCACAACTTCATCACCCCACCCCCACTTCAAGCCATCGTCTGCCCCGCAGTTCCTTCATCATCGGGCCTCGGAATCAACAGAAGATCTGCTTCCATACATCCTAAGACTAGGAGGCAATGGCTTGCTTCAATTCCCCTCTGTTCCCTCTTTGCATTTGGCATACCGACAACCTCAGACTCTGAGAAAAATCGGGCAGGGCTGATCGAACAAAGAGCTTGGAGAAGCAGTATACATCATCATCGTCATCATCATTATCAACATGAGCAAGGACACAATGAAGGCCGTCGTCTTCAAGGGCCCTAAGAAGGTCGTGATAGAGGACCGGCCAATCCCAAAGATCAAGGATGCAGGCGACATCATCGTCAAGGTCGACTACACAGCGCTATGCGGCAGGTAATGCTTAATGTCCGACTCCAGACTCAGTCTGCCATACTGACGAGAGCACAGTGAACTGCACGTCTTCCGTGGGCACCAGCCCTCCCCAACCGACTTCATCATGGGCCACGAGTTCACTGGCCACGTCCACGAAGTCGGCTCCTCCGTCTCCTCATTCAAACCGGGCGACCTCGTCGTATCGCCCTTCACCACCTCCTGCGGCGAGTGCTTCTACTGCAAGCAAGGCTTCTCGTCACGGTGCGAAAAGTGCATGCTCTTCGGCAGCGCAGTCCTCGACGGCGGACAAGCCGAGTACGTGCGCATTCCCTGGCCGAGAGCACCGTCATGAAAGCACCAGAAGGCATCAGAGAATCCGCGCTCGTGCTCATGGCAGACATCTTCCCCACGGGTTACTTCGCCGCGCACAACGCGTTCAAGGAGCTCAGCGAGGCGCAGCAGAAAGAGGCCACCGTCGTCCTCATCGGCTGCGGTCCAGTCGCGCTGTGCGCTCTGCTCAACATCGTGGATTACAAACCCAAGCACCTGCTCGCCGTCGACAGCGTGCCGAGCCGTCTCGAGCTGGCCAAGAGCCTGGGCGCCGAACCGTGGAACTTCCAGACCGATCGGGAGGGCCTGGACAAGCGCGTCAAGGAGCTCACGAACGGCAGGGGCGCCGACGTCGTCGTCGAGGTCGTCGGCCTGAGTCCCGCTCTCAAGATGGGCTTCGAGCTGCTCAGACCTTGGGGTATCATCTCCAGCGTCGGCGTGCACAATGGCGAGGTGAGTCGTGCACTCTCGTAGCCCCCTCCCTTCCTTTTCCCCTTCTGCCCTTTCCAAAACAAGAAGAAAAAAGAAAACTCGAACAGGAACCAAACGACATTGTGATCATTTCGGCTGACGTGTGCGCAGATCCCATGGAGCGGAAACCAAGCCTATGGCAAGAACCTCCGTATCCAGATGGGCCGCTGCCCTGTCCGGTCCATCTTCCCCGAAGCGCTCGCCAAGCTCAAGCAGAAGCAGGATCAGCTGGGCTTCATGGCGGATAAGATCATGCCGTTGTCGCAGGCGGTTGAGGGATACGACATTTTCGACAACATGAAGGCACAGAAGGTCATCTTCGAGGCGCAGAAGTAAGGGTGAACGATTGCAGAAGAGGTTCCGCTTTTGCATCGTTCGTATCGGGGAACTGCTTTGGGGTTGAATCGATTGGACGGCGGGGCCGACGTGGCCTTGTGGTTGGAGCCTGCTTCCTTGGGATAGCGGATTGTATTGCCCTTGGTGAAGGAACTTGGAATGTTTTTGATGAGTTTCTCTTTTCTCGAATTGGAAAACATTTTGGTTCGTTCTGTTCGAATTGACCTTCTTGTACTCTTTTAGCGACGACGACAAACACAAGCAAATCAACGAAGAACCAGATAAAATGCTCAGCGGAGCCGAGAAAGCCTAACCTGTCGTACGTGATCCGGGTTAGGGGTTAAGGTTAGGGTCGAATTGACTTTCTCATACGCCATACTAGGGGTATCGGCAATCGAATCTAAATTACATGGGACTGACATTTCCCCGGCCCGCAACACGGGCAAGAGAGCCCCCTTCCCCCCCCCCAACCCCCACCCCCAACGATAGCCCAAACGGGTCTCAGTGCCCCTCAGATCATGTACCGGTAACCCTTCTGCAGCTGCCTCGCCGCCTGCAGAGAGATACCCTCCATCTCAGCCGTCTTCCTCAGCTTGGCCATCTCCTTGTCCGACAGCTCCTGGTCTTCACTCTCCAGGCGCTCGAGTTGCTTGTTCTGATGCTGCAGGTAAAATCTCAGTATGATGGCGCAGATGGCAGCGATTGCCTGCAGCCCGATGCACACGCCCAACGCGGGCCGGTAGTGCGGGGCGGAAGAGGGGAAGTAGGTGAACGGCGTCCAGATCGACGCGGCGTTGCCGACCGAGTTTATGAAGGCGAGCGCGGCCGCGCGCTTCGCGGGCGGACGTGGAATGGCGTTTGCGATCCACGCGTAGATCTATACGTCAAGGGTTTGTTAGTATACGAAAGTTTTTTTATTTTTTTATTTTCGGGGCAGTACGGTTCGCGCATGCGGGGTGGGGGGAGGGACTTACGGTTCCGTTCATGGTGAAGACGAAGATCATGAGGAAGAAGGAGAAGTAGCGCGCGCCGAAGGAGCTGGTCGTCATGAAGATGATGAAACCGATGATAGTGACGGGGATGGGGTAGATGAAGAACCAGAAGCGGTTTCCGACGCGGTCGCTGATCGTGGAGTGTGCGAAGGACCAGAAGACCATGAAGATGTAGGGCGGTGCGACAAGTAACAACGAAACGATGCGGCTGTATCCGAGTGTGGCGGTCAAGGTGGGGAAGAAGTTCTGGAAGCCTGCCGCGCCGGTGATGCCGTGGTAGGCGATCGCGAGCAGGTATGTCTTTGGGTCCGTAAAGGCCAGCTTCATGCCCTTGATCTGACTCATACCGCCAGCCTCGTCTACATCCGCCTCTGCCGCATCGATGGCCAAGCGTCGATTGGCAACGTGCTTCATCTCAGGGGAGAGCTTAGACCAGGTGTCTGGGAAATCGGGAAGGATAAAGACAACAAGGAGGCCGACCTGTGAACTACGGTAAGCCGGAATCTCGCAGGAGAAAGTTCATCCACACTTACGAAGCAGGTGATGGCCCCTCGATAATGTACAGCCACTGCCATGCATCCATTCCTCGTGCGCCCGCCAGACCTTTGAGGATACCGGCGGCGATCAAGTTGCCGAACGCACCACTGATCAGGGATCCAGAGTAGAAGATGGCCATGCGAAGGTTCAGTTCCGACTTTGTGTACCACTTTGACAGATAGAATAGGACACCCGCGAAGAACGGTGCCTCGACGATCCCAAGGATGAATCTGCAAGCGACAATCTGGCCGTATGTGGTGACTTGGCTAGTGAGGGCCGAAACGAGACCCCAAGCGATGGTGAAAAAGCCGAGGTACCAGCTGGGCTTGCCGGCGTAGTTCAACAGCAAGTTTGACGGAACCTGCATAAGAACGTAGCCGACGAACAAGATGGACAGAGCCGTCTGGTATTGGTCCGCCTTCAGGTTCAAGTCCCTTTCAAGTCCCTGCAAGCGCGCTGCGGCATAGTTGTTCCTGTGATCGTCAGCAAGAAAATCCCAGTTTCAAACAGCCGCACGGATTCGACATACCGGTCGATATAGTTCATAAGGTAAACCAAAATCACCAAGGGCATGATGAGGCTATCGATCTTTCGCCTGAGCTTCTTCTGGACAACGAGCTCCTCCGGCGTCAGTTCGGACAGGTGCAGCGCCTCCGCCCTTTGCGAGGGCGACAGCTGCAGGTCATGGTCGTGGACGTATTCGTGGTGAGCAAGGTCGCCCTTCTCGATACCGTGGACGGGGAGTCCGACATCTTGCGCCCGGGAACTTGATAAGGAAAGGTCAAGACAGAGCCAAGTTGCGCAGACAAGAGAAGTCAAGAAGTTAAGAGAGGAAACAAGACCTTGGGGGGCGAGTCTAGCGAGAGGTTTGGCGCGCAGACAGGAGCATTAAGAAACGTGCTCGGCGGAAATGCGGGAGGATGGGGGATGTGGGGAAATTGTGGAGTGCCGCGCACGGAGTACGGGGTACGGGGTACACAGCGTGCTGGACCTATCAGGTGCGCCCGGCAGTTCGCCGTTTCTCTTGGTTTCATGCGGCTAGGCCAAAGGGCCCGAGGCTTCACAGTGCACCTCGGACCAAGACAGAGTCGAGAACGCCGAATGGGCGGATCGGGAATAGCCATTACCTGACTGCGGAGACGGGTCGATTGACCTGCAGCCATGTTTCCACCCTCACGCACCCGGATATCCGCCGCCCATTCCTTAGGCGGCCTGTAAATCGCTACTGCACCGGCTCCGCCGCAGTTGCATTGCGTTCTTCTGGCTAGCTGGGCGGCGTTTGGACGCTGCCTCTCTCAGTGCGCGGACATCTCACCGCGCCAAGGGCTTTCTGACCGCGCTGATCATCCGCCAGCGCCACCCACTCGCACGTGGATACGCCCCCTGCGTATTCATTCAGATCAGAGTTGCAGCACGGTTGAACTATCGAACATGCGCCATCGCGACGCACATGGACATCGAAACCTGGTGCACGGATGAAGCGGTGGCCTATACGACAGTTCTATGCGACCCGACTGGGACGGATGCGCCTGGCCTCGACACGTCCACACGAATCTAGTCGATAAGGGCGCCCGCGTGTACACTCGCATTACGCACTTCCTACGTACAGGAGGGAGCGGTCACCGAATCTCGGCGGACATTTGACCAATCGCTTGCACCGATGTTCTCTGTACGTCCTTTACGAACCTTGGCGTCACTTTTCTATTGGGCTTGACAGGCTTGGTCTCTTGGATTGGTAGTGTCTTGGCCCGAACGCAATCAGTCGATTCAGTCCTTGGGAGGCTGGTCACGAAGTACATATATCTCCTTCCGCGGTCTACGACTCATGTAGGCCGCGGGGTACCCCTTAGCGTGGGGGTTTTGCAGGCGGGGAATCACCTATTGAGCGTTCCGTCCCAACTCTGATAGTCTAACCGCACCTCAGCTGTTTCTGCTTGCGCCTAGAATCAATTGACCTTTATACGACGGCATGGGATGAAAGAAAAAGGCGCAGTCTCCTCTACACAATCTTCGAAGGAGTACATGAGTTGTTTCCTCAGTACGAGAGACGGCCGAGGTAAATTGGGGGTCGCTGCATGACCTGCAGCCGCCCCTAGATCAGCCAAGTCTGCATCCCTGCCGGTGCCCGGACCAAGATCGTCCGTCTTGCGGGGAACTTGGGGATCCCGCTCCACTTTAACGTGTCGGCTCTGTACTCAGTATAACTGGTTGGTTGGGAAGCTGAAACTCAGCTTCATCCAGCGCATTTCCTTCTAGAATTTCATCTGATATCATGGCGAGCGCGGGCGAGAGCGAAATCCACACGACAAGTCAGCCAAAGACTGCCCAAGACTACGTCGAAGATGCTGGGTCTGGCCTCGGACCAAAAGAAGCTTTGCATCATGGCACACAGAAGCACGGAGATAGAGCGCTAGCGATTGTCGGCAACGAGCACATTGAGTTGACCGATGAAGATGTATGCCCTACTGGCTTGTAGCAACAAGAAAAGGATACAGCGGACTGAACTCCTTTAGAACAAGCGCATCCGGCGCAAGACCGACAAGGTCATCCTTACCATTCTTGTCTGGATCTACTTCCTCCAAGTATGCTTTTCGTTCGAAAGACGGACGCCCAAGACGCTGACGGTGTGATGAAAGATCTTGGACAAATCTGTGCTCGGTTATGGCGCACTGTTCGGCCTGCAGAGAGATACCCATCTTGTGGGCAATCAATACTCGTTCGTCGGTTCTGTTGCGCCAATTGCGCAGGTCGTTGTACAACCCTTCACGTCCGTCCTCATCGTCAAGGTACCGCATCGGATCTTGATGCCCAGTCTATGTTTGGGCTGGGGAATCGCTCAAGCGGCAATGGCCGCATGCAACAGCTACGGCAGTCTCGTCGCGGCTAGATTCTTTCTAGGCTTCTTCGAGGGAGGCTGCCTACCCTTGTTCAGTGTCATAACAACGCATTGGTACCGACGACACGGTGTGCCACTTTCTCCGTCGTCTAAGACAGCGAAGAGGATGACTGATTCCTGAGTAGAACAACCTCTGCGTGTCGCTGCTTGGTATGGCACTAACGGCATCGCCACCATCGTCGCCGCAGCGCTATCGTACGGCCTGGGTCATATTCCTTCAAACGTTCTTGCAGAATGGCAGATGTAAGTCCCGATCATACTCCTCGGTGGTTCTTGATCCTGACTTTGGCCTTAGCATTTTCCTTTTCGTCGGCCTCGTTACAATCGTCTCAGCGCCCATCGCGTACTGGCGGCTCGACAGTGATATTCCATCCGCTAGGTTCCTGACCGAGCACGAAAAGGCTCAAGCCATCGAGCGACTCCGTGCCAACCAGACCGGTACCGGCTCGCGCGAGTTCAACTGGAGCCACGTCCTTGAGGCCGTTATGGAGCCTAAGAACTGGCTATTCATCGGCATGTCGCTCTTGAACA
Source organism: Taxawa tesnikishii (nom. ined.) (assembly GCA_030247885.1). Taxonomy (NCBI): domain Eukaryota; kingdom Fungi; phylum Ascomycota; class Dothideomycetes; order Dothideales; species Taxawa tesnikishii (nom. ined.). The sequence continues at coordinate 1,039,793 of JAPDRO010000009.1, read as the reverse complement.
ATCTGGGGGCCGCCGTCACGAACACTTTCGGACCGCTCATCCTCGCAGGCCTGGGATATGACAAGTACACGACTTCGCTGTTGAACATGCCCTTTGGCGCTGTCCAGTTCATAATCATCATGCTCGCTTCGTGGGCTGCGCAGAAGGCGAAGTGGAAGTCTGCAGTACTGGCTACAATAATGCTACCGGTGATTGCTGGACTGGTCATGTTGTATCTGCTGAAACGAAGTGAGTGGTTCCGGCCCTGTTTCATGGGCCTATGACTAACGTGCCCGCAGCACCCAACGAGCAAGCGCCGTTACTAGTCGGATACTACCTCCTCGCCTTCCTCTTCGGCGGCAACCCCTTGATCGTCTCCTGGATCGTTGCGAACACGGCCGGAACGACAAAGAAGTCCACGCTCATGGGCCTTTACAACGCGGGCGCATCGGCCGGCAACATCATCGGTCCCTTACTCTTCGTCGCCAAGGATGCCCCGGCCTACCATCCCGGTCTCCGCAAGGTCCTCGCCGTTTTCGTAACCCTGGTCGCCATCATCCTGATCCAACTGGCCAATCTCATCTTCTTGAACAAGTTGCAGAGTCGAAAGCGTGTGGCGAATGGGAAGCCGGCCAAGATTCACGACCATTCCATGCAGGACACTTACGTCGACATCAACGCGGATAACGAGACCGCGACGGGGCAGAGGCTGGGAGAGAATGCTTTCCTGGATCTGACGGATCGGAAGAACGACGAGTTTGTGTACGTTTACTAGGCTTGTCAGATGTCGTATATCTCCATAAAGTACCCCACGAATATGAGGATTGGAGTACCCTTCCATGATATGTATGCATGAGAACCTGACCTGTCCTGTACCCTGTACGTGGCGTATGCGCGGTCGTAGTGGGAACAAAACCGAGCACGCCAAACCCCTTACCGCCTCGACTGGCACGGCTTGGGAATGCATGTACACGACCTCTTCCTCTCGGTCGTTGCCATTGACCAGACGCCAGCACAGCGCGAAGTATCGTGAGCCTGTAAGTATGCGCATCTTTTCGTGCGTGAAGAGCTCATCAGCCGTGGAAGGCAGTTCGAGCGTCCCAATGGTTGCAACCTGCCATGGGCTGGTCTCTAAAGGGAATTCGCGTTATACCGAAGTTGACCCCCCAGTGTAGTTTCGTCCGTTTGGGAAGGATTCGGCATTCTACGATTGGAAAACCGATCCCGGATTGGGAACCGATTTCCTCGACAAGGTGATGAGGTGACAAGGTTCCATAGCTGACATTGCCTCTCTATTTCGTTTTCGTCCGCGCTCTCATCAATCAGGAAAAATTTTCCTGTCGCGCAAACGCAAAACCCTGTCCCAACATGCGCGTGACACCATCACAATACATCAAGCTATCGAAACGTATCTCAGACTTCGGTATCCGTCTGGGGGCTGGCGGCCGCTTCCTCTTCCTCCGCATCTTCCTCCGCCACAGGCGCCGCCTTACTCACCTGCTCTTCCGGCTCAACGCCATTAGCATCCTCGCCATCAGCCTCGACATCGATCAGGTTTCCTTGAGCTCCGCCCTCCTGCTCCAACCGCAGGTACTCTTCCCACTCCGGGAACAGGTCCGCGTCGCCTTCGCCATCGACGGGTGGCACGCCGATCAGCCTGCTGACCTTGGTCTTTCCGCTCGACTCGAGACTGGCCTTCCACTCCTTGACGACAGCGGGCGCGCGGCTGGGCATGTACGTCTGCGCGAACAAGACGGCCTCGGCGGTGCGGTTGGTGCGCAGCAGGAGGTCGATACAAGCGCCTAAGTCGCCGACCTGCCACAGGCAGCTGAACGCGACATTCTTTGCGCCCGCCTCGTCGGCTTGCGCCGCCAGTTCCCGCAGGCCAGACTCGTTGCAGCTGGAAGTGTAAAGGAGAAGCAAACTTCCGAGGTCTTTAGCGTGCCGGAAACACTCCTCTGCAAGGGAGAGGTCCCAGCCTGATAGCGCAGCGTCGCCTACGGTCTTCCATTTGTGCTCAACATCGGCCTGACGGGCAAGCTCCAGGGCGATCTCCAAGCGGTTCAGACCGAGGGCGAGCTCGAAGCGGTGCTCGGGATCCGTGGCGACTTCGAGTGCTTGCTCCTTGTAGCCCTGGCCCTCCAAGAAGCGCGCGATCTTAGCCTTCTGGTCGTCTGGGATCTCGGGAAGCATATCATTTGCGGTATCAACTTCGCCGCGCAGGACAAGGGTCTGGTATTCGATGACTGAGAGGGAAAGGGCAAAGGAGATGACTTGAACATCTTTGTCGCAAACGTAGACGCGACCATCGCGGGGAAGGTAGCCTAGAACGTAGTGGGGCGAGTCGAAGTGCGAGATGGTGTAAGTCTGATCGCCGACGAGGTAGTTGAGGCGATTCGTACTGTTGGTGTAGACGAAACAGTCCCCAACCCATTGACCAGTGCGTACGCTGCCAAAGTTAGTGGCAAATCTCTGGGCAGAGATCGCTTCGTCACTGACCTCTCGTTGACATCGGTGATCACTTCGAACGCCGCTTCCACGCCGTCTTCGTCGACTTCACCTGCTTGTAGTGCGGCCACGTAGCTTTCACGGGAGAAGCGCAGGACGTAGAACGTGTCTTCACATGCAAGAGTCACGAGCTCGCCGCTCTCGGACCAGTATACCTAAGGACACCGTAAGCATGCTGCGTGAACACGTTCCAAAATTGAAGTCCCATGACCTACGCTTTTTGGGTCGACCTCAATTCTCCGGACTAACTGGCCGCTCTCCCAGTCGAAAAGGCCAATGCCACCCTGGCCCTTGACGCCGAGTAGCACGCCACCGCTGAGGCCTTCAGCTTGGTAGCCCACATTCAGCGTCGCCTTTTCCTTGAAGTTGCGGAAAGTCTTGACACTGAGCGATGACTCTCTGATAGCATAATCCTTGTCGTTGTCTTTCGAGCCCCAAGCGAAATCCAGAGCGGAGCCGAAAGCCTGGTTACGAAGAGCAAGCGCAGTGTAGATAATGTACTCTCCATCACCGCATACTGCGACAAAGCGACCGTTGGGAGAATGAAGGAGAGTCTGGGGGTAGATTTCGGTCGAGCCAAGGTCCTTGCTCGGAAGACTGAGAGGTTGTGCGTCTTTCAAGTTCTTGTCTGCTGCAAGGTTAGCGTATGCGCAAACGCTGCTGCACGTCGCGTAGACCCACCTCCACCCTTGATGACGGACGTCAGAATCTCGCTGTGACGCGCCCAGATAATCTTTCCGGAGCTGTCCATCGACACAGCAGGTTCTTCTCTTCCCATCTTCACAACGACTGCACCATCATCGAAACCCATAGCAACGCCTTGCCGGCCCTTCTGGTAGCTGACACACCATGCTCTTTCCAATCCATAGCTCAGAGACTGCTCCAGCCTGTACGTGTTGGCGTGCCAGATCTTAACCGTACCGTCCTCCGAACCCGAGATAATCACTGGAAGTTCTGGGTGATAGCAAGCGAACGAGACATTGCTTGTGTGGCCCTCGAGCGTCGCAATCAGCGCCTTGGTTGTGTAGTCCCAGATCTTCACCGTCCGGTCATCAGATGTTGTCAGAAGGTAGGGCTTGTCCGATTGTGGGTAGTAGTCGACGTGGTTCACACCCTTCGTCTCGTGCGCCTCGAGGGTAAAGTTTGCCGTACTCGATCCAAAACTCCATATCTTGACCGTCCTATCCAAGCATGCCGATGCAAATGTGTTAGTGTCTTTCGGGTTGATTGCCAGACCCATGACATAGTGGCTGTGTCCTTCGAAAACCTGTATGCATTTCCAACCCCTGTCCCAATCCCAGAGCTTGATTGTCATGTCATCCGAGGCAGTCAGAACAAAAGGTTGCGAAGGATGCACCACAATCGCGCGAATATAATCGGGGTGTGCCTCGAACGATGTGATCTTTTCGGATGTGTTGTAGTTGTACACCCGTAATTGGAAGTCGTCTGAGCCGCATACTATCCAGTTCTTGCGGGCGATGAAGCGGCCAGCACGCACGGGTACGTCTGTGAGCTCGAAGGTCTTGATAATTGCTTGTGTCTCATAGGACCATATGTAGACGTGTCCGCTGTAGAGGGTAGTGAGGATCCATGGCTCGGTGGGGTGGAAGTCGATCCCCTTAACACGCTCTGAGCGGGCAAAAAGTTGCCTCTGTATATTCAGATTGACGTTAGTCTCCATGCTTGTTCGTACGGCTCTGCCGAGAGTTGTGCGATCCGTCAATTGTTCCTACCTTCACATCGAGACGCATTCTAGCGGCTGTCCCCGAGCTCGTACGCAAGGGGTTGTCGTGTGCTACAGTGAGAGGTTGGTTTAAATATGCAGGAGAGCAGCCTTTGATCTGCAAGCACAACAGCAGCCGACAACTTGAACAGAATTGCAAGAGGGTGGAGAGAGTAGTAAAGGGAGTAAATTATCGTGAATATCTGTAAGCTGTCAAGATGCGCTCCGCAACAACTGGATGTCGTTTTACCAATCCGGTTTAGCGTAGCTCTCAAATCGAGGGTCTCGTACTCCTTAGGCCATCTATACCACATGGTCTTCTGTACAACTTTCCAACATGTCTAGCAACCTCCCATGCACAAGAAACACCCACTCAAAGCAATTCGAATATTATGTGATAGGAAACCCACGCATATATTCAAAGTCTGGAGCTCGTCATCCGAGGAAAGACTCAGCAGCTTATCCCTTTTCACCCTTGTTGCGACTACAGATGAGGATAACCTGATCCCATTCTTCTAAGGTACTAAATTGACGGGTTGCTGAGTACTAGTCTGAGCGTTTGGCGTTCCTTTTCCTGATATCAGGTTCCTAGCATATCTTGTAAGAGTTCCAGTAAAGTGCGTACGTCGCCATTCCTTCCCTGGGCGTGCGCGTGAGGGCATGGATACACTCGGCTAACCTATCCAACTGGTGCTATCTATCGGGTGGATCTTCGCTGTACCGTGGAGGCGAGTGTGGAAAGAAAGCGGACGCAGAGCGCACTTCCATTCCTTCTGTGATCCAGACTGCACAGCACCTGGTGAGGACATGCATTGTCAAGCCACTATCGAACAACTGCGAGAAGGAGAAGCAGTGACACGTCAACAGTCCGAATGGGTCGTTGACGAACGCACGTAACCATAGCGAGCCTACACAGGAGTTACGGCCCAACTCGACCTGCCTGTTTGTGCGGTGACGGGTTTACACTCGAGCTATCCAAGACCGAGCCTTGGCTTCTCCTTTCTTGATGCCTTAGGCTATACGCAGCGATAGGCGACGGTTTTAGTAGTGATATGATGAGCATGCGAGCTGCGAGATACACAAGGTTGAAAGCGTGCGATGAGGGGGCTTCGCACTCAATCAGCCTTGACCATGACGCCTCCCTGCATCTTGCAGGCGGACTAAATGCCTCTTCTTCCTACAGGGTCAGTTCATCCAATAGTCAGGTACCATTTGAGCATAGCGGCACGACATGCGTGTACTCGGAGTCTACTGGTAGGAAATGACAAGGCTGCTGGCATGAGTTGGTGCCCAACACAGCATGAACCGTTGCGCTCTTGCAAATGAGAGAGAGCTATTTGGAGACAACAACACGGCGAAGCCTTCGTTGCCTTTGGGGCGCGGTCGGGCGATAAACCGTGACTAGTAGCAATGGGCTGCGTGGTTCTGGAAGTGATGCTGACTTGACGGCGCAGTAGAAACTAGGGTGTTATTCTTCATGCTGGAAAAAGCAGAGGGGATAAGCAGCTGGAGACCCACGTCCAGCGCTGCTCGTTCGCACTCCGCTCTCTCCTCAAGCCTGTTCCCATCGGCGCGCAGCATTCCTGCCGTGGTACCGTCATACCTTTCGTCATGTTGTGAGGCCGGCATTGATTGGTACCAGACCTGCCTCTTTGACCGGGAAGAGGCTGAGAGGGCTGAAAAGGCTGAGACACGGTGGGCCAGTCGCGTTGGACGCTCTTCTTGGCACAGTATTGCGGTGAACAACATCCTTCGCGATTATTATTGTCAGAGCGCTATCACCCCTCCGGTCTCGCTACTCTACTCCTGCAGGACACAATACAATCCCTATCCATCGTCTAATAGGCACAATACCAGGTCATTGTCCTTCAGTACATCTCCCAGGAACACCGAGACGCATCAGCCCGCGTCGAACACCACCAATTACCCGATAGAGCTCTCCCCGCATATGGATGCTCCTATCTGGAGTCGCATCACACTACAACGCGTGCGACCACACAGATAACGTGCTCGAGGCCTAGTCCGCACCGCGCAGGTGCGCTAGACTCGACTATAAGGCATTACCTTGGTACCTTTGCTCTGAATGGACATTGCAATCATGCCGCATCTATTCTCATTCGCGAGCAACCATGGCCAGCTTGAAGATATGCAAGAGCTTGGGGGCGACCACGCGTATGAGCAGCAGAGGAAAGGGTCCGTGTTTGGGAGACTCCAGTCATTGCAGAGGATAGGCAACTGGCTGAAGCGTGACGAGGAGGTCACTACACCAACACAACAATGGCAGCAATGGGATGAGCAAAAAGCACAGGAAGCATCGCGAGAGGATACTACCCCTCAGCGGAGACCAAGCCTATTAGGAAGGAGGATCTCAAGAAGAGTCATACCCGAACTGCCCAGGCCGCAGACCTTTCGGAGACAGAACTCTGAAAGAAGGGAAAGACTGGAACCTGTTGAGCCGAGTGCTTTCGAAAAGAGAGCCTTAAGTGCGGATCGGCGTACAGGGTTTAACAGGCAGAGACTCAGATCACCACCACCGACACATATTCCCTCACTGTCCGCCCCTGAAGTAGGCACGCCAGATCAATACCAAGCACTTACACCAGTAAAAGAACAACCAGGGCAGACCGGCGGTGAAGATGCATCAGGAGTCCGCGACGAGCCGATATCGGGCCAGCCACCCGCAACAGGCGAAGCACCGTTCCTGGATGACCATGAGGATGACGATCACTCGGAAGTCATGGACCCAAGAGAACTGCAGGCAGAACTAGACGCGAAATGGATCCTCAACCTCAGCATGCACTTTCGTGATAAGTCAGATCGCGAGAAATTCTTCGTAACATATGCGCAGGAACCAAACCGCTGGAGAAGAGTGACCGTCTCATGCGACTACAGGAATGCGCAACCGGACTCACTCGAAGCGGACCTTAGGACCCTGCACTACCAGCGTGACAAGAGTATGCGCATCTACGAAGCCATCCGAGAATCGTTACCAGACATACAATTCTACGACTCTGTCACGAATCTAAAGCTCGAAACGGATGACGGCAGGCTTCACGTACACGTTACTGAAGATGTCAACGAGATCATCGCCTACCCGTCAGCATCTCTCGTCCGGCACGTCGAATGTCCCTGCTACCGCGAGAGTGAACTGCACTTCGAATCACACCTATCTGGGTTTGTCTACAAAGTCAATGCCAGTGGCCGTACCTTCATTAAGAAAGAGATTCCCGGCCCGGACACTGTTGATGAGTTTTTGTACGAGATTAATGCCCTTGATTCTCTGCGTGGTTCTGAAAGCGTTATCCAATTCCATGGCCTTGTCACTGATGAGGGTGGAGACTTGATTAAGGGTCTTCTGATATCCTTCGCTTCTCAAGGTGCGCTCGTCGATTTGCTTTTTGATTACAAAGACACAGATGCTCTACCCTGGCCACGACGGGAACAGTGGGCTCGTCAGATCATCACCGGATTATCAGAGATCCACGAAGCCGGTTTCGTGCAGGGTGACTTCACCTTGTCCAACATTGTGATTGATTCGGAAGACAATGCAAAGATCATCGACATCAACCGCCGCGGGTGCCCTGTCGGTTGGGAGCCACCTGAGCTGAGCAAATTAATCAAGAGTGGACAACGCATCAGCATGGTCATTGGTGTGAAGAGTGATCTATTCCAGTTGGGTATGGTACTCTGGGCTCTGGCGGAGAAGGTCGATGAGCCCGAACGAGAAGAAAAGCCGCTTGTGCCTGTCACCGCAAGCGATGTGCCTGAGTGGTTCAAGTTCGTCGTTAAGAGCTGCTTGAGTGACCGACCGCAGCACCGGATGAGCGCAAAGAGCTCCTCGCTTATTTCCCCAGATCCTCTCGTGCTTATGAAGTCGCGGAAGCGGACATGAGGGTCTCGGACCGTGGCCTCACTAGCCACCGTTCCGAGAAGAAATACATAGATCCAAAAGATGCTGTCGACCTTGAGGATATCGATGAGTACAGAGCATACCAAGATCAAGCCCCGTCAACAAGCTACCGTTTTGACAGTTCCGGATCGTATATCATCGGGCAAAGAGGCCGGAGCCCATTGGATCGCCGCAGAAGAAGCTCACCATATGCTAGACCTGTGTCCAGTAGTGCAACTTCGGTATCTATGTCGCCCTCCCATGACACCCGCGGCACGCAATGGGAGCACGTCTGTCCGGTTGATGAGGCCAGTTCGCAAAAGGACGCTTGGATCTCGCTTACGACTACGCTTCGTCGGAGAGATCCCTTGACAACCAAGCAACTGCTCCAAAATCCGCAGGGAAGCCGTCTCACACCAGCCGTGCTAGTCATGTCCAGATTCAGGAACCTTGTACTGCGGATTCCGATCGCGAACTCATGCCTCCACCACTCGCTCCCTCTCCTCCACAAATGACTACACCCTGCTATCCGCCACTCTCATCGCTTCAGCAAGACCTCTCCGATACGCAGGGCTTGAAGCCGGCCTTTGCAGACCGCGATATCCCGTACCTGGCAAGAAGAGTACCTCGATTCGGGTCTGGCCCTGAGTTCAGTCCTCCCTTGCACCAGGACTCTGGCTTTGACGAAAGCATGATTCAAGCCTTGGAGCCATCCGCCGAACTCCGACTTGCTGACGCTGCCGCTCCTCTTATGCACGCCAATCAACCCTTATCAGTCAACGAACAACTGCAGGACAGCGCCGCTGCTACACTACACATCGATGCACAACTCAAAGACACAAGCAGCGCAACGCCCTCCCTACTCCCAGCACCGCTTTCCTACCACATCCCACTAGATCCTACACCTGAGCCTTTCACCGCCACCACTGCCCAAACCCCAAAACTACCCCCAGTTCTCCTCCTTCAGACACTGCAACAGGGGCAGAACACGCTCCGCTGCCATTGCCCCGGCAGCGGGAAACGAGCAACGACACCATCACCTTATCCAATGACCACGACTACGATCACGACCTAAAGCATGATGGGGAAGTAACGATCCTAGCGACAGCAACATAATGATTTCGAATGGAGAAAGAGCACAACGATCTGCAGCTCAGATCTAACCAAGATGACCTCAACACGGCGTCATGAGGGACAGGAGGAAGGGAGATGGAGCAGGCAAAGGTGTTTACTGCTTTGCATTTCCTAGGTGCGCAAAGGAGTACGAATACAGTAGCATTGTTTTTAGTGTGGATTCTGCTCGAGCTGTTCTTGTTCTGGGCTCAGTGACTGCGTCCGTTTGACCGCGTGAATCCGTATTGAGCATGTGTTTCTTTGCGGTCGGATGTGCCCTTGGGGAGATAGGTTCTTGATGGGCGCAGGTGCCTCGTGTAGTATGCAATAACAGTTATCTCTATACAAGTGCCCAACCCCCTTTATGCGCACAGACGGCGCAGCTGTCCAGCTCTCGAGCACTGCAGTCATATTGCACAAGCTACCGAGCCGTAAAGATGGGAAGGATTGAAATAATATGAGGATCATGAACATCCGTGGACATCTGTATACAACATGCTGGTATCTCAAACTGCTGGACGTGGCCAGGGTACCCCAAGCCGATGAGCGCCATACGCCCCGTCCCAAACACTGACAAGATACGAAAACGGCCAATGCCAAAGAGAACCGCATCCTCCCTTTAGACACCAGCCAAAACACCTCTCTTTCCAATCTCTCGAATCCGCCCGTTCCTCACCTCAGATCCGCCGGCGTGAGTGCCTGGACCACACTCGTTCCATCCACAAACCTAGTCCTAAAGATACGGTTGGCATTCTGGAACATGCCGTCCTTCAAAGAGACAACAATGAACTGCGAGCCCTTAAAACGGGTCTTGATCAACCGACCAATGTTCTGCGTGTGAGACAGATCTAGCGCGGCGTCAACTTCATCGAGGATGTACATTGGGGCTGGTGAGTATTGCAGCAGGGCCATGATGAGAGAAAGGGCGATGAGAGATCTGTGGTAAAAACGTTAGTCGATTGTTGGAAATAGGAGGAGAGGTAGGGAAAAACGTACCTCTGACCACCACTCAACTCGGTCAAACTCTGCTTCCACACTTTACCCAAACAGACCTTGACCTCCAGACCATCACTGATGGATCCGCCTTCCGGAGGATCAAGCTTGGCAGTGTTTCCCGGTAGCAGCTCGTTGAAGATGTTTCCAAAGTCCGTGTTGACCTTACTCCACGTCTTGTGCAGCGCCTCTTTCTTGTACTCATCGAGACTGCTGATCGTCTCCTCGATTTTCTTCTTGTCCTTGACGACGGTGCGCATCATGTTCTTCAGCGCAACTTCCTTCTTCTCCACGCTGTCGATCATATTCATGACCTTGGGATTGATCTTCTTCTTCATGCCCTGGAAGCGCTCCGTCACGCCCTTGAGACTAGCTTTGCATTCGGCCATGTTGTGCCCCGCGAAGTCGTACGGAGTGCCTGCGCGGCCGAAGGAGTCGACTTCTTCGGTGATCCAGTCGTGCTCCTTTTCCATTGTCAAGAGAGTTTGGTGGGCGGCTTGTTGCTGCTTGGTGTAGCTTTCGACCTGGTGGCCTAGCTTTTGCGCTTCGAGTGCTTCTTCGCTGATCTGGGCCGTCTTTGCGCGTGAGGTGGTTTCCAGGTCTTGCAGCTCCTCGTCGAAGCCCGATAATTTCGCCCGTTCGTCGTCGAGATGTGCTTGGGCGATGTCGTGAGCATCCTGGAGTTGCTTCCGTTAGTGCCTGGTCCTTCGAATGTTTCAGACTCAAGACTGCATGTGCTTACCTTCACGGCCTTTTGCTCGGCAACGAGGGCGGCGACCTCCTCTTGTTGCGTCTTCAAAGTCGTCTCGGCATCTTGTAGCTCTTCCTGTGCCGCGGCCAGATCGCTTCCGCACTGTTCTGATTCCAGCATAGCATCACGGACCTCCTGCTGGAGCGGTTTGACAGCTGCAGAGTTCTTAGACAAACTTTTCGTCAACTTGTCAAGAGAGGTTTGGAGCTCAATGAGCTTGCTGTCCTTGTTGTTGTTGAAGTCAATCATGTCTTTCTCGATCCGCTTAGCTTCCTTCGCTGCTTCATCTTGTCGCACTCTCGCCTCGGCGATAACCTGCTTGAGTTGAACAATACCAGCTTTCATGTCCGCCACAGCTTGAATAATCTGGAAGAACTGTTAGCTGCGGTGCATAAAGACTCCCGGAGTTGGATCACTTACGGATGAGGACGAGTTGCTGTTGATCTGCTCTTCAGCCAATCTAATTTCGTGCGTCTTGAGATCCAGCTCCTGCTTCATCCTCCTTGCCGTATCGAGCTTCTGCTTTTCCTTAGCCATGACAGCCTGTAGTTTCTGAAGCTGTGTCTCGTGCTGTTCCACCTCTTTCGTCAGTTCGTTGAGCTTCTGCAAAGTTACAAGAACGCCGCTGGATTGAGGAGAACTGCCCCCGACAATGTTCCAGAAGGGTCGTAGACATCGCCTTCGAGTGTAACACTCTTCATCCGTACTGAAGGATCGAAGGTCACCCGCTTGGCGGTATCTGCGTCTTCGCAAACAAGCGTAGAGCCGAAGACGTACTCCATAGCTGCGGTGACCTCGTCGTCGTAGCCAATCAAGTTCAGCGCGAGGTCAACCTTGCCAGGCGCGAGCTTCTGCGCAGCACCAATTTTCTGTGGTCTAGCATTAGTCTTGCTTCCTCGACTTGGAGCTGTTCAGTACGTACCTCCGCGGTTGCTCTGAAAGCAGCGATCTTGTTCAGAGGAATAATCGTGACCCGCTTGCGAAGTTTACCGTTCTGCAACAGCTGTGTACCGGTCTCTGCTGTGTCCACGACAACGTTGTATAGCCTACCACCTGCACAAATCTCAAGCGCTGTTCCGGCCTTCGTGTGGTTTTTGTCTAGTGTGAACAACTGTGCAACAAGCCCCTTCACCCGCGACCGATTGAAGTTGGGAGAAGGATCATTGTAGCTGAAATCGATGTTGGCAACTTTCCTTCTCAGACCATCTGCTTGCTCCTTGAGTTCCCTAATCCGCTGTTGCAGTCGGTCCTCCTCTTGATACATGCTCTCTTCGCGATCCGACTCGAAGCCAAACTTGCCCAGATCCGTTTCCAGCTTCTTCGCCTGGGCTCGCAGATTTTCTAAATCCTTCAGGAGGCCAGCATTCTCCTTCTCGGCCCTCTTCGCTCGCGGCTCGTCTTCCTTTACGCGCTTTTCGAAGTGGGCGATCTTGAGTTTGGCTTGCTCCTGCTCGGTCGTAGCGCCGCTGATTCGGTTGCGGGCCTCCTGGAGCTGGCCTTGGTAACCACCTTCTTGGCCTTCCTTCGAGGCTACTCCGGTTTGCAGCGTCTGGAGGAGTTCTTCTTTCTTCTCGACTTCCTCAGCCTGCTTCTGGAGCTCAGCGCTAGCAGCGTCGTACTGCTCTTGGAGCTTTTGGTGAGCGCGAGATTTCTCTTTGAGTTGTTTCTCCAGTTCCCTGACGCTAACCAAACTGTTATTCCGTTTTTCGACTTCTTCAGCCATGCTCGCATTTTTGAGGTCCAGAACTGTGGTCAAGCGGACCGTCTCGTGCGAGTGCGTCTTTACCTCCTCTTCCAACGCTTGAAACTTGCCGCCCTTCCTGAGCTCCTTGTCTCTTGCGGCTCTGACCTTCTTCATATCTTCCTGGATAAATGCAATCTCATTCTTCAGTTTCTCTGCATTTGCCTCAATATCCTTGGCACGCTGCTTCCTCTCGTTGAGGTCTCGTTCACTGGTACGCAACTTCTCCTTGCTCTTCAAGTAGTCGTAAGCCACCACCAATCGGGTCAGTCGTTCCAAGTCATTCTGGGTCTGTTGAAAATCCAAGAATGCCCGTTTTTCTTGCCTCAGCTTCTCCAGTTTCGGCTCGATCTCATCGCGCAACAACTCCTGGATTTCCTGAACCTTCATCTCCTTCTTAGCCATGGTTCTAAACGCCTTGTCCCGTCTATCCTCGAACATGCGCGTACCGGCCGCCTCTTCCACCATTCCTAGGATTTCCTCCTTTTTCATGTTCAGCACCTTGGTGATGCGCCCCTGCATAATCAGGAAGTTGGGGTTGTTGATGTTGAGTTGCACGGACTGGAAGAGATTTTGAACCGTCGTTTGCTGCGCGCGGTGTCCATTAATCAGGTACTTAGAGGTTCCGCCCAATACGATCTGGCGCGTCACGGAAATGGTAGGGTAGTCTTCGAAGCCAATAGGTGATTTGGCCTTGTCCCGGTTGTCGAACACGATAGTGACGGAGGCTTTCGTTACTCCAGCTTGACCGCGCTTGTATATCAGGTCCTGTTCCTGTCAGCGCATCGCCTGCGCCTGGCGCTTGAAAGTGAGAGGCGTACCTGTAGGTTCTGTGCACGCACGGTGCTCATGTTCGTGATGCCGAGCACAAAACATATCGAATCCAAGATGTTCGACTTCCCACTGCCGTTCAGACCTGTAATCGAATTGAAACTCTCATCCCTTTGCAATCTGGTTAGCGTGCGCGCGACCGCCGTGCTCAAGAGTCGCGTACCAGCCTGAAATGACGGTTCTGACGGCATACGACTTGAAGCCATCTATAATGACCTCGGTGACCCTCATTGCGACGAAGTGTGCGCTGTCACCTGAGCGCGATGTGCGTGGTGCTGTGTCGTGTTATACCCGAACTTAGGTGCACTGCTCGATCGATAAACAAACACAAGCCCGCAAAAGCGGCTAGCGAATCAAGGGTCCAAAACATGTGAAGACGCCAAGACCGAGAACATAAAAGATCAAATATCATCAAATGCCGAATCAAATGTCAATTGGTAAAGTAGTATGCTCCATTCTGAGTACGCCAAAAACCCTCCTGAGTTACTTGATCGTTGATACGTTCAGTCGTCGCCGCCGTTTGATTGTGCTGCCTTTACTCCTCCGCAACCAGGTTCTGACCCTCCCTCAGACCCTCGACAACAAGGTCCTGACCTTCTGCTCTCCTGTAAATATCCTTCACATCATCTAGGCCTTGTGTCAGCAGTATTCTGGAAACACCTTAGAGGAAGTCACTCACCTGTCACGGTCTCGAAGTGGCTGGTCGCGTCGTAGCTCTTGGAGATGAAGATGTTGTCGTTAACGCCACTCTCCAATGGCTCATAGATGGGAATTGGCGGCCCCATGAATTTCTCCTCAATCCTTCCTAGCCTGTCAAATCCGGCTTGAAGCTCGAGGTGGTGGTTGCTGGAGCCTTCCGCGATCGTGGAAACGATGGCAATGTAGTAACCCTTTGGAGCGACATTGTGGGCCCAGGAGACCATGGAAATGTAGATATCTGGGGACGGTCAATAACATGTATATGGACATACAGCCTGAACTGCTTACCGTTCTTCCGACCGACCTGCGACTGTGGAATGATCAACTGCACAGAGTCCGAGTTGTCGGTCTTCTCAATTGGGTGGTTCAAGATGCAGATGGCCTTGAGAAGATGGCCGGTAACCTGGACCTTGCCTGGGAAATAGGATGGATCCGCGATAATTTTCTTCGCCTTGGTCTCGAACTTCATGCCGTCACCCTCCTCTCCCCTCTCCTTCATTGTCGCTTTGATGCCGACAGCCTTTCCACCATCGTAGCGGACCTCATCGATGTCGGTGTTCAGCATGTAAGTACCGCCGTAGATGGCGCTAAGGCGTGCGAAACCCTGAGGAAGCTCGCCGAGACCGTAAAGAGGGTAGATGTATGGAGACTTGCCGTACCGTGCCATGGAGTTGACGTACAGCCTGATCCGCTCCACGGCATCCTTCGCCATGCCCTTCTGGGTGATGTACTCATCGGTTGAGTAGAGTGCCATAGAGTGGCCGACAAAGTCGCGAGTTGTAGCCTCAAGACCAAACTTGTCGTAGACTTCCTTCATGGAGCACTGGTGGATGTTCAACCCTGGACAACTCCATCAGTATTGACTCCTTTGCGCTAAACATGCCGGTGTGTCTACCGTTGTGTGTCGCTGGATCCTCCTCCTTGAAGTTTCCAACCCACTGAAGGAAATTCTTCGCCCTCCTCTTCTCGAACAGACCCATCAACGGACTCCTAAGTGCCTCACTCGCATCTGATGGCACCTTGGCCACGGTAGCCCTCGAGCCATTACCCTGTTGTACATAGCTACCAGCGATTTGCTTGAATTCGAGATACCTCGTAACGTCGGTGGAGACCAGAATGTTGGTGAGCTCGCCGTTCGACATTAGCAGCTTGGGGACAAGGTCGATGTTCCAGTCATTGACGCGGCCATACTTCTTCCATGGCTCGGTTCCGGCAGGGTAGTTTCCATACTTCTTGAACAGCTTGTTGAGGTCAGCGCTGGTGGTTCGTCGGGCGTGGAGCATGTGCTTACAGCTTCAATGTTGAGAGAGGCTGCCTCACTGTCATCCTGTTAGCACCACGAAGGCGAGAAGGTGGGGTGCTGCTCTCGTACGCTCCATAGTGGTCGTTGCGGTCGATGTGCAGGACCTTCTTGCCCTTGACACTGAGCACACTGGTCCGAAGTTAGCAGAAGCTCAGACATCCTTCGTAGTCCCCTCGTACCCGGAAAGAACACATTCCGTCAAGCCTACACAACTGATCAGTCACATCGTATGGGGACACTGCGGGGCAACAGTACCTGTTCCGAGCACAACAACATCGTATTCTGGCGCGATCTCGTCCATTATGGGTGGTGTATCTGCTGGTAGAGACTAGGAGATGTGAGTTCCTGGGAGAAATATGCAGGAAAACGTATGCAAGTAGTCGGTTGGAACTGGGACTATGCACTGTCCTGTCCAGTGATGCCAGTCTGCGGTGAGCTAGCGCGTTCCGGCCAATCAGGGTCCATCTCAAACGATGCCATCACCGGTTTAACATAGCATTTATAGCACAACCGCCTTAATGAGGGTTTCACAAATTTTGGACGAGTGCTCTATTCTTCCGTAGTCACACAAAGTATGCTACATGCTAGACTGAAAGACGGTTGGAGGCAGTTGTCTACACGGCTCCGGAGAATAGCTTTCGAGCGTCGTCGAGTCGAGTACTAATACATGTGATATACAAATTCTGTAAGCGCAGCCCGGACTACAAGCGTGTCCACAAGTCTCCTTAGCTATCTCGTTAAGGAGATCGAGGAGACCCTGGGTGCCTCGCCAATGCTGCATCTTAAGCCGCCTTTGCTTGTGTGCCCTCCGCTAGTGCATTGCTCTCTTGGAGCGGCTCATCCTGCTGTATGGTTAGGAAGAGACGGTGGAAGATTCTGGTCGTCTCTAACATACCTCGTACGGACGTGGGCTATATGCCTGGTCCCCCGGCGCAGGGTACAGGTTGACCTCCGGATCGTTCTCGGCTTCTCTGCGTGCATTCTCCCACGTATACCATCTTTCCGTCAAGACGTGCTTAATTGCTTTCTGGGTTTTCTTGACCTTGTACGCAATCGCTGTCAGCGCCACATTCCAGCATCTGAACAGAGCCAGTCATTCTTGTCATACCTGTCTTTCCCTCTCATCGGCCTCATATTGACCGTATCCAGCCTTCACCCGGTCTCTTTCCCAAGCCTCTGTCGCCAACCTGTTCCGCTCTTTCAGACAGACCCACCATAGCCTGTGCAAGTCTTCCCAGTCTTTGTTTCTGAGCTCTGCCACCGTCCAAGCCCGACCATGTGCACTGTCCATCTCCGGCGTGCTCAGTGTCGTCCTCTCTCTGTTGAAAAATTGCCATAGTCCGTGATCAGGGTCAACCTCGACCTTGCTGTGCCTTTCGGGATCATATACTGGCTTGGGAAGTTGCGAGACCGAGAGGGTTTGTCGCGGGCGAAGACCAGTACCACGGAGCGCAGAGGTTCCACGAATGCGATTGCGATCCCTGACTTCTAGCCGATGCGATGTCGAGAAAGACGAGGTCTGGGTTGCGGAGAAGGACGGGAGGAGGAAGGCCGGAGGGAGACAGAAAGGCCTGACGACTGCTGTTGACTGCAGAGTCTGTCCAAGTATCCTACATGGCGGCGACATTGTTGAATGACAGAATTCCCTATGAACGGCAAAGGGAGACGCGATGCAGTGACATGCAGCTGGAGCTTTGGAAGAGATTCTTGGAGGCCAGCTTCAATCCTCCCGTCTCCATACGGCTCAACTCCGGCATAAGTGTCCGCCCTTCTTCCTCGCCCTCTGATCTACTCACATCCTCCGTTTCTCAACCCCAACCACTCTCAAATATATCAAGAATGTCTCGGTGGCCAACATAACCTATAGGACCCTCTGCTTGTTGCGTTGCTAATGGATCCGGACCTTTTCGAACTCCTGGCCAACTCAACCCTGTTCATGTCCCATCCTGCATCCGCTGGTTACACACGCCCAGCGCGAAATTGCTGGCGTCCAATGCTTGCACCAACTATAAATGACCGTAATAGAGGGCGAAGCAATCGTCCGGTTGTACCAATGAGGACACGGCGTAGACCGCACGGCATGGCGCTGAGGAGCCGGTAGGGCCTAGCTGCACTCGGCCTCAAATCCTTAATGGCACGCCTAAGTGGTACCTGCGTCCGACTGGCTATGTATATTGATCGGTTTCTTCACCTTTCCCGACCCTTGTTCCTGTCCTTCCAAACTCAACTCAGTCCATTCGCTTCGCGTTTTGCCGTCATTTTCCTGCTTAAAACCCCTGTGGTTCAGCTCGTTTGTCGGCACAATGCCATCATATTTTTTCGTAGTCTGTGTGTATGCGTGCTTTTAAGTCATACAACATGGGCGTTTGCACCAAGAAGTATGTTACTACCGTCTGACTGTGCAGTCTGTGCACGTATATATGCCCCTTGTCAATGAAGCTGAACGATGCGACAGCGGTAGCATACACAAACACGACTTCTACCGCAACGCCCAGCTCCTCATATGTCACTGCGGCGCCTTCGGGTAGCTGTGTAGCGGATTGTTCTGCCAATCCATGGGGTCCATCAGAGATATCCTGGACGAAGCAGTTTCCAAACGTCACCTTGACCGCAGCAACAGTGGTTTATGTTGTCAACAACCAGACCAACACCACCAGGACCACCACACTATACGCTGACCTGCCACCGGGATTCACTCCTCCGCCCACAAATTCCGGAGGATACAGGATACTCGAAGTTACCTTGCCAATTGTTACCGATGACTATGGCAACTATTCCTCTTCGACAGTGACAATGTAAGAGCATCGAGGTGTGTATACAATGGAAGCTAACCGTCTAGGACTTATCCAACCATGTACATGGATTACCCCAAGGGCTACAACTTCTCTGGAACGATCCCAACCTCCGTCAACGGCGAACCCGTCTGTCTTACAGCTCCATCAAGCGGCATCTGGATCACGCTACCCCCAGCCCCTACAACAAGCGTGCTCTCAACCGATCCGGAGGATCCCTACGGCTTGCTATATACCACTGCGGCGTACTTTCAAAACTACGCGACAGAG
Organism: Taxawa tesnikishii (nom. ined.); assembly: GCA_030247885.1. Taxonomy (NCBI): domain Eukaryota; kingdom Fungi; phylum Ascomycota; class Dothideomycetes; order Dothideales; species Taxawa tesnikishii (nom. ined.). The sequence goes on along the minus strand of JAPDRO010000009.1, from coordinate 1,021,201 downwards.
GGATGGGCAAGAGTCTTTCCCAGTGAGGCTGCCTTCACAGAGTGCAGTATGTTGATGGCGGCTGCACCTGCCGTCGAGCTGTCAACAGCCGCCTTCGTGACGGCCACGATCACATCTCATGAGCTGCATGCACCGCCGTCTGCTTCTCCATCAAACTCGGCTCCTGCACCTTCGGGGGAACATCGGCCGAAGTTGCGCAACAGTCCGCTTCTGAAGTGGCCGCCACACTCACGGAAGTAGCTCAACAACCGGCATCCGCGGTAGCTGCGACCCTGCCCACAGCCAATGCTACTCCGTCCAATCCTCCATCCGCCCAACAACCTGCTCCAGAAGCGGCTACCGCTACTGCTCCGGAATCCCAGTCCCCGGCTCTGCAGTCGCAGAATGCTCAAACAGCTACAGCTGCACCCTCACCACAGGCAGACAGAACCCAGGCGTCGCCGGCTGGACCGGCTGCGAGTACAGGATCACCAGATGTGGGCGCCGCCATTCTGAGTGTGCTCGACGGTGGACCTAAGCCTGCAACGTCCAGCGTCGGGACGAATGCGGATGGTACAGGGAGGGATCTGCAGGTACAACATCTACTGCTGCCGTCCCCACATTGCCCGAGCAAAACACCTCATCTCCCGGAGCCGAGCCTGTCAATGTCTCAAATTCACCGAGCCCACAGCAAACACCTGCCGGCTCATCTACTCCGTCCAGTAGTGAAGAACCAGTCATCCCAGCAGCTGCGCCAATCGTGGTTGGCGGGACCAGTTATCTACCCACTCCCGTCAACCCCGGAGCAGCAAGTGCGTACGTGGTGCAAGGCCAGACTTTGGCTGCTGATCAGCCTGTCACCGTAGGTTCTGGAAGCTCTGCCGTCGTCGTCTCACTTCAGACAGCAGCAGGACACACGCAGCTCATCGTGGGAGGCAGTACTTCAGAAACAATCGCAGACTCATCCACGCCAACCAACGTTCCTGCTCCGCTCGTCGTTGGCGGACAGACCCTTTCCGCTGTTGCATCCTCGGGCTATGTGGTCGGTAGTCAAACACTCGCTCCCGATCATCCGGTAACGCTGGGCTCAGGCACCTCCGCCGTCGTCGTTTCACTCGCAACAGATGCTGGACACACGCAACTTGTGGTTGGCGGAAGCACCTCAAATATCGCAGGCTCGTCCGCCGCCACCGCCCCGCCGGCCCCAGTTGTCATTGCTGGGCAGACGCTCTCCGCGGGCCCTTCTTCAGAATATGTCGTCGATGGTCAGACACTAGTTCCGGGGTCAAGCATTACGGTCGGCTCGGGTCCTTCTGCTACCATTGTGGCATTGACAACGAATAGCAAGGGCCAAAGCGTCGCCGTTGTCGGTGGCACAACCTCACCGCTAGGAAACGGAGTGTCTGTCACGACGCCAGCGCCAGTGATTGTCAATGGGCAGACTTTTGCGCCGGGTCCATCTTCGGAGTATGTGGTTGCCGGCCAGACGCTCTCTCTTGGGTCCAGCATCACGATCGGTTCGGGTTCAGCTACCACGCTCGTTGCCCTTTCTACGGATAGCCAAGGCCGTACTGTGGCCGTTGTGGGCAGTAGTATTTCAGTACTCCCAGACGACAGCGGTGCTCCCACCGCTACTCCTGCACCGCTCGTTGTCGATGGGCAAACCTTCACTCTAGGACCTTCTTCGGAATACGTCGACGGTAGTCGGACGCTCGCGCTCGGCTCCAGCATCAGGCTAGGGTCCGGCTCTGCCACGACGGTTGTTGCGCTTACTACAGACACCAAGGGCGAGACTGTTGCCGTCATAGGCAGCAGTACTTCGGTGCTGGTGGCTGCTGCCACGACTCCCGCACCACTGGTCCTCGATGGCCAGACGTTTACCCTAGGACCCTCGTCTGACTACGTCGACGGAAGCCAAACCCTCGCACTTGGATCCAGCATCATACTCGGCTCCGGCACTGCTACCACCCTCGTTGCACTCACTACGGATAATCAAGGGAGAACAGTCGTCGTCGAAGGTAGCAGCACCTCGGTCGTGGGCCAAGTTTCTGTTACCGGGAAGGCTTCGGCTACAGCGACGTCGGCGGCAGCTACCGTAGTATCAAAGGGTACCGCTAGTGCCTCTGCTCCTAATACAGGAGACGCTGCAAGGATGATATGGGCTTCTGGATGGGTTGTGGGAGGGTGCTTGTTGCTCGCAGCAGTGTTATAACGAGGGCAGAGGGTGTCACCGTTCCGTCGATTCGTTTGTATACAACTCTCATGAAAGTAATGTCTGGGGATACATGGCAACGTAATAGAGTAAAATTCCGCATGTTGACCAAGTTTTCGTCTTGTTCGTTCTCCTGCTCCTTTTCCTTCGAATATCTCTGTTGTCCTTGTGGCGTAGAGCTAGTATTGCTGAGGCTGTCATAGCTTCACTCCAATGCCACCAGACCAAGCCGAGCAAAAGGATGATCGCGATATTGTATAGTTGCACAGCCCCGTATAGGGAGCATACTGGTAGAACAAAACGTTCAGCAACGAGGATTCCCATATGGTCACCCACTATAGTACTAACTCGTCGGTCAACTGCTTATATATGGGAGAGCGGACGGGATCCCTAGCTTTCAGCTGCCTATGGCCGAACGTGTTATTATTCGCAAGATGAAAAATATATGTTGCTCACGTGCTTTTATACCCAATAATCAGTAGCGTCAACAGCCCTTTGATCGTAGCAACGTGCCAGGCAACTCCAAGCCTTTGTGCTGGGTACACCTGTATTCTCTAAATAGGAACTCGTTGCTCTACTTCAAAATCCACCGGAGTGATCTGTTCTAGTGTGATAGGCCCACCGCTTGCCTCCCCTAACGTCGCCGGGTGACCGGGTGGCGCCATCACGTCCTCCTTCCTCCCATACCGCCACCACTGTACTGCCTCCCCTCGCGCACACCAAACCGATACCGATGACCCTCTACAATCGCATCCCTGCCCTCGGTCGTCCGATGCGCGAGCTTGAACGCAGCTCTGAACGTCACAGGTGTCTCGGGGTCAAGGGTCTGAAAGAATACGTCGTCTGGTCCATCCTTTGCGCGACTGAACCCCGAGCGTTGCGGACCCTTGGTGAGCTCTAGCCGCAAAGGGGTGTTCGAGGTCAGATCGAGGCAGGTGAAGTTGTTACGCTTTTGGCTCAGAGCCAGGTTGAAGATTGTGGGCCAGGTGAAGATTGTGATCGGCTGCGAAGCATGGGAAGTTGCTGTTAAAGAAACAGAAGGTGGTTCTTCTGAGCTGCCAGGGGCAAACCTCGGAGGATCGATGGCAAGCTTGACAGATATAGAAGGCGGTGCAGATGCCGAGTTCGCCATTAGTGTCATGAGTAGAAGTGATATTACGACGGCAGGGAGAGAGACCATAACAAGGACCATGGAAAGCGACGTCGTGAGGAACAAGTTTAATAGACTTCTACCTGACTGTGCCTACATGTACTCGGAGTTGTATAGCGATGATGTCATTTGTCGCATGCCTAGTTGGGACGCCTGGTGTTGTGCACAGCCTACTCACTCAGCTAAGGCTGTGTATCAGCTGCAGGCATTAATGTTGCTTGATTTCCTAAAACAGAAAGCACAGCCATCCCAGAAACTCTGCTAGTGCTTTAATGTGGGAGCCGTTTGAACAAAGCCAGCCTATCGAATCAGACACTCACAAGTCACAGGTCCCATCGCGGGTCAGCCCTTTCTGGCCTATTGAATACTTGACACGGCATACCCGTAAGCAAGCAATCATAAATCTTCACAGAGACAACAGAGACAAACGAGTAGTCCTTGACCTCATGATGGGTATAAACTCCACGTAAAGTAGAATCGCGTGAGAGACACCATCCTGTACGACGATATTATGTCGGCTTCTGATGTTCGACGCTGACCGTATGAGTGGTCAGTAGGAGACGGAGCTGAACGAGATTCCTAGCTTGCGTGCAGCTCCCTGATCTTCTGCCATTGTGCCCGTTGACAGACCAAGGCGTTAATCTTGTTGGCGATCTGCAAGGGATAGTTTGCGCAGCGCCTTCAGCTCGGTCCAACTAAGGCAACTGTACCAGCCTCGCTCTTCGAACGGCAATTTAAGGCATACTCACTTGAAGTAGATTGTAGGATGCCTGTCGTGGCTAACGAATAGTGCCTTTGCTACAGCCTGTGTCTTGGTTCACGTGGTGTTGGCTTTCCGGACTAGGAAGAACTCACATCCCTTCCCACAACCAACATCGAGGATCAATAGCTCTTGACTCCACATTCAGGCGCCTTGTCTTATTAAAGCATTTTCTCTTTGTCGTATTCGAACAACTAGCATTGAAGGCAAGGAGAGTGGCACTCAGAAAGTATAAGAAGATGCCCACCTGCCATGGGAACGAGGGTGTTCATCCAGCAGCACCACCATCGACACCCCTAGACTTTCGACATTGTCAGCTTCCCTGCCACTTACTTGTTGAGCTCTTCCCTGTCGAAGTGCCTACGTTGCTACCATCATGCTGTCTGCCAGCGTCCTCCTCACGGCCCTTTTTGCCGCATCAACACTCACTGCTCCTGCCCTCAAACCTACACCATCGATTCAGAAGCGCACACCTCCTAGAATCGCGTCCGGTTTCACCGCTCAACAGACAACTCAGATCACAGACGCGTTCCGTGATGCCTTAGAGCTATCCAGTTACGTCTTGGTCACTTCTAGCCCGGTCGTCGACCCAATCTTTGCCAAATACTTCAATCCTGCCGATCACGATCTGGTCAATGGTGAGTGTCTCCTAGCTTCACGTGCCAAAGCAAAGTTGCTGATCGGATGTAGAGGTCTTCAACACTATTCTTGGCGGTGATACAAACAGCGACCAAGGTAATGACCTACTCGGCCAGATTACGATCTCTCCGGACTACCCGGATGCGAATGGCGATCTGACATGCGCTGACCCAACAACGATGGCTGAACTCCGTGACTGGGACACCGACAACCCTACAATCGTCCTTTGCGACCCAGCTGCATTCGGCCACGGCGGAATTGGCAAAGGCTATGGCAATGGCAGCGTCCCGGCCGGCGAATGCGGGTTTTTGACCCTCGCGTCTCCTGGAAGATGGAGACTCTTGGTTCCATCTTGCTGCACGAATACACTCACTGGCTAAAGCTGGTTTCCCCGCCACTATCCAAGGAAACGGACGATATCGCTTATGGTCCAACTGGAGTACGTGCTATGGATAAGAGTCAGGCCACGAACAACGCCGATAGCTATTCTTGGTTCGCGACCGAAACTCTCTGGACCGTTCTCTGCAGCACGCAGTATGGTGATCCGACATCAGCAGATGATGATGACCCGAACTGCGGTGGTGGTGTATGTCAGGCCACGAAAGGGCCTTGAGCAGGCTGTTGTAGCTTCGATGATGGGATAAATGTAACGTGAGTCGCGGGGAAGAGAATCAGGTGGAGAATTTGCAGATCGTCAGTAGCTCTATATAGTTTTCAGTTGCCTATCGTCGAGAATAGTGATTAAGCCGAACCCAACAAACTTAACCTTTGCGTGCACGCCGGCATTGAATACCCGTCTTGGGGACTTGGAGAGACTGCACGGTGCCGATTCATGATGGTGTCCACAGACCGTGCCTAGAAGTATTGAAGCGAGCAGGGAGCGTCTGTTCCCAACTGTTTCGAAGACACTGAGAACAGGGATGGCGTTGCGTTGTCCCAATCCTCGTGAGGATGCGGAAATAATATTGCGGGCCTTTTTAAGCGTGTGATATGCTGAAGCAGACTGGATGCGGTGTTTAGTAACCAGACAGGAGTACTTGACCATCTTTGGAACACTGCTGCACCTTTCTGTGCAGGCCAGTTCCGTGTCCGTACAATTTGCTGGTATCCGTGAGCCAGCGCTCACTCGCAGTATTGACATACAGTATTAGTGCACCAGGCTACGATCAAGATTGAGAGAAGTATGTGTTGTGGCCGGTCGCCAATCCCTAAAGCAAGCCAAGACTGCTTGGATACACGTATGGTGTAGAGTGCGTCGCAAGTGAACAAGGTGCATCAGAGAAGAAGTCGAAGGTTCCCGTGCTTGAAGATTCCTCGGCGTACGATCACATGTGGCGGGATGCCGTGGGGGTGTTTCGGTTCTATCGATGAAATGAGTACCTTCTTCACCAGCACACTTATAAACCTGATATCTGTTCTTCCGATACCTCTTCTCCCGCAGCATCAGTGCTTTGTCGCCTGCATTACCACTGCTTTCCCTCGATCACTCGCTGTTGTCTGCCATTTACCAACTTCCCCGGCTTTCCACGTCATTGGCCGCTGCGCCGAAACGTCTACCATATATACATCCTCGCTATCTACTAGATCCACCAATAGCTTCTTCCAGTATTCGTCAAGATGTTGAAGATATGGTCTATGGTACGAATACCCTTGTCACACTCGCTGTGTTCTCGAGCGTGGACGCAGGAGCTCGATCAGCACACATGCTAACACCCGATGTAGAAACAGCAGCAGCAGAAGGCTGAGACGGCTGCTGCTGGCGGAGGAAAGAAGAAGAAGGTCACTGCTGCGCAACTTCGCGTTCAGAAGGGTATGCGCTCACGTTTTCTTCCTGTTCTGTTCTTCAGCGCATACTGACCGCCTTCTCAGATCTCTCCGAACTCTCCCTTCCCAGCACCATGAAGACCGAGTTCCCCGATCCCGACAACATTCTGCACTTCACACTCACGATCGAGCCCGACGAGGGCATGTACAAGTCCGGCATCTTCTACTTCACCTTCAACATCTCGCAAAACTTCCCACACGAGCCACCGAAAGTCAAGTGCACGCAAAAGATCTACCACCCCAACATCGACCTTGACGGCAACATCTGCTTAAACATCTTGCGGGAGGATTGGAAGCCTGTCCTGAACTTGAATGCGGTTATTGTGGGCATGCAGTTCCTCTTCCTCGAGCCCAACGCTAGCGATCCTCTGAACAAGGAGGCTGCTGAGGATCTGGCGAGAGACAGAGAGGGTTTCAAGAGGAACGTTCGGGCTGCCATGGGCGGAGGAAGCGTGAGAGGGACGTCCTTTGACAGGGTGCTGAAATAAGCCTGCAAGAGGTAGTGGAAGCCGGAGTCTGAGGGGATTGAATACTCCTCAAGAAGAGAGAGAGACGCTGAACGATGGGCGGCATTTTGGTCACTAGGCGTTTCTCTGGGATGGTGTGCATAGCCACGGCGCGGATACAAGCACATAACGACACGTGAACGATGGATCAGACGGCAGGCTGTCTTTTGGCTGCCATTGACTGCTTTGTCTGCGCAAGCGGAGAATACATACTTTTTCCGCCTTTTCGTAGAGCATTTTCATCAAGCTGTGTTCCTACTACCTTTGTTCGTGCGCATTGGTCATCTGGCAGTGATTGTTTCGATGCATGTACAAGCATTCCCGATTAGGCTAGCGTAGTTTATCAGTACGCTTTGCGGAGAACTTTCGTCCACCCCCGAAGCTCAGAACCTTGAACACAGTGCACATCCCATCCACCCACCACAGCCATGGAAAGGACAATGGTAATAACACGGTCGCTACCCCGATGCCACATTGCACAAAGCTCGCAGAAGTTCCAGCAACAATGTCTGCAACAGACACGCTCCGCCTCTTCAGCCCGCCGCCATAAAACCCTCCTGCGCGTCAAACCGGCCGAATCGTTCACCAACACGACAGAGACTCAAGACCACATCATCTACAACCCGCCCTCCTCAGCCCCAAACGTGTACCACACGCCCCTCGCCTTCCTTCCCAAGAACGACCCGCGCCGGAAACTGCACTCCCTGTCCTCCTCACACACGCCTGCAGCTGCGACGAAGACGCCCCTGCCGCCGCCCGTGCGGCCGGTGCAGGAGAAGAAGTATCACCTGACGCACGACGACATCGCCGAGATCAAGCGGTTAAGGGCCGAGGATCCGAGACAGTGGACGAGGGTCAGGTTGGCGGAGAAGTTTGGCTGCAGTCAGTTTTTCGTTAGTCTGTGTTGCAGTGCGCCGGAGATCAAGGCGGAGAGGGACGCGCAGTTGGAGGCGATCAAGAAGAGGTGGGGACGGGCGAAGAGGGAAGCTAGAGAGGATAGGCAGACTAGGAAGGCGATGTGGGGACGGGGAGAGTAGGATCTTTTTTTTACTTTGCAGGAGAAGGGAATGTAAGGATATTGGTCCGATGGGTCGGACTGCACTGGGCCGGTTAAGAGAGGGTGCGTGGGTGGATCTGCATGGTCGGAGATGGATGGCCTTTTAGGATCTGGCACGGGGGCTGCTGAACCCGTACAGGCTGCCTACATACATGCAGCACCAGTGTTCGGACCTGGATTTGGTTTTGCTGGCCGAGCGGGGAAATCTTCGGGGAGTGCATTTGCTTCTGAGAGGATGGAGACCGTTGGATATTGGGCAGGGCGGGATTCAAGGGCGCTGTACATCTATGTACTCTATCCAAAAGCAGCAAGAGTGGTTTCGCATGCCAACATGTCACACAGTATTCTATTCTTTAGGGATCCTTAGTTGTGTTTCTTCGATGGGAGGAGCTAGTATGGAGACGGAAGCGATACGAAAGGGATGAGAATGGTGTTGTGTGGATATTGAACGTTGGACATGTAGTTGTGACGCCATGCGGTACAATGAGTTAGAAATGGGCACGCATGTCTTCCTCGAGCACGTTGTAGGAAATGTTAGTTGCATTGACGCTGACATTGCGGACGTTACAGCCAATGTCTATGGTTCGCCTTGCCGTACCACATTCACCCTTTGGTATGAAACACGTTCCAAGATGCGTGCTACGACGAAGGTGCTCGTGCTATAGGTGACTATGATCCGTCCTCGCCTGCGCTTCAAACAGTCTATACGACCTTTCGACATTCCATCACAGCTCGTGCAGACCCAGATGAATGTTGTCAAAGAGGCGACGTAGGTACTGCCAACCAATACTCTGTTTCACAAAGGAAACAGAGTGAAGTGAAGTGCAGTGTTCTTCGCTTAGTCATCCCATGCCATATCACCAGATGCGCCAAGGCCAGACGCCGGCTCATTCCGAACAGCAGCAGGTCCGACTTCAAGCTCTCGTCAGGATACAGCAGTACAGACACAGAAACCACTCCACTCCACACAACACACCCATTGACCTGCGAACAACATGGTCAAGCCAATCACTGGTGTACGTGTTGCCAAAGAAGCTGTGTTCCGAGCTGCAGTGATTCGGCCGGGTCTTCGAAGCTTGCGCCAAACGGAAATGACTGATGACTTCGCAGATGCTCCGTAGGGGCCTCGTCCTCGACCTGAGCGTCGCTTTCGGTACGCCAATCGATCGTTTGTCGCTGTAATTCAGCCATTGCGCGGCTCCGGCACTTGTGATAGTGAAGAGGGGGAACACACACACACACTCACACACTCTCTCTCGAGGAGATCGAACAAGAGCGTCCGCAGCGCCAGTACTAACACAACCTCCCAGGTCTCGGCACCTCAGCCGGCTACTTCTGGTGGTACGGTACGTAGAAACCCACATTCCGCTGCTCCTGTTGACATCCCATCCGCATCCCGAATTCTGATGTACTGGAACATGAGCGACGTGCCAACCCCGAAGCGAAGCACACCGCAGTACTGATGAATTTGCCGCAGGCTTCCATGTCCCATCCGTCCGTCGCCGCGACAACTTCTACGCCAAGCTGGAGGATGAGCGCGCAAAGGCACTTGGCCAGATCTAGGTGCGGGACAGGGGTTATTGGGAAGGAGGGAAGGAGGGATGGAGACGGGCGTTCGGGGCGGCACGATTCAAGGAAAGCGCGATCGAAGAGGAACGTTAGCTTTGGCCTCCCGGACCACCCCCACTCGCAAGGACAAGCTGTATCATACGCAACTGCGATCATTGCCGACTTCTGTACTACAACGCCCTACATCCCGCCAGTATTGGACACTTCGTGACAAGGCAGCTTCTTAGGTGTGATCGAACTTGCTGCGCAGATGCATTGCGGGTGCTTGCTTCGTTTCGTCTCGTTTCATGTGCTGTATCAGCTATCAACATCTGACCTCTATCCCTCCCCTCGATACGGTCAGGTACTTGACGCCCTTGTACGGCCTTACGCCCTCCCCCAGCCCCTTGCTCTTTCTCACGTCCACGACCAAACTATCCACCTTCAGCCCACTCGCCAACCAGCCCTTGACGCTGAATCCCAATGTCGCAGATGTAGGCATGAGCTGCGCATTTTGCGTCACAGCCTTCCTATCGCTCCTCTCCCTCTCCCTCTCCCTCTCCTTCTCTCTCCCCGCGTCCGCGCTCTGATACGCACTCGGCGCATCCTCATCATAGTCATACGTATCCGCCTTGACGCCGTTCATCCCACCCATCAACCCCTCCTCGTCCTCATCCGCAGCCCCCACAAGCGCGCACCGCAGCACCGCGCCGGCGCCGCCGATACTCGCGGCGTCCTTGGCACCGACGGTCCACTCGACCGCCGCGTCGCCAGGGCTCCAGTGCGCTTCGCCTTTGCTCGGTCGCATCTCGCTGATACTCCTCACGCCGGCCACGATCGGGATCGAGACCGTGACGCTCTCCAGCACCGGCCCTTTACTCTCGCCACTCGAGCCCAACATGCCCCCACCCCACCCTTGGCCGCTCCGGGACGACCCAGATGGCTCGAGAGACTCGCCGCGGCCGAGCCTGCGCCCGCGCCGGATCCGCCGCCGGACGCGAAGCGATGGGACACGCTCAACCGGACCTCGAACTCGTTCCCCGCGGGTCCCAGGCCCGTGCGCACGTCGATGGCGGCCGGTAGGTTGAGGTCCGAGGGCTTCGCGCTCAGCGGCGGGGCGGACGGGTCGAGCAGGTCGACCTCGTACCCCGCGAGCACGAATCGCCCGTCCGGGGGCACGAAGCTGAGTTCGCCGTGCTCCCTCCATCTCGCCAGGCGCACGCATGGGTGGAAGGCGGGGCGCTCCATTGTCCGGCGCACCTTCTCGCCTCGCTGTTGGCCGCCGCCGGAGCCGGTGCTGAGGGTCAGCAGCAGGTCCGGGACGCCGGAGACCTTTGACGTGAACGCGATGCTCCCGTTTGCGAAGGCGGATAGCGGACGTCCCGAGGGCGTGTAGGTGACGGACAGAGTCTCGACGATGTCGACGTAGAGCTCGTTGCTGGTGTGGCGGACGTTGGAGCGGCGCCAGGGGATTGCGGACCCGGAGGTTGAGAGCGTGGGTTGCAGGGTGGGTTTGCTGATTCCCAATCCACCTTGCGAGGGATTGAGGGTTGGTGGCGTGCTGGGTTCACAAGGGGCTGTCAGCATTTGCTTCGGAGGTTGGGGGGGGGGGGGGGGGGAGAGGGGGCGTCTTGCGATAACGAGAATGGTCAGAACAATGGAGGAGAGATGTTCGGAAGATATTACGAGACCATGGGGAAGCGTACCCAGGCAGGCCCACACCTCCCAGTAACTTTCCCACCCAAGTCGGTGTCTCGACGACGTCTCTGAGCGCATTCGCTTCCGTGCCTCCTACGAGCCCCGCGTCGCACATCTCCCCCAATACCTGTGCCACGACGTCGTAGCTACTCTCGATCTTGCTCGCCAGTAAGGGCGCGCCCAGGAACTCTTCCAATGCATCGGCGACCCTGTGCAAGAATTCGAGCGCCAGGAGCGGCTCGACATCTGCCGAACACGGACATAAGAACAGCAGCCTGTCCTGGATGATGGAGAAGAGCAGGCTCGGTGGGTTCGTGTTCGAGAGGTAGAGACAGGATGGGCGAGGAGAGGCATGGGCGAGGTAGAGGGGCAGCACGATGCTGGCGGAAGGCGGGCGCGCCGCGAAAGTGTGGGTCAGGACGGCATTGCTGGGAGGTGTGAGTTGTGGTTGGAGGCAGAGAGGGTGGAGGGGGTTTACTGTACTTGTGCTCGTTGAAGATGTAGACTGCTTCGATTCCGCTCATGCTGGGTGTGCTTGCGATATATCGAAGGGGTCAAAGGAATCGCAATGTCCTATGACTTTTTGTTCATGCATTCAACCAGGGAAACGACCATCTGCAACTGACGTGGTGGGGTTTCCGCCCTCTGCTGTTTCGGGAAGGTTGGCCGAGGTGAATCGTTCGGAGCTGGAGCATCATCTCCAGCCGCACCGCTCTACGACTACCCTACCTAACTGTCCTCCATCCCAAACTCTCTACAACCACCTCCAGTATCAAGCCCAACCTACCGCCGCTTCCCGACCACCATACACCCGCTGAGATGAGCAACCTCGACCAACCCGCCTCCCTCCATTCCGTCCTCTCAGAACAACGAAGAGACTACGACTGCCTCTCGTGTCGCGTAATGGGCGCAACGGCATTCACCGGACTCGGCGCATACACATACTGGTCCGGACACCGACAGCTGCGGTTACGTCAACAGGAGATCATGAGGAGCGGGAGTAAGATCGGGATGCCGGCACGGAGGTTGGGGATCACGGCTACTGCGGCCGTGTTGGTTGGGTTGGGAGGTTTCAGGGCGTTCTTCTGAGGAGAGGAAAAGCAAAGCGTGGACGAAATGTTTTTTTGAAACAGAGGAGAGGGAGGAGGAAGGCTAGATGATATGGAAGGGGAAGAGAAAAGCGGGTGCGTTTAGTAGTGGCAGGGTAGCAGAGGACATACGCGGTGAGGCTACTGTATCGACAGGGGAAGAAGCGGGGGCGCAAAGGCGTTACAGGACGACGGACTCGGTCGTGTCTCTCTGGTTAGCAAAGTATGTGGGTCTTGGGAGAAGATGGGCACCAAATGCTGACTACTATACCAGCGTTTCACCACTCACACCGATCATTAGTGAACTGCTCAGCAGTTTGCACTGTAATTATCCGTGGCAGGGAGCTCGCGGTACAATATCCTATCTATTAAAGAATGCTGGGGGTATACATGCACCTTCCTCCGCAAACGCCATGGTTCCACCATTCATGCATAGAGGCTGCCGTAGCAGGGATATCCTCGCTCTTTCTAACAACACTATAAAATCCCTCCAGGAATGCTGCACACTGTTGCGAAAACGCTGCGAAAACAAAAACGAACGAGTCGTGTCTCGTGTGTCCGTAGTGGCTGTCCGGCCAAGCGACGTCTTAAACATGTCGTCCCCTTTTTCCTCCCCGCTCCCCTCCTTTGTCAAAGTCATCCTTCTTGTCAAATGTCAAACCGCTAATGTCGAAGAAGTCGCCGAAGGGCATTCTACGCTTCGAGCCTGCCCCCGAGCCGAAGCTCGAGGTTGTTGTCAGCCTGTTACTCGGCCTGCCATTGTTCCTACGGTTTCCGCGCGGGAGTAGTTGCACGCGCATAGGAGGTGTGTTGTCGGCTGGAGTGTTGGGGACGGCCTGAACTTCGGGATTGCTGTCCGTATCCATGTCGCTCCTATCGTGGTTGTTGGGGTATGGGTAGGCAGACCTGAAGGTAAAGGCCTCTGCTTGCGGCATCCGAGTTTCAGTGCGCGGTTGTGGCTCCTCAAGTGAGGATATGGATGATGCAATGTCCCGCTCCTGCTGCTGCGGCGCTGGCGCTGGAGGTGCCGTCTCCCGGTTTGGCTTCCTGGTGGCTTCTGGGCTCAAGCTCCTCGCCTTGTCCTCTTCTGCTTCCTCTTCGTCGTCGCTGTCTCCTCTTGCCTGTCCTCCTCCGCTTGCCCCGCCATCCAACCGTTCCGTGGCCCACTGCCTGATCCTCCATCCTTCTCCGTCGCTCAAACCTAGATTCTCCCGGTCCAGGAAGGTGAGAATATCGTCTAGTGCATCTTGGTAGCCGGCCGCTCGTGCTCGGGCTTGTTCGGAATGGGCGGCTTTGTAGAGGCTGGTAACAGAAAGAGCGGCTGCCTTGAAAGCCGAGAGGAGTTCCTCCGGTGGTTGAGCGGTCACTCGCCGCGGAGTCGCCGTTGGTAGGGAGGTGTTCAAACTTCGCATGTCCATATCTGGCGGTAGTCGCGGCCTTGTATGGGCGTAGGTGGGCGATATCAACCGATCTTGGCCCGGAAAAGCGCCCTGGTTAGAAACGCTACTGATGACGTGAACGACTGGCGAGGGTATATAGCCTGGGTCCTGCAGGCGAGTGGCAGATGTGCGATAAGGATACTTGTAGAAGCGGCAGCACCGATGGTGGGTGGCTGAGTGAGTGAGTGTGTTGTGTTTGTGTGAGACGAGTCAGTATCGAAGTGTGGTGGATAGGTGAGAGATGACTGCGGGCCACCTGCTTCTCTCGGCTTCTTGCAACAAAGAATCTGGCCAAGGCTGCAGCCAGCCCCACCAATCAGCTGCGCCGAGGCAGCGTTGGCCATGAACCGCCATGAACCATCTACTAGAGGGGACCATCACCTGCACGCCCCGTCTCGTGCACTCCACCCACCACCACATGCCCATTTGGCGAGTGAGCACGAGGACGGCATAGAAGAAACACTCTGTGCCAATCAGCGTCCTGTTCTGATTCGGCGGCCTGAGACGCTGCAAGCAAGAGTCCGGCACAGATTCATCTCAAGACGCTTGCGAGAATTATCTCGAGCGTCAGGAGTGAGCACTGCTCGTCAGCGGTCAGAAGAGGTCGCAAACATGTCACAGAAGGCCGCTTGTTTTCTCGGCTTACCTCTGGAGCTCCGTAATGAGGTCTACGGCTACCTCTACACATCGAATGTGGAATGGCAGTATGCTGAAGACGACCAGACCATTCCGTCCATCATCGGTATGGACTGGGCGCCTCTAGTACCATTGCTCTGCGTCAACCGACAAGTACAGAATGAGTACTTGGACGTCTTCTCTCAGCGGGCAGCACTTATACTGAACGCCTCAAGCCACTTGAGAGATCACGATGAATTCGCCACAAAAATCCCTTCGTATATCTGCAATCGTCTGCGCCAGTACAACATTTCTATCGGCTGGGAATACTGGACCAGGACTAAGTTTAGACGCTTTACGGACCACAACAAGCCAGCAAGACGTAAGCACTTTCTGTTGCCATTCAGAACGACGCTTGTGTGGATGTTTTGTCATTGTATGTTGACCGTCCGACTGCAGGCCTGCGAGCGACCTTCGAACAGGCTATTCTAGAGCTGTGTGGCGTGATCACTGAGACCGTGTCCATCCCGCCTCTTCTTCCCAGTCTGCGCGCGGTTCACTTTACTATCAACTCCAACGAGGTCAACCGCAACGGCGATCCATTTTGGGACAAAATGGAGTACGGCGAGCTCAAATCCGAACTCTTCCCACAAGACAACAACCCTTTCGTTATCGCAGCCAAGCACAACCAGATCGCCATCACCGTAGAATTGAAGTTGTTTGCACGGTTCGCCGTGAACTTCTTTAGGACCACCTACAACGAACACAATTGGACACACGCGGATCAGTTTTCCGTCTGGAAGCTATTACCCTCATCCAAGGAAGACAGCTATTATGGCTTCTGGCCGGAGTATCTCGGCACGTTGCATGGCGGAATCTACAGGCCGAATGCAGATGCCGCCTTGGTTGCTATATTGCGGGAGGCTGGCAAACTTCGTCCTGGAGAAGTTGCAGCGCTTCACCCACGCTACATCCTGATATAAGTCAAAGACAATGCGGACACTGCACTTGATGCAAACGTTCCCCTCTACTTTTGGCCAAATCTCTCTAGATTTAGCTCAATCCATTGGTGTTGATTCATCCGGAGTCTTGCGGAATTCTGCTGCAGGGGGAACCAAACTACACCCATTCTGCTCCACTCTCTGTCCTCACTATCAACGCCAAGCGTCGTGCTGCCTCTGCATTAATCTCCACTGCAGACGTCCACCGACTATGTGAGTCTCTTCATCACACGTCGCTCCGCTGCATCACATCTTCGGTATCCGTCGCTCACTGCTGCGAGGTCGACATCGTGGATTTTACGGGTGCTGTGGATTCTAGAATATTTGCCAGTGGTGGCCGACTGGTGAGAAGCCACGATACTTTGTACGCTATCAATTACCTTTCGCAACTTGTAGCTTCTGGTTTACGATGCATTGTGGATCAAGTTGGCGCAGCTGAACGAACCCGTTTTCCATGTCACGAGCTGCAGCCACACACGGCTGAGCTGATAAGATACCGATTGGTCTGCAGGACACTGCTGCGATCCGCACCGTTCGCGCCCGCTCTGCCAACCTCTTCTGTCGCAGAGTCCCGACACGAATGCGCCTAGACCACAGTGGATTGAGAGGTGTGTGGTTTTGGCTGTATCTGCTGATGCGAAAGGCAATGTGGTTAGCTGAAAGCGCTACATGTCGCCCAGGCCCGCTCATGGACGAGTTGCAAGCCAGCAAAACAGCATTTTCAGCTCAGCCGCATGCAATCTCTCCCGTCTGCTCATCTTACCCACACCAACACCATCAACATGATGGGTCACCTCGGTATTTCATTGGGCCAGTGTGGAGCCTCTGGTGCAGTACAAAAGCCATTCCAATCTCCTAATATCTACCTCACGAACTCTTCCACCATTGCACATTCAAAAGATTGTTCGTTAACCCACTGTCATACAGACGAGCTACCCACGACCATGGAAATCGAATCACCTATACCTCTCAGTTCTGTGTACAGCGATGCTGTCCCTTACATCGACGTCACCGAGCCATACTTCGCGCTCCAAAACCTCACCATCGCTCCTCCAGCTGCCATGCATGGTACAGAAGGCGTTTCTTGCACCTTCACCCGCGAGCAACCACCCGACTCCACCCTCTTGACCTTCGGAGCTGCCGAGCTGGGCCGGCACATGGCAATCCTGGGCAGCGTGGTCGCTGCACGCGAGAACCCTGTCAAACGGAAGCATTACTACCTCGCCCTCGACGCTCACCTGCATATCACCAACGTGGGCACCGACGAGCCCACGCTGCGCGCCACAGCGCACGTCACTGCTCCCAGCTACCCCAAGAAGCGCGTCACGGTGGACGTCCGCGCCCTCACGCTCGCCGGAAGTCCCTACGCCCGCCTCGTTTGCACGTACGCCATCCTGAGCGAAGAACTCATGTTACGGATCGTCAGGACCCCGGATCCTGCGCGCGTGTTCGGCACGCCGTGGCGCCCCGGCGAGCCGAGTCCCTACGCTGATCCGGTCGTGTTGAGGATGGTGAAGAAGCACGATGACAGGCACGCGAGCGCCGTCGTCTCGCTGCACGACGTACGCAAGATGGCTGGGCACTTCGGCCCCAGGCCCACGGCGCCAATTGCGGTCTTGTGTGCTAATGCCGTCGAGCTGTGCAAACTGCTCTGGACGAGTGAGCTCGTGGCGGAGTATAGTCATGTTGTGTGTGAGAGGCTTGTCGTTGCGGGCGAGTGCATTGAGGTGCATGCGAGGGTCTTGCCGGAGGGCGGGAAGTTTACGCACAGGATTGATTTTGTTGATGAGGGTGGGGAAAGTATAGGCTTCCTTGGTCAGCGGTTGAGGGAGCCTAGGGAGGTCAAGGCGAAGCTATAGTTCAGTAGCTGATCTTCCTCGTCCAGCGGTCATCCGGTTGGAGCGCATTATTTATGGACATATTGTTTAAATTTACAAATTTTCCCACGTTCGGCCATAGGCAGCTGAAAGCTAGGGATCCCGTCCGCTCTCCCATATATAAGCAGTTGACCGACGAGTTAGTACTATAGTGGGTGACCATATGGGAATCCTCGTTGCTGAACGTTTTGCTTCTCATGACGCTTATTGTGTTTGTATAGAGGGTTCCATTTTGGTGTGGCTTGCGGAGAACAGACCGAAGTTTCACCGCAGCAGGTCCAGGGCGGACCGTGACTTCTGATCCTCTTCTCCACCCATCCGTGTCTTCACGGGTGTGGTTGCTGCTACCGTCACCTCCGCGATAGTCTTTCTAGGCTCTTCATGTGTTGCCCAGAAAAGAAACGATATGATTGAAAAGAATATCTGACGAGGACACGGTGACAGGGGAACACGCATCAAAGATGAGCTCTTTGCCCTCAAATACCACCATCTTGTGCATTCGATGCTAGACTCAGATTGGCCTTGTCCGCGAACTTCAAGGATAGCGCTGATAGAGTCCAGTGAGTTGACTTGCACGAAAGGAGTCAGAATGCCTACATAGCACTTCGCCAAGTCTCACTGTCCGCTTTCTGCTGGAGGAAATCCTAGGGAATGCATCGAAGCGTAATTTGACCTGTGCGCTTCTAGGGGACTTCTCCCCTTGACGCGCACGGCATCGTCCTTTCGCTCAACAGACTCGACACACTACACTCGGACACGGGAACGAGATTATTTGATTTGAAAGTTTGTTGTTGTATCTGCTAACGCACTCAGTCCTCTGGCCCAGCGAGACCGAGAGCCTGCCTTCTCGTGGGCGCACTTGGATCAAAGAAAGGCTTCTCTGCCAGACTCGTCACCCTTGTACCATGCCTTGGCTCGAGACCCCCGTAATCGTACGAAGCGTTGTGCATGGTAATTCTATAATCAAGCATCAGTCCTGATTGTGTCATCATCTTCCGTTTCAGCGTCTGGGGCTTACCGGTTGTCCCACAGAGCAGAGGTTCCGGGCGTCCACTTGAACCTGCACTGGATATCGACATTCTCCTCATAGACCTTATACAGGTAGTCGAGGATTGCATCGCTCTCCCCTTGTCCAGTCCGACAATCCTCACAGTCATAGGCCGATTAACCCATAACGCCTTCCAGCCGGTTGCAGGATGAGTCCGCACGAGCGGGTGGGTGCGCTCGATGTACTTTGGACCGGCAGTCGGGTCGTTGCGGTCAAGGTAGGCGTGTGCGGAACGGTATACGGCGTACCGGCCATCAATGATCTTGCGGAATTCGGGAGACAGCTTCTCATACGCCTGTATGCTTCCATCATCAGTATATGGCAACAGGAACGAAGAAGCCGAGGATTGGGTGCTTACCGCGTAGCCGCTGGCCCAGAGGGTGTCACCGCCGACCTCAGGGACGGTGTCGTTGTGAAGGTGCGTGATGCCTGCTGGTTGGCGCTCATGAACGCTTGCCGTCATGAGTACATAGGATCAGAAACGAAAAAGCGGAGGGACGAGTGCTCACAGATCAGTATGCCAGTGTTGTGTGCCAACAGGCTGCCTGAAGCTGGTCGGATTCTCCGAGGAGTATAGATCGGGCCATATAACCGTCGTCCCCGGAAGTCCAGGCACACATGGCACCTGCGGATGCACCTCGACCTCGCCGTAATATTTTCCCAAGTCCAGCTGCTTCTGCGGGCTCAAGTCTTGATCCCGGAAGAATACTACGCTACGCTCCGCAATCAGCAGTGCCAGCTCGTCCTTCTGCTGGTCCGTCAGATTCTTGAGCTGCAGACCGATAATCTCAGTACCGATATGTGCAGTCAGGTGCTTGACTTCCTTGGCCGCGGAGAGTAGTGCTTTCTTGGCCGGATCTGCGCGCGTGCCGGCATCGACGTATTCGCGGTCGTAGTCACGAATAGCGTAGACGTCTTGGAGATACAGTGGCCTGGCTGGACGATACTGGAGTTCAACACATCGTTAGTTGTCCACCGCCGCTTGCGCGTTGTTTGCGGGGCTCACGGGGTAACCGTTGCTCAAGTCAATACCCGCTTTCTCAAGTCGAGCCCTTGCTGGAACTGGAAGGGAGAGAGCATCCTTCTTTGGCTGGATCACATCTACAATTTCTGGGACGATTGCAGCTGGCGCCATCGCTACTGTCAAAGGGCTAATCAATCTTTCAAATGAAGTGATGGAGGAATGTGCGATGCGTGTTGCTCGATCGGGTCTTAAGTGGCATATCGCTCTCTCTTATGCACAGCTATGTGCTCATCTCCGCTCGCGGCCTTGACAAGCTGACAGACTTGATCAGATGTTGTCTCCTTCATCCTACCCCTCAACGCGTCGCCTTCTCGATTGCGCCATCCAGCCCACCTTGTATGCAATCTGCGCCAAGGCTGCAAGCCGAAGACTCTCCGACCAACATGCCTTCACTTTCCAACACATTCAGCCGTACCACGACTCAAGCTACCCTCTGCTTCAGTGGAAACAAGCACCTCATGGTGGATAGGAAGCACGTTTGGCGCTGCCCGTTGCTCTCCATCCATACCGTCTGCGGCGACGAGGAGCGGCGAACACCGCAGCCGGATTGTTGAGCTGCGCGACACTGTGGGTCAGTGAGTGATTATTCGTACCTCATTTCCACTACATCTCGAGTCCCATGTCTGGCATCTAACAACGGGAATTCACCATATGGGTGGTTGGGAGAACCGAACGGACCAAGCCCAGAATTGCGTGCGAGTGGGCCGACCAGCGCCTCCGGACCATGGAGGACCTTGCCGCAGAAATGGATAATTCAAGTATCGATGGCAGGCCTGCTGAATCTGTACCACTTCTCGAGCAAAGCAGGCCTTCAAGCGAATCGGCCACAATGAGCGCACCTGCCCACTCCAACATCGAGAAGGACGTTGCTATTGAGGCTGCACCACTGTCACGCGAAGAGAGCTCTCAAACCTCGTCTCCCAACCATGCGGCAGTGACCGAAAAACACGAGGTGCCGTGGTACGCTTACATCTGGGATTACGAACCTGGCCGCTCGAAGGAAGAGGTGCATTTCGTGCAACGTCTGGACATCTGCGTCCTAGCCATTCTATCCCTTGGCTATTTCATCAAAAACCTCGACCAGACCAACATCTCCAATGCCTACGTGAGCGGGATGAAAGAGGATCTGAAAATGAACGGCAACCAACTTAATCTTATCGATGTCGCGTGGACGTCCGGTTATGTGATCGGACAGATCCCGTCTCAAATCATCCTCACAAAGGTGCGACCGAGTATCTGGATTCCAAGCTGCGAGCTGGTCTGGACGCTCTTGACGTTTTGCCTCGCGGCGGCAAGGACGTCGAACCACGTCGTGGCTATCAGATTCTTTGTTGGCCTTGTCGAAAGCATCTTCTACCCGGCCGCGCATATGATATTGGGATCGTGGTACAAGCCCAGTGAGCTGGCGAAGCGAGCGTGCATCTTCCACGCTTCAAGTGCCGCAGCTGGCATGTTCAGTGGATACCTCCAGGCTGGCGTGTACAAGGGTCTCAACGGTGTCCACGGGTTACCAGGCTGGAAGTGGTTGTTCATCATGGATGGAGTGATCAGCACGCCGATTGCCACGGCCGGGTTTTTCCTCATTCCAGACTTGCCAGAGAACTCGCGAGCGTTCTATCTCAAGGCTGAGCAGATCACGCTGGCACGGAAGCGCATGGCGGACGTCGGACGGGCACCGCGGACGAGATTAGGCCGATCCGCGTTCAAGCGCATCTTCGGCAGATGGCACGTATACCTCCTTGTTGTGCTATACATCATATTCATCAACACCGTAAGCTATCCCGCCAGAAGATGTGTTTCTTCACAGTAGGTACTGACAACGCATCTTGTAGGGCCCCTCGTCGAGTGTCAGCCCCTTCTCACTCTGGCTCAAGAAGGAAGGCTACTCCGTCTACCTCATCAACGTCATCCCCACCACCCAATCAGCCGTGCAGATCGTCTCCACAGTGAGCTTTGCTGTTTTCTCAGATTTCTGGCGCAACCGTCCGGTCATGATGTCTGTAAGCACGTTCTTCGGGCTCTTGTACTCTGTCATTCTTGCTGTCTGGAACGTGCCGAGCGGACTGAAGTGGTTCGCCTTCATGATCTATCGGATCGCCGTACCGTATGGACCTATGAGTATGAGCTGGGCGAAGTAAGTCTACCGTTTCCATTCCCTTCCGCCACTCGATTGTATCCTCCGAACGAGGACTGGACACCATCACTGACCACGGCACTCAGCGAGATTTGCGGCGCAGATGCTGAAGAGCGCTCAATTGTCCTCGGCCTGATGAACGCCATGGGCTATGCGTTCAATGCCTGGTTACCTTACTTGACGTATCCGACAGTCGATGCACCGCGGTTCACGAAGGGGTTCGTTTTCAGTACCTTGGCGTTTGTGGCGCAGTTTGCTATCACCGGCGCGGTGTGGTGGATGCAGAGGCGGGAGTTGCGGATAAAAGCCAGATCGGCGGGACAATGAAACCCGGCAACCTGCGGGGTAGCCTCACCTGAGCATATGAGAGTGGTGATGTTGACAGGGTACACTCTCCCTCAACTCTTTATGTCGAGATACTGCCTGTGAGCCTTTTGTGTCTGACGCTTGTAGTCCCAAGTTCGTCTATACAACTGCACTCACAACTCAAACATGTTCTCCTCAGAGACTGCGCGTAAATTCGGTCTCGGGAATCTTGACGTAAACAACGCTCGCACAGTTGGTTTCGACGACAGTTGGTTCAAAATCTGTAATACTGTAACAGTGGCAAGGAGTACACTCACCCAGCATGAGGGCTTTGAATTGCCTCGCGCGTTGCTACCGTCGGAGGGCTTTGACCTGTACAGTCGCTCCAGGATGCGATTCAGGCATGTTGTCTTTCGACCGTGCCCCGTTGAACAAGCCAGATCATGCAGACGATGAATCCTAACTACGCGTTAGAGCGAGTACTGAACAATCTTCAGAATGCCACCTGTGCGAAGACTTCTACATGAAAGACTCGATGCGTATCTATGAAGGGGACTTGAGAAGTTCAGCACGACTTCACGATTGTCTGGTGTGTCTCTTACTCGAGCAAGCAATGAAACGGTTCGTCCCCAACAACACGATAACCCTGCCGGGGTTTCGTGATTACAGCAAGTGCTGCACAGTTTACACACCTCTTAGCGTTGGTAATGCCAATCTGGTATTTACCTGGTATGAAGCCTCTCCTAGAAGCGTCATGGGGTTTATTAGTAGACAGAAGGAGTGCTGGCTACACTCGTCTACCGGTAAGCCATCTACTACTGCACCCCTGGAGTGCTCGTTCAGAAGTCCAGGCGCACTTACGAATCAGCAGAACCCAATTTATCTGCAAGCTTGCATCAGGTTTAACCCCCAGCCACAGACAATTGGCGACTCTACTTCGAACAGCTGCGTCGCTTTGGTCAAGAAGTGGATGGATACTTGTTCGACCGAACACGTGCATTGCTCGAGTGGGGGTGAGCAGTCGCTGCCTTTACGCGTTCTCGACATTGGGACAAAGGCATCACCGCAAGTCAGGTTACGTACTACAGACGGTGAATCCGGCATCTACGCTTGCCTCAGTCATTGTTGGGGCAGAAGCAAGAGTTCGGTAATCAAGAAGAGTCAACTAGATCAGTACCGTAGAGCAGTGCCCTGGGACGAACTTGACAAGACGTACCAAGACGCCACTCTCTTCTGTCGTCAGCTCAGCATCAGATACCTATGGATCGATTCTCTTTGTATCTTGCAAGACGATCGGGATGACTGGAGGCGTGAGTCAGTCAAAATGGCAGCCTACTATAAAGGCAGCGTCATTTGCATCTCGGCCACGAGTTCAGCAGACCATACATGAGGGTGTTCTGTCAAAGCGGAGTTGCCATTTCAAAACTCAAGGTCTTGATTCTGACGCATTGCCCTATTGCGTCTACGTTCGTCCCATTATTCCGCATGTTACGCAAAATGGTCCCTACCTAACTGAGATCTGGTTTCCGGTACTCGAGCGCGTCTGGTGATATCAAGAAAGACGCCTTGTATCGCGAACGCTACATTTTGGGCGCATGGAGGTTTTCTTCGAATGCGAAGAGATGAACGTGTGCGAGTGCGGTTTCATGGATGGAGGTGCTGGCTGGAGAAGGAGTAAGAGCGCACCGATGGGTGATCAGCGCTTCCTGGCTGATCTAGACAGGGCGCATGGTGTCGCAATGCCCCGGAGACGACTAGTCCGCGGGTACAGTATGCTTAACTTGACCTCCATCAGTGACAAGTTACCAGCCTTCTCTGGTCTCGAAAAGTCGACAAGATCCCTCCGGGAGGCTGAAGGGTTGCCTCCAGGGCGATCCCTAGCCGGTCTTTGGAAGAAATCCTTCATCAATGACATGCTATGGCGAGCGGGTCAACCCGGAAAATTCACATTGGACGATCGACCAGATACATACCTTGCGCCGACATGGTCGTGGGCAAGCATCTCTGGCATGGTTTAGTACGACTTCACATACACAAAAGAACTTTGCGAAATCCTGGATGTAGCCACTTTACCAATTGACGACGATCCGACTGGCCAAGTGTCTCACGGGCACGTTAAACTCGGCGGCTCATTGTTGCGGACAAGACGGGGTTACGAGTCTTCTGAGAGGATGCCCAAGGATCCAGCGCGTCATATTCTGCCTGATGTGAATGTCAGATTATACCAAGACTATCAGCTTGTGACCACGGATGCACATCAAGTAAGGGAAGAAGAAGAAGAAGTGTACTTGCTCCCAGTAACATTGCTTCCACCCATTCTGAGTAGCGGAGCGCAGTATGCGAGGTTGGTCCTTCGGAAGCTCAACATTGAATTAGAGAGTGGTATCCCACCATTCGAACGGATTGGAAAAGCAGAAGACACTCGAAGTCTAGAATTGCCCGGCGGTGGGAATGCAGAGGAAACAACACTCATTATTGTAAGATCGCCGCCGGAATGAAAAGTTCCAGCACACGTGTGTAGTGCAGATCACCACTCTTCCGTGTCCGTAAATGCGACCACTTCAATCGTTCTGCATTTGGTGAACGAAACAACCATGCGCGATGCCAAGCATGAGCGATAGCCTGCAGCGTTCCCCTATCGCATTTCCAAGTCTGCGCATCTGCATGTTCGGCCAACGTTACCGCGATGCCACCGCCGATCATGCATCATCCATGTCACAGTTGTAACCTCGACATCCTATCAGCTCGATAACGCGGAATTGAGTGCGACAGCGTGCAGTCGTGAGGATGCCTGCATACCTACATAAAGGCAGGCTCGGCCGCCTTGTCTTATCACCCTCTTCTCGAGCCTACTGAGAGAAGCACTGCACAACCATGGCGAGTGAGAAAGAGATAACGGCGGTACCCGACCCGGAGCATCATCTCGAGACCGGATCCCTCAAGGAGATCCCGGGATTGCGAGATGTGGCCGCAGACCTCTACCTGGAGGTCCAGCAGTATAGTCCGGAAGAGCTGCAGTCGGAACGAGATTTGGTGAGGCGTAAACTTGACTGGGTCATCATGCCGATTGCAAGTAACCTCTGTCTACCATGATCCAGCGCTTCCGATGAAACTTACAGCCCGTAGATCTGTATAACGTACACGATCCAGTTCCTGGACAAGCTCTCCCTGAACTACGCCTCCGCCTACAGTCTTATCCCCGATCTTGGCCTCGGAGGCCAGCGATACTCCTGGGTCGCGGCCATTTTCAATTTCGGCTACCTCTTCTGGGCCATTCCGGCCAATCTGCTCATACAACGCCTCCCAGTAGCGAAGTACACTGGCAGCATGATCATCGTTTGGTCAGTCTTGCTTTGCTGCCACACGGCGGCGAACAATTATGCCGGCATACTCGTCCTGCGCTTTCTGCTTGGGATGTTTGAAGCGAGCATCAGCCCGGCAGTCATGAATATTGTCTCCATGTTCTACACGAGGCAAGAACAGCCGCTGCGCATGTGCATTTTCCTGGCCTTCAATGGCATGGCGACGATGGTCGGAGCTCTGTAGGTAGTGATTCGGTAGACTATCATTGCCCTACTCTGATTAGTGCGACAGGCTCGGTTTTGGGCTGGGACATTCCCACTCCGCGTTGAAGCCGTGGCAGTTGATCTTCCTGGTCATCGGACTTCTGAACTTCGTATGGGGCTGGGTGTTCGTACGCAGAATCCATCTCTTTTACGAGCCGGAGGTACATCATGCTGATGTTGCGCAGCTCTACGTTATGCCGGACTCACCGTCAAACGCGCGCTTTCTGAACCACAAACAGCGTCTCATTGCCGTTCATCGCATCGCGTCCAACATGATAGGCGTCAAAACGAAGCAATACAAGCCGAAGCAGGCGCTTGAAGCGTGCATTGACATCAAGGTGCACTGTCTGATCCTCATCGGCCTTGCCTGCGGTGTCATCAACGGAGGCGTGTCCAACTTCGCCTCATCGCTCATCAAGGGATTCGGTTTCTCCGGCATCAACGCGACGTTGCGTGAGTATCCGTCCCTTCGCAACACCTTCATCAGAACTAACAGCACCGCAAGTGCAATTGCCTCTAGGCGCCTTCGAGTTCGTGCTCGTTCCGCTGTGCGGCCTGGCAGCGACCTACTTCCGCAACGTCCGCTGCCTGACCATCATGATCATCTGCCTGCCGCCCTTGGGCGGCCTTCTCGGGATCCGGCTCACGGGTCTCGACCACCGCTGGTCGCTAATCGGCTGCACGTGGCTGCAATACCTGGTCGGCGCGCCCGTGATCCTGTCCTGGAATCTGCTCACGACGAACATTGCCGGCCACACCAAACGCTCGGTGGCAAACGGGTTGTGGTTCGTGTTCTACGCTGCAGGCAACATCGCTGGCGCGAACATCTTCTTTGCGAGGGAGGCCCCGAGATACTTCTCGGCGATCACGGGATTGCTGACGGCTTATTGTGGGATGATTGCCATCTCTGCGTTTCTGGCGGGTTATATGGCATGGGAGAACAAGAGGAGGGATGGAGCAGCCGGAGACTGCGAGCAAACGGCCGAGGGAGCGGATCAACAGGCGATCCTGGAAGGCTTCAAAGATCGCACCGATTGGGAGAGCAAGGGATTCCGTTACTGTTTATAGAAGTAGGCAAGACAGCTAGAGTGCCCGGAAGATAGATATATGCCTCATTACTCATCACGCTCTCCTAAAGAAATTCAGGTCGTAGGAAGAGAAGGCCCTCATCTTACCCACACCAGGACCAATCTAACCAAAGCATCGCTATGCTCCGCAACGAAGGGGTATAGAGAAATCCAAGAAAAGACAACGTCCAAGAGGCGACAACCGAGAAAAAAGACCCAGCTATCGAACAGCAAGCGAGGACCCCGTCAATCCAATCTCCTACTTCCAAATCCTCCACCCCTTCTTTCTCCCCTCATCATCATATCCCTCATCCGTCGGCAACCCGTTGCTGCCCATCCTCTGCACCGGCGCGGGAGGACCCTCCCTCTCATCTCCAATCCCGAAGAACCTCTCCGCCTTGCTGGGTCTGCGCGCCTTAGTCGCCGGCGGCGGCGGTGGCATGTCGTTGGGATACCTTTCGTCCTCCGATCCCGTATAACTACCCGTCTCGTCGGAGTAGTATTCCGGGTCTCGCTCATAGTCCTGGTTGTCGGCGCGCACGCGCGATCGATTGCGTCGGAAACTCAGGCCCCGGCCGAAGAGGCCTCGACGTTTGGGTTCGCGCGGACGCTCGTCGTAGTGCACGGGACCGGCTACGCTTGCGGATGGTGGCGCGCGAAGGGGTTCTTGCTGCGGAGGTGGGTAGGCGGATCCGCTGCCGTACTCTTTGTTGGCATGCGCGGGATGTCGGGTTGTGGGCGCGGCCACCGCGGGGCCGTATTCCTTGTTCGCGTACGGCCGTTGCTGACCGTTGGCAGCCCGAGTGTCGTAGGTGCCGTCGTTGCCATGTTGGCGTCCTGCACCTCGGGGCTGCGAGTCGTGTGAGTCGGGCCTGTAATCATCGGCGGCAGCGGGCTGTCTGTGGCCTCCGCTCTTCAAGCGGCCGAGTATCCCACCACCTCCGCCGGCAGTCCGCTCTGGTGTGGGAGACCGGCTGCGGCTGCGACTACGCTCGCTGCCGCTGTACGATTCGCCGCTCACGCTACCTCTGCGGTCTCGTCCGTGACCTCGTCCTCTTATCCGATCCATGATTGTTGCGGTTCGCGTCTTGGCGCGTGCGTCGTTCTCGTCGGCTTCGCCTTCGTACCAGAGGGCCGGGACTAAAAGTCGGTATGGTACAGTGATGCCCGCTGGATCCTTTTGACTGACTTCCATGTTCAGGCAGATATCTAAGCCGCCCTCGAGATCGATGTGGCTATGCTCACGGCCGTCAACGTTCCCTTCTGGACCACCTCTAGCCGCTGCTTTCGCAGCTGCCTTCTCCGAAAGGTCCGTCGGACGGCGATGGAACATGTTCGTTGGCCGTACTGGAGTCTGATTATCTGCAGTGGCACCCTGAGGGAAGTACGAGTCCGACATACTGCGGCGGCCTGCACCCATGCTGTTGCGGCGGCTGCCCGGCTGGGCAGGCTCATAGGATTCGTATGGTCGAACGTGCTCTGTATTCAGCGAGACCGGGGGTTGCGGGATCGTGAACCAGAAAGACGCCGGATGAGGTTGCCTGGACGCATGCTACCTTTACCAAAAGAAAAAGTGCGCTTCATCGAGCCTGGCGGGTAACGACGGTCATTCTGCTGGTAGTCTTGAGACTGTGACCAACCACTGGCCGGAGTGGCAGGCTCAGCCGGTGGGGTGGGAGGCGGAGTGGATCCTGGAAGGTACTCTCTGATCGTGCAGTAGTTCCGTCGAGGGAGTAGGTGCCGATTGTTGCGGGACTTTCCATCGACGTCGTAATCGAACATGGGAATCATGTCTTCATCCGTCTCATCGTCAAGATGGTGGGTTTTGTTACGTCTGTTCAGTACATCGGCCATGACGTTTGGTGGCGGCGTGTTGACGATGGCGGAAGAGATGATGTTGGGCATGTACCGATGATCTCTGTCTTTGGGCACACCTAATTTCTTCTTGGTGTAGAATTGTCCAACAGCACCAAGATGCACATCACCACCAAGAATAGTGATACGGATCGACTTTTCGGATGCGAGCTCCTGCAGTTCCTGAACGAACCAGTTACGTTCCGCCTTGTGGTGCTTCGCTGTCCAATGGTCGTCCAGGTCATCCAGAATCTCGACACCACCGTCAAACCTGTTCACAAAGCCGCCGAGTGCGCCGGTTCTTCCAATTGCCTTGATTGGGTCCATAACCCTCGAAGTAAGGATGTTCTCCAGGAAGTTCAAGCGTGGATACGCAATCGGTACGCCGAGAAGAACAATGAGATGCTTCGTGTCGCCTTTCTTGATCTCAGCACGACAACGGTCAAAGATGATGTCGTAGCTATCTTGGCTGAGCACTTCGTCGCGCATCCGCTCCGTGCGGCAGTCCAGACCCAAGAAAGCGACCTTGTGGCCAAGGAACATGAACAGGCTTCTGCTGAGCTCATTGATGTAGGGTCCTGGGGAAGCACCCAAGAGCCAGGAAGGCTCCTCACGCTGCGTTTCTGAGACGACGCTCTGGTGCTGGAAAAGCATGTAGTACTTGAACGCTACCGCACCCAAACCGGTGAACACTTTAGTCGACATGAAGTGGTGTGGATAAGAGCCATAACCCTAGAATATTCGATTAGCCATCCCTTTCACTGTAAAAGATGAATGAGCTTACGTCGATGATATCATGATCGTCCCAGATGTTGACCATGGGGATTTGACTGTTTGCCATGCCGAACAGACCCTGCGAGAACCACATCGAGTACCTGTCGAGATAGAAATTCTCAAGTTCTTCCTGCATGTCGTAGGAGAACTCGGCTCTGTGCTTATGTTCTGGATTCTTCGTCTGCAACCATTCACCAAAGAGCTTCGTGTCCCGCATAGCAGCGTCGTTGTAGATTTGATCGCCGCCACCAAGCATGACATGAAACGGCTTGATCTGGTGAGTGTTCAGCACGTCACGCCACAGAGGATCAGGTCCTGAGAAGAGATTCGAGTCCACACTAAGACTGAACCCGTTGCAGGAATGGAACATGATGTTCATAGTCTGCCCTCTGGCAGGTACCCAGAAGCCAATTGCTGGACCACGATTGATACGATACGCAACGCGCATCTGTGTGGAAGCCAGCTCAACCTCTAAGTTGAAGCGCCAGAATGTGACACCGCGCTCAGAATGCAGTCTGGCAGCTTTGACTTCGCGGTATTTGCCCAACTTCTCACCATCCCGGCGCTTGATACGAGACTTGTCCTGCGTAGTGATGTGCTGACGTTGTTGGCCGTCTCGTCCAATTATTTGTTGAGGACCCAGAGTCGGAGATTTGGTTGATTCGAATAGACCAGAATTGTCTTCGACACGCGAAAGATCTACTCCTTCCTCAAGCTGTTCGACTGGCTTCACAAAGAGAGGTTGTCCGGTACGTGACAGTTTCACCTGACCCGCTAGAGGGTCAACATATTCGGAAGGCAAACCCTCGGCATTGCTGTGGAAGCGAGCTGGAGGCGGAGGCAAGAGGTCCATGGGCTGTGCGAAAAGTCTGAGAGTAGGCACGGTCTCATAAGAGGAGTGGTTGTCAACGGTCACAATCATGACACTGCCGCGCCAAATCTCACGCTCAGTAACACCACTCTGGCCTGGTTTGGCAAGCCTCTCCCGGCGCATACCGGTGTATCGAAGCAAAGGCCCGCACTTGACGTACAGAGGAGGTCGGAAGGAAGTCGCCTCTTCTTCGTAGATGCCGTCGAGGCCGCTTATGGTGTCCCGTCTGGAGCCACTGCTTCTCTTGTTTCTTTCCCACCAAGCTTGATCGGAACTTCCGGATGTGCTAGGACGAGCATCGTCAAGGTCGAGGTCGTCTGCAGCGAGCTTGAGAGTAGCGGCTTTGCGCCATTCCTCCAGCCCGGGGTCCTCTCATACCGCCGTTCCTGACCGCGATGATGATGAAACATTTCATCAAAGGTACGATGATGACGCTCTTCGTGAGCTCCTGAAGGCTGCACAGGCTTGGCTTGGTCAAAACCTACTTGTCCTCGTGCATCCTGACCACCAGCAGTCTGTGGGGAACCTGGTATTTCGGGACTTCTCCGTAAGGGTTTCTGACAGCTTCCGGAGGAAGGGGATCGGGGTCCTGGTGCTTGATGGCAGCTTTGAGCCCCTGGGTGGCACCAGCACGGTCAGATTGCAGCTGTTGCTGGGCAACACCGGCGCGACTGGGATCCCTGTTGCCAGTAGGATAGTCTTGAGAGGTGTTACGTTTCTGCAACTTCTTGCTGTTGCTCCGTCCAAAGAAACCGGTTCCGGATTCGCGCTTGTCCACTGAACGTCTGCGGTCTTCTTCTTTCCGTTCGGCACCGTCCAACCCGAGGCCTACAGCTGTCGCAGCTTGCAGCTCCCTCTCGGCACCAGCATAACCGGCGTCTCGTGAACGGTGACGATACTTCTTCGAGTCAGCCCGGTCGATGCCAGCACGCTGACTATTGGTTCTCTGAACATCGGTTGTAGGTGTTTCGGGTTCCCGCTTCGCGTAATAACGCTCAGGACGGCTAGTTGTCCTTTGGAGATTGCTTGCAGGCGAGTCGGGTTCACGATTTGCATAGTCACGCTCGTGACGGCCATTGTTCTTCAGCGCCTCTTGAGCACGCCGGAAGCGTTGGTTAGCAGTCAGATCCGGTTCTTGCGCACCACGCACACGGTCGTCCTGTCTCTGTTCCGACTCATATGGAATACCTCCAAAGTCAATGGTACCCTTTTCCGGGTGACGAGGATCAAGCACCCCTCCGAGGGGCGCGGAGACATTGCGCCTTTCAGAGCTTGTTCTGTCGTCGACGCGAAAGCCCTCGTTGCCTGACGCTCGGCGAGGTTGCGCGTAGTCTTGTTCTTCCCTCCGTGGCCGGTCTCCTGCAGCCTTTTGTCGTGCCAGATACTCCGCCTCTTCCATTCTTGCCCGCTTCTCCTCCTTACTGATATCATCGAGCTTTACTTCCAGCTTTTGCAGGGGCGATCTGTCAGGCACGGAGTCCCTTCGCAATTCCTCCTTACGGGGGTGTCTTCTAGGCATGCTAGGAGATATCGGTGTAAGATCATTTGCCGGAGTTCGGGAAGAGGAAGTATCTACAGTTGGCCGGTCTGGTCTGGTGGATTGCGACTTGGGCTTGCTGCTGGTCCGTATTGGCTCCACATCAGAAACATCGTAAGGGTTGCCGTACTGGATGGTTTCGTCAGATGGAGTTGTCCGCCCAAGAAAGTTGTACGCTATACCAACCTTGTCATATGCAACCAAAGGTGCAGAGTCGGAGAGATGTGCGCGTGGCTTTGGCACATGCAATGCTGCTTGTGGCTCTCGGACACGACGAGAGTCTGATCTTGGAACAGCATTGTTTGCTAGTGATGGTGCATATCGCGGGTCGTTGTGGTAATCAGCGACGCCGTAGGCATCGCGTCCTGCTCTCGCAGAGAAAGAGGACTGGTTGTTCGGAGGGGCTCCATAACTTGCCGACCGCCGATCGTAGTCGTGATACTGTGAGTCTGGTCGGGCATAACTGCCGCTGTTCCTGCGGCGGTCCATCAGGGGCCTCAGGGCCAAAGGCGGCAGCTGTAGAATTAGGATGATAGAGTGTAGTTAGAGATGTCTGTCGAGAATCGTAGGCATAATCAAGGTTCGCTTAAGTCAAGATGTTGAGCGCAAGTAGTGTGAGATTTGAGAAGTTACACAGCTTCCTAGACGGGTGCTGCAGACTTCCTTAACAGGCAATATGATGGACTAAGGAACGTGCGACGCGGCGGCGAACAAAGACAGCTTGGATGGCGCTATATACAAGCTTTTGGGACAGTAATGCGCAGGCAGGAAACAAATTAACATAGGATGGCACAAAAACTTGATTGTACTCAATCGGGGGCTGGTATCTGCAAGTGCACGGTTAGCTTACGCGGGCCCGAGCCGACCGGACCACGCAGGCGCCCGATCTTTAGGCGGTCAAGCAGGGCAATTGACAGGCCGCCAGCCAGCGATGAGAAGAAAGAGAAAGTGGTGTCCGAGTGAGAAGCCGTGCTCTTGATATATGTAGCGAGAACTCAGGAAGACCGTTATGCGTGAGGACTTCAGGGTCTTTGGAAGTGTGGAGATTGCCTGAAACTGAAACGTTGCGGCACGGAAAAGGTTCGTCCCGCTGAGTGAGTTGAGTCTATCCCGGATCCAGCCATTTGCCAGAGCACGGAGTAACCATCTGCTTGTGCAGATATGCTCTCGCAGTGGACGTGCGGGAAATCGAAATGGTCAACAAGCAAACGGGTGCTTATGTTCGTCGCTCCTCTGTTCTTATCGGCGTTATATCTGTTGTACATGGCTAGCGCGACCGCGTCTGTACCAATAAATACGTGTAGGTGTATTGCGTCACCGTGTCTCACACGCGATCGCAACTCGTTTAGCCGGCGCGTCTTCCCAGAGGCAACCAATACTAGTCAGAGTATTCAAGACCTCACATCTCAGAGACGCTGCACGTCTAACAGCCCAACATGTGCGGCCGCTATGCGCTGTCGCTGCGTCCCTCGGCGGTCCGCCAACGTCTGCAGGAAGAGCACATGCCCTCAAATGATTGCCCGCCCGACGATGATCGGACCATCCGCCAGAGTTACAACTTTGCTCCTGGCTACCACGGCCTAGTCTACCGCGCCGACGTGCCAGACTCCGGTGCAGGAAAGCAAGCCGAGACGGAAAACCAGGGAGACAACGTTTCAATCGATGGTGTATCTACTACGGAGACAAGATACAGAATCCAGGGAATGAAATGGGGCCTGATTCCGTTCTGGACAAAACGCGCCCCAGACTATGGCAGCACCATGCGCACCATAAATTGCCGCGACGATTCGCTTGCTACGAACGGTGGTATGTGGAACACGATGAAGCAGCGCAAGCGGTGTGTTGTTGTCTGCGAGGGTTTCTATGAATGGCTGAAGAAGAACGGCGGCAAGGAGAAGATAGCACATTTTGTCAAGAGGAAGGATGGACAACTGATGTGCTTTGCGGGGCTGTGGGATTGCGTGAAGTACGAGGGTCAGGAGGACAAGCTGTACACATACACCATCATCACCACCGACTCGAACCAGCAGCTAAGATTCCTGCACGACCGAATGCCGGTGATTTTGGAACCCGGGAGTGACGCACTCAGGACTTGGCTCGATCCAGGCCGCTCGGAATGGTCCAAAGAACTGCAATCCTTGTTGAAGCCATACGAGGGCGAGCTGGAGTGCTATCCAGTAGACGGAGCCGTCGGGAAGGTGGGAAACAACAGTCCAAGCTTTGTCGTCCCTGTAGATAGCAAGGAGAACAAGAAGAACATCGCCAACTTTTTCGGCAACCAGAAGAAGCAGGTCAAAGGGGCCTCAGAAGAGAAGATGATGGCAAAGGTGGAGAACGACCTGAAAGAGGAAGGTACGCAGATCAAGAAGGAAGAGGCCGAATGCAGAAAAACCGAGATGAATCCTGAAAGCACCGAGGACAACGCTCCCTTGCCCAAGTCGGAGCCTGAGCCGAGGGGTCACCTTGAGACAGTGATTAAGCGCGAGGCACCTGCAGAGGATGAGACGTTCCACAGCCCTCCGCACAAGTCACAAAAGACTGTTGGCAATGATCTGGCCGCCTCATCACAAGCGAAGACCTCGGGGAAACCGATACTCAAGACCGAACGAAAGTCCAGGAGCGCGACTAGTAACGGTACTTTGGCAAAGACTCCAACAAAAAGTGCCGACAAAAAGATCACGAGCTTCTTCGGAACATGAGATCCCATAGTCCTGCAACTCCTGTTGAATGTGTCAGGAGTCTAGACCAGTCTCTCATCTGCAGTATTGCACGGCTGTCGTATCCTTGGGACATGGGCTTGTCACACATACGCAAACCGTGAGGAACCGGGAAGTTTACCCGTGATCGCTACCGACTCTCCGGATCCAGGACGGTCCTTCCCTCACAAGCTCTCGGCGTCCCCCCTCCCTTCCCTCACCGGAGTCGATAACTTCACCGAGGCACTCCAATGAAGATGAACATCACCACGAACATCGAGCATAATTCGTTGACTGGCTCGAGGGCAATGCATTTGTTGACACCCTTTACCCTGCGACAATCCACCGACACTGTCTGGCGGCGACTATGTGATGGATGGGTTGATGTAATGAGTTGGACAAACCCCAACGGCGTGTTCGAGAGTTGGTGCAATGTCATTTGGGACCGACTCGCTGAGCCTTCAGAAGTTTTAGTCGAGAGATCTGCGATTGGAGAAATGCGGTGGGGAAGTTGGAGAAGGAAAGAGCTGCGAGAGACATACCTACAAGCATATGAAATTGCGTCCATCATGAATACCCTTGAATTGTCCGACACGACTTACACAAACTATATTTTACACTGCGGCCGACCGCTTCATGCACTAGTGAGGGGAAGGAGTATTTCCGCTTCCCGGTTGACAGCAGAGCATGCCCCGTGTATTCGGCCGACTGTTTAGCAGCTGTAGACAAGCGAGCCGGGCCGTCAAATTATCGTCGTCTCACGTAGATGTCTGGAGTTCTGTGCTCGGACGCGTTATCGGTGATGTAGGTACGTTCTGGCACGTGGTATATTAATATGCAGTGTGTTAAGAAGTGCTGCATACGCCATCTCTGTTCGGACAACTGTGGCGCTTGCAGCAGATCATCCACGTGGCATGTTAGATGACATGCCATCTACTGCAACGCCGGCAGGACGCTTGGACAAGGGGAAACAGTTGCTCCTGCCTCTATCCTGTATCGGCAAAAGGCTAGTTGTGTTTCCGAGACCGGGTTCGGAGGAGGGCGTCTACGTCGTGCTTCCGAGATGGTTTTCCGGGACAGGCTGTCAAGCTGCGATCTAGACGCTGACCGCACACGCCCACAACATTTCCCTTGACTCGCCATCCCCAGTCGTCTGGCGCACGACCAAGTCAAGATGCAACATCCACAAGGGACATGACATATGCAGACGACATTCTGCGGTGCACCATCCATGTCAATACGTGCTTGGGGAGAGCAATACTCCACTAGGTCGGCACGTTCATCCACCTTCCGGATTGCGCAGGTGGTTGGCGCTGAAGGATCGCTATCCCTTGATGGGCCGGGTGTCGTGATGTCGGCAGCAAGCGATATCATCTGGCATCTCGAGGCGCAGACGGGTCTTCCATGCAGCTCGGGTTTCGCCGGAGGTACAAGATCGGGCGGCGTCTGACGGTCCTTGCGTGTTGCCGCGGGATCGTCATGTTGGGGACGAGGTGCGAAAGGAGCAAAGCAGCACAAAGGTTCCCAGACATGAAGAAATTCAAATATACTGCAGCAAGGGCTATGTATACGAGCAGCAGCGATTTGAATATAGTGGTGGTCGAGAGCATCGTGCGACCGCGGCGGCTAGAGCAGCGTTCCATGGCTCCGTATATGCGGCTTGCTAGACGCGCATGCGCTAGCCACTACAGACCGCTTGTATCCGTGTGTACATACGCGCGATGAAGGGCGGGTGCAAGGGTGGAAGACGGATTGACAAATGAGCGTTGTAGGGCGGTCGATCGTGCTTGGCCGGCAGATCCCCTTAGTGTCACTGCAGTGGCAACAGCCTGCGAGCAACGTACTGCACGCAGCAACCATGCCTGTTATGCATCTAGGCATATCTGCTTGCAATTGCAATTTGGCACTTCCACTCGTCTCTCGGACAAGCCCGTTGCGTTGTTCGAGAACGGCGCTGCCCTAGCCGGCTCGGTACGTGCGCGAAACGCAAAGCAAAGCACAGGCGCCGGTACGCACTTCCGTCTTGGATTGTCTTCGACCTGCAACTTTTTGGCTTGGGGGAAGGTGAGTATTCCAATTACTCCCATTTCCAACGCGGCGGTAGAGTGACACAACGCCGCATTGTGATTCGACTTTTGCGAAACATCCCAAGCAACACGGTCTGCCTCGGATCCATCCAAGAATCCCCCGTCGAGAACGCGTTCCATTACCTGCGGTTGAGTATCTCCATACTGTCATGATTTGATTGGAAGGACCACCGCCCTGGGTTTGCAGCAACACACATGTAATCACCACACGCTGCCTACGGGCTACTACACACCTATTCCTACCGCTACGTCTGCTCTCCCTATCAGTTCATCTGCTCTCTCCCCTCCGCACGCGCACACCTTCTCGTCGCTTAGAAGAAATACCCCACTTGTTTGCTTGCTTGTGTACCGCGTGCCGTCCCGCTACGGTGTAACCAACGTCCACCTACCGGTAGCTTCGTCGCAGTCGTAGGCCATTGACACGTCAACATCATGTCTTCGCTGCTTGCCCTTCTCTCGTCAAGACAAACTCAGTTGCAGACGCGGCAAGCTCTTCTTGTACTTGGTCTACAAAAGGACTTCACCGAACCGGACGGCAAGTTGCCGGTCAGCAACACAAACGGTTACTTGGACAGGATCAGAGAGCTCGTACCGGCTTTCCGTGAGCATGGAGACATTGTCTGGGTCCGTACGGAATACAAGGAGAACCGACTAGTCAACCAGCCAAATGTCAACGGATGCGATGTTGTTACTGGCAGGGCGATGCCATCAAGGCAGGAGCAAGAGGAGGCCAGGCGGGGCGAGAGAGAAAATACCGCTGGACGATCGGACTCCTCAACTGACGTGTCTAATCCTGGTAGATCTGCCCGGGCTGCACGGCGCTCCAACCTTTACAGGAAGCACTGGCGAGGCATCCGGATCTGGAAGAAGGGGCGCACCAGCGCCGCCATCAGACTCACCAGACGTGGAAGAGTTTCTCACCCGGACTGCTGACAGAGAGCCATGTTGTATACCAGGCACACGAGGGGCCGAATACGCTTCCGAAATCGCCGATCTCATCGACCCGGCAAAGGACATTCAAAAGACCAAGTCTTACTACTCAGCATTCCAGTCTACCAACCTGTTGCTGACACTTCGCGCCAAGCTCATCACCGAAGTCTACATCTGTGGTTGCAACACAAATCTGTCAGTGTATGCCACATGCATGGATGCTGCCCGACATGGCCTGACACTCAACATCATTGAGGATTGTTTGGGATACCGAAAGCAGGAGAGGCACGACGAGGCCGTGAAGCAGATGATCGAGGTCATGGGGGCATATATGACCACCAAGGACCAAACTCTATCAAGGCTCCGTGGGGGACTTGGTGACCTTGAGCCAGAGGATGATATCGATAGAGGGCCAGATGCGGATTCTGATCTCGAAGAGGAACTCAACTCCGTACGTCAACCTTCCCTTGCTCCAGACATGCGTGGCCTCTTCAATTACTTGACGCTAAATGAGCGTGCGACCGCTACAGCAGCAACCGCAGACAGCCTCGAGCGCGCTTCTTCCGCTGAGCATTCAGAATCTCAGGAGGTTGGACTTGCAGACCACGTCGGCCATGATGTCAACAGTGGCTCAAGAACGGCGAGTCTATCAAGCCGCAGAGGCAACTTCGTCGAGCGACCAGTCACAAGGTCGGATGCAGCAAGCGTGACTCTCGACAAGGAAGCGTCATCGAGAGGAGGACCCGCATCAGTCTCAACCGAGGAAGCGTCGCTAGATTCCCTAAGCGCAGAGCCTGTGCAACAATCTAACTCTACCTTCAAAAACCACTCTGCGTCGAAAATACATGGCATAGAGTACAAGAGCACGATGGGGGACGAAAACAGTGTGGAGCAAAAGACTGGAACGTCGGGATCGATCATAATGGATAGCTCGCACACAGCTCATCCGTTAACGAAAGAGAAACCTTCCGACAACAGCTCGCTAATTCCCTCAAGCTCCGTGAACAGCAGTTCACCTCACACTCCGAGCACCAAGAAAAACGCGCTTGGGAAGCAAGCCCCACTGTAGGTCCAGATGAAACGATCGGCGCTGGTGATTCCTATATGATCTATGATCTCTTGCCGGCGCCATTATCCGATCTCATCTTCGACCAGCTATACAGCGAGGTTCAGTGGCAGCGCATGTATCATGCCGCAGGGGAGGTACCTCGTCTGGTGTGCTGCCAGGGTGTCATTGACCCGTACGATGGTAGCATGCCTGTCTATCGGCATCCATCTGATCAGTCTTTGCCACTGCTGCACTGGAGCCCGAGCGTCCTTAAGGTCAAGAGGGAAGCAGAGAAGAAAGTTGGGCATCCTCTCAACCATGTGTTGATCCAGTTGTATCGCAGTGGACATGACCACATCTCGGA
The DNA here is from genome assembly GCA_030247885.1 of Taxawa tesnikishii (nom. ined.). Lineage (NCBI taxonomy): Eukaryota > Fungi > Ascomycota > Dothideomycetes > Dothideales > Taxawa tesnikishii (nom. ined.). The sequence goes on along the minus strand of JAPDRO010000009.1, from coordinate 982,502 downwards.
GCATTCGGATAAGACGCTGGACATCGTCTCTGGTAGCAAAATTGTCAACGCATCGTTCGGGGCGCAGCGGACGATGCGGCTACGTACAAAACGCACTGCACCCACTACTACCGTGTCTGGTGATTCCAAGCAAGACAAACCACCAACGGACGGATCTTTCGATGTGCTACGAGGGGACGATCTGGCTCGCTCCCGGTCAACTCAACGTATACTCATGCCTCACAACAGCATTTTCATCATGGGTTTGAAGACGAATGAGACCTGGCTTCACGGTATCAACCCAGACAAGCGTCTTACCTCTGAACGCGCTGCCGCCGAACTCGCCTACGGAGGAATGCGCATCTCGTTAACGTTCCGCAACATCGGCACGTTCTTATCGTCCGATTCACGCCTGATTTGGGGCCAGGAGCTGTCGCCAGGCGCAAAGAAGACGCGCGGGCAAGCATCAATGGTGTGGAAGCGGAGAGCGAGAAAATCATTAAGGCGTTCGGTATCGAGAACCAGAGCACGACGTTCGACGGGTCGGCTACGTATGGTGCTGGATTCGACGTCTTGCATCTCAAGACAACGCTGCATGAAGAAGAACCGCGCATGCTGTTCCTATCCAGTGACGAGCTGGACAACATCAGCGTCAGGATGTATCTGGCGCACCTCGGTACGAATGTTGTTGTGGTCGACTCTCCGGCTAAGCAGGAAACACACGGACGGTCCTCGAGACGGAAGCTCTGTTTCCGCGACACGGATCGTCTTCATACTCAAGTCGAACGTCTTGTGCCTATCCTTTTGTATTTACGCCGGTTCCACAGTGGGAGCCCTTCGGCGCAAACGCAGTTGGCGTGTGAATTTGAGATGCTGACGTCGAATTCCGTGCAGAAGACAAGGTCTCACAGCAACACAATGGAGAACCTAGAGGACTCATTGCGTAGTGTATATGAGAGTATCGGTGACGGGGACGGAGATGAGGTGTTCCTAGCGGGCAGCGAATTCGGACCGGTCGACTGTGTTTACTGGCCTTTCCTGGCGAGGAAGCGACAAGAGGACGTCAAAGGCTTCGCACGTAGTTATCCTACTCTGGACAAATGGGTTCACCGAGTCGCGCAAAGGGCTAGTACCGCCAGTATCGTTGATAGCGCTGGACACCTTGTTTCTGGGGCGACTCAAGGGCACAGTTAGGAAATAGCATGACTGTAGACCTTTCTCTCGGCTGCGTATTCCGTGTTGTTGTCCGTTAGCACACTGGGATTGTATAGTGATATAATTTCCCCTTCTAGCTATAGAGAATGTAATAGACGGGCATATGCCTGCCAGAATAGGTCTAGCTTGGCCGAAGCGGGCTGCTTGAGCGCATCCGCCACCTCTCGGCAACTTCACCCTCAGCCATTACCGACAGCACCTCCTCAAGGTTGGAAAACAACAAGACCTCTTGCCTCACATGGCGGGCGAAGTCGATGGCTTTGTTCTCGTAGATGTCGACATGACCTTCGACTCTTCCGTTGAAGAAGCACAAGCTTCTTCCGATTACCTCTCTTCCATCTCCGCCGTCATTGATAAATTGAGTCCCGTCCTCCGTCCTGTTAGTCTCGATATACATGATCATCCAGAGCTCGGGTGCGTTCCATCCAGGCAGAAAACAATTCGCCGGTGACCTCGCCATGTTGAAGCTGTTGGTGACCATATTGAAGCTATCGCGAACACCGCGCTCACCGCACCCTCACCGAGTTCCTGTCGACGCAGAAGGGCTGGCACGTCACTCCTCATGCATATGGGATCGAGACTGCATTTGTTGCCGTCTTTGACACAGGGAGAGGAGGCCCGGTTGTGAGCTTCAATGCGGAATATGGCAAGTTGATCATGCTTGGGTCGAGCGTGCGATCATCACTGACGAGTTGTTTGATTGCGGTGTAGATGCCTTGCCCGGCATTGGACATGCGTGCGGGCACAACCTCATCGCTATGGCATCGCTGTCCGGTGCACTTGCCACGAAAGCTGTGATGGAAGAGTCAAGGCTTTCGGGAAAGGTTATTCTCTACGGTACCCCGGCGGAAGAAGGTAGGTCTTCATTGCGGGTCCTTCATTACTCCGTCTTAGCTACCAAAGTATGGTTGTTTGCAAAGGCTCATGTGTCGACTTATAAGCGCTCCAAAAACGCGTACTTTGCTCTAAGCTACAGCCATTTCTGACTGCTCTTAGGCGGAGGAGGCAAGATCAAGCTTCTCAAAGCCGGCGCGTACAAGGACCACCAAGTGGACATTAACCTGATATCACACCCTGGGATCACTGCAGATGCGGCTCTTATGCGCACAGCGGCGTTCATCGCTTTCAAAGTCGAGTATTTCGGCAAGGAAGCTCACGCCGCTGCTGCACCATGGGAAGGTGTACGTTTGCCATGCTTTTGGCAGTAGACCCTCGAACAGCCAAAGCTTACAGCGGATCCAGATCAACGCTCTCGACGCCCTCATCACAGCTTACAACGCCATATCCGTGTTAAGGCAGCAGACGCAGCCAGGCGACATCATTCAAGGTAAGCGTTCCACGCTCCCTTCATGGCAACACCACTCTATCCGGTCCCCCGGCTAACCTCGCCATAGGTCAAATCACCCACGGGGGCATCAAACCCAACATCATCCACGCCTACGCCTCCGGCAACTTCGTCGTCCGCTCACGCACGCGCGCCCGCGTGCAGGCGCTGAAAACGCGCGTCGACGCCTGCTTCGCCGCGGGCGCCACGGCCACCGGCGCAAAGCTCAAAGTCACGTACCAAGGTTCGTACGACGACCATGTGCCCAACCGCGCCCTCGGAGCCAGCTATCGCCGCCACTTCAACCGCTTGGGCGGCGATATACCGACCCCGGAGCAGGACGCCGTCAATGCCACGACGGCGGCGAGTACCGATCAAGGTAACGTCAGTTACGCGATGCCGAGCCTCAGTGCGGGGTTCTGGATCAGGAGTGAAGGGAAGGGGGTGAGCAGTTGGGAGGGCCACATACGCCGGATTTTGCTCAGGCGGCGAGGACGGAAGAGGCGCATGCGTTGGCTATGAGGGTGGGGAAGGCATTGGCAGCGACGGCGGTGGATGTGTTGACGGACGAGAAACTGTTGAAGGAGGTCAAGAAGGAGTTTGAGGACATGAAGAAGGGCTTGATGGGGGATCATGTTAGTGATTGATCGTGGTGAAACGACGCGTCTTCGAGCAAAGGGAACTAGATGTTTCCTTCCTAAGTTTGCATACGTATAGCACGAACCTTCCGTTTGTGTACATGCACGCTCTCTGTTCGAGCAGGGGACATGCAAAACCAAGAAAGTGTTAAAGATTTGTCTGCCTGAGGCACGAAGACGGCGTTGGGGGCTGAATGAATCCTGGTGCAGATCGCCACCGCTTTCGTCTGCCGATCCGATCCATACGAGACTTAGCCTGATCCTTCCCCAGATAGCATGAAGCTACCCCCGTACGTACAATGCACATGATGTATACACGGGGCGGAGAGTACATAGGAACTGCTGCTGCGCCTTGCCAACCATACGAGGGGGTTCAACAGCCATGGCATATATATGTATCCAAAAACGGCTCCTTTCCTCCTCCTCCAGTGCAATCCCCATCCCCCGTTAACACACTGCAATCGCAACCCGACTTACCCAGACCCGCGAGACATCGACCGCAAAAACTCCGGACGCTTCTATCATACAAACACAGCCCTATCGCTCGTTCCTGATAGCGACGTAGAGAAAACCATGGGTTCCTGCATGAGCAGCATGGACGGCGAAGGACATCCGAAGACTACTGCTGCGGCGTATCAGGATGGCAACGACCACCACGCACGTCGGTCTCGTCGTCGTCGCGGAAACGCGAACGCGGCTATCGGTAGGTCTCACTGTGCATGAGAGTATCAGTGGGCGGGCGGGCTTTTGCTAACGATTACCGGTAGGCGCAGCTGCGGCCTCTTCGGCTGGTGCATCGAGCGGTGGAGGAGGAGGAGGAGGAGGATGTTAGTTGGAGGGACGCATGTATGGTCGAAAGTTTGGACGAGGTGTCATGGTTTAGGGATTGTCATGTTTACTCTTAAGGGGGTTCACAAGTGAGACATGTGTATTTTGGGATGGAAATCGTCCTCATGTTCGCCAATATATATATATATATATACGTTGAAAGGAGAGGAAGCCGCGAAGATATCTCTCTTCCTCTAAGCAGTGCTCTTCTCAACCTTGTCTGCAGTCTCTGTTTTGCTGGTGGGGACTTCCTCTGGCGCCAATTGCGGCTTGTACTTTGCGTAACGGACGGTACCGAGCACGGACGGGCTGTCCCTAAAGATGACATCGAGTTCCTCGAGGCTGCGACCCATGGTCTCTGGATACAGGAAGTACACCGACACTGGAATGCACATACCGATGCAGGCGTAGACGATGTAGTAACGGTAACCGATGGACTCGATGGCGACGGGAGTGACCATCGCCACGACGAAGTTCCAGAGCCAGTGGTTGGCGGTACTGATGGAGGCCATGGCGACACGCAGGCGGAGAGGAGCCACCTCGGTACAGTAAAGGAAATTTGCACCCAGGAAACCGATGGGCGTGAAGAAGCAGAAGAGGTAGACGAAGAAGGCGGCCGCAATGGAGGCGCCGAAGTTCGAGTGTGGAAAGGACGTTGCGACTGCGAGTGCGACCATGCAGCATGCCATGCCTCCACCGCTGACCATGAGCACGGCGCGGCGACCGAAGCGATCGATGCAGAAGAAGGAGACGAAGCAAGAGAGGAACTTCCAGGTCAGCGTACCGCCAGAGAGGATACGTGAGGTCGCAGCGTCTAAGCCGAGACCCTGTTGGAAGATGATGGTCGAGTACACCGATATGAGGTTGGTACCGCTCATCTGCTGGAAGAACTGCAAGAGAATGCAAAGGCCGAAACGGTAGGCCAACTTGTCGTCGCCCATCTTGAGCAGATCCCCAAGTTTCACGGCGCTGTGGGCAGTCTCCTCCAGGGACAGCTCGATCCCAACAACTTCCGCTTCGATTTCCGGTGCATCTTCAGGCAGGCCCTTGAGCGCGGCAAGAGTATGGCGCGCTTCCTGGATACGGTTCTTGCGGATGAGCCATCTGGGAGATTCGGGAAAGAAGAGGATGGCACCGATAACGATCAGCGAGAACAAGATGGGGATAGCGAGAGGTGGGCGCCAGGTGACGGAGCCGGAGTTCTTCGACTGAAGCGTGAAGAAGCCGTAATCAATCCAGGATTCCAGGGTGTATCCCAAACTGATGAACATACCGTCCAGGACGACATGCTTGCCGCGGTGCTTGGAGCTGGAGCACTCACTCTGCCATACTGGAACTGTTGCGCTGAGCTGGCCGATGCCGAAACCAAGGATAAGACGGCCGACTATGAATTGGGCAAGGCCGAAAGACGAGCATTCCAAGACCTCTCCGATCAAAGTGCAAACTGCGCCGATCAGAATGACCTTGCGACGGCCGAGCCTGTCTCCAGTGTATGAGCAAGAGAGAGCGCCGAAGAGAGCGCCGATGGTGAAGGTCGCCACCACCACACCCTGGATTGTGGAGTGGTGGCTTTTGACTGCACCCTTCACGTGGACCGTGTCGATCTCGGGGAAGGTCTTCGTCCAGTTGGTGAGGGAGAGGAGTCCACCAATTCCAGACTGGTTGTAGCCGAAAAGAATGAATGACGGGCAGACGACGACCATGATCATCAGCGTTTGCAGCACGCTGCCGCTAGTGCCCAGGAAGGTCGCCATGCTTAGATGATGGGGACTTCGATAATGAGTGATTGGTCAGGAGGGATTATATGGCAATCGGTGCTACCGCAAGTCAAAAGGCAGCCAAGGGGGCGAAGAGTTCCGCCAGATGGTGACAAGCTTCCGACGCGCAGGTGTTGCTGAACATGCTTCAACGTGGGCATCGCGCTGGGTTTTATCAGACGCATGGTCCGAACGCGCACCTCCACAATACTCCATTGATTGTGGGCCTTACAGGACGGGGTCGTGATGCTCTGGTGCAGTCTGACGGGTTAGGGTATGAAGCCAAGCACCCTCGCTCGTGATTCGGTATCGGACTTTTTCAACCGCCAGCAAACTTCAGCGACAAGGCAGAACCCCGGCGCGCAGATTTCGCGTCGGCTCGGTGTTTCTACGGACTCAATGTTGTTTTGGGCAATTCCGTTCAACTTCCCCCAGTCTGCTAGGCCTCAAACGCAGATTCTCCACTCGAGTTAAATGGGTCTCAGGCCTGCTCTTCTCCAGAATTATGGCTCTGTGCTCTGGTTCAAGTGGGTCGTGTCGGATATCAACGAAGTTTCGTATGCTTTTGCGCGGTCATCAAGAGACGTCAAGGCGTTCGCTGGAGAGACAAATGAACCGAACCTAACCGATGTCAGGTTTTGCTTCTGCGTTCTGTTCTTCTTCTCGCCCTCGGACGATGACCACAGATCGCACAGCAATGGCCCCAATGAGACGGTTACTCACTGGCTCTCATGTTCGCAGGGCGAGGCGCGTCTGGAGAGATTGCCACTTTCGGCCCATGTCTCATGATTGCTCGTTTGAGTCCATGAAAACGTGATATAGAACTCAGCTGCCGGTAATTCGGCTGCATTTCTGGCCGCGTGCTAGACTGGCTTGTGCCCAGGTCGTGTGGGAGAACAATCTACCGGCACTCCACCACTCATGGAAGGCGCTGAGCGGTAAGCAGAGGGATTGACTCGCTTGTGTGCTCGGTGGATGTTGGGTACGATGGTTCGGGCAGTTTTCCGCGATGGTTTATGCCTGGCAGCGGTCGTTGACCGAGGAAATCAGGGCATCCCCGTGCTGGCTGCGGCTCCAACGCTGTTGATAATGCGATGCAGGGCGCAGGTTGAGGAGACCTATTGATAGCCTGAAAGTGGAGCTCATAGCCTCTTCCTCTATGTCAGAGATGTTTCGTCCTCCTTGGCGTTCGGAGTTCGAACAAGACACACAAGAGTGCTGACGGATGCCGAGAGTTTTCTTGGAGAAGCTTCAAGTTTTGTTTTCAAGGATCCTTGGCTGTAGCGAACTGACAGAGAGGAGCCGAAGCCGTCACGCCAGCCATTCATTGACACCAGCAATATCTCTGACCTCTCCCAGCGCGCGGCTCGATCACGTTTCTGTTTTCTCAACACCTGTGCAAGGTTGTCACTGACATGCCTCCAAAACAAAAATATCCACGCACGCATCCTGCCGTGTTATCCAGTAGCAGTTGACCGTCTATAGATGGACTATGCACAAATGCTTCCAATAGCGCAACGGGCTGTATTTCTTTGTACGATTGGCAGAGATACCAAACTACCTAACATCAAATTACCCAAAAGAAGCATACGTCTGACCATCTGCCCAGCACGGATGACGCTCTGCCATTGGACTGCGAAAGATGTACAGCTGATTGTCGCACAGGAATAGTTCGGCTTATTCAGCTGCTCCATATCTGTTCAGCTGCTCTATATCTGTTGTGCCGGTTATCTCAGCGCGCCATCGACGTGTCAAATAGCCGGCTAAAACACCTCGACCCAGTGGTTGGACCTTTTATGCACGCAGACACCACTCGTATAGCAGAAGCGAGCTGTAGAGCGGGCCTAGAACCGTTCTTGACAGCTAATTCGGTGCAAGGTGTGCCTCTCTCCTTCCACGAGTAATTTATACGGGTACGTCTCGTCTAGTCCTTGTCTAAATCGTTTACGTGGCCAGCCGCATGCGAAGCGGGAGGAATGCGGGACGACGGGATGATGCTGCATACTCTTATATTCATCCTGGGATCTAATATCAAGTGGACAACGACTTGATAGACGAGAGGAGTACCCATCATCGCCTGCTATACACGCATCGCTCATAGCAAATGTTCAGCTGACTGCGACGCCGCCCTGGGCGCTTAGCTGGGATAGCAGAATTCAAAGCTCCGGGATGTAGAACTCTGGAACCACAAGTCCCTTTGTCAGCTCCTAGCAGTAGCTGATCGGGAGCTCAGCTGTGCACACACACACGCACAGATATATATATATACATATATACCCGGACATCATTCGCCTTTCTTGTTGAAGGCCAGATTCGACCATACCAGTTAAGTCGTCTTGTCCACCATGGCAGCGATCGAAGCAGCTGTTACAGAGCCGCCTTTCGCCGCATACATTGATTTTATTCTCGTAAGCCTTCACTGTTACAGTCTCCACCTCATCAAGCTCGACGAGGCCCTGATAGGGAGCTCAAGGGATCATGTGCTGGATGTTGCCCGCCAAGAACAACCGACCTTTGACCGTCTCTTCGATTCTCATCTCCGCCTTTTGGAACAGCATGCTCGATCGCTGCCATTACTTGAACGGCTGAAGGAAGGGCAGGCTCTCCGAGCGGCCTGCGAGTCTCTCATACGTCAAGCGCCTTTCATGCACCGCACCAACGTCAAACCACGCGGCTATCAAGGCGATAGTGAGATGATGCGTATGGTGTACGAGAATGACTATCGCGGAGAGACGCTCTTCGGCATGATGTTGCACAAGCACATCATCAGCACCCCAGCAGCGGACGCTGTCCGCAATCGTCGTGCTCTGGTCACGCGGGAGCTCCGAGACTGGGTGCGTACGCACAAGTCTTCTGCACCCGTCGAAGTGTTGTCCGTCGCATGCGGCCCAGCATACGAGATAGCCGACATATTCAGGGACCAGGCAGATTTTCAGAAATTCCGCATCACACTCCTTGACCAGGACGGTGAAGCGCTCGGAGAGGCGCACCAGGAAATCCAGGCAGCAGAGACTCGTTGCTCTGGCAAAGTTGATGTTCGCTACGTGAAGAAGTCGATTGGAGCGCTGCTGCGTCCGGGGTCGGTACGCGATGGACTCGGAAAATTCGATTTCATCTACTCGATGGGATTGTACGATTACCTGGATGGACGCACCGCGAAGAAGCTGACCAATGCTTTGTTCGACATGCTTAAACCCGGCGGTGCGCTTCTGCTGGGAAACTATTCCAAGACGAATCCGACTCGCTATTACCTGGAATATTGGTGTGACTGGCCACTCGAATACCGCGATGAGAAGGAGTTGGCTGCTCTTCTGGAGCCGTCTCATCCTGCAAGAGTCGAGGTCGGGGTCGAACCCTCCGGGTGTCAGCTATTTCTGCGCGTAAGGGAGGGCGGTGGTGCGGCGGCACCGAAGGCGCATCTTTGAACTGTCGAGAGGGGGTTAGAGCTTCAGGTCCAGGTCTAGCCCGGTCAGGCTTGACTGTCACGCAAAGAGCGTCTCCGAGTACCCGACCGCAAGTACCACGTACGGCCGCAAGTCTCTGAGCGTGTCTTACATGACTGGTATGCGAACAAAGCGCTTGACTCGGGTCATGGCTAAGCTCGTCTATGATAGCTGATATGCAACACTGATGTTATAGCTGGTTTGTTGTTCTTTATGCGCCTTTCGTCCCCATGGCCGTGTTGCAGAACAATACGGCCGTTTCTGTGTCGAAAGGATTCCTGAATGGGGTTAACGGATGCCTTTGATTGGTTGAAGCCGTAAGAATATCGGCACTCGGGATGCCGACTCACCGACGCCGAACACGTCCGTTGTGTCCACCGAGCAACGGAGAAGGAGACGGGCGTGCCCGTTCTCTCACCATTGCAGTTGCCTGACCGCAGTATATGCAAGTATGAGCAAGCCCTTCGGAGTCACCAGCGAGCTGGCCGTGTTACATGTAGTCACAAAAGGTTGGCGTATCCCAGCATTCCAGTCCGTCTCCATCAAGCCTACACCCACCACCACCACCACCACCACCACCACCACCATCACCACCACTACCACCACCACTCCCTATCAATACTAATTTCAGCTCTCCCTTTTCTTCCTCTTTCCTGCTTCTTCTTGCACAACCCGAACAAACACCCTACCCGCACAATGGCGGAACCATTGCCTCAGACACCACCCCAGACAGCCAACCCAGAGAGGCGACTCGCGCGCACAGTATCATCTTCAGCAACCTCCACAGTGGAGATGGAACAGGACCTGGAGAAACAGCCACATCACGAGCCGACCATTGCGACCGGCGACGAAGACGCCTCCAGTCCGGAAGTCAAGCTCAGCAGACAGATGTCGAACTTCGAATACCCCTCCACCAAAAAGGCGGCAGTCATCATGATCTCCATCTACCTGACCGTCTTCCTCGTAGCCCTGGACCGCACCATCATCGGCACCGCAATCCCCGCCATGACCAACGAATTCCACTCCTTCGACGACATTGGCTGGTACGGCAGCTCGTACATGATGACAGCGTGCGCCTTCCAGCTCGTCTACGGACGCATCTACACCTTCTACTCGCCCAAATGGGTCTTCATGTCCGCGATCGCGCTCTTCGAGATCGGTTCCGCCGTGTGTGGAGCGGCGCCCAACAGCACCGCCTTCATCATCGGCCGCGCCATCTCCGGTCTCGGCTGCTCGGGCATATTCAGTGGGGCCATCACCATCATGATGAACGTGCTGCCCCTGCAGCAACGGCCAAAGTGGATGGGTCTGAACGGGGCAGTCTTCGCGATCGCGAGCGTCGTCGGACCCTTGCTCGGCGGCGTGTTCACGTCAAAGGTCACCTGGCGATGGTGTTTCTACATCAACCTCCCCATCGGCGCCGTCTCCGTCGCCGTCGTGCTGCTCGTCCTCAAGGTCGACGCGCCAATGGCCGCCGCCGGGAAGTCGTTGCGCGAGAAGCTGCTGCAGCTCGACCCCGTCGGCACCATGCTCTTCCTGCCCAGCATCGTGTGCTTGCTGCTCGCTCTGCAATGGGGCGGAGCCCAGTACAGCTGGAGCGACGGCCGCGTCATCGCACTCCTCGTCGTCTTCGCCGCCCTCATCCTCGCCTTCGCCGGCCTCCAAGTCTGGCACTCGGACGCGCACGCGACGATCCCGACCCGCATCATCACGCAGCGCAGCATCGCAGCCGGCCTCTGGTACACCGTGTGCGTCGGCGGCTCCTTCGGCCTCGCAATCTACTACCTCCCCATCTGGTTCCAGGCGATCAAGGGCGTCGACGCCATCCAGTCGGGCATCCGCACCATCCCGCTCGTCCTCGCCCTCGTCGTCGCCGCCATGGCCGCCGGCCTCAGCGTCTCGAAGCTCTGCCGCGGCTACTACACGCCGTTCCTCCTCGCCGCCAGCGTCGTCATGCCCATCGGCACCGGCCTCCTCACCACCTTCACGCCCGGCACGGGAAGCGGCGCCTGGATCGGGTACCAGGTGCTCCTGGGCCTCGGCATCGGACTGGGCATGCAGCAGGCCAACCTGGCCGCGCAGACGGTCCTGCCCCGCGCCGACGTCGCGTCCGGCACCTCGCTCATGTTCTTCGGCCAGTCGCTCGGCGGCGCCGTCTTCCTGTCCGTCGGCCAGAACGTGCTCAGCAGCCGCCTCATCGCCAACCTGCGCGGAGCCGGCTTCCGCCTCGGCGCGCAGCAGATTGTGAACGCCGGCGCCACGGACATCAGGCGGCTGGTGCCGGAGGACCAGCTGCCCAGCTTTCTGCAAATCTACAACGACGCAATCACAAAGGGCGTTTTCCTCGTCGCGCTTGTCCTGGCTTGTCTCGCCTTCTTTGGCGCTGCGGCGATGGAGTGGAGGAGCGTCAATGCTGCGAGGAAGGCACCGGCGGCGGCGGCGGAGAACCAATCGAGTTTCCAGAACAATGCTTCCGTGGGGAAGCAGGAGGAAGAGGTCGAAGTCGCGGCCTGAGCGGACGCGAAGAGTCTTCATCTTGTACATGTATATGAGCGTTTGGGCGCAAAAACAAAGGATACCCCTTCTCAGCCGTATGGGACGTGACAAACGGATTTTTGGCACTTTGGTAAACCGGACAGATAACACGTAATCGAAACCGCGTCTTGCCCTTTCAATTTCTATGGCTTCAGTGCTTCTTCTGTCAACATGACGTGTACTCTCTCTACAACACAATAGCCAAGATTTCTTCGAGCGGTCTGACCGACAAGACGCACTAAGAATTGGGGGATACGCAAAATTTCCCCTCTGACATGTCGAGTAGCTCAGGTTCTCAGATAACAAGGACGAATGGATTTGCTTCAAGCTTCCTGACAAACTGGCAGTCACTGCTGTCTTTGGCGGACTTTGAAGGGTTCGGCGGCGGTGGTTGGACGGATTCGCTGAACTCCGGCAACGCGCAATGTAGAATGAGAGATGGAGAAAGAGCAGGACATACTCTATAGCCGGCGTCAATCGACCCCCCCCTCGTCGAAACAGCCACAGCTTCAGAGCATCATCGGTCGTCCTTGACGTCCAGTCCCGCATCCCGGAGTTTCTTCCTATACTGGCCCTTCAGATCTCCCTCATCCACACCACCTTGCGGCGCAGACGGAGAAACGTCCCGGCCCTTGGCCTTCTTGTCCAGCTGCTCGAACAACATCTTCTCGACCATCTGCTCGCCGTCCTTCTCCGCCTGCTTCAGCTCGCTCGCATCGCCACCGGCAACGCGACTGTCGAGCGCGAGCTTGCTCTCGCCGAGAGCGTGGATCTGCTCTTCGATGGTGCCGCGAGTGACGAGGCGCACCACCTCGACCTCCTCGTCTGGCCCACGCGGTGGGCGCGGTTCTCGGCCTGGATGTCCTCTTGCGGGTTGAAGCTGCTGTCGAAGATGATGACTTTGTTCGCGCAGGCGAGGTTGATGCCCGCACCGCCGGCCTTTGTGCTGAGCATGAAGACCGGGATGGTGGCGTCGGTGCTGAACTGGTCGATGATGTCTTGACGGGTCGCCATCTCCGTGCTGCCGTCCAGACGCATGAACTTGATCGAGAGCGTTTCGAACACGGCTTCGAGGATGTCCATCATGGTCGTGAACTGTGAGAAGATGAGGACCTTTTCGCCGTTCGCAACATAGCGCTCGAGCAATTCGCGGAGCTTGTTGACTTTGCCACTGTCCATCCATTCCTCGTTCTTCAAGGCGTACTTCATGAGGTAATCGCGCTGCGAACAGAACACATGCAGAGCGTAATCGCCTCCCTTGAGGTCTTCGGTCAGGTATTTCCACACTTGGTCCGGACGGTTCGAGCTCCACTCGTATTCCTTCATCATTGCTGTCTGTATCTTCTTGAGCTTGGCATCAGTGTAGATGCGCCTGGAGAGCAAGGGGTGCAGAGCGGCAAAGCGAAGAGCCATCAGTGTGCCAGTACTCGAAGCAGCCTTGATCTTTCTTCCAGTTTCCTGTTGCTGGAGACGTGCTTGCATGGCCACAGCAATCTGCTCCTCGTAGAATTCCTGTTGCGAACGGACCATGTCGCAGTACTCAACCCTGCAATGCTTCGCCGGCATGTGTTTGAGCACTTGCTGCTTCTTTCGCCGCAGGATGAACGGCGTCATCATCGAACGAGCACGCCCAATACGCTGAGCAGACAGAAGGGCCGAATGGTCGGCATCTTTCGTGCTAGCCTTGTGCTTGAAGACGTACTCCAGGTCCTCCTGCCGTTCCTGGAAGAGCTTTGGCATGATGAAGGATAACAAGGAAACGAGCTCCTGCAGGTTGTTCTGCAAGGGAGTTCCGGTGAGCAGCAGACGGAACTTTGCCGGAATGCGCATCAATTGCTTGTGACGGTTTGACTTGCTGTTCTTCAACACGTGGCCTTCGTCGAAGACGCACACAGTGGGCCTGACAGTTTTTCTCAAGAATTCCGTGTCCAACCTGTTGTTCGCTGCGGTCTCGTACGTGGTGACTATGACGTCGATATCATTCCGTCTCTCTTCAATGTCCTGGCGTATCCCCTCTCTGTCTTTTTGCGATCCATAGTAAGGCGATACCACAAGATCCGGACAGAATCTATTGAACTCACGCAACCAATTCTCGAGCGTGGAACCGGGTACAACAACCAAGTGGGGGCCTTCCACATCAGTCTCGCGGAGGTGTGCGAGGAAAGAGATGACTTGGCATGTCTTACCCAGCCCCATGTCATCGGCCAAGATACAGCTCAACTTTCGGGACCACAACAGGTTCAACCAGTTCAAGCCAACGAGCTGGTAATCCTTCATCGTAAACTCCGAACTCATAATGGAAGGCTGCTTCAAAAACGTGCCTTTGCCGGGCCGGGATTTCTGCATGAGCTTGAAGTCGTCATCGTCGGGCGGACCGACGGAACTAGAAGGCGTACCAACTCCAGAATCGTGTGCCTCGTCCAAGGAAGTAAGCGTCAGCTCGCCATCTTTGGAGGCCGCTTGCAGGTCCAACCCCCACTTTTTCATGGTTTCGGCCACAGGTCTTCCAAGATCTTCGCATTTCTCCACGAGCGCGTCCACAGCCTCGTAACCGGTCAACATCTCCTCGCAAACGTCCACGACCTTTTCGCCGATGGGTTTTCTCGTCGTCTTCCTCCCGGTCTTTGTTGGCGGCGCGTTGGAAACCTGCCTAACGGCATCCAGATTGCGGAAGGGCCTCTCAGATACAATCAGATTGGCAACGTCTTGCGGCTGGGCGGATATGTCTGCAAGGTCTTCGACTGAACATTCGTTGAGGAACTTGAGCAGCCGCTGGTTGAACTCCGTACTTTCTACTTGTACTTCCTCCTCATCTGTCGACACAGCTGCAGCTTCTTCTTCTTCCTCCGAATCAGACTCAATGACAATTGCCTTCTTCACGGGCCTTGCTACGGGAGCAACGAACTTTGATTCTTCGGGCGACGGGCTCACTACCGGAGAACCTGCAGTTTTCCTCCCTTGTACCAGACGTTTCCGTTTCGGCGGATCGGGCTGTGACGAAATAGCCGGCTTGGATCCAAGTCCTCTCGTCTGCGTGTAGTATTTCTCGTGAATTGCCTGCGTCGGCTTCCGCACCTCCTGCTTTGCTGTTGGCTTCGGTGGCTGCTTTGCTATAGGCTTAGCGGCTAGTTTGTTGACGCCGCTCTCGATATCTGAACTCTCCAGGTCTATGACCTTGCTTTTCCCGCGCCCAAGAAGATTGTTAAAGAGCGTATCTTCGGCATTATTGGAAGAGCCTAGCACAATGTCGAGCGCGTCCAGGTAGTTGCCTCTGGCCTTGTGAAGAGCGGCCACAAGTTCCCTGATCGGCCGTTTGCCGACGACTGGCTGCATACGTTCGACATTTCGTTTGACATCGAGGTCTGTGATATCGTCGATACCCATCTCCGCCTGCACAGGCATGGCACGTGCCGGACCGTGCTGTCTCGATACCGACGGCTTCGGCTTCCTGGACCTGCCTCCATAAGCATCTGCCATATCATCCACCCCTCGTCTCTGGGGATGCGGCTGTGGACTGCTGTATGTGAACTTGGACGTCAAGCTTTTAAAACTCTCCACAGGATTCGGTGATTCTTGAACCCTATTAGGGAAGAATCCAAACCTCGTCCACCTTTCTTGAACTGTGTGGGTTGCATACGCGACCTCATCGGTTGTGTGTCTTCGTCCGAACTGTGATCAACTTGGGGATCGTCATCGCTGCTGACTTCAATCGGGGCAGGCTTTGGCTGAACGCCAGGCGGAAGTCTGAAAGCTGTTCCTGCAGGCGCCATGACTGAAGCCAGAAGGCTAGTCCTTCCATTTTGTGCTATGGGTCTTGACTTGAGCGGAAGCTTCGAGGAGGGAGAAGGTGGGGCAGGCGAGGAGCGTGCGACTTGTATGCTCGGCGGAGGTGAGGAAGGGATCTTGCGAGAGATGTGCGCATGAGGGGTGCCTAGCGGCTGCGTCGGTTGCGTGATATGGCGCGGCGAGCTGATCGAATTGATCTGGGACGTGATTCGATTGTATGATGGCGCAGGAGGTCCGCGCTGAGATGCGGTCAGCGGTAAGGTCGCTATTGTCTCGGCTTCGATGTCATTGAACAGGTCGTCGTTCTCGCTGTCATTGTCCCATGTCTGATCCGGTACGGGGTGATAGCCGGTTTCAGTCTTCCTCCGTTTTGGAGTGGCTTCTGAGATTGGGTCGCTGTTCATGGCCGCTGGCAGTGCAATGAAAACTGGATGCAGGGGTTAACGAGGGACAGTCGAGCGGACTAGCAAAGAAGGACAGAAAGCACAGTGGCAGGGTTACCACACAAAACATGAGAATATCAATTGAGCACCGTAAGCAGGAGCGGCACGAGTTTTGTTGTCTTGCACGAGGCAGGGGTCTGGCTATGGTGCAAAACTGGGGAGGAAGAGGCGATTTCAAGCCGCATCAGCCCTATGGAATTGACATGTCGCGTCGCGTCCGCGAGTATCGATAAGGTGTGTATAAATAGCTCTCTGTACAAAGCACACTCATATTACCCCAAACAAGATGAAACCACTCATGCGGCTCTCCGTGTCAGCTTTAGCACGATGTGATCAGTGGAGCGAAACGTTGATCGTTATGAATCAAAAGGAAAACGCGCTACGTTCGTCAATGCTATATCGTGGCCTCATATATTCGTACCCCATTATCTCAACCATCATCGTGTCGAAAGGCGAGAAACCACCTATATCGTTGCCAACCTGTCCTCGTGGATCCGAAAACATCTGACAGACAGCCAACGGTCTTTTTGGATGGGATAGACGGCCGTTCAACCCATCAACACGAAAGCATCGCTCGCTAAAACTGCGCTCAGGAAAATCAGAAGATCAAACGAAGGTGAGCCGAAGAAGAACCGAAACAGAAAGTGAAAACAGCAATCAAAACATTCGTATATTCCCGCCAACCGCGGATGCCGGGGTGTCGTATTTTCCCTTCCTGCTGGGAACTTTTGTGCTCCTCCTTTTGTGGCTGCTTTGAGGACGAGGAGAAAGGCGTAAGAAAGGAACGGTTCCACCCATGCAGAGAAGCAAAGACGAACAGAATCCAAGCAAGAGAGGCAAAGGGTGGCGGAAACATCAACGCTAGGTATCATGCCCTCCCCGAAAAACAAGAGTAAAGAGAGATGAGGGAGCCTACCCACTTGCTTTCAGTGGCGCCTCCTTGTCAATTTTTGCCTTAGTCCTCATCTTCCTCTCTCAGATTGCAGCCTCGTACTCTTCCCCGATGACGACCGGCCTGGCTCTGCTCTCCCTTCTGCTCCTGCCCCTGTCCCTACTCTGACTGCCCACTCTGCTTCTTCCGACGCTCGACCCGCCATCTCTGTACCTCCTCTCCCGCGCTAGCCTCCTCCCGTCCCCTACGACGACCTCCGTGTGACCGTCATCCTGCGGCCGGAACGAAATCGTCTTTCCATCCATGTCGCCCGAGAACTCAATCGTCGTCCCGCCAGTCGTGATCTTGATCCCGCCTCCGTTGTCCGTACGAGACGTGACGGTACTGCGGGCCTCATCGTGCGTCGACAGCGTCACGGAATGGCGGCTGCGGTGACTCCGGTTGCTGCTCTTGCTTCCCGATGATATGACTGATGCGTTTTCTCTGACGTTGTGCGGTTTAGGCATCAAGGCAGGCCGCTCGGCGTATCCGTCCCTGTCCGTGATGCGCTCGTTGAGGTTTAGGGCTTTGGCGGCCCGGATTGTGTCCTCGATCGTTACTTCGGGCATCTGTCCGCCCCGCGCGCGCTCCATGTACGCTTCGGCGTTGTTGCGTTGGCGTTCAAGCTCGTTACGTTTTTCATGACCCACGTAAGAGAGCCTTCGACCTGTGCGTGATTCAATGACCACCTTTCCAGAGCCAGATGAGTTAGAATAGGATGTCGCTTTCGTACGACCAGAGGAAGTGGTGTTTGCGAGGGAAGGCCGACGGGCGCGTGATGAATGCGAGGAGTGCGATTCTTGACGGTCCCGTCGTTCGAGCCTTTCGAGTGCGTCGAGGCGCTCTCTTTCTCGCTCCCATGCTCGTCGTTCTTGCTGCTCGAGTCGTTCCATTCGCTCGAGCTTCTCCACCTCGAGCTTGTCGAGTCTCTCCCTCAAATCGAGACGATCAATTCTATCGGAGCGTGATTCACGTCTGCGTCGGGATGGAGAACGGGAAGGTGGTAATAGTACGGTGACTCGGCTGGAGCAATATCACGGCTGTTGCGTGAGGACTGAGTCCGTGCAGGAAGGTCTCTAGAGGTGCGTTGCCGCAAGGGCTCTCTCGATTTTCGCATGGGAATGACAGCTGAAGTCGTATTCGAGTGCTTCAATGAGGGGCGCCGCTGAGGTGGAGGCATGAGTTTGCGGTCTTCACGCTCCCGACGATCACGGGCTCGATCGAAGCGTGACCGTGCTTCTGGCTCAGACTCGGACTCGGACGCGGACTCGGAACCAGAAGAGGTAGAGGAGCCATCGGATTCGAAGGCGCCTGGGACACGGTAAACATCTGCTCGACGAGCCGATGGTGCCGCGGATGCATTACCCTGTGCCCGTGGCAAGTCTTGCGTGATGATAGGAGGTCCGTACATCGACACTGTTTGCCTTCGTGCAGAATAATTCTCCGTCGCCGGCTGTGTAACTGGCAGCCGCGGCACATCCCTCAAGGGAGAGGTGGGTGCTGGCTGTGCCGGAGAAGGGGGCGCAAAGGTAGCATTTGGTGGAGGCATTCCCATCTGTGGGTATCCCGATTGAGACTGATAAAGCGGCTGGTATAGCGGGGGAATGCATGCGGATTCTGCTCGTAAGGCATCCTTGTCGGCGGTGCTCCGTGATAGCCCGCACCATACTGCCCATCCATCCAGTACATAGGCGGCATACTTCCAGCATGGAAGCTCTGCGGCCTTGCTCTCGCCATCGACTCTGCCCGTGGTCTCGGTTGAGGGAGTGGTCCGGCAGAGGGCGTTGAAGGCTGGCCATATTGAGGGAAAGCAGGGTGCTGCGGCAGGCCCGGCGATGGCTGGGCATAGTGTTGGGGAGAGGGTTGCCCTTGAGGGAATGCTGGATAGTTGTAGTCGAACGGAGTTGCCAGTGGCGGTGGCGCTGGTCTGGCAGCCCTTGTTTGACTCTCCCGTCGGCGCGATGATCGCGGGGGCACTGGTCGCAATTGGGGTCGTTACATTCTTGCGATACTCTCCTTGACGCTGACGGCGGTCGAGCAGACACTCTGGCTGGACTGCGAGGCCTGCTTTCTCGCCTTTGCCGGCTTACGGTCGGTCTTCTTTTGACGGGGCTGGCCGCGGCTTCGTTAGCCGTGGGATTGGATGGTGCTCCTCGCTGAGTCCTGGCTGCGTGACTTGGGTCGGCGTTGGCAGCAGTCGCATTGGTATGGCTGGAGTAGCCGGAATCGCTGGCAGCGTCTGGAGGAGCAGTCTTGGGTGGGGTTTCTTTCTCCTCGTGCGATTTGCCTAGGCCGGAAGACTGCGACGAGCGCTTGGCCGCGAAGTTTGCGGTTTTGCTCGCGGTCTGGCGAGTGTCGGCGACGGCTTCGCCGTCGTCGGAATTGTAGTCCTCGACCGTTGCAGCCTTGAAATTGTTGGTGGCGGACTCTGCGGGTGCATGTTTCTTGTCGGACATGGCGCCGACTCGTCCAGGCCGTGAAGTTGGCCTGGGTTTGGACTGGGTTGATGCCTGAGCGTCTTCCGAAGCGCTGATCGTGGGCCTGTTCCCAGCCCAACTTCGACCCAACCCAATCCAAAATCAAAAAGCGAACGCGGGAAGGCGCTTGCCGCTTGTCGCTGCGCACGCCGAGGTGCTGACTCGCGACTTCCTTTTTCTCCTCTGCAGTGTCAATGTCCGTGTCCGTGTCAGTGTCAATGTCAATATGTCACCGGGCTGGCAGTGCATGTGAGAGCAGCGGGATGGTCATGTCAGGCTGCTGTTTGGTTGGTGACGAGCGAGGCTGGCGGCGCATGTTTTGCGATGCGAAACTGTCCCACGGGCATCGTTTGTTGTTTCTGGGGCAGCGCAGCTGATGTGATGTGCCGGGAAGGGGAAAGAAGGCCAACCGTCGGAACGAATGAGCAACGGCGTGCGGCTGTGGCCAGGGCCTGTTGGTCGATTTCTGTTTAGACGGATGGACCGGTCTAGCGAAACGCGAGATGAGCGCACACGAGGGAGGGGGCGTCTTCTGCATGAACTATATCATCCAAACGTGTTGCGGCCTGACCTCGCGCGGAAAAGTACGGTAGGACGCTGATAGGGCTGGCTCGGGCATCAATCAATCAATCAATCAGTCAGTCAATCATTCGATCAACCAACTGTGCCTGAGACATTACTTGGCCCAAGCCACCCGCCGAAACCGATGCGCACAATGGATTGTATAGATGGGACGAGAGACCACCATGGAAATGACAGGCATTATATCCTCACGGCCAACCAAGGGTACGCGTCATTCTGCTGCTGCTGCTGCTCCTGCTACTGCTGTTCCTATGGTACTGCTGCTCTCCAGGTTGCGGGCTGCGACAGCTGCAAGCCGAACAGCTAGACCATGATTTAGTTGCATCCGAGGAATGCTGCCCGCCGTGTGGGTTGCCAGAGAGAGCAAGCCTGAAAAGAGAGGGTGGGGTGTGGTGGTGCAGACATGGGATTGGCGGGGAGGAACGTGGCTGCCCGAATATCTGGTTTTGAGGGACTTTCCTGTGTCTTAGACTGCTTTGCATCAACCGCTCAACCACCATCTGGAAAGTATGGCTACCATCACCTGGAACCAGTCTCAGCATCCCTGTTCCTCCACAACACAGCATCTCATGTCTATGCGAAACTTTCTGGGCCACCACCCATCCAAAGTGGCGTCGTTGATCTTGTGCCACCATCGCCTCTCTCGATCTCGTGAGTATGTTGTGGCGGCCCGCTCATCCACCCACCCACACTCGCTACCACCATTACCATAGTCCCGGTCTCAGGGAACAACACTCGGTTGCGCGCATCCACTACGTTGGGAAAGAGGGTCTGACTCCGCAGCACTTGCGCAAAACGTTACCTCTCATCCTAACGCCACCGTATAGGCAGGCAAACGCACATGGCTAGGTAGGAAAGCGAGATCGCCAAATGACTCACGTGTGGTAAAAGAGTCAACGTCCATCATTGGTCCGACGGAAAGTAGCAGCGGGTGGCTATCGATTTCCTCGTACTGTCCTCGTCTCCTCCACACCGCTCTTTGAGATCGATTGGTATATCTTCCTCGCGACACCTCGTACTTATGTATAAGAGCGGGCCCATCTCTGCATCGCATTGCAGCAACTGGAATGCGGCACCGTTGTCTACCAAGCTCATCCCTACACCAGGCTGACACGAAGCATTCAACTGGCATTAGCTTCGCAGACTCCGTCTGTGGAAGCGACGATGAAGGAGGGAGACGGTGAAAGTCCCATCTTTCATGTGCAACTCACTTCACCGGATGTCCAGCCCCACCCAATCCAGTAAAAATAGTACCGGTTATCAGAGGAAAGACATATCTTGTATCGACGCCGCACCTGAGGAAGGAGAAATGCGTGAGACCTCGGACAGATCTTGGTTCGGGACCTGGCAGCAAGTCATCCAGTGAGAAAAACGGAACAGTACACAAGCGGGCGTTTCGTTACCAGGCTTCATCTGCTCACGAAGGGTCCGCTCGGCCGATCCTACCCTCGTTTCGGTACCCGCAGTGACAAGTGGCAGAGAGCCCTGCGGCTAAAGTTGGGACACGAGGTCAATGCAGACTCAGAGACTTCCACGTATTGCTGCAGCATGCTGTGTAAGACCGGGTGCGTGGCCCGGAGAAAACAAAAATGCGCGAATAGAATTAGCCGGAGAGGGTTCTGCAGGCGTAGCCAGGGCTGGACTGACGCCTGAGCTCCAATCAGTCCTGAAAGGAATCTGAAATACTAGGGAAAGGAAACCGCAGACACAGCAAGCCGGTCCAACTGCAAGCTCTTCTGTCGATCTCGACGCGACTATTGGAAACCATCTGGGACAGGAAAAGACCATTGGAAATGGAAGAGTCGTCTGCATTCTACAGACGCAACAGTTGCTTCCTGATCGAAGAAGGGAACGCTACTACTTGGCATGCTCAATACGCTCTCCCGAACCCTTTTTGGTATCAACCTCGCCGTCTTCAAGCGGTTATCCAGTCGATCCATCAGAACCATCAGAAGCCTTCCAGAGCTTCTTCTGCTTCTTGACTTCCTCCGCTGCTCTCGCAACCACGGACCACTGCATCTTACGACGGAACGGTTGCTTGACCTCCTCACCTTCTCCCACAAGCTCGCTTCCTGTGAAGAGAAGATCTACCGAATCCAGCGGCATGTTGGCAGTTTCCGGATAAAACAGCCCGATGATGATGGCGTTGATGAGGTTCAGCGCCGCCAAGATGAAGCAGAACCGAAATCGATGCTGTCCAGGCCCACTAGCGTCACCTCAACCACCAGGAAGTTCCCAGCAAAGTCCGCCGCTGCAACAAGAGCAGCGCCCTTGGCTCGGATCTCTAGAGGGAGGATCTTGGGCTGCGAATCGCACGTACGCGTCAGTGTTCCGCGTACGAAGTAGAGAAGGGATGAACGGACGACAAGATAACTTACGGGATACGTTCAGACAGTCGCCATCCAACCCCAGGTGAAGGCGAAGACGAAAGAATACGGCCGCAATACCAGATGATCTGTCGTCGACGACGACGCAGACTGCCTCGCAGATAAGAACGGCGCACATGCCCGAGGCCATCGAGATGAACAGCTTGCGGCGTCCCACTCGATCCATGGTGAACCAGGTGACGAACGAAGCCAGCAGATAGAACACCTGAAGCGAAAACCCCATCAACAGACTTGTTTCGCCGGTCATGCCCAGCGATGACTGGAAAAGCGTGGGAGCGCAGTAACCTTGTAGAGGTCAGTGTTGCCGAAATTCTCGGCGCGACTCACCGATCCTAAGTGACGATTATCCTCAACCCGAACCAGCGGCATTTGGCAGAAACAGTCGTATATCCTCACTTTTTGATCACAATAAACGAAATCCGCTCTGAGACCTCAACAACAGACGAGCAGTGTGAGAAACGACTCTGTATTCTATCCTCTATCCAATACCACATATGTCTACTCCAGAGACCCCGTTTCTATCCCAATATTACGGTATAAAAAATTTCCAAAGAGACGTAGACAGCGAGCACGCTACACAAACAAAGAAAAGGATTCAACAAACGTAAAGAGAAAAGAAAAATACGAAAAACCCCGTCTCTACTGCGCCTTCTTCGACGCCTTAGTCCTCAGCTTCATGCAAATGTACACCAAAGCGTAGGAGGAGAGGACGAAGATGACAACGATCGCCGCATCGCGCCAGCCGTAATAGTAATCCTTCAGGTTGATGTTGTACAAGTAATCGCTGCCGTGGTTGTACTGGCAAACTCTGCATCCGCTTGTCGCATCCGGGTTGACGAGGTTGGAGCGGGCGCCGTAGCCTTGAAGGTACTCGGCCAGGTAGCTCGCGCAACTCTGACCGTTGGGAGTATCAAAGATGGCGAACTCTCGCTCGGCGCACTCGACGTCGACGTCGAAGGTGGTGAAGACGAGCAATGACCCCATGAGATAGTTGAAGGGGTTGAGCCAGTAGATCCAGTACCGCCAAAACTCCTGAATCTGTTGATAGGGCACGAGGACGCCGCAGAAGGAGACGAGGGTTCCGACGACGAGGGGTTGACAAGGGACGCGAAGGTAGCGTTGGGTGCGTAAGCGGCAACGAACTGACCGATGCCGGTGTAGAGAAATTCGTACATCAGCATGACGAAGAAGACGGCACCGGCCTTGTTGCTGTCGGATGGGAATCCAACGGTCCAGTAGAAACATATGAAGTAGAGAATAGCGCAAATGATGAGGTAAGGGATCTCGGACACGATAAGACCGGTGACGAAAGCAACCCAGCTGTACATCCTGCTCTTCTTCTCACGGGCGTCGTAGATGTCGCGACGCTCAATGAAGAGTGGTTGCAGCTGAGCCATGACACCGGGGGCGACGAAGATGAAGTTGAAGATGGCAAAGAGGCGAAGCTGCAGGTCTTGGACGGAGTTGCCGATCATCCAGAAGGTGAAACCGTTGAAGAGCGCCGAACCGATGTGAAGGGCGAACTTGTTGTTTGTGTAATCGTTGTTGCGGTAGAGGGAGACGTTCATGCGGTGGGTGACCAGCTTGATCTGGGTCCAAAGGGTGGTTGCGAATTCATGGCCGTCATCCACAGTTCCGGGAGGCTTGGAGGCTGCATCGGTGATCATGTGGTCCAGTTCAGCAGTCATCTTCTCGTGTTCAGGTGAGTTCAACCACACTTCGTTCCAATCCTTGCCTTGAGACAGCGCTCCCGAAACCACATCAATCATATGCTCGGCTGGGTTGACTTCCGCTGGGCATGGTGCGCCGTTGCGGCCAAAGTAGTCCTTAAGCGTTGCGGAGTTGTCGCCGATATCACCAAAGTAGACGGTCTTTCCACCCTTGGCCAGCAACAACAAAGTATCGAATTGAGCGAACAGCGAGGCAGACGGCTGGTGAATCGTGACCAGGATAGCTTGACCGACGTCGGCGAGCTTGCGAAGAAAGCGAACGGTGTTGAAGGCAGCCTGGCCATCGAGTCCTGAAGTTGGCTCGTCAAGGAAAATCAAGATGGAAGGCTTCGAGACCAGTTCAACTCCGATTGTCACTCTCTTCCTTTGCTCGACGGACAGCCCAGCACCGACCTTGCCAATCAGTGTGTGCTCAAGATCGTGAAGTTCGAGAAGATCAATGATGGTATCGACATAGGCAAGCTTCTCTTTCCTAGGAGTGTCGCGACTCTGGCGGAGCAGGGCGGAGAACTCTAGCGCTTCCCGAACGGTAGTCAAGGGTTCGTGAACGTCCAACTGCTCGCAGTAGCCTGCAGACCGCTGGAACGATACCGGAAGCGGACGACCGTCGACCAAGATTTCACCATGAATGGTTCCGTCGGTCTTACGTTGTGCGAGGACATCAAGCAGAGTAGTCTTACCAGCACCAGAGGAGCCCATGAGAGCTCCGAGCATACCAGGTTTAACAAAGCCTTGAACGTTGTCGAGCAGGGTGCGGTCCCCAGAAGGTGTCTTCACGACATAAGAGAGGTTGCGCCAGGTGAAGACGGAGGTGTTGCGGACGAGCTGCTGGTTGACGTCAGATTCGGATTTAGCATCTTCAACTTTGGTGTCTGAATAGCCAGTTGCGGTTTGGGACTCTTCGTCGTGTGGCAGAATCACCTGTGCCTTCTTGGCCTTCTCACGAGGTACGAGGAGAGTGCGGCCGCTTTCGGCAGCATCCTTCCAGTTCGACGTAAAATAGATGGTACCGACGACGAACAGTGCCCACCAAGCCCAGATGATGCCGAAGTTGCGCCAGACGTGTGAAGTAGAGTATGATAACGAGCCAAGGTACTGTTCACCAGTGAGGGAGGTTGCGCCTGGTAGAGCGCCGCCGACACCGGTACAAGCCTGGTAAGCAGCATTGAGGTAGCCCGGTCCGTTCGGTACGAGGTTGTTGTTCACGCATTGAATGATTTTGTTGGCAAACTCATTGCCCAGCAATGACTCGAAACCGTACGCAAGGGGTTGATCCAATAAATCCAAACAAACCAGGGGTGCATCTGCGGCTTGGGTATCATGTAGCCAATGTACATGATCAAAGCGCTGATAAGAAAACCAGAGACCTTCGATGCATCGTCGAATGTTTTGAAAGCGGCTCCAATCAACCGGAACAATGCTGTCATGCACATGGTGGTGGCGTAGAGAACGACCCAGAAGGTGAAGAAGGCCGCAGCGGTGACTTTGAGGCCTACCATGAAGTAGAGCACAACGGAGAAGATGGAGATTTGGAACAGCAAGATCGGGATATCGGCGGCTATCTGGGCAATGCAGAAAGCGGCAGGATGGTAGAAGGCAAACCTGCGGTGCTTCGCCAGAATCGGTCTTCCCTGGAACGAGTCCGTGACCTCAGACATGGCGAGTAGAGCATTGTAGAGCAGCGCAAAGAACAGCGCACCACCCTTGATGAACAGACCTGATGAGTTGTCGGGAGCGTTGTAGAAGAGCGAACCTGAAACCAGAGCCTGGATAAGAGTGGAACCTTGCTTGATGAAGAAGGTGGCCTTGTCACCCCAAAGTAACTGGTACTGGCGGATGACGCATGCTTTGACCTGTGTCATGAAGTTGACGGTGAGCGGCGACCGCTTGGGCAAACCTTTAGCCTTGTTGTAGCCCACTCCTTGCCGGAAGTCCTCGGTGAAGGTTGCCGCAAGATCGGTTTCGGGGTATCCGAGCTCGTGCTCCAGCTGGGCTTTCATGCTGCTCCTCTGAAACTCGTCTCTGATGGCGCCAGCCGTTCTCGGGAAGCTGTTCTCGCATCCTTCGCGAATTTTGCGCTCCGTGGGGACCGTGACACCGGTGAGAAAGTCTGCAACGTTCGCGGAATCCTCACAAATGAAGCCGAGCTCTTCCATGAACGGTCGCGCAGCCTCGCGCGAGCCATAGAAGATTTGCTTGCCTTCGTCGAGAACAAGGACCTTGTCGAAGAGATTGTAAATTCCGTTTCCGGCCTGGTAGAGAGTGACAACTGTGGCAAGGCCAAGTTCATCGCTCATCGCACGTAGAGCTCTGGTGTATCTGTGACACGTTAGCAACCAATATGAATAGAAACCGAAAAGCACTCACTCCAAGGCTGTGCTGGCGTCAAGACCTCTCGTACTGTTGTCCCAGCAGAAGACACTGCCCTGGGTTGCAAGTGTCTCGATGATAGAGACACGTTTTCTCTGCCCACCAGAAACGCCCCGGACATATTCATTCCCGACCTTCGTCTGTTCGGTATGTTCGATAGCCATGGAGCGGAGCAGGAAGTCCCGGAAAGTCTTTCGATACTCCTCGGGGCTGGACGTGTCGCTGGGAAGGTGGAATGGGACCTTCATGCGAGTGGCAAAGTCCATGGTTTTTCCAACGGTAAGCGTGGGGAAAAAGAGCTCCTCTTCGGTGTTCATGACGATCTGGCCTCGGTATTGTTGCGCTTCTTTGTGATCCATGGCGCCAAACTTCACGTCTCCTTCAACCTCGGCGTAGCCAAGACGATTGTTCGCCAACATCTTAAGCAATGTCGTGCAACCAGCACCGGGCCGACCGAGGACAAGCAGCATCTCGCCAGGCTTGACGCATCCCCAGGAGTTGTCGATGATGGTGCGAAGCTGTTTTGGTTGCCGAGACTCCTTGATGCCGTTGGCGATGTTGAACTGGCTGGTAGCATTCTCTTGCATAGTTGCGCCAGCCCCAATTCCACGGACGGTCAGGTCCTTCCAGGTAACTCCAAGCTTTCTCTGCTTGACTTGGTCCTTCTCAAGTTGGTCGTGGAGGTGTTTGACCTCGGCTGCCATCGCCCAGTCGGCGACTTTGGTAGAGGATGTCTCAGAGCTGGCATCGGATTCGTAGTGGCTTCGGTTGGTGAGTGTGCGAACAATCTGCTCCCCTGTCCCCGACCTGACAAGAGGTGCCCATCCGGGGCCTGCGGCGGCCGAGGATGTCATGAGGCTTGACTAGCAGATACTTCAATGAGAGACAAGAGATAGTGAAGTGTTGTAGATCCGTTTGTCTAGTGGGAGAGGGCAAAGGAGATTTTGAGGAAAAGCAGATTGGCGGATGTGTGTATGTAGGTGCTCGGATGTTAGGTACCAAATTGTTGAGGGCAAGCAGTAATATATACCTGTTTGTAAGGCAACAGTTGTACGAACGAGAGAGAGATGACCCACTTCAACGGCCTTGATCAGCACGGAGACGGGTCTGGATATTGCCCGGGGATGAAACTGCCTTTGGAGCTACGACGACGACGCTTGCGCCACTGGTGTTTAATCTCACGCTGCTCGAAAGAGCAGAAGGAAATCGATCTCCGGGCGCCGACCTCCAAAGTCAACCGTTCACAGAAGCAGGCAGCCAGACGGCATGGTCGGACAGCATCGACGGCACGATAAATCATCCTGCCCGGAGATGGGGATTGAAGAGGACGCATCAGCGGCGGATCCACGTGCGTAGCAACACCTTCGGAGTCTGCGTTTGTGAGAGATCCGAGTGAACGTGCTCTATTGCAAGAAAACGATGAGAAGTAACTGTTGGACGGAAGCGGGAGCTGTGTGGCGGTTGATACCGAGAGCCCTAACACACTCAAGCACTACGCTTTACCTTTTGGAGCGTGATCGGGCTTGGCACCGGAGGGCAATGCTTCCAAACATCCGAACACGGATTAAGGGCCTAATTCCGAGCAAACAGCGCGAACTTGCAGCATAAACTTACAGCTCAAACTTGCGCTGTTCGCTAATCACCCTCAAGTATGACCGCATCATTTACAGCCGGAGGACAGAAGTCTTGGCGGATTCGTCGCATTCAACTCTTCCTTCTGTGAAGGTATAGTTGCTGTATACACCCACAATGCCACCACAACGTGTTTCACGCAAGATGTCGCCTAATGTTATGCGTGATAGTGAACTAAAACCAACGGACCGTGCATATCTATACGGCCGTGCTATGGCTAGTGAAAATTATGCAACAATTGCGCAAGAGACGAATTTTGCAGAATCAACAATTCGACGAACTATCGAAAATGCTACAATACGCAACAACCCTTTTGATGACTTACCCCGAAATGGAAGGCCGAAATCAATATTAGAACGTACAACTCGTGCTATAATTCGACACGTCAAAAAGGCGCCGTTTACGAAATATTCGGACTTGAAGCGAAACCTCAAAATCTCGGCGTTAACAAAAACTATTAGGCGCGTTTTGCAACAATTTGGCCTCCAAAATGGAAGGCCGCGCGCCGGCCATTATTAACGAAACAAACCGCCGAAAAACGCTTAAAATGGGCTTTAAATTACCGTTTTTGGCCTATTGAAAAGTAGTATATAGTTATATTTTCGGACGAGTGTTCGGTTAAATTAGGTTCCGGAAAATATTATAAATATATCTTTTAGTATCCGCACGAAAAATACAATAATAATAAAATTTAAAACTATAATAAAAGTAAGGGTTTACGCGTTATAGTTTAGGCTACAATTTTAAAGGATAAAAAACGTAATTATACGTTATACTTCGAGATAATAAAGCGCTAAAAAGAGCTATATATTACGTAGTTATATCGAAACTATTTTATTAAATTTTAGTTTAAATTCTTTAAATAAGTTTTTATTTTAATAAGACGGCGTACTAATTTATATATTAAAGTAAATAACTAAGTTTCTTTAAGATTACGACGTAAAATTACTTAAATAGCTATTATATAACTTAGATTTAAACTTAATTAAATACCTTTATAATACCTTAGTAAAAGTCTATATATAAATTCGCGCGACATATTAGCTAAAATAATACTCTATTAATTTAACTACTACTATAGCGCTATAAACTTATACTCTTACTATAATATTACGTAATAAACGTTCTAATATTAAGATCTTACTAACTATAAGAAACTAAATTATTAAAATAGTTATTATAATAGAGAGAACTCTATATTAAGTTAAGTTAAGACTATAAAAGGTAGCTATATAAGTAGTAATAAAAATAGTAGTTAGTAAGATATAAGATAAGAATAAGATATAGAAAGAATAGTTATTAATTAAATAAGTAACTATCTTATATACGGACTAAATAAGTAGGAATTAAAGGTAACTTTTACGTAACTAATAACTTATAACTATCTAGTAGCTACCTTACTATATACTTCCTTTCTCCCTTAAGTACTCGTCCTCTAAGTACTATATAGACTATACTTATTATATATCTCTAGGAGTTATATAATTTACTTATCTATTAGGAAAAGACGAGAATAGAAACTAGTAAGAGTAATATAAATAACTACTTTAGTTAAGATAAGTAGCTAAGATAAGACTCTTAGTTAGTATTTATATTAGAAGCTTTATTACGAGGGCTTTTACTAGAATTATTCTTATTAGAAATGTTTATTACTAATCCTTTTCCTTTACCTTTACTACTAGTATCTTTTCCGGAACTTTCTTCCGAACTAATAGACTCTACTAGCTTATTATTTAAAGAGACCTTACCGTATCCTTACTTATAGTAATTATAGGACTTTATTAAATAGTACTAAGCCTTAGCGTCTATAGTTATACGGAAGTAAATACGAAACTTACGTATAGCGTTAGCGTAATACTTATTAATAAACTTCTTTCGCTTTTTATTATTAGTATTAAAAAGGATAGCGTACTTAGTTAAGGTACGAGGGTTTACCTACGTAGTACGCCCTACGATTACTTAGGATACTAAGCTATCTATAATATAGGGGACGACTATTAGAAAAGCGTACGTAATCGTACTATATATTTAAGGATATCTAGAAGGCGTAAATAAAAGTAAGGTAAGCTTTAAGTAACTAAGAGTAAGAGTAGTCTAGTTATTAGCTCTAGTATTAATTTCTAGAGTACTAAGGTCCTCTTTAATAGCTATATACTATAGGAATACTATTACCCTCTTCTTAACTAGTCCTCCGTTAGAACTATAAAGGAAGTATAGTAGAGTAATACGTACTTCTTCGACTTTATAAAGGACTTCCTCCTACTATAGGCTATACTTCTCTTTATTCTCCTTACTTTAGATCTTATTATCGATGCGAATAATAGCTTCGCTAAAGGTCTTATTATTACTACGTTCCTATACGTTATACTACTATTCTTTAAAATGCTAGTAAATACCTTTAATTAAGACTATATAGTTATCCTTTATCTTATCTACTAGGGATATAGTTCCTTAGATTATATTAGTACCGTCACTAGCTAGAAGATAGTTCGGATAGTTATCTAGGTAATAAAATTCGGTCTTACTAGTTCTAGTTACGTACTTATAGTAGTATAAGTAGGAAACTAACTATTAATTATAATCGGGCTATAGGTATACGTAAGCTAGATAGTATAATATATCTTAACGAATAACTTACTAGGTATAACTATAATAGGCGTTACGTAACTAGCCTTAATTGGATTAACTAGTAGGAAGACGAAGATAGTACTTATATATAGTAAGCTTTTTTAATATATCCTTTATAAGGTCCTCTTTAAATAACTAGTCGAATACATTAATATTAACGGTACTATCCTTCTAAAACTAGTCGTAAGTACCTAGAAAAATAGACTCTATAATAGCTCTATAATCGTATTTTTTAGCTAGAGGAATATAATACTAATATCTATAGAGACTATAAGTATTAGAAATACGAGCTAACTTACGAAACTTATAGAATTAATTTATAGTCTTAGAGTTAGTTCTAAGCTTAGAAACTTTACTAGATAAGAACTCTCTTATACGTATAATTAGCTACTCCCTACTAAGGGCTTTAATATAGTATCTAACTTTCTAGTAGAGTCGAAAAAGGTATACCTTATAAAATACTTCGTCGTCCTTATTAATAGTATATAGTACCTTCTTTATTAAGTTAGTAATATTAGGATCTAATATCTTACTTAGGAGTTAATCGATCTCCCTCTAAAGAGCTTTATATTCCCTACTAATTTAGTAACTATAGCTACTTCTCTTCTTTAGAGTTATTTCCTTTATATTTTCCTTATATCGCTTTTCCTCTTCCTCCGAATTAGATAGGATAAGATCCTTAAGTATCTTATTATCGTTTATATTCTTACGGAGATTATTACTAAGGTCGCGAGTATTCTATTTGCTAGGATTATTATATAGATTAGTAAGAGTATTTAGATCCTAGTTAAGAAGTATACTAGTTATCGTCTTACGCTTACGTTCCTTTACTTCCTCCTCTTTAATCTTACGTCTTACTCCTTCTAGAAGTAATAAAAGGGAGAGCTCTCTAGTATAAGTATATTCGTATTATCGATATTTATAAGTAGGGTTTAGGCGTAGCTACTATATAATAGTTTAGTTTTAGTAACTTTATAAACTTCTCCTTACTCGTTAATAATATATCCTAGTATAGTTAGGTACTCGTGTTTTCCTTAATTAAGTAGTAGATATTTCTTAAAGTACTCTTTAATATTTTCTAAGTCCTTAGGCTAAAATAGCTAACTCTTTTTAAAACCTTTACTTCTAGTACGATTATAATATATATACTTATAAAGGAACGCGTAAATTACTTACTTTATAGTAAACCCCTTTCTAGCTAGCCGTCTTATTTTAAAGAGGATTATATTACTAAGGTTAAACTAAAAGATATTTATATCTCTTATAATTTACTATAGGCTATAGAGAGTTCTCTTAGCTTCTACTTACTCGTTTCTTTTATTAAGAAGAAGTCTTTCTAATTAGATAGCGTCCTCGAAGTCTTCCTAGAAGTTTAGTTTAAAGGTTATTCTTCTCCTATAGTAGTCCTATAGTAGTAGGAACTAGTATTTACTTAGTCTTTCTTCTTTTTAAGAGATTTTATTACTTAAGTCGAGGGCTACGTAGTAGTATTTATCGTTATTACTAATCCTCTTTACTTCTTTAAATACTCGGTAAAATAACTCGGAAATTAGAACGATAGGGTTATTAGCTTTAGTAATACTAATAACTTAACTACTAGGTAAGTTAAGTTACGACATAGTAAGTCGTAAGTATAGTTAGACTTTAGTAAATATATAGTAAGGAAATACTATCTTTTAGTAAGTTTCTAAGGTATTTATAACTACCGTACTTGCGAATTATAGTAGCGTTATTAGTAGTAACTTTAGGGCGTAGTTTCTAAAGGATTTATAGTCTAGTATATAAATTTAGATGTTTATTACGTGTTTTACTTCCTTAAAGGGAAATACGGCTAATATCCGAAGATTTCGGTTCTAAAAGTATCTTTCCTTTTACTTCTTTCTTATTACTCCTTATTACTACTATTACTTAATCCTTTTAACTTATAGTATAAAAGAAATATCTTTTATATAAATATAAACTTCTTATCCTATAAGCTTTACGCTTCTATTTAATAATAAGATAAGATTACTATCTTAAGTAAATAGATAAAGGCCTTATTACGAAAGGGAAATATAAGAATAGTAGAGAAATAGATAATAAAAGAAATTATTAAGAGAGTTAATAAAGGAAATTATCTAAAGAAATAAATAGAAAGATTATTAAAATAATATAGAAATATACTTCCCTTCCTTTATAAGTCTATCCCTAGACTTAAGTTTTTATATAGCTCCTAGAGCTATATAAAACCTAGTCTACTAGCTAGCTAGCTACTTTATATAATCCTCGTACTATAATAAATCGAATCCTCGTAGTATACTAACGATTACCTTTAGGCTTATATCTCTAATGTTTATAAGTAATTCGTCCTCTAGTTCCTCGTCCTATAAATTAATTTCTAATCCTTTATCTTTAAGTAAAGGTATATTACCTTTAGTAGCTACTAACTAATCTTATAGTTATTTAAGCGTAGTTAGGAGGATAGGCCGAATTTATAGTTTTAGCCGATTTCGAGTATAAGTCCCTTTTATTTTAATACTATCTAAGGTTTCTAGTACGTAGGTACTTATAGGGGTAACGCTTTTAATTCTAGAAGGACTATACTATTAAAATAGTAGCTTATCTCTTCGGATTTTCTTACGTTTTATATTATAAATAAGGACTTCCTATCCGACGTTTAGCTATTCGAACGTAGTATTCTTTTAATTATTAAATTCCTTTACGTTCTACTCTTATATTCGCTATTAGTATAATAGTATATCCTCTAGGACTTTATCCTAGCGTACTAACTATTATACGTATATAGTTACTAAATCCGTAGTAGTTTTAATAGTACTTTAGTTTAGTACTTACTATAATAGAAATTCTAGTTCGATTAGAAGAACGATATCTCTTTTATATAAGATTTATACTAGAAATATATTAATAGATCGCCTTAGCGTAATCTAGTCTACCTATAAGGTTTCTAGTAATTATATGTCCTAAGGCTTACTAAACTTAAAAGTAAGCTTTAATAAGTAGTTAATAAGGTTCGAATGTCCGCGTTTTACTAATCTATTACCTTTAGGATAATAAGCGGAGGTAATAATCTTCCGAATTTTATACTATATAACTAACGTAAATATATAGCTAAAGTTTTTAAGTCCTTCGTCGCTAATTAGTTTAGCGAAGTACTTATATTTATAGATAACGTCCTTATAAAGGAATCTTATAATAGCCTAGCTATTAGGCTTACGTAATACTCTAGCCTCTAGCTACCTTAATACTAATTCTCTAGTAATAACGAGGTATTCCTTACTACTAGACGTAAGTATAGAAATAATATTTACTAACTATACTTTTCTAAGGACTTACTAATAAACCGAATGCAATTCCTTTATATCCTTATAGTTAGTACGTATCTAGTACTCTAGGTAGCCCGCGTAGTATTTAGAAATATCTTTAAAGGCATTATTTTACTAGTAATAGTTAGTAACCTTTCTATAAGTAGCCTCTCGTCCTTAGTAGCTACTTTTATTATATAGGCTTTAAATAATCTTTCGCCTCTAATTTTCGCTATTAATTACTTACTATAGTAGTATATTCCTAGTATTTCTCCGGAATAGATACTAACTACGAACTAGATAGTTAAGCGCCTTTTTCTTAAATACGTAAAATTCCTTAAGATTTATAACTATAGACTTTTTTAAAGTTATAAAGTATTCCGCTATTCTCTAAGATTTCTCTAAGTAACCTTTTACTAACGACATTCTAATAGCGGCTACTATAGTTATAGGGTACATTTTAATACCCTCGTTAACTATAATAGTATATATAAAAGTAGTAAATAAATCTACGTTAATAACTACGTTAATATCTTACTCGTTTAATATATTATTATTATCCGAAGGATAGTAAGGTCTCCGAGATAGCGTATTTATAGTAGTATATTTAGTACTAGGTACATATCGAACCTCGAATATAAATAGTCGTATCTAGGCTACCTATCGAGCTATAATAAAACTAGGAAAATCCGAGGATAATTTATTAAGCTACGCTACTAGCGTTTTAGTATTAATTTCTAAGATAAAAATACGTTATATAGATACGAGCGTACTTTCTTTAAGGCCTTAAGTACTCCTTTATATTCGCGTTTTCTAGTATTATAGCTAGATTTCGTAGTCGTCTAGAAGCTACTTTTATATCGTATTAAATACCGTCTCTTCTTATTATTTCTAGCTAACTATATTAAGATAGCTCCCTATTTGCGAAGGCTAAAATCTATAGCTAAAATAATAGATCCTACTCCTTTAGTATAATTAATAGACTTTAGTACTAGAGTATTAGTAAGCTTCGCCTTTAATAACTTAACTACTTATCTAACTAGTTTTCTAAAGGAAAATATTACGTCTTTTTATATAAGTTCGTATAGTAGTATTACTATATATATAAAGTTTTCTACCTAGAGATAATAGTATAAGCTTAAACTAAGAAATACTCGAATATTTATAATATTCTTAAACTTATCTTATTTTAAGATCTTAATAACTTTAATAGTATCTAAATATTTACCTTCTAAGTCGTAAATATAACTAACAATCTTAATTTCGAATATATAAAATTAGGATTTTCCTTTAGTAATAGTATAGTTAGTACGTTTTAGATTTATAAGAATACTATCTAACTAATAAATATACTTTAGAACGTATTTCTAAATACTAGGTACTACTTCTATATTTCCTTCTTTATTAACTAGGCCTTTAATACTAATATTATCTAGAAATAGTAATACTACGTACGAAATATACGCTTCTAGGATTTTAGTAATAATTCTTACGAACTACGCTATTAAGTTAATAGCTCCTTAAAGTAGCGTTATTTATCTTAGTAGTCTTAAAGAAGTTATAAATCCTATTATATCTCTATATTTTATAGTAAGTTCTATCTAATTATATTTAGAGAAGAAGTTAATAAGGAACGTTATTACGAGTCTTATAAATTACTTACTAAATTTATTTAGATTTAGGGGTAAATTTCCATTATAGATAGTAATATAGTTAATGTTTATAGCTATATTAACGATATAGAACTTGTTTTACTCCTTCTTAGCGACGAGAAACTATAGATTCTAGTATAGGCCGTAATAGTATTCTAGTAATTTTACCTTTAGTCGTTCCTATAGTATCTCTATAATCTTAGGGATTATTACCTTAGGTATAGGGAACCCTAGAGCTTACTATACCTTATAGGGTATTGTCCTAATCTCCTAAGGCGGTGCTACATCTAGTTTAACCTTTCCGATTTCTAAGAAGTCCTATGCTAGTACTACTTCCCTATTATATAGCATCTCTAGTAGCAAATCCTTCTCCTTTAGCTATAGCTACTCTCTAGTCTGCAGTTTTGCAATGCGTTCCTTGTTAAGACGAGTACTACGCTAGATCTCAGAGAATTTCGGAATGAGCCATTGTCCGTACTACCCTACTAACTATAGAAGTAGTTTCTCTCTTGCCAATGCTCTTTCCCTCCAGTCAATAAGTCCTCCTAGAGTTAAGCCATTAGATAAGGACGAATTGACCGGATTGACCTTGTCTGCCTTCCGCTTGTATAGTGTCCTCGCATGTACCACATTGTCTCCTCCCTAGCTCTTTATATAGGAGCGTCCTCGCTCTTGAATCGGACCAATTGTGTAGGATGGATCGAATCTTCTGGCCATTCGGATCTCGGCTGTCTACAGATCTCTAGATGTGTGTGGGAGGAAGGCTGTGAGCGCGCCTTTTGGTGCTTTTGGTCTTGCGCATCATTGTGCAACCGCGCAGACTGGATCCGTGTATCTGAGTCATCGCTGTCCGATTGTTGCAGCCGTGTTGTTCTTCTGCTAGTCCTGCTAGACACTGCATCTAGTGTGAGATTTCTGGACCCTGGATTTGGCGCCAAGCCTCTGGACCCTGGATGACCCCGCGTTCTCGGCGGCGGCTGCCAGCCAATCATGTTTACATGGCTCCCGGAGCCATGTAAAGATCCACTAATAATCTCACTAGTGGCCTCGCTATCGCCAGCGCTCGACACTACGCGCACACTTATACACGCAACTTTATACTTAGATCTCTCGTCTCTTACTAGTCTATTTAATAAGGTAAAAGCCCTACTAATTATAGAGCTACTTATTCTTTTCTTTACCTTACTATAACTAGTACTATAAAGTAATATAATATTTCCTTCGTAGTATAATTCCAATTTATATAAGGACAAATACTAACGAAAGAGGTAAAGATATTACCGGACTTATTATATATAGTATCTTCCTAAGTACTATCGTTATAATTAATCGCTTTTAGCCTAAATATATATTCTTATAACTATCTTAAGATAATATTATTAAGGAATTAGTTTATAATAAGGAAAGAAGTAAGAATCTTAATACTACTAAGACGAATAATAACTCCTTAAGTTATACCTTTAAAGGTACTTTCTCTAGTTACGCTACGTAATATTAGACTCGGCTTATTACTAATAGAAATACTAGCTTACCTTACTATAAAAGTACTTATTAAGTTATATTTAAACTCGAAATTAATTAGGGCTTAATATTTACTTAAGTAGTTATTTAGTAATACTCTTATAAATAGACTTCTAGTATAAATAAGATCCTTATTTATAGTAGTAAATCTATTATCTTTAAGGAGTTCCTCCTCCTCGTTTATAACTAGTAGTTTTACTTATAATAGTTAGATATTAATTCCTTCTTAATTCCTCTTATTATATAGGGAGATAGCGAATTAGTACTATTATCCTTTAATAGAAAATACTCCTATTTACTACTAGTTATCGTCCTTAATAGATACGTAATATACTATTAGTTTTACGCTAGTATCTCTAGTAGCTAGATCTTCCCTAGCGTATTTCGGATTCTAATATCTAGCGAAGAAGTACTTAGCTACTACTAGTATAATACTAATAAGTTTATATAATAATAGGGATACCTTTATACTCTTAGTTATTTTAAAGACTTCTTTAGAATTAACTTTCCTTTAGACTATCTTATCTTATCTTAGCGTCTTTAGCTATATCTTACTATAAACTTTCTATATAGTAGGGGATCTTTTATACTTAGTTCTAGGCCTTTTACTATCTAGCTTCGCCTTATATTACTTAGTAAAGTTATATTCGAAGGTTCTAGTTTTATAGAATATTTAACGTACTATTTAGTTCTTATAAATTTTAAGACTAGAAGCCTACTAGTAGTCCTTTCCTTCTCTTTTAACTTACTAATTTAGTAGTCTATAAAATTAGTATTATTTTACTTACTTCCTAGTACCTTATTAGTACGTACTATAGTAATACTAATAGTTCTCTAAGAGGTTTCGACTATATAATACTAAATAGTAACTTTATCTTTAGAGTCTTCCTCTCTATTACTAGCTAGTCCTTTAGGTAATACTTCTAATTCCTCTAGAGGGTCTATTATAAGGAACCTTACTCGTATAAGGCGACTCGAATATATATCTTCCTCTTCTTCTTCTACTCTTACTATCTAGATAATTACCTTCTTTAGTCCGAAGTATTTTAGTACTTACTTATACTAAGAAGGTTTTCCTTTCTTCTCTTAGCTATAAAGACGTTTTAGGGGCTTATCTTTACTACCTAAGAAGATATTATTACTATTATAGTACGCCTAGTCTTTACGCTTATACTCTTTAAGATATATGTAGCTATTTATACTATAACCTAGTTTATAGTAGAACTAGTAATTTATAAGTCCTTAAGGGCGTATAGGGATAGTATTCGCCCTTATAGCTAGGGATCTAGAGGCCCTCTAATACTATCCTCTAGTAGTTATAAGTATTACTCTTGTAACGTTTTTCGAACCTTTCTATATATATACTAATATAAAGTAATTAACTAGCTAGCCTACGTAAATAGATATCTTACTTACTTACTCGGCTAGTTTCTTTATAGCCTTATTAGTATATCTTCTACGTACCTAATTAGTCTTAAAGCTTATAGCTATACTCTTTTTAGAGTATAGTATAATTTTACTATTTCCTCGAAACGACTATTATTAGTTATAAGGCCTATAATTCCTTAATAACCGATCTTCTTATTTAAGAACTTCTTAGCTACCTTTATAATCTTTATAAAGTTTCTAAAAGTAGCCGGATCCTCGCTATTTAACTATACCTTCTAATATACCTTCTCTAACATAGAGGGTACTAGTCTACGTAATAGTAAAGACGCTCGTTCGACTATATTTATATACTTATCTAGTACTCTCTTTTATAGAACCTAGAAGCGCTAATAGTATCCTTTCTAGTCCTCTAGAGTTTTGCCTTTCTAATCCTTAGCCTTCTTATAGAGAGTAGCTAGTATAGACTTAGTATTCCTCGGATAGTTAATATTATCTTTTAGTACTTTTAGAAGATCTCTCTCTTTAAACTAGTCTATTCCCTATCTATATAGGAATCTAGAGACTAAATAAATTTAGTAAGTCCTTTATTTATATACTAAGGAAGAGATCTAATAGACTTCTTTAAAGTAGTAAAGTTATTAATATACTACTCTTCTTAGTCTTTAATAAACCGAGTAATATTGCTACTAGTAAACCTTAGAGATCTAGTAGTATCTAGCCCTAGTAAGTTACTACTAGTAATAAGGTAACGGAGATTTCTAATAGATAAGCCTTACCCTTTACTTATACTAATAAATACCTAAATAAGAGTAGTAAGTTAAATTATAGTAAAAGTAATTATAGTTTTACCTTAGTTATTACTAGGAGTACGGATAGCTTAACTATTAGACGAGGACGTCTCTATAACTAGTAAAGGCTTAGGATTACTATCTAAAGTAAGTCTAGGAATATTGTTATAAGTATTAAATAGTATAGAATCCTCGTCGAATTAGTATCTTCTATTAGTAGTACGAAAGGTACTAAACGCTTCTCCTTCTCTAAAAGTAATATTTTAAGTAACGTTCTCGAATATAGTAAGTTCCGTAGATATTATAGCGTAGTAATAATAGTATAGTTTCCGTTATAGTAAGATTTCTAATACTATCTTTAGTAGATAAATATAAATCTCTATCTAGAGTAATACTATCGTTTTTATCTTTTATAATAGCTCGGTACCTTATACTTTATTTTTAATCTCTAGTAAGGTTCGTCCCTAATATAAGTATACCCTAGTATCTATATAGTCCTCGTATTTTTAGATTTAGCTAGGCCTTCGATACTACTTACCCTTATAAGTACGCCTTCGACCCTTTTAGTTTAAATATACTCCGATTCTAGAATAGGAAGCTTTAAGACGCTAGCTATACGATACCTTGTAAAAGTTCCTTATATACTATATTACTAATATAGAAACTATTTCTAGCCTTTAAGGTCCTTCGTATTATCGTAAATACGCGAGTAACTAAAGGGGTTAATCGTCCTCTTAGTATCGACTAGAACTTCTATTATTTTCTTACTACTTTACGTACTCCTTTTATTAACTATTTCCTTAAGGGCTTTATTTCTCCCCTAGTATAGTTACTAAAAATGTAGTAGAAAGAACCCTATATTAAGTTAAGTTAAGACTATAAAAGGTAGCTACGTAAGTAGTAATAGAGATAGTAGTTAATAAGATATAAGATAAGAATAAGATATAGAAAGAATAGTTATTAATTAAATAAGTAACTATCTTATATACGGACTAAATAAGTAGGAATTGAAGGTAACTTCTACGTAACTAATAACTTATAACTATCTAGTAGCTACTTTACTATACTATTACTAGTATACTATAGCGTTAAATACGTAAGATCTTTAACCTTATAACTAGTACTATTAATACTACTATTAAAAGGTCCTCTTAGCGACTATATAATATCTTTAAACCTCGTATAAGTCGTTTATAAGCTTATATAAAGCGTATAAAGCGTATAATTATACGTTATACGCGTAAATATTTATTTTATAATTATAGCTAGCTTTTAAAGGATCTCTAGCTAGATTATAGTTATACTATAATCTACCGAGTTTTAAAGGACTAAAGTATTAAGGATTAAATTACTAAGAAGAGACCTTTATTATTAGAAGCCTTAACTAAAAGGAAAAGAAAATAATGTAAATTATATAAAGACTAGAGTATTAAAGACTAACTAAAAGTTATCTTTTTAGATAAGTACTTTATAAAGCGTAAATCTAGTAAACTAGCTACTTATATATAGCGTACTACTAGCTAAGTATACTAGAAAGATAAGGTTTAACTATTTAATAAAAGTAAGGATATACGTATAATAGTATAAGCTAGTATATATAGTAACTATAAGACTAAATTAATTGTTATACGTAGGGATATAGAGTTAAAGAAGTAAGAGTACTTAGTAAACTTATATATTAATACTCTTACTATAAGCCTACTTTTTATATATTATAAGGACCTATTATTTTAGTAAGATAACGCTAGTATATATATAGCTAAAAAGATAGTAGCTTTTTTAGAAAGGAAGGTATTAAACTAGTAAAAGACTAGCTTATATACTTACTAAATTTAAATTCTATTAAGTATATATAAGTTATACTTAAAAAGTAGCTCTTTTAGTTATATTCTAATATAAATCTATAGAGTAGTAGTAATAACTTTATATATAAAAGGATAGAAGATACCCTTATATATACTTAGGATTATATTAGTAGTAATATAATATATAACTATATTATAAGTATAATAAATAGAATTTAAGCTTACCTTTAAAATAATAGCTAGTATACTAGATACTAAAGAAAATTACTATTCCTAAGTTACTATATAAACCTCTAAGATCTAAACTATTCTATACTTAGTTTGCTAGTTAATTGCTAGTGTTATAGGTACAGGGCATAGGGTAGTGCATCAGAGGGTAGGCTTCTAGATTCGGAGGATTCGGGGAATTACGCAGACTTTTGCCGAGGTATCATAGCCTTGCATCAAAAACAAGCTATATGAGCTTTTTCTGGACATTGAAACCTAGAAGGCACCTCGCACAAAGGCTTATGAATTGCATAATCAAGTTGCGCAAGCACTATGCAAGGCATGGGAGGCTATTCCACGTGAAGTTGTGGAAGCATGCGTGGACTCCATAAATGAGAGGATTGAGGCAGTTGTGCATGCAAAAGGCTGGTATACACGCTTTTGAAGCACAAAACTCGCACAATTTGTTGTACATACGCATATCTATGAGCCATCCAAGTTGTGAAGCAATTAAGCAAGCAATGCACGCGTTACTCACTCCAGAAGTTGTGTGGTATAGACCATGGAATAGTGTTGCGGAGGAATCCGCCAAGACTTCTGTCCTCCGGCTGTACATCACACCTATCCGCTTCGGTGCCGTTTTGACACAAGGTTCCTCCTCTTTTTACTCAGTAATGACCCCTCACCAAAAGGAAAAGACTATCCGGACAGACACGGGGAGTTTCCGATCATGCTTCCGCCCCCGCGGCTTACAATGCTACACGAGAATGCCAACACAAGCGTGGGGAGTTCTCGCTGCTCGCAGTAAACTGATGTATCTGCACGGCGTACCGTTCCTCCATGGGACTAGCATTCCTTCGCGTTCGTTCGCCGGCCACGAGGCAGAAACTGTTCTGTTCGTAGGCCAGGATGTGCCACCAAACAAGATGATCCTCCTATGAGCGGGGTCGTCCACAGCCATCACTTGGCCAGGCGGGGCGCTGGCTGCCTTAAAGAGCATAAAGCATCACACAACGAGTTCAGGTGTTCTAATTCAAACCTATCCACCCTGTTGTTTTGACGCTCGTGTTCCAAATTTCGTAATACTATGTCACGCCAGCAATATGATGGGCAAAGGTCAGTGGACCCGGAGGCACCTTTAAATCTCGACAACCTTAAAGACAAGAGCGTCGTGATTACGGGAGG
Source organism: Taxawa tesnikishii (nom. ined.) (assembly GCA_030247885.1). Classification (NCBI taxonomy): domain Eukaryota; kingdom Fungi; phylum Ascomycota; class Dothideomycetes; order Dothideales; species Taxawa tesnikishii (nom. ined.). The sequence goes on along the minus strand of JAPDRO010000009.1, from coordinate 939,968 downwards.
TATCTGGTTGCGAGCTGCAGGAACTTCAGTGCTCCAGCCAACATGTAATCGTAGGTGCCAGTGGCTTTGGCAAGGCGTTCGCTCAAGAGTTCATCAAAGCCGGGTACGCACAACCAAGGTCCTTCTCAAATCTGTTCTCACACCGGGCTTGCAGGGCATATGTCACCTTCGGCGACATCAACGAGGAGCAGGGAGCGCAGGTGGCCGCCGAATTGGGCCGGTAGGAAATGCATTACGTTCTACAATAGCCGTACTGACGAAGCCAGCAACGCTCAATTCGTCAAATGCGATGTAACCTCCTGGGAGGACCAGCTCGCCATGTTCAAAGCTGCCGTATCCCACTCGCCGCGACACAGCTGCGACATCGTGCTCGCCAACGCGGGCATTGGCAACCATGATCAGGTACTCTACTTTGACGAGACTACAGACGAACCCGTGAAGCCCGATCTGAGCACCCTCAATGTGACCCTGATAGGCACCTTCTACACCGCGAACCTCGCGATGCAGTACTTTAAGCGGCAACCAGAAACGGAAGAGCACGACAGGTGCTTGATCATGACATCCAGCTTAGCCGGCTATCTCGACTTGACCGGGGCTCCGCAATACTGCGCATCGAAGTTTGGGGTGCGTGCCTTGATGCGTGTTCTGAGACGGTCTACTCACGAAACGGGCATTCGTGTCAACAACATTGCTCCCTGGTCAGTGCCCATTCTCCGAACAATCAGCGGCTCACGGAAGCTTAAGCTGAATTCGTTCAGGTTCGTGCAGACGTCGATTATTTCGGCGCCCCTTCGGAAGTTAATTGACGAAAGCGGAGTGGAATGGGCGCAAGTGCCAGACACTGTGTCTGCGGTGTTGCGCATTGCCTCCGATAGAGAGGTGAATGGCCGGGCCCTGGCTATCGTGCCGCGCAGCATAACTGCCAAAGGATACCTGGACTTGAAGGCGGATGATTGCGATGACAGCGAGATGTTGAAGGACTTGCAGCGTCAGGCTCTTTTTCCGACCATTTGAATGCGCCACAGTCGGTTGCGCAGAGGAACTGATACCACTATGACATGTCGTTTTGCGTGATCACGAGAAGCAGATTGCGGACGGAACATTGCCCTGGCCAAATCTTGATTCAGTAATTGCTTCATGTATCATCTGACGTTTGGCACCTGCAACATCATCATAAGTATCCGGTGTGGTTGGTCGGATGCTTGGCGTACCCAATACCAAGTGTCACCTGGATAGTGGTATTGTATAAGCGCCCAGTCATAATGCCCCGATACCCTCCGCGGCGCTTACAACGTCACGTTCCAGCCACTCGGATAAGGGTCATCCCAGGCACATCAGGCCAGTGTACAGTTCATTACATATCGGCTAGTCGTGTGCAGCTACATAGTGGGTATCTTGCGAAGAAGATTGGCTAGATCAAAACAAAAACGAGAGACGTTCGCTTGGTGATAGAAAGACAAATGAGACGATCACGAAAGAGAAAAAGAGTGTATCGTCGAGCGACAGAGTGCAAAAGAGCGTGTCAGCAAGCGAAAGTACGAACGAGAACTCCACATGTGAATGACCCGTGGGTAACTCTGCAAGGTAGCCCTCCTTAAGGCAATACAACCTGACCAGCCAACAGGGAGAGTGCGAACCAGAAGAACGCCGGAAGCATGGTGAATTGCCCGTGGCATGTTATAACGCTGAACAGGATGCTTCTGTTGAACACCGTAGGCTCGTTGAGAAAGGGAGATGGATGAGAAGAACAACATGGCGCGGAGTATTCGGCAGATCCAGACCGAGGGTGATTGTTGGCCGGTCTTACCGAGAAGACAATGTCGCCTGCCGTCGAGCAGATGCTGGTAGTGACAGGTAGAGTCCTTCGTGAGGTGACGATCTGTGCAACGGACACCGGGAAAGTCCGAGAGCGGAAGCTGCGGAACGCAGATTGGGTGTGATCCATCGTTCACTCATCCGTCCAGTGCCGGTCGCCGATGCGTTCGAAGCTCGATTCATCGATTGGGTCTTTCTTGAACATGTCCTTGAAAGCCGACTTGAAACGTCGACCCAAGGGGCCGGATTTGACTCCTCGACCCTGTCTAGAGCCAGGTCTCTGGTCCCGGCTCGAAGATCGAGTGCGAGTGCTGCTGCGCGACTGGTGTCTGGTCGGGCGACTTGACATTGTCCCAGGCATGGCTACGACCCGCTTTTCCACTTCGAGCGGTGGGGTAAAAGATCGTTCGTAAGCTGGCACCATTGGCCGTTCCTGGGACTGTTCCCGATAGCCAGACATCCTTGATGGTGGTGGTGGAGTGGGAGGCATGTGAGAGGTACCATAGCGGTCTGTGGCCCAAGGATTCTGCTTAGAGATTGGAGAGACCGGTGAGCCATAAGTGGAGGTACTGGGGGTGTTGGTGCTGGTCTTAAGCTTTGGCCGAACACTTGAAGCAGTGCTCGCACGAGTAGCCCACAAGCTAGGAAGTGCCTCCTTCTCGGGTGTGGATAGCGGTGCACACGACGATGTCATGTAGGGAACTCGGGGCAAGGTCGGCAGCTCCCATGGAGGAAGGGGTTTCGAGGAGCTGCCCATTGGGGATGATACAGTGCTGGGGACAGAGTCCCGACGGTCCATGCTTACTTCGAGCTTCGTCTGAGCAGGCGTGTTGTAAAGACAGAAATACCACCGCCTGATCCTGCAGGTAAAGAGAAAGAATAGTAGAAGGAAGTGTACGAGACAAAGTTTGGAAGAAAAACGGAGTGTTTGCTGGCTGGGGCCGAAAGATCGCAAGGGTAGCACAAGGCTAGGTAGAGTGAGATACCGGGGCTGTTTCGTCTGAGTAACAGAGTCATATACAAAGGCTGCGCCTGTGCCGCACGCCTGCATCGCAGCCCTCCGCCTGCGTGTCGTACTAATCCAGGCGTCCCAAATCAAGGATGACGCCGGAGAGACAAGGGCATGCTCCGTCAACCGCCAGATGTACGTCTTCGATGCCCAGTCAAAAAGCTTGCGTAACAACATGCCTGCCACATAATCACCAGTTCAGGGAGCGGTTAATGGAGACACACTTATGATTGGTGCCCGGCTGTTCGCGCGTTTGTAGCATGGGTCTCTTCAGACGCTACTCGTCGAGTTAACACGCCAGTCCGTCTGTTAGTGTCGGAAAGATGTCCCGGATAGAGAAGTAGGCTGGAGTTTGGAGACAGAGCAGTGCTACACGGCGGTACTGGAGGTGCTCTCATTCGTTGCGTATTAACCGCCCAATCAACAACGCTTCTTTCCGCAGAGCCTCAACTGCCGTTAGCAGTGCGTAGGACACACGTACATGAAGAGGCACAGCAGCGCCTTTTCCAAGTTGGTTACCGTCTAATCAAAGTGGAAAGCGACACTGTTTCTTGTTGGTTATGCAGTGCAGATAGATCAACGTCGAGTTGGTGTTGAAGAGCGGACAATCCGCAACAGTCGCCAGCCACTCAAAAGACGCTGGCTCACAGGGGCTTGTCGAGGAAGAGATGCATGGAGAGATGAACAGGGTCCCCGGGCCAAGCTTGGGAGACAACAGCTATATTTGGCTCCTTTAAAGTCACGTGCACGTGCAAACTCGATCTTCATGTTCTCGCTTCGAACGCCCCGAAGATCGAAATACAGGATACGGTTTAGAACAAAGACGTCTTGACAGTGATGTGTCTACCACGGAACTTGATCATCTCTTCTGTCTTCAAAAAAGGTGGAATTTTCCCTGCGACGGTCGTGGCACCCCTCCGCTTGATCATCTCCCGCAAATCAGGTCGCAAGAATGCAAGCTTGGGCGCTTGTACACCTCCGCCCTAGGACGCTTTCGGACTAGCATGTTCATCTCCATCGCGAACCCTTGAACGCCTGCGTTGCCGACTGGCTCGAGACCTGCGCTGCACATCAACGGAGCAGGCGTGTCACGCTCGGCGGCTACAGTAAGCACCTCATAGATCTGAGGATGTAAGCAGCACTCGTCCGGTTCCTGTTTCTTAATTCTCGTTCTCTGCTTCCTGTTTCCCGTATCTCGATTTTCGTGTCGTAGTTGTGTCATCGTTATCAACAGCGTATACCGCAGAATGTGGAACGGCCTTGTCCTCACGGCTCTCGCAGCGGTCTGGTCGACAGCGACTGCGCACACTGTTATCACCTATCCTTTGTGGCGAGGCGATAACCTTGTGACTACGGGTCAGCACCCGCAGGACAACCCGGACACCATTGGGGTCGATTATAACAATGGAACGTTCGAGTTCCCATATGGGTAGGTTCAAGAGGGGTTCTTTGGGTTGTTACTGGAAAGCCGCAACGAACGATACGAACGCGTTGCGTCCCTTCTCGCTGCTCGTGTGTTGATCCACTTTGCTGACCCTGCGTAGACAACAATGGACATATCCATGCGGTGGCATGCCCATGTCGCAGAACCGGTCTTATTGGCCTATAAGTGGTGGTGCTGTTGCAGTACAGCCGGGCTGGTTTTCCGGTAAGAGAACTGGTCAAGCATTAGAGTCCAAACTCTCATGCGTTCCAGGCCACTCAAGCGCACTCTTTTACATCAATGTCGGCATCACGGAACTAGGACAGGCTGGTATGGACCTCAAAATCCGATCGTAGTACAGGAGAGCTAATGACTTGCAAAAGCTCCTCCAAATTATTCCCATCCAGTTGTTCCGCCTTTCCAGGTCGTGGGACCAACGAACCAGATGTATGACGGAACATTCTGCCTGCCTCAAGGTCAGCACACCATTCGGGTGAGAAACAATACCGGATGAAGGGATTAACACAAGCAATAGTGCCTTTACCAGCCAACATCTCATGGACAGAAGGCCAGAACGTTACGATCCAAGTGATCGAGACGGCGCAGCATGGCGCAGCCATTTACAACGTATGTGCGAACTCATCTTCTGCCTATTTGGAAGTGACTGACAGATTCCACGACAGTGTGCGGACGTAACGTTGACGAACGACATGAGCTTGGTCCCCTACGTCAACGCCACCAACTGCTTCAACTCCTCCGATCTATCATTCCAGCTCGTGTTCACAACGTCCAGTCTCTCAGCGGCACCGTCCTCCCTCTCACCGACCACAGTCATGCTTTCCTTGCCCGCTCTCGCGATCCTTGCAGTATCATTCCTCTGGTGACCGGGTTTCCTTGACGAATCTCCTTATTTCTGCACCTGATAACCGTTCGATACGGCGGCTTTCACTTTTGCTATATTCATAGGATACCAGGCTGGGGAGTTGGAAAGAGCAAGGCGTTTGGGACAAGCGTTGTTGATCTCCGATGTTTTGAGGGTACAGTAGCGCAGACACAAAAGGCAGATGCCATGAAGAGCAGAAGGTCAAACGATGGGGCGGATGACGGAAGGTCATCTTCAAGAGAAGATGAGGGGCAGCGATAAGCACCGACTTCAGAGGCTGACGGTAGCTCTACTAAGCCTTGGACCGTCATCCGTTCGTTGCCAATAGGACCACATGGCAAGAGGCATTCTCAGATGTATCTCAATAGTGGGGAGTTTGGATATCAGTCGCATGAGGATTCAAGACCGTCGAGGCAGGGAAGACTTTGTGAGCTTTTCGCTTATTATATCCACACCGTCAGGACTTCCTATTTGTACGGGTGAGGCAAGCCAACAAAAGGCCTACGACGGCTTAGTCTTGGCTCCTTATCAATGCCTGTATAGGCGTTCCGAGACCCTGTCTTTTTCTAAGTAAAGCATTCCCTATGCATGTCAGACGCAGATCCTTCGGCTTCCCTCCATCCCTCAGCTTCCAAACCTCCATCGCGTATGCACTCATCGTCTCCTACGACATTACTACTAGACTCTTTGCCTGATTTCTCTTTTTCCTCTTGTGGCTTTTGAGAACTATTGAATTCACTACATTTGAACGCGTACGTTACACACGCTCCAAAAAATGGAGCGGATTTCTGTTCCACTACTATTTGCCTGCCTATTCCAAGCCGTATCTTCACATACAATTATATCATATCCGGGTATGTAGTCCAAGCCTCATGGCCACGCCATGCTGATGCCAGTGGCGCTTCAGGTCAGCGAGCAGTAAGCAGTCTTTGCTCGATACCAATAATTTGATGCTCACATGGTCTCCCAGAACAACTTCATCACGAATGGCACAGCACCCCAACACAATCCAGAACTCATCGGTATCGACTTTGATAGCGACAATGGCACCTTTAGTTTCCGTAAGTGTACTGGCATGGTCTGTAAGCTAGGCAGATGCTGAATCGTACTGTAGCATACGGCGCTCAGTTTCAGTATCCTTGCGGCGGGACGCGGATGTCGAGCAACAGGTAAATTCACAGTCAATCTGTTGCGGAAGCACCTCTGCTCTGACAGGAGGAAAGGACAACATGGCCCATCACCGGAGGAGCAGTAGCGGTACAGCCGGGATGGTTTCCAGGTATACCGTCTCCATCCCTCAATCCGCTCAAGTCACGCTTAAACTGACGCCTGCAAAGGTCACAAAGAAGCATTCTTCTACATCAATCTTGGCTACACGAAGCCTGGTGAACTGGGTAAGGTCCATGTACAGCGTCGCTACTGTCCGGGCTGCAACAGCTGACAGTTCTATAGCGCCTGCCAATTACAGCCATCCGATGGTAGAGCCCTTCAATATAGTCGGTCCGGACAACGAGCAGTATGATGGAACTTTCTGCCTTCCTCAGGTACGACGCCCATACCTCGCATTCTCTCACTGTGGCTGATCGGAATAGGTGCCGATGCCATCGGATCTGCCGCCCTTCAAGGTTGGTGACAATGTGACCCTGCAGGTCATAGAGGTTACCAAGCACGGAGCGTCTTTGTACAACGTAAGACCTTGATATGGATTTATGTCGTCCATGCTGACGTTCCCTAAGTGTGTGGATTTGACCCTCGCCAACGTCGAGGACGTCCCTGAAGTGAACAGTTCGAATTGCTTCAACTCTTCAGACCTCCAATTCCAACTGTAAGCCTCCCAAGTAACTGACCCACTACGACAACCCGCATTGACGACGGAAAACAGGGTGTTCTCGACTAAAGGTCTCACTGCAGCCGCAACCGCAGTAGACCCTCCGGGTCTGTGGTTCACAGCCAGTTTGCTCGGTGCAGTCCTCGCCATGGTAGGACTATGGATGTGAGAAGAGACACGGTATGATCCACCATCCAATGCAAAGAACACTTGATCAGCATGAGAGGGGAGTAGAGACAAAAGGAGAACAATGTCAAAAACGTTCAACATCTTGGATTCCCACATGGTCACCCACTGTAGTACTGACAAGACGGTCAACTGTTTATATATGGGAGAGCGGACGGGATCCCTAGTTCTCAGCTGCCTGTGGTCGAACGTGGCGGAAATGAATGTCTCATGATCTACATTCTTTTGCATGGCGCCGATTGCTGGTGGCACAGCGGGAGTTGAAGGTTAGGGCAGGGTATCTGAGCATGAAGGGTATAACTCAAACACCTTCACTTGTTCTCGGATTTCTTTTCGTCGCGCCCCTCGAGTTGTACAGCTCGGCCCTGTGGATACGGTTAGTACATCATCTTTTCAGGAGGAAAAAGGCACCCACGTCTTCTTTCCCTTTTCTCCACCCTTGCCCTCTAATCGGTCAAGAGCCTCCTCTATCAGTCCGATGTGGCCTCGCAGAGTCCCTCAAGCTCATCCATACGTGCTTCATGCTCCTCGAGGTTCTGGATATGATGGCTGCGTAGTAGATATGTGGATCCTCCAATGGCGAAGAGATTCACCAATCCCATCATGAAAGTGGGTGAGCGGAAGGACATGGTGAGGATGAGTTATAGGGTAGAGAAGGGGGATGAGCTGAGCGAGAGGATAGGTAGAGAGACAAAGACGTACCTTCTGTTCGTAGGACTTATAGAGACATTGATGAAGAGAGTTAACCGAACGTTTGGTGGTCTATGACGCATGTGATTGAAGCCCGTTCGACGCGCTTGGCAGAATCGCACCTTCGCCGCGCATCTTTCGCGATGCACGAGACGAGTCACTGACAGGCATCTTACTCTGATAGCAACACCAGTACTCTCGATTTTGGACAGCATTCCTTGAACACCCTTTGAAGATTTGATATTCGAATAACTGGACTTTGTATACGCAACCTTTGTTCGCCGTATCCCTCAGACCACTTTACGCGTCAACGCGACCCCTCCACCACGGAAAACCGAGCAGGGATCCCCGCCAGGGAAGAGACCATGCGGTATATGTCCCCATCTGATTGAGGAGCCTAAGACTACTGGGCAACAATGTCCTCGCCGCCGGCCTTCGTCGCCTCCTCGCCCATATCTCCTAACCCCGCCGTCGCCGCAAGTCCGCTTTCACGTACAAGCACCTCGCGCAGCTGTCCCTTTCCAACACCTCTTGCCCTCTACGTGTAATTGCACACATCGATCTCGATGCCTTCTACGCGCAATGCGAGATGGTACGACTGGGCGTGCCGCCCGACAAGCCCCTAGCGGTCCAACAATGGCAAGGTCTGATCGCTATCAACTATCCAGCGCGCGCATTCGGCTTGACCCGACACATCACCTCCGCTGAAGCGCAGAAGCTATGTCCGGAACTGATTATGCAGCACGTGGCGACGTGGAAAGAGGGCGATGAGAGATGGGCGTACCGGGACGATGCATTCAAGAACATGCATGCGCAAAAGGTCAGCTTAGATCCGTACAGGCTGGAGAGCAGGAAGATCTTGGCGACGATCAAGCAATGTCTACCCGCTGCTCCGGTGCAGAGGGTCGAGAAGGCTAGCATCGATGAGGTGTTCTTGGATTTGTCGGCTCAGGTGCATGGGATGCTGCTCGAGAGGTATCCGGAATTGAATGGACCCGCGCCATACGACGATCCGACGGAGCAACTACCGAGACCACCAACAACGGCGCTGGACTGGACAACCGATGCGTTGATTGATTTGGATGAACAGGAGACAGAAGATGACGACCCGGACTGGGACGATATCGTCATGCTCGTTGCGTCGGAGATCGTGCGAGATGTACGAGCGAAGATTTTCGAAGAGCTGAAGTACACATGCTCGGCTGGTATTTCGAGGAACAAGATGTTGGCAAAGCTGGGATCTGGACACAAGAAGCCCAATCAGCAGACAGTCATACGCAATCGAGCCGTCCAACAGTTCTTGAGTGGATTCAAGTTTACCAAGATCAGGAACCTTGGTGGCAAGTTGGGCGACGAGGCGGTTGCTGCATTCAACACGGACACCGTCAAGGATCTCTTGGAAGTGTCTATAGAGCAGCTGAAGAAGCACATGGGCGATGACACGGGGTCCTGGTTATACAACATCATCCGTGGCGAAGACCACAGCGAAGTGAATCCCCGAACACAGATCAAGTCTATGCTAAGCGCGAAATCTTTCCGACCCTCCATAAACAGTTTCGACATCGCAGTCAAGTGGATCCGCATCTTTGTTGCAGACATTTTCTCCCGCCTGGTTGAAGAAGGCGTGCTCGAGAACAAAAGACGGCCGAAAACAATCAACCTGCATCACAGGCAAGGCGCGCAAACGAAAAGCAAGCAAGCACCCATATCCATGGGCAGAGCAATCAACGAGGACATGCTCTTTGACCTTGCGAAGAACTTGTTGGCGCAGGTAGTAGCCGATGGGCGTGCCTGGCCGTGTGCAATGGTTTCGCTTAGCGTGGGTGGCTTCGAAGACGGCATCACCGGCAACAAAGGCATCGGAGGCTTCCTCGTGCGCGGCGAGGAGGCGAAGGCTATGAACGCTGTCATCAAAGACACCGCCGACAGCGATAGGATACAGACGCCGCCACCCAGCAAAAGGAGAAAGGTGGACACCGAAGGTGGGATTCAGCGATTCTTCGGTCTGCGCCAGGAGAGTACCGAAGGCAGCAGCGTGGAAAAACTGGAGGAAGCGGAACCCGACCCTCCGGCGGCACCGCATGCACTGCCTGCACCTCAGATCAACGCGTTCGAGCCCCCGCCCTCGGCGCAGGGAGCTTCATTAGATGAGTCGCACGCCCAGGCAAACGTCTCTCGTCCCCAATCCTCCGAACCAGAAGGTTCCGAACAGGCACAAGTTCAAGCTCCAGACCGCCTACCAAGTCATACCAACGCACAGCATCAGACATCAATCGAGCAATTCTTCTGTAGCAGATGCAACAAATCTCTGCCCCTGGAAGAAAAGGTGGAACACGATGACTGGCACTTCGCTAAAGACTTGCAATCGGAGGAGAGGGCTGCCCCGACATCGGCATCAGCTCCACGACCTCCTAAACCCCCACGCACCATAAAGGCAGAGGGCGCGGCAGGCCGCCCAAGGATGCGTTGGGAAGGGCTGAAAAGGGCCAGAAGAGGTTGGCTTTTGAGTAAAGCATCTGTAGATGGTATGTTCTTTCAACATTCTATCATCCCTACTCACCCACATGCCCTCCATTATGCCATTCTCTTCCTGAGGACCACCGCGACTGAACGTGGTGGTGTAAGCTGTCCTGCATTTAAGGCGGCAGCAAGCCTCGAACAAACAGTAAGTGCAAAGACAGGACGATTGAGGACCAAGATGTGGCTTGGAAGCGTGTATTTTGAGAATGCTATGTAATATCCGGGTATCTCTAGAATCAAAGGTAGGTCCCCAGCTCATTACAATCGTCTCCAGCCACATCCATCACTGCGTTGCATAATTCATCATCCAAATGACAAGAACTCGTCAGCAGTATTTGCACAACCCAACCCCAAAGATGCAAAAACGCCCACATAACAAACCATAGCTCATGTACTTCTCCCCATCATGCGGACATGTTCCCATAGACACACAAAAGCAACAACCAGCTTTCAGTCTTAACGTCACAACCTGCACTTCTTCCTCCCCAGCCTTTCGTCTTCACTCTCGATTTCCCCACCTCTTCCAATACGGTCCACAGCTCCTCACTGGGTTCGCGCCACGAATGGCGCTTTCCACTCAAGGTGCGACTCGTGCTTCGCGCCCTCGGTCTCTTCAGAGGCAGCTTCATCCCCTTTCCGAACGCGAGTCTGCGTCTTTGGCTCTCGAGGCCAGCATCCCTCACGCGATCCGCGTCCCAGCCGTCGGTGAAGTCGGACAGCGAGAGCAGCGCCTGCGGTTGCGGAGGCGAGAGAGACACCGGCGTCTGGTAACCCTCTTCGTCGGACTCGAGGAGGTCGGGAAGGGAGTCCTCAGATGGCGGTGTGCGTGGTGGCGATTGCAGGTGCTGATGTTGGCGCGAGATGAAGGTTTCCCACCGATCTGCGAGGCGGGACTGGAATTTTGCCTTCTTGCTGGCGTGAGAGACGGGCATGTGAGGGACGATGCCGGCCGTGTAGGACCAGTCGTCGAAGGGGTCTTCGTCGTCGAGGACGGGGAGAGGAAGTGAGAGAAAGGGTCCTCGTCGATGTCGGGTGGTGGTGATGTTGTTGTTCGTTCGTGTGCTTCCCTTGGTCGAGCGACGGGATTGCTGGATAGTGGTCCCGGATGGCTGGACAGCGCCGCCGAGATGAGGTGTGGAGATGGCGGCCAGGTAAGATGACGATCGTGGTGAGGTCGACAGGACATAGCGATGTCTACTCGGAATGCAGCCGAGTGTGGGTCGAGAGGGATTGATAAGAGTAGAGCTGCTGTGCTCGATGTTGCTGTAGCGACAGACTACTGGTGGCAAACAGTTGGAATGATATGTAGGGACTGTCAGAGCAGATCAGACCCGGCTCGACGGCCGGTCAACCCAGTTTATAGAGAGCGGTAGCGCTACGATATCAGGAAACGGGAAACGACAGGGCGCCCGGCGGTTGCGGCTCCAAACGCGATGCGGCTCAAAAGTCTAAACGGTTAGTGGCAAGAGCGGTTTCGTACTTCTTCACCGCTTCTTGCAATGCATCGACAGACTGGCGCGCGGGGTCTGGCCGTCCTTTTGTAACAGTCCCTCGAGATCTGCCTTGGACTCGCTTTTCCCGCATGTGATGGGACGCTCGGACGGCGGCGGGGCGTGACCACGGCGGACGCGGCGGCCTCGTCAGGTCGTGAGTGTGAGTCTGAATGTGGGTGGAACAGTCATACGAATCTGTGTCAAATGGAAACAAGACAACAATGAGAGAGTCATCCACCTGCCTTGCGATTGTGTAGCACCTTGAACATCCCTGCTATACTCTCGTATGATGATCTCAGAGCATCGTCAGCCATTTCAGTCGGGTGGGTATAATGGGGGTCGAGGAGCTGCTAAAGATGTGGCTTGGGCATCTCACTGCAAAACATCGTGCGTCTTGTGGTGGAGGGCCGCCAAATCGGAGCATTCGCCTCCAGATTTGACCGACGGTAGCGCCCTGCAGCGATTCAGACAAGGACGTTTTCGGTACACTCGTTGGGATGCTTGCGCTCGTGACTCGAGCTGTCGGTGCGCTAGTGGCGCGTGGACAGGGCGAAGGTGGTGTGCTGCCTTGATCCTGACCCTGACCGCTTCCGCGCAGAAACAACCATCAGATGGGCACACCCGCGATATCCTGGAGCCGTTCGCATGCGAATCTGCCGGATCTCGCTCCTGAAAAGGGTCTGATACACTAACAAAATGCACCACGGTGGGAGGCATCTCCGTCAGCGGGGAGGAATAATCCAAACATCAAGAGGGAGGGTGTTGACTCGCTGACATGATGGATTTTCGAGAGGGTGTGCTGCTCCTGCTGCCCAACGGAGATTTCCTTGAGCCGCATCGCTTTCGCGGTCGCGTTCGCATTCGCGCTCGCGTCGCTTGTCGCATCCCACATCCGTCACGCCGATCCGTTCCGAACGTACGTCCGTCTAGGCGCTTACCCTGCTGCACCTGCCCTGCATGCTGCGCCTGCCATGCAATTATGCAACTCTGCCCCTCAAAACAATCCTCCAGTTTCTTATCACAGGATCTGGACCACCTTCCAACGCCTAACCAAAAGCACCTATCGCCAAGTCGCTCTCCAATGACTATTGCCTGCATGAAGGCTACTGCGACTTCTAATAAGGCTTCTGCACACTTACTGCGACCGACGGGAACCCGACGCGACGGACCGCTTTGACAGCTCGCGCCCGCTCATGACATGCATACAGTCAGGGTCTGGTCTTGCCCACCAGATCACTCTACACCACCCACGATCACGATAGACATGGCCTGGTACCGTTAGCCTCGTACCCCAGACGCAGGACACGGTCGCTTGCAACGACCCTAACGGGACTATGGACCTTGTGCGCTACTGACATGTTACAGCGTCGGCTGCATGGACGGTCGTTTCAAAACCGCCAATCAAAACAACTGGCTGGTTGTTGTAGCAAGGCGCGCAGAACAGTCTCGACGGGGAACTTGGGGTCGAGGCGTCGGTGTAACCAGGCCACCGGCCACCCCTCTTGTTCCTCAGGCTGACCCCTCTTTCCCTGTCTGTAGGAGGCAGAGCTCTGGTACGTACTGCGTGGAGATCTATCATACTCGCCTCTTTGTCGGCCACCTCGCCTATTCTATTGACTTGTAAGGACACCCGCCGCGAAAACAGCTTGCGCTTCTGAGATGCCGTCAGCAAGTGTGTCTAAAGGTAACAAATACCTCTACGGGTAGGAGGACGTCGTAGGGTCTAAGCCAGGTTCCAACTATCTTCCGTGCTTCTGCACCGTGATTGTTACATTTGATTTTATCTCTAAGTGTGGCCTACCAGCAAGCGTAGGCGTGGTAGCAAAGTGGTTACTGCGATTGACTCGAATCCTTCATTCAGGGAAGTCCGATATCAATTCTCCTCGGAGGCGTAGGTTCGAATCCTGCCCACGTCGCTTGCCCTTTTGCGGCGCTTTCTACCATCTAGTCTGTTTCCATGACCCGGCTCACCGCTCACCGCTGTTTTTGCCTGCTACCACGCTTTTGCTAGGGCTCGGTGTTTCGCAACAACACCGGCTCTCACATTTTTGAGCGCTCCCTTAGCGTTGTTCCAACACGCGCCGGGGCTCGACCTCCGGTGGAAACTCAAATAGTTCCCCACGAAACTGCGGTGAATGATGGACCGGCCCGATACGCTCTGGGTTGTCAAGTGAAGACCGCTAATGTACCATTGTCTTCGAGCTCTGCTCTAGGCTTTACCACTACTACTAACTACTACAGGCCCCTACTATGTTCGGGAAGCAACTTCCGCGAATAGGCCTTACAGTAGCTTCATGCACATGCATGCACATTCTCTCTCAATCATCAATCGTAGCCGACAAGGACTCGACCTCTACGGGCTGGAGTACTTGTAGTTGTACTGCTCCTTCGCCTCGTTTCCAATCTTCTTCAGCTTGTCCTCCTGCTCTTTGAACTCCGGTTCCGTCTGCAGCCTTTCTTTGTACGGTCCGTTCGTGATCTTGCTCTCACTCGGGATCGCAGTTCCCTTCTTGACGGCATCGCGTTCACTGATGCGTTTCCACCACTTGTTCAGGTTGGGAAATTGCTCCAAGTCCACGCCAGCGAAGTATGCAACATTGACCCAGCTAAAGTTGGCGATATCAGCGATGCTGTATTTGTTGCCGACAAGGTAGTCCTTGTCCTTCAGCTGGTTGTCGAGGATGCCGTAGAGACGCTCGGTCTCACCCACGTAGCGCTGGGTTGGGTACGGGATGCGCTCCTTGGCGAGACGGTAGAAATGGTTGGCTTGGCCTTGCATTGGGCCCAAGCCTCCATGCTGCCATGCTGGTGAAATGTTAGATTCTTGCACTGCTGGATAAGCGGGATCCGTGTTTCCGTAACTTACCGACCCATTGCTCACAGTAGGAGAGATCGGGGTCCTCGGTGAAGGAGAAGCGATGTTCTGGATCATAGTGACGGGTAAGGTAAGACAGGATTGCTGCGATACAGCATTAGGATCAGGTCACCTGCTGGCAGGATGCGCATGCAGCGTTTTCATCCAACTTACCAGCACCCTCCATAATAGCCAGTCCTCCCTTGTCGTGGTCCACTACCACTGGTATCCTTCCGTTAGGGCCAAGTTTTGTGAACCATGGCTCTTTTTGGATGTTCTCCATAATGCTGATGCTCTGATAGACATAATCCTTGCCGTACGCAGCCTTCAGTTCCTCCAGCAGGATGGTCGCTTTGTGGCCGTTCGGTGTGCCGAAAGTAAGGACTTCAAGGCCCTTGTTGGCAATCAATCCAGAGGGGCGCGACATTGCTGCGGTTTCCAACGGCTGTGTTGATGCTTTGGAGATGGACTCGGGTATTACATTGATCAAGTGTCGTGAGGTTTGGTAGAGACGATTGACGGGGTTTTAAACATGAAGAGGATGAGGAAGATTGCAAGAAGACGGAAGACGGGACGCATGCAATATGTCGACTTATAAACTACCTATCACTCACACATGAACTGAAGCTCAACCTGTATCCGGTGATGCAATGGATTTGGTCCCTGATGCGCGATTACCAAGCATTCGAGCTTTAGTCAACTCTTCCCCACAGTTTGACCCCTCACCCGCCCGATTCGGTCAACGGGGCTCCGGGAGCTTAATCAGCCAACGAACACGTGAAACGCGACATCGACCCCGACCTGACACATCAACATCACCGCCTCCTGTGAATAGAGTAGGGTCACAGTAGCTGTTTCTACGACAAAGCCTTCCTCGCTACGGCGGTTGGGTGACTAACCAATGGAAGAATCTCAAGGAAGTACCAAATGGGAGCAACATCTCATCAATCTCATGTCAATTATTCTAGGGTATTGACAGAACGGTTCGCATCCCCGGACAGGCAGCAGATACCCGTTATGGAATGCGTTGTAGTGGAAATGTAGGTCTGATGGAGGGAGCAGCAGCTATGGCAACCTCATCGGTAATTCTGCTAACTTTGAAGTCCAATATACACATCTTCTGTTCTTCATATGGTCCCTCTCTCTTCTCTCCTGTCTGTTCAGGTTTCTGTCACGTATACTGCTTGTTTTGGAGCCGACTGCAGCCGACGTCTGCACAGCATGCCTCAATCATGTTCTATACCTTGCGATTCACACCTGGTGATCTCTGCAACTCGTGTGTTGCTGGCAGCGCGTGATATCGCCACCGTGATCACATACTTATACACGTCGCTTCTCTTCGAGTCCGATCATGTCCTCTACAATATCAACCAAACAACAGCGGTGTGGCAGTGCGATTCGATTCCCTGAGTATACACATGTATGGCAGAATCAACTCTACCAGACGGCCCCGTACCACGGTACCTACAGAGGCTCCACTCGGCTGCCCAAGAGTTTGGCCCTCGGGCACACTATCCAACGAATGACAGCTTCCTCGCTGTGGGCAAAGGAGAGGAATCGTCAATCTGTCCCAGTGACAGCATTACGCACATATTACCGAAAAGACAGAATTCCTACAGCGCCAAGCCTCTGCCCCCTTACCCGCCCTCAAATGCTTCAGCAATAAGCCTCGTCGGGACCTCGCCGATTGCCGAAGGTCCGTTGGAAATGCAGTCTTCCGGGAACGGGGCATCAAGATTGCTGTATTCCGGAAGCCCGCACAACATGCTGAGCCCATTTGATAGACCCCGGAGTTTAAGAATGGCTTCAGTCAACGAGCAACAGAGCGCCAGCACCGTCGCCAGCACTGTCATAGCACCTCCCTCGCCTCTCAAGGTTCATAAGGCCGGCTACGGGGTTGGTCCTGAACCATCAAAACCTACGGGCGGCTTAAACATTAGCGATAAACCGCTTTTCCCACCACGGACCAGCTCATCGTCCACTGTTCCCGACCTTGTAAAACCGACAGGATCAGTTTTCCCACCGGAAGACGCTCTGCCACCGAGGCCCGAGAAGGCCCGTCGCGCATCTAGGGTATTCCACTCTTCTATGCATCAGCTGAAGCGCATGTCCCTGACGCCAGCGGACATGCTGTATCCTACAGCCAACATCTATCGGACAGGTTCCAACCGGAAAGCCGAGCGCATGTTGGGTCTCTCGGAGCGTCAATCGCCCACCATACCTGCGCCACCGACCGAACTTTCCAGTTTGTCATCTTATGTTGTCAAACCGGGTCCTGTTCTTCCACAACACCATATCGCCACCGCCATTCGACCGCCATCTGACCCGCTTAATGGTCGCATCGCCTGGTTCCATGCGCTTACTTCCTTTCTCGTCGTCTTCAACTGCTGGGGCCTCAACACTTCTTTCGGCTTGTTCCAATCCTACTACTCGCACACGATCCTCGCCAATACTTCACCCTCTTATATCGCTTGGATTGGCAGCACGCAGCTCGCACTCGTCTTCCTCCTCGGTGTGCCCATTGGCCGTGCCGTCGACGCTGGCTACTTCCGTCCCTTCTTCCATGGCGGCAGTGTCCTGCTAGTCCTAGGCACGTTCCTGACCGCGCAATGCCGTGCCTTGTGGAGCCTGTGGCTCGTACAGGGACTAGTGACGGGTCTAGGAATGGGCTGTATTTTCTGCAGCGGCGTGGTCGTGTTGATGGGCTGGTTTGATGAGAGGAAGCTGGGCATCGCCATGGGCTTTGCCGCAGCCGGCAGTTGCCTGGGGGCAATTGTGTACACTGTTATGGCGGAGAAGTTGCTGGTACGCAAGGGCTTCGAGACGACAATGAGAGCCATGGGCGCCGTGAGCGCTGTGACCATGCTACCCCTAATCTGGTGTTCAGGATGCGCAGGACCGGTCAAAAGAGTGCAGCGAAGAGCAAGAGTACGGAAAAGCTCTTTGACTGGAGACTATTTGCGAACACAAGCTACCTGCTTGTAGCGGCTGGCATGTTCTTCGCATTTCTGGGTGTATATTTCGGCACCGTCTATGTAAAAAAAACCAATAAACCCCATGACTATGCTACAGTCTGTCCTCCATTATCGGCACCACTAACCTAAACTTCAGATGGTCTCATACGGCACCGACGTACTGCACCTCTCCCAATCCGCATCCGTCAACCTCCTCATCTTCATGTCTGCCGCCAACCTGCCCGGCCGTTTCCTCCCGCACTAATCTCCGACCGCTGCATCGGGCCACTCAACACCATCATTCCGTCCGCCTTCCTCTCGTCCGCCACGATCTGGCTCTGGGCAGCGTCCGAGACCACACACTCCAGCCTCATCGTCATAGCCTGCTTCTACGGTTTCGTGAGCGCGGGTATCCAGGTCCTGTATACGCCCACCGTGTACAGTTTCTGTCTGCAACAGAGAGATGGAGGGCTGGTGGATCGAGAAGGGTTGGAGAAGATGGGCGTCAAGGCGGGTGGCGTTTTCACTGCCATCGGTGTCGCATGCCTTGTTGGGACTCCGATCGGTGGTGCGTTGATCAGGTATCGTGAGGAAAAGGGTATGGGGAAGCCGTACCTGGGCGCCCAGATCTTCGCGGCTTCTTGCTTGCTTGTGGCGGGCATGTTTCTACTTGCGAGTCGTGTGGCAAGAGCTGGCTGGGCAGCAACGAGAGCTTGAGCGTTGGTAGGGTTCTGGATGGTCAGACTGCTCAACGAAGAACGGTGTTGTGTTTTGTGCATATACTTTACCAGTATACATATGATCGGCTTATCTACAATCGCAGTCCTATCTCACACCTCGGGCACGCTCGAGATCAGACGGTCGATACTTTGAAAAGGATGTTCTTTTACTAGTAGATTTATTTCCTTTCGTAATGAGTTCCAAGAACCGCTTTTGCACCAAACCGCCCACGGGGTATATATCCTTCCTCGCAAAATCGGCCGTGACCAAAGAAAAACAAGTCGGAAAAACCCGAACCGAACGCAACGAAGAAAGAAACCAAACGAATCTAACCCAAAAGGGGCACCCGAAACACCTTGCGCCCCAGACGATCCAAGCAAACTCAAGCATAGAACCAGTACTCGGCGGCATACTTGACCTGGATGTCTCCGACTTTTGAGCACGTGCTCGGCGCCTTGCCACCCGCAGTCTCGACTCTGTACACAGCTTTCAGGCCTTCACTGATACCCTTGCCGTCATCGGTCAGGTACAGCCAGTCGACAGAGTTCGGCACGCTGAGGGCGGGTGCAGGAACACTGGCAACCTTCTTCGCGCTCAGCACCAAAGGCGCCGGCTGCGCGGCCTCGAGGTGGAAAGTCGGAGTCCCAGACACGGTGAAGTAGTGGTGTCCGAGCGTGGGCAGACCCATCGAAGATCCCGTGCTAAACGCAAGGGCGGGAAGGGTCGGGATGGAAGCTTTGGATTTGGCTTGGGAGAGGTATGTGGCGTCGTAGAGCGAAGCAACGGCACCGACGGCGATGGGAGAGACGGTTGTGTTGGGGCAGGTGTAGTTTTGCTATATCTTGTTGAGATGTTGCGTATCCATCACTCTGCGAGATACTTACTGTACCAATGCCTAAGCCGATGTACTTGAGCGTGAGTCCACTTGGGGAGGGTAGGCCATTGAGAGGGACGGTGTTAGAGCCCACGGCCTTGTTTTTGGGTGATGTCGGAGCGGCGATGATGGTGGATATGAGGGTTGTGAACGTGATGAGGCCCGAGAGAGAGAACATTGTGAAACGGCTGTATCTGAACAATGTCCTCTTAAGGTTTTGTAACTTTTCCCAAAAGAGGCAAAGAGATGCAGAAGGACGTTTCTGGGGATCCAATGGACTGAGTGAACAAGGTAGGACGAAGAGAAGGACACACCGGGGTTTATATCCTACTTGTTGGTACTTCCCATGTCCGGTCAAGTCGGACGCAATTAACGGAGTCTATCTGCATGGCGGCAGGAATGGCAAGGATAGCATGATTAATTCGTCCGAGCGTTTCGTGCATGTCTACTCATCCGCGCGTCGCGCATGCGGGCAGAGACTCGGTCCCGTGGTAGACATGCGGGCATGCCTGCCACGCCGCATGTTGGTTCCCTCTTCCTTGCATAGATAGTTAATCTCCGTCCGGTAAGGTTCTGACGCTAGAATGCCATCCATGACCGGGCTTTCCATGCCGGATGTATGCTTATGTCGGATAGTGACGAATCACCGGCTGAGAATAGCATGGGAGAAAGCAGAACGTGGACCATCTCCTGCCTATGCTGGATGTTGATCGCCATGCAGGAAGCCATGCATGTTGGTGGGGATGGCGGCTCTCGAGCGTCTGAGCCGCATGCTAGCATTGCTAGGGGCGCTTACGGCTGGCGAGAGGCTGGAGTTCGTTGTGGCGCTCTCGAGAGGTTGATAGGTACCCATTTCCCACTCTGTTGGTCGGTATGGCACAGTATTGACAATGTTGGTGCTGTATGCATGTATGTCGTTGCCTACATCAGCGTCCAAGCCTGTCAGACCGTATGAACGGGGATTCATGGTGGATGTCGAAGGAAGATGTGGTGAGGTTCGAGATGCGCGGATTATGCAGGTCGAGGACTAGCGGTCCGGCTAAAGCCTCGCATAGACAACCATGACCCCAGATGGTACATCTACTATTGTTAGCTGCTATTATGAGCTCGACCGACAAAATTAGTAGCAATTTCGGCACCGACAATTCATGTTAAGCGAGACTAAGTTGAGTTCCTAAATCCAATGCTCGTGGGTGGGCCCGATATCCACACTCCACGTTATCCCAGAGCGGGGTCTCTCCGCATCTCCCCATGAGAAGAATGTGGTTGTACGTGTTTGTTGGCTTGTGAGAGCGTTCACATGTGGTCCGCTCAACGACTGCAGGAGGCGTTCGGAACCCATGGGGAGCTCTCCCGTGCAAGCTGCCAAGCGGAGATGGGCGTGCTGTAGCGAAATCGCTCTCATGCGGGGAGGGTTCTACATGCAACAACGCACAATCAAGAGGGATGCCCATGACGCCCTGCAGCGATGCCACCAAAGTCGCGATGTTCCGAACAGAACGCCGCATCCTTGTTCATCGACTCAAACGACACCTCAGCGAAGGGAAGGAAGCAAGCGGAGCCGACAGGTTGCCCGATCTCACACGGCACGGATCAACCGGCAGAGAAGGACGTTATTAGATGGCCAAATATCGACCTCAAACAACGCAGAAGCCGTATCAACAGTGTCAAATGTTGACGAGCAAGCGGAAGAGCAAGTATCGGTCCGCGATATTGTCGTCACCCGAAAGGAGGCACTCCCGTCTTGCGTGGAGGTAACTGGCGGCCGCCAAGCCCAAGAGTTGTTGGTTCAGTTTCTAGGATCGAGGAGATTGCTACTCTCCCAGGCACATCAACTCCTTGTACCTCCCTGACTGTCAGTTATGGTAAGAACACCATTCTTTCCGTTGTTGTTTCCTATATGCTGTTAGCTGTTTACTCGCTTGACCACAGATCAGTGCCAGGCAGTGACCGTTGTGTCATCACGGCATTCCCTGGCTGATGCTGGATGCTCCGCGGCTCTGAAGACTCTGTGGCCGAGTCTACTGACCACAAAGCCCGGCAGTCCACCCTCAGAGTTTCTGTCAAGCGCATGGCTATCCGTTTTCTGCAAAGACCCATTACTTTTCACTCCTTTCATTACGGCGTCGCTGTACATCAGGATCTTCTTAGGAACAGGATAGAGTCCTCGATACAGCCAGAAGCACTGGCTCATAAATGCAAGACGCTGCAGCTGCTCAACGAGGCTTTGTAGGATGTTAAACAGGATCGGATCGACAACCTCATTCTGGCAGTTATGGCCACATCCCAGTGGGAGCCGTTTCTGTCTTCCGCGCCATGAGCAAGATCGGAGCGTGGATGGAGGCAGTGTCCGTTGCAGGGACTGATGCCAGGCAAGTGGTGGTTATGAGAACCCTAGTGCAGCATCGGCTGGTGTCGCTGGCAGAGTGGAACGAACTCGACGAGGTGACTCGACTCGACGTTCATTATATCTTGTACGAAGCAGTACGTTCGACAGCAAGGTTGTTTGCGAACGCCGTCTTGTTTCCGGTCCAGGTTTCCTTTGATCCGTTAGTTCGGCGTATCAAGGTTGTCCTCGAGCTTGTGGGTCCTCGGACATGGCCCGCTGGTGGGCTGGAAGTATTGCTCTAGATTCTGTTTGTGGCTGGAATTGCTTCGTATCACTCTCCCTCTGAACCATTTTTCGTTGAAAGGACAAGGATTTGACCCCTGCAACGTGGCTGCTTTGTCTGTATCAGGGAACTCAAGGACGGGATCCGCAGCGACTATTCCGCATGCAATCGGCAGTAGTGCTCCCTTGCATCGAGCAACTTCCAAGAAGAGATGATTACCGACTCCAGCAACAGCTCCCTCCAGATATCTCATGAATCCATTTGTATCAGTCTTTCACACTCCTCATCAACCAGGCCCCTTGTCAAAGTCAAGGCTTGACAAGTTTGTGACTCCATGCCATTCACGTGAAGATCAGCCACACGATCAGTCAACGTGATAATTCCTGTTGAGATCTTACGTGGGGGCACGTTGCCAAAACACAGGATGACTGCGGAGCTAATTGGAATGCGTATTGTATTTTCAGGCACTTGGTACACACATGTAACTATCACAAAAGCTGATCCGGCTAGTATTGTATCGGCATATCCAAGCTTTAAGACTTCCCATGCCTCCTCCCCACTGGAACGTGCCAAACCCAAAATCCAACATCATATGCATCGCCGTGACAATCACGCTGAAACCAACCACCCCAGAATCTACCCCTTGCAGTGCCGTTTTCCGTGAACTGGACAGTCATCTTGTAGATGAGATTGCTGACCTGCCGGTGTAATTAGCAACATTGAAACAGTGAGGTAGATCACAACAACCAAAGCGCAATGAGGAGGCCGCTCCAATTGATATATGTACCTTTGCTTCGGTCAAGTCCGCGATCGTCGGGTATGGGTGGTCGTATTACGGAGATGGTAGCAGATGACCACATCATGAATATTCCACTATCTACCATCGCGATGGACGAGCGTAGCAGAAGAGACTGCAGATTGTCTGGTTCCGTGCCAATTGTCAGCCACTGTTGAAGGGGGAAGCGCTGTATGCAAGTTCGGAGGTGTAATAGATCAGAGAGAAGATTAAGGTCCACAGCAACTACTGTGACTGTTCCGCCTTGCTGTGTGCCATAAAGGCCACAACTCAGTACAGCCCGCCCCACAGAGTTCTTTTCGGACTAAGGATGACTGAAGGTTTCTCATCACAGTGAAGGACTTTGGAGCGTTGAAGAGCGTGTGATACTCACTTGAATGTCACTCATCCGCCTTAAAGGCTTGTCTCAAACTTAAATGATGCATCGCTTTTCACAGAACGCTCATGTGCGGCGACAAGCACGTGTCAGGGTGGGAGGGCGAAAAGGACCTCGCAAAGGCCCATGAGGTCCATGAAGGCGACCGGACAGGCACAACGGCGGTGAAGGCCCACGCAGTTGGGGCAGCCGTAGCAGGAGGTGAGCCAGCAGTGGGAGCTTTGATGTGGGATAGACCTGTGCCACCAGAGGCGGTATACGCTTAAGAAGGAGAGATCGTGCGTGATGAGGTCGGCGGCGAACTAGGGCGCGGATTCCGGTCTCCGCCCGGATCTCCACCCCGACAATTTTTGGCCCTACTAATGGCCTGTGGTTGAAGCTGGCTCGACGTTGACGTACTCCTGAGCCTCTGCGGCGCTCTCACCAGCCTGCTCTTCGGAGAACTGCTCCGACAACCTGCCATCGAAGTCGAAGAGCAGTACCTCAGCGCGAGTCAAGTCTCCAGCAGTCATGTTGGGCTGCTAACCATGAACATTTGCTGATTGTGGGCGTTGTTGTGGGAGGCAACGGAGAGGCTGGTCACTGCGGTATCAGGAACTCTACTGTCGGTAGGGACCAGAGCAAAAGGGACCGCTGGCAGCATGGTTGTTGAGGCCTCAGTTGACAGAGGCGGGTTACCATATCTTCCATGGATGAATGCCGCCGCCGCGTGTTCATCCGGCTCATCAACTTGGGCATTCAAGAGGTAGGCGATCAATCCTGTCGTTCAAAGATCTGAGAACCATTGAGGCTTGACGCTCTCTCGCCGTAGATAGAGAGCGGTGAGGAGTCTGCCGCTTCTTTTCCCAGTCGAGGAGCAAGGGAAAGTGATGACAGTAGCAGTAACGCATCTTCGAGTGAAGTGTCTCGGAGGAGGGGCTATGCGGGTTGAATAATTGCCAAGAGCAGTTGGGCCGACAACATCAAGTATGAAAGCATGCACAACCGTGCCTAGCAACCGAACAGGCAGCCTGAGAAGTATTGGCGCCCATTATGCATGCGACCATGGACAATGGCCGTGAACAGCGTCCCGTGTAGAGACGAGTTGGTGAACCATATCAGTGCCACAAGGCGCATCCGCCTTGGCATACACTTGCCCGCATTGGCGGTTTCGGAATTGGTGCGGGAGACGGTGGCGCTGTCCTGGTTGATGTCGATGGAGACGTTGGTTGCATCGTGCGTTGGTTATACAATAAGCTCAGTGAGACACTCGATGTCGACGTTGATCAAAGTTAAGGCAGAGTCCGCGGTTGCACTGTCTTTGCTGTGATGAAGAGGCTCGAGTAGAGCGGATGATCTCTGAAGCATTATGTTCCGGGAGCGTCCAGTCAATGCTCCGGACATACTCCTTGCGGCCAACGCGAGAGCAGCGTTCAGGTACGTGCAGCCTGCGACTCAAGCACTGTCTGAAGAAGATGTGCTTAGGCGGAGACGAGACAATCACATCTGGCAGTCCTGAACCCTCGACTTCATCAATATTTGTGCTGGTGCATTATAACATATGGCTAGGCCTTCGGCTATCATGAGTCATAACATACCCTGTTTTCTCCGCCTGGTATCGTTCTACAATCGGGAGTAGTATTGGCTTTATAAAGACCAATAATAGTGCAGTCAAGAAAGGCAATCCTACCGAGAGGTAGCCTCCTATGAAGTCTGACGGCGGCGGCTTGGACAGCTTTAAGGACGCAATGTGAAAGCGTCTCAGGGTCCAGAAAGAGAACGCGAACGACGGCTACACTGGTTCTTGACCACATTGCGGCTTGCGAAAGTAGCCTGGAGAGGCCATAATGGCGCTGACGGCAGTTCAGCGAGCATCGGTGCCGTCCTCACCGCTACAAAGAAGTATCGCTGTCCGTCGGCGGACGAAGCGCTCACTGGGTGGAGGCCAGCAACTGACTCCGCGTATAGATGATGCTCTGAGCTATCTTACTGAGACTGCAGTAAATGTGCATTCAAGCTCTCTTCTTCGAAAGAATCCAGGAGACCAAAACAAAGAATATATAACATCCGTGGGCGTAGAAGATGATGGCATGCATAACCCAAGAAGGTAATCATGTCGCGGGAGGTCGCCACAACCTGACATGCAGCATGAGCATGTAAAGTTTGATTTGGAGGTAAACTTCTTGTACTGATCCAAGCTTGCGAAGAGTGTGGGATCCCGACGCAGGCTAACGCGTTCTTGTGACGTTCCCTTCAGACGGTCTTGCACGGTCTTGCAGTGACGCTGATCGTGTTGGAAGATATAGGCGTTGCGGGTGGATTTCGAGTGAAGGAGTATTCTGTCGATGTGATCTCACTGCACTGACTGACCCAGAACCGGCCACTGAAATGTCTTCTTCACCGGCTCAGGCTGTGTGGCGGGTTCGTCTCCTGCGCGAGGCTCGTCCGCCTCCTCATAGACCACAGGTTTCTTCCTGCCATGTGACTGGATCGTCGAAGGAAGAGCTGCATCCCTCGCCTTGCGAGCCGAGTCGTCGTCTTCATCACCATAAGCCAGATCGACAGCTTCGGTCTGCTGCTCGTCCAGTTCACGTGCTAGTCGGCGGTGAGTGAGCATATCCGGATTGGAATCCGATATTTCAATGAACTGTTCCCACTTGCGTTTTCCGTCCGAAGGGCTGCGTCCATCTGTGGGGTCCGTTCCCTCAAAGGCTTCATGCTCGCCAGATTCAGCACGTTCTCTGCGCTGCCTGCGCTCACGAAGGAGAGTCTGAGTCTCACTGTGACGGAACATGGCGATTTGTTCGTCGGTAAGAGTTCGTTTTGCGCCATCGGGGTAGTAGCCGAGACCGTCATCTTCCTCGTAGAAGTCCTCTGGTCCCTCAGGTGAGACGAAGAACCTTGATGGGAGGGGTGCTTGAGCGAAATGACTGGCATGGAAGGCGTACAGGTCTTGCTGCAGCACGTGAGCAAAGGGTGAGTGTTGTTCAAACAGGGACAACCAACCTCTGTCACTGAGGGCACAGTGAAAGACTCGGTTCGAGCCATTGCTAGCCAAGCTGCAAGCACACCGGCCCAGAAGATGTAGCTGGGTACATGTAGTTGGTTCTGGCGAGAAGTTCGGTTTAAGTGGTTGCAGATCTCCAGAAGAAGAAGAAGCACGCGTTTGGGGAAGCCGACGCGACAGGGCACGTGCACGAATGACGTTTCGTCTTGGCACGCATCCACTTGGGGAAACCGCAGTCAGGTTCCACCCGCTCGCTCACTGCTGCATCTCCACCAACAATCAACCGGTTGTACCGCACAATGAAGCCCAGCCTAGCAACCTCCTTCGTAGCATCCTGTCTGCTACTCACCACCTCTGCGCAACTCCTCCCCTTCGCCCGTCCAAAAGAACAGTCCCCGCTGCACGACTCGATCGCAATCCCACCCCCAGACTCCTACAACCGGCCCATCATGAGCGGCGGCGACAATGTCATAATCTCCGATGTGCTGGGGAAGTCTCGCTCGATTAACATCTTCGCTGGCTTCACACGGGATGTTGACAGCGTGTCCTCGCGACTTGATACGCAGTCGCAGAACACTACCGTTCTGGCTCCGCTGAACTCGGCAGTCACGTCTCTGCCGCGGAAGCCATGGGAAGACCCAAAGGATTATGCAGAGTTGGGCGCAAACGCGTATGATGGGCAGGCGGGTGAGGATCGCGCGCACAGGAACCTGAGACGGTTCGTGGAGGCACACACTGTTCCGGACAGCCCATGGGAGGAGGGCAGAAAGGTGCAGACGTTGGCTGGCGGGACGGTGTGGTGGGAGAAGAAGGAAGACGGTAGCAAGGTCATTCAACCAGGCAATGTTGAGGTGGAAAGTGTGGCAGAGAAGGTTGCCAATGGAGAGGTTTGGATTCTGAAGAGGACGCTCAACTACGCATGATGTGATGGTTGAACTCACCTTGCCTACGTTTTGAGGAGGCGTTATGGCGCAAACAGTTTACCAACGCAGAGCCTTATTGATGGAGAACTTTGATGACTGAGAGGAACATACTATGGATAATAGATATTGCATATATGAACGCTCGAACGCATATATCAAGAACACAGATATCAACCCTGATGCAGCTTCTTCACGCGCTGGTGACCTTCGTACAATGCTCTGTCAATGGCAGCGGCCACGGTGAGCGTTCCACCGACAACGGCGCATACACCAACCAAGAAACCAGAGAAACTCTTGCTTCGTGCTTCCCGGTTGATAACCTTCATCGGGGAAATATCCTGCTTGATGTTAGCATCTGACGTTCCTTGACCTAGAGGAAAACACTTACATATGAGAAGAACACGCCTGGAATGCCACCTCTAGCGTGCAGTCTCTCCTTGTGTCCTTCATTGCTGTCATCTCCGCCCGACAAACTGCGCTTGTGGCTCGTGACGCTATACTGGTGCGTTTCGATGCTTCCAGCTTCACCTTGACCGTAGCTTCCGAGCTCGATGAGCTCGTGTGCCACCTCTGACAACCAATTCGCGGTCTTCTCCCAGCCCAGTGG
The DNA here is from genome assembly GCA_030247885.1 of Taxawa tesnikishii (nom. ined.). NCBI lineage: Eukaryota > Fungi > Ascomycota > Dothideomycetes > Dothideales > Taxawa tesnikishii (nom. ined.). The sequence goes on along the minus strand of JAPDRO010000009.1, from coordinate 912,419 downwards.
AAGGTATGCTGTGCTGACAACCTTCACAAAGTACATGTAGTTGTATGCCTTCTCATCCGTCTTCTGCTCCGTATCGTCCAACGGGTTGAGGTGATGGTTACTCCACGCCATGCCTTTCTGGCCGTACTTCTTGACCACGCTCTCTGGCAGCTGTGGTCCGAAGCGGAGATGGTGGATCTTGTGGGTGAAGGTGTGTTCCACGCCTTGACCGCCGGCAAAGTAGTTCTCCAGATCGTGTACGTGCATGTTGCCGTTGCTGAATGACTTTCCTGGCGCAAAGTGGAAGTTGCCCACTACCTTGTTGACCCGAATGCCACCCTCGATGCGGCAACCCTCTCGGCGCTGCTCATCCAGGTGCTCGCCATAGTGTTCACGCTCACATTGTTCGACTCCTTCACCACGACCGAACGACCATGATACGCTGGAATAGGCATCACGGACTTCTGCACATGTATTGCAGCAGCCAGGTTTCGCCGCGTTGGATGGGGCTGGTGCACCGTAACATTCTCCGCAGTAGGATGGATCGAGGTGAGTAGCTGGGTCGTCACCGTGACTGCAAAACACACACGTCAGCTCGATGAGGGTTACAAGCACGAGCTTGAGTGAAGCTTACAGGTCCAATGCCTTGGTCTCGATCTCGTGACCACCTTCAGGCTCTGGAGCCAATCTGACCTTGTTGACGCCGTGCATGACGCCTGTCTGGACCTCTCCAGAGACGTCCATCACGTCCAGCGTGAGCAGCTCGCAAGGTACTCGAGGGAAGGTTATGTTCATGTGAATCTCCATTTTCTCTCCTGTGATATCGCATGTCAGTCCCAGCTGTCCCCCGTTCCACATCCTCTGCTCTAGCTCCGACTGAGATGGCTAACCTCTTCCCTTGTCCACGACCAGTTCCGGATGGACGACTATCCTCCTGTAGTCGGCCCATTCTCCCCAAACAAGCCAGATGATGAGAAGTAACGATGTTACTGTGACAATTCCTCCAGAGGTTGTTCGTACTCTTGCATCTTCCACCGTCTTTGTAAAGGCGTCAAGACGCGTGAAACGCGATTTGGCGGGCATTGTGAGGTAGGGAGGAGGTTGTGGTGAGCCCGTGAGCCGGGTGTGATTGAAGGGCAACCGCGAATGGCAAAGTTGAAGGGATCCTTGGGATTATCGATACATCAATGAGCTCAATGCGCGTTTTCAACACCAGCACCAGTATGGATAGCGTGAGGTTTGAACGATAACGTTGTTCGGTCGAGTTCCGGAAAGGCCACCTTTGGCATTCAATTCAGCCCTATGTATGTACTAATACGGCTAAGCGAGGAGGCTGCGGAGAAGTGATTCGGTTCCTGCATGCAATATATCCACGGAGAGACTTCACATATGGAAGACCGGAAACTCATTGTAGAAGGGCCTCTCCGAACACTGAAGTAGCTGTCTGAAGCTTCTGATATACAAGCGACGCAATCGCAGAAGCAAGGCTCCCCATAACCATCTCCATCTCCATCTCCATAGGACAGGGATGCTCCGCTAGCGCGTTGCTTACGCGGGACGTACAGAAACGGTATTCTCCAGCACCTCGGCCGCAGTTTGCTTCACGACCAGAATCCTAGGATGATCGTCCTGTCCCTTTCTTGGATAAAGGCGTCCGTGGTATGAGCCTGTGCTCTAGACAGAGCGAGAATTCACAAAGTCTGCCCTTCGGGGAAGGCGGAGGTCATTGTTCGGAAAAAGGTAGACATTTGACATTATCGACATGAATCAGAAGAACAAAAGTGTCATATGTACAAGAAGAAGCCTCCCACCCCAACCCAAAAATCTATATCGATGAATGTTCGTCACCAAACCTCATACATCCCAAACCATCATTAAGGATGTCCAGAGCCGCTACCGGATAGGCAAGATAAAGTCGCTCTTGTCGCGAAGGAAGGTCGTCTCAGGAAAGAAGAAAAACCAGGCTTCTATGCCGTGCAAGCCGCCGCGTTCTTGGCAGTCTTGGTGGCGTAGGAAGTCACGGTGACGCTCGATTTGATGGTCGTCGTCTTGGTCATGGCAGCCGCGGTCACGCTGACAGTGGCGGTGCCGCCGTCCTGGGTGATGGTCTTGTAGATGGTACTGGTTGGCGTGGCCAAGGTAGACAAGACGGTCGAAGTAACATCGACGGCATTGGTCACGGTAATAGTGCTTTGAGGGGCGGTGACAACCTGGGTAGCGGAGACGGTCTTCAGGCTGGAGATGGTCACAGCGTCCTGGGAAACGGTGCTGTAGGCGGTCACGGTGGCATAAGAAGTGCTGCCAACCGTAGTGGTGCCAGCCTTGAGGGTAGTGGTCTTGCCGATCGCGGTGGTGGACGTGACAGTGGCGTAAACAGTCGAGCCTGGGATCGTCACAGTCGAAGTCTTGGTATAGCTGGTGATGGTGGCGATGGAAGTGGTGCCAGCAATGCCAACGGAAGCGGTCTTGACAACGGAAGTGGCGGTGGCGACGGAAGTGGAGCCTGGGATGGTGCTGTAGACGGTCTTGACGAAGCTCGTCGAGGTCACGTAGGCGGTGCTGCCAGCCTGAGCCACAGTAGAGGTCTTGACGATGGCGGTGATGGTCGTGGTGGCGGCGACGGTAGTAGTACCAGCGGCGCGAGGAATGACGGCGCCCCTGCGGACCATTCTGGCGGCATTGGTAGTAATGCAGCTGAGAGTGGTAGTGGCCTTCCTCGTAGTGGTCTTGACGGACACAACAGAGACGATCTCAGTGCTTCCGACAATCGACACGGTCTTTGTCTTGGATGGAGCAACGCTGATTGTGGTGGTCGAGGAGACGGAAACGGCCTTTGGAGTGATCAGGCCGGTAACAATGACAGTGCTGCCCTGGTTCTCGGTGGAAGTGATTGGCTTGAGCGAGGTGGTCTTCTGGACGATGACAGTTGTGGTTCCTTTGATGGTGGTAGTGGAAGCAGCAACAGTGGTGACGCCAGAGACAGTCGTGGTGGCCCTTACCACAGCAGACTTGGTCTTGGGTTCTGGAGTGACGGTAGATCCGACATCCTCGGTGATGAGAATGACAGAGGTGGAAGTGGTGTCGGGGGCTTGGTAGGAGACGGTGGAGGCGAGCTTGACGACGCTGGTGCTGATCACGTCAGGGGAGCTATAGGTGATGGTGGAAGTAACCTTTTGGACGGTCGTAGAGATGACATCGGAGCCCTGAGCGGTCTCGTAGTCGGTAGCCTTGACGATGGTGGTCGAGGTAACATCAGCGCTGGTAACGGAGACGACAGCGGTAGAAGAGGCGGTGACGGTCTTGGTGGTATAGACAGTAACGAGTGGAACGCTGCTGTATGAGACGCTGCTGAGGGTGCTCGACGTCTTGGTGGCGGAGACGGTCGAGGAAGAGACGGTCGAAGAAGCGCATGCAGCTGGGGCAGATCCGATGCCTGGGGTGAACGGGTTGACGTCAACGTGGGAGAAGTCGATCCAGCTGGTGGTGGTGAAAAATTCTGGAGCTGGAACTGCACAACACTGCTGTCGTCGAGCTGGCTGGAGAAGTTGGCGCGGCCGCAAACGCTAGAGCCAGGGCCGTAATTGTGGTACTCGACGAAAGTCACGGCATCGGTCTGAGGAGTGGACTTGGACCACTGGTTCCAGCCAGCAGCCTCGATCATGGAGTCCAGGTAGCAATCGACGTAGGCAACGCGAGCAAGGTCGTTCCATGGCCGGCCAAGACCGACGCCGTTGAACCCGGTGTTCCCGGCGGCGGGCACGATGCTGCACTGGTCGAAGACGAAGCCTCCAGCGGTGGTATTGGTGGCACGCTTATCGGCGGTGATGTTGATGTCGTCCTCGTTGGCAGCGATGGTGCTGTTGAGGAAGTAACCGGCACCAGAGCCCCAGATGAAATCGACATTACCCTCGATGTAGGACTTGAAAGCGAAGAAGTAGCCATTAACCAGGAGTGTGTCCTGGTTACCATAGACCTGGCATCCGTACAGGGCGGCGTACTTGCTGCTCTTGACCGCGAAACCAAGAGAGGCAATGTTCTTGGTGGTGCCGTTTACGTTGCGGAAGTTCACATTGTAGGCCAAGAAGTAGTTGCCAGTAGCGTAGACAGTAGCGGAATCGGAGTCAGACTCATCAGCCTGAGTGTCGACACCGTAGCTGGATTGGATGGTGACCTGGTTGAGAGAGTAGTCGTCGGTGGCGTTGGAGTATCCCATGAAGATGGTGTAGCCGGACTTGTTCAGAACGAGCTGCTCTTCGTAGACACCTGGATAGATGAAGATAGTAGCGTTGGTCTTGCTCGAAGTTGGCGCGGCGTTAAGGGCTCCCTGGATGGTGTCGTAGGTGGTAATACCTTCAATTGCGTTCTTGGAAACAACCAGAGCTCCGGATGGTGGGCTTGTTCCATCGTAGGTGCTGTTGCCGCTGACGGTGATGTTGGCTGTCGGAGTGGTGGAGGTAGTGGCGGGCTGAGGAGTGACAATGGAGTTCCAGTAGGTCATATCGATCCACTCGGTGTTATCCATGACCGAAGACAGATGGTACTCATCAGAGGTGAGGAGAGTAGCATTACCGAATGCAAGACGGGCAGCAGCGTTGTTCTCCCAGTTGGATGGTCCAGAATTGTTGAACTCAGTGAATGTGATGTGGTCGGTTCGAGGGTCGGTGGCAGACCAAACCTTCCATCCAGCTGGAGCGATGACAGAGTCGATGTAGGAGTTCTTGATGTTGACAAGAGCGTACTGAGAATATGGTCTACCAAGGTAGACGACACCATCAAGATCAACAGTGGCATCTGGGGCCTTGGTGAAGAGACACTGGTCGAAGACGTATCCACCGATGGCGCTCAGGGAGGCTCTGCTCTGTGCAGTAACGGCAGAGGACTTGCGCTTAGCTCCGATGGTGCATCCCTTGAAGTAGGCCTTAGAGTAACCCCAGATGAAATCGATGGCACCGCCAATGTAGCAAGACTCGAAGTACTGGTAGCCAGCGGTGGCACCGTTGAGCATGGTATCCTGCCAGCCGTTGAAGGAGCAAGCATAGAACGCAATGTCATTGCCGTAGAGCGAAGTAGCAAGAGTGACGTACGACGCCTCAAGACCGTCCAAGTTGTCGGTGTTCACGATGTTGAGATTGTAGAAGCTGATGCGGTTGGACGCAGTGGAAACGACAGCAGTCTCAGCATCGGAGTGACCAGTAGGTAGCGGGCTGACAGAGAGACCACGAGAGTAGGAGATTGTAACCTGGTTGTCGCTGTACTTCTGACCTGGGTTGCCAGTGATGTAGCCGATAATGCGGACAGCGCCGGGACGATTGATAGACGGAACCTGCTCGTTGTAGGTACCTGCGTACAAGAAGATGGTCTGGTTGGTGCTGTCGTTTGGCAGAGAAGTAAGAGCTGCAGTCAGGTTGGTGAAAGAGGCATTGTGGCTTCCATCGACGGAAACGACAACAGCACCAACTGGGGGAACGGAACCGCTCTCAGGGTGGGCGTTGATGCTGGCGGTGGCAGTGTTGCTGCTGGTGCTGCTAGCCGAGGTCGAGCTGCCGGAGGAGCTGGTAGTGGTGGACGCGCCAGTGAGAGGGTAGGACGGGATGTAGTTGTAGGCGGTCATGTCGAGCCAGGTGGTGTCGCCAATCCAGCTAGCAAGGGTGTAGCTCGCGGCTTGGGTCGCAGTGAGGTTGGTGGCGAAAGAAGCACGAGCAGTCCCGGCTTGCCAAGATCCTGGACCGCTGTTATTGAACTCTCCGAAAAGAACACCGCTGGTTTGAGGGCTGCTAGTGGACCAAACCTGCCAACCAGCGCTGTTGATGTTCTGGTCCAGGTAAGAGTTCATGTAGACGACAATAGCGTACTGGGAGTATGGGCGACCGAGGTAAGTCTGGCCCATAGTGCTGCCGTAGGTGGATGTGTAGGTCACGTAGCAGCTGTCGAAAACGTAGCCACCAGTAGAGGTGTTGGTTGGTCTGCTCTGAGCAGTGTTGCAGGCGCCCGCAGTGTTCGATGCGATCTTACACTGGTGGAAGTAGGCGGTGGAATAACCCCAAATGAAATCGACCGATCCTTCGATGTAGCAATTGCTGAACACCTGAGTACCCTTGTTGGCGAGGAGAGTGTCCTGAAAGCCAGTGAAGGAGCAGCCGTAGAAAGCCATGTTGGCGCCATAGAAATCGGCTGCAAGGGCAGCGGTGTTCTTGGTCTGCGGATACGTGTTCACAAAGTCGATGTTGTACAATGCGAGGCCAGAATTGTCGTTGGTCTTCTTGGAGTTGATGACTGGGGTAAGCTCATCCTGGCCAGCGGAGGTGAGGACGCCGTAGGAAAACTCAACCTTGACAGTGTTTTGTGTGTAGTCGTTGGTGTAGTTGGTAGCACCGATCAGAGTAACCTTGCCAAGACGAGTGACGGACAGCTGCTCGTTGTAAACACCGGCACCGACAACGATGGTCTTCGCCTGCTTGTCATTTGGAAGGGCGTTGATGGCGGCAGTGATATTGCTATATTCGCAAGGACCTGGGTTCTTGCTGACAGTATAGGTGCCAGATGCTGCTGCGGCAGAGCAGGTAGACGCGGCGGATGTGGAAGTGGTGGAAGATGCAACAGTGGAAGTGGAGGCCTGAACGATAGAGTTACCGGAAGCAATGACGGCGCTGCTAGTGGAGACGGCGGCGCTGCTGATGGGGACCGCAGAGCTGGTAGACGAGACGACGGTAGCGGAAGCTGAGTAGGCGGAGACTTGAGCGGCGTCGGAGCTCTTGATCGCAGTGAGGATGTCCTGATCGACCCAAGAGAGGTCGGTGGTGACGTAGGTCGAGAAGCCATTGGCGAAGACCTTGTCAATGGTGAAAGCAGAGACCTGGTCAGCGGTGAGGAGAGCGTCGTACACGCGAGAAGCGGCATTCTGCGAGTAGCTGCCGGCGCCAGTAGTTTCAAACTCTCCGTAGTAGACTGGAGAGAAGGCGGATCCCTGGTTGGTACCCTGAGCAGCCATGAAGCTTCCCATGGAAGTGTTGCGGAAGATGGCTTGCGAACCACCTGCATTTGGAGCAGCTAAGAAGACGTTCTTGTTCGACAAGCCAGACTTCTGGGCAATAGTGCTAGAGTCGACAACTACGGTGGAGTTGTAGAAGGTTCCGCTGATCGTGTTTCCCTTGTTATACACAACAAGAGCACTTCCGGCAGTAGGGACCAGAGTGGAGTTGTAGACGTAGAGCGTTGGGTAGTTGTAGAAGAGCTGAGTAGTTCCCTCAATGTACGAGTTCGCGATCAGGGCGTAGCCGTAGGACATCTGGATTGGAATGGCACCGGAAGAGACGAACGAACATCCGTAGAAAGCAACGTTCTTGCCCTGTGGCTTGGCGACGGCGGCGTTTCCAGTGTTGGCGTTGATGAAGTTCATGTTCTTGACAGTCAGACCATTGGTACCTTGCATGACACTGAATGCAGGGGTGGCGGCAGCTGGAGCGTAGACGGTGACCTTGTTGTTCGTCCAGTCGTTTGTTGGGCTAGCGGTCTCACCGACGATAGTGACGGTTTGAGAGCCTCCAACATAGACATACTCGCTGTAGGTGCCTGCAAGGACGGTGACGGTCGCAATCTTCGAGTTCTGGGCAGCAGTCACGGCGGCACCGATCTGGGTGAACTGTCCGGAGCCATCGGTGGCAACAGTGATAGCAGTGGCCGGCCCGGAGGAGGTAGAAGAAGCGAGCGAAGAGGTCGTCAAAGACGACGTGGAAGAAGCAATGCTAGAGTTCGAGCTCGAGACGGTGTAGGAAGTGGTGCTGTCCTGCGCGTTGGCAACAGCAGCAAGGCCGAGCAGGCCAACGAGTGTGAAGGAATACATAACGAATGAATACCACCTCTGTTGCTGAGGGGAGTAGAACGAATGACAAGCAGATGAGGGAAAGCGCTCCTTGTCAAGAGAAGGTACTTAACTTAAGGATCTACGCCAGGGTATATATACGAGATGAGGCGCACGGCAGTCTGCCTTGCTTCCATCCCGATGGAATGGATACGCTTCCGAATCCGGAAGCTCTCAGACCTTCGAGAACACGCTTGTACGGGTGGCATTCCAATCCAGAGATGTCATGGCGTCCTACCACGAGGTGGATCTGCACAGGCATATTACTTGTTCCGTGGCTCTCCATCCCAAGGTATGGGTGGGATGTTAGCCCAAGGCGCCTAGGATCCATGAAAATCAACCACGAAGCACCATGATAGGCCATGTGGATAGCTGGCCACTCACCCATGCGCCGACTCTCTTCGCGGGATGCTCTAGCTAGACGGAACAGGCTGCGGCCATGTACCAAGAAGGGCTTGTAGGTGGGGATCATCTCGGGCGTGGTGCATGTGCATTCGCGTAGTGCTTCGACTGCAAAGGAAACCCTAAGCGCTTGGTTAGTCCACCTGTGCGCAATCAACATAGCAGCGATCACCGACCTTGTAAGGATCCGTACCAGCCGACTGTCGCCGACTTTCGCTTGCCTCTACGTTGTACAAGGCGCTCTAAAACTGAAGGTCAGCATTGGTGGAATATCTGGCTACCATCTATTTGGGTTTTGCCACGAGTTTAGTCCTCGAGCCTAATGCCACAACAGGCTAGAATCGCACTTGTCAGAGATGAGAACGAGGGAAAAGGCCTCTTCGCTCTGTCCCTCGCGAATCGTACAAGCTTCTCGGTTCGGCAGGTCACGCCTCGGAAATATTCTTCTTGCGGGACTGTAAGGAACCGAACGATCGTGAGTGGTCAGCTCACGGCGTGAAATCCGTTCCTGCAGGATGAAATCGCACTAGCCACTTGCGGCCGACCCCGGATCCATGCCAAAGGAACAGACGATTGAGCCAATCATGGCTGTGAGCTTCCCAACGACGCCAGACACAACGCTGTCCACCAGTGACCAAGAACTCGGAGACGGTGTGAGTCCGATGAGCGCGTGGTCAGATGCAACATATGTTGTCCGTTAGCTCCGTACATGCAATTTTGTACATGCTCGTATCGCAGCTTCCCCAAAGCCGCAAAGGGGCCGGAGCTCGATTGAACGAACCTCCTACCGTTCAACCCTATGGTGGACGAGACTTCCGCTGCTCAAGGGGAAGTCCGTCCGGCGCTCATCGGCTAACAGCAGCAGATCGTCGCGCCAACACTTACCGCATTCGCGTCTGCTTAACGGACCGAGCGGGACAGCCATGAGACGCCCCTCAGGAATTGGCTAATGTATGTAGGCGACGACGGAAGCGCCCGTGATTATCCGTGGTGCAATCAGAGGCGCAAGCCATCCTATTGACGTGATTCAGGGCTAAGGTAGTGTAGCAGACGACAGACTGAGATGCAAGATGATCTTCGATCTAATCAAGGCGTTGACAGAAACGCTCACGTTGGGAAGAATGCTCTTCCACGGGGAAGATGGGAAACGGGAAACGGAAACGGCAAACGGGGAAACCAAGAAGATTGCTCGTTTGAGCGAAAAACGGGTTTGGGTTGGTCGTTGAGTTGTGGTTGTTGGCCCAAAGGCAAAGAAAAGCTTGCGGGGCTTTAAGTTCTAGACTGCATCTCGACGGGCTTGTCTCAGAAGCTTGTACCTTGCATGATGGCGCGCAGGTGGGTCCACAGAGCCGCACACACACCCAGAAAAGATGCGCTCAAGCTCTTTGACATGCGGGGAAATGACTTGTGTTTCTACTAATGCATCACGCAGGAGAGAGCTCAATTTGCCCATTGGCAAATCCATCCTCCCTTTGCACTTCCACAGGCATGACGTATTGACGCCATGAAACCATTGTAGCTCGACGTAGACGAAACGACCGACTGGGTAGATGGGGAGCTACACCGTTGGAGCCCTCTTGTCGGGCACTACCTGAGCTTCAATTGTATTGACTAGGGCATCCGCACAGAAACAAAAGCTCGAACCTTGCTAACGAACATGGATTGCAAACGTTCGGAAAACGGTTCAACGTTGTCCACCTCAGACTGGAACCATCGGGCAAGACCGCAACCCGACGCTTAAAACTCCGTGAATGCCAGCTCGTAAGCCAATCCGAGCGTCAGCTTCGCATGCTGTAGCATGTGCTCAAAGCTCAGGTACTCCAATTTGTCGTCAGTCTGCATTATGGTCAACGTCTGCCGTGCAGCAGTGAAGGAGAGCCGAGAACAGCCCACTTACCGTGTGGATCTTCTGGTCACTATATTTGAAGTCGCTCTCGATGACGAACGCACTGGGATAGCCAGCCTTACTCGCACTGGCGTGGTCCGAGCAGGCGTAGCCACACTCCGTCAAGACGTATGGGATGTCGCAGTATGCATCGATGACCTTCTTGATGAAGGATGTAAGACCTGGGTCAACAAAATCGGTGATGACACCGACGGACTCTGGCTCGCCAGCATCGAGCGTTCTCTGCACGTAGCCTGTCATGTCTTGCTGCAGCATGGCCTTGACCGGAACACCCTTCTTCTCGTAAGAATGGAAGATCTGCTCGGAACCCAGAAGTCCGCCTTCTTCCGCACTATACCAGTGAAATTCGATGGTGTTCTCCTGCTTTCCGGCAACGATATCCTCATCCATCAAGAGCACACGCAGTGCCTCGAGAATTGTTACAGTTCCAGAACCATCATCGTCCGCGCCCGGAGCGGCGAAGAATGAAGGGAAGAAGAGGTTGATGCTGTCTTGGTGGGCTGCGATGATGATGGTGTTGTTGGACTTTCCGGGCAAGCGAGCAATGATACTGCTTTGGGGCCATTGGTGTGGGAACGGAGCGACGCTGGCATTATGCTTCAATGCTCCTGCCTCAGCAAGTGTGTGGTTGACCCTTCCAAGTAACCATCTTGATGACTCGGCACCACTCTCTGACTTGTAGTAGCGAGTATGGAAGGACGTAAATTTCTCGAGATGGTCGTGCATGTGCTTTGTTTCCAACTTTTGCAACAGAGGCTTGAGCGAGGCGTTCTGACTCATTTCCAAAGGGAACTTGACGACGGCCCGCTCTGTGACAGTAGAACCAAGGTCCGGAGTATAGGTCAGGTCGAAGAAATTCTTGCCTTGCTGTAGTGTAGGTCAGCATCACGTTGAAGCATTAAATGCCTTCCATTCTGATGCAGAAGGTGTTGTTGTTTGTGACAAGCTTACCCTTCTTAACTCCCATTTCTCAGCCTCGGTGACCCATCTCGTCTCCCCAGGTGCTAGCTCGATGAAAAATCTCTCGGGCTCTGCAAACGGTGCGTCTAGTCGCGCCAGTGCCTCCTGAGCGACTTGCGGAATAGAAAGCGCTTGAACCGCCAGTCCAGAGGCGCAGGCTGCGAGGAAGGCTGCAGGCTTCATGACGAGCGCGTTATTCGAGGAATAACCGGAGTACGTATGTATAGAGTGTGCGCGTATAAACACCGGAAAAGATATCGAGAAGCAACCAAGCAACGAACAAGAAGGGTGTAAAGTGCAGCGAAGAGATGCTGGCGAGGTGACGGGTTACGGTTGCATGTGAATACGAAGGCTGGGGAATGGGCAAGTCCAAGCTTGGATGATCAACGTCATGCGGCGCAGCTCCGCACTCTCTTACCCGAACAGGCAAGTAACGTATTGGCTAATGCTTCTCCCGTTTCTCTTGATGCCTTCTTAAATTGGGTCGTATAGATTGGTTCTACAACCCCAACTGTGCGGAGTATCGAGTCGCGTTCTCCGTTACACTAGGGAGATGGCCGAGAACAGTAAGTATAAAACCCGTTCTGCATACCTGTGTTTGTGTTCCTATTGTCTTTCACTACCATCAAATCCTGTCTTGTTATTCATGCCCATCAGTCTCTGATAGCGTTCCACAAAATGTGTTTACAAATTTTCCTGACACCGTCTTTGAATCTTCTAACGTTGTAGTTCAGTGTACTAGTGCTTTCTATGATGCTGTAGGCGCGCATTCACAAACTGCTACGGACGGCATTTATGATACTTCTGCTTGACTCAAAGATGCTGGCTAGGTCCAATTGGTATGAAAACCCATACATAGATTGACTCTGTGATAGATGCTCAAGAAACAGGCTGTACGGAGGTAACGTTGCCATCCGGATTCGTGCTTCACCCCCAACACCATGGATCTTGCTGTTTGTTCGACTGGTCGGAGCTGACATTGGTGAGCAGTCTGCTCGTCCTACGGGGCACTATCGATTGTCCAACCAGACGCTCTGTCTAGCGTCTTGCAACGTAACAGCGTCCCAACCCAATGTTATCTCCTGTGTGGTGGCTGAAGAGAGTAGTGCATGCCAACTTGAGCCGATGGTTTCGTCGTCAGCTGTCAGGGTTCCTGCGACAGGTGTTGCTTACAAACTACAGGGTACATAATGTTTATCAATTTACATCAACCATCACAACAACGGTCGCTTAGCTCAGTTGGTTAGAGCGTGGTGCTAATAACGCCAAGGTCGCGAGTTCGACCCTCGTAGTGACCATCTCTTTTGCATATATGCGCCTCCTGACCTTGTCGGCTCTTGTTGGCTCGGTTCGCTATAGGTGGGTCTGGATGTGGTGCTGTATACTGGTTGCTAGTGTATGTACGTAGCTATGTACGAGAAGGTGTCTTGATGAGGATGCTTTGAAAGCTGAGTAATCAGATGACACGTGCTCAACATCGGTCCGCTGCTCTCAGCTTCACCACTTTCTTTTGTGTACGTTTCGACGATTATTCGGCATCTCCATTGAGAGCTTGGCGTTGTTCGGCTGAGTTGGTTCGGTAACCCTTCAAAGAACCCCGACTTGGTGTTAAAACAAGAGGAAACATCAGTCATCCACAGCAATGACCGGTTCTGACAGGGAAAGACATGCGAAAAGGCGAAAGCTTGATACTGCGGAAGGCTCAAAGACAGAATCAGATGCATTGTCAGTGACAGCTACAAACACGGTCTCGCTCCACCGTGCAATCAGTCCGCCTCCCGTATCGCGACGCACTCCTGTACCATTCAATCATAGAAAGAGGGAAATTCCCCCAGCTGCGTGGGACGAGGATACTCTCACAACGTTCGTGCCGTCACCGATACGGCTGATGCGCATACGTGACCTTCCGGCGTCTGCCAATACTGACACGGTCGGCCTGAGTAACATCCTCGGCGATCCTCTGATCAGAGAGTGCTGGCAATTCAATTACTTGTTCGACGTTGACTTTCTCATGTAAGAGGCAGCGCAAAGTCTTGTTACTGTGCTAAAACGGTGGGTTGCAGGAATCATTTGGACATTGATGTTCGGCACGCAGTCCAAGTCAAAATCGTCCACGGATCATGGAAAAGGAGGATCCACATAGGATCAGTATAGAGGTGAGAAGGCTTCACCAGACGAAGTCGATGCATCTAAATCGAGTTTCTCGTACCACTGCCTTATCTTGTAATCTTCTCAAGGCTCTGTTAACCTCTCGTGAACCAGGAGCAATCAGAGAGATGGCCAAACGTTCAACTCATTACCGCTCATATGCCGGAGCCATTTGGCACTCATCATTGCAAGATGATGGTGCTAGTCCGCCACGACGACACTGCCGAGGTCATCATTCACACTGCAAACATGATACACCAAGATTGGACCAACATGAGCCAAGCGATTTGGCGGTCGGATGCATTGCCTCTGCTACAGGGTCAAGTGGACAGTGCACAACCCGAAGCAGCACCTGTAGGCTCAGGTCAGCGATTCAAGTTAGATCTGCTGCGATATTTGGATGCCTACCAGAGCCGGTTGCGTAAACTTACCGAACAACTCCAACGGTATGACTTCACGAGCATTCGAGCAGCATTCATCGCCAGCGTCCGGGGAAACAAAGCACCATCCCAGCTTACACTGTTCCGGGAGCAACGCCTTGGGGTTGGCCTGGCCTCAGGGAGATCTTGCGCACCATCCCATGCCCTGCGTCCGAAGCGGCTCCTCAAGTCCATATCCAGGTATCTTCCATCGCGACACTGACGTCCAACTGGTTCGATTCGTTCTTCCAAACCCTCGGCCTCTCTTCGACCAAAGATGCATCGCACACACAAGCCGACGACAAGGCCCGTTCCTTCTTTTCCCCAGCTCGCCCGGCCATCAAACCAGTGATCCGAATCGTGTTCCCCACCGCAGCCGAGATCCGCGATTCTCTAGACGGATACCGCTCCGGCGACTCCATCCACATGAAATTCCAGTCCTCCGCACAAGTGAAACAGCTTCACTACATGAAACCTTTGCTATGTCGTTGGTCTAGCAACGCTCATTCCACTTCTAACCCCACCGGTGCGCTTACTTCTCCCTCGCCCGCCCACGCGTCCGAGGAGATTCGCGAAACAAGCAGAAGACGCGCGGCACCGCATATCAAGACATATATCAGGTTCAGCGACGCGAGGTGTACGCGCATCGACTGGGCCATGATCACCTCTGCCAACCTTTCGAAGCAAGCGTGGGGCGAACAAGCAAGCGTGGATCGTGAGGTTAGAATCTGCAGCTGGGAGGTTGGGGTTGTGGTCTGGCCGGACTTGTTCGCTGGTGAAGGAGAGGAGACGGTTATGGTGCCGACTTTTGAAACTGATATGCCTGCACGTGCTGAAGTTGCTCGCTTATCGCTAGCGAAGCCCAGAGAGGAAAGGCTAGCTGATGGCGCCACGAGGGAAGAGAAGAGGAGGAATATAGTGGGCTTGAGGATGCCGTACGATCTTCCGCTCATACCATACGACAAAGACGACCTACCATGGTGCGCGGCCGCAACTCATCTCGAGCCGGACTGGAAAGGCGTCGTCTGGGAGGGCTATTTTCCGAAAGTCTGACACACCCATTCGGCACTCCAATTGCGCATCCGTTACAATCCAATGTCACGTACTATCCTCTTCGTAGCATGTACGCGCACGTACGTGCATGTGGTTTCTTGCATGGCACCGCCTCGTCGCGGCTTGGTAGAACTCAGATCATGGTACCCGTACTGTTTATCATCTTTCCTTCAGGTCCTGCCTCAATGCGTGATCCACTCATGCGTTGTAGCCGTACTTTGTGATAAGCGAGTTCACCAGCTCGACGTACTTCTTCTGCGCGTCCTTGGGCTCAACACCCTCGTCGACGAGCTTCTGCCATGCCTTCCTCTTTGCCTTCTCCTGTAATGCGAACCCGTATCAGCAGTTGTAACCCCCGTCATGATGATACACCACCAAGCTGCAGTGGGGTGCAAAGTGCGTACCTTCAGCTCGAAAGCGCCTGGCTGGGGAGACTTGTCGATCGGTGGGTCCTGAGTACCCTGCTTGAAGAGACCGTAAAGCTGGTAATACATGTCAGCACGGCGTGGCACGGTATAGCATTTGGACCGAGGCTATTGCTCGTGATGACCCGAATAGGTTAGGCTTACCTGAAGCAGCTCATCGTTGGTGGGCTTCTGCTTCAGCTTGCGGCTGTTCTCGACTGCCTTCTTGAACTGGTCGGTCTGTGGAGCTGGCATTGTGGTAGGTCTGTTAATCGCTGAGTTAGGTGGACTAAGATTTGTAGATCGAAAGAGGTCAAAGTTGGAAGTTTGTTGATGGAGAGAAACAGCTGGTGGGGTGAAACTTGCATGACTGCGGGGCAGGGATTCAGACGTCATCTTGTCACGAGGTTGGACAGTCTTTACAAGGATCTCAACTATCGGTCTATCTAAGTTAGATCAAATACGAGAACATACCATCAACTAATCACTTTCTGTTCAAGGATTCAGCGTATATCCGCTCTTCTCTACCGCCCTCTTATACCCCTTCGTCGCCTCACAGTCCTTCACCCACTGCTCGACCCTCTCCCACTTCTTTCCCTTCGTCCCCAATTCCCTCGCCAGAATAAACTGCACTGAGAAATGCATCATGCAATCGGCCGCCGTAACAGTCTCTCCCACAAGAAACTTGGTGCCACTGAGCTTGAGCTCGTTCTCAAGCCAATCAAAGTCCTTCTGCACGTTGACGGACATGCCATCCTCGATCTTGTTAGACGTAGGGTTCTCGCCACCAAACCATCGTGTGTATAGGATGCCGAGTGCATGTAAGGCGAAGGTGGCTTCCGCTGCGTGGATCCAACGCTGACAAGCTGCGCGCGCCTTTTTCTCTGTCGGCAGCAGACGGTGCTCTTCATCGTAATTTTCGCAGAGATATCTGATACACCGTCCTTATCAACATCCGCTCCCTCGTGCCATCACATGTATTGTGCAGGAGACACGAGCGGGAGAGAGAGGAACGTTGCTACTTACTCAGTGATCGCGCCGCTCTCGCCGAGCGTCAAGTCGCCGTCTTTGAGAGTTGGAAATTTTCCCAATGCGTCGCCGCATGATTGCTTGAATGCTGCAGGCGCAGCTTTGACCTTGTTCTCGCGCTCTGAAAACTCGAGTCTGTAGTCCACTCCGAGCTCTTCAAGGAGCCAGGCGGTGCGGATGCTGCGAGATGCTTGGAGGAAGTAGAGTGTGATGTCCGGCATTTTTTCGAAAATTTGTACACAGCTATATACGGCCAAACCCGGAGGATGGATGGTGACAATAGATTCAAAGAAGTTATTAGAACTGAAGTAGGATCAAACAACCGCAACAGCATTCTAGACCTCGTGGGGAAGGCCGTTGGTTTCATCACTGTCGAGCGGGGAAGTATGGCCCAGACAAATGCATCTTTTGCACCGACAAACCTTACTTTCCATCAAGACGCATCCTCAACGACGAGCTGTTGAGATTTTTCGACCAGCAGTTTGGTCAAGAACAGTGGTTCTTGTCCGAGAAGAGGTGGCGTAAGCGTAGGAGGGCTCATCTCACCCATCCGATACCCAGAACGGCAACTCAAACGAGACTACTCTGCTGAACAGGTCCGCACCTTTGACCGCGGCCAGCGGCTGAGTCGGTCACCAACGCCATCCCTTATGGTTGCCGGCTTTCAAGAGAACTTCTTCGTGTATCCCGTCGGCTCTTCGCAGCGACAAGCGGAGGTCCCAACAAACGACCTGTCGAAAGGTCTACCTGCCTTACTCAGACTCTCTCTAGTGGTCAAGCGCTTCGATGTCACCTTTCATTGGTATGGATAGATCATCCATATACCGCAGGAGTATGCGATGGGCCGGACGAGCTGGCTCTCCAAGACTCTCCATGTACAGTTCTGAAATCTGGCGTTGCGACGTGTACCTCATGCATGTTTAGCCGCTGTGGCACAGGGAGCATGCAGCATGCATCACAAAGGCAGCATCGTGCATGTGCCATGCGCCAAACCGGTTCGGTAAGGTAGTTTTCCCGTTTGTTGTTGTAAACATTCGGCAAACACATAAGCAGGCGCTTTGTTTTTCTTTTTCACAATATTCGACAGTTGCGTATGTGATTTCGAAAAGCTGTATTGCCTTCAGCAATACCACCACTTGCCATGTTCTCGTATTTTCATCGTCAACACAACAGCACCAAGTCTACATGACATATGACAAGTCATTATCATGGTCGCCGTATACACACTCTACTGGACCGTTTGAACCACTAAAAATTGGATTTTGAGAATTTGGACGGGACAATTGCTGCAGATCATGTTCTCGGAACCATCATCACCGCCACAAACAACAGCTGCGTCAGTACTGAAGAACTCGTCCTTCCACTCCAGCGAGCTTGTGGCGCAGAGTTTCGAAAGATCATGGTCCATCAGGATTCCAGAACTTCCGCTCATGGGCGGTCTCTTGGAAAGGGGAAAACCAGGTTTCGAGATCGAATTGGATGGTGATCGATTGCACGCTGATTCGACTGCCATCAGAGGAGCCTTCCAATTTGTCGCGGCACCGTACGTGGACGAGGTGTTCTCTTCCGAACTTTGATGGCTTCGGCAGTTGGCCGACCAAGGCGCTCAGAGAGTCAGTCAGATTTGCTTTTGTTGCTTTCGCTTAGGAGTAGCACTGCTACATGTGCATACATTGTTGCACACATAAATAGGTCGAGGAAGTACAACAACTCTGCGAGGAAAGACTTCTTACAGGCTCTTCAAAACAGGGTAAACAGGCCATCTATTCGAGAGATGTAAGAAAACTATAGTCGTTTTCAACGAGTCCAGATGCAGTCTCGACTACAGAGCAAGCCTGCATCCACGGTAAGGACAGTAAACACGGTTCTTGTCGATTGCGAACTACACACAACGCCTCTAAGCGCAGGCGGCTGGCCAATTCTATTGCTGCTCGCAACCTTCTCTCCCCGGTCCTACAACCCGGCCATTCACGCCTTTTTAGAAAAGAGAAAAGAAGTTCGTCGACCGCCTCTTCAACCAGCATTTTCAGCCATCCGCGGCATCAACCGCTCGTCCTGGGTCGCTTCCTCCTAAACCCCCTGCACTTTCCATTCCATCGTCCTCTGAACCGGAGCTGGGCCGATGCTCAATCGCTCAACGGGGCCGCGATCCTTCGGACCAAGACCACAAGCAGCGGCGCCACGATGGAACCGACGAGCAGGGTGAGGCGAATTGACAGGCGGTCCCACGAACACACATTCGTTCCGTGGGCGAACGCGCCTCCAATCGTGAAGCACAGGAAAACAAGCGAAGAGGAGATGACGTGACAGACTAAAAACGCGAAGCATGGACCGTCGGGCCCATCTGGACACAAGGCGTAGGAACACCGCGAGGGAGGCAAAGGCAGCGGCGGCCATGGTGCCGTGAATGTGGCCGATCGTGATTGTGAAGATGGCGGTCGCTGGTGGGCCCTTGTCGGCGTCGGCTTCTGTCATCAGTCTGATCCCGAGGACGCTTACGCCTAAGGCGACGACCAATGCTGCGAAGCGACAAGCGTACAAAAGTCCGCGAATGTACCCTTGGTCTTAGTACGAAGCAAGCTCTTGCACATCTGCAGTACCCAGGAAAAGGAGGGCGAGGAAGACGAAGATGCCGAGGCGGCGGGACGTGGTTATCAGGACAGTGTCGGGGGACGTGTCCTTGGGAGTGGTGGTGGTGGTACTCGTGGTGGTCGTACTGTTGAGATATTGCCCTTCTGGTTTGAGGCGGTGGCTGTTCTCAGGGCGTCGGGGTTGGTATGAGTTAAACTTCTTTCGCTCGTTCTTCATCATGCGGAGCTCTGGATGGGCCGAGAAACAGGTAGGCTCCTCATGGCCTCGTTTGTTACAGTAGGTGCACTGCGGTTTGGTCTTCTTCGTGCGGGTCTTCTTGGCATCGTTGCCGTCGACGGCGCTGTTGATGATTGAAAGGAGCTTTCTAGTCATCTTGAAGGTTGGTGCAGTGTTACTTGCGTCGTTGGTGGGAACGGAGAAGAGCTCGTGGATCATCGTGCAGACTGCTAGCTTGAGGATTGTGTGCTTCTTCCGTTTTGATACTGGAAGAACGAAAGACAAGAACGGGCAAACAGGGATGCAGACAGAACTTAGAATCGGCTGGTGTGGAGGGGATGACTCAAAGATACAAGTCAAAAGGATTCTCTGAAAGTTAAAGGCTACCATGAAGCACACTTTGCCTTGTTTCCGCAATGGCGTCCTTGTTTCTTAATGTCGAAAACGTGGAGCGCATTGACAGACTGAAGATAGCGCCCTTCGTTACCAGTGGCCTCAACAGGCAGCAGTACTGTCCCAGTTGTATACGTAGCATGTCCGGACCTGAACTGTGCTATACTCACCCTTGGCGCCTAGCGGCGGCCACGAAAGTTTGAGGAGCCTAATACTTCAGTTATCTGGCGCTTGCGCGATAGTGCTACTGGAGACAAAGCTGTTGTCTGCACTGTCCGGTACCTGCTGAGTCGAGTAATGTACAGTCTCTACTAATATCGACACATCTTGTCTTCGAAACGTACTGCTCGTCGTCAGTCCGTACAACACCCAGTGGTTCCAACCTGACCCGTTTTGACTACAGCGAGCCATGAGAGCTCAGAGTGCCTGCACCTGACGCCGCGCTATGCTCCCGGATAGATTCCCTCTACGCCATTTCCCAAAGTGATCCTTTCTGTCCATGCGCTCTTGAGACTATTCTTTTCTCTGCGGCACCACCCATTCGCCAGCCGCGTTCGATCTCGGCCGTCCAGAATCGCCGCCCAAAACCGCTGCCCAAACCACATATTCCCTAGCCCGTCGTTCATGATTCCGCATCAATAGCCGCCCACGCCTTCTCGTACTTCTCCCGCTTTGCCTTGGCCTGCTCGCGGTTCGCGGCCGTCCGTTCGAGTCGCTCCGCCCGGAGACACTTGTTGACAGCGATCTTTGCGTTCGTGCACATGCCCATGGATTTCCAGAGGAAGCCACGTGCGTGACACTCTTCCAGCGCGGTCATGACTTCTTCGCAGTCTGAGGGTGCGGCGTCAGCGATGGCGAGAGGACGGGGAAACGGACGGGAGCATTACTTTTGTTGTCTTTTGTGTGCAAGTGAGGATGCATGACGGGCGACTGTTTAGAGCGGGTGTCTAGTATGTGAGGGGTCTACAAGAGAAACGGGCCTGCTGTGAACGTGTACTCGTGATGAACGGATGCGCGAGAAGGTGATCGGAACGGAGCGTTTCCGCACCGACGGGTCGCCTCTCGCCGCCGACAGTCGAGAAGCTCTCTCTGGTGGTTGTCTGATCACGTCCTTTCTGCCATCTCTACAATGTCACAACAAGTCTCTGCGAAGAAGCAGCAAGGTATGGCTCAATATAAGTGTGTTCAACATGATAAGCGTAGGGCTAAGTCTTTGAAGAGCTACAGGCTCAATATTCGAACTACAAGGAGACTCTGCAAGCCATAGCGCAGAAAATTGGCGATGTAGAGCAAGAAACCGAAGAGCACAAGTATGTATCCACCATCTCTCTCTCTCATTCCCTATTCTTGTTCCTTCGCATCCCTCTCACCGCTGTTCCGGTTATCCTTCTCGCACGAAGGAGAAAGCCAATACATCGGCTCCCTGTCCCGATTCCCTAGCTCTTCCACACCGCTCATTGCTCGTAAAACTTGTCGTCTAAAATCTACCACGAACCCCCTGTTTCTGACAAGATTATTTGCGTTCTAGGCTCGTGCTTGAGACATTAGAACCGTTGCCGGGCGACCGCAAGTGCTTCCGCATGATCAATGGCGTTCTGGTTGAAAGGACAGTCAAGGACGTCATGCCGCAACTCAAGACGAACGCGGAGGGGTTGAGGAAGGTGCTTGATGATCTGCTCAAGCAGTATACGTCTAAACAGGAGGAGTTGGAGAAGTGGAAGGTATGTCGTGTTTTAAGTGTGTGAGAGAAGACGCGAACGGTCGGACTGACGAGTTTCTACAGAAGAAGAACAAGATCCAAGTCGTACAGCAGTGAGACGCACTGATGGCTGAGCAAGGATGTGCCATGCGCGAATTCTGAACTGGCCGAGGTGGAGCGTTCTCCGGACATCGCGTTCGTATAGGCATGGGCGGCTTGATGCGCCCGCATGGCGGTCTGGGTCTCGTGACAGACCCGGCAACTTCAGTACGGCCCCGTCATTCAGCTGTAGCGTAGCAGCCTTTCAGACGTCGCAATAGTCAGCATGGGTGTGTACTACAGAGCGCTCAGCGACGAGGGCATGAGGCTGTTCTTGTGGTTACGGAGAGTATGACTACTGCTCGGAAGAAATTGCAACGAGTGAAGTGGTATTTGGCATGTTGGTTAGCATTCATGGTAGTATACAAACTATGACGGCTGCTGGAATGCAGGGCTTAGCACAACGTGGTTTCATGCAATCGTGCGTTGGCGCGGTGCTCGTCTTGAACGATGCCCAACCTCTGAGGCTTGCATGAACTGCCGCTAAGTGTGGGTGTGCTAGTTCATAGGTCGCTTGTGCAGGTGACCTAACTCAGGTACTGCTACAAGGTGACTGGTCGCTCCAACGTCAGACCATTGCGAGATGGGGACTCAGCTATCGTCGGCAGCAGATTTGACTCGGGTATAATCCACCATCACCGTGGATTTGTTCGTTTGAGTCAGGCATGGCTTCTACTATGTTCAAGGGGTTGGAGATGGCCCGAATTGAGCTCTCGAAGTCCGAGTATCGTCTAAGAGGCTCGTCCTGCAGCAAGGATGGCAGAGTTGCTGACCCCTCTCGCGTTGGGCTTGCATGCAAAGCAAGAGTACGATGATGACACCAGACGGTGCGGTGTGCTGGCAGCTACGCCTGACGGGGTTCCTCCAGACTGCTCGCTTCGTCCCGGAGCTGAAACGGCCGGTGCGAGAAATGGTGGAAACGAGGCCAAAATCGTCGCAGTCGAAAGTGATATAGAAGATGATTTCCAGAATACTGTGTCCGGGACCGAATCACACGGTGCAACAGGATGGGACCTCTCCCGTTGGTCCCATTGGTCACATTGGTCTGCTCGTCGACAAGGCCAGTGACAGTGGCAGTGGCAGTGGCAGTGGCAGTCGCAGTCGCAGTGGCAGGGCGGACGCGGACCGGGAAGAAATAGGGCGATTCACGATCTGCCGGCGCTACGATGAAGGGCCCTTATTTTCTCGGCTTCCCTCTCATTGGAGTCGTTCAAGCCCTTTTTCCCCTTTGCAATCGTCGTTCACTGGCCGCTTCTTGTTCCTTGCACTGTTCCTCCCAAACCCCAAACCCAACCCTGGCACGTCATCCCGTTGCGCCCAAACAACACGCGCGTCGAGGGACCTTGGACGTGTAGTCATCGTGGGTGTGCCGCCGCCTCTTTCTTCGCGAGTAGGTCCATGTATCGCGCACGCCTCGTTAGTCGAGTTGGGCGCCAATGCGCCATCCTGTGCCTGGTCGTCGCGCGACTCGGTCCTCCTGGCATTGCTGTTCACTTACACCGATGCCAGGCACTGCACTCACTGCACAGAAGCTTCGCGCGTCACTGCCGACCGGACCGCGATCTGATACAGGTCGCGCTCTCTTCCTGTCGTTGCCGGACCACGCGCATTAGCAAGCGCTAGTCCATGCTTCCCCAAGCGCTAGCATAGCTGATGCTCGTAAGTCGAAGTGCGCATTGTCGACAAGTACACACGCATTCCCGGTAGGTTGTGGCAAGGATCCAGCCCAGGCTCTTCGGCTAGACGTGCACTCTCTCGAAGAGGATGTTGCTAACAATGTCTGGGCAAAGGGATCGCATCGCAGCGCATCGCAAGCCACGGTCGACGGCCTAGCGCAAGTGCAAGCACTTAATACCTACTGCAAGCACTCGAGTACTACCAAAGTGACGTGTTACACCGCCTCCGCCTCCGCCTGCTCGTCAACCCGACCCTTGCTGCTCCACCCGGTCGCCCTGACCGACTTTGCTTGACCTTGCGGCACGCTCACGTCGTACAAGCCTACGACACCCCCTACCTGCATTGGGCGCAGCTCGCGGCAGGCCGCAGATACGGTCAGGCCCCTACCCAAGTGACGTGGTCGGACAGCGAATCATTGCCAGCGCAGCACTCGGGCGCTCGCATCAGTGAGAGCAGGGGCGCTAGCACCGGTGCGCTGCACGTCGCCGGATACAAAGATGTCACAAAGCCCTCGAGAAAAGGATGTGGAACCCGCACCTCAGTCACCTGAGCGCAACAATGAGCAGGAGGAAGCCATGAGCAGACATGATGACCCGGCTGATCCAGGTCTGTACGATTTCGAGGTCAAGGAGCAAGACAGGTGGTTACCCATCGCCAATGGTGAGTGAGAGTGTCGTGTGCCTGGCACTGTTGATGTCTCGTCCTCGGTCTGGACTGTGCTCCCCAGGACGTATCGGGATGGGTGCATGCTTGCCCTCCATGCGGAGCAGCCACCCCCTTAGCTGTGACTTGTGCGCTCGTCCTGCCACCCGCATGCCGCACCCGATGCCGTGATAGGCCACGTCGCCTACCTCACATATACAGCCGCGTCTCATCTCTCGAGACGTCCAACCAGCGTCGCCGACCACAGCCATCGATCTGCAGCCCTTTACACTGACAGCCAGCCGCCCAGCGAATCACCATGTCTTCTGAATCCCCACTCTCTTCTCCTCCGCAGACGCAGTATACCAAAAGGGACGGTCTTGCTTCAGACGCTAACATTCGCAATTTTGCTCCAGTCGCGAGAATCATGAAGGGCGCGCTGCCCGAAAACGCCAAGATCGCGAAGGAAGCCAAAGAGTGCATGCAGGAGTGCGTCAGCGAGTTCATCTCCTTCATCACAAGTGAAGGTAAGTTCGTTCTCAACCCCTTTCTGCGAATTCGTTGGCTGAGCGGCTAATGTTCGCGCTTTTCCAGCGTCGGAGAAGTGTCAGCAGGAAAAGCGCAAGACTGTCAATGGAGAAGACATTCTCTTTGCGATGACTTCGCTCGGTTTCGAAAACTACGCTGAGGCGCTGAAGATCTATCTGGCGAGATACCGAGAGGCAAGTTTTTCCTTCTGGACCCCTCCTGAATTTCTCAAGGGGTGGATCGAGGGCGTTCGGAGTAATGAGAGCGCGATGAGAAGAAGCCTTCACAACTGAAACGTGTTTGTCTTCGCCCAGTGTGCTCTCTTCAGAAGGAGAAAATGACTTGATTCAAGATTGCGATCACTGGTTTGAAGTGCTACTTTGCTGACCGCTCGCCAGACTCTGGTCGCCAGAGGTGACCAAAAGCCATCCGGAGGAGCTCCGAGCGGAGCCGGGGCAACCACCTCCCCGCCCTTTGAAGGCGGCGGCCGTGCTGGTATGACCGGCGGGATGGAAGCGCAAGAAAGCGGTACCGACTTCAGCCATTCAGGCGGTTACACTGAAGGAGGTGATTACTAGGACAATCACCCAAACGCAAAGCGGGCGAGTATGGTGATTCCGGATCGGGATGTGCCAGTCGACTTCATCAAACGTTTACCTAGAGCGAGAACCACTGGCGACTTCAACCCATCCTAACCAATATCCGCAGCTGTCGTTATGGTGTGGCGAGAAGACGCGACAGAATATCCACATCCGACAAAACGTGGCAGAGAACCGGCGCTTACTCATGTTCAAGGGCGAAAGAAACATGCAAACTATGGAATAATGGGAGGCAGTAAGGGACAAAGGTTACAACCCTGTACTAATATCGGCGGCTCGTGGGCGGCGCGGCTCTTATGGTGTTCAATCATCTCGGCATGGTATTTGTTGATGGAGGGGATTATAGACGCTCATTGATGCTCACGCACAGCGTGTATTGTGTTTAGTTGACGTATTGACAGTTCAACGTAACACTTACAACAAGACGGCTACCTCCATCGACTGCTATGCATCGGCTAACGGCTTTGCTTCGGCTTCGTTCGAACATGCTGACAGTACTGCTGCCGCTCTATGTGGGCAGTTAGTCGGCCTGTCCCGAGCGCATGTTGAGAGCGTGAGTGCTGATGGGCGTCGAGTCTGGCGATAACTTGCCAGCACGCGAACCTCACCGCCTACGGTAGTGTGGTTTCGCTGGACATATCTATCCCGATCCATGCGAGCGGGAGCCCCACACAGCCCCGTAAGAAACGAGCAAGCCCGCAGGCCCAGTGATACATGGTGACTTTCCATTTCGGTCCCGGTCGATGCCATCAGTTTACTACTGGTCCTTAAAGGGGAAGGGCAGCCCGATCCAAAAAGATCCACAATTCCTCCCAGATACATTCCTTTATACGTCTTCATCATCTTGGCCCTTCGTCCCTCTAAGAAGCCAACGACCAGCCAAATCTAGACGGCCATCTAGCAGGCGAGGGTCCGGTTCATTGTTGCAATCAAGCAGACAAATCACTTGCCCAACTAGAAACAGCCATGCGTCACGTTCAAGCCACGCTCGTTGCCGACGATGCAGCTACCACCTTATGCCAGAACGGCGACGCAGAGCAGCACCCACAAGCCCGTCGAGCAGTACATGAGCAGTGCTGAAGTTGTCCAGCCGGCCAATGGAGACTAGAACTTGATTCCCACCGACTTCCTCGAGGATCCCATGTGCTGCTACGAGCGTGTTGCATTTATGCTCTTCCTCACCATCACCTCCATTGAAGTGTTTTCAGCTCGCTACAGGGCTACCAAGTCCTCCAGATCTTGCGGGTCCAGAACATGTGGGAGTTCTTGTCCTCAACTAACCAACCCGATGCGCACTTTTCGAAACAACGGAGGGCCTCTTGACTCATTGCGGAAACTTTGCTCCGCCTTCTACTGGAAAGTACCGAAAACAGTCCCCGTCCGGTTGAGGGTGTCTTCACTGTTGTGACGCGTTGCCAACAAACTCGATAAGAGCAGTGATATCGTTCTGAACGCCCTGACGGCCACCGTAAGCCAGAAATTACAAGGACGCCGACAAAAACCACCACTTCCATGGATACGCCGGCCGTCAACATGGACTTCTGCATGTCCCGTCTGTACGCGATCCTTCTCCTGTTCGGGATCGTATGGAGGGAGGGTGAGAAGTGTGGATGACGGGGTTACAGCTGGGATAGCACGTTTCAGGACAACATTATGCCTTGAGAATACGTTCTTTTCCGTTACACATCCAGCCCGCCGGCCTTGGTGGGCGATCCAATGAGTTCGTTTTCGTTTTCTTTCATTCCACATCCCAAGGTTGCACAAGGGACTGTCGCGACGCGAAGCGTGCTTGCGGTGAACGGTGCTCGTAGTGTTGCGTGCCCGCCGTGCACAGAAGGCCATAGATCTTCAGGCGCCAATAGACCCCCAGTAGGTGCAGGATTGGTGGAGATGGTTGTCCGTACCGATGCGGATTCTTTTTCGTTCGTCGCAGTATCCTGATTTCCTTTTGGGGTTCTTATGCTATGATTGACGTTCTGATCCGACGGCCCTCTAGATGAAGGTTATGCTCTGTTCCCGAATGTAGAGTGACAAACTCGATATAGCCTATGAGAGTGCAAAGTGCCTTCTCAACCTGGCGTATCTATAGCTTGTTGATTGGGTTCCGTGTTCGTATGCTCGTCCTCTTGCATAGAGGCCCGTTCACACATCCCTTGCGTGCTGTCGTTCTGAACGTACGGAACAATTGCCCTCGAGACAGATCCGGTTCTGAGCGGACAGCGACTCTCGAGAACAGAACCACGAGCGAGCTTACACTGCCCCCTCTTCCTGCAGAGGCTCACGGTCGATGTGTAATGAACCACAAGGTTCCAAGACGAACTATATGCGTCAGGACTTTTACAGCGGAGTGTTTAGAGGCGAAATCACCATCACCACGAATCACTCCGCGGATGGATAATGTCCTCTCGACCGATACTCCCTCCACCCTCATGCAACACCATAGCTTCCCTCCTGCGCCGCCTAACCTCCATCTCCTCAGGGCTCTCCTCGAGCACCCTCACCCCGCCAGCCCTGCCACCAAGCCCGTCACTGAGCAGCAACCCACGCTGCGCAAGTTCTCTTAGGAAGTCCTGTCTCTGCACCGTCAATTCCTCTCCCGATTCCCCATCCTCCTCATCATCATCCTCCTCCTCTTGCTCCACCCTTCGCCGACTCCTCAACACCTCCAGCATCTGCGTGGCAGCTGAGCGCAACGCCGCGACATCTTCGGACAAGCCTTGCAGCTCCTGCACGTCGTCGGCGAGGGAGCGCAGCCGGTCGCCTGCATCGCGTCCCTCCTCTTGACCCGCGATCCCGGCCAAACCTTCCCGGTCGTTGCGACGGGGTATGATCACGCGGATGGGGTCTTGATTTGGGTCCTCGAGGCCGAGAAGGTGTCCATATTTGAGGATCTGGGGGTGGGGACGCCGGGCGCGAGAGGGTAGGCATCGAAGAGTTGGATGACACGTCTTGCCTGCGCTCGCAGCCGGGGCGATTGTGAGAGGAGGTTGGACGTCAAGGTCGCATCGGCGGATCCGGAGAGGACGAAGCGGGTCAGGAGGATGGAGATGGCGCTGTCCGAGGGTTTAGCCACACTGCATGTTCTCAAACTCTTCTTGTCCTTACGCTTTGGATATGTCCGGGTTTGGTGACTCGCTGAGTGTTCTCAGCGTGTCGAGACCGATAGCTGGGAATGGTCAGTAGGTGTTTCCTCGTGCTGCTCGTGATAGACGGACATTCTTCAGCCTGCGTCTGGTCTTTCCTTGTGGCATAGTCGGGGTCTCGGATTTCGGTAAGCTGTTCGACATCGCGTAATGCGTAGGCTATGCCTTTGGCTGCGGCGAAGAAGAAGACGCCTGGAGGTATCAGCCGTACTCATGGTGGAGCATCTACTGTCATACCAAGGCCTAGCCAGAGCCAGCGATCATCCACCCGTGAGGCCATGTTGAAATGAGGGAGAGACTGCCAGAACCGAAATATGGATCATGTTCGCAGGCGAAGGTGAGCTTCAGCACAGCCGTGTACTTTCCTCGTGACAGCCATGTAGAGCAGGTGAAGACGTGCAACATCTTGGCGTTATGCTCACGGCGGGGTGGAATGTACCAGACAACAGACATCTTTGTAACACTCTAACCTACAACTTCGGTCCATAGCTACGTGAAGTGTTGAGATCGAACGACAAGATGCATTGGAGAGGCAGACAACCCGGCAAAGGGTGCAGATTCCTCGCTTGCTAATTTTACAATTTTCGTCCCCGCGACCTTTTCGAGAATCCTTTGTCAATAACACAAACGCGAAGCCTATTGCTCCGCCCAATGCTCAAGTAGAAACCATAACCCTATCGTAAAAGACCGATATCACCTCCTGCCGTTGGCGGGGTTCGGGCCACCTTGCATGAAGACCGTCTTGAACCCGTTCTTGAGAGCGCGCATGTCGGGATACTCGGGCTTTGTGCCATTGACGATGACCCCTAGCTGGAAGGCATTCGGAATTACCTTCACAGGCCACTCCTTGCACGGCGCGTCCCGACCGGCCTTGAAGCACAAGAAGAAATAACCAGGATGCTTGGGGTCAATGCAGAAGGCGTACATGGAACGACGAGGATTGGCTTCGGTGTATGTGGTCAACCATTGTCCTGTGAAACAGTCAGTGTTGTTGTAGCTTCAAAGGGCAAGACAGATATACGTACGAGTCTGATCTTTTGAGCCACTCTGGTAGCGCTCGTCGCCCGTCATCTCGTCAACCTTTTTGGCCATGGCTTTGATGTGCAGTACAATCAACTCGTCCAGATCGCTGTATTCGAAATCCTTCTTCCTGTCACCGCGCTTGATCCTCAGCAACCTGCCGACGCTGAACTCGTTTTCCTTGTTAATCTCAAGCACATCCACGTGCTGGTAGATATTGTCCGAGACCTTCCAAGTGATGACAAGATGGTCAGGACCCTTGGACGAGGGCCGTATGACAACATCGCCGCGACTTTGTGAACCGAGGAATTCCTCTGCTTGAGCCGTGTTGAAAGGGCGGAAAAGCGGATGCTTGATCACACGCTGCACGCGACCAGTCTTTCCTTCCTGCTCCTTCATAGCATCTTTCTTGTCTTGTGCTTCTTGTTGCTCGTCCCACTCGTCTGGCTCGTGGTCATAATCCTTCCGGGTTGGCTTCAGATCACGCAGCGAAAGCTGTGCTGTGAACTTTTGCGGTCGATAAACATGAGCTTGGCCTGAACTGTCTGGTGCATTTGCCACACTTGACGAGGCTCCAAGCCATTCTGGCCTTGGCTCGCAACACCCTCCGGGAACTCGATCTCAGAAACACCGCCGTCGATGCCGCAATCAAGCTTCACCTCAATGTGGTCCTGGAACGTCCGCTTGACCGAGACAGGCACGATCATGCCGTCTGTGAGAGAGTCTCTTGTCTCACCTGTCAGCATGGTGAAGATCTCGTCGGTTGACAAGGATGAGAATCCAGCACGCAGCTCCTCATATGGTGAAGTCAGTTCACTGCGGATGAGCTCCAGAGTGGCTTTCTTCTGAAGATGCAGCTTGTCATAGATCTCCTTCGCATACTCGTCTAGAGACAGGTCGTCGAGGTTGGACTGCTTCTCGTCGTTGACCAGCTTTCTAGCGATAGCATAGGGGCCGTTCTCGTCTGTCTCTGCTTTGATGTCTTCTTCATCAAGGTCTAGCGCATCAGCCGCTATCTTTTGCGCTGTGTCGTAATCCTCGGGATGGATTCTAGTGTTGTCGAGGAAGTTGGCATCTGGCTCTGTATCCTCGAACCGAATCCACAGGAAGCTGGCGCAGTTCTCGAAGATCTTTGCGCTGACAGCAGCACGGATACCGCGGTCCGGATCACCGAGGAGCTCTACTCTATTCACGACTTCCCTTCCGTTGAGGTTGAGGACTCTTACCACCTGTTGAGCCTTTCTGGGACCCAGGCCAGAGACGTATTGCAACAGATTCGCTGTAGCCGAATCCTGAGTGACTTCGTTAATATCGATACCAACCAAATTGACCGTATCGACCATTGCCATCTCGAGATACTTAAGAATTTTGTCGGCTGGAAGCAAGTTCTGGCAGGGATGGAACGATATAGTCAGGACGTCGCGACCGAGACTGGCGTACTCCTTGAGTGGGCTCTGCATGTATCTCGCAAGGGCTATGCAGTATCTGGTGACAGGCGGCAGGCCTGGGAAGTCAGCTGCAGAGCGGTCGCCATTCATGTATAGTCTAGCGACCTCGTCGCTGACGATGACCACCTCAAGAGTTTCGCTTGTCTCTCTCTCTTGGTCGTCTTCGAAAGCCGCGCCGCGCAAATCCTGCATTTCGACTATTTCTTGCAGATCCTTGTATAATCTTCGGGTTTCGACGGACCAGCCAGAAACTGCGATGACATCCGGTTTTCGACGTTCCACCAGCTCCACAAAAGGAGCAACGTCTTTGCCGTCGGGAAGGTACTTCTCTTTGTTACCGATTCTCAAGTCAACCATCTTGCCGTTCTCCAGGCACCGGCCGGTTTCATCAACATAAGCCCAACAGATGGCGTCTCCCTTCTTTCCCCACCATTTGAAAGGGCCAGGACACGGGGTTCTGTGCCCAGTACCATTCCTTTGGGTTTGTAGGGAGCTTGGTCGAGCCTGGCAGCGTACTCCTCTCTGACCCGAGAAGCCAGCATAGTTTCGCACTCGGACTTGAGATTTTCCTTGACGCCTTTGACGATAATCTTCGACAGCTTCTGCAGGGACTGTTCAACGACTTCGCGTCGGAGAGCGTTCCATGCTTCCGCGACCTCACTGAAATTGTCAGACTCGATGATTTTGCAAAGATCAGATCGGAAGCTTCTTTCACTCTTGAGGTTCACTTGAACTTCAATGAGACCTTCGTCCTCAGCTTTGAGCATGCGGAGGAACAATTCCGGACGGTGTATTAGCGTGCCGATGGTCTGTCCCCTCAGGTACTTGAACTCGTAGTAAGGATGATCTTCATCAACTTTCTTCAACCCTCTCTCGGTCCGGTAACAATCAATCACGCCTTGGCTGTAGAAAATGCCACGTACGTGCTTTCGTAACCTAGGGCTCATTGCCAGCTCTTCTGCATACATGGCTTTCGCGGCTTGAAGAACTTGGGATCCGGTTGAATATTCGGCAGAATCAACAAGGCTGTCTGCCATGTCATCCGGACGCTCTGTTGGATCCTCAGTATAAACCCTCTTGCCGACTTTGAGAGCGTTCTGAGCGAATGCGTCCGCAGAAATGCCAAACGCTTTAACCATGTGATACGCTTTTCCGGCACGGAGTCTATCCCACATGCTCCGAGAACCTCGGGCTCGCTTCTGGGTGCCATTAGCCTCGGCCTCAAGTATACTGGCGTCTTTGAGTTGAGCTGAGTATTGGAAGTGCAAATAGTCCTGGACATCCTGAAGTTCCTCCATCATGCTTGCCGCAGGAATCATGTCCTCGAACACTTCATCGTGAAATTCAGGTAATTGCTTCAGGCTGTCGACAGCCTTCTGCAGAGCCTCGCGCTTTTCTGCAAAAGCTCTGAACTTGAGATCAAGCTCGAAGATATCCCAGAGATTCGATCCGGTGAGGAGCCTTTGGGCCTTGATTTCGAAGTCCGGGGCGTCTGGTCGACTTGGATCTGGAGAGACCGGGATGTGTTCTTCGTGGATCATGTAGTCCTTCCTGTTATGAAAGATGAAGGGCACTTCGAAATCGTCCACGTTCAAAAATCTGAGCACATTGCCAACGATTTCTCGGAACGGCTCCATGAAACTCGGATCCAGATCTCTACTCTTTTTGGCCATAAAAGGTTGGATACCCACGTCATCTCCTCCTGCAAACGCGCTTCCATCTCATCTGGCGTAAGATCGAGCGGTTTGAACGACTTTCTGGCGAGCTGGTGACGCTCTGGGGAGTCCGTAGCGCGAATGATGTTATCCTCGTCCGTAAGCATCTTCTCAACGAGTTGAGAAGGTTCGAACACGTCCTTGAGCTCCAGTGGCTTGTCTTCACGATCTTGCTCCTCCTCTCCTTGCTCTTGTAATTCAAGTGCCCAGTCATATTCGGTACCGTCACCGAAGGCTGCCATCATATCCTCCTGCGCTGCCTCATCCATACCACTCTGCATACGCACTGGATCCACGAAGCCGTGTTTTGCAGGTCGACGGATTTCAGCTTCGTCGCGCATAGCCTCGCGTTCTTCGTCTGGAAATTCGTCTTCTTCGATAAAGTCCGCCAGGTCGTCCTGATAGTCGCCCCGACCACGCCCGCGATCAGCATAGCCATCGCCAGCACCTTCTTCGTCATCTGAGAAGATCTGATCAATGCCGCGCTCTTCTCGAGCCCTATCTTCCCTGTGACCGCGCTTGAGACGCTTGAACTTGGACTGCAAACACATTAGTCCTGTAAAGAGTTGTAAAGCTTGAGTGTGCGCACCTGCTCTTCTTGTCGCCGATGGTAGTCTGGGTGAGTCTCGCCGATCAGGTCCAGATCCTCTTCGTCAAGCACGTCCTCTTCTTGTTCGCGCTCCTCCCTCCTCCTCTTTTGCGCTCGCGCCTCCTCTCGCGGCGCGCCTCTGCATCGTCGTCTTCATCCTCCTCAACAATGAAACCTTCGGCAATCTGTCGCACACACATAAGTCAGTGCAAAACAGAGTAATCTATCCTGGCTGTGCCACAATGCCCACCTTGCGTGCCTCATCTTCATCGTCTTCTTCCTCTTCTTCGCTGGAATCGTCCACCTGGCCATCTGTTCGGCGCGTCTTGGTACGCACTTCTCCAGTCTCCTCATCGTAATCCTCATCCTCCTCTTCGCTGCCGAGCTCGGCGTCGATATCAAAGAGATTGCTAGTTGCCATTGTTTCTGTCGCTTATCGCAGGAAAGTCGCTCAAGGAAGGTGACAGTGTGGCTTCGCGGTCAGTAAGCGTATTGTGGGATGGAAGAGAGAAAGAGAGAAAGAGATGATTTTTATAGGTCGATGGCTTCTCACTACATGCAATGATAAACGCGTTCTTTCCAACGCAGCCGAGAGCCGTCGATGTGATGAAAGCTCAAGGAGTTCAAAAGTCACGGCTTACTCGCTTATCGCTTACTCATGCGTTATAATGAGTCGCACGCCAAGCACGTTTTTCCACTTCTACTTCCTCGATCAGCACTTTCGTAATCGACTGTTTTCGCTCGCTGTGATTAACATATGCTTTTAAATCACGATTCGTAGTGAAGACACCGAGCGGACAAGGGTAGCAGTGGTTGTCGAGGCCTTGGCGTGCTAGACTCGCGCTTGACACATGATACGGCGGAAGCCAGACACGAGACACGCTTGCAGAGTGCCTTAGCAGGTGGGAGCATCCGAGATCAACCCAGAGCAGCGCGCGTGTTTGAAACACTTCCACTCACTCGGACCAATAGCAATACGCTTGTAGGGAGGCTGTCTTCTATTGCTTCCACCACTATATGAGTATCCTGCGAAGGAACCGTTCATCCTGTCCGTCTCCCGTCGTTCCCTACGCCCCCTCGTTGCGGAGTCTTCACAATATCGGAAAGGCGACAGCCCCACCTTACCGCCCGTTCTCGACCTGCATATCTCCAGAACAGAGCGAGCATCAAGCAAGCGCGTTCGATTGCGGAGAACAATACTATTGATTTCTATTGTTGGGAGGCCATTAAGTGTACCGAGTCTCGTCGTCGGCACAACATATGTTCTCTCCTATTCAGGCATTCCTCGATCATCAACCTTCATTAAGCGCCCGCGCCCGCGCCCGCTAGCCAACGAAGCACTCACTGGCTGTTCGCCATCAGCAGACTACCAGTCTCCATAACCACGCAGCACTTCAACGATTCGGAAGTCCTACTTGACAAGTCCTGTTACCAAAATTGGCACTTCATTGTCACCCTTCGGACTTCTTGCTATTCCCTGAACAATCAAAGACCCGGGCAGGGCACCATCTTCAAACATGTCGGCGGATGCATTCAAGACGAGAACCATGAAGAGGAAGAACGTGAAAGGACTGGCACTAAGCGCGCAAGCTCCGAAGCCAGCAGCACCATCTATGCCGGACGCTCAGATTCCAGGAGGCATTGCAAATGATGAATCAAAACGAGGGGACACACTAGAGATCGGTGTGGAGTTCAGACTGGACCTGAAGAGTGAGGACCTTCAGGTCATCAAAGAGCTTGGAGCAGGAAACGGCGGCACTGTTAGCAAAGTGATGCACACGGCCACCAAGGTGGTTATGGCGAGAAAGGTAGAGCATCTTGGTCTCCAAAGAGCGACATGGTGCTTACGGTTCGGGCAGATCATACACGTCGAGGCCAAGAAGGAGATCCGGAAACGCATCGTCCGCGAACTGCAGATCATGCATGAATGCAACTCGCCCTACATCGTCTCCTTCTACGGTGCATTCATGAACGACGCCGGAGACGTTATCATGTGTATGGAGTACGCGGACGTCGGGTAAGGAGAGGTGCAACTCACTTCAAGCAAGGTGACTGATTGGGCATACAGTTCGTTGGACAGCATATCGAAGAATTTTGGCCCCGTAAGAGTAGACGTCTTAGGAAAGATTGCTGAAGCCGTACTCGGAGGCCTCACATACCTTTACCGCGCCCACAGAATCATGCACCGAGACATCAAGCCCTCCAACATCTTGGTCAATTCGAGGGGCCAAATCAAGCTTTGCGATTTTGGCGTTTCTAGCGAGCTAGAAAACTCTGTTGCAGACACCTTTGTGGGTACCGGTACCTACATGGCGCCAGAACGTATTCAAGGATCACCGTATACCGTGAAGTCTGATGTATGGAGCGTCGGATTGACGCTCATGGAGCTCGCCATTGGCAAATTCCCATTTGCTAGCGACAACCACGATGATGGCGAAGAGGCTGGCGGCCCTCAGGGTATCTTGGATCTTCTTCAACAAATCGTACTGGAGCCGTCGCCAAAGCTTCCCAAGAGCGATGCTTTCCCGCAGATTCTGGAGGATTTCATTGGGAAGTGTCTGTTGAAAAAGGCAGAGGAAAGGCCTACGCCGCAAGAACTCTATGTGGGTTGTTATCTGCCCTAATCTCTTTCACCGTACTCACAAATCCTAGGAGTCGGACGCATTCCTCCAGGCTGCTAAGCGCACGCCAGTTGATCTGGAAGCTTGGGCTGTGAGTATGATGGAGAGACACAACCGCAAATCGCACCTTGCACCGCAGTTATCGCCAGCCACGAAGGCCCTGTTGCGTGGGGAAGACAGATCTTCACCAGCATCGTCATCGACTGACCGGACCCCAACTTCCGGCGAGATCCCAATCTCAGCCATTTCCAACGGCTCATCGTCGGGTTCAAGCTCGCGTCCCTACCCAGCCAGGACATCGAGCGCGTCTCAAGTGCCGTCCTACCCCCAACATGTTATGAACCTACCAATCCGTCCTGCACCACCGCCTTCTTCTTCTTCTTCGTCTTCGCGGTCTTCTCGGAGGATAGACTCTTCCGGTGGTGATGCATGGGCCTACGAACAAGACCCCAGACGGCGACCGGACTTGAAAAGTGACGAGAGCTCCCGCTACTACGAACGGTACTGAAACGGCACGTACATGCGTAGACATAGACACCCATGCAGAGCCAGGAGCCATGCGTTATTAGGCTGTGCTGCAACGCGCTGGACGGACAGAAGAAACTGTACAGCCGGGCGAAGGAGGACTCGTTGGCAGAGGCCGACCATCACTGATACCCTTTTCTTTCGCAGCGTGGGATGGCATTTCGAGGAGAGGCCAGGCTGCTTGACCATGGCCCAGTTTGTATCGAGGAATTTGTTGGACATGTTAGAGGCGTGAAGCCCATAACGCGGTTGCCGGCTGAAGCGAGGCCAGTATGCACATGCGTATCTATGGGTCCTTGATGCTACGGTACATGTGACTATGTAGTATCATCTGCGTACATACATGTACAGCAATGTGACTGTGACTTCTCCCCGCAAAGGGTGCACTTGCCGATCCGTTTCGGGGCCTCCCGAACCGGGCGTAGCAACCACACCTCTTCGTTCAACGTCCACTCAGGTCGAGCTATACCGGTCACCGGATCAGAAGATCATACGAGCACTAGTGTTGGCCTCCAGCTAATCGACTTTCGCAATGCGCTTGCTACGTCAGAAGAGTGCTTCGCTCCTTTCGACCATGGGCGGGAAAACCGCCAAGCATACCTCGAAAAAGCCATCGCTCCATCACTTGACCGCCGCTCCTTCCACCATGGCACGCCTGAGCTGCCTTGTGGCTGCCGTGTCCCAAGAATTGCATTAGGCTGCGCGAACACTACCGAAATGAACGCTCTCCTTTACTGCAACGATCAAACGTGTGGACGATCTCGACGTTCTTAGAAAGGAGAACGAAAGCCTACAACGGTTACGCTCAGACCAGTCCGCCCTTCTCCCTACCGCGAGCGCGCGGTTGTTACTGCGTCTTCGCAGCATTTGTTTATCCTTGCTTGCGCGTTCTCTACCTCCTAGCTTCATGTGCTACCTGCATCCAGCTGGTCTCATAGCAGTTCATTGATCTGCCATGCATGTAAGCTCCACTCGAGTTAGAGGAAGCCGCGGACCTAGCGAAGGCAATGCGAGCAGTTGAGGCACAGATGCAACTCTCTGCCGAATACATAACAAGAGTCTGCCGCACAGGTGGAACGGTCTGTAAGGCCACGCCTTCCCTTACTTATCTTTATACGTTCCTTTCTCTACAAGAAGCCATAACCGTTCGTTTGAGCTGCCATTATCCCTCTTACCAGCAGCAGCAACAGCAGCGCCATCAAACATGAGGCTCTCATCTATTGCTATCACTTTTAGCCTTTCGGCGTCGGCGCTGGCCGCCACGGCAGCTGATTGGCGTTCGAGATCTATTTACCAAGTATTAACGGACAGGTCAGTCAATAACCTATCCTCCTTCTTTCAAGCATACTGACGCATTGAACAGGTTCGCGCGGGCCGACGGTAGCTCTACTGCAACATGTAACACTGGTGACCGAGTGTACTGCGGGGGCAGCTACCAAGGCATCATCAAGCAGCTTGATTACATCCAGGGAATGGGCTTCACGGCGGTATGAAATGTCACAGTATTCCCCGTAGACTACCCAGAAACTGATGTGAACTCAGATATGGATATCTCCTGTCACGTTCCAGCTGCAAGGCAACACACCTGATGGCACAAGCTATCATGGGTATTGGCAGCAAGACCTGTACCGGCTGAACACCAACTTCGGTAACGTTGCCGACCTCAAGGCCTTGTCTGCCGCCTTGCACTCACGAGGCATGGTGAGTTTGTCCTTGGTTCAGTGAAGGCCTCGTTAATGCTCTCTAGTACCTCATGGTGGATGTTGTCGTGAACCACAACGCGTGGAACGGGGCACCGTCAACCGTCAAATATACCAACTTTAATCCTTTCAACTCTGCTAACGACTATCACACATACTGCACCGTCGACTACAGCAATGAGACCAGCGTTGAGGACTGCTGGCTTGGCGACGAGAGTGTGCCACTTGTAGATCTGAAGACCGAGGCGCCTAATGTAGCACAAGGCTATCAGACTTGGATCAAGCAGTTGGTCTCGAACTATTCCAGTAAGGTCGTTGGATCTGCGAGTTGATGGTCCAAATTACTGATAGCACTGCGCAGTCGATGGTCTCCGCATTGATACTGCGAGACAGGTCAACACTGGCTTCTGGTCAGGCTTTAGCAACGCGGCCGGAGTCTTCATGACTGGTGAAGTCTTCGATGGGGACCCGAACTACGTCTGCAACTTTCAGAACTACATGGACAGCGTCCTGAACTATCCAATGTGAGTGTTGCCCATACACCTTCCTTCTCGTGCTTGCTGACTGGAAGACCCAGATATTTCCAAGCCACGTCAGCCTTCTCATCAACGTCCGGCAACATCCAGGGCCTCGTGAACGAAATCAACACCATGAAATCGACCTGCAAGGATACTACCCTTCTCGGTTCTTTCTCAGAGAACCACGACAACCCCCGCTTCGCCTCCATCACTGGCGACATGTCACTAGCTCAGAACATCATTGCCCTCACCATTCTTGCAGACGGTGTCCCAATCATCTACGAAGGCCAGGAGCAGCACTACGCCGCCCTGGGCGGATCCAGCGATCCTTACAATCGTGAAGCCGTCTGGCTTAGTGGCTACAACAAGGACGCTACGCTGTATAAGCTGATCGCGTCGCTGAACCAAGCACGCAACCACGCTTTGTACGTCGACGGCGGCTACTTAACGTACAAGAACTGGGTCATCTACAGTGACACAACGACACTCGCCATGCGCAAGGGTTATGATGACAAGCAGATTATCGCCGTGCTGAGCAACAAGGGTGCCAGCGGTGCTGCGTACACGCTTACTCTAGGAAACACGGGCTTCACCGCTGGTATGCAGGTCATGGAGATGTTGACCTGTACGACCGTCACGGTGGACTCGGATGGCAATATCGCGGTGCCCATGGCGAGTGGTTTGCCGAGGGTATACTACCCGAAGAGCGCTCTCGCAGGCAGTGGAATCTGCGGTGTCTCGGCGAGCACGGCGGGCACAGCGTCTACAACGATTTTAGCGACTTCTGCGGCCACGGCGAGCGCAGCAAAGAACGAGCCCGAGAGCAAGCCAAAGCCAGCATACAGGGCCAAGCATAAGCAAAAGGCGATGCCGAAGCCCAAGAACAGGAAGAACAAGGGCAGGCCCCGAGCATAGTAGATGACAGGAATAGTTATGTAGTCATGCCTAATAGTAGTAGTGTCCCGTACGCAACATCCGACTCCCCTCCCATGAGTGCTTCTTTTCCTTCCCGGATTGTGCGCGGCAGGCCTGTCGTCGCATGACTCGACGGCACGCCTTCCAGTCCCAGAAGCTTCATCCATGAACGTGCGTGTGCCATGATTTCCGGCACAAACATGACCTCATCTATTGTGGAAAATTTAGCGTAGTAGATCATGTCCCGCCGGCCGCTTGAGCCGCACGGGTGTGGCTGAAGGCGCTTTCTGGTGTCTCTGTCCGTCGGGCATCCGAAGTGGCCTACGCTGTGGCGCGTCAAGAATCCGTGGTTTCAACGGCCGCGACTTTACCGAGAACGTTACATAGAACGAACGCTTGACGAAGAAGGCGTGTATCGTATTGTAGCTCTGTGTGAGCGCAAAACAGGATTCTTGAGGTGATACCGCATGTGATCCAACAAAGCTTGGCTGCATTCCGGATCGCTGCGGGATTGCCTGGAATCGCCTGGGGAACGCTATGCTGTGTAATGGCTAGACGAAGCTCTGGAAAGGTGATTCAAACGACAGCGCAAAAAGGCGGCCAAACAACACCTAACGAGGCGCTTTCCATCACCAAGAGAATAGCTGGGCCGCCTTCCGCTGCTTCTGGAGGTCTTGGGGCTAGTGTCGTCGTCACTGAACCACAATCGTTCCACTTCTGTCCGCTCACCGTTAGAGTTGAGATTGACATCATATGACGTAGCGAGCCACCCGCAGCTTCCCCATCACAGCTATAACTGCTTCCGACGCCTTCCAAACTCCATCTCTTCTTGGCTCATCACCAACACAACACTACACAACACACTCACCACCGAATCGCCACCCTCCACCGATAAGCCTTTCCTATACACCGATAATTCATCTTCAACCAAACAACTTTACCACCTAACACACACCACACACCTTCAAGATGGTTTCCAAGGCTATCAACTTGGCCATGCGTGGCTTTGAGGTAAGCTGCACAATGGTCGAATATCGTCTGGAGTATCGCTAACAGTTCTACTACAGTTCATCTGGGCTCTCCTTGTCATGGCATTGGTCGGAAACATCATCGCATCCGCATTCGCCGGGAACCCGTCCGTCATCAACTACGACATGTTCTGCGCAGTCTTCGCGATGCTGTCGCTTTTCTATCTCATTCCAGCCACTATTAAGGAGTCCTTTCAGGGCCACCCACTCCTGATGGTCATCCTTGACGCCCTGAACACCCTCTTCTGGTTCTGTGCCGCCGTCGCCATGGCGGCCGAGCTGAACGTTCACAGCTGCAGCAACCGCGTACGTGCTCGCTATATTTTGCAACCACAAGTCCAGTTGCTAACATCCTCTCAAGGCCTACACCACCACCAACCGCATCACCAACGGTTCGGGCGACACCAACAAGCGTTGCACTGAGGCTCAGGCCACCACCGCCTTCCTCTGGTTCGGCTTCGCTGCCTTCCTTGCCTCCACCGTTCTCTCTGGCCTCCAGAGCCGCGGTGCCGGTGGCATCAACATGCGCGGTGGTGTCGGCGGTATCAGGAAGGGCCCAGCCATGAGCCAGGTCTAAGGAATCTGTCATGATCACTTTGACTTCCCTATACCCAAACTACGTCCGCCCGCATGGCCTTTCCTAGGCGCGGATGTCTAGGAGGCCGTGGCATTTTGTACCACATCCGTCATGACACAGCCTGGCGCCTTTTCTCTCAATGTTTGTACAATATCACGACTGTTCATGAGGCTGGCGTCTTTTCTTTTTTCTTGGACTTGAAGCGTATACCAATGCGTAATATGTAATGCATGAAAACGTCTAAACCAACTTGGTCTTCTGATTCATCCATGTCCGTGCGTGTGATGGAGCTTTCGAAGAACGATACCACGGTACAAGAGGGACATCGAAGATGGGTCGGGAAATCTGCATGTCGTGGAATTGACCTTGATGTAGACGTCCGCGCAGTCTTATACCTGACCATGGCGTTATCTGATCCGGCCAACCCAAGAGTGATGCATCTCATCTATCATCTATTTAGCATCTGTCGCACAGGATCCACTTCGTATCCTCTTCTTGCACCTCTTCCAGCTCACAGCACAAAGAGAGAATCAGTCGGTCCAAGCTCTTTGTGCGCTCAAAACCCTCAAGTCAACGTCACGACCTGAGTCAACTCCGATTGCTCCCAGCCCTCAATCTGGATTTCGGCCGACTTCAGCAACTGAGATATAGGCCACTTATCGTATTATAAGAACAGCTCCTGATCGAACGTGCAACTTGTCAAGTAGAATTGCCCGTAGTCAATGCCGAGGGCCTGGAATTGCATCGGTTGTCTCATCTTCGTGTCCGATGTCTTCATTCGAAACTGCCGTGACCCGGATGCAGCGCCGGTGTACTCTGGGATGAATTATGCACAGGTCATTTCGTCACTAACCGATCAATGTCAGAACGGACCGCGCGGACGCCAGAAACAGCCGAACCATCTCCTGGATCCGATACCTCCAATGGGCTGTCATGGAAAGCAAGGTTGACCCGCTGGATAAGGTTGTCGCTTGCTTCTAGCCTAGTGGCAAGCCCCGGTAGAGCTCTATTATGATACAAGCTCAGGGTCACTTCGATAACCACGTTCTGGAAATTTTTTCGCGGCCGTAGCCAGGACCCTTCGATAGCTAGTGCTTCGACGCCCTTCTTGTCCCAGAGTCTGTGGTGAGTGTGGATTGGGTAAGATGCTGAGTGTGGATTGGTAAGACAGAACGTCATGGCCCGGTATGTCATCGGTGCTGTTTGTGTCCCTCTGTTTATAATCGCTGCGTTTCCTGCTCGATTGCTCTTCCTCGCATACAATCAGTGATACCCCTTCGACAAGTTTCAATTGTCTTTTCCCTTCAACAGACTTACGTCACTTCCACTCCAATTTCCTAAGTCTCCATCACACAGATCACAATGGGTTACGAATTCACCGTTTTCAAGGGCTCCGAGTCCGGTGCCATCAAGAAGTCCACTACCAAGAAGGACGACTTGAAGAACGACGAGGTCCTGCTCAAGGTCACGTGCTCCGGTCTCTGCGGTACCGACGAGCACTACCGCAAGACCGACATGGTCCTTGGCCATGAGGGTGTCGGTGTTGTTGAGGAGGTCGGACCCAATGTCACATACATGAAGAAGGGAGACCGCGTCGGTTGGGGCTACGAACACAACTCATGCGGCCACTGCCAGCAGTGCTTGAAGGGCACCGAGACCTACTGCCCGGAACGTGCCATGTACGGTTACGCCGACCACGACCAGGGTTCCTTCGCTCACCGCGCCGTCTGGCGCGAGGCCTTCCTCTTCAAGGTTCCCGACGAGCTCGAGGACGAGGCTGCCGCTCCCTGATGTGCGGTGGTGCCACCGTCTTCAACGCTCTTCACATGTACGACGCCCAGCCAACCGACCGCGTCGGTATCGTCGGCGTTGGCGGTCTCGGTCACTTGGCCATCCAGTTTGCGGCCAAGATGGGCTGCGAGGTCGTCGTCTTCAGTGGCACCGACAGCAAGAGAGACGAGGCCATGAAGCTCGGCGCTTCCGAATTCTACGCTACCAAGGGTGCCAAGAGCCTCGATGTCAAGAAGCCCATCAACCAGCTCCTCGTCACCACCAGTTTCCAGCCGGACTGGAACCTGTACCTCCCCATCCTCGCTCCAGGCGCTACCGTCTTCCCTCTCTCCGTCGCCGAGGGTGACTTCGCTATCCCATACATGCCACTGCTCTCCAACGGCCTTACCATCCAGGGCTCCGTCGTCGCCCCACGCCATATTCACCAGCGCATGCTGGCCTTCGCCGCCCACCACAAGATCAAGCCTATGACGCAGCGCTTCGACATGACCGAGGAGGGCATTACCGAGGCCATGAAGAGGCTGGACGAGGGCAACGTCAGGTACAGGGCTGTCCTCTACCCCAAGGAGTCCTAAGGAAGGGCAGATCGTATGGGGAGAACCTATGCATGCTTTGA
Organism: Taxawa tesnikishii (nom. ined.); assembly: GCA_030247885.1. NCBI lineage: Eukaryota > Fungi > Ascomycota > Dothideomycetes > Dothideales > Taxawa tesnikishii (nom. ined.). The sequence goes on along the minus strand of JAPDRO010000009.1, from coordinate 869,610 downwards.
TTTGTAGCGTTTTAGCGTTTCTGGAGGTTGTTGGGAGGCCATGGAAGCCGATCGATCGCCTGGTGATACTGTACCAAAAGTATATATAATCAATGCCTATCAAAGAGAAACATCAACAATACGCCGGGTTCCTTTTGACTATGTACATGTCCAAGATGGTTGTTGCTTTTAAGTGAAGACTGCTCATCATCGTTGTACGTCCATGGAGCTTATCTAGCCCCCGCATACCCTGAGGGAGCAGTTTACAGCAACAGCCACAAGCTCTGCTTCCTTCCATCCATCCATCAGTACAAAAATCGATCAGTATTTGCATACGACGACCGGTGCAGCAAAGTATATCCATCCAGGGGCAAAAGGAAAGCGTTTATGGCTACGCCTGGAATCGAACCAGGGTCGGATCGGAAGTTGCTAGTCGGATGACCACAACGATACATGCTACCCCTACACCACGTAACCGGGGTTGAATTGTAGTAAGTCAAGCCAGTGGACCGGCAAGATACGCGCTTATTGATAGATAGTTTAATATAGATATTATATATAGTAACACGTTTCTCGAGCAGTGCGCTCTTGCGGGATCTTGAATATGTAGGCTACCACAGATCTTCAAACATTGCTACAGTTTCGCTAAAAGGCACAACGGGAAGTGTTTTCTGTCTCATCATTGAGGTCGAGGGAATTAACAGTGACAGAAATTCGAACGTCCGGCTAAAGCCTACCAAGTCAAAACTGGTTTAGCGCTCACTTACCCTGGCAATCCTCCCTATCCAGAATTGGAAGATGCTCGTGCTTGCCTCCTTTGCCCAAACTCCGGTATAGTTCTCTGCCATCAACGAATGTACTCTTCTTTTCATGCTCCCCGTGCGAACTACATCGCATCTTGAGTCGCGCATTGTGATCCTCACGGCATTCTTGTTCTTTTGGGAATTGGTACCAAAAGAATCGGCGGTATGAGGTAGCAAACCCCTCTCGTTAAGAAGAGTCGAGATCATGTTGAAATTGCATCTATTGGCATCACTTATAGCGAAATGGATAATCTCAGACCGGTGTCGTTGTGGTATGTACGCGCCGAACTATCGCCAGGAACATGCGACTGACCAGCAAAAAGCGGACTGGTGATAGGGACAATACTTTTGCCGTTGAACACGCAAGGATCTTTTGCTCTGGGTAGAACCTTGTGACCTACTTCACAATGGTGCGTTGCTAAAGGGGTTTCAGATCGGCCAGTCCACGCAGCTATACCAATCCTCGCTTCCGTAGGCATTGCAGCCGCTCTTGTGCCCAGGATTCTTCCAAAGTCGCTCGGCGGCAGCAATCCGGCGCAGAGATACTCTGCCGTACCGCTGGATGATTTGGGTCGGCCACATGGATCCCGTGAACCATCGCCGGATCGCAACGACACCCGTCAAGTATCTGGCCCAGGCAAGCTGCGACTTGTCTTTTTCGCGCTCGTGATAGCCTTGTGTCTCCGAGTGGAGATTCTTAGGCGAGTGCTGAAGGACATACAATGCGCCGGTTTTGGGTATAGCGTAAGCCGCATTCCTGGTTAGTCTCTACTGGCACCGCTGACGCCCATTAGGAACTCGTCCCATTCGCTTTTGCGATTCTAGACTACTGGAGCGTGCAAAGACAAGCGAAGAACAGTACAGAGGACGCACACGACGGGAACATATACAATGTCGTCGAGCGGCGCATCATGCGGAGCCTGTATCGTTGCTTGATACCGACACTGCTCCTAGGTGTCAGCTCTCTTTTCATCACACAGACAAGCATACCACCCGGATCGACATACATTTGCCCGGGCCTGTCTTCAGCAAGGCGTGTATTACCTGCTTTACAGATTCTTGGATCTTTGCTAGATTTCTTCCTGGCGTTTTGTGCCGACTACCTTATTCGAAGCGGCTCTGCTCATCAACACGGACCGGGCGGTAGGCGTTTCGCTGCTGTTGGGTTGGCTTTTGTGGTAAGCTCACCTACGTTGCTTCGAATGACGAGCTGAGCTGATGCGTTCACAGCTTGCCTCAGTCGTCTTTTGCATAGCGGGAGTCATGTATTATGTTTTCGTGCCTGATGACCGCCGTTGGATTTCGACGCTGCCTCAGCATTTTGCATGGAGTTTGGTGAAGTTGGATTCTCTTGTCTGCCTGGTTGTGCTATCCGCGCTATTATCGGTAAGTCCACCCAGACACGCTCAAGCGCGACCGGCGCCTACTGACGTTCTAGATATCGTACTACGGCGCCATGACCACTGCCGCTGTCACGGTATTCGTGATGACTTCCACGACGGCTCTTGCCTGGTCCTGGCGCGACATACACCCATTCCCTTCTGGACCAAGTGGATTATCCTATCTGTTCTTCTGCTTGGCACTCCTGGCATTTGCGACTTACTGCAACACCCATACATCGACCGAGAGCGGTCACAGACCAACTCAGCGATCCACTACCCATCCAGTATCGGCTTGGGTTTACGTGTTGCTGTTGGCACTTTTCACCGTGCGCACTGGCCTGTGGTTCACGAAGAACCCCGTGGCAAACTACCATCCCATTGACATGCTCACGTACCAAGCCGCCAAACAACACGAAACGTACTTGAAGCTAGCACATTCGAGCGATGATCTGAAAGCTGCCGTTACCAATTACCACCAGCGCTACAATCGTTCCCCGCCCCCAGGCTTTGCGCAGTGGTATGAGTATGCCGTAACTCGCAATGCAACAATCATAGACGACTTTGACAGCATAAATCGAGATGTTCTGCCATTCTGGGCATTGCCTCCCGCTGAAATCAGACAGCGTACCTGGGACGCCATATCGAACCCTTGGAACGATGTAGCAGGCATCAGCATCCGTAACGGCAAGGCAGAGATCAGTCCGAACGTCATGCCGACCCATCGGTGGATGCTCGACGGCATAATCAGCATGATTGACCGTTTTGGACAATGGCTGCCAGACATGGACCTGGGATTCAATCTGAATGACGAGTGCCGTGTCGCCGTACCCTACGAAAAGGTCGAGCCTATGCGAGACATCGGCCTACGAGGAGCAGACTTCAACAACCAGATGAAAGACGAGTTCAGCAAAGAACGTAGTGAGACCTGGAAGCCGATTCCTGAAGAGCCGAACCCAGAACGGCCCTTTCGCGAGATGTCCTTCCAACGCACGTTCTACGATTTCGGAAACGTTGGGTGTCCACCCAATTCACCTGCACGTACCCAACGCCACTGGGACACAAGCCGTCTATGCAGCTCGTGCACCTACCCGCACTCCTTGGGCGGCTTCCTCGCAAACTGGACCCAGAGCGCCGACATATGCTACCAACCGGACATGGCCAACCTTCACGGGCTATACCTCTCCCCAGCCGCATTCAAAGCCTCGCACGAGCTGCTGCCCGTCTTCTCGCAATCGAAAGCTTACGGGTACAACGACATTTTGTACCCATCCGCATGGAACTATATGGACAAGGTCAAATACGACCCCAACGACGAGCACCCGGACCCGCCCTTCGCGGACAAGAACAATACGCTCTTCTGGCGCGGCGCCACCTCTGAAGGCGTCTCGCCCGGCTCTGGGACCTGGATGGGAATGGCGCGCCAACGCTTCATCCACCTCGCCAACAACATCAACGACACCACCCCGCCGCAGCCCGTGCTCCTCCTTCACAAAGACGGCAAACGACACGCCTACGCCTCCCTCTCGTCCGCCACGCTGACGCAGCACCTGGCCACGGACGTGCACATTGTGGACTTCATCGCCCGCTGCGGCGGCCCCGACTGCGAGGCGCAGGCGCAGGAATTCGCGCCCCTGGCCACACCCTCGGACTTCCAGTCCCACTGGTCCTACCGCTACCTCCTCGACCTCGACGGCGCCGGCTTCAGCGGCCGCTTCCTGCCCTTCCTCCACTCGCGCTCCCTGCCGTTCAAGGCCGCGCTGTTCAGGGAGTGGTACGACAGCCGTCTCACGCCTTGGTTGCACTTCGTCCCGCTCGACCTGAGGGGTCACGGGTTCTGGAGCACGTTGGCGTATTTTATGGGCTGGGAGGGCCGGGCGGGTGGGGGCGTGGTCGGGGCGCCCGCGCATGAGAAGGAGGCGGAGGTTATTGCCGAGAAGGGGCGGGAGTGGGCGGGGCGGGTGCTCAGGAAGGAAGATATGGAGATTTACTTCTTCAGGCTGTTGCTCGAGTGGGGGAGGCTGACGGATGATCGGAGGGACGAGCTGGGCTTCACGTTGAAGGAATGAGACGGGAGTGGTGACGGTATGGCGGTAGTGCGGGAAACGGATTGCGATGCGTGGCCTTTTGTTTTTGGGTCTTTTGATGTTAAAATTTGAATTGCGCCTTTCTGTACACTGCAAAATCATGGTATCGACGGTTGAGAGTCAAGCGAACTCTAGATTGTGATCGCCCCGTACGCTCAATGATATCTGAAAGGGGGAAAAGTCCAACGGTCAACGTAGTTCGTACACTTCCTTCTCCCCGGCCAGTCGTTCGTCTAGTCTTCGAACCTACCGCCTTGGTGGACCACTGACACCAGCCCCGATGACGCTCGGGAGCTCCTGAGAGCCCATGGTGTAAAGCAGACCGATTCCCCAGCTGACCACGGAGACGAGAACGACGGTGAAACCAGCCAGCAGCCAGAACGGCATGACGACGTCCTTCTTTTGACAAGCCGGGCCACCCCAGCGTGTAGTCTTCTTGGTGCCGTCGGCATTTGTGCGCACGTCAGCAGTGCAGGCACAGCTGTAGCAGGGCGCACCCGCACCGTTCTTTCCAGCATCCTTGTCCGTGTACTGGAGGCGGCAGGAGCCGTGGCCGGTGCAGTTGCGGGTCGTGCTCTGGCAGGCCGAGAGCGAGGAGAAACAGTGTGGGAGGATGCCCTTCAAGGGCTTGGAGTTGTTGGCGAAGATGGAAGGAGTGTTGGGAGTTAGAGTCGCTGCGTCACTGGGGTGGGAGTGCGTGGAGTCGGAGAGAGGTGCTTCTTCGACGGGCTGGCGGCGCTTTTGCAGCGAGCCGGCTTGCGCTGGCATGGAGTATGTGCCCCAGCTCGCGGACTTGGAGTGGCTGGTCTTGGGCATTGCCAGTGCGATAACGGCGTCGTACTGAGACTGCATCTTGACAAAGGCGTTTGCAAAAGCCTGCAGGGTTGTCAATCTTTCGCATCCTATCCTCACAGTCTGACCAAGTGCATACCTCGGCATCTGTGTATTGCTTCATCTCAAAGGCATCTCCGAAGCTAGACTGCGTGGCAAGGTCGCTGAGGAATCGCCGGTTTGCGTCCGCATTTGGCGCATTCTCGATCTCGAGGTGGATGTTGTGTTCGCTGACGAATGGGCGTGGCACGTCTAACTGGGCGTCAGCAGTGATCTCGTTGCCATGTGTGTATATTGCCCCGTCAACACGCACCGTCCAGCTTGATGTCTTGCCCCAGAAGCACGGCGATGGATTGCTGGGGGCCGGAGGTGAAGAGCCGCTGCCGCTCCCCACCGAAGTCGTTGATTGCCTGGAGAGTACTGTCGTCTGCCTCTCCTAGACTGTGGAAGTGCTCCAGACCGAGGCGCGATGCTATGATCAATCTCGCCGTGTCTGCGGTGATTGTGGTCTTGAGGGCGTCGATCTGGCGGTCCTTGGGCGACTGGGTGATGGTCAGGAAGCCCAGTTCCGCCTGAACGAGGCTTGCCAGGGCGGGCAGCCATAAGCTTGTGGATATCCTCATGGTAGCGTGTGGTACTTGTATCTTTCTCTCTGTGTGTGTCTCTCTCTCTCCCCTCAAGAGTAAAGGGTGTGCCTGATAAGGCAACTTCCTGAACTGACGTTGTCTGTGCCCGTATGCGGCCTGGAACTTGCCGAGACGTTCGCCGCCCCTCCTCCGGTGGACGACGATCAGCCTACCAACCATCCATCCATCCATTCATGCCACGAAAACAACCACAGCCACCCACTCTACTTTTTTTCTTTCTTACTATTGAGATACCCGTCCCAGCGTTTCTTTTGTCTGTTCTCGCTCACCACAGCTTTCACGGATCAAGGTCAACAACCCACTTTCGCCCTTTCTCCAACTCTCCCTCTCCTCCGCTCCATCTCACACGCCTCCAACGCACATGTTCCGATCACCGCGACTCACCGCCCTCCGGACAACAGTCCCACCCGTCCTCCAGCCTGCGCGACGCCCCTTCTCAGGACTACTGCGACGAACAGTGCAACCCGGCGACAATGTCCAGGTGCAATCCGTCCGCTTCAAGCCGGCGGGCTTCACGCCGCGCCGGCTGGCCACTTTCGCCCTCTACGCCGGCTGTACAATAGGCTACATGCGTTGGCTTCTTCAGGACATGGACGTGCAAGTTGAGGTGACGACACAGGAGCGTTACGCAGAGGAACACGCAAGAGTGGAGCAAGAAGAGGGCGAGGATGAGGAGGAATCCGAGTTCGCGGACGAGGACTCCACCTTCATACCACTTACCTGGGCGAAAAAGTTGCCGCGCACTTTCTACAAGGGCTCGGATCCGGAATGGCAGGAATTCATCAAGATCGCGAAGGACTCAAATAAGCACAAGGCTTTGCACAGTATGTTGCACATCGAAGGAGGTGTGAGAACGGGAACAAGACTGACGTGAGTCTACAGAGGAGCTTGTTGGGATAGTGTACGACGGAACGCTACAACATCCAGCTATTGCGCGCCAGATCGGGAAGGATCCCAAGGTTGGGAAGGTCTGGTTGGATATCAACTTCCCTGACGGTTAGTTTCTTCGTAACAAACCCTTCTGCCGTGAAACCGCGATCGCTGACCTTTCCTAGGCCCACCGCAAGAGTACGTTCGAACCGGCATCGAGATCGCCGACGACTTCATCGCCCTCTCCGACCAGCGCCTCTCACCCGAGCAATACCACCGGACGAAACGTGCTTTGTGGCCGACAGCCGCCTTCAACGGTCTCTGGGCAACAACTCGAGTACTCTTCGATATAAACTACTGGCGAGTGATGGAAGCGCTTGGGATCGAGAGGAAACCGGAGCCGGGCAGCCGCGAAGCAAAGTATCAGCACATGCTACAGATGATCGCAGCACACCAAGGAAAGCAAGCAGGCATCAGCAAGGCACAGACGGACCCTGGCGCTGGCGCCGGCGCCGTGGCTTCTTCGGAAAGCGGAGGCATGAAGTCGTCCAGCGCCCAATCGTCCCCTAACGACTCTGCCCCTGCACAGTCAACCGAGGTACCGGACGGCCGACGCCTCCCATGGACGGTCAAGGCTCCCCTCCCCAGTGCAGCTGGCCTGGACATGCCCATCGCCATGCACGTCTTCGGCAGCGCCTTCGCACGCTCCTGGATGCCGGAGAAGATGGAGCCGCCGCGGGGCACCTTTGTCGTGTCCGGGCTCGTCGAGGTCAAGGGCCAGAGGGCGAGAGTGCTGTTCGACATCCAGGCTTTCTACGACCCGAAGGCCAACCGCTACGTCGTAGTCAATGCGAGCGTGAGGAACATGAAGAGGTGGCGGCAGAGTCCGCGAGGAGGACACTGACGCCGAAACTTTTGTTCACTTTTCGTCTGAATTTACGGGTTAGCCGGGCGTTCTGGAGCGATCTGGTTTTAGGGGAGCATGGGATATGAAAGGGACACGAACTGCATTGGGCGGAGTTCTGCGTGGAACAGATACCATTGGGGGTTTGTCACTGCGTTGCTCTACGAGGCGCGATGGGGCATCATTTCATACAGCGTTGGATCGGGAACGAAGAGCCGGGAGCTGCTTCCATAGTCGGAGAGGGATTGAAACCGACCTTCCCTAATAACCATGACTACCGTACTAACAAAGCGTGAAAAGCCCAAACAGAAAGTTGTTCTCGTTCGCCCGAACCGTAACCTCTCCATCTATAAAGCCATAGATGTATCACTCCCCTACAAGTTTGTGCAATACCCTGAATCCGTTCGCATCCATACTAGCGACCCGAGCGTCTAACCCAGAGCTCTTTCCTAGCAAGAGAGCGACAGCTCCGTCTTCTGCAACGGCAATCTCACCCCCTCAGTATGACTGACTAGTACTATACTAGCCTTGGTTTACAACTATCTAGCCGAATTTCTAGCCGAATTTATGGCAGCCGACGCTAAGAGACGTACTCGCCTTCTACAATACTATATCCGTCTTGGTCTTGTCTTGTTGTAGCGAGCATGACAGACATGTCGCCGCAAAGGGAGCTGGTCAACAGGGTAGCGGACTGGATCGTAAACCAGTCTGTCTGTTTCGATTACGCCTACAACCAGACGTTCTCATCGAGGGCTTTATTGCAACTTCGAACTCCCCTTGCTATCCTGTTAGTCCCGTAGCTTGCGTCTGCATCTACTGTGTGGATGGGGGAGTGGAGACTGACGTTTGTTTCAGTAAAGCCGTATTCTGACTCTGACGTACGCAAAAACCTGCGTGCTGCGCTAATAGGTGCTCCAGCTCGTGACCTGGTTGCCGCAGAGCGCGTTGCAAGCTCGGGGAAAGTGCCATCTCTTGCGTGTTGGGGGACGGTTTGATGACCTATCGCAGGTTACTGAACCCGATGCGATGCCATGCAGTCGACGCGGTTTCTGCGCAACAGGGTCGGCAGGGTAGACTAGAGTGGACTACGCAGCATTTTTCGTGCTTTTGGCAATAGTCGGTTGCTTACACTAACTGACCACCTTTTGAGCAGTAACAATGAGGTGTCGCCCCCTCCCCCCCCCCCGGCTGTTGACGAGTGACAGCCCACTGGATGTGAAAAAGTTTCATTGGGGTAGCTGAATGCATGCGCCCACGCAATAATGAGCAAGGTAATCAGCCATCTGCAGCGAGCGCTCACCCGCGATCACCCGCGAACACCGTAACTTTTCGAAGTTACGGACCGTTGAGGTCCTCCTTAGCCCTCCGTAACGCCAGTCGCAAAAAAAAAAAAAAAACAATCATTCCATCCATGGCCACCGAGCCTCTTCTATGCTCCGCTGGGGGACCAACAGAAAGCGCACAATTCCTACTTGCCCAATCCGATGCCTCTGACCCTCTTGACCAGAGATTCGCCATCGTCGCTGTCCCTGCCCCCGCCGACATCAAACGGACTCGGTCTCTTCTTCTTGGCTGCTGGTGTTGTCGTTGCCGCACCGCTCGCCTCGAGGATCATCAGCAGGTTTTTCCAACCTACAACAAACGGGACACACGGCACAAGTCAGTAAAACTACAGTTCCTTGAAATGTCCGAAAAAAAAGTGAAGAAGATGATGACGATGATGTCTCTAGGAGGAGGAAAGGATCATCTGTAAGGTGGCCCAACCTGGCTGACGAGATAACTCTGCCCCGAGCGTGGCGTCCTTTTTCGTTGCGGCTTGGCAGAGGAGGCGAGTTTCGTTCTGTTTGAGTGAAGAAAAGTTAGTGAGGGATTCCTTGAATGAACAGGGCGGAGGATTTTCAGAACTTACCGGGTTCAGCACGTCCATGCTCCGGATGTAGCACAACAGGTGGAAGTCGGACAGCTTGGCCAGGCCCTCAGAGGTTTCCGGTCGTACGTTCCTGAGCGCCTTGCCGAGCGCGAGCGGATCCTGTGACTGACCGATAATCAGTCTGTTCTCGACGGGGAAGCCGGTGCCGTCAGTGAAGACGGGGTTCGACTCGTTGGGAAAGCCGTGAGTTAGCGTCACGAACAGGTACTCGACCGGGAACGACGGCTTTGCGTTCTCTTGCACGTTGGCACCGTATTCGTTGATGCGGCGGTAGAAGACTTCGGGGATGTATCGCACGCGGCCCAGCTGCGAGTCCTCGTCCTCATCCTGCACAAGCATCACAGACGGATCGGCGGAGGGTTCGATGATGTCCGCCCGCACCATCTCGACGGCCGAGTTCGATGCTTGGTATGCGGAGATGGCGATCTGGCCTTCGTCATCACCGCTGACGACGCAGGTGACAAAGTTGGATCCGAACCGACCGGTGTCGCTCCACTTTGTCGGCCTGGGGTACTTGGCCTGGTACCTGGAGGCGAAGACGACCTCCAGAGAGGACAGGAAATAAGAGTCGATATGCCTCTTGCAAACGACGGTACCGTCTCCTGCTCCGGCGTCGGTGAGGTCGGTGAAGATAACACCAACGCGCTGCAAACCACACATCTGGGCGATCTCGTCCACAGCAGCCTCGTTCTCCCAATCGTTGAGGGTGACTCCGTCCATCTCGTCAATCTGGGGAGATTCGTAGATGGCCTCTACCACAGCCTTCGTACCGAGAGGGACTTCCTTGTACTCTTCGTAATGACCGTACATGAAACCTATCCTCTGCGATCCCGAGTTCCTCCAGAAGTCCAGCATAGTGTTAATGAGATTTGGCGAGGCAAATTCGACATGGTCTACCATGCGGAAAGGCTGTGGTTGAAGACTGATGGCGCTTGGCTGGCATTTGGAGCAGATACCGGCGGGGAAGGGCTTGTGGCCAGAGGGACAGTCGGGACGTACGCGATAGTATGGCTCGGTGAGAGGTGGCATGTATGAACTTCCCGACTCGTACTTGTTCTTGCCCTGGTTCAACTTCCGGAGATAGGCATGGTATGACTGGTGCTTGATCTTCCTTTCCTCGAGATATTTCGCATCGTAGGGCTCCAGCGGCATGCAGTAGTCGCACATGCCCTTAGGCCCGTGCTTGCACATCCTCGCGTCGCGCGGCCGAGCAATCTTTCCATCCATTCCGTCTAACCGATCGTCAAGCGCGGACTGCTTGACTGTCTCCCACGGATTCCTGATGAGTTGAGGCGCGGCATCGGTGGGTATAGCTATGCTAAGATCTTCTGAAGGAGTAACGGGCTTTCCGCTGAGCTTGCTCGCAGACGCCGTGTGGCCGTTGGTCTGGGCAGCTTGTTCTTGAAACTCGAGGAAGATTTGGGTGCCGTGACTGGGCAAAACGATCAGTAGTCTTACACCAATAGGCTATTTCAGATGGCCTCACGTTAAACCCAACCGTTGGATGGTAACCCCATTGAGGCTCTGGATAGCCCGAGAATCTGCTCCATGAGGTTTCGGACTCATGGTAACCGACGACGGCACTGTGTCCGGTGGGAGCTTCTCCAGAACTTGCGGAAGAAGTGAGGCGATGTCGGTGGTTGGCTCAACAGTGAGCCTGAACTGGCCGTTCCGGCTCTGGAAGCGGAGCAACATGAGGGAGGCAGTCGTCGTTGTCTTGTGGAAAGAAAGTCGGACGAAGCTTGCCAGATGTACCTGGAGCTGTACCTGTGCCTGTGCCTGGCTTAGAAGGCGAACAGGACTCGAGCCTCGTTCTCTAGTTCGTGCGACGTAGACGCGGTGATGAGATTTTGTGACGAGAAATGCTTTCCAGAGACACACTCAGAGGGAAAAACCTGTGGTGAAAGGATGGAGAAGCTCTCTGTGAATGCTGTGTAGGCAAACGTGAAGGTACGCGGCGTGACAACTCGAAGATTCACGGTTCAGCGCGTCCGAGGTGACGTATCCGCCTATCGAGAGATCCGATCCGATAAGATTGTACTCGGCCCGCATGCGAAGCAACGCTCCTGCCACGTTCCCTAAGAAGCCGTGAATTACTGTAAAGTTACACATATAAGCTATTCAGCTTCACGTCTGTTATACCCACCATTCACCACGCAACACAGTAAAAAAACCCCCTTAGGAGGAAAATAGCACGTTCGTCCTGAAGACCGAAGCACACGACACCCAAAAACTAACAACCGCCAACACCGAAAACCCGCCAAAATGGTCGACTGGGCCGGCCTCATAATCCCCCTCGCCTACCTCACCATCCTGATCGGCTCCTTCGCAACCTTCAGTTCTCTGTACCGCGCGCGCAAGATCGCTAAGACCGCCTCTCTCGAACCTTGGTTTCCGCCTCACCTGCAACGAAACATCTACCTCTCATTACTGCACCTGGACCCCGCGGACCCCGACTCGACGCCCGCCGATGCGGACAAGAGTCTGAGCAAGGTGCCGGAGAGCACGCTCAAGGCGGCATTGCTGAGACGCGCGGTCGAGGACATTCACCGCATCGTGCAGATCCGGAACGCGAAGCCAGCGCTGCAGGGATTGCTGCAGAGGGGCAGCGTGGGGGACGAGCTGTGGCAGCGGTTCTTGAGGGCCGAGAAGGAGATTGAAGAAGAGGTCAAGGACGTCGTATCCGAGGTAAGGGAAGGGCGGGGCTTCGGAAGCATGTCGGAGAGGAAGAGCAAAAAAAAAAGAGAAAGATTGACACAGCTCTCACAGGCAAACGCACTCGCCCCGAACTGGGGTCAAGTCATCTTCCAGTCCGCCAACGAGATCGCAAACAACCAACTCATCCGCTCACGGATGAGCGAGATGCAAGCGCAGGTTCAAGAGGAGAAGGAGTGGTGGGAGCGACGGAAGCAGGGCATTCAGGAGGGCTTCATGAAGGAGCTGGAGGAGGACGCGCAGGAGAAGGCGGAACAGGCGCGCAAGGGCTCGCTCAGCGGCAAGATGGGCCGCAGCAACAGCGACGAAGATGCCGTTCTGGTCGAGGCCGGTGGCCCTGCCGCTACGCCGGGAACGCCAGGAACGCCGGGCAGTGCGAAGAAGAAGAAGGGAGGGAAGAAGTGATGGCTGCACGTGGGACCTTTACGGTGCAGAGCGTGTGTGTGTGTGTGTGTGTGTTTGTGTGCTTCAAGCGGGGGCATGGTTGGCGTTTCGGGCACGCTTGTTTCCAGTGGTCGTTGAGCCATCCTTACTCTCGAGGCTTGTAGATGGATTCAGGGCTCCCGAGTTAAAGTATCAAACACTACAGATGTCTTCGTCGCCAGCCGCTGAGAACAGTGCCTATCAACCTTACCAAATGGACAAGTCAGCCTGACGAGAGACGCACAGCTTACGAAGACTCGGAAACGGCGGTCCCTCTGCCGTGAAGAGTATCATCGCATGAACCGAGTCTATATGGCCATTAATGGGCATCGCCCGCTTCATTGCCTCAATCAATATGGGTATCTCTTCCATCGTCTCGCTCGGCCTTGCGCTCACTCCCTAATTCTACCTCGAAGTTATTTGTCATGCTTGGTACCGTCCTTGCCGAACAGGTGCTTGACCTTCTCTCCCAGGCTCTCCTTGTCCTGCGGGCCGCTGTGGCCGCCGTACTTCTGCTTGTGAATATTCCCCTCACCGCCGCGCTGTATGGACCATGGATCAGCTTTCATTCCCCATATACAACACGGACTGCCCGCGCGCGGCGCGGGCGCGGCGCAAAGGGGGCTCTCAGGAGTGTGTGACGTACGCCGGTGTGGAAGTTCTCGTAGTCGCCGGTGCGCGTCGCAGTCTCGGGGATCACGTCCTCGGACGGCATGCCCCTGGCAGCACCCATACGGGGAGAGTCGACGATGTTGCCGGCGCCTCCGCGGCCGCTGGAGTATTCTGGCTTGTCGGACCCGCCGTACACGCCCTCGCGGACGATGCCAGCGTCGACGTACGCGCTGTCGTCCTTGCCGATGTTTCCGGCACCTGCGATGGAATCAGTCTATCTATCTACGCTGGGGTGTGAAGTGCCAATGCGCATGTGACAGCCCGTACCGCCGCGACCAGTAGAGTGCATTCCGTCAGCCATTTCGTGTCGGTTGTGCTTGAGCTTTTTATGGCAGATTGCGACAAGGGCCTGCAAGTAGCTTATAACGATATCGAGATGGGTGTGAGATATTTAGGAGACGAGAAAAGAGCGCAGCCTGTTTGTTGTGAAGATCCTCCGAAGACGCAATTACGTATGACGTATGGTCCTCGAGTCGAGGGATTTGCCAAGCGGAACAGAGAGTGAAGGGCCTACGGCGAAGTGTCACTCACAACTGCATCGCTCGTTGAGGGGCGCACCGTGGCCGACAGCCATCGCCATTGTGGTCTGTGGTGAAGGTCTGGTTGTTGTTGGAGATCAGGATGACATGACGACCGAGCAGCGAACGATCGAACGACGGCCTGGTCGGCCTGATAAGGGAGCGAAGTCCGATTCGCTCCGGCTGATGGTCGATGAAACTTTATTCATACGCACATGTCAACTGCATGACATCGTCGCCAAACAATGACAAGATGCATTTGCAACGAAATCGTTTCGGAAAAGCAGATCAAGCCGGATAGGTAGGTATATACTGCATACGGAAGGTAGATACGGATACAAAACACAATCTTGAGCGGAGAGCACAATCATTCCATCATCGTAACCCGGTAGCTCATGGGCCAGTTGAGGCCTTCTCCTTGTTTGGTGGAGGCGCACCACCACCCGTGGTCGGCAGCTGGACGGTGCTGTCAGTGCACGAGAACGAAACGACAGAGACATGTACCACTTACGCCCATGAAGATCTTGAAGTAGTCGTAAATCATCCACTGCAGTCCAGTGAGAGTTCCAATCATGACAATTCTGACCGGCAACCCGTTCCAGAGGCCAGCGAATCCGATGTCTTTATAGATACGGCCCATCGCGGCACCGAAAGCCTCACCGGGCTGACGACTGGCGTTGAGCTTGCTGACCATAACGTCGGCCGGGTGAGAGACAATGGCGCAAAGAATACCGGCAAGATAGCCTCCGGTAAACGAAACAGCGGTCTGGGCAGCCTTTCCGTAGTCTTGCTTGGTTCCTGGAAGCCGGTGGTATATGGCTTCGACTATCGTTTCGAAAGAAGCGAACTTCATCATGGTATACGGAATCTGACGACCCCAGAGCGGGTACAGACCCTTGTAGAGACTGCAACGTGGTCAGTCAAGAGCATACTGGAGCTCAGGCTTTTCGTGTCTCACCCGCCGACGCCCTCTTTGCCAATGATTGTATTGATTCCATTCAGAGTGCCAGTGAACTGGGGTGGAATCGTCGTCTGCATGCGGACCTTGACAGCCTCGAAGGGGCAGAGGGCAATGTCAGCAAAGAACTCAGCGGAAGCACTGGCCGTGAGGTAGAGCGAGGTCTTGTATCTGTACGCGTTCTCCTCGCCAGCAAGGTCGGAATAGAATTTCTTAAAGAACTCGTATCCACCGTATTTGAATGCACCTTGCGCCTGTCACTATATTAGAGCTTGCATCATCCCGACAGGACTTACATCTGATCATACCGAGTATCCGAAAAAGGTGGGACTGCCACCAGTGTAAACTCCACGGACACCTTCGGCGGCACTAATCTTTCTCCAGGCCTCGAAGTTACCTTTGTACATCTTGGGGTCGACCTGACGGCGACATTTGACCAGGTCAAGAGGAGTCACGGACCAATGAGTAACGCCCTTACGTCCAATGAGCACTGTGTGTGTCTCGAGTGCATTGCTTTGTACCTACGCAGGCTAGAAGACCGCCAAACGTGCAGGCAGCATAGTATTTGGCCGAGTAGAGCTCGATTTTGCCAGCTTTCGCCTGGGCGGCATCGCTAGCCTTATTGAACTCTTTGACGGCAGCATCGCTCAGCTGCGCTGTTTTCGCTTTCGCATCGTCGGCGACACTCCATGCAGAGTACAGTTCAGAGCGCGCTAGGTTGTTCGACTTTGCTCGCTGCTCGGTGTTTGTGGGTGGGTAGGGAGGAAGAGAAGAGGCGAATGCGTCGCTCAGGGCCCGAAGGCCAGGGAACAGGGAGGGCATGCCTGTCTGTTTGCGTTTGTAAATAGTGGGAACACCATTCTCCGCCGACTTCACTAGCGCTGCATCTTATTGCGACTTACCAGCAACGATCCGTTTGTTCAAGTGCGCAGGGATTGTGTACCAATCGCGAACGTTCACAGTAGAGACGACAGCAACAGCGACAGCGACAGCGATAGAGCAACAGCAGCAATTCCTGCTACGGCGATGAAACAGTCAGCGACGACCTGTTTGACTCACTATTGCTAGCAATGACGGGCGACAGGTGAGGGTGGAGAAAGGGTTCCGGGAAGGCACGCTCGAGCCCGGAAGCGTGACGTGAGCGGCTGCGGGGCTGGTGGCTGGTGGCTGCGTGGCTGCGTGGCTGCTTCTTCCGGACGGCAGCTAATCTGCAAGGCTACGTCCATCTGTTGACATTCGCGGGGACAGGCGAGCATTTGAACATCTCTGCTGCGGAAGAACGTAAATTGTCCAGACTTGCCGCACTCGACATGGCTGCTGTCACTTCCACGACGCCAAACGGCGTGCCCTTGGAGCGAGTTGATCTCGCAATGGGCGATAAAGTACCGCGGGGTAGGGCTCCGATGTGGTCGTCTAACAATCCAACCTCATTGACGCTTCTGACAGGCAACAGTAGAAGATCTCGACCCGCCTCCTGCGCTCTCGACGAGTCCCTCCGCGCCCATCGCGCAGGCCCTGATGTCCGCTTTCGAACGCGACTACACCCACCTGACCGTCATCTCGCCGGATAACCGCGCACTGCTAGGCTACCTTTCGATCCCGCACCTCAAGGACTTGCTCGACTCCGGCACTGTCCACGAGGACGATCCCGTCGACAAGGCCATGATGAAGTTCAAGCGGAAAGGCGCCAAGTACCGCATCATCACCATGGACACGCCGTTGGAAGAGCTCGAGGCTTTCTTCGAGGGCGTGGGCGATGCTACGGGGAGGAAACAGGACTTTGCTGTCGTCACAGATGGGTCGAGGAGGTTTGTGCTGGGTGTGGTCACAAGGACGGATCTGGAGAAGTTCGTCAAGAGCAGACCCACGTAACTGCTCCTCCACAGTTGAGCCGAAACGTAGGCCTGACGGAGCTGAGGGATAGACGCCGCCAGTGACGAGTATTGGAGGTACAAGACACCAAGGTGTATCAACCAAGCAATGGTGGCGTCGCACGAAGGCACTTCCACGTGTCGAGGAAGTTGCGTTCTTGAAGGGCAAGCAGGTTGTGCTCTGAAGTACCCGACCGACGATCCAGTTGCGGAGGTAGAAGTTCACGAACGAAAGATGAAGGGGCTCATGATAGAGGAACAAATATTTCAAAACGAATCACAACCTTCCCATTGCTCTTGTGATCATGAGGACTATGCATTGAACGACATACAGTAGCTCATTCTGTATAACCCTTTCTCTTACGGCCTGTCCCATCTCCAAACTCCAAAAACGCCCCGACGCTTCCTTTCCATCAAGACCAAGTAATTTCCCACAGGCCCATGCGCTGCACCACTCGTCCAATACGCCACTGTAGCTGTGCTGAGGCCCCGTCTCTCTGGGGAAGAGATTGATCGAAGGCCGCACCACTTGGCTGCTGTGCGTCCGGATGTTGCAACCCGGACATGCTGTTCGAATCTCTACCAGCCCTCGACCGGAGCCTGCCGCATGCGACAAGCACTGCACGCTAAACGGGGGCAACGACATCCCGTCGCAACCACGGTGCCCGTGGCGCCCGTGATACGTCTGTACTCTGAGGCCGGTCATCCCCGGTTACTGCACCTGGTGAACGTTTCGGCCCAGGCATTTACAGTCTTTCCGGCCAGGGACATGCTGGTCCATCCGGCGGCCAAAGATTGTCATAGCGAGTCTCAAGTGCGAGACCTCATCTGCCTTTCCTGCGCTTGCACAAAGCTGCAACAACGCTAATATCATCCAGCTTGCCGCCCTCAATAGACAAGCCTTCTTCCACAGCACGTTCCATGAACGGGCTCTCTGCAAACGGGTCCTCTGCGATGGTTCGAGCAGCTTTGACAAGCTCCTGGGCCACGTAGCGCATTCCGTCCGCATAGCCCGCCTGCTCCGACTTCAACGCCTCGCCGGCTTCTCCAGCCTGCCATTTTCGCATGCTCTCTACAACATTCTCCACGACTTCGTGCTCCCAGAGGTTGTCCACCACGCCGTCGGACATGGCGAGGATAACGTCATCTTCTTCAATGGTAATCTTATCCGTGACTGCGTCCTTGTTGGGTTCGTCCGGGCTGTTGGTCCCTAGCTGACGAGGACAGTCAAACCAGTGCCATTGCTCTTCGGTTTTGTAAACGACTTCCCGATCCTTTGGCCTGATAACGAGAACCTGTGAATCTCCAAGTTGCGTCACATACAGGACCGGATGCGGCGGGGTTTCGCTATTGGTGGATAACAAAGCACTACAGGCAGTGGTCGTGCCATACCACTCATTTGGTTTCGAGGTAGCATCCTTCGTACGCTCAAAGGCCCTTTGCAGGTAGTCTTTAGGATTGGGTTCGGATGCGTCCCCATATCTGTCCTTTTCCGCTTCGAGAGCCCAGAAGTGCAATATTAGGCGCGCCCAGAGTCTGCATGGCCACGATGCGTTAGTTCTCCTGTGCCATATTCAACCCGTTATTGTTCCTTGATCTTACGCAGCGTGTCCCCTCTCCCGCCGAGCCCATGCGCCTACGCCGTCGTTGGCGCCGATGAAGTTATCGCTGACCAGCACGGCGTCGTCGCCATTGGTGATGCCTCGTATCATCTCTCCATTGACAGACGGCCTACGATCTCTTGCCCGGTGATGCGTGCTGAGCGGATCTGAAAACGATCCCGACGGAGGAGAGTTGAAAGGTGGGGGAAATGGCCGGGACGGCCTTTTTGCGAATAACGCGTAGCCTGCTTCGAAATAGTACAGCGACTTCGATGCCCTCTCGTTCGCTTCGTCCGGAGCCGGTGTTGTTGTACCGCCCGAAGGTTCCTCCGGCCTGCGCGACCCAAACGGCCGTGGACGAAATGGTTGCACTCGGTGCACTCTGAGTCTGGCGCTACAACGGATAGGAGGTGCTGGGATCAGCGAACGTGGACCGGGCATGCTGACGGCGCAGCAGGAGCCGTCACAGCTCTTCAGTCAGTAGGACACTCTTCATGCCATGCGCTGAGGCCTTGAGTGTTGAGAGCCAACGATAGGGTCAGCTAAGGGATGCCTTCGGTCGATGTTCCGGATGATTGGCTTGGCCGGGTACTCCGCTTCCTGCGAGATTAGATAGGGTGTAAGGAGACTCTGCTTACTCATCCATTATGCTTCCGACTTCACTCCATAAGCGACTAGCCCTTCCTGACGTGGTGTCGAAGGAAGCGCCGTGAGAGACAGAGAAGAAGACAATGAGCAACGCAGCTGCTGTTACAAAATCTTCCAAGACGGCCACAAAGCATGAAACTGGATGAAGCACAACCGTCTCGGTTCGAAGAAAGGAAATCATACGCAAAGAAAGGAGAATACCAAAGCCTTTAGCAACCAGTCTCTCGGACTGATATACCAATGGCCTCCTCTTGCTGGCTTTCACCACTTGTCCGCTCTGCGCTCACTACCCTGCGAATCGAATCGTCAGCAGTCTTCCCTCTAACGGTAAGCGGCAATGGCAAATAATTATCGATCTAAAGCTATGCAATGGTTGTCAGCGAATGTCAAGAGGACACACGGCTTGGGGTTACTTACCATTGACAATCTGGTGCCAGGCTGAAGGAAGCTGGGTCGGAGTCCTGGACGGACACTGCGGGAGTCGAGTCATCCCCTTTTCGTCGCAACCGCGTACTGAGTAAAGCACTGAAGCAAGACCGAAGTCTCTGGTCGGCGTGCTGCGACTACTAGGCGAAGATCGTGAGATCAAAGGACGAGCTGTCGCCTGTTGGTGTTGTCGAGTTTTCGTTCTGGTCGTGGGTAGATCGGTGACGGAATGATGCCTCTGTTCGAGTTCCGCGGCTGATTGGGATCGATCCTCTTGACTGGCTGCGGAGGTGTCAACGAGAGTCCATCAGAGGCAACCTAAGGGGAACGACTCACCTTGAACTTCTTCAACGTCTCCTGTTTGGGTTGCATGATCCGTAGACCTCTTCCGGGTTGACGATCTTCCAGAGCGGAACGATCTTGGCGACATCGCGGTGGCTGAAGCGGACGTTCTTGGTTGGCTTGGAGTCCTTGGCGGCGGCGGCGGTCTTGAGACAAGACTTCAAGGCTGGCTGAGCTGGCTTGGTGGACTTCTGAACTGGCTTCTCGGAAGCGGCGAAGAGCTTCTTGGACAGGCCGGTGGTGTCGACTCGAGTGGCAGCAAACCGTGTGGCGGCCTTCGGGGCGTCGAGGGAGCGGACGCTAGGGCGGGCTGGAGTGGTTGGCGCGGTTTGCTTGGCGGCACGGAGGGCGGCGGCGCGTTGTCTGGCGGCAGCAAGTCGTTCTTCACGGGTGCGAGTCGAGGTGGTCGAGGTTGTCGGTGCAACCGGTTGAGAGCGGGCAGCTGCATGGTTTCCTGCAAGCAAAAAGCGTCAGCAAAGGCGCGTTCTCGAGCGGCGATGCCGTTGCTGATAATGGTTTGTGATAAGGCGAGATCATGACAGGTAAGGGTGGTCTGCAGATACGAGGAGGTAGAGTGGTGGTGGTGATGACGGACGGAAGAGGTGGAGGGCATCATGATGGAGGGCGGGAGGGACGAGTATGAGGAGGTAAGCAAGAGGAAGATGACTTACTGAACCGGGATGCAGTGTTCTCCTTGACAGGTGCTTCGTTTGCGATCTCGCACCAGAGATCTCCAGTTTCCTTGGCCGGAACGCAGCGTGGCAGGTGGCGAGCAAGCCGGCTGGTAGTCGTCTTGAAGGTGGTGGTGGCAGTGCGTGCAAGCATGGTGATGGTGATGATGCTGGTTGCGGTTGCTGAAATCGGTCTGAGAGTGTTGTCTGCGCGTTGAGGATATGGGCGGTACGTATATCTGGCGCTGTAAACACAGGCGTTAGCAGACGTCGCAATACCAACAGGACCGACGACGACGAGCTGATGGCGGTGGCAGTGAGGACGGCAATGATGATGGCAGTGGTGGTGATAACGAGGAAGAGGAGGAAGGAATGACAGGAAGATGCAATTGCAGGAGCAATGGGCAACGATGGTGGAAAACGGGTTGTCACTACCTTGTGCTGAGAGCGATGTTGAGGAAAGGGAGATGAAGGAAAGCCGAGAGAGAATCGTTTTTATTGACTCGAAAACAGAGCTATTCCCTTCCAGGAATTACAGAGGCTTCAGTTGGGCTATACCGCAAAGAAGCTGTTGCTATGGGCTCCGTCGGGAGCGTTCCCTTATATGGTCGACGCTGACAACGCAAAGAAGCCGCAACACGGTCTATAAAGACACTCATCGGGAGCCTTTCCCTATAAGGGCGAAGCCGCAAAGCTTCATGCAGTTGCTCAGCAACGCCAGCATGGCCTCAGGCTTGATTCAGGCCACAGGATGGCATTGGGCGCTGTTGAATGCACACAACGGATGCTTGTCTGCTAAGAAACGCCTTCCCTACATTCAATGGCGCAGAGCTGCCTGTCAGTCACATCTACCCTTGCACCATGGATGTTCGTCTCAGATTGCCGCGGAAGGTAGACAGCCTATGAAGCGTCAACTTACTTGAAAGCCCTGCTTATGCCATCCAACCCGGTCTTATGGCGTAGGCGCAGGCGTCGCAGCACCCCACTACGACGCTTGTAAGCCGCACAGAGGCCGGGTTCGATCCCTACCTTGTAGGGATCCCAAGTAAAACCCCCATAGACCAGTGCTCCCTCTTGGGCGTCCTGTCCCAGTGGTGGACGTTTCTTTTCTGCTACTGGAGGCACTGGAGGGGTTTCTTGAGCCTCGAGCGGCTGGCTACCGCTCGAGGCGGTTCTTTGCATGTTCTTTCATGACTTTTTTAGGTTGGACCTGACTACCACACACACAGTGCGGTCGCGACTTACAGCTGGCTTGCACCTATTGCCTCAACACTCTTTGCAGCCCAGCTTCAGACCAACGGGTCTCGCCCGACACGACATCTCCGAGCCTGCGAACAGCTATCTCCCATGGGCTTTGCCACCCACATCGCGGATAAAGAGTGTTCCCAAAGCACAATCGAATGAAGAGATTGCCGCAATCAACAGCGTGTCAGTGCATGGTCGACGACAGACATAACCCCTACCACTGTCTCCGTTGAGCAACATGACCTTCAGTCACGCTGGCGGAAGAGCTGGAAGAAGGGGTAATACATTGAGCGATGAACATAGCGGAAGCAACGCGATCAGAGCGAACCGCTCCAGTCGTCTCCGCTCCGCACTGTCGATCCCATTGAAGCATCAGCGTCTAGCCGGTGCCCAAAGGGGTTCCTGTTTGGCGTGATACGTCCCACACGCATGTGCATGAACGCGGCCGACAAACTTGACGAGACACTTGTACCGTCCGGCGTCTGGCTTTGCATTACAGCATTCCCGCACCAATCCACTGATACTACTCACTTGAAGGGAACGTCACAGAAACAGAGACTGGGAGGAAAATTTGTTAAGAAGCGCTGAATATCATCACATTGGTATCATGGAAACTCTATGTACCTTTCCCGAGCAACATCACAACGTATCTGGAATCAATCTATCCACATGTTTGCAAAACATGACTATCGGCGCCAAGCCGCGTTTTGTCTACTCCCAGAAGAGGGCTCTGAAGTGGTGTTACCACTTAGTGTAAGGGCACCTTGGCTTCTCCTCCGCAAGCACCTCATGCATACCAGTGATAAGGTCGACGCCCATCGCTAGACGAGTTCGAGCTGGCCTCAGGATGCGAGTTGCCACTTACAGTACTGATTGTTCCACCTAGTGCAATCATCGGAGCATGTCTGCTCTTGAGACCACGCTGGGTAGTCTCGAAGCGCGCGTCGAACAGCTCTCCAGTAAGCACATCGGCGTTGACCGCCGAGCTCTTACGTACCTGACCATAGCCCTCTGAGTCTGCCGTCTCATCGACAATCTGCCGGACTGTCTTGTCATATGAGGGGAGGTTCTGAAGGGTGGTGCCCTCCTCAATCCTGTCTGCGTGATGTGTGGTGTCATGCTTGTCCGGCGGCTCGGCCTCTGCCTTCTTGGCGGAAAGACACACCCAAACTCATAATATATCTCTTGTGTGCACTGCTCATACCGCATCGCATGCGCTTACAGGCGGTCCACAAACCGTCTGCGATTCCATGTCAACCTGAGAGACTCAGATACCACCCAGTCGTTCGGGTCTCAGCGACTTAGGCGAAAGCATGATAACCGACAGCCGTTGAGCTCCGGAACAGTGATGCCTTCATATTCCTTGGTGGAGTGACAGATTGTGGAAGAAGAAGAAGAAGCACTCTGGTGAGATGGGCATCGGACTTCTTTCCATCTCAATCACGAAGAAACTGTCAACTCTAATTGAGTGCGGCTGTCGTGCGTCTGGCTGGATCTGCCTTCGATCCGGCGCATGTCTAACCCCATGGAGCCTTGGTTTGAACGGTACTGCAACTATTCCGTACGAAACAATCTTCTTACCTAAACGTTTGATTTGCTGGGGTGCGGGGTCTCCATTTCACACAAACCGATGAGCCGACGCATCTCTACGCAACGACAGGAACAACGTGGTCGCTCGCTCTCTGTGATCCCAAGGCCGTGCCTATCCCTGCAAACGCATCTACCAACTACGTAACATACACTTTTGAATAAAGCGCGCACAATGGCTTCCGCGACTTCGTTCCGCCAGCTTCTCGGAGTGCCTCCGTCGACGGCGTCCACTGCCGACAGCACCTTGATTATCATCGGTCTTGCTGTCCATGCGGAGAATTCTCACGTCAAAGGCTAATCAAGATGCAGATGCCCAAGGCGAGTATGCTGAGGGCAAGCTGCAGGTCTCCAACTCGGACTCTTCCCGCAAAGCCATTTCGTCTCTGCTGGAGAAATACCGCAAGGCAAACGGAAACATCGTGCACGTAACGCACAAGGTCCCCGATGGCGCGCCCGTCTTCACACCAGGAACAAAGCTCGCGGAGGAATTTGAGGAGCTCACGCCAAAGGAGGGAGAGAAGACTATACAGAAAGTACACCCAGGATCCTTCGCGGACACTGACCTGGATAACTACCTGAAAGAGTCTGGAGCAAAGAAGATTGTCTTGACGGGATATATGGTTCGTCCAGTTGTGATGACAAGGCGCGAGCAATCTTGGATTAACAACAGGTCAGGCACACGTCTGCGTCTCCACGACTGCCAGACAAGGAGCTCAGTTGGGATACGATGTTGTGCTTGCCGAAGATGCAATCGGTGACAGAGACATCCCCGGTGCTAGCGCTGAGCAGGTCACCAAGATGGCGCTGAATGAGTTGGCAGATGCCTTCGGTACTGTCGTGCAGAGCTCAGAGATCAAATAAGTCTTCTTGTGCATGTCGGTGCCCGTAAGACATTCCGTAGAGTAGATGAATCATGTTGGGATCCGCAGCATTCCCAGATTCCCGATGATCGCATACCCCTGGTTGGGACGTGATTTCACAATGGACGTCGAGTAATTGCAATGGCATCTCCCGCTCATTCAAGGCATTCCGATATCAGATGCTGGTGGGTCCCAGCAGTCGACGCCAACGGAACGGACCATTACTGGCAGATGGCGCTGTCAGCCACTCTGATCCTGCGCCTCCTGCTCATCGTTCTTCATGTAGATCGTCAAAGCCACGTTGTATCCAGCAGGCTCGGCGTTTGGGATACGCCATGCCCGGTGGGTATCAAGGACCATGTGTGCACACTGGATTGCATCAGAGCTTTCTGCTTTTGTCTCGCGGTCCACCTCGCTGTGACATCCTTCGCATCAGCGTTTTCCACATCGGTGCATAGTAACAAAAGCTTACTCGTTGAACTCCGAGCGCGCCACCTCTCGCTCGGCTCGCTCGGCCTCCTCAATCACCCAGTTCATTCCTGAGGTGACGTATAAGGGCGCATCTTTGGCTGCCTTCGTGTAAGGAATCTCGGTGCTCCACTCCAAATAGGGGATGAAGAGGAAGGTGTTGTTCCCGACATGGTCTCGTGCTTCTGGATCCTCGAGTACGGTAATGTTCCTTGATGTCAGAAATTCCTTGTCCAGGTCGCTGAATCTGGGCTCTTGTGCATACAGCCTAATCTTCTGCTGGCTGACCGACTCAACTATTCATTTCGAGCAATGATCAGAACCAGGAATCCACAGCATTGCACGTGGTTTCCAAAGAACTTCACTCACTCTGTTCCACGATATCCAAGAACAAGATGAGCTGCCAGATGCTGTTGAACCGGTGGCTCCAGCCACGGCTCACACTACCCAGAGCCACGCACACTCCTTCTGTAATCGCGTTGGCATGATCAGACAAAAACGGCCGTAGCACATCTGCAAGCTTCGTTCTGCAATCGCTCTCGAGCCATCTTGCCCGCATCTTGTCCAATTCTTGCGAAAGTTTCTCCACGTTGAGTCCGCTTTGTACGGGTTCGACATCGAATGATTCTGTAGTAATTCTGCCGTGTTCGTTGCGTCCAGTCCGTGTGACCCTCGTCCAGCCGTCGTCCAACAGCTCCTCTCTTCTCTTGGTGGAAGGGGCCTTACGGTTTCGGCGCGATGAGTGTGGCATGGTGACTGTGGTTGCGAGTAAACGAAAGATCTGTTCAGATGTGCGTTGATCTCTGTGTGTTCAGTGGGTACGCAAGGTCACAAAAGATCTCGCGATTATCCATGTTGCATGGTCGTTGTTCGGCTCACCGCTGTTGCCTGACTGTCAAATCAGGAAAGAAGATGATGCGTCACGTGACTGGTTGAACTCCTGCTAACAAAGTGTTGAATGGTAATGCTTATGGAACAGCAGCAGAAAGGACAGGATTTCATTAGAGCTAGATCTACAATAGTATTTGCCTCGAATATCAAGAACGAACCCACACAGATAGATTTGACATCAAACTTCAAGGATCATCCAGGGCCTAGCACCTGGTTGTGCCGCTGGCGGACCCTCGCTGTCACCAATGACCGCCTCAGCATCAAAGATACTCCTCTTCTTCTTTCGCTCCCTGATTCCATTCTCAAAGTAGTTCGTCGCGTAGGTACGGCACGAGAAGCTGCTCGAGTGACTCGTGGGCGTGGGGTATTCAGTCACCACTTGGGTCACGGTAATGAAGCCCCCGCCGCCCTCGGTGATGGTAACGACTTTTCCTCCAGATCCAGATGCGGTCACCGTCGCTCCCGGAGCCGTGAATACTCGCTCCGACACGGATACTGAGATACTGACAGTCGTGGTTGTGACAGTGGTTGTACTAGCGGGCGCATACGACACTGAAATGACCGTTGTAACCCCGTAGGTGCTTTGAAAGGTTATGCCGTTGGAAATGTATGTCGAGACGGCGGTAGAAACACCGTACTGAGTGATGGGAACATAACTCGTTCCAGCGTAAGCCGTGGACACGCCGTATGTCTGGACGATGGTCTGCCCGTTGGACACAACAGTCTGCACACCGTACGCGGAGAAGATCGTCTGTCCAAGTGAGTTGACAATTGTCGCAGTGCCGTAACCACCGCCGCCTACACCTCCGCCCCCACCACCACCGGCGTAGATTGTCGGGCCTCCAAATCCGCCACCAGACACAGTGAGAGTACCCAGCCCATCTCCGCCACCAGTGACTGTGACGTTGTTGCCGGGACCACCGTACACGGAGATGAGCTGTGCACTTTGAGCACCAGCAGCTCTGGTAGGCAGGTAACCGTTCTTCAATTGACAAGCACCGGTGGCTGGGTACCAGGTGACAGCAAGGCAGGTGCTTGCTTGGTAGAAGGTCATGGTGTTGTGCATGTCGCAAGCGGCAATGCAAGCTGCCAAGGACTGCTGGCTGGACTCCTCAACAGTGTTGCCGCCGGCAGCAGTGTCGCATGCGATATGGTATTGCTGACCGTAATAATCCGAATAGGTCTGGTTGTCTGCCTGGGGACAGATTGGGAGATCGGTCGAACCGCCAGTGATGGTAGTACCGCCAGGAACAGTGGTTGTCGTATCGGCGGTATTGGTGTATGTTCGGGTTGCAGTAACGCCAACGCTGCCCACGCCGCCGACTCCGCCAGCTCCACCGCCAGCGTCATTGCCTCCAGTGCCTCCAGTGCCTCCAGTGCCTCCGGTTCCTCCGGTTCCTCCAGTTCCTGCTGTGCCTCCTGTTCCGGGCCCTCCAGAACCACCTGTACCCGAGCCTCCTGTTCCAGAACCGCCGGCGCCACCGCCCATAGTTCCTATGCCAGCGCCAGAGCCACCACCAGTTCCGCCAGAGCTAAATCCGCCGGTACCGGATCCGCCACCTGCACCAGTGGGGTAGACGATAATCGTAACAGTGTGACCGGAACCGTCCGTCGTCGTGACAAGCGTGCCACCACCTCCCGATCCGGGGTCCCCAGAGCCAGCACCTGTGCCACTGCCTCCAGTGCCACTTCCGCTGCCGCTACCTGGGCCCATGCTGCCATAATAACCAGACGGCTCCGCCCAGGCGAAACCAAGCGCAGGACAAGTCAAGGGAGTCGGGCAGCCCGTGACGGTTTCCGTGGTAAAGATGGTCGTGGTGCCCACAGTGCCATTATAGCGTGCGGCGCACGAACCCAAGCCCGAGCCTGCGCTCTGCCGGGCGCCGCCGCCTACGCCGACTCCAGCATCGGGCACGCCTGTGGCGCCTGACTCGCCGACAATGACGGTTGGAGTGAGAGCACACGTGAAGCAGAGCGAAGCGGAGACGGAGTTAGGATCGCCAGTACCGTACTGGAAGCCACTGTTGTAACTGCTCGAGCTCATGGGCGCGAATGTGGTGCTGAAGACGGTTACTGTGACGCCGGTAGAAGGCAAAGCTGAGGATACGAAGTCAGTATGGCTTGATTACGAGGGGCTTGGAATGGAACTCACATATAGTCACCGTAGAAGTAGGGGGTGATGCTCGATAATGAGGAAATTGCGGTCGCACTTGGTACCACGCCACCAGAACCAGAGGTTGGGACGCTCTGGATTGCTCCACCGTTGGAAGTTGATCCTATCTGCGCATTTCCCACGGTCGTAGAAGCTGTTGCCGCAGGGAAGGTGCCAGCAGGCTGGACGATGATTCCACCAATACTGTCTGCAGCTGGAACGGTTCCAGTGATCTGGCTAAACATGGTACAGTCGGTGCCAATGTAGTTGACACCCACACATCCTACGGTACCAGTACATAGGTTCAGACATGACTGGTAGTCCGGCTCCGTAGTAGGGCGCTTGGGAACAGGAACTTCACGCTTCTCAGCTAGACCAGGATTGATCTCTGCTCCAACGAATGCAGTGCCGGAATAGATCTGGTAAGCTGCACCGTTCGAAGTTGAGCACGTAATTTCTCCCTGGGGTCCGATACTGGCGGGGCATGCTGACGGGGTGTATGTTGGGTTGGGAGGAGCATAGCCGGAATACGAGAAACTACTGTAGCCGGAGAGAGTCGTGCTGGGAATCTTGCTTGAAGCAGAAGATACCACTGGGACGGGTACTGTCGAGGATACCGCTGCAGAAGATGGACCCACTGAAGACATTTGCGTCGACGGATGTATTGTAGAGATATCCGACGGCGTCATCGAGGTGTCGTAAGCGGCCAAGAAGGCGGAGATGGTCGTATCAGCTGCCGGTTGGTATTGGCCGGCGTATGATTTCAGATAACAGTACCCGTTCGCATATGTGAATCCACCGCAGCCTTGTGTACTGTGGCAAGCGCCGAAACAGCCCGTGTAATCTTTGGTCGGCGATATCACGGTGGAGATTGCTGGCGTGTTAGTATCAAAACCAACGTAGACGTTATACGTGACGCCGGATGGATCTGTAAACGTAGCTGCACTTGGAGCTGCAGCGCCACTGCTAGCGGTGCTGACTGGCAGCAATGAAGAGCTGGTCTTGACGGTGGTTGAACTGAGGCCCAAGCTAGAAAGGACTGCTTCGCTGGTCAATGAAGAGCTCCTGGCTGCCGAAGCAGTGCTTGTGGCTATGCTTGCTGTGTCTGAGAAACGTCTCAATGAGGATGTGGCAAGTGACTCGATGGAGAATAATGGAGGAGGTCCTATCTCTGCGGCCGTGCTCAGGGAGGAAGCAGTGGAGGAGCCTGAGGATGACTTGTCTGAAGAAGGTGTTGGGGAGCTGAAAGCAGTACCTGTAGAAGAGCGAATGGGTGCGTTTGTGGAAGTGCTAATTGTAGAATCTGCGGAGGTAACAAATGGAAACGACAACGAGTTGAACGCACCTTCCATACGAGAAGAGGTAGCCATACCAGAGGGTACTGGAACAGAGCTCACTGCAGACGTCAAGGTAGCCTCAGCACCAGAGTCGGTAGTACTGAGAGATCCCAATAAGGTAGAGAGTGTTGGCGCGCCCAGGGCTGTATCTGTATTCCACGGATAGCTCGATATCGGCGCAGTAGCCGAGACGGAGATATAAGCGTATGATGTGGACAACACCACAGTTCCAGTTGATGCGGCATCCCCCTGCATGATGGCTAGGACATAGTTGCTGGAGGCGCTCAAAGTGTTACCAACCGAATTCTTGAAATAACAGGTTCCGCTCGAGGTGCCGTCGAAAACGAAAACCACACAGCCCGGAGTAACGTCGCAAGTCGAAGCACAGCCACCAAAACCTCCGCCACTGACTGTGACACTGTCAAATGCAGGAACGTCGTTGTCCGCATTGCAGTATATCTGATACTTGATGTTGTCCTCTGAATTGTAGAACGTGTTGTTCGCCGAAGGGCAGGTGGAACCTGGAGGGCTTGTGGGCAAGTTTACCACGGTTGCTGTTGCAATGGCTGAGCGGCTGGCACCAAAAGTATGGCCGTCGTAGACAAAGACAGAGTCACCGCCCTTTGCGTAGCAAGTTCCCGCCCCGTTACCGCCAATATACGATACTCCTCCGCAGCTGGCGGTACCATCACAGAAATCAAGACACGCCTCAAAGCTGGCCACCGGTTGGATAGCAATGGCCTCGCCTCGCCAGTCGGAACCACAAGCAATGGTGTACACACCACCAAAGGCGTCCGTGTACTGGGTATTGTTGTAGGTTGGGCAAATGCCTGGCGAGCCAACAGGCGCCTCCGCCGAGGCCGTGCTGGCAGCCGAGGAAAGCGGACCAGTGTAAGGAATGGAACTTAGAGTTGTTGTAGTTCCTCCCATTCCCAGGTTGATTGAGTTCACGCTTGTTCCCTGTGGAATTGCTGAAGAGATCGATGCTGACGATGGCGCAGTAGATGGGGCTTGACCACCCTGAGGCATTTGGTAGACTTTGATGGAATTGATTTGCCAGTACGCCTCTGTAAGGCTTTCAGGGTGACTACCCACAAAATCCACGCAGGAGTTGAATGGGTCTGAGGGATTGGTTGTTGGACACTGACTGGTTGGGTACGCGTTTCCAGCCCATGCACCGCAGAAATCGGTATTGATGACGATGCTGTGGTTCGAGAAATGCGAGTCGATGTCGCAAGAGCCTTGGGCGTTAGCGATGGGCAATCCGAACTTGGATGGATCTGGGACTCCAGCGAGTATACTCTCCGGGATTGCGTTTCTTGCAAAGAACCACGTCTTGATCGCTTGAGACGTCCATTCGGTCACATATAGACCGCCGCCGATATTATTCAAACCGGCGCCGTAGGTTTGGGGATTGTTCGCCGTACTGCCACAGCCCGAATTGCCGTTTGCGTTACTGTCACAATTGTTCGTCTCGAAAGTACCCGTCTGTCCAGTGCCGGCGATGGTGCAGTTCGGAGAGGAGTGCAAACTAATTGTGTTTTCCGTGTTCAGATTGACGCCCTCAATGATGTCTAGTAGCTGTCAGTCCACCCCGAACGCCCTCCACCAGGCTTCGCTTACCGATCTCTCCAGTGTAAGGCCAGTTGGGCCCTAGAAGCCAGTAAGCGGGCCATGTGCCACATCCGAATGGCATGTGAGACAGATCAAGGATGAACAAGCCATGAGTGTAGGTATTGTCGCTGTAGATGCGAACAGCAGGTCGGCCAGGCCCTCCGTTAGGCCACTGGTTTGTGTGGTCTACGTCTATTATCACGTAATCGTCATTGGTGACAGCGAGGCTGTTCTGTAGAGCCACTGTTCTGTTGACGTATCTGGCCTTCTGTCAGCACATCTATATGTATCAGATAGCATGGCTGCAACACTTACTGCACGTGTCCATAAGTTGGGTCGTAGGACTGTAAGCTCTGTGAGCATGTATACGTCAAGCTTCGACAGGATGGCCGCGCACATCATAGAATTGGAACTTATCGAAGAACGTGGACGGTTGATAGTCATCCACGAGTGCATAAGTGCTAGAGCCAGGCGCACCTCCACCGAGAAAGAATGTGCCCCCAAGAGCGCCTTGAGCAGAAGCGAAAGAAACAGAAGATAGAAGAGCAGCAATGCCGTGCCTAGCGGCGAGCGGTAGAGATAACATCATTAGAAGCGCGTTGCGTTGGGACAAGCGACACCACGAAGACGATCGCTTAAAGGGAATCAAGAGCTTACCTGGTCTGACATGTAACTTGTTGACGCTACGCGCTGTGTACATTCCGATACCTAGCCTGGATTCATTGGCCGCAATATCGGGTTCATTCCATCCAGAATGCAAGGTACTTAAAGCCAAGACTGCTGGTACGCCAGGAAATTGCTACGTTGGGGAAGAAGCAGTTTGGACAATCAGTAGTAATTCTTGCCGTGGTAGCGGGCTGCATACAGCGCCTTGAGAGAAAACCTGTTAATGCTGGCATATCCAGAAGGAGTAGAGAACCATAGTTCGTACCAATGTTATCTCGATTGATACTACTGCATAGGTGTCAGATTAGGTATATAGCATCATGACTGTTTTGGATATCGTTGCTTCGTAACGCATTGTAGCTCTTCCCTAACTTAAAGCTCGTCCCGCTTGCTGAACTTGGGCTTGGCATCATCGTCAAACACCTTCTTCTTGGGGTTGACAGGCCTATCACCCCTTTCTTGCAAAACGGTGCCATCGCCTCGGACGATTGGCTGGGCCACTTTCGGCTCACCACCACCCTGTTGCGGCTGCTCGTTCGCCTTCGGTTCTTGCACTGGTTGACTTGTCTGCTCGTTCGGCACCTGCTGTGCCTGTTGTCTGCTAGCTTCGGCCATTTGTCCGATTTTTGAGACAAGCTGCCTGCTGTGCTTGGGTCGACCCGTTCTCCTTCAGGCCCTATCTTGGCACCTGCACCACCGCCACCGGCTGGTATGGCAGGTCCGTTCCTTGATCGTGGCCCGGAGCGAATCTGGGAATCCCTCCGGTTGCGCTGGGTTTGACGCGTAAAGGCGGTCTGGACGTAGTCGTCTGACGTAACGCTGGTTGACTGGTTGTAGAAGCTGCTGAACGGCCAATAATGCCGAAGGCTCCGAATATGAAGGAGAACGGTTTGATGACCAGAAGGTTCCAGAAGAAGCGGAATGGACTAAGAACAAAGTACTTGGTGGGCAGCCAGAGAAACCACCAAAGGGGTCCGTAGAGTAAGCGGCGAAAAAGAGCCAACAGATAGTTACTATAAGGATGTATAATGCTGTCTCAAGATACCAGGTATCACTCTTCTGGCTCTTGACGAGAGTACGGATCAGGCCTTTGGAGTTGTCAAGAAGAGTTCCTAGGTTGCTGTATCGTTCACCTAGCTCGTTAAGCTCGGCAGTTGACTGATCAAGTGTCTCTTGAGCAAACCGTGAGCGCGATAGTTCCGAAGCTAGAAGGTCGTGTGTTCGTCTTAATGCAGCTGTCACGTCGCTGGATGCGTTGACCAGAAGCTCATCTGCGGTGAGTTGCTTGTTTTGATGCTGACGACGTCCGGCGAAGAGATCTGGTGTGGATCTTCCAGACGTATCTTCACTGCCTTGCTGAATAGTAGTGAACAGCAACTCGCGTTCTTTCTGTTTCGCAGCCTCTGAAGCTCTCTTGGCGGTTAGTTGTGCTCTCCGGAACTGACTACGAGCGCTGCATGACGAGTTAGCATGCTTCTAGCCATTGTCTTTATTTACAACATACTGTTTCAGATCTTCTCCCAAGCGTGCAATTTGTGCAGCCAATTGAGTCCTTTCCAAATCCCGTTCGATATCCTTTCGTCGAGAAGTTCCTCTGAGGGTGGTAAAATCCTCAACCTCTTGTTTAAGTATTTCGAGAGTCTCGTCGTGCTGTCGCAAGCTGTCCTGGATATCCTGAGAGAGCTCGACTCTGACGTCTCCGTCTCCTTCAAGTGGTGTAGAGCCGGGCTGGAAAGTGAGCTTGGCCAACCGGCTGATGAGCTGGAATGTGGTTTTGAGAGAGTCTGACAGTGCCGTTACGCGGGAGGAGATGTTCTGTGTAGACATCGTACAGAGTTGTAGGAAGGTGCTGTTTTGGAACTTTGGAACACGACAGCGTCATTTGGATGCGGCTCAAGGATCTTATCTTATCATTAAATCAGAGTGCATCTCTATGTTCCCTTAGCCGTTCGGATGGGCATATCACTTTCATAAGCTTATAGTGCGTTATCTGAGTTACAAAACTCGTTAAAGAACAACATATTATTCACTCCTCGGAACTGCAGGACTCAATTCCCGAACATTCAACGCCTCGCATCCAACTCGTACATACTACCGCCGCGATGATCACCCGATTCCTCACCTCCGTAACAACCTCCTTCTCGCCCTTCAACCCCAAGTCCGGCAAGACAGCACGCAACTTCCTCGCCCTGCTGCCACCGAATGCGCGCCAAAACATGAAAATCGATGTGAAAATGCTGCCCAAATCTGGCGCAGCACAACCCAGCCTGCTGGCCTTGAAGTTCAGTACGTCGATTCTTCTGCTCGCATCGCATGAAAGTATTGGATAGTGCTTATGATTGGTTTGCAGAGGATGGCAAGGAGATGAACCTGGACCTGGAGAAGCTGAAGATTAAGGATGTCATGGAAGAAGTGGATAGGCACTCGCGCATGCTGAGCAGGCAAGAGGAACTGGCTGGCTAGGCGATGAAACGGACGGTGGAACAGAGATCGTACTGTGGGTGCGTTGCTGGTGCGTATTGTAACAAAAGAGCTGGGTTCAGCGAGGCGTTCTCGGTTTAAGGTCAGATCCCCCATACCCAAGGTCTTCCGCGATCGTACATTTTGGGAAGCAAATGCAGACCGACGAAGGACAGGGAAGCAATCTCATGTATAAG
The DNA here is from genome assembly GCA_030247885.1 of Taxawa tesnikishii (nom. ined.). Taxonomy (NCBI): domain Eukaryota; kingdom Fungi; phylum Ascomycota; class Dothideomycetes; order Dothideales; species Taxawa tesnikishii (nom. ined.). The sequence goes on along the minus strand of JAPDRO010000009.1, from coordinate 835,855 downwards.
ACAAGGTCATGAATCAATATCGCATTCGTACACAAAGACAACCTTCTCGAATGAGGACGCGTCTGCAATACCGGCTTTGCAATGATTACCAGTCGTCTGTTGGCTAATACATCTGATAACAACCCAGAAGCATCTGGTTGCTGTCCGCCAAGCATTACGGACAGGCTATTGTTGGTCAGCTTTACCTCAAAGCCAGTTTCCCAAACTAACAGGTTACTATCACTAGTCTCAAGCATTTTTCACGGAGACGGACCATCTTGAGAGCGCAAGTACGTTCGCTAAAAGCGCGGCCAGCATCACAAGGAGCACAGGAATGCTCTTCACCTCAAAAAACCATACATATACAGATATTTCAGTGTTGGCATTGCCTTGCAGCGGCATCTTTTCATGTTGCTATTTGGCTTTTGAGTGCGCAAAACTAATCATCGTTTTAGACGCCTCTATGGTGAACCCTGGGGATTCTGGTCACCCGTGGAATTGTTGATCACATCCCGTGTAAGCACGCCGAACTTCTAGACAGACGCGCCAGAGATGAAGAACCACTTGTCGATGGATGGATCGATTGGCGCTGGGGCCTTGTCCTCACCCTTAGGAATGTTGAGCTCGTTGGGGTTCTTCCTGTCTGGGGAGTGTGGGACGGTGGTGTTGACACTATTTCCATCAATACGCAGTCCAATGTAAAAACCTTGTTCATGCACATACAGAGAGATATCGCCCCTGTTGGTCTTGCCAGTAATGAGCTTCTCCCAGGCCTCAGCGCACTCACGGACAACGTCCATGGCGTACTTCTTGTTCTTGCACTCGCCAGAGAAGGCAAACTGGTTCTCAGGCTTTCCGTCGGGGATCTTGTAGATACGGAACCATTCGTTGGTAGCACGGAGAAGGCCAGGAAGGTGACGCTCAACATCCTCAATGTCGTTGAGCTTAGGGGCAAGAGGGTCGTTGATATCAATGACGATGACCTTCCAGTCGGTCTCCTCCTCATCGAGCAGAGCCATCACACCAAGAACCTTGACCTGCTTGACCTGACCGGGATAGCCAACAAGCTCACCGATTTCACAGACATCGAGCGGGTCGTTGTCACCCTTGGCCTTGGTCTCGGGGTGGACAACGTTGGGGTCTTCCCAGGTCTGCACCGGTTGTTAATTCCATACTCCTCTTTCAATTGCTTGTGACCATCGCGTACCTGGGGGAAGGCACCGTAGTTCCAGAGGTAACCCTTGTGGGGGAAGCAGTTACGGACGAAACGGAGCTTGCCCTTCTTGGTGTCCTGCTTGATAGGGTTTAAGGTCTCCTCTTTGGAGAGCTGGAGTGTAGCGAGTTAGCCATTGTGCCCACATCTCGATGCATTGCTCTTGCTGAACCCAATGGCACTCCGTATTGTGCATTGAGGGGCAGTTGGGAGACGACGAACCTCCTGCTTGGCGTTGGTCCAGCGGGGAATCTCAACAACCATGTTGAGGATTGTCTGCTGCTCGTTGGCGTACAGAGGGATGTCGTGGAATGGAGAGACCGGAACGCCATCTTTCTCGATGAAGATGCGGTATTCAAGAGTGTGAGGAGCGCCGACCTTGCGGACGGAGTACTGGGAGGGGGCCTTGCTGTGGTAGCCCTTCTCGGACACTGGGAGGGGAGCGGAGGAGGTCATGTTGTCGTTGTTGATGTTTGATGTGGAGGAAACAGAGAGATGTCTGGCGAACTGAGCGGTGCGGGATTGAATTTTGTTGATGTCGGCGGCCAATCCCGCGTTGTTGGTGGGGTCAGGATTGGTGGGAGGGCGATGACGAGCCAGCGTTGAAAGAATAGCTTTAGACCGCCTTGGAGTGGCGACCTGCAGGCGCAAACTGCGTGAAAGGGGGCGTGCGACGGTGTGGAAACGCTGGGAAAACATGCAGAGAACGACAATGGCTACCCTTTAACACTGATTCTCCAGAACTGGACGCTTATCCGAGCTTGTGAGGACCTCGGGAGGCTCCTTTTCACGTGAGGTGAGGTCAGATACAGCAGTGCATTGGCCCAAAGCGAAGGGCCGACAACGGCAGTTACCGAGGTCCTCCTGACAATTACAAGTTCAAAATCGTGGTATCACTTATCAACACACAAGTCAGAAAACTCCTTTGAAAGCACTATGGCAAAACGCAGCCTCTGGTGAGAAATCGTCTTTGTCCGTCAATACAGCTTGTTTGGCCGCCAAAACCCCGCCAGTCCATCAGGCTCTTCTTCAACCATTTCCGGTCCTTGAACAAAGTTAGGTTCCTCCAGGTCATAAGAGGAATCCTCCTGTATACCCTCTTCGTTGTAAGCCATGTCGACGTATGATTGATCATACCGTGCGGGGTGGTTTAAAGGTTCTTCTTGCCAGGCTTGCTCTTTCTCAAGAACTATTTCTTCCGTCGGGACCGTATCGTTAACAGGAGGCTCTTCATAGATACTATCAAGTGCCGCTCCTTGGTAGTCATCGTATTCTACCGGTGCAGTCTGGTCGTACGACACGCTGGGCTGCGTGTCGTGGATCAGATCCTGCCAGTGCACCCTTTGCCCATACGGACGCCTATCGTCGTAGTCAGATCCTACCCAGGCCGTCTGATCCGGAACAGGTTCAACGGTCTCGGACAGTCTTCGTTGCTGCCACGTTGGGTCCGGCAGCATTTGCGGCATCTCGATCGGCGATTTGCTCATTACAGCCGCGGCGCATCTGTAGAGCAGTTTCCCCATAGGCGAAGAAGATGTCTTTGGGTCAAGGTTTTCCCTCTGATTGTTGGGTATAGGTGGTTGACCATTGCCATCGTTCCATTGCGACGCTGGTCTTGCTGGCGGTGGTTGTCGCGATTGTGGGCGCTCAGTACCGGGAAGCCTGGATGGAAGTGGTCCTTTCCTTTCCTGTTCCGCTGCGTCCACATGTCCTGGTGATATGCTTGGCGACTTCGAGCGTGCTTGGCGCGGCATTTCGTCAACCGTCCAGTCCATGTGCTCCACGGGAACCACTGTGCTCTTTACTCTTACGTGGCTTGCTTCAGAAACTCTCTGAGGGTGACGGCTGGTTTCGATGGCTGTTGGCTGAGGTCTCCTTGCAGTAGGTCGAGAATGCAAAGACGACGCTACTGAGATGGTCCGACGATGTGGTAGGCCTTCTCGTACGTTTCCAGGATGTTCAGTACTGACCGTAGCGTTACGGAACAGCTTGGAGCTTGATGGAACTGCATGTATGGACCCCGACCGGGAGAGAAGGCTTGTACCATGCGGACGTATGCCTCGGCTTCCGAATCCCAGGAACGGTTTCCCTGGCAGATCAACGATCGACTCTACGGACTCCTGCCCATACCGCTGGCCTAAGTGTTCGCGTCCTGAAGGAAGGCTAGAGGGTCTCGATGTTTTCTTTGCTGGTTGGGATCCATCGTCATTCGGTTCGGTGGTTTTCTTCCTCGTTCCAAAATATGCAGATATCTCTTCTTCCTGCGCAATCTTGCGATCCTTCCTGTTCTTTTTCTTCTTCGACGCCTGCTCGTCTTTTTCTGGTTCTGCCGTAGGCCTGTCCCTTTTCTGCAAGAAGTTCATCTCAGAGAACACTAGATCTGGCACTGCAAGCATATCAGTATTTGGACCACCAATCTTCAAGACTGGGAATCTCTTACGTCCTTGACCTCTTACAGGCACTGAGGCATGTCCTTTCTTGAAGATACCGATGCTGTCCTTTGGATTAAGCTACGACATGTCAGCGAAGCCTTCTGCACCGAAGACGTTGTGATGAGCTCATACGGTCAATCGGTTCTTTGACACATTCTTCGCGTGGTAGTTTCGGACAAGGCCTGCGGTTGGATTGCTTCCGCGTCTCTTGGTTGACTTGCGCTTCCGCTTTTTCGGTTCATCTTCCTTATGATTCTTACGCTTCTGTCGTTTGCTCTTCGGCTCATACTTATCTGCTTTAGTCCTGTGCCGTGGTCGTCTCTCATACGTTTTCCCTGTGGTTCATGTTCAGATTCAGAGACGGTCATTGATTGCGACGTGCTGTACGACAAGCCCGATGATGTCGCCTCCTCAGGAGAAGGTTCCCTTGCCTTCCGTTTCCTGCTTTGATGCGCATGCGGAGGTATCTGAGCCATCTCCATAATGGAGCTGTCTGTTGAGTCGCGCTTGTGCTTGCGCTTGTGGACGGTCCGTCGCTTGGGTGTTGCCGCATCCCGGTCTGCATATGAGAAGGCAGGGAAATTGGCTGGTGCAGGTACAGATGGTTGCGCAGTACCAGCGGTCTCCTGTAACCATTGATGAATGTCCATTTCTGCGATGGCATTGTTTTGGGTTGTGGGAGAATAGGAAGTTCCATCAACCGCGACGAAGCTTTGGATTCGGGTTGCTCTTCCCAAAAATGGAAAGATAAACATCACAACGTCACAGCCGCCAGTGGGTACCTCAACACCTCTCCAGTTCTGACAGCGTGTGTCAACATCATCGCCATGGACTGAGCGCGTTGCAACCTGCGACCGATACAGTGATGCTGTACAATATGGATTGGACATGCTCTTGCGACAAGATTCGAAGGCCGTGAACACATCATCATCCCGTCGACATGATAGAAGAATGCGAGTGCATAATACGCGCTTCGGACAAACACGATAATCCTGTTGCCATCGCATCACTGAAGCCATTCTCCGTCTTCATGGACCGAGTGACTTGGAGTAGCACACTTCGACATGGTAAAGCAGGTGAAGGGTTGATGGCATGAACGTAACGTTGCCAAAGCATCGTCAACAAAGATGGTAGAGATCCAGAGGAGGAAGGAGAGAAAGACGTGGCTGCTGAGCCTGTTTGGTGAAACGAGTTCTTCCGTCTAGATTGCACCAGCTCCATCGGGGTGTACGGTAGTCCAACTGGTGATAATTTGACATGGGATTGGAAGTGACAGTAGCAGATGGAACTCCCTCCGAGTACCATGCAACGATGCATGTGATTCACCTTGCATGGTGCATACAGCAGTAAACAGGCAGGTATAGCTCGCTTTCGGTCAGTTGCATGCGACCGGTGTGCTGTATCACCTATAGCGGAAGCATATACCCGTCTTGGCAGTGGTTGGTGTCTTTGGGATCGTGCGAACAACACGTCGCTTAGATTCGACTCAATTTGTTGTCATTGTGCCTCGTATCGCACGCGATGTATATACACACATAGATACATACGACGAGCAGATGAAATGAAGAGGTGTGAAGATTGCCTTTCTTGCCGATCAGGAGCCGTTCCCTTCGCCCCACACTCCCGGTTCTGGTTGTTCTCGTTCTCCAGCACGACTCAGCGATTTTTCCAGCTCGGCGGTCGACCCGAGGCAAGAGCTGAGGGATTGCTGAACGATTGGCACGAGCGCGCGCGCATCAACATCGGTCATTTAATATGCCAACATCCAAAACAGATGTTGTCGACACCGCTCCGCTTCGCGTCTGTACCGGCAGAAAGCGCTGCAACGGACACTCTTTCTTGCAGTGAGGAGACAGCCACTCGGCCACCTTTACCTCAAGCCGCGCTAGCTCCAATCGGGACTTGCATGGGTGCCGAGCGCGCATTTTGCTGAGGATTGTATCATGATCATGGATGATGAATCGTGGATCGCAAAGCAGGATGGGCTCGCGCACATGCGTCAAGAGGCAGCCCTAGCCTAGCTGCCGGCTGGCCTAGGGAAGGGGAGCTTGACAGGTCGCACCATGATTGGCCTTTGTATATTGGCCGGCAAAGTGGACCGCATGACGGATTGGACACGAGACGACTGCAATGGGGCAGCCTGCCGTGGGGAGACGCCCCATCTAACTCACTCAAGGTACTCAGCTCAACCGCTCTAGACTCTTGGGGCGCTGGTAGCATTGCGCGACTACAGTCTCTGGCCCTGCTCGCATACCTAAACCCACAATGGCTGCAGCCCATTGCTCAGTTATCGGATAAGTACCCGTCGGCGGCTGACAACTTTGTGATGGAGCGCCCGTTAGCACCTGCCTTTCGCTTCTCTGGTCGAGCAGTCGCTGTTAGCGCGTTTCTGCCTGCAGGAGGGGTAAGGTGACCGCAAACCTCTCTGTCGCATCTTTTCTTTCGCATCCGCTTCGAGCTTCTGCATAACTCGGCTGCGATCTTTTGACACACCATCTGCCAGACGATCTTCCAAGGGCTGAGGTGTACTACTCCTCTCTGAGCACGCAGCGCAAACCACAAACAGACAGCAGACCGCTTCATCCATCGGCGCATCACTGTAAGCCATCCCACTCCATTCCGTGACTGTTCCGCGACGTGTCACACTTTACCCTTCAATGACACAACCGTCTCTGTGAGCACCTTGCAGTTCAGTCTTCTGTCAATCCTTCACTATCGCGCTTCACTCTCGCTCCCAAGACACCCAAGCGCTATACTGCTCAGCGATCAAACCTGGAGCGATCACGGGGCTGCGGATTGTTTCGCCGCCTTTCCTTTTGTTGAATCATCAATCCGTTCGATCTTCTTTGTCTCAACTACTCTAAGGAATTTGCAACAACAGCAGCAACAACTCCACGACTATACCGAGATCCTGAAGATAACACCAACTAACCAGACCACCAGACAATCCGAACACTTTAGGCAACCGCTACAATGTCGAAGCTCTTCATCGGGTGAGCTTTGCTGGAATTTCACCGAAAACTCTCTGCTGACCCAGTGCAGTGGCCTGGCATGGCACACCGACGATACAACCCTCAGACAAAAGTTTGAGGAGTTCGGTACAGTTGAGGAAGCGGTACGCGGTCACTATCACTTCAGTTTCCGAATCGAGTTCTGACACTTGCAAGATCGTGGTTAAGGACCGCGATACCGGCCGCAGCCGTGGATTCGGTTTCGTCCGCTACGCCTCTGAGACTGATGCCGACAAGGCCATCCAGGAGATGAACAACGTCGAGTGAGTGCCCAACCGCTAGTGCGACAGGTTTGCCAGAGCCAGCTGCGTCTTCCTCACTGAAGAACATGCATTCGGCTGACCATCATAGATTCGACGGCCGCACCATCCGCGTGGACAAGGCTTCCGAGCGCACCGGTGGTGGTGGAGGTGGTGGCTACCAGGGCCGTGGCGGTAAGCTGCTAGCTGCGCTCATAATTCGTGCTGGATGTTGAACTCGTAAACAGGTTACAATGCGCCTCGCGGCGGTGGAGGCGGAGGCGGATACTCCGGCGGAGGCTACAGCGGCGGCGGCGGCGGCGGATACGGTAAGTAGCTCTGTGAAGTTGATCTGCTGATTTAGCTAACAAGGCATCCGCAGGTGGAGGAGGCTATGGTGGCCAGAGTGGCGGTAAGTCTGGCTTGGTATCAATCTAGCTGCGGCAGTGACTTACATTCTTCAGGCTATGGCGGATCCGGCGGCGGATCTGGCGGCGGAAACTGGCGCAGCGGAGGTGGAGGAGGAGGCGGTTACGGTGGCCAGCAGGGCGGCGGCTACGGCGGCGGCGGCTACCAACAGCAGCCTCAGCAAGGAGGTGGCTACTAAGCTCACACCGAACACGACTCATCCCAAGCGTCTCCAGGGCGGTCTGCCTGTACTTGGATGAACTGATGCGTTGCGAAAAGTTGTTTGTCCCGAAAGAGCCTGGAGAGATAGAGGAGGGACATACATGATCTCACCAACTTATCCTGGATGGCTCTGGCACCTGCTCTGCTTTGTTTTGTTGTCTTTTTGGGATCGACATCATATTTGATGATACCACTATGCAGCATCTCTACATAGCTGCGGTGCAACTGCATTGCTGACCGATATCCTACTCATTTACTCTACAGTGTCTACAAATAATGCCAAGTTTGACGAAGTGAAGTTGGGTTAAGCTGATACATGATGACTGACGCAAAGACTCTGCGAGGAGAAAGAAATAAAACAGCATCCTTCCACTCCCGTGTCTTTACCAGATAGTCGGAAACCGCTCCAACAGGGTCTTGGGACTAGCTGTTTCTGCTCTAGTGCGTGGAACCCCAGACTGTATCGGATAAGCTACAGATCGCTCTTGTGATTTTTTCGAACGAGAGCCGCAAAACGATCAGCTTCCTCACTACCACCTCCGCAACACAATGGCGACCGCGCCTGTTACGGTGCCTCTGCGGTTTGACGGGTCCACTCAGATGACATCTCGCCTTGTTCTGGCAACCCTCACCGGCCGCTCTATCCGTATTTCAAACATTCGCGCCTCGTCCCACACCAATCCCGGTCTCGCCCCTCATGAAGTGTCTTTCCTCCGCCTTCTCGACTCCCTCACAAACGGCTCTGCTATCGAGTTTTCTATGACTGGTACGACGCTGGTATATCGACCGGGCCTCATCGTTGGCAGCGCTGCAGGTTACGGAGCCAGTGGCGGCGTTATACGACATGAGCTTCCGAAAGAGTGCGTGCGGGGAGTTAGCTGGTTTCTGATACCTCTGTGTATGCTTGCACCCTTTGCGAAAGCACAAATTAGGGTTCTCTTCACTGGTCCCGGAGTCATCACGAGCGCAACGGACAGAGGAGACGTGAGCGTGGATACAGTACGCACGGCTATTCTGCCGCTCTACAAGCACTTCGGTATAGAGAACAACATTGAGCTGCGTGTGAACAAGCGGTCCAACCCTGGTCCTGGAGGAAGAGGCGGTGGTGGTGAAGTTGAACTGGTATTCGGACACCAAGTACGTTTGCCCAAAACGATACATCTGCTCAATCCCGGAAGAGTGAAGAGGATCAGAGGTGTTGCATATGCGACTGGTGTGGCTGGTGCGAACAATGCGCGGATGATCGAGACGGCAAGAGGGGTGTTGAACCAACTCGTTGCGGACACATATATTTTCTCGGACATCTCTTCTGCGCCTCTGGTAGCTTGGCCGGAGAAGAACAATCCGGCTGCGAAAAGAAAGATCGGTGTTGGCTTTGGTCTAAGCCTTGTTGCAGAGTCGAATACAGGAGCGCTTTACTCTGCAGATCTGGCGAGCCCTCCTTCTGGCGGCGAGGCGGCCGAGGACATCGGAAGGTATTGTGCTTATCAACTGCTGGAGACCATTTCCCAAGCTGGACATGCTTCCAGGGTGGCAGCACCGACTATGTTAACGCTCATGGCTATGGGCAGCGAGGATGTTGGGCGGTTGGTACTGGGCAAGGAAGTGCTAGGAACAGAAGAGGTTGTGCAATTGGCACGGGACTTGAGGACTTTCGGAATGAGCGGCTGGGGTCTTAGAGATGGCGACAACGAACAAGAGGTCGTTGTCAGTATCGTGGGAAGAGGCGTTGGAAACGTGGGACGGAAGATTGCATAAACGGAAAGCTGCACTGCATGGCGCGTTTGGACCTATGATTAATGATACCCTGTACAGCAAGCAAACGGCAAATGGTTAGATACGTGATCCTACAAGTCCAGTTGTTCTAGAGTCTTAGCGAATGTGATGCAATATCATAGGCAAAAAGTATACAAATTACTTTCGCGAACTGAATAGAGGCCTGTACGACGCGCCAAGCGCGGCGCGTCTTCCTCCGCCATCTTCACGCGAGCGCATGCGGCTTTGTTCTTTCATTACACTCGAGCGCATGTCGACATGCCACTACTTTCCAGAAGTGCCCGTCCGTTATTGAAACAAGTCGACAACAAGCAGCACGCTAAAGAGGACGACCATGAGGAAAACTCATCACCTCTTTCATCTGCGCGGTCTTTGAGTCCACCGAAGCGCAAACCCCAGCCAGATGAGGACATCGAAAGAGAACCGGACTCGAGCAGCGAAGAGGAAGAGCCTGACAAGACACAATGGCATGCAAATCGGGGAAACCAGCTGTTCGCCGTCCCCAAGGGGGATATCTAGGCAACATACACAGCAATGGCCATGAGGCAGGGAAGAGCACAGCTGCGCAAGAGAGCTCCGCACTATCCGGACAAGACACAGCGCGAAGCCAGGACGATGCGAGAATGGATGCGATGACACAAAGTTCCCAAGCGTCAAATTCGGGCGGCAAGCGGAAGTACGGGAGAACTGGTAGCACTGGCTATGGGAAAAGCGTGAAGAAACAGAGGACTGAAAGCGATTCGAAGTCAGGTCAGCATGTGCGCTTCTTGCAGACTGTCTTGTTCGCCTTGTTGAATTCATGTAGGGTTCAAGAAGCCGCCACAGGCTTCTGCATCACCCAAGAAAGGAGCGCCAAAGTTCAAAGCACCCCAAGGTGTCTCCTCTGCACATGGTTTCCGGGCTACGGCGGACAGCTCGTCACAGACTGAACCTTCTTCGCAAAAGGCTTTGGCTTTTGAACTGCCTAGAGGAATGGAGTTCGGTCTCGAAGACGAAGATAAGAAGGCTCTGGATGCTACGGAGGCCAACCAGCTGGGACCGTCGTCTCCGTTATCAAGTGTTCTTTCAGATATCCCAGAAGACTTGCCTCTGGATGGCGATGACGAAGTCGAGGAGCTTGATCTGCCGGAACCTGGCCGATACATTTCTGCCGTTGAATGTCCCATGTGTGGCAACCGAGTGGAGTCCTCCTTTAAAGAGGAATTCGAAATCGAGCACTGCCGGGGCAAGCGCATGACGTACAAGCAGCAGAAGCAGTTTTGCAAAGCGCACAAAGACCGTTCGGCGCAGCAACTATGGGACGAAAGAGGATACCCAAGGATCGATTGGGATAGTCTTGAACATCGCCTCAAGCGGCACCAAGCGCAGATTCGCGATATTTTGAATGGCACACGGAAGAGTTATTACCGGAATCAGTTGGAAGAACGTGTTCGTAGCGGGAACGCGAAAACCGCTGGAAAGGCCTTCCAGAGTGAACCAGCGAAAGGCAGTAATGCAGGGTACTACGGAAGCAAAGGAGAGAAGTTCATGTAGGTTCTCTTATTACTGCTGAGATTGGCAATAGCTAACGTGCTTTCAGGGGTGATTTCATTCTGAGAGCATTTACCAGGGATATAAGGCTGTACGCCGCCAACAACAAGCTCTTAGCATCCGTTGGCACGGAAGGTGGTATATCAGGATTTGTCCAGACGGTACTGGTACCTGAGCTTGCTGTGGCCTTGATCATGGAAGACATGGACGCCAAGGAGAGAGAGGCCAGGGAGATCCTGAACGAAAGCGGCTTGGCCGGAGCACTCTTGAACGAAGAAGAACACCAAAAGGTCGCTCATGTGGCGCGCGAAGGATCTCCGGTGTTTGATTTTGACGAAATCGGTGGGACGGCGCCTGAAGACATTGAAGGTCTCGACACGTCGGCTCGGCTTCGATGACGTTGCGCGAACGAGCGTCTGTGGATGTACGCTCGTTTGCGCATCTGATGTCTGGGATGCTGTACAAAAGCTTCGTGTGACTGCACACACATCGCTTGCGGCTCGGGAGCTTGCTGTCAGAGCATAACTCATTTACGGAGTACTCTTGCTCAGCTACCTTGAATGTCATGAACAGAGAGATCTTGGCATATCAGCTTCCATCAACGCCGCGGCTGAAGAGCTTTCAAGAATTATAGTCGATAGTACAGAAAATTCTCTCTCCCCAAGTATCTTCTTCGCCTCTTACGATCCTCCCGGCGCTTGATTCCCGAGTTCGGTCCAGGCGTCTACCTGACCCTGTTCTGCCACGCCATGCCGAAGTTGAATAGTCCGTAAGCAGCCAGCAAGCTCAAGCCAATCGGCAGAGGCTTTCCGCTCCTGATGGCGCGCGGCACACTGCTTCCTGCGAGCACGACACTGGCCAGCAGCCCCAGCTCCACGCCGTACGGCTGCCTGTTTGCGATCCTGTAGCCACCAAGAGCGTAGAGTGCGCCAACGGTGCAACCGGCTGCGATCGAGGGAACGGATCCGGTGCGAGCGTATCCCATGGTGCCGCCGCCGGCGGTCAAGGAGGCGAGGACGTAGGCAATGGTGCTGTATGTTGTTAGACGGTGGTCAGGTGGGCGGAGGATCTGGCTGAGTCGCTTACGAGAGAGACTGTGAGCGTTAGCATATTGTCCAGAGGAATTAATCAAGGGGAATACCATCGTATACGGGGGTAGTTGCTTTGCTTTTCACTTGAGACTGATACAGTTGTCTAACGGTGATGGTGCGGTATATGGAGCTGACGGACGAAGTGTGGGGAGGGAGAGCAGGGATGTGGCTCTTAATCCTCAGCCCCTTAGCCCACTCAGAGGCTCTCCTTCTTCCACCGTCAATCCCGACATCAGTCTCTCGATCTACGCAACGCACATCACGATGCTCGGTCTGCACGAACGACACCATGCAAAGCAACGTACGCCGGATGCCGGATGTCAAGCCTTGCTTCAGAAGCACGAAGGGTTGACCAAACCTGCCTACGCCACCACCGACGTGTGTGAAGATTGTGCCACTATCTGAGTTCCTCCAAAAGTTATCCAAAAATTTGTTACCAAGGACGTATGCAATGTACCTGGTGAGGGGTGAGTAATGCAGCCAGGCTGTGAACAAGGTAGGGATACATGCGAAATGGGCGAGGACGAAGATGGTGAACGCGAAGTCACGATCGACTCGACGTTTTGTCCAGTTCTGGCGTTCGAAAATACCTTGGAAGACAAGCTGATTACGAGTTTCGTCGAACGGCTAAGATGTGTTGGTCCTGAGAATTTACGAAGACGAACCCCGTTGTCCCTCTGGCATTGTAAGACGATGGGCTGTTTGACGCAGTACTTGCCAAACAGGCTCATACGAGTGAGTCTACGGATCAGGAGGAAGCGGCGGTTGCTACGCATTGGTGAATGATCGAGCGCTCGAGATACACGCGGCGATAATCTTATCCAGCAGCATCTACAACAACATACTGCTATGCAGAACGGAGCTCATGATTCGAACGACACACAAGCATCGCCAACAAAAAACCACGCTTCGCCTTTTGCTGGTCTTAACTCACACAAGCACAACCAGCATGTGACCTCCGGTTCCGACATGCTTAGGGACTAAGAGAAGACCGTCACAACAAGGAAACAAGACTTGATTCCGATAAGTATCAGTACAAAAGAAATTCATGCTTTGTATCTAGCTCTATCAGAAGCGCTGAGCAGCGATTCTCCGATGCCCACCCAGCTGTAATAGTAGAGTTATCGGGCTCATTTCGCCCATGCAGCAGCAGCAGCAGCAGCAGCGTGTGCAATGATTCCCACCCCTTTGACGCCAATTCTATGCACACAGATGCCAACCCGATCCCCACCGATCATCACATATTTACACAAAGTAGTAGTGTTTTACAGAGACACGTTTGACTTACTCCTTCTTCTTGTCCTCCGCAGGCTTGGGCGCGTCCTCGGTTGCTTCGTTATCGAGTCTGACCTCCTTTGCGTCAACCTCCTCACCCTCCTTCTTCTTAGCCTGGGCGTCAGCATCGTTTTCCTTCTTCAGCGTCTCATCCTGACGACCCTCGGTCTCCGCCTCATCGATGTTCTCGCGATCATCAATTCGGGCTTCCTTGCCTCCCTCCTTCTGCTTCTCGCTCTGCTCATTCTCCTCCTCAATGAGCTCCTGCTGCTCACGCAGCACCTCGAGACGCTGCTTGTTGGTCGCCGCGCCCTCGGCCGTGTGCACCTCGAGCTCGATCTCATGGAACAGCTCCTCGGGAATGGAGGACAGCACGGCTTGCAGGGCGTCGATTTGCGTGTCGTAGTCTTGCTCCTTGCCTTGCGCGTACATGAAAGCATTGCTTAGCACGAGGAGCGTGGACGGGACGCCGTACTTCAAACGCAGCTCCAGCCACAGGTTTAGGTCGTCACGCAAACGACCGGGGAGACGCCGTGGGTGCGCAGACCGCGCGATGCGCAGGCAGTTTGCAGCTCGGGCACGGAGAGCGAATCGACGCCCTCGAAGGAGATAGCCCTGTCGTCACGCTTGATCTGGCGCATGCGGTGGCGGACGGTGTAGCGGAGCATTGCGTCGGTACCGAATGTTCCGAGGTTCATGTATCGACAGATGCCGACCAGCTGAGGCCGCGAGAGGTTGTCGAGAGTCAAGTCATCCTTAAAGATCTTGCAGACACGGATGACATCGGCCTTTGAGGGCGATTCACCAGTCGTACGGATCTACAGTGCGGGTTAGTCAAGATGCATGGCCTTGCCTGTGATTTCATTGACGAACCTTTCTGAAAAACTCGGTGAACTCCTCTCTTTGTGCGTTCGCCGCACTCACAGGCAGACCAGTCTCCCTGAGGGTCGAGCGGAGGAAGTTGCTGACGTCCTTGCGAGTCGCCCGAAGACTCGTGGCTTTCGCCTCTCTCGACTTCTGTCCTTCGTACGTGCTAGGTAGCATATTGGGGAAGAGCTTGAGCGCAACTGGGAGCAGCAGTTCCGCGAAAGGTACGATGACGAAGACGGAGAAGGGTACCAAACGACCCAGATCCTGAACAGTACGCGTGAGCTGCCTGTGCTCTCGACGGGTGAGCTCGTAGCCGGCGGCCATCTTCAGCGCGAGCTTCGAGCTGATCTTGACTTCGGCAGCGAGCAGCTTGGTACCATCCCAGTAGTGATGGACTTCCTTCATGATTTTCTGCCGAAGACTGAGCTTTTTCTTCTCCTCCTCTTTCTTCTCCATAGCCTTCTCTTCCGCCTTGTCCTCGGCCTTCTTCTCCACGGCAAGCTCGTTCAGTGCTCTGTCCTCGGCCGCTTTGGTTGGAGGATGCACAGAAGGTTCGTGCGTGGGGATGTTGATCTCCGGCAGAGGCCTGCTAGATTCCTTGGCTGGCTGGCTTGATGGTTTTGAGCTTTGCGTCTCCTTCGGCAGGGGTTTCTTCGCCTGCTCCGCGTTGAAGCCTGGAGGCGGGTAGTTGGCGTTTGCGCCAGACGAGGTAGATGTCTCGGTAGCATATCCACGATGCGGAACAAGTATGGCTATGGCTGGGAGCTGCCGGGGAGATGAGGCGATCTCCTGAACGCTGTACGGACTCCATTCCTGAGGATCAGAGGAGCCAGCTGAGAGGCGGTGCGGTTGAAGGACATGGTACTGGGCCGGCCAGCTGCGGGACAGATTCCTGATGGTAGGAAGGGTGGATAGAGCACACTAAAGAGAAGTCGTGGTGATGGTTGTAGGGATGGTGTTGGTGTGGTAAGGAATGTTGTTTGCGGCAGTTGCCTGACGTTATGCAGGAAAGAGTGATGGAAACATTTCGTCCGTCCCTGAGTCCGTCGGAGTTAGCGCGGAGCGAGCGCGCCAAGCCTCGGAGATCTTAACCACCTACCGCCTACCGTGCATCCGTGCTAATAAAGTAATCGGGACTGCGGGGAAATGCGTGGCCGGAGAGTGAGTGGCATATGTCGGGTTTGGTTGAGGTGACCATGCCGTTCATTCCTTTTGTTGCCTGCAACTCCTCGTCCTCCTCTCCTCTCTCTTTCTTGTCCCTGGACCTCGGTCAATTGTATATTCACCGTTCAGCGTCCACAGCATCGTCGGCATGATCTTCTCGTAGATATAATACCACCTCTCGGCCTGCCGTCAGCTTCACCCCCACGTGCCTACATCGCGACACGTCGCGACATATTACCTGGAACGGACGACTCGAAGACCTCCGAGACCTTCGACTCCGCAATCGCTCTCGCCTTCAATTAAGCCACAGCCAGCATGTATCTCAAACAGGCTGCCCGTGTCATCCTTATAGGCGCTCCTGGCGTCGGCAAAGGCACCCAGACGGAGCGCATGCTTAAGCGATTCCCTCAGCTGGCCTCCATATCCTCAGGCGACCTGTTGCGCGAAAACGTGCGAAACCGGACAGCGCTAGGTGAGTGCAGTGTTCGTTATCCATGCGAGTTCTCGTGTTAACGAAGTCGCAGGTATTCAAGCCGAGGCCATCATGAAGACCGGTGGCCTCGTACCCGACAGCACCATCATCCGTCTAATTCTTTCCGAACTGACGACTCGAGGCTGGCTCAGGCCGGCAGGTCGGAAGCCTGTCACGCTCAACTCCATGGCTGCTTCTCTTGGTCCTCTGTACTCGTTCGCTTCACCACCAGCAGCTCAAGAAGAGGACAACTATATTACTCCCGCACCGAACATGGAGATGGAGTATGAATACAGTAACATACCAGATGCCTCGTTCATCTTGGATGGTTTCCGCGCACGGCGATACAGGCGCAGCAGTTGGACAAGTTAATTCCGATCAATCTGGTTGTCAACATTAGGACACCTACCGAGGTCATCCTTGACCGTATCTGCAACCGCTGGGTCCATGAGAAGTCTGGGAGGGTCTACAATACAACATTCAACGCGCCAAAGGTGCCTGGAAGGGACGATGTGACTGGTGAACCTCTCGTTCAGCGCGATGACGACAAGCCGGAGACTTGGCTGACCCGGTTGGCCAAATTTGAGGAGACCAGCAAGCCGCTTCTGGAGCACTACGATAAGCTCGGCATTCTCTGGAAAGTGGAGGGCAACAGCAGCGACGAGATTACCCCAAGTTGTTTGCGGAGTTCTCGAGGAGGTTTGGGAATCCTTTGTACGCGAGATGATGGCGTTCAAGGGAGGGGACCCGTCTCAAGCAAAGGCATCGGGTGGGCATGATTTGGATAAATTGGCTTTCAGCAGGATACCCAGAGAATGCGACATTTCTTCATCTGTAAGAGGACGATGACGGGCATTGTACGGAAAAACGTGGTTACGGCGTTGAGCATGCGCGGCTCACTACGACTCTTGTTGTGCTACTTCAAGCGACGGTTGCTATTTCTACATTGCTACACAACTTCTCTAGTGATTTCCAATACTTTTGTACAGACGTGGGAGTGCTTCAAGAATTTGAAGCACTCTCACAAACTGCATCATTTACTGCAATTACCTAATTGAGCCTTAAGTGGTCTGTGCGATGATATCCAGCTTCTCAACCCAGCTACAAACTCCCTCCTCTCACTTGTGTAGTACTGTGAATCCGGATTCACCAGTCACCATGTCGGATCTTCTCCGCGCGCTGCCAAAGATAAAACAGAATAATCCACCGGGTCTCAGACCACCGCCTCGCCCTCTAACAACCGCAGACGAAGACGGCTCCTCCGATTCATCCGCTTCTTCCGCATCAACCAACGACTCAATCGACACCCTCCGACCCTCGTCACGCGAGGAAAACTCTCTCCCGCAGAATCCATGGACTCGATATTTTTCGCAAGAGCTCTACCTAGATCACCAAACCCCCGATTACCACGCCACATACCACGTCTATCTAACCCCACCCACCGACCGGAACAAGGGACCATTGTTCATATGCCATCACGGCGCAGGTGCCTCCGGAATGTCCTTCGCCCGCTTCGCGACCAGCGTCAAGGCCGTAATGCCATCAGCCGGTATCCTATCGCTCGAAGCACGTGATCATGGCTCCGTCATCACGTCTCCCTCTGGCGAGTCCCTGCCACCAGACTTCAGTATCGCAACGCTCGCCGCGGACGCATTGGCCATGATCACTTTGACCACGCAGCAAATGGGCTGGCCCAAAGTCCCGCCTTCCGTCTTCGTGGGCCACAGTCTGGGCGGCGCGGTATGCACGCATGTTGCCGCGGAGGGCAGCTTAGGTGCGCAGTTGGTCGGTTTCGCGGTCCTGGATGTGGTCGAGGGGAGCGCGATCGAGGCGCTCCAGCACATGAGCACGTATCTCGCGAGTCGGCCGCCGAGTTTTGCGTCGGTGGATGCGGCGGTCGAGTGGCATGTGCGCAGTCGGACGATCCGGGATCTAGAAAGCGCGAGGGCGAGTGTGCCGAGTTTGCTTATCAGAGAGCGGGAGACGGAGAGGTGGAGGTGGAAGACGGATTTGTGGGCTACGAAGGCTTGGTGGGAGGGCTGGTTCATGGGGATGAGTGCGAAGTTTTGAGGGGAAAGGTGGCGAAGTTGTTGGTGCTGGCTGGTACGGATAGGCTGGATCGGGAGCTGATGGTCGGTCAAATGCAAGGTAGACGGCTCTGCAGAGAACGGATCTTCTCGGAATACTACATGGTAGTAGGGTGGCTGACGAAGTTGCAGGCAAGTTCCAGCTTCAGGTTATTCCGGAGGCTGGACACTTCATCCAGGAAGACGTGCCGGAGAAGACGGCACAACTCATGACCGAATTCTTCAAGCGAAACGACAGGAGCTCACTGGTGCTGCCGCCCAAGGTTTCGGAGCTGCTCGCACAGGGGAAGAAAGTCTGAGAAATGGATTGGATATGTGACAGGAGCAGATGAATATGGTTGTAAAGAGAGCATCTTGAGCCTCGAGTGTTACGCTTATGGAAAAGGTATCACACCACAACCAGATAGCGGCGCCACAGCTAACCCCATCTCGTAGGTATCCGTTGAAGCTAGAAACGATAGAATGAAATCATGAATCCCCAGCAGCCACATCCGCAGCATCGTCTCCTGGCGTCGCAGCTAGGCCTTCGCCACCGGATTTGTGTTTCCTCCTCCGCTTCTTCTTGACCGGCGCTTGAGGATCCGCATTTACTTCTGTCGAAGCCGCTGTTTCGGCATCCAGAGCCTTCTCTACCACTTGCGGATCCTCCTTGGTGGCATTTCGAATTGCTTTCCGCTCCGCCTCAGCATCCGCTTGGACGGGTCTCTTTTTGGGCTTCTTGACCGCTAGCGGATTCGGTCCTTTAGGCCCTTTCCTCTTCTTCGCTTTAGATGCCGGCTCTCCCTGTACCTGAACGGCTTCATCCGGCGCAGTCTCCCTGCATCTTCCGCACCGTCCTCCTCCTCATCCCTCTTCCTCTTCGAGCCAGCCAGATCAACGTTTCCCCTCCTGCCCTTGAGCCCGGCTCTGACCTTATCCCTCTCTCCCTGCTCCCTAATCTCCTCCGTCTTCGCTGCCATGGGCTCCATGATCATCACACTCCTGTTGATGTAGATCAGCGGCACGCCCGCAATCGTGCGCATCTTCGCCCTGACTTCCTGGTCCTGACTCGCAACAACGTAGCGATGCTTGTTCGTCCCGCTAGACTTGGGGTCCACCACCTCACTCAGGCATTCGATCGTGGTCAGCGGTTCGGGTAGCTCGTGGTGGTTGCACCGTCTGCGCTCAAACGACTTTGCGGTCTCAATCCATGCGGTCTTGGTGGCTGCATTCGACGCGTCGGAGGTGTAGAGATGGCGGATCGAACACTGTGTGATCATGGGCTTGACTTTCCCTTGAAGCGTTTGTTCGAGTGCGCCGAGGAGCTTGTTGGGTAGCTTTTGGGAGTCTTTGATCATGTCGGCGTCAATGAGAACTTGGTAGCTGAGAGAAGTTAACGGGGAGTATGTGAAATAGCGAAGATGGAGCGTACGGTTCGCGAAAGGAGAAGAGTAAGGCATATTGGTGCATCAGCTTGCGGTATGCCTTTGCCCTCTTTCCTCTCATCTTCGCGGTTGCGCTGCGAACAGCTCAAGACGGTTGGCGCGTTGTGATGCCTCTGGATATCTGTGTAAGGAGCAATGCAGGCGAATTGGGCACAGCTTCCTCTAAGGGAAATATTCGGCGACCGAAGATCCAGTGTTTTCAATAGCTAGGTTGCGTCGCACGAATCTGCGGTCGGAGAAGATGTTTCATGTGCCAAAAAGTTCCTTTGTCACTGTCACTTCGAGCCACAAGCCACACCGTCGGTTAGCGCCCGCCTTGCCGACACTGTGGGGTACCGAGAACCCTAAATCACTCCGGTCCGTTTCAGTCAGTTGCGGGCAGTTCAAAGCATCCTTGAGGAAAGTCAATCAGTCCCCCTGATCCCCTGCCCTCCTTACTGCGCGCCGACTGCATCTTGCCCCGCGGCCATGTCAAATACCTGCCAATGCTCCCGTTAGGAAAGTAGTAGTAATATCACAGTGCGAAAACCATGTCGAGTAATGGCGCGGAAAAGGACCAGGTCAGCGAGCCCACACATGACCAGAATATGGACGCTATAGTCATCAATAACTCCGCGAACGATGCGCAGGAAAAAGGGATAGAAACGAAAAACCTGCCAGAAGTTGACGAGTTCGGATTGCCGGTCCGCAAGGCGAGAAGGCGGCAATACGACGACGATAATGAGGAGGACACGGCGGAGGGAGGAGAGTCGTCGGGACATGCTTCACCCAAGGAAGAATCAAACCAGGGAACCGTGAAGGAGGAGCAAAACATGCCGGAAGTCAGCAATGAGGCATCCACTCAGAAGGACTCGACCCAAGCACAGTCCTCCGAGGAGAGCGCCGGCAGCAGGCGGGTCCAATCAGAGCCTTATGGAACAAATACTATTGCGAACGGAAGCCATGACAGAGTAGTGCTGGTGACATCCACAGAGGCCAGTCAAGAGGGACAAGGGCCGAACAAGCACGACGAGGCGCAGAACGTCGCTATGGCGAGCCGCTCAGATGCGCATCCGCAGGAGGGGCCTCGGAGTGGTCGCATCAGACAATAGAGCCAAAACCTGGAAAGGAGAACGATGACGAGAACGATGATGACGGTTGGCAAGATATGCCAGCTTTCGCTACGCACACAATCTACGACGACTGGGGCAAGGTGCTAGCGCGGGAACAAGCCGAGCTTGACGAGGAAGAGGCGGCGTACGGCCACCTTGGAGGGGCGGGCAAAGGCTACACCAAAGTCCAGCTGGACGATGACGCAGAATCTGTGACGAGCATGGACGACAACACCGCGTATCTCTTCAAGTCACCTGGCGCGCATACATCGCTTGAGGATGATGAAGAGAGTCGAGATGTGCTTTCGCAAATGCAAGCTACCAAAGATCTGCTCAACGAAGGGCAACGTATCGCATACGTCGGTCTTGTGCGTCTTTCCATGGTACAGATGACCGATGAGATTGACAACTACGAACAGACAAAAGGGGCGAAAAAATACGTCGACACTGCTCTTGAAGCCATGAAGATGTGGGGTCAAAAGATGATGCTCAGACTTTACAGTCATATGGAAATCGATGCCGCAGAGCAGATCATGATCGAGCAACTTGCAACGCATGGTGTCCAACCTGCAGACTTAACCCCCACATTGATGCAAAATGCGCGGGTTAAGAACCCTGCAGCGGAACAGCCCGGGTCGAGTAGGGTATCTACATCTTCTCCGGGACTAGCAGACAACGCAGTGAACAAGCAGTTGTCGACTTCGAATCTTTCCACACCAAGCACTCCAGTAACACCTGGCGCGCCACCACCATATGAAGAGAAGCAATCCTCAGATTACCTTACGATAAAAGATCCGTCACAATTACCGACAACTAAAAGCCTCGACATTGACCTGCGTTGGACAGTACTCTGCGATCTCTTTCTTGTCTTGATTGCGGACAGCGTTTACGACTCGAGGTCCAGGACTCTAGTGGAACGTGTTGGATCTGCGCTTGACGTACCCTGGCTTGACATCTGTCGCTTCGAGAAGCGGGTTACAGATGCGCTCGAAATGCAGGAAGCTGCAGACAAAGAGAATTGGAACGAGGACGAGCATATGCAGGAGCGGGACAAGTCCGCCAGAAACCGCAGGCTGATGATGATGGGTCTTGCCACTGTAGGCGGTGGACTTGTTATCGGGCTGAGCGCAGGTCTTCTGGCGCCTGTCATTGGTGCTGGTCTTGCGGCTGGCTTTACGACGATCGGAGTTGCGGGCACCAGCGGTTTCCTTGCTGGTGCTGGTGGCGCTGCCATGATTACTACGATAGGTGTTACGACTGGTGGCACAATCGCAGTGCGGGCGAGCAAGAGGAGAATGGGCGCAGTCAAGACGTTCGAATACAGGCCTTTGCATAACAACAAGCGTGTCAACCTCATTGTTACGGTGGCCGGCTGGATGACAGGCAAGGTTGATGATGTCCGTCTGCCATACAGTACAGTGGACCCCATCATGGGCGATATTTACAGCATCTTTTGGGAGCCTGAGATGCTGCAAAGTATGGGTCAGACCATCAATATTCTCGCAACCGAAGTATTTTGAGCCAAAATCCATTGGCCTTGAGCAATGAGCTGACCAATCTTCATAGGCACTCACTCAAGGCCTGCAGCAGATTCTTGGTAGTACTATCTTGACAGCACTGATGGCCTCCCTTTCGCTTCCTCTTGTTCTTACAAAGCTTTCCTATCTCATCGACAACCCATGGGCAGTTTCAATGGCACGCGCCGATCTGGCTGGACTCATTCTTGCCGATTCCTTGATCGACCGCAACTTAGGGGTCCGCCCTGTGACACTTGTTGGCTTCTCCCTAGGAGCCCGGGTCATCTTCGCATGTCTTAAGGAGCTGGCCAATAAGGGTGCTTTTGGCCTGGTGCAGAACGTATACCTCTTCGGAAGCCCTGTCGTCGTGAAGAAGGATGAGTACACTCGCGCTCGGACCGTTGTCTCTGGGCGTTTCGTTAATGGCTACGCGAATAACGATTGGATCTTGGGTTACCTCTTCCGCGCCACTTCCGGTGGCATCATGCGGGTAGCAGGTCTCGCCACGGTCGACGTTCCTGGAGTCGAGAACCACGATGTTACGGCGCTCGTACCTGGACACATGGCATACCGTACAGCGATGCCTCGACTTCTTCGCGAAGTCGGTTGGGTGGTCGAGAGCGATGAGTTCACCGAAATCGAGGATCCGGATCCCGAAAACCACGAGGCCAGACAGAGGGAGCTCATCAACGAGATTGAAGAGGCGCGGCGCAAGCTGGACGAGAAGCCAGAAAGAAGGGCTTCAAAGCGCTATTCAGCCGCAAGAAGCGCGCGGAGAAGAAAGAATGGGAGACGTACGATGAGCGAACAAAGGCCGAACCCACCAATGGCGCAGCACCAGGTGAAGAAGGAGCATCAAAGACGGGCGAAGACGGAGCCGTGCTATTCGACATCGACGCTATCAGGCGCGAAGCAGTCGAATTGGCATCCCAAGGCGTCGAGCTCAAAGAAATCAAAGGCACGCTACCGCCGATCAAAGTCAACACCGGCACATCCTCCCAAGCCAGCACCACATCGAGCAGACCAGGATCTATATACGGTAGCCTGCGGCAGACGCAGAGTTATAGCGGCGCCGGCGGTGGCTACAACAGCCGCAGCCCTTCGTACAGCAACACCTCACTCCCACAAGGACACAAGGTGCCGTCTTCCAACCCTTCCTACGACTACCACGAATTTGATGATCACGACTCTGCGCACGGCGAGAGTAACATCTCAATGACTTTCGAGGACGACGATCGCCGGCCTGCGAGGTCTGCTGGCGCGCAGCCGCCGCGTACGACAACATCGCACTCGCCCGAACCGAGCCCGAGGTGGCCGGAGGAGCAGCAGGCGCAACAACGACCGCCGCTGCATACGGCGAATACGATGCCTGTTGCGGGCAGCGCGGCCCTCGATCACAATGCTTGGGCTGATGAGGAAGAGGACTTTGGCCAGAGAGAGAGATGGAGATGACGTTCGAGTGAGCGAGACTAATATTACCTGTTTGCATGATGCGGAGTTTTCGGATCCGGGGTGAGGGGCTTTGTGGTTTGAATATCCGGGCACGGACGATCCTCTGGATGTGCGTTTGTTGTTTGAGTATGCGATGCGTGGAAGGTGCTCAGGCAGGGTTGGGATCACGAGATACATGGCGTCTACTGTGTATATCGGACAGGGGCTGGTGTAGATGCTGGATTCATTGACAAAGGGACCGCTGAGGCGAGTCTTCCTATCGGTTGTTTCGGTATAGCGCCGACTAATAGCTAGCGAGGGACAAGAATCTCAAAACAGTAAGGCAACTAAACCCGTGGTTGACGCATGCAACTACACGTTGAGCTCGAGACCATCAATGTGTATGGTGTCGTGATCGCCAGTGGTGTGCCAGCAAAGCCTTCCGACAGCAACTCTTCTTGCCCGGGTTCCTCCCGGTTGGACTACGTGACGAAGCAATTTAGCTACAAGTTTTGAGCTGCCCATTAACCCGGTTTCCCTCCACCACCATCTCTCCTTTGTTCCCTTTAACCTGTCTCAATTGATGAAGCAGTTTTGCCTACTGACCCGAATCTCCCCTCTGCATCATTCATCCCCCAACTCGACCTTCTTCAAAGACGTCCCTGTCCCAGCCAAATCGCCCTCACAGAGGCACTGCAGAATTGTGCTTGATGAGTCGTTGTCGCACCTGTAGCTGCGGCCAAGCATCATAGTCGTGCATAGCATAGGACATGCCTGCGAACGTGGTCTTTATGCAGGTGTGTAGATGTTGCTGTTGCCTTGAGATAGCAGTCAGTTCAATCCAACCCAACCTACTACGGAGAGCATCAGATGTAGATGACATCTGTGAGCCGTAAGGTCGACCCAAAGAGAATGGGGAAGGTCAAAGAGACAGTTAAGCAGATATGTAGCAGCCATCTATGGGTATCAAGCGCCTTCACTCCGACTCTTCAGCTTCATCCATCCACTGGAACCCTTTGCCCTTCTCTCTTCCTTCCTCTCTCCACCGCCTCCATCTGCACCAGCAGTTACTACACTTACAACACCATCGATTTCTTCCTCCTTCCTCGGTCCACCCACCAATACGGCCTGCTCGTCCTCGCGATCCTCATTCCACTCCTTCTCGTCCAGCACCTCCCATTCAGCTCCTGACATTTCGGTTAAGAGGTGCGATTTCACGTTATCAACGATTCGTGCCGGAGATACCAGACGCCAGCTGCGCATAAGTTCTGTCCCAGCTGGGCCAGCCAGGTTCATGTAACTTGCTGCGTGAGAGAACGCACCGAAGACAGGCGCCGTGGGTTCGGCATATGCTGCAGCAGAACCGAGACCCTGAGGGGCGGCCTTTGATGATTCTGTTGCGGGAGTCGGCGTGCCGTGTTGAGAGTGACGAGGCGTTGAGGGACTAGAAGCACTCTCGACGAAGAGCGCCCAGAGGTTCTTGCCGATCTGGCATACGTCTTCCCATGTGTCGATGGTGAGGACGCCTTGAGACCGACAGAGCCAGGCAATGTCCCAGGCCAGTAAGGTCACGCCTTCGATGAAGAGATTGTAAGTAGTCACATCCTCCTTCGCGAGCCGTGGCAGGGGACGGTCGAGGTGAAGTAGGCGTAACTTTGGCAGAGACCGGTGGCCAACGAAGCGAGAAGCGGTAGGACTGTTGATGGTGCTCTGGTTCGGTGTCGACCCTGGGAAGGGCAACTCTATGCCCTGGTATGAAGACTGGACAGAGAAGATCGTGGGGTGAGGGTAATCGGCATGGGGCATTGTTATTTCTGCAGGAAGACGGACAGACAGGTAGTGGCAACACGTTGTGATGAGGCGGCAGAGGTTGGCTAGAGAGGCTGTGACCTGATCAGGTCTTGCTGCTGTTGCTTCTGTCAGGTTGTGATGTAAGCCTATTACGAGAGTTGTAACTTACTGTTCAAATCTCGTAGATCCACTATGCCAATCCCTCCAATAGCGTAGTCTTCCTTCAACCTCCCTCTCTCGTCCTGCGTCTGCGCTGCTGAAGACCAGCGAGCCGAGCAATCTCTCTGCAGAGTGTGACACGGCTCTCGACTGTCCTGGTCTGAACCTTCTTCAGCCTGTGGTCTAACTTCTGGATGCTCGCCTGTATTGGTTCCAGCAGCTGTGGCTTCCGTGCATCCAACCTCTCGATTTCAGATTGAAGATCCGCTTTCTGTTGCTTGCTCTGAGCCTTGCGTGATGCAACCTCTGCACTGCCATCTTCGATGTTCTTCTTCAAGATCTCCAGTTGTTCTGATATCGAGTTCAGCCTGTCATCTATGCGCTCTTTCTCGGCCTGCTGCTGTTCCAGCTCGATCTTCTTTGCACTGTCGTCTGTTTCTTTGTATTCAGGGCCAGAGGAAATCGCGGCTGAACGTTCGGAACGCGGTTTTAAGACGGTTTCGACATCCTTGCGCGAAGACTCCTTCGCAAGTAGAGCGGTGACCTGGTCTATGCGGGCTTCATACAGTGTTGCTCGAGCGCAAGAGGGGCAGTAGGGCTGTCGCCGTCTGGTGAAGTTGCGGAAACATATATTGCACGCCATTTTCATGTAATGTCCGGAGCGAGGAAGGCAAGATGGATGTTGAAAAGCCGCAGGAGTTTACCGGCATGAAGCATGATGGATGCGTTTCGTCTGCTGAAGCCTGATGCAGAGCGTGTCCGGAAGATGAGGCTGTTTGCTTTGCTTCAAGTGACAAAATCGCAGTCAGGCAGACCACAAAGAGGCTGTCATACCGGAAAGATGTCAAGCTTATGTCCAAAGATATACGAAGGACAAAGGCAGATGGTACACCGAGAAGGGTTGGCGATGAGGTCACCTGCCGACACGTGCCTTCCTCACGCGTCAAATTGATCTCTATATATGTACACAAGTACTTCTAACATGACCACGATTTCAGAAATACCTAGCATGAGACACGGCGGTTGAGCCCGTAGAGTCTCTCAACTACCTCGACGACATGGACGACAATCACTCTCCCAGTCTGACCAACAGTCCCTCAGGACGCAAGCGCTCACATGATGAGATTGACTTACCGAACGGCAACGACATACCGCAGTCTTCCTTAGCAGACTACAATCAATCACCCTCTCCTGACCTGGCCGAGGAACGTCCAGCGCAGAACATGGCTTCTGCAAACAATAGCATGCCGCCACCGCCGAGGCCGACACAGCAAGCACCTTCTCAAGCTGCTCACACGCTTCCGGCCTCCAGCATACCGGTTCTTTCTTCAGACACTCTACCTGAACACTCTACTGGTCCACTGTCTTCCTATATTCCCCAGGCAAAGCGGAACCAAATTTCAGCAAATGCTCGAGCAGCTCAGTGGGCGGCAGAAAGGGAGCAGCAAGAACAAGCGTCACGTGCATCACCACCTAAGGAAGCCACTCCGGAGACTGAGTCTCAACACGATGAGGAGGAAGAAACTCAGGAGTATTGGCCAGAAAGTCCCTCAGATGTCGGCTTGCCGGAAGAACGTATGGAGGAGTTCGATTGGGCTGATCTTCAGCAACGTTACGGCAGCATGCTCGATGCGGCATATCGCAAGGAACAGGAACTCAGTCAAGAATTCAGCCACCTTGTTGACGTACTGCTTTTACGTTCGTCTTCACAGTCATCGACGTGCTGATGCCCTTGCAGTACTTCAACGTTTGGATGCAGACGATAACCCACCACGAAGCCGAGCGCAGCGTCAAGAGGTACAGGAGTCATCCTTCTTGGCATAGCATTGCTGACAATATTCTTTCAAGGCTCAAGACCCAGACGGCCTTCGTACAGCATAAAGAAGACGAACTCGAGAAGCGCCGACAGCATTGTAAGGTCAATCCTACGGTCATCGATGCTCGAAGACGATAACTAACGAGCAGCATAGACAACGGCGTCGTCGAAGCCTTCAAGAGAGCTCTCGAACTCCTCAACTGAGGAGGTCCCACCGCACCAAGCTCCCCGAGACTATTCTTCAACTGCTCGTTCTGTCCGCCAGCGTGTGTTCGCGCAGCTCCGGGTGCTGTTTCAGGGCGCCTTCTTGCGCTCCTGTGGTCTTGCATGACTGAATATTCGGGAAGGTCATGTTCAGGCGTTTGGCTTTGGTGATGACGATTTCTCTTTTCTTTCTTACTTGTAGCTCGATACCCCGTTAGCATATCTTCACCATGCGTTTATATCGCTCTCTCGTTTGCCGAACTGGAGCTCAAACGGATTTTGGAAGTCTTGATTGTAATCTACGTCTATAGACTGAGTGTCTAGCCATCTCCCGGAAAATGATGCAGATGTGTACACGTGACGGCATTGTTACTTCTCAGGGGCATCTTCGCTATCCAGAATCAAAGAAGACATTCAGCACGCTCACAGCAAAGGGTTCGATCTATACTCTGGCACGTCGCCCTTGGCGTCTGCCGAGCCCTTCTTCACCTCATTGTCCGCCTCGAGCTCGTTCTCCGGACCTTCTTGCTCGACGATGAACTTCTCGGCCTCGAGAGCGGCCATGCAGCCGGTGCCTGCGAAGAAAATGTCAGTATACCTCTTCATGGCGTTGGACGAGATGGACTCACCTGCGCTAGTGATCGCCTGTCTGTACTTTTTATCCTGAACATCACCAGCCGCAAACACACCCTCAACACTCGTATGCGCAGTCCCCGGCGTCGTGATAATATACCCATCCTCATCCATCCTCAACTGACCCTTGAACAAATGCGTGGCGGGCTCATGTCCGATGGCGTAGAACAATCCATTCGCCTGGAGTTCCTCCTCCTTGCCCGTCTTGAGATCCTTGATCGCCAATCCCTGCATGAGTCCCCTAGCCTTCTCTTCGCCCGTAATCTTCGCCGCCACAGTGTTGTAACGGATCTCCACCTTGGGGTCGGACGAGAGTCGCCGAGCGTTGGCCTTGCTGGCGCGCAGCACGTCTCGCCGCACTAGCACGTATACTTTGGAGGCCTTCTTGGTAAGGTACATGGCCTCCTCCACTGCCGAGTCACCACCACCTATCACGACCAAAGGCTTGTTGCGGAAGATCGGTAACGAGCCATCGCAGACCGCGCACGCAGACACACCGTTGCCCCAGTACTTGTCCTCGCCCGGCAGATCCATTCTCCTGGCCTTCGCGCCCGTAGCAATGATGATGCTGTCGGCAGTGTGCGTCTCCTCCTCCAGGCTTTCATCGTCGCCCATTGGATGCAGCCAGTACTTGAACGGCCGGCTCGACAGGTCCACCTTGCCGACCGTCTGGGACACGATTTCCGTCCCGCAAGCCTCGGACTGCTGCCGCATCTGGTCCATCAATGTTGCACCCTGGATCTTCACGAAGCCCGGGTAGTTCTCCACCTCGTCGGTTGTCGTCAGTTGGCCGCCTGCTGCGATGCCGAGAGCGAGGAATCCCTCGTACATGACGGGCTTGAGGTCTGCGCGTGCGGCGTAGATTGCCGCTGTATGGCCTGCTGGGCCGGAGCCGATGATGACGAGCTTGGAGTGCATGTTGCGCGCTGGAGTCGAGGAGAAGGTGGCCGCTTGGGCTTGTTTCACGAAGGGGAGCGTAGGCGAAGAGGGTGCGGTGGGTCTGTAGAAAGCGGCTGCTGCGACGGGGAGTGCGAGAGAGGCGCGGAAGGGTGTAGAGCCTGCACGGCGAAAGGCTGATCTGAACAGTTTGGCGGCTTTTTGCTAGATGCAGGAGATTTTTGTGTTACGAAGTGGGGGGACGGTGGGCTGTAGGGGCGTGTTTATGCGTGCAGTAGACTCGACCGAGCGTGTCCCAGACGCTTCTGTCCGTTACGTGAGGTGCTGTGCCTGTGCCAGGAAGCGGGAAAGATTATAAAGACAGTGTTTACTAATTGATCGCTTCGCGTTCCAACAAGCAAAGGGTGGCATTGGTCGAAGTATTTTTGTTAGTATCCAGCACAATGATTTGTAAAAAGATCAAAAGATCAGCCGAGAACTCAGCCCTACGACCTGGCGTTGCACGTCACAAAGGATCGAATCGACAGGCATCAGCCGCGGCTTAGTAGCCATTAAAGGCTAGGCCCAGAGTACAAAGTACATCATGTGTAACCACAAGCGTGTAACCACAAGCATGTGTACAGGCACCACAGTCTCAAAGAGCACAACACTGAATCAGTCGTCTCCATCCTCTGCTGCATCCTTCCCACGTTTCCGCAAGTTCTCTGTACCTCTTAGCAGCTCCACCACTTCCTTGTCATCCGCTTTTGGAGTTTCAAAGCTTCCCAAGTTCTCATTCAACGCCCTGGCAAGCTCTTCGTTCTCGTTAAACACGCCGCGGAATCCTTGGACAATGGAGAAAGTGCCGGCTTGGATCTTTGGCTATAGCTGGTTTGTTAGCGGACGGTTTCTAGCCCACGGGCTGCGTGACCTACGTCGGATTCTATTCGTGCCTCAAGTGAAATGATGACATTCGTCCCACTCACTACAAGGCTGAGAGGCCAGCCTGGCATTTGCGTGATGGACAGTTTTGCATGGTGTTTGTCCTCAACAAGTGAGGAAACTGGGATCGTCAAAAGCCCTCGAATGTTCTCGCAGGCGATGATAACCAGTCGGTCTTCCACTTCACCCGTCTCCCTGGATATTGCAGGCACAGTCCAGATGCCTGTCACGGCGATGTTTTCCATGCTTTTTCCATCACAGTAGGGGAGTAGAGTGAGGTTTCTCCAGTGCACAACATGTAGACATCCGGCGACTTGGACAACAGACGGCCTGTCGTCCAGTCCCAGATACCCAACCACTTATCGCCGCCTCCACTAATCACGAGGTTCGTGTCCGGGACAAGGCACATCTTGCTGATGAACTCTTTATGACCCAAGCAGTACCGCTCAATCACGTATGCCTGTGGGATGCCCCTCGAGATACGGATATGTTCGTCTCTGTCTGCTGTAAGGATAAACTCCCGCATTTTCCCATCTACCATGTGCTGGCCGACCTGGACATCTGTAAGCATAGAGACGTGACCCAGCAGAAGTTGATGTTCGAATTTCAAAGGCTCCTTGGTCTTCTTATGCATGTTCTTCTGCTTCATTTGATCCTCAAGAGCTTTGCGATTACGGGCAGTGTGTACTGTTAGTTCGGTCGCGGAAGGCTGATACGCCTTTCTGGGCATGCCCTCTGGTTGCTCTGCTCCTGGGGTCACACTTCGCTCGACTTCCGAGAGCAGCAGTGGGAGAGAATACACATCTCCGAATTTGTCGCCACATATGATAGTTTTGCTGTCAGGCGTCACTACAATCGCACATGGCCGCTTTGGCATGCATCTGAAAGGTTTGTTAGTGCTGCTCATTCCATACGAGGGTGGCACTCACCTCTGGCTTATTCCCATGAGCTTTCCGGTTTCTAAAACTTCAAAGACCCTGATACACTTGTCGTCGCTTGTGACTGCTACCGCATACTTCTGGTCCGGCGAGACTACCAGCTTGATGACATTTGGAAGCTTGCTTTGGTTCTGTGCCTTTTCAACCTTCCGCTTCTTGCCTGGCGGGCCTTCTTCTTTGGCGTCAGCAGAGTTTGCCTGTTTAATCACCCTTAGCACGCTGTTATAGCACAGTGTCCAAGGGCTAGAGCTTCCCGTAATCAGCTTCGATTCATACGGGACCTCCGCCGAAGACCACACTTACTGGCTCCGCAGCATTCTCCTCGGGCCATTGCGAGATAACAGCACCACCCTCAAGTTTTGCTGTCAGAATTTTGGGTCCAGTGGCCGCGATCAACAAGCCATGTGGTTTGAAGACTTCCGAATGGCAAATGGCGAGGCATTGATACTGATGAGAGAGCTCCACAGTCATCTTGTCAAATGAGGCGCTATCACCAGCAAGACTGTAGAAGTAATGGCTCTCAGTGAGAAACAGATTACACAGGATAGCGACCCTCTGCTAATGAGGAAGCAACTGCAACTGACTACAGCGAATGAACTGACTTTCATAGGGTAGAGAAGTGGTGCACGGAGCACCGCTTCCCGCTCAGAAACGCACAGGGCAAAGGTTTTTCCGGTCCGCAATTCGCGCTGCCCTCTGACTTCTCAACTCCGAAAAGTTGCTCCATCTTCACACACAGCAACTACAATCAGATACCCAATCTCCTAGACTTCGCCTGAAACATCCCTATTCTCGTTCGAAAGAAATCGCAGACATGGGGGCAAGTCCGCAAACAAGGCCGGCTACTTCGACAAGCTGAAGGGTCTCCTCGAGGAGTACAAGTCCGTTTTCATCGTTACCGTAGACAATGTCTCTTCTCAGCAGATGCACGAGATCAGACAGAGCATGCGCGGCGAGGGTGTTGTCCTGATGGGCAAGAACACCATGGTACGAGCGCAACTACCAGGAAAATATTATAGAGCGAATTACTGACAACAGATCTCTAGGTCCGCCGTGCCATCAAGGGCTTCGTCGCCGACAACCCGGAGTACGAGCGTCTGCTTCCTCACGTCAAGGGTTAGTATGGGACCGTAAGAGAATGACAACAATCATGCGCTCACACAACACACCAGGCAACGTCGGCTTCATCTTCACCAACGGTGACCTGAAGGATGTTAAGACCAAAATCCTGGCCAACCGTGTCGCTGCTCCTGCTCGTGCTGGTGCCATTGCTCCCGCCGACGTCTGGGTTCCCGCTGGTAACACCGGTATGGAACCCGGTAAGACTTCGTTCTTCCAGGCTCTCGGTGTCCCCACCAAGATTGCTCGTGGTACCATCGAAATTACCACCGATCTGAAGCTCGTTGAGGCTGGCGCCAAGGTCGGTCCCTCTGAGGCCACCTTGCTGAACATGTTGAACATCTCCCCCTTCACCTACGGTATGGGTATCTCCCAGATCTACGACCAGGGCCAGACCTTCGACCAGAGCGTCCTGGACATTGAGGAGAGCCAGCTGCTGAAGGCCTTCACCTCGGCCATCACCACCATTGCCACCATCTCCCTGGCCACCAACTTCCCAACTCTGCCGTCGGTCATGCACTCCGTTGTCAACTCCTACAAGAACGTCATCTCCACCGCCATTGAGATCGACTACGAGTGGGAGTCCATCCACGAGCTCAAGGACCGTATCGCCAACCCAGAGAACTATGCCGCCGCTGCTCCAGCTGCCGGTGCTGCCGCCTCTGGTGGTGACGCTCCTGCCGCCGCCAAGGAGGAGGAGAAGCCAGCTGAGGAGGAGGAAGAGGAGGACGAGGACATGGGCTTCGGCCTCTTCGACTAAACGGTTGACCTTTAGCGCGGCGTTGTCATGTAGACCTCTGAGGTTCCAATGAAAACGAAATGCTAAAAAGATGCAAAATACTGAACACGATGACTAATGTGATGTGTGTTCGAACATACGCATCGAACAGTCTCAGAAGTTGGTACGTTATCATACCCATTCTGTTCTCCATGCAATGATTAAATATTTTTAACCCCGAGTTCTTCAATGAAGAACAAAACATGCAACACTCTAATTTTTTCATGATATGCATATATCCATACACGATCTGTTGGCAGTACTTCGATGAGAATGTTCGCTAACTTGTGTATAGTTCTAGCAATGCGCATCTACGGTTTATGCCCCTCTATCATGCATGCCCTCAGCCAATGCATCCTTGTCTTCGACCGCTATTTACAGAAATCCAACCTGACT
Source organism: Taxawa tesnikishii (nom. ined.) (assembly GCA_030247885.1). Classification (NCBI taxonomy): domain Eukaryota; kingdom Fungi; phylum Ascomycota; class Dothideomycetes; order Dothideales; species Taxawa tesnikishii (nom. ined.). Next base: position 802,971 of record JAPDRO010000009.1, on the reverse strand, counting down.
TCTCTGCTTCTCCAGGTCGATTCTGACCCAGTACACCTGCCACTCCCACTTGCCACCCAAACTCGTACATACCCCAATGCTTGCATCATTGTCAACCGCCACATCTGCATGTGCCCACCGTCTATCTTTGTCTTTGTCCTCCTCTGTTAGATCGCCGTGTGTCACGAATGATTGCATGTCCTCGGCGAACAACTTCATCGCGACCGCTTTTGCCAGTCCTCTGCCTCTGTGTTCCGGCTCGACGTGGAGCGTCGTCAACGAAGCGTCTCCGCCCAGGAAAGCCCAGGAAACTGGTGCTGGATCACCGCTTGTTGGATCGCTGGGATACACTGCAACGCTTGGCAGCTGTATCATAGTCCGGTCTTGTCGCGGAATCTGTGTTCTTGATCGCACAAGAGGGAAATGCTCAGATTTGACGTGGCCCCAGTAGAGTCCTTCGGGAAGTGGCTTGGGCTGTGGGAGGGAAGATGAGCTGGGCGCGAGTTAGAAACAGCTTCTTCAATTTCTTCAAGTTGGTCTTATGTACAACGGTGACATGATACTGGAACCATACGCGCAGACAGAGACGCAAAGAAGACGTTTGAACCCACCTCTTCCTGCTGATATCAAACATGTATTTCCTGTACGGGATATGCGCGCCCACGAATCCCTCAGCAATCACGCCTACCCTTCGCATGACATCCACAGTCTTCTCGTGAACGGATCCGACCAGCACAATCCTCGTCCCCTTCATATGGGCGTTGTACTCACCCCTCCCCACCCTCTTTGCACCGCTCTTCTCTGCGCCTTCTCCGTCGGCCGTCAAATCGCTCCCCTGTCCCTCTCCCTCTTCCTCGTTTTCCGCGCCATTCGTCCCCGCACCACCATGATCGATCTCTGCAACCTCCGCACCCGCCAGTTTCCCAATCTCAGCCACCAACCCCATGACCAATTCATCCTTTTCCTTCTCCTGGTCTTTCTCCCGCCCCTCATCTCCTGGCATGCTCTCCCAGCTCCCGAAGACCCAAACCTCGGTCTCGGGGCGGCGACTGCGGTCCACGAACGCCGCGATCCATGTCTTTTGGGACTAACGGAAGGGGTTCGAGGTCAGTGGGAGAAAGAGAGCAGAGGAGGTAGGAGAAGGCCGTGAAGTGCTGGAACTGAATGCGGCGGTAGAGGGGTAGGGAGATGGGGAGAGAGGGGCGGAGAAGGTTGAGGATGGCCGAGGATCCCTCGAGAAGGGGGTAGTGGTGGATTTGGGGAGGGACATCTTGAATGTCGAGATCAGCCCTGTCTGCTGCCTTTCAAAGAATGGTCAGATGGTGGGGTGGAGGGGGTTAGCGAAATAGATTTTCGAATATGCTGCGCTTGTCCTAAATAGGCAAGTCAATGGTTTTCGCTCGAGTCATAGTCGGAGTTCACCCCAGCCGTGGTATCAGGTTATGAGGTGCTCTGGAATGGAGAGCAGCAGTGCAAGACATGATTTCAAAGCTGCAGTCTGCGTGAAGGCGTGGTAGTACCGTTGTTCACTTGCGGTAGTAAACCTTGGTTGCAAGGTCACTCAAGAGGTCAATGCACACAGGTCCCGACATACACCATTAAGAGAAAGGCATTGAACCATTGCACATATACCTGCAAGAAAATCACAACGCAAAGAGCAACAGGCAGTCTCATCCGCCTCCTATGAGATACCCATTCGCCATGAAACGCCCCTACTCTGCTGCCATTGATAAAATGGATGCTCCAACTCGTGCAAATGAAATAGGAGAAAAAGTGGAAACTCTATAGGAAGCCGTAGCCCAAAAGGAGGGGCCACGCGGGGTACTAGAAAGAGCCAGCATAATCGAATGAACGAGGCCCAGCACTCATGTGTGAAGTAAATCACCATCATCTCCGCCCTCATCAACTCTCAAACGCCTCGCTTCCTCAACCATCCTTTTCCCTTCCTTTCTTTCTTTCTTTCATTCTTTCTTTCCTTGTCACGTTGTCGTTTCTTGAGTCGTTTACTGGGATGCGCACTGCACGCGCTCACCGCCACCGTGCATCTCATCGTCGTCGTCCTCGCCGGTAGCAGCGCGGGCAGCCCTTTCGCCTTCCCGCTGCGGGTCGACGGTCTCGAGCTGGTAGTCCTCGGTCATGGCGTCCGGTGGCGGTACGTCCTGAGGCGAGCGTGGTGGGAGCACAGCCTCGAGCATCTTCTTCTGCTCATCGGACATGGGCTCGCCGTCTGGGCCGCCGAGACGGTCGGGGAACTGAACGTCAAATTGGATGTAGAGGTTGCCGAAGTCATGGTGGCGGTACGACGGCATACCTTGGCCGCGGATAACCTTAATCTCGCCTGGTGCAATGACTTCACCTGGCGCAATCTCGACGGTTAACCATCGGTCGTCGAGATGCTCGATGTAGATTGCTCCACCAGCGAGAGCGGTCAGAAGGTCGATCTTGGCCTGGTAGAAAAGGTCATCTCCCTTCCTCTGGAAACGGGGATGAGGCTTCTGCTCAATCTCGAACTGGACGTCTCCCGGCTGCACGCCAGGCATCTGGTCACCCTCCCCACGGAAGTCGATTTTCGTACCGGACTGCACACCCTTGTCGACGTGGACGTGCAACACCTTCCTCTCGATGATTGTCTTCTTGCCGTGGCACTGCTTGCATCGGTCCTTGTCCTTGATAATCTCTCCCTCTCCGTTGCAGTCGGGACAAACGGTCTGGAATCGCTGAATCATGGGACCCATCTGGCGCATCATCGTCTTCATACCCTGGCCATTACAGCCGCTGCACGTCCGCACTGCGCCTTCCTTGCCTCCACGACCCTCACACTTCGGGCAGATGACAGACTTTTGCAGCGCCAGCTTGGAGACCTTGCCCTTGTAGATATCCTCAAGCGAAACCTTGTGGACGTGGTGAATTGTGCGGGCCTTCTTTGGTCCTTGTTCGCGCATGCCTCCGCCAAACATGCCGCCGAAACCGCCTCCACCGCCGAAGAACTGTGAGAAGAGGTCCTCGGCGTTCATGCCGGCGCCGCCCATACCTCCTTGCTCCAACCCTTCCTCGCCATATTGGTCGTAAAGTTGGCGTTTTTGTGGGTCAGAGAGAACTTCGTATGCGTGCGAGAGATCTTTGAATTTTTCGGCGGCTTCTTCGCTATGCTGGTTCTTGTCTGCTAATGGTCAGATCTTGTGAGGAAACTTGCTGGACAGGAATATACACACCAGGATGGTGCTTCAAAGCACCCTTGCGGTACGCAGACTTCAGCTGCGCCTCGGAGGCGTCTGGCGCGACTCCGAGAATATCGTAAAACTTGGTGTCCTTGACCATGGTGAGGGCCGGAGAGTAGTATTAAAGAGAATTCGAAGTCTTTGTAGGCGGTCGCTGAGAGGGGTATGAGGCCGCTTGGAGAAGATCTGATGTAGAGATTTGCTTTAAGGAAAGCAAGCGATTGGGTCCTGCAGTGACTTGTATAAGCAGTGGTTGCAGAAGGTTGTAGAAAGGCTGTGAGCGAATGGAAAGGTTGAGCGCACAGGCGTCGCGAACGTGGGGCTCAGAGACCGAGAAGGGAAGCGCGCTAGAGCAGACGGGCGAGACACTTACACTTCGAAAGTGGTGGTTGATTGAGGAAGCTGCTGAGGGGTGTTGCTCAGAGAAAGAGGCAGGCTGCGAAGGTGTTAAAAAGGCGTCTAGCTGCAAGGATGCTTATGAGAGAGAGAGGCGCCGCTGCAAAGGTAAACGGCAAGGCAAGCCGGCGCCCGAAACCGTAGGAAAACGATTTAGAATCTTCCATCTTCGACGCGATTCTATTGAATAACACACACCCATCTCGCTATATTTGGCATTCAAAAGTGTGTCAGACGGTAAAGTGAATGTAGCGAGAGCCGACATCGAGATATAACGATATTCCGGTATTCTCATGGAAAGATATCGCGCGCCGATGGGTGTAATCCTGATGAATTGGTGACCATGTAAACAGACTAGTGCGGTTAAGGCGACCAATCGCTTGCCTTCCTTTGAATACACACGCCTCGCCTCACACGGAACTTTCATCGTGCAGCTGAACATGATGGCTTTTCCATTGTTGAAGAAAGAGTGCATCCGCGGCGCGTCACGCTCATGTCATCGAGAGACCAACACCGTCGACTTCAACCGTAAGCTTCTAGGTTGTAAGGGGCCCCTACGCATCCCATCTCTATCTGGAGTGTGTAGTGGGGTTGAGCTAATAGGCGGACCCCGTTAACGATTTTGTTCTGGTCGAGTACCTCGTCTCTTCCTTTCTTTTCTTCTCGTCACAGAACCATGGTTATCAAGCATCACAAAGACATGGAGAACGACACTGGTTTCAAGGCCGCTCTGGAGGAGGCCAAGAAGGGCGCTTCCGAGGGCGGTGTTCCAATCGGTGCGTGTCTGGTCTCGGCCGATGGCAAGATTCTCGGAAGAGGCCACAACATGCGCATTCAGAAGAGCAGCCCGACCATACACGTATGTACCTGAATTCACCGGCCTTTTTGGGGGGATTGTGCCGTGCACATCTGACAGATTCGTTCGTTCAGGCTGAGATTTCTGCACTGGAAAATGCAGGGCGCCTCCCAGCATCCGCCTACAAGGGAGCAACTATGTACACGACTCTCTCCCCTGCGACATGTGCACTGGCGCATGCGTTCTATACAAGGTGAAGCGTGTCGTTCTCGGTGAGAACAACACCTTCGTGGGTGGCGAGGAGTACCTCAAGCAGAGAGGCATTGAAGTCATCAACCTCAAGAACGAGGAATGCGAGACTCTGATGAAGAAGTTCATCAAGGAGCACCCCGAAGACTGGCAAGTGACTCGTGCATAGCTAGCCTCACCACGCTGACTGAACCCCCTTAGGTATGAGGACATCGGCGAGCCTGACAAGGACAAGAAGTCCGCATAATCGTTCACCAGTTGCTGAGCAGTAGATTGCGCTCGTGCATTTGCTGCTCGCGGTTGGTGTTTGCATTGGACGCATTGGGCGCGTTGGATTGTTTGGACGTTGTGTATGCACCTATAGCATCATTTGTATAGGTCCGGTAGTCATATGGTTTGGAAGCCTTTATCTACCTGCGAGTCTGTGGATCTCCTCAAAGTAGAATCTCAGATCGTCCGGGTTCACAAAAGGTGTGATACCTGCAGCGCACATCAGCACATGGCAATGTGAAGGAGGGGTTTTGTCCAGGCTTACCGTGTCCAAGGTTGGCAATCCAGCCTTGCTTTCCACCACCAAAGCCCTTCACCATCTCTTCGACTACAGCTGTGATAGCTTCCCTGCCGCCATAAAGAACACCTGGGTCTGCGTTTCCCTGAAGCACCTTGCCCTTCTTCTGCGCAACTGCATATGCCTCTGCTGGAGCATGTAGCCAGTCCAGGCCGACAACATCGTAAGGCGAATCGCACAAATCCTCCAGAGCGTACCAGGCGCCCTTCGCGAACACGACCATTGGCACGACTTCTTGCTTGAGCTCCTTCAGTCTGCGTGGCAGGTTCTCGGCGATGTAGTTCAAGTAGGGTAGAGAGAAGGATTTGAACGAAGTCGGCGACAGTTCTCCAGCCCAGGAATCGAAGACTTGGATGATCTGAATCTTAGCGTAAGTGTCTAAGTTCTGTCCGTATAGTTCAAGGACCCACCTGTGCGCCGGCCACTACTTGCAGGGCGAGGTACTCGACACAAAGCTCGGCGATCTTTTGCAGCAGCTTCTTGCTCTCCTCGTGGTATTTGAAGATCCATGTCTTGGTCTGCTTGAATATCTTACTGCCTCCTCCTTCAACCATATAGCACATCAATGTGAACGGTGCTCCACAGAATCCGTACAACGGTACCCTTCCATCCAACCTTTGCCTGGTAAGTGTGATGGCCTTGTACACATAGTCCAAACTCTCCTTGACGTCGACGTTGCGCTCCATGAGCTCTTGGTATTGCTGGTCCTCTGGCGTTACGAGGGGATCCGGGAAATGCGGTCCTTTCTTGTCCACCATGATGACTTCCATTCCCATGGCCTGGGGGATAACGAGGATGTCGGAGAAGATGATGGCGGCATCGATGAGCCCTTCATACCGCTCAATGGGTTGTAACGTCAGGGTGGAGGCGATCTCGGGCGAGCGGCAGCATTCGAAGAAGTCGTGCTTGCCCTTGGCTTCATGGTATTCTGGGAGGTATCGACCTGCCTGGCGCATCACCCACATAGGTGGTCTTTCAACCTTTTCACCTGAGATGGTCAGTACTGTGCCTGACCAGGCATGCAGACTATAGGATCGTACCTCGAGCTGTCCTGAGAAGCAGGTCGTTCCTGAGCGGAGGAAACTCTGGCATAATGGAGGCTTTGTCTCTTGATTCTCTCCGGTGTATCAAGTCCTGACTTGAGCGTCTCACTGACAATGATTGGCAAAGATGATCGTGTATTCTTCTGGCCAGATCGTGGCATCACCGACGTAAATTCCACCTTGGCCCGCATCTACCCCTCGTTGGCGCTAACGGCTAGCCGCAGAGCCGCATCATGTCTCGATTGCCGAACAGCTCGTTCCTTTCTATACCATCTCACACACATTCATGCACTCACCGCTTCGTCGTTCCTTAACTTGTGTTACTTGTATCTGGTTGGCATTCTTAACCTCCGTGCCCGGCGCTTGCTGATCATCTGATCTCTTATGCTTTCTTGCCTGATACCCCTTTGGTTTATTTCGTTGATTGTCTGTTACGCCCTATAGTGATGAGAATGAGGTGTTGAGGCTTAACAAAACTGCAGCATGACTGCGGGTAATCGTTCCTTCCAGGCTCTTACGCGATCCTCCCGATCTTGGGCTGGCCCTCCTAGTCGGTTACCCAGTTCGGTGACTGCCATCCATCGAGGCGCACTTTGCAGATATTCACAGCCTTCGGCGATTCCACGGATACAGTTCAGAGGAGCCAAGTCAAGGACAAAAGTCAAGCTCTCAGATCTACCGCAAGGTGTTCTCCCGCCCTCGATTGAGGTGGTGGACGAGCTTCCAGCGCCGGCCTATCCGCAGGTGGTCCAGCAGCATCTAAACAATGTCAGAAAATTCCAAGACTGCGTCGTGCTGACCCGCGTTGGCAACTTTTATGAGATGTACGGAGAACAAGCCGAGCAGTACGGACCGCAACTCAATCTGAAAGTCGCGAAAAGAAAGACCAAGCTGGGCCCTATTGCCATGTCAGGCTTTCAGTTCACTCAACTTGACCGCTATTTGAAAATGTTGGTGCAGGATCTGAGCGCGCGGGTCGCGATCAGTGAAGAGATCCGAGATCTTGAGGCAGACCGAACCAGAACCGATGGCCTCCTGTACTCGCGGAAAATTACTCGTGTCGTAACACCAGGAACTCTCATCGATGAAAATTTCGTGGATCCCCATGAAAACAACTTCCTGCTGAGTGTACATGCAGATGCGATCCTGACTGGGCCGCATACTCGCGATACGTCTCGAGAATCCATTGGTGCTTCTGCCGTTGCCAACTATTATCGAGCCACGAAGGTAGGATTAACTTGGGTGGATCTTTCAAGCGGTGATTTCTTTACTCAGAGTACCGACCTCGCTTCTCTCAGTTCGGTACTTGCGAGAATTGGTGCTCGAGAAGTTGTGCTAGATACTTCGCTGGAACAGCTCGACCAACCGCAACTGAAGAGCTTGCTCGGAGAAGGAAATTATGCCATCACGTATCATGAAACTCCGCCGCAGCCCAATTCTATAGCAGACTGGACGCCAATGCTTGAGCAGCCGGTGCCAGAAAATCAGCGCTCGGCATTTACTTCCCAAGAAGTCGTGGCTGGGTCACTGCTGCTGGATTATGTCAAGAACAAACTTCTTGACCTTCATCTGGCCTTGCGGTCACCTGTTAGACGCGCGGATGACGAGAACATGAGCATCGATAAGCAGAGTTTGAGGGGACTTGAGATCAGTGCCACACTTCGCGAGGGGTTCTTTCAGGGCTGCTTGCTGCATACGATACGTAAAACAGTGACGAACAGCGGCGCTAGGCTTCTCAAGCAACGACTTGGTAAGTTTAAACGAGAGTCTCTCAAAAGGCACCTCGTATATCTGACTCTTAATACAGTATCCCCGTCCATGTCGATATCAGTCATCAACAACCGCCTCGATCTTGTATCGGAGATGCTTGCCCACGATACTCTCCGCGAAGATGTAACCTCTCTACTACGTCGAACGTTTGATATTTTGCGATTACTGCAGAGGTTTTCCATCGGGCGAGGTGATGCTGACGACCTTGTTGGACTCGCTAAAACTGTTGGTATAATGCAAGAACTGTCCGCAATCGTACATAACCATATCATCTCTCAACAGGAGCGTTCATTCTGTGCTGATATGGACGCTGACGTGCCAACGGAATTGTCCTTTCTGTGGGATATTCTTCAACGCATGGATCTTGAGCAACCTTCTCGTCTCGCTGATCGCATCTTGAACGCTATTGATGAAGAGGGCTTATCCCGGCAGCATATGGCTGAGGAAGCGGAGGCTGCAGAAGTGGAAGACTTCGCAGAACAGATGCTGAGCGAAGAAGTGGACGATGTCAAATCGCCCAAACAAGGGAAGAAGTCAGTAAGGAAAGGTAGCGACATCACGTCGGAGGCAACACCAGAAACCGAATCAGGCGAGATTTGGATCATGCGCAGAAACGCCAGTACCACTTTGCAGCGCGCTCATGCGGACCTAGATCGCCTGATGCACGAGAAAATGAAACTGACCTCAAGGCTGCGAGAAAAGCTCAACAGAAACAGCCTAACCCTGAGATGGACAGCCCAGCATGGCCATTATTGCCACATCAAAGGCAAAGACATTCGGATGGAGCTCGAAGGCGCAAGGACTATCAGTTCGAGCAAGAGCACGAGATCCTTCTACCTTCCAGACTGGACTGAGCTGGGTGTCCGGATTGACGATGTCAAGTTGCGCATCCGAACCGAAGAGCAGCGTGTCTTTGGTGCTCTACGAGGCCAAGTGATAGAGAATTTGGTCAAGCTGCGTCGCAATGCTGCTGTCCTTGACGAGCTCGACGTGGCGTGTTCTTCGGCCACGCTAGCGAGGGAGCGTAACCTCATCCGCCCTGTGCTCCACTCTGGAACAACGCACAAGATTATCGGCGGCAGACATCCTATGGTCGACGCAGGCCTCCAGGGCCACGGCCGGTCTTTTACAGCAAACGACTGCCTAGTCGGCGGAGATGAGCGTATCCTTGTCATCACGGGACCAAACATGGCAGGCAAAAGTACATACCTCCGACAAAACGCTTTGATCACTATTCTTGCGCAGACAGGCTGCTTCGTACCTGCGGACTACGCAAAAATCGGCCTGGTTGACAAAATCTTCAGTCGCGTCGGCTCGGCCGATAACCTCTACAATCACCAGTCCACCTTCATGGTCGAGATGATGGAAGTGGCCGAGATCCTCAACCAGGCCACGTCACGCTCTTTCGTCATCATGGACGAAGTCGGCCGCGGCACGACGCCAGCCGATGGTGTTGCTGTTGGGTTTGCCTGTCTGCACCACCTTCACAACCGCAATCGGTGTCGCACATTGTTCGCCACGCACTTCCACGACTTGGCAGAAAAGAGTCAGCGGGAGTTCGACGGCGTGACGTGTTATTGTACGGACGTGGAGGAAGAGGTAGATGGCTCGTGGGTGTACGTTCACAAATTGCACAAGGGTATCAACTGGAACTCGCATGCACTGAAGGTTGCGAGGCTCGCCGGTATGTCCAGGTCATGAACAATTCAAAGCTCACGGTTGACGTTGTACAGGCATTCCTGCAGAGGCGATTGACGTGGCTGAGGATGTCCTCCGTGACATCGGCGGAACTACGGTAGGATGGGCAAGGTGAGCAGAGACGATGGAGCTTTCACTTGTACCGTGCGGAAGCGGGACCGCAAACCAACTCATTCCCGCAATGCGCAAATGACGTTCGTGTAAGATATAGAGTGATGATACCCTGTACGATAACACCTGCAAATTCTGCTCCTCTTTGACTTTCGACCCGGCACAAACGTTCCTTGATCACTTCATCACTTCCGAGGCCAACCATCTTCCGGGATTTTGGCGGGCACTGAGCGTCCAGATGGGCGATAGCGTAACAGGTTTGCGATCGTCTTTCTCAATTTTGCGGTATCGCGCCTGAACCGACACCACTTGTTCAGCGTCACCGAACTGTGGTGATAGAAGATGCACCCTTGAGTCCTCTTCCGCGCCTACTGCGCGCGCAATCCCCGCGCCTGCAACTATCGCAGCGGTCTTACTCCTCTCCCACTCCTCGACGGAAACATCCAGGTCCTGCTGCCCATCCTCTCCCGCTGTGGGAAATTGCTTCACTGCTCATTCTCTTCATACTCGTCTCTTTAGTCGCACGCACCAAGTACGCGATACTGTGCTTGGTATACTGTGCCTGTGCACCTGGCGGATGCGTGACTCTATGCATGTTGCTGCGCAACACTCCCGCCAGACCATTCCACCAGCGCGTCGCCGATATGAATAACAGCGCAATCTGGCTTTGGCCGGATGTACCGCCAGACGGCACCGCTGGAGGGCTCAGCATCCGGTGCGAGGATTTGCAAGCCGCGAGCACACTGCAGAGGAACGTGATTTGCGCCCATATCTGTACGTGCCAGCAGCGCCGTGCGTCTGTCATCATGTGGCTGTGGCGAATAGCGTGTCAAGCGTGCCGTGGTCCCTGACGTTGTATCAAGTGATAGCCGGCTCGCCAGACCGCCCACTGGAAGCGCTAGGTGAGTATCCGAGATCGAAAGCACCTGGCCGAGAACAGCGTGCGCCTGCCGCGCGTATGAAGCGCTTAGGGTTCTTCGTCGCTCAACGGGCTCGGCAATTGCGCCTCAAGCACCTGTCGCTCAGCATGTCATCCTGGCTGATAGCGTAGTATTTACAGCGGTCGGGCTGCCCGTCTACCTTCATGCCTCCGGGGTTCTTTACATCTGTGAAGAGAGCCGGGTCAGCAAAGGTTTACGCACTCATTGTCCAGCGATGCCGAGACCGCCTTCTACGTCACTAACGTGGCGGGCTCTAATGTCTCCTGCCCAGCTGGGGTCGTGCGGTCCAAGTCGTTTACATCTGCTCTTCGTCTCCGCAGGGCGGTCGAACGCCTCCTTGGCGGTCTCCAGTACTATATTCAACATCCTTGATAAGTCTGTCCCCAGCAGCATCGCCCTCCAGATTCAGCAGGAAGAAGCCAACTTACCTGCAAAGTCGAAACGATCTAGACGATTCGCCGGGGCCACCGGAGGTCAACTCAGTATAGAGAGATTCCAGTCACACACTGCCTCCTGTACGTCGGAAGGAAACCGAGGAGATGTTTGAAACAGATGCAGAGATGCCGTGATCTTTTGGAAGCAGGAGAGATAGAGGAGGGGGAAAGGAGAAGGAAAGATCTGTATGAAGCCAGTCAAGACACACAGCTCGGAAGAACCGTTGCATTGTCGAACAGAACTCCATGAGCACCTACAAATGCAGGAACACCTATCATTTACCGTTCCCTCGGATCGTTCGTGAACCAGATCGGAGGCTCTAAAGTCTTGTGATGTTTGACCTTGCTTGGGTCCTAGGATCGACACAAGCTCGGAAGATGTTCTGCCTCCTCCCCTCACAAGCCAAGAGAGTGGTGACTGTATGCAAGCGGACTACCTCGTCGTGCTTGTTGGTTATTCTGGAGGTGTAGCTGTACATTCATCAGCACTGAAGCGATCCACCCAAGCTACTCCTATGAGGACGAGTTGAGATAGGGTTCGGTTCGGACTGCTGCCGCACGGCTTGGCACGATCAGCTGCAGTCATACGGCACAGCAGCCGCTCTCGATCTTCCCGAGATGGACTTGTGTGAAAGGCATCCTGGCCCAGGCAACTCATCATGGCTAGGTACTGTTTGTTCCGTATGTCTCGACAGTCCACATCTAGTTTGACTTTCTCTAGCTCCATCATTGCCAATGCCAGCGAGAGGGGGTCTTGCCGAGGCATCCTTCGCCGAGGAAGTAGCATGATAGCTCACTACGTAGGATCTACAACATCTCATATAGTAGGGACTCGGATCCCACCTCTTCCCCTTTCCGTTTCCGTTTCCGTTTGCTTTCTATATTCTGATCCCTCTCTTCCTCGTTGGGCTCCCGTTTCCGTACAACCTACTGCAACCATGCCAGAAGTAAAAGTACCCAACGACATAATCGTTTTCCAGTATCCCTTCTCTCCATACGCCAGGAGAGTGCTCTGGTATCTGGAACTCCGCGGCATCCCATACGCCCAATGCGTAAGTCACTTTTCCCTCCTGTTTCTTTTGATACTACGGGCTCTGAACACCCTCAAGATCCAACCCCCGCGTCTCCCCGCCCTGACCTCGCCGCCCTTGGCGTACGTTACCGACGCATCCCCCTCATGGCCATCGGACGCGACATATACCTCGATTCGCGTCTCATCCTCTCGACTCTCGACTCGCACCCCTCGCTGTCTTCCTACAAACCCCTCTCGACGCCGCAATCCGCCGGCATTGCCATGCTCTTCGACAAGTTCAGCACCGACTCGGGAGTGTTCACGCGCGCGGCGCAGCTGATCCCCCTCGAGTCGAAGATATGGGAGGACGAGAAGTTCCAGAAGGACAGGGAGGACATGACGGGCCGCAGCTGGCGGAAGGCGGACGTGGCCAAGGCTCGCCCGGAAGCGCTAGCGCACATGAGGCTGGCGTTCGAGGCGGTCGAGGCAATGCTGAACGACGGGCGGGAATGGATTGCCGCGACGCGGGAGGTCAGCCTGGCTGACGTCGAGGCCGTTTGGGTCTTCGACTGGCTGCTGGATATGAAAACCCTCCCGTCCGACCTGATCTCCGCAGACTTCTTCCCGAAGACGTACGCGTGGATCCACCGCTTCCGGGAGGCGTTGCGGACCGCACGATCGCGGAACTCGAAGCCCGTGAACCTCGCAGGCTCCGATGCGGTGGCACATGTCGCATCGGCCTCGTTCAACGCCACAGAAGCGCTGGCTGTCGTCCCAGTGGATCCTCTGCGGTTGAAGGAGGGGACGAGGTCGAGGTGTGGCCGATCGATTCTGGGAGCAGGCACAGGGACAGGGGCAGGTTGATCAATCTAACGCATGACAAGGTGGTTATTGAAGTCGAAAATGGAATCGGGGAGAAGATGGTCAGGGTGCACGCGCCTAGATGGGGGTTCAGGATAGCGAAAGCTGGAGCTGGGGAAGGAGCAAAGTTGTGACGTGGTATGCCTGTTCCGGTATATAGAAGCAGAACGATATTGGATGGTTTGTGTGTATATGTTGATGCCCGGATTGTTCGCAGTACTCCATCGTTGGAGAGTGATGGGTTGCCATAGACGCCGGATCATGTAAACGTGGCGGACTGTTTGATGCACCCTGAAAGGCAAAGGAAGTCGTGTTCACGCTATACAAGTGGACACGGATGCAAAAAGATCTGGGAAATCATAAAGCGCAGGATGAGCATTACGGAGCGACAACGAAAACCGAAGTGAAGCTCAACGATAGTCGAGTCTCCTTCATCAACGAGTAAAGGAAATGACGTCCATTTGGCATATTCGCGTGTCATGCAAGAGCCTGTATCTCTCCGTTCCAGCGAGTGAACAATCATGCAAACAAATCGAAGATCAAGAACTCCGCTAATCCGGACGATCCCGCTATGCAACCATGTGTTTCCAATACCACTTGAGCGCCAAATCAAGGCAACAACCGTCAAGAAGCTCGAAAAAATGAACATGTAGATAGATGGCACGAAAAGCGGCAAAACACATTGCAGCTGGAAGAAGGTGAAGAACGAGGCCGACGCCAACGGTCCAGTGATCCATGTTTGGGATATCCTTGTGAGCAGGTCAATAGACGAAAGCACTCGCGCTATCCAAAAACACGGGTGGAGAGCAAAACCAACTAAATCAAGGCGCCTTGAGCTCCATAGATGAGAGTCATGACAAAGGTATTGGTTCCCCGCGACAATTATCGGAGTGCGAAAGAAAAATTCGGTGGTTGGCCACTCGAGTGCAAAAGGCTGGAATCCTGAACCACAGCTAGATCCCAACTGTGACTAAAACCACAAGAACAGACGCGCGGCAGAGTGATTCAATCCAGGCTCGTGGGGAAACTTCCAAAAAGCTTTACCCAAGTGGGCTCAGTCACAAAGCTGTTCCGGAATGTTGAGGTGACCGCGATACTTTTCCATTTCCCAGTCGGGTAGCATCGACGTTGTGACAGACTGGAAGAGTCCAGCAAACTCGTGACTGACTGGTACTTCTACTTTCCAAGAACTGGCACAACACTTTAACGAACGGCAAGCTTCTGGCTAGGACTCCGTACGGAACGGTAAAGGAAAGCTCCGGCATGCCTGGTTGAGGATCCAACAGCGTGGCCAATCGTCACCTTAATTGATGCGGCGCCTACGGGCGTCGCCTCCAGTGGGTGTAGGCTCAGGCTCACGTCCACGGCCACGACCAGAACCGTAGGGATCCACAGGAGGAGCTGAGCGGTACTGTGGCTCCGGCGGTCCAGTTTGTGGGTACGCTGATGCGACCATGCATCAGTCTGGCGTTAACTTTACCCACGAGAGCCCAATGAGTACTTACGACGGCCATACTGATCATATTGCACATAAGTGGCGCTAGATGGTGTTAGCAAACGCTCGGAGAAGTTCAATGGTTGATCCGACCTCTGAGTCTGCGGCGAGCTCGTTGCCGGATTGTGACCTCTAGGCGGTAACGAATTTATCGAGTCTGTTGAAGGACTAGGGTAAGCATATCTCGGATCTTGGTAGTCCGGCTGGTATCTAGGATCCCTGGGGTCTCTCATGTCGCGTGGATCCCTCATCCCATCCCTTGGAACAGATCCCGGAAAGCCACCGGCGGGAGGATATCCTTGTGGGTACTGTTGGCCACCACCGATTGGATGAGGAGCTCCGTTGGGGTATCCTGGACGTGGAACATAGTAATCACCCTGCTGGATATATCCTGGGGAGCCTGGGGCATACTTGGAGCGTAGATGGCCTGTTCCGAATATCCTGTAGTCATGACCGGTCTGGACTGGGAAGAATACATCTGGCGGGCGTCCATGTGGGCATCCATCGGGCGCTGATCCGGGTAACGTGGGTCCGGATACCGATGATCCTGGAATGAACCCATATCCGGAGGTGCTGCTGGCCTCTGTGGAGGATGGAATGGAGCATCAAGTTGTGGAGAATTCCTTTCCGGTTCATACAAACGGTTGTTCTGCCGGAAGGTATTCGATTGCTCATATGCCACTACATTCTTGTCAGGATGGCTATACGATGTTTCGTCGCGCACGTGCGGACTACCTCGTCTGCCCGAGGACACTTCCTGTCCCCATCGTGTCGAATCTAGCTTCAGGTCGTTGATCATTTCCTGCACATCAGCCGGTTAGTCGGGCCTGTTCCGAACCCTTGGGGCCATATCCGTTGTCAAGCTCTTACGGTAGTGAGGTTTCTGTATGCCCGTATCCAGTATCCGCTGACCTGAACTGGGATTAGCGATCGTACTGCAGACGGCGAGCCTACTAAGCCAATGCACACCTCCTCTTCGTCTACTGTGTTGGTGCCAGGGCGTACGGTCGCATCGTTTCCGAGGTAGCGCTGGATATCTGCAGAGATGACCTGTCTAGCGATGCCTTCCCCAGGCACGAACCAGTTGCGTAATATGTGGTCGCCAGGCATGGTGGTGTTGGCTTGAAGATAGAAGAAGCTGAGAAAGTGCAAGAAGGAAGGAGCTGAACGGTCCTTGAGAGCAAAGGGAGAAACGGGCCAAAAGTTGCAAGCTATGCGCAAGGCTGTCCGGCAGAGAATGGCCAACAAGGTTTGTCCAAGTAGTGGAAATGCGTCAGGCCGATCAAATGTCCGGAATGGGAAGTGATGGGAAGATATGGCCAGGGAGCAACGTGTCGGTAGTAGCACCTGTGTAACGTGTAGCGTGAGAAGCGTGAGATATTTAGGGAGCAGCTGGTTGGGAGTCGGAAGGGCGCGAGGGCTTCCAAGCAGGGGTGAGCGCAGTGCTTGTGTAAGGCAAAACGGTACGGTCAGCAGCGCAAAGCGTTTAATCTATGGCTGGCCGACAGCGACTTAATGATTTTTGCAGAGAGGAGCGGAGCAGAGCAGAGTCGGTGGAAGCGAGGACGAGTCGACGGAAGCAAGACCAAGTCGGTCGGGCTGTTGAGGGCGCGGGGCCAGGCAGGAGGGCAGGAAGGCAGGAGCGTGACAGTCGTGGACCCGAGCGCTAAAACCAGCAAAGGCCAGTGATTGGGTTCTGATTGTCGAGACTGCACGTCAGCGCGCGCGCACCAAAAGACCACCAGCAAAACCGCCGACCGGTCAATCAGGACAGAGACGATGGTGGGTTGCCGATCGTTGCGGTGTCGTGCCTTGTGGCGTAGAGACTCCGTCGAATGACAGGTGTGGAAGCCCCAGCCCTGAGATGCACCTACAATAGCAGTTGGATCTGGCGTTATAGGTACGTATGGATGGGGGCTTTCAGCACACCGATGGAGGGATACAGCAATGAAGGAACAGGGAGCACCGTGGAGAAGGATAACAGAGCACAGAAGCGTCCGTCGTGTTTGCTGCAGCGTGCTCGTCTCTACCGCGCAGTGGCTCCGTTTGCGTGCCGCTGGGTCTCGACGTGGCAGGTTGGGCAGCAACAACGGCCTAAACCGAAACACGCTAGCGAAAGCAAGCAATACCCAAGTTTTCACGTGGTCGCCTCGTCGGAAGCATGGAATAGGATACCGCCAGTCACCCTACTGCAAGCCATACCATACCAGTCTTGAATCGGCGCTGTGTCCCTTCGCGTCGTGTTAGCCCCAGGCAGTTGCATAGCTCGCAAGTGTCAAATTCGATCCAAGACATCACCGTGAACAACACCCGATTCGCCTGGTCGCACTTCTCATGTCTCTCAAAGCGTCCCTTTGACATTCTACCACTGCCCAATAATATGCGGGATCGTTTAAGCAGTCAGTGTGTGCAAAGAACCCACCAGCCCGTCGCACACGCTATTGCATTTCTGCACTGCTATACGTACACGATTGTTTCAAGTTCCGGCGAAATCATAAGAGTACTGCAACAAGAAGCAAAAGAGGGCCGTCGTATGCATCGGGCAACAGAAGCTACATAAACATGTCTCAAATCATCCATTCCCATCCCAACCATCCGGGTATCTGCCTTGGTATTATGCCAAAACTCCAGTAAAAAGCAACACTTGAGAACATGGTTTCTACCCCCACTCTGCTTGCTCCTTAACCCGATACGGCCAGTTAGCAGGACAGACCCTTCTCGATTCCAAGCAACCTCTCCGCGTTGAAAAGCAGCTGTGCGAACGCTCGCCCTCCAACCGACAACGCTCCGTCCCGAAGGCTCAGCAAGGCTAGACGACTCTCCTCGTTGGCCGCGAGCCAGATGGCCCGCTCCACCCGCTCGGAGTAGGCCTCGTAAGTGAAGGCCAGGAAGCTGATGAGGCCGAGTACGAATACGACCAGGGACCAAAGCAGCACGGTAGTGGATGGGAGAGCCGGCTTGACGATGTCGGTTTGGACGCCGCTCGAGCGGGTGGGCCGACGGCGAATCTCTTCGCTCTGTCTCTTCAGCCTCTCCTCTCTCTCATCCAGCTTCGCCTGCCTCTCGTCCTGGAGCTTGGACTTGGCACTCAAACCCTTCTGGTGGCTCTTCAAGCCCTCGACGGCACTGTCAACGTTGGCCTGGACCCTCCTCGCCTCGTCGAGGTTGCTCTGGTGCGTTCTCTCCACCTCATCCTCTCGTTCCTGAACCGCTTGCTGTCTGCGTTGCACCTCTCGCTCCCTTGCCCGGACCCCTTGCTCTCTCAACAGGAGCTCTCGCGCTCTCACGTCAGCATCTTTCTCTCTCTTGCCCAGATCCTCAGCACGCGCAGCAAGCTCCTCCTCCGCAGCCTGGTTTTCTGGACTCTGGAACTGGTCGTCGGTAACGCCTTCTTGAGTCATGCTCTGTTGGCGATCACGCTGAGCGCCTCTTCCAGGTTGCGCCGTCGCTTCCGGCGAGCCCTCGCGGCTGTGTTCTTCGCCACTGTGGGCGTTGTCGTTGGCAAGCTGGAGGAATCGTCGGAACTCGTCGGGGGTGATGTCTCTGCCGGCCTGATGGTGCTCGTCTAGGACGGTGTTCAGCTCGTTCAGACGCTCCTCCACTGTGCTGAGTTGCGTAGCCATATCTTCGTGGGATTGCGCGAGCTGGCGCCATTCCTCCTTCTCCGCAAGGAGAGCTTCCCTCTCGGTTTCCGCCTCTGCCAATCTGTCGACGAAGCCCTTGAACTGCTCGTTCTTCTCCTTTGTGCGATCCACCTTCTCTTGCTTGAGACGATTGTTCTCTTCGGCGGTCTCCTTGGCGAATTGTTTCAGCTCTCTCATTTCCCCACGGCGTTCTTCACGGTCGAGGTAAAACTGGGCGACCTGCTTCTGAAGTTCTTCCTTCTCCTCATCAAGGTCATCGTACTCCCTGTTTCTTCTTCTGATGGCGGCATCTTTCCCCTCGATTTGTTTCTGGAGTCGTTCGATCTCGGCCTTCGCCTCTGCGAGCTCATTGAACTGTTTGATGTTCTCGGCATCGGCCTGTTTCTTCTCGGCGGTGATCTTGGAGATTGATTTGCGCAACTCGTCGTTGCTCAGCTGCTCCTCGGCGTTGGCGAGCTCGACCTTGGTCAGTTCAGTCTTGGCGAGCTCGGGGTTGGACGTGGTCTTTGGTGGTTGAGACATTGTGGATTGGAGGCGCGGCGGTGGCTGTCGTAAGTTGGTTGGGTTGGTATGTAAGCGGCTTGACCAGCGAGCGGAAGAAGGAAGAGTTCTGGTTGGGAGTACAGGATGCGGTGATGTGGTACGTATGAAAGGAAGAAGAGTCGGAAGAGCGATCGAGGCCGTATATACGGGCTGAGCGACAACAACGGTCCTGACAATCAGCAACTTCTATTGAGTGAATGAGAAATTGAAAATATTGTCCTCCTATTGAGTGAATAGTAGGTGGATGATATTGTCGGCGAATGATGGGGAGCACGGAGCAGTCGAGTGTGTCAATTTTCGTACGTGGTCCTGTACATGCGACGCAGAACGAACGCGAATGAGAGAAGAAAGATAGCCAACGGAGTGTCCGCTGTAGACATGACATTAATGTGAAGGTACAATTTGCTTTGATTGCTTCACATGTGAAAGAACGCGCTTTAGGAGAAACGCGAAGACAAAGCCGCGCCATGCGTCACTAGCCGCATGCGGTTCTAGCCGGAGGTGGACAAGCGTCGTTCGGATTGCGGAGAAACAGATCCACCGCGGCTGCGGGACAAGGACAAGTCTATCCTGTCACACCCCGCTTGAACCGGTTGCTCTAACTTTTCGACACTGATCAATCTATCCGTTCAAGCAATCAAAGTCATAGAGAGCAGTGAGTTTTTAGGGAAGCCCTCTTCTTGTCATAGACCCAACCATGGTACTGGACAAGCTCAATGGCATCGAGCTCCCCGGAGCCTTCGATGCACATGTTCATCTTCGCAGCTCGACAATGTGCGAGCTGGTCACTCCTATGATCCGCAAGGGCGGCGTGAACACGGTCATGGTCATGCCGAACCTCGTTCCTCCCGTCAAGACTGTCCCGCATGCTCTCGAATACAAGAACAGCCTCGAAGCCATTGAACCCAACGTCCGATTTCTGGTGCGGTCGAGACAACGCCGTTCGGGATGATGCTATGGGAGGCTTACAGTATACCAGATGAGCCTCTACCTCCATCCCGACATCACACCTCAAACGATCAAAGACGCGCGCGCGGCGGGGATCCTGAACGTCAAGTCTTATCCCGCCGGCGTGACGACGAACTCGGACTCTGGCGTCGTCTCGTACGAGCAATTCTACCCGGTGTTCGAGGAGATGGAAAGGCAGAACATGATCCTCAACCTGCATGGCGAATCTCCATCAGGACAGGATATCACAGTGCTCAACGCCGAAGAGGCGTTTCTGCCTACACTCAAGGAACTCCACAAACGCTTCCCCAAGCTGCGCATTGTGCTCGAGCACTGCACCACCGCGGCCGCCGTGGAAGCAGTCAAGAGCTGCGGACCCACCGTCGCGGCGACACTGACGGTGCATCACCTGGTAACATTCCCTGTTCTCCAACCTCTTTCGCCGACACCGGGCACTAACATCATCACCCTTCAAGTTCCTCATCGTAGACGACTGGGCCGGCGACCCACACTGCTTTTGCAAGCCCGTAGCCAAGCTACCATCGGACCGACGCGCCCTCCTCCGCGCCGCCGTATCCGGCAACCCCAAGTTCTTCCTCGGCACCGACAGCGCACCGCACCCGGCCACCTCGAAACGTGGCGGAGACAAGGTCGCAGCAGGTGTCTTCACCCAGCCGTACGCCGCCGCGTATTTCATCGATGCGCTCGAGCAGGCGGTCGAGAAGGGGTGCTGAAAGAAGACGACGTGACAGAAGAGAAGATCCGGGGGTACTTGAGCGGGTTCGGAAGAAAGTTCTACGGTATTGAGGAGGGAGGAAGAGGAGAAGGAGGAGGAGGAGAAAAGATTGTGCTGAGGAAAAAGGGAGCGGTCATTGAAGAGTTGTTCGCCAGTAAGGACGGAAGTGTGGAGGTGGTGCCGTTTAGGAGGAAGCAGAACACATGGTCGGTGGATTGGATATGAGCATGACTCGTCCCGATTGCAAGCATCGGATTGCCGGGCTGACGAGCCTCCGTCTGGGCTGCCTGCGAAGGTGATCAAGCAGTCCCGCAAGTCGCTCATCAGACGTTAGGGAATGTCGGTAGCCGGATTCTGGTTCGAAGAGAAACGGATGTTGTTGGTAGCGGCACAACTTGAGGCACTCAATCAAGCTGGGAAGCCTGGGGAATTTTTGCAAGGAACGGCGTCAATGGGCCTCCGAGCTGCACGGAAGCGTGGGGAGCGCATGTTAGGAAAGTTAGTCCTCTATTGAGTGTTGGCACACGGCTAGATTCGCGCCAGGTATGTTTCGCTGTAAGAAAGAGATGATGGAAAAAGCCAGAAGCCACGAGTAAAAAGCTAGCGTATGCACAAGCATTAGACATCGTCATCCATCGTTCCCAACCATCCCCTCATCCCATCGTTCATTACCAACCCCCAACGTTCCACTCCGGCGTCTGGTCGACAAGGCAAGTGTCTCTAGAGTTCCTCGTCAGCAACGGAGACAGCATTGTATCCGGCATCGACCAGGTCCTTCAACCTCTTCTCCATGACCTTTCTTCCATCCAAGGTGTGCCAGACCTCATGCGGAGCCTTGCTGACAACGTCCCAGCTCAGCAGGTTGTCGGTCAACTTGGTCAGATCGCGCTGTTTGCGCTCCCACTCGCTGTCCCTACGGTTGCTGATGGCGCTCGAGATGACAACGAGCGGAACATTGGGGCTCTGGATGTTCCTGGCGCTGACGACCTCGTTCTTGGTCAGGCTGTCGGCGACCAGGTTCTCCTGCAGCTGGGCCTTGATGAACTTGCCGCCCTGGTGGGCGGAGCGGCCGTAAACGCGGTCTTCGCGGGTGCGGCCGTTGAAGATGGCGCCCAGGATGCGCTGGATGCCGAGGGGAGAGGACGCCCCAGCCCCAGAGGATGAAGCCGCGGCCGGGGGATGAGATGCGGTGGAGAAGGTCCTCGTGCAGGGGATCGATCAGCATCATGCCGGCGATGTTGCGGACGTGGCGGGCGGAGAAGATGCGCGAGACGATGGAGCCGTAGCCGGCCGAGACGAGGATCCATGGACCCTCCTCGCCCTCGATGGCAAGGGCTTCGGAGAGGGCGTCGGCCGACATGCCAGCGCTGTGGGGAGAGGGCGCGTTGTCGGACCAGCCGTAACCCGGACGATCCCAGTAGCAGTAGCGGTCGATGGTGCCGTTCTGGTACGCGGAGTAGGCCCAGTGCTCGAAGTCGTACTCGGACGGGTTCTCGCCGGCTTCCAGGATCATGGTCGGGTTCGGGTTGCCCTCGGCGTTGTAGGTGACGTTGCCGATGCATGCCAGGTGAACTTGGTACTTGTCACCGTCGACGAAGATGCGGCTACCGTCGTACTCGAGGGTCGAGTCGCGGGCGCGGATGATCAGAGTTGCAGTCAGAAGAACGGTAACGATGGCGTAGGCAACCAAGATGATGGTCGCAACAAGCACGGCGGACCATTCCTTGAGGGTGCGGCGAGTCTCCTCACGACCGGTGAGACGCTCCTCCTCTTCCTTCTTGCCCCAGGCCACGACGCGGTCGACGAGAATGCACCAAGCTGCCATGAGTGTGGCCCAGGCAACCGAGGCGATGCCCGGCCATCCTTCCTCCATCCTGATCCTGCCAACGGCCATGATGATGATGAAGTCGATGAGCAGGAATACGGCGATGATGGCGCCAGAGATGCGCATGGCCTTGGAGGGAGTAGCGAAGAACAGGATGGCGACGAGCAGGTTGCCGGCCGTCAGGGTGGTGTAGGAGAAGTCGAAGAAGCCGGAGCCGCGGGTGTGCAGACCTGGTGGAGAGACGAAGATGCTGACGAGGAGCAGCACCCACCAGAGGAAGTTGATGACGAGGAAGAGGATGGTCAGATAGCGAAGGAAGCGGACGGTCCAGAGGTTGTACGGAGATACCTGCGA
The DNA here is from genome assembly GCA_030247885.1 of Taxawa tesnikishii (nom. ined.). Taxonomy (NCBI): domain Eukaryota; kingdom Fungi; phylum Ascomycota; class Dothideomycetes; order Dothideales; species Taxawa tesnikishii (nom. ined.). Next base: position 780,350 of record JAPDRO010000009.1, on the reverse strand, counting down.
CTTGTTAGTTGACACTGTACAGCGACGCGTGGTGGTTTGGACTTGCAGCTGGGTCGTCCGGGTCGAGGTAGCCATCACGGTGTGGTGGACGAGGGTTGGCTGGCAGCAGCCTCGTCCGCTCGTCTGCCTCCTGCTCGCGGCGCTGGTACTCTCTTCTGGATGGAGGAGGGCCTGCTCTTCCACTCTCAGTGTCTCTGGGAGTGCTCTGGCCATCCTGCTGGTCTTCGTCCCCGTTCTTGTTGCTGCCCCAAAGCGAGACCATGTCGTCTAGTTAAAGGTACTTGACAGCTGGGTCCGGGTAGGAGGTATGTATGTATGTATGTTGGAGAAAGAAAGTCTACCGCAGCTGCAGGTAGAGAAGGGAGGGTAACGAGAGGGAGCAGACTCTCTTCGCTCTTTCGGTAGCTGCCTTGACCCCGCTGTTGGAATGCGGATGACTTTTCTGCAGCTGAAAGTACCTTTGTGCTCTGAATGGTACCCGTGGCTGGTGAAGGTTTTGTTCGAGGGAGGTGACGGGCAGGCAGGCAGGCAGGCAGGCAGGCAGCAGGCAGGCAGGCAAGCGTCGCGAACCCCAAGCAGCTCGCCGCAGCGATCGTCACTCGTACGCGTCTCCCATTGGCCACTTCGCGTGCGTCACTGGCCCGTGTCTGGCACGATGCACGGCTCGGGATGACGGCATGTTCATCCATGTCCGCATGATGGAGAGACCCTTTGGTGAGAATCCCGAACTGTGGCTGCAAGCTTCAGACCCTCCCCAAATCGCATGTGCAAGAGCTCCAACTCTCTTCAAGAGCCTCAATTCCACCGCCCCTGCAAAGGTTGCCTTTGAGTATCATATCACAAACAACCCTTATCCTTTACCACACAACCTTCTGTGCTCATGTTCATGTACATAACGTCGCATTCGGGCGTCAAACAAGCGCAATCCTTCCGCGCGAAAAAGCACCCGACCACGCGGCACAGCAGCACATCAATCTCCGCCTTTCGATCCCAGATCTTCTGGCCCTCTATCGCCCAGCTTGTTCGCCCAAGCACCGATAACTTAGCCGACACACCACCTCACCTGCTTCCCGTCTCTCTACATCGATTTTTTATTCTTTTTTTCTCGAGAAGGGGCAAGGACGCCAACGGATGCATGACCAACTGCTTGCACCGCTGTTCTATCTGAGTGCGGAACCCATCGAGACGAACATCTGCCAAGATTGCGATCAAAGCACTGGCTACCGGCGTCGGAGGATTTTCCGATTGGCAAGTCTTACGCCTCTCGCCTGGTGGTACCTCGTGCATGTACTCCCCTTAACACCCTCGACATCCAGAACATGCACGAACAGCAGAACGCTTTCGCTCGAGCTCTTGTTGTCGCACACGACGGCCCGCGCCACGTATAACCTTACTTCGACCCCGCCTCTTAGTTGCCCGAGGTATTCTGACCTCGTTCTCCTTGGTTCCTCTTCCTACCTTCATCTTGCAGACCCATCTTTCCTTCCATCACCGAAACTACAGAACTCCTCAAATATGCCGCACCTTCCACGTTCGGCCATAGGCGGCTGAGAACTGGGCATTCCGTTCGCTCTGCCACACATAAGCAGTCGACCGGCGAGCTAGTACTACAATCGGTGACGGTGTGGGAATCCTCGTTGCTGAACGTTCTGCTTTTGTAGTCCCTACGGTCACTTAAACAGGGGTTCTTAGACGCGAGGATCATATACGAAACATCCCGCAACGCCAAACATCCCAAGTGGTGTACAACATCAAATTCTTCCTTGGTCTAGTGGTCATGATTTCCGCTTGTCATCAGCATGTCTCATATCAAGCGCGGGAGACCGGGGTTCGATTCCCCGAGGGAGAGTGACTTTCACTTTTGCTTCAGTGAATCAATGGTAAAATCGTATGCATTCATTTTGCTCGCTGTCCTCACCGAGCGTGGAGAGCACAATCCATGTTGCAAGACACCATTGGACTCAGAATACTCCATGATACGTGGTACCGAAAACATCGTCCGACCGCCAAGCCGACGAGCTGTTCAGGATACTGCATATCACTTACTGCCGACACTTGAAACCTGCAGCATCCGTCCTTGACCACACTTGCCCACATGCCTGGGTCACTCTGAGCTGAACCTTGCCGCAATATCTTGTTGAATAGATTGTATCTAGCAATCTCTCTATTCCGCCCACCTTCTTATGCAGAAAGGAATAAACTTGGTATCGTTGCCCCCCCCATCTGGCCCATCTCCAAAGCGCTCAACCAATCGGCAATGGGAGCTTTTATTACAGATCAGATTTTCGCAAAAAGAGGAAAATTACACATTACCACCCCCCTCCCATGCCGTTTTCCAGTGCAGCATTTGCTATCTCTCGTTACACGAGCGTCGCAATCTCTCTCCCTCCCTCCCTCCCTCCCTCTCTCTCTCCCTCTCTCTCTCTAATCCGTCAAACCGAACAACCTCCTTAACCCGGCGAACTTCTTCTTGCGGCCCGTACGCTCACTGTATACCACATTCTTGCCTCCCTTTGCGCGAGGACTGTCGCCGTCGGCCCCATCCAGTATGTTCCCGCCGCTTTGGCTGCGACGACCGATGTCTGGTCGCATGGTTCTTGCCAGCTTGATCGCCTCCGCGCTCACCCCGTCGCTCGTCGCAGGGCGCGCCGCCCCGACCCCATCAGCCGTTACATTCGGCGGCGGCGGCAGCGGCCAATTCTGACTGTTTTGGCTGATGCCGCCCGGCGTGTTGACCTGGGGCGCGCTCTCCTGCATCTGAGCGGCTGTCTGAGGCGGCGGCGGTATGGTCGTGGAGAGGCCTGTGTTCTGGCGCGAGAACTGTGGCGTGTTCTTCCGCTGGAGTCGCGGACTGCGTAGCGTGACTGGGCTCTGCGGCCCTGCCGGCTCTGTGCCTGGGGATGCGTAACTGGCCATGGTTGGGACGACGGAAGAGCTTGTGCGCTTGCGCCCGAGAATGCTACCCAGGACGCCGCGACGCCGCTTGGGTGTGTCGAGGCCGAGTTCTTGCGCTTTGGATGGTGAGCTGCCAGGCTGTAGGACTTCGGCCTGAGGTTGCAGCGTCACTTGATTGGTGGCCTTGTTCTCCGCCTTGGCTTCGGGCACGCCTGGTTCGCGGCCGCCGTTCATGGCAGCAACGTTGCGACGGGCTGCTTCCATAGCCTTGTCAACGTCCGACTGACTAGGGACACCAGGCTTTGATTTAGTTCTCTGTGAGTCTCTAGCGCCGGTCTTTGTTGGCCGCGCAGCCTCTTCGTCCGAGTCGTCAAGGTCAGTAGAATCTTCGTCGTCTTGTCCCCTTCGCCTTGGGATTCCGCGTACGGGAGTCAGATCTGCGGGGATGTGTCGTGGCGGACCTACTGGCGAATCGTCTTCATCGTCAGAGTCGGCAAAGCGACTCCTGAACGCAAATCTAGACGGCGCAGCGTCGCCTTCGTCGTCTGAATCGTCAAACCGGGACTTGAATCTCGAGCCCATCTTTGGCGGTGCTGCCTTAGCCGGCTTGGAGTCTTTTGAGAAGCCAGACATGCTAAAGCCCGATGATGTCTTGGATTGACGAGCCTTGCTGTTTTTGCCACGCATTGTTGGTGTGTTGTCTACCGGGCCTCCGCGGAGAGAGTTCATGAGGCTTTCCCTGTTACGACCCAGGAAAGATCCTGTCGGTGACAGTGAGCGTAGGCTCATTCTGCCCGCTCCACGGCCAGTAGGGGTTGGCGAGATAGGGCGCGTCTCAGAGTCTATGGAGCCGGCACGCATAGAGCGCTTCATTGTGTACCGTCCAGCAGAGTCCACAGTAGAAACGGAAGGCCGCCTCCTCTTCCTGAAGCTAGACTCGGAGTCTGAATCGTTTGCAACAGGGACTGGCACGGTCGCAAGCGCAGAAGCGGGGCGAGGTGCAGTTGTTCTCTTGACAGGTTGACGATTGGCAGCTGCAGCAGCTGAAGCAGATGACAGAGCAGCACCTCTGAGGTTGTCACTGCTTGCAGACTTGATTGTCCTTTTCTGTTCCTGCGGTGGAGCTGGCGCATTGTTCGTACCGCGCATCGAAGTCTTCATTCCTCCAGAGCGGGTGTCTCGCATTGACGTCCTCATATTTGGTTCGTTGGTGGCTGGGGTAGGACCAGATGCTGCACGCATGCTCTTGCGCATTGCCGGTGCGCGAGCTTGTTGTGCTGTTTCGAGAGCTTTTGGCGTCGCTGCGGCTGCTGGCAATGTATTGACCGCTTCGGGCTGCTTCTTCTTCGTCTTCTTTACCGGTGCGACCGGGGAGGGTGGCTCCGCCTCCGTAGGAAGTGCCTCCTGCTCAATCTGTTCCCGCTTCTTCTTGCTCAGGCTGCTCCAGTATGCCGTCGCTTCACGCCAGTCTCCGCTCTCCTGGGCCAAAGGTGACGACTTCACTGGTGCGGTGCTTGGAGCGGGAAGCCGCACCGAGGGGCTGTCAGGCGGCGTAGAGATGGCAACGTCAGGCGCATGTGGGGCTACAGGACTCTCAACAATAGCGTCCAGTGAAGCAAACCCTCCATCATCGAGGTCAGACAGATCCTCTGCTGCGTCGCTAAACGCTGCACTGTCATCTGAATCTGACTCGTCAATAGGTGCCAACTGTGGGGAACGTCGCTCGAATGAGGTTACAGGAGCACTAGGTTGCAGAGATTGTGGTTCTTCAGGAAGCGATTCGACATCAGAGTGCTGTTCCTCGGGCGCTGGCTCATCCCATTCTCCAGGCATAGACCGTCTCTTCTGCAATTGAGGTCTTGCCGTTGCCGTTCCCATCGAAAGCCTTTTACCTTCCTCGTCAGTTCCAGGAGTAGGAGGCAGAAGATTGATAGCAGGTACATCCCCGTCCGGCATGCTGCTTTCGCCGTAGGCAGCCGCTGTTGCGGGACGTATTCGTTGACGAACGCCTTCTGGCTCGACCTCAGCATAATCACTGGTGTCCGAAGTATCACCAGAGCCCTCAACTGATGCGGATTGAAGCGGCACGGCCTGCGCATATTCGGTTGATTCCCTTTGCGGCTCCGTGATCCGGCCCTTGGCTGCGTGATGGTTCGCAATTACAGCACCAATGACATCATCGTTTGATGTTTCGACACTGTCAGGAAGGGTACTTACGCTTGCAGACATGCTCGAAGACACGGTCTCAGTGACTTCCTCTGCAGGTTCGGCTCGAACTGGCAATTTCTTGGATCTCACACTGCCAAAGGAAGGCAGTGCTGGTCTCGGTTTCATGATTTCGTCAATGTCGTCAACGTCCGATATGGTTGTTGCCCCCGTTATCGGTTTGGGTTCGCTTGCAGGGGCAGCACCACCGTTGACTCATCACCAAAGCTTACACGGACACTCTTCTTCTTCTTTCCTGCCTTGGTCCCGTCCTGTGAAGCCAAAGATGTCGTGTCGGACGTGTCACTCGGTGGAGCTTTGCCCGACGCAGGACTGAACATCGCCATAGGTGAGCTGGTCCGAATAGAAGATGCCGGTGAGTGCTTGAGGGCGGATTTTGCAGGAGAAACCGACCGTGGCAGCGGATTGTGCCTAACAGTCAGCGTGTCCAGGACAGGCACATCCGAGAAGTGCGCCGTTCGTGACGGTCCAAGAGATGTAACGCGGCCACGGCCCGTTGTTCTCGAGTTGTCCTGTTGTGGGCGAGGAATATCGAGGCTGACTGATCTGGTGTGTTGCGCGCCCGGTGCCGTGTATGGGACTGCTGGGCCAGCAGAAGTTGAAATAATGTCCCGAGCTTGGCTCACAGAGTTGGACTTCGTCAGACCGGTCCGTTTGGTTACTGATACTCCCCTCTCCGCTGATTCTTCCGCTTCCGGATCTTCTCGTACGACGGAGGGTTGTTTGTGCAGGAGACCAGAAGCTCTCGGGCTTCTCCCTCTTCTGCACCAGGAGACAGACGCGCGGGGTTCCGTGGAGGTGGAACGTCCGGCACATTTGTATCTATAGCCGGTGTGACTGGTTTCTTCTTCTGAATAGGAGTTGCCGGGGCCTCTACTGACTGCACCGGTTGTGCAGCTACTGGTGACGATACGGTTGTGCCCTGCGGTGCAGGTGCCAAAGTTCCGTTAGCCAAATGCTTCCCCTCGTTGGTTGCTGCGGTTTTCTTCTTCTTCTTGGCCACAGGTTGATCTGCTGCGCTTTGTATACTCTGCTGTATGGTTGAAACTTCATGCGAAGATAGTCCATCTGACGTTTTCGGTCGCTGGTCTGAAGTTGCACGAGGCGCGGCATTGCTCACAGCAGGCGAAGTAAACCAAGCCCCGCTGGTAGTAGGTCGTTGAATTGGCGAAACGGGCGGTGTGCTTTGCGGAGTCGATATTGGTCTTGAGAAGTTAACTGATTCTTGCCTCTCCTCGCGTTGCTGTTCAGGCACTTGTTGCAGAGTTGACGCTCGCTGACTTGACACAGTAGCTGGAAAGCTTGTCCTGTCAACACTAACGTTCCTTGCGCCTTTGCGTGGAGTAGGAGAAGAGACGCGCATGGGAGGTTCGAGGCTTGCGGATCTCTTTTGCTTCGCTGGCATATTCTTCGGTAGCGCCGGAACTGGCGGCGCGTCCGGAGCTGGTGATACGGCGCCATTTCTTGCTGGAGTACTGGGCGAAGGAGATCTGAAGGTGCGTTCGGTCATTGAACTCTGGCTGTTTTGTCTGACCATGCCTCTCCCTGCACCCCTCTTCCCGCGCCGCCCATGATACTTCCACTGCCAACAGATGACTGAGAGCCTCGTCGTATCATACGCTTGGTCTGCAGGTTGCCGACGGGCTCCGGAGAGGTCGTGTGAGAGCGAAGCGCTGCTGCCGCGGCGGCGGAGGACAATGATGCGGTAGATGTAGAACTTTTGAGGAACGCCGAAGAAGCTGCGATAGCAGCTGAGGAGCTCGGAGGCGCATTGTTGCGCTGAACAAGGCGCGTGTTAGTATTGGCGTGCCGAGCTCAAGAGTGTTCGCCCTCGATGGACTGGACAGGACATACCGTGTTTGAAGGGGTGCGCGAGCGGCGCGAAAACATGGCTGGCATGTTGCAAGTGTCAAGCAACTTGGCTTGACAAAGCGCAATGCGCTGTAGGAGGTGTGGTGGTGAAAATCAGGCGGTTGTTGAGCAGTGTCGTCAGAGCCGCGGACGTGATAAATGGGCTGGCAGGGATTAGATTTAGTGTTATTGATTGCGGTAAGCAAACATTGTTTACAACAAGGAGGGAAAGGTGGCTTCAGAGGGAATGAGGCTGAAGCTGGAGTGGAGGCCAGTGATACAGGAGACAGGATGAGTAATGATGCAGGACAGAGGAGAAGGGGGATGATGTTGCTTGTGCATGAGGAGGCCCAGTGTCGGTGCCAGTGCCAGTTGCCAGTGCCAGTGACGGTTGCTGGCGTTGGACGGGACGGCGGTGCGCGCTTGAGCGAGCCCGAGCAAGCAGCTGTTTTCCGCGCCCCCGCCTCTTCTGGTCTGGTCTATAGCGTCGAGCTTGAAATGTGGCTCAGAAGATCGTCATTCTGCGCGGATAGCGCCTGCTGAGGACGGCGTGGTGCTACCTCTAAATTGACCACTGCTCGCAACACACCCAGGCAACATGTGTCATGTGCGCTTAAGCATGCATACAGCCTTGTAACTGCGATAGCGAATGCCTGCCATGCTTTGCTATGCTACGGCACACGCTACGTTTCAACCCAAGACAGATGCGCCTTTGACAGGCAGACACGTCTACAGTCTGTACAGCGGTGGTCAGGGGTCACTGGTCAACGACTCTCATGCCTCAAACCCTGAAGACACGGCCTTTGCAGATCACCATCGCTGCGTCTTCACTCCGCCGCGCTCTTCCTCTGCCAATCCCGCCTTGGCGCATTCACGAGTCGTATACCAGACAACCCGACGTCTCAAGTTTCCTGGGCCCAAACCTACTAACGACACCAAAACGGTTCTCGTTGTCTGTCGTATTATCAAACATCTCTGTTCTTCTACCAAGTCTCCCATGAATAACCTTTCAACCGAGTCTTGCTGCCCGCCTTACTAAGCTCCCGCTGCCTCCGCGTTTCCGATGCTCCGAACCGCTCATCATCACCAGCCCCTCTTGCCAGCATGGGGGCCTTGCAATCCATATTGGTAGGAAGAGAGAACAGCATCACATCTCCCGTGTCTCGCTGCCAGCTCCGAGCGTGCTTGTACTCATCTTGGATCGCTACATAAGTCCATTTTCCAATTTATCTTGACCCTTTTGTCATGTCAACTTCATCTCTATTCCCTCTACTTCTGCCAGAAGGCGTCCAGGAGTCCTACGTTGACTGCACATCTTCATGCGGCTTGAACTTTCATGTTCTGCATTCTAGCCAGGACAATGCCCAGAAGAAGCCGCTGATCCTTCTATGCCATGGCTATCGTAAGTCTGAAAAGACCAACTAGAACAACGCAGCTCACTCGTTGTTTCAGCTGAGCTAGCTTACTCCTGGAGGAAAGTAATACCTGCACTGTCTGCTCAAGGGTACTACGTCGTTGCCCCTGATCAACGCGGTTATGGGCGTACTACCGGCTGGGACACTCGTCCCTTTGCGGAAGTGGATTTAAATCAGTTTACCATCACTAACCTAGTCCGGGACCTGGTCTGTTTGGTCTACGGCCTCGGATATACTACCGCCAAGTGTATCGTGGGCCATGACTTTGGGGCCGTGGCAAGTGCCATGGCTCCACTTATGCGCCCGGATATGTTCACTTCCTGCATTCAAATGTCCCATCCACACCACGCACCTCCGTTGCCATCGGCGCCATCTGATCCGCCGAAGCCGGACATACAGGCAGAGCTGGCCAAACTCGAGCCGCCGAGGAAGCATTACAAATGGTACAACTCAACGTCCGACGCGGCAAAAGACTGGGACGATCCGCGGCAGGGATTGCAAGCTTTCCTGAGAGGCTACTTCCACCTCAAATCAGCTGATTGGGCACAGAATGACCCTCGTCCACTAAGGGAATGGAGTGCCAAGGAACTCGGTCAGATGCCCGAATACTATATCCTCCCGTTGCACTCCAGCATGCCGGATGCTGTGGCGGCCAACATGGAGGGAGAAGATGCTTCTGTCACGACACGCTGGCTTCCGGATTCGGCACTCTCAGTGTATGCGTCTGAGTGGGAGCGGAACGGGTTCCAAGGCGGCCTGAACTGGTATCGAGCACAGACTTCCAGCTCTCCGGTGCAGAAGCGGGACATGCTGCTGTTTTCTGGCAGGAAGATCGAGGTCCCATGCTGCTTCATCAGTGGCCGCAAGGACTGGGGAAACTACCAGCAACCAGGCGCGCTGGACGGCTACAAGGAGTCATGCACGGACTTCAGAGGTGCTACGTTCGTTGATGGGGCCGGACATTGGGTGCAGCAGGAGCAAACGGAAAAGGTTTTGGACGCAATTAAGGCATTCTTGGACGGCCTGTAGGAGTTACAGTAAGCGGATGTAATCCATCAGCTGCTGAAGAGTGCTGATGTCTAGCGAGGGTCCGAGAGGTATCGACTTGCGTCTTTCGAATCACAGGTCTTGCGCATAATCAGAGTAAAACTCTTAGTCTCATCTGGTCTGATCAAAAGACATGGGAAGGCGTCTGTCCCGCCCGTTGTGCAGGCGCCGCCTGGAGACCATGCTATGCTCCTACAATCACACGTTCAATCCCCCAACATACCGACTGCCAACTCGATCACGCTTCACTTTTGCTAGATTCCTGCGCCGGCTCCTGCTCCTGCTCCTGTTTCTCCCTTGTAGCCAACTTCTCCGCCTTCTTCTCCGCCAACTTCGCAGCCTTCCTCTCTCCCTTCGTCGTACCCCTGTTGCTCTTAACCTCACCCTTATCATCACCTTTCTCCCCATTCGCCTGAGCACCAGAGCCCTTGGCAGTGGCGTTTACATTGTCCATGCCCTTGAACTCGAGCTTCCTCGGCGTCATGAACTCCCGCATAATCTCATCCGTGACCTTTGCTCTCCGCTCCTGGAACGCAGCAACGAACTTCTGTAGCTCCTCGATGCAGCGCTTCTTCAGCTCGCCCGTGCTGAGTGTGCCTTTCCTGTAATCCGCTTCGATGCGCGCGAGCTCCTCGTCGTCTTCCAGGAAGTAGGTCAGGTAGGTGTACGCCACATCGACGTCCGGGTTACCGCCGTATTGTTCGTGGTCTTCCTTGGTCGCTCCGCCACCGGAGAATGCGTACTTGTTGATCTTGTTTTTGATCTGGTTGGGCGTGTCGGACATAAAGATGGCGGAGTTGGGATCACTGGCCGACATCTTGCCGCCGGGTCCTTGCAGCGCTGTCAGGAATTTGGAACACACGAGCGCCGTCTTTGGTGAGGGAAACTCCATACGCCCGGAGTTTTCGCGGACTAAACGGAAGTATGGTTCTTGATCGATTGCGCAGGGCACGAGGGTTGGAATGGCAGCGATGTGTTTTCGTGGACGTTGTTCTTCCCACTTAGGTGTTCTGAAGTCTCCACAGCCGAAAAGAGTAGGGTATGAAGAGGCAAAAGCTGCAACGCACTGCTTTGCGGCGTATGCGTTCAGACCGATGTTTGTGCTGGCGAATTGTTAGCAGTTTTTCCTTGGACACTATGACGGCAAAAGCTCACCTCTCGTTGAAACCCAATGCACCTCGTATTTGGTTGTTCGTTATCAAACTCTCAAATTCCGAGATGTTCTGGTAGAAGTGACCACCCATGTACTCATAATCGGTGTATATGAATGTCTTCTTCGGGTCGAACCCAAGCGCGATAATGTCCTTGCAGTTCTCGTGTGCGTATTTGATGAAATCACCCAGAGCACTACCCTTAGTCGCCTTTCCTTGGTTCTTGTTTCTTGTGAAGAGGAACTTCTCATCGTCTGTCAACATGATGACCAGTGGAACGTCGAAAATATCTTGCAGCTCCTTTGTGAAAGAGAAGGGTATCGAGTGGCCGAGATGCATAGACCCGCTGCTTGGACCTCTTCCCGTATAGAGCAAGAAGAATCCATACTTCTCGTAGTAGTCCAAGATCTTGTCAAAGTCTCTATGGCTGAAGAAGAGTTTCCTGCGCATCAAACGGTGTGGTGGTTTTCCGGTCACTTTCTCGAAGCGTGCGAGATGTTCTTCCGTCAACGCTGGCGTGTCGAAGCGTTGCCTGAGCGCGTCGTAGTCGATTGCTTTAATGTTGCCGTGCTCGTCTCTTGCACCCGCTACATTGTAAGGGTCAATCTGTTGCTCGGATGCTGCTTGCTTGACCTGCTCGACTCTCGGAACCGCAGGAGGGGCACCCACTGCGTCAGCGGTGTGCGGCGCACCAGACTCGGCCATTGTGTCTTTCGTTGAGGATCTTGGAGGTAGGAGAAAGGAGAAATCGTCCAAGCGATTGCACTGGTTACAAGGGCGCCCCTTTGAACGCGAAGAGAGTTCGGCAAGCTGTTGAATGGGCGAAAGCAATTCAGTGATTGTTACTCATGTGCTTGCTGCCCGCAACCAATCAACCCCACTATGAATCTTTGAGTTTCACAGTCAAAGTCTTGGTATTCCAGGTCGGATCGGCCCTTCCAAACCTCCGATCCGACGGTTCCAGTCGCTTGGGATCAACGTCACGTCCGCGAAGAAAGCTCTCCAGCATCTGGAGATCGTCTGCTGACCACCCTGAACCAGACCTCAATCCCGTACTACCACTGCCTCCGCTTTCTCCTCCTCCCTCTCCGCCTCTACTCCTACAATTACTTTCATCTGCCAACTGTTTCACAATCTAACCCTTCCAGCATGGTTAAATTCTACTCGTCCAACTTTAGTTACGACTACTCCTTTCCCGCCGTCTCCTTAGCCTACTTCTTACGCTATCCGAACCCCTACAGCACCCACGTCCTCTCCAGCGATGTCATTGAAAGACATTTCGATCCGGAGACTCAGCGGCTTACGACTGTGCGCCTTCATTTGAAGAGGAGCAAACTGCCGCCTGCTGTGCTCAAGTTGGTCCCACGAAGCATACTGGGGGCCAGCAAGGAGGGCGACAGCCAGAGCTACATCCTGGAAACCAGCGTAGTGGACGTCAAAGAGGGAACAATGGAGACGGAGAGCCGGAATCTGGAGTGGACGGGGATTCTGAGCGTCATTGAGAAGCAGGTGTACAAGCGACCCCTAGGTCTGATCACCGGCACCGGGTCGGCAGGAGACCCTTTCAGTGGGGTGGCTCCTCAGAAGACGGACGTCACCACCACGGTTATTCTGAAGTCGCGAATTGGCGAGAATCTGAGAAAGAGGAGGGCACGGATAGCCGAGTCGTCGTCCGATGACGAGGAAGCCCCGGCCAAGGTTGGCTTCTTCCGTTCCTGGGCGAACGACTCTATGCAGCGCTCCATCGAGCTGATCGGTCTTCGCCGCGCAGAAGGCTCGCAGCCAAAAGCAAAGATGGGCATGACTGTTGTGCTGGAAAGGATGAGGCAGGGTGGTTTGGGTGCCGTTCTGGAGGGCATGCGCAGGGATCGGGAATTGATGTTTGCTGGGCCACCACCAGTCCCTGCGCTCAGCAACGAAAGGAACAGTGCTGCGTTGGATATTGACTACGACGAGTAAGGTGTCGTAATCCGCAGATTCGTTTAGGTCTTTTTTGGGTTGCTTTTGGTTAGCGTGGCGTTCAGTGTTGTACTATGATCAAGCGGCGAAGGGATGCTCTACGGAAGCAAAAATTGGGAGCGAGGAAGGTCGCTAAGGTGTACGAAAAGCAAAGAGGAGGGTGTTGTAGGATATGACATGGTATGGCTGAGGCTAAGGGCCTAGCTTCTCAGACAGACTCTTCTCTTTGCAGGCAATGTATATTTCAAGGTTCAATTGGCATATGTATCGAAAAGCTTATCATGTGTATGCAAGAACTAGCATAATTTGAATGGTTCAGAGCTTATTCGAACTCCGATTATCACCGGATTTCTCATTCGAACTCCGATACACGCGGCGGCAGGGTCCATGGCAGTCAGTCTCATAACCCATCTACGACTCAGTGTAGGCTCAGAGTTGCAAGAATATATAAGCGGGCCCTTGACAACGTCTTTCATGCTTTTTCGACAGCTTCAGATGACCCACGAAAGCCCTGCTATATAAGCCAACTATGATCAATTGCTACCCGTTCTTCACAGGCGCCAATCTGTCCGTACTATTGGCTATGCTGTGCCCATCAGCAGGCATTGAGGCTGTCATTGCCCAGTGCGGATACACGAATCCCTCGATTCCCTGGTTCTCAGAGCCAGGCTCGAAGACAGTAATGGACAAGCAGCTCGGATCATTCGGAGACCCAAACTTGGTTATCGAAGATTATCTGAACAAGCACGTGCGTAGCGGTACGTTCACTGTCTGCACGTCGGGTGTAGTGGTAGAAGACAAGACCCTGAGGATGTTGACAATCTGCTATATTCAGTCTGGCAGGTTCACCGCTGCTTTGGGTCCCAGTGAGCGAGTTGTCCGATCAGATTGTTGGAGAAGATAAAGGCGCTGCTACCGATATGATTCAATCCACGGAACAGAGGAGTCTGTAGTAAGCGATCTTCAAGCAGTATAAACCCCGAAAAGATGGTTACTAATACTAGTCTGCATGTGCCCTATGCTTGTTCACTGAATATGGTGGAGAAGATGCAGAAAGTACTATCAGAGTCGCCGGCACGATTAGACTTGCTACTTGGCGGGCATGGATTTGATGCTGAGGTACCACTTGAGTATCCCTGGGTAACGGAGGAGTGCAAGTTGTCCCTGAACAAATACTGGCCCTAAAGTAGATAGATGTGTACCTAATTTTCTGTGAAAGCACACATGTTGTTGGTTCGTCCACCTCCAATAAGAGCAACTCAATGATTGCCTCTTACGGCTAAACTTTATCGGTAAATTTTCGGGACTGACGCGCCTCGCGACCATCTCCGTGAACGCAGCGCTCAAGCTTCGAAGAAGTTGTTGTGTACTCGCATCACGACTTGTGCTTCTCTCTCGAACAGACACATCGTGTCAATTTGCACTTCCGACTGAAACACTTGCTAAACGCGTGATATCCATCTCTACGAGCGCGGGATCAGCTATTTCCGCCTTCCATCACGCTGTAAACCCAACGGCTTGCCCCTCCGCTAGGAGGCCATTGCAGCCTGCACCAATACGACATCGTGTATTTGCCAGGAACCCAGGACAGATACAGATAGACCAGCATGAACGGGCACACAGACGGTGACGAAACCATGGCGGTGAGTAGATATATATCTTCGGTTGCGCCGCTGTTCTTGCAAACGGCTATATCACATGGCATCCTTTTTGTTGCTGACGACTGACGAACGCGCTTCCAGGACTTGGAGACGCCTGGCTACACAGACTCGGAAGACACCAACCCAAACACGACTGCCAGCAGCGTTGCCGGAGATGTACAAGCAGATGGTAGGAAGCGTCGCTGGGAAGGAAATGCGCTCAGGAAGAGCGTGCTCGGCAAGAAGCACGACAGGCTGGGCGAATCAAAAGAAGACGATTCCATTCGACGGTTTCGCTACCTCCTCGGTCTTACCGACCTTTTCCGGCACTTCATCGACACCAATCCCAATCCACGCATCAAGGAAATCATGGCGGAGATTGATCGTCAGGACCAGGAAGAGGAAAATAGAGCTGGCAAGGGACATACCAGAAAAGGAGGCGCTGGTGGTGACCGCAGAAGACGCACAGAGAAGGAAGAAGACGCGGAGTTGTTGCGGGCAGGCAAGCATGAGGAAAGCGCCCAGACGATCTTCAGAGAGTCACCCGCCTACATTCACGGTACCATGCGTGACTATCAGGTTGCTGGTCTGAACTGGCTCGTCTCCTTGCACGAGAATGGTATTTCGGGAATTCTGGCAGACGAAATGGGTCTAGGCAAGACGCTTCAGACTATCTCCTTCATCGGCTACCTGCGTTTCAACTGCGGTATCACTGGACCTCATCTTGTCGCCGTACCTAAATCTACATTGGACAACTGGGCGCGCGAGTTCGCGAGATGGATTCCGGAAATCAATGTTCTAGTCCTTCAGGGCGCCAAGGAAGAGCGTCACAAGCTCATCAATGAGCGACTCCTTGACGAAGATTTCGATGTTTGCGTCACCAGCTACGAGATGGTTCTCAGAGAGAAGGCGCACCTTAAGAAATTCGCATGGGAGTATATTATCATCGACGAGGCGCATCGCATCAAGAACGAGGAGTCCTCCCTGGCGCAGATCATCCGTGTGTTCAACTCGCGAGGTCGTCTGTTGATTACAGGAACTCCTTTGCAGAACAACCTGCATGAACTGTGGGCGTTGCTCAACTTCCTTCTTCCCGACGTCTTCGGTGACTCTGAGGCCTTCGACCAGTGGTTCTCGGGTCAAAACGAGGACCAAGACACAGTGGTGCAACAGCTACACAAGGTCTTGCGCCCATTCTTATTGCGACGTGTCAAGGCAGACGTGGAGAAGAGTCTTCTGCCAAAGAAGGAGATGAACCTGTATGTTGGCATGTCGGATATGCAGGTGGACTGGTACAAGAGAATCTTGGAAAAGGATATTGATGCTGTCAACGGCGCCGGCGGAAAAAGGAATCGAAGACTCGTCTCCTCAACATCGTCATGCAGCTTCGAAAATGTTGCAACCACCCTTATCTCTTCGACGGAGCGGAGCCTGGCCCACCATATACTACAGATGAGCATCTGGTCTTCAACTCTGCCAAGATGGTTGCGCTCGACAAGCTGCTCAAGCGCATGCAAAAGCAGGGCAGCCGTGTCCTCATCTTCTCCCAGATGAGTAGAGTGTTGGACATCATGGAAGACTACTCTTTCATGCGAGGATATCAATACTGCCGTATTGACGGTTCTACAGCCCACGAGGATCGTATTGCGGCCATTGATGAGTACAACAAGCCCGGTTCGGAGAAGTTCCTTTTCCTTCTTACAACCCGCGCTGGTGGCCTGGGTATCAACCTTACTACTGCCGACGTCGTGGTACTTTTCGACAGCGACTGGAACCCCCAAGCAGATTTGCAAGCCATGGACCGCGCACATCGTATCGGTCAAACCAAGCAAGTATACGTGTACAGGTTTGTCACGGAGAATGCCATTGAGGAGAAGGTGTTAGAGAGAGCAGCACAGAAACTCCGTCTAGATCAACTGGTCATTCAACAAGGCCGATCCCAGCAGCAAGCGAAGCAGGCCGCTTCAAAAGATGAGTTGTTGAGCATGATCCAGCACGGTGCCGAAAAAGTCTTCGACGAGAATGCAAAGAGCGTCTTCAGCAAGACTGCGGATATTACCGATGATGATTTCGACGCCATTCTCAAGCACGGCGAAGAACGTACTGCAGAACTTAACGCTAAGTATGAAAAACTGGGTCTGGATGATCTTCAGAAATTCACCTCTGATTCTGCATACGAATGGAATGGCGAGACCTTCGCTGCCGTCAAGAAAGACATCGGTATCAACTGGATCAACCCATCCAAGCGTGAACGTAAAGAGCAATCGTACTCGATGGATAAATACTATCGCACAGCTCTTCAGACTGGTGGTCGTACGGCAGACCCTAAGCCCAAGGTTCCCCGTGCACCAAAGCAACAGGCCATGCATGACTACCAGTTCTTCAATCCTAGACTTGGGGATCTTCAGGAGAAGGAAACTGCGTGGTTCCGGAAGGAGAACAACATTAAGGCACCACTCGCGGAGGGTACCGAGGAGGATCTTGCAGAGCGTGAACAAGACCAGGCGCTTGAGCAACAAATGATAGACGAAGCAGAGCCGCTTACCGAAGAGGAGCAAGCAGAGAAAGAGCAATTGCAAACGGAAGGATTCGGTGATTGGAACAAGCGAGACTTCCAACAATTCATCAACGGCTCTGCACGCTATGGGCGGAAGAACTACCACGATATTGCTCTCGAGGTCGATAGTAAGGAACCCGAGGAGATTGCAGCGTATGCCAAAGTCTTCTGGAAGCGCTACAAGGAGATTGCCAACTGGGAGAAGCACATCCAGTCCATCGAGGAGGGTGAGGAGCGTCAGCAGAAAGTCATCCGCCAACAGCAGATGCTGCGGCAGAAGATGAAGATGTATCGCGTCCCACTGCAGCAGATGAAGCTCAACTACACCGTCAGCACGACGAACAAGAAAGTGTACACCGAGGAAGAGGACCGCTTCCTGCTGGTCATGCTCGACCGGTTCGGACTGGAGTCGGAGAACCTATACGAGAAGATCAGAGACGAGATCAGAGAGTCTCCGCTCTTCAGATTCGATTGGTTCTTCCTCAGTCGTACGCCGCAGGAGATTGGTCGTCGTTGTACCACGCTGCTCACCACGGTGGCGAGGGAGATGCAGGAGCTGAACGGAGACAAGACAAATGGCACGGCTAAGGGCAAGCGGGTCGTCGACGAAGAGGAGGAGATTGAGGAAGAGGAGGTTCCAAAGAAGAAGGCTAAGAACGGTGTCAAGGTATGCTAACCTCAGAACGCAGATCGCCGACCACTGCTAACAATGTGTGCGCAGAACAAGGCTCTCGACAACGTGAAGGGTGGCAGCAAATCGGCATCTACCAGCCGTGCTGCTAGTGTTGTGTCCAACGCCTCGACAGGTACCACCAAAGGTGGCGCGAAGAAGGGCAAGAAGAAGTAGATTCGAGGTACTCGTCTGATGGACCATGACAGTGTTGGAGTTCGGGCGTCTGGTAGCGCACAAAGGCATTGTGGTGCGTCAATGCTTGCTCGTGGGAGAGCTCTACTGACGTTGGTATGGCATTGCGGCGGATATACTGTATCAACAAATGCACCCTGGCGTTGTGAGGTTTGACAGGGAAGAACACGTCTCAGTAGCTTTGGAGTCAAGCAAATCCCATGAATTTACTACTTCGTAGTTGCGTAGAGGGTACTGTCACATACCTGCTTCCCTACCTAACTGTTTTTGAGATGTGAGAGCCGCCAAGACTCTCTGCATGACCTTCCATCATCGACTCCGCCAACTGCAGCAAACTTGTGGAATGAATCTCAATCACCCCAGCATGGAAGAACTACTATCTCGGAAGTCTGTTGTCGTCCTGTTCGCATAAAGTTTTCAACCTGTACTGGGAGGCTGAGAGAGTAGATAACATCCGCCCCTAGATGACACGACTTATCAACCCCGGCAAATGAACCCGACCATGCCGTCCCTAGGACAATTGTGAGCATTGTACGACCTAGGGCTAAGTCACCATTTCTTGCCGCCGCTCTGATCATACGAAATGGCGCCACCGAGCAAACATCCTGTGGTACGTGCGCGTTCCGCAGATCGCGCGTGCAAAGCTGATGTAGTTTCTCAGACTCCGTCGCCACGCAGGTTCATCACCAAGCCGCAAGCCAAACCAGGCAAGCGGCCTTCACCCGCTCAAGGTCTTACTGAAGAAGCAAGGTCAACTCCGCAACAAGATATTGCTCCAAAAGTGGAGCCCACCTCGAGCCAGTTCGCTAAGACACCACGCTTCAAGGTCCCAGCTGCCAGGCCTGCTCAGATATCTGCCCAGGCTACATCATTTCAAAGACCCGTCTCACGAGAAGCGCCTGTAGCGCCTGTAGCGCCTCTACGACAACATGATTCTATCGAGGAAGCGCCGTCAACGCAAGATGACGATGAAATGCTGGACAACGACATCACTCAAGCTGTAGCTACTACGGAAAACACTGATCATCACGTCCCAACAGCACAGCCTTTTGAACGGACACAACCTTTACCTCATCCTCCGAAACGACGCAGAATCTACGACGAGTCAACCTCGACTGCATCCGACGCAAAGGGGTCAGGAGGATTAGGAGATCAAACAGCACCACGCGCGACACTAGCACGCTTCATGATTCCGGATCCTACTCAAGTACCGAGCACTCAGGACTCGGCAACCAACAGACCTGCCTTTCTGCGCTCCTCCATCCCACCACCGGAGCCTGCAGAACCGTTGCCTGATGCCTTCTCTCCTCACCGCCGCGGTCAACGGTTCGTGCAGGGCGGGATGGCGGCAGAGCTCCAATCATGGGTTCTTGAAGCGGGACAGACGGCAGTCGCCAGCAGGCGTGGCAAGGGCTACCTGCGAGGAGAAGACTGGGCTGTGCGTATCAAGGCTGACAAGGTGAGCGGGCAGAAGCCGGTGTTCATTGAGGGCAAGATAGCGGGTGGAGGGGAGGGAAGGGCAATGCTTGCGGACGGTGCAGCCAAGGGAGGAGGGAAAAACGATGTGGTGAACAAGGGTGATGTAGTGGGTATCCGGGTGCCTACTTGGGGGTAGAGGCCATGGGAAAGCAGTGGATCGTGGGAGTGGATTGGAAGGTCATATCCTGATCTAACCTTATCTTGTCCAAGGCCCGATGGCAGAAAACGACGCGTCACGGGAGGATGCGGATCTTGGCGGGCGGACAACAGCATGCCGAGTTGCCCGCTTGACGGCAGACACTGGGAAGGACGGTGGCAGTGATGGTTTGCTGCATGGACAATCACATGGGATATGCGTCGGGTTGGGTCAAGGAAATCGAGTCTAATTGCGATGAGGTCAATTGGCGCAGAATCAAGTGGGCGGAGCGCCATCTGAAACGCGTGTCATGTACGCGGGGGTTCGTGCTTTCCGCTGCATACGGTGACACGCTAGCCACCTGCCAAGTCTCCAGCCACACTTTGGCTGCATCAACAAATGCAATGCGCAATCATCTTCCCGCAGCACATCCGTCTTCCAGGGTGCTCTTACAACGCATTGTACCTACTAACCGTTGCAGCAGTTCCACTCTAGCTTGCCGTACCGGCAGTCCTTTCATTTCTCGTTCGATGTAGCATCATGATCAGCATCCCGCCTTCTAGAAAGCTTTCCATACCGGGTAAACAATCCATCAACTAGGCCTATGCTCTCCGGACAACGCTCTTTATAGCCTTGAAGATCACTTTACGCGCTCCTACGCGCTCCAACCGTTGTCCTCTTTACAGCTTATACGAATCCGGACTCTGACCGAATCTCACAACCAACAGAGGAGTGAGGGTAGACGAGCATCAACATGGCTTCCAAGCCGGCCAAGCAGGGCCCATTGAACGGCATGCATACTGCTGCAATCTTCGCAGACATGACTGTCGACGGCCCGGAGATCGGCACGCTCGTTGTCATCGTGGACAGAGGAAAGAACTTGCCCAATCGAAAGACTATGGGGAAACAGAACCCGTACTGTGCGGCAAGGCTAGGCAAGGCTGCGAGGAAGACTGAGACTGACAAGCGAGGTGGACAGACACCAAGATGGTGGGTTCTAGCAAGAGACGAGATTCCAGGTTCAAAGGGCTGACAATAGCGTAGGGACCAAGAACTTCGGTTCACGGTGCACGAGTCACCCGACTACTTCAGACTCAAGGTCTCGGTCTTCAACGATGACAAAAAGACCGACCTGATCGGCGAAACCTGGATCAATCTCGAGGATGTTGTCGTACCCGGCGGTGGACGCAAAGATGCCTGGCACGGCCTTAACTGCAAAGGCAAATATGCAGGTGAGATCAGGCTGGAGATGACTTACTACGATACCAGGCCAAAGGCCGAGAAGCCGTCAGAGAAAAGGAGGGAAAGCCTGGTAAACGGCGGAGAAGATGTTCCAGCCCCATTGAACGGTTCTCGGCAGCACACACCGGTTAAGAGACGACCTCTTCCAACCGATCCCACAAGTGCAACCCCTCCTCCGTTGTCTATGCAGACACCGGATTCGTCGAGGCCGAAACCAGTTGCTGCAGGTCCACGGAGCTATGAAGGGCGAGCGAGAGGCGGATCGATCCCTCCAGAGCACTTCCACGCATTATCCGGAGGTCGGGACAGAGAACCTGCCCAAGTCGATCCTAGGAGACATGTGAGCAGCACCGCGGCTTTCAATCACCAGGAGAATCCACTACGCCGTTCAGTGGGACCATCGCCCGGTCATATCCCAGAAGACCCAAGGGAGTCACAGTCAGTATACCCTCAAAACCAGTGGGCGGACCCATACGCCCAGCAGCAAGCGGCTCAAAGCATGCCAGACTTTCTTCCAGAACTGCCGCCAAGCAGCAGACACAGAAGCTCCCAATCACATTTGAGAAACATGCCTGCTGCACCGAAACCTAGCCCACATCATGTGAGCATGCAGGACCACGTCACGCTTCCTCATTCACACTCTGCACCGGCCGTACCCACAACATTCAACCCACCCGCAGACGACTATGATGACCAGGAACTCGATGTCCACCCTGGCTTTCAACCCTTGGCACAACCACCTCCACAATCCCGAGCACCGAGGCAGAGGAGATACGATGTACCACCGGGCTGGCAGGATCCATACGTGCAACACGACCAGCAGTCACCCAACAGGTCACTACAACCGACCGTCGAAGATGAACTAGATGCACCACCACCACTCCCACCTACACATCGCAAAAGTATTTCCACTTCCGCTCCACACTCGCCATATGGTGTCTCAACTGGTCATTCACCAGAGCATAGATATTCGGCTCATGGTGCTCCGCCACACATTCCAGCGGCTTCGCCGCTCCAGAGTGTTGAGCGCTATGGCCATCCGCCATCAAGGGGCAGGCACCACCGAGCCCATATACCAGCGAGTATCCACTTCACTATGAAGACACGCCAGCTGGCCTGACCCCAGGACAACAACTCGAAGACCTCGCTTACAGGCGAGAATTGGATAGTTTCGGTGGGTACCCAAAAGCAAGCGGTTCGCCTCATCATGCGACCCATTACTCCGAACCACCAAGTGCACACTCACCGCAAGGTCACGAATATACCGCACATCCGCCGACTCCGTATTCCCTATCCTCGCAGAGACATTCACCAAGAGATCCACCGCCGATGGCTCGGCACAGCGTGTCTGATCCTTATGCTCTCACACCAACCCGGCCTCATCCTCTGTCCCAGGAGGTCCGTCGCTCAGTCAGCCCACTGCCACACTATGACGGGAGACCGGCTTCGAGCGATTATCCACCTCAACATCAAGATTACCGTAACCAGGATCCGACACCCCTCATCAAGCCTCGCGCCATATCCCCTCGATCCGTCTCTCCTCAACCAGCACCGCGTAAATCCCTCGCGGAGATCCGATACCCCGTGCAGACATTTGCCTCTCAAAGCTCTACGAATCTGCCCGAGATTCCTGATCGCGCCTCACGGCTTCCCAACCGCTCGACGCCGACCCGGAAATCCGTCTCTCCCCGTCCATCGCCGATAGACACCCACCGCTCTAGCGTGCCCTTCTCACCAGACTCCTTCGACACATACAACCCCTCCTCCCGCGCCTCGCCACATCCCGTGGGCACCAGTCAGCACAGCCCCTACCACGTCAAGAGCGAAGGCTTACCACAGAGTAAAGCAGATGGGCCAATCGTGGGCTTTGACGGTCGCGTCATCGACCCGAGCGACCATCTCCCCGTCGACAGCTGGGCGCCCGAACCGGAGAAGAAGACGCCGACAAAGACGTACGGTAACAGCGGCCGCTCACCGGGCGGTGTTGGAGGACCTCGCACCACGCCTTCGAGTGGCCCTCGACGTCCGGACGTGGTCATCAATGTACGCCACAAGAGCCGTAGCGCAGAGGACACATACAGCGACGTCGGAGCCCCCAACCCGGCAAGCGGTGGTCGCAATCGCCTAGCTAAGAACCCTGGTCCCCACCCGCTGTCAGTGCCAGCAGGAGGCCATACCGGCAGCAGTGTAGGCGGCCGCAGCCCCGTCATCGGCCAAGGTCCGGGCAACGTGCTGAGGGAGATCGATGTCCCGAACCCGTACACGCAGGGCCAGTACAGCCCCAACTTCGCGACCGGCAGCCCAGGCATCAGCCAAGGGAGCGCGAGTCACTACGACCGTCCCCGGTATGATGAGTGGGGGCGTGAGCCGAGACGCAGTACAGGGTACGACGGATATGGAGGCGTAAGTCCGGGCTACGCGCCGCCGCCAAATGTGCCGCCGAAGATCCCCATTGATGATGCCAGGGGTGGCGGATATGAGGTTTATGATTACGGAGCCAGTGCGTTGAGTAGAGAGTTGAGTACGATTGACATTGGCGAGAGTAGGAGGGGAGTCGGAGTCCTGGTGGGGCTATGGTGGCGAGAAGGAGGTATGGTGCTTAGAAGGCGAGATTCCTGCGATGTACGTGGAAGAATTGTTGTACGACTTCGAGAAGATTGTGGCGCAAGGTAAGTCTGAGGAACAAGTAATGTCTTTGATGTACGATAATGGCATGGGCATGGCAGGGCTGGATGAGAATTTGATTTGGCTTTAGGAAAGGATCGGCAGGGGAAGGGGAATATACATGCGGTGTTCTTTGCTTTTGGGTTGACGATACCAGGGTTAGATGGTTTGTCCACCCGTTTATAGAATGCTACACGCGCGTTTCGTATCTCACGATGATTTGGTATACGGATTCAAGACAATGGCTTTCGAATGTTATTTTTCGTATCGTGCCTATGCTAGGTGACAAGGACGGTGCCTTTTCAGGTCTTCCCGTCTCTCAGTGTCCCTTGTTGTACATATTCATGAATCGTTCCTCTCGAATCAAGGTTTGAACAAGCCTTGTATATCTTCAAGACAGCGGCACCGTCGACATCTATGGGCGGATGGTGTCGCCGCCCTGTCTGACGTTCGACCTGACGTCGTTTTCACCTCCGGCTGCCTCCTCGCGCAGACGGGCCTTGTCCTCTGGGCCACCTGGGCCCTCGAAGTCGGCGGCCTTAGTCGGTCTGTAGCGTTCACCACCAGTCAGCAACCGTCTTGGGGATAGAGGAAGGCTGGGCAGCAGCTTACTGTCCGTTCTCCTTCAAGTCACCGCCCTCGCTGAGAGGGATCTCCCTGTTGTCGCCGGCGCCAGAAGCGGCGGAGCCATACTGCACGTCACCGCCTGGGAAGCGGCTGGCTGCTGCCTCATCCACACCGGACTCCATGGCTGTACAGTCATTCATGTCAGCAGGGGTTCATCAAGAGTTGGAGTAAAAGATCAACGTTGCTGTTGATGCTGGATTGCCCCACTACGAGGGTAAACGCCCCTCACTACAGGACGGAAGTCGTTGTGTGAAGGGCCCGAGAGTGTAAAGGAAGGTGGTCGAAGGACGTACTGCTGTCACTGGCACCCTTGCCAGACTGGACGGTGGTCCTGTCGGTAGAGTGGCCCTGCTTCGCCTCGTGCGAGTTGAGGTCGCGCTCGGCCTGCTTTGCGATCTCAAGAGGATCCTGACCCTTGTATTCGGCAGACATGTTGATAGGATGTGTATTGGTTGAGGTTGTACAGGGTGTTGCAGGGAGGTAGAGGAGGGATTGGGTATCTTTTGAGTGTGATTGATGAGAGAATGGGTACAGAGTAAAGGTGTCGTGCGAAGAACTTAAGAATATCCAATTGGCGATGATGTCACACGTAGCAATGACGAACACTGTGGGGAGCAGTCGGTCAACCCATTGAGCCTCATGGACCATTTTCTGCACACTGCGCTTGACAAGCAGTCTATCGAATCAGAAGGGAGCAGAGAAGCTGGCTTGTGGACAATATCTGCAATAAGTTCGTTCTGTGAGAAGGATAGGTTCGATGGACGTTTCTGTAGCCACTGCCGCAATGTTGCTCCCACCGTAAGACGTCCAAGGAAGACACAAAGCCCTTTGTTACTCGACTAACCAAGTCCATGAACGATCAACCATTCAAGCAAAGTCATCATGCAAACTTGAACAGCTTTGATCAATGAAACGCAGATTGATCAACCTCGCCGTGACCCCTGCCTCGAACAAGGATACAACCGTTCCAGTCCTCAATCGCAGCAAGCATAGATGAGCAGATCAAAAGAGGTCTGGTCGTCGAGATACTGTCATCTCAGCGCCGCTATTGAACTTCTTCTGGCTCAGGGCATCCGTCATCTTCTATGGCCTGGGGCAGGCCCAGACAGCTTCGTACATCCCGTGTCAGCAACGTCCAGATGTCAGCCTTGCTACCACGCCGGTGAAGAGATTCGGCGCGTTGCGTTGGACGCTATACGGTCTCAGGCCATCAGACGTGTGGAGTGCTAATGAAATACTCATACAGGCTTGGCGAAATGATCACACGGATCGATCAGTGACCATGAGGTCGCTACGAAGGGGCGTACTTGCTTGAACGAATCGGTCGTGGCGGCTGATGAGCATCGAGTATGCTTCAAGCTGCGAACTTCTCCTGCCTTCCTCAGGTAATGCCCAGGAGAAGTCTAGTGTTAGCCCGCCGTTCCGGAGAAGCAGTAAATCTTGCGAAGAACAACTGATCATTTTGCAGATATTGATTTTGCACATGCGCCGCGAGACTGTTACGGCTGTCCACTGGGACTTCCTTAATATACTTATACCCGCGGCTCAACAACATACCCTTCATCCGTTGACACTCTCTAGGTATCTGGCATCACCCTCCTCCCATGGATGCTCCTCTAACACCGCTCTCTGGATCAAGCTCTCGTGCTGTTCGCTTCTTGGGGTGACCTTCACATTGAACGGCGCAGGGTAGGCAATAATGCCGGACTCAAACTCATGCGTCGGCTCGATCTCCTTCCCTCCCTTGTCCAGCGACTTCCGTATGTCGAACGTAGCCAGGGACTGCGCAAAAGTCAGATACAATGAGGAATCCGCAAGAACCCGTCCGGGACAGATGCGACGTCCGAATCCGAAAGTTACATTGGTTGCTGAGGGCTCGTTGTACGGTTCCATGAAGCGCTCAGGTTTGAATGTCTCGGGGTCGTGGTAGACCGTTGGATCTCGGGTGAACCACCACACTGCGGGGAGAAGCAACGAGCCCTTCGGAATGCGGTAGCCGTTGACGAAGTCTTCCTTATCTGTGGCATGTGGTAGGCCCATGCAACCAATGGGATGCCATCTTTGCGCTTCCTCGACGATGGCGTTGACGTACGGCAATCTTTCTCGGTCGCTGAAAGTGGGCAGTCGGGATGCCCCAACGACGCGGTCGATTTCCTCCTGTGCCTTCCGTTGGACACCTGGAAACATACTCATGGCGAGGAAGAAAGCATTCATCGTTGACACGGAGGTGTCTGCTCCACCGGTGTACATGGAAGCAGCAGCCCATTTGATCGCATGCTCTTCGCTCGGGCCAAAACTCCTCTCGTACTGCGCCTGCTCGATCGACTTGGCCACGAATGAAGGGCTGTCCTTTCCGCAAGATCGCTGCTGCTTGACGTATTCATACGGGATATTGGCACAGCCCATGAGTGTCTTCCTCCAGAGGCGCGCAGTCCGCTTGAATCCAGCACCAGGCGTCCAGTCTGGTAGATACTCAAGGAATGGAAAGATGTCCACCGCCCACTTGCCGGGGACGATAGCTTGGGAGAATTGCTCCAGAGCCTGGTCTACCATGTCAACGAGGGGATCGTTCTTATGCGGATCAATTGTATAATCGTAAGTTATCTTCAAGATTAGCTCGCCAGCCTCACTGTACCACTGGTCAGTTTGAACGATCATTTCCAAGACACGTATTGGACTGGATTATTACGTCTTGAGATGCTGCGTTAGATTTTCTCCCTTGTCTCGGTTTATACGCCACAGAAACCGTCCCACAGCTGCTTCCTGCACTGGATAGTGTTTCGCCACCGCTGCTTTGGAGCCAAGCTGCTGGTATGCGTATTTGCGGTACAGTCGGTGAGTGTGATTGTTCTGTTGGCTGGACATCGTATTCGTCCACCCAACCCTGTGAAGTATCTCTTAGCACAATATTCCGTTGAGGCTTGGTGGTCAGCTCACATGTCAAATCCAAATTTCATCTTCGGTCGTCCTGAATGGATATTTGCACGCTTCTCCATGAGCTCCAAGGCCAGGTTTTTGTCATGGATGATGATCATTGTCTGTCCCAGAACAGTAACCGAACTCAACGGGCCATAGCGAACTCTGTGCTTGAACCAATGCTGGTACTCGGGTATCCCTGGAGGAGGCAAGTCACTGATATTGCCGACGACTGGAAGTCCTTTTGGCCCCGGTGGAAGTGGTGTACTGCTTTCCTTAGGATTGAGCAGCAAATTCCTAAGAACATACAATACAACCAGGCCCAAGGCAACCTTCAGAAACAAGATGCCGGCCATGACGACTGGCTATATTCGTCTGCTGCTCTGTGAAGGCGTTGATGCGTTGAAGGGAGAGGGAAGGCCTCGAATTTATCAAGGGTGAGGATTTTATACATTTTGATGTTCACTAAGCTGCAGTTCGAACACGTACAGCTAACGTGCAACTATAATCTGACGTGAGGATTAATGACTATAGTTGGCGAAATTAATCGTCTAAATTGCCATTTCCGTATAGGTACGCGTAGAGGACCCGCAATTTGCCCTAGAGATCACCTTCGCCAAGTCACCTCGGTTAGGTATGTTTTCCGCACGCAACCCTATCCTATCCTTTGTCCTGGTAGGACCGAGCAGAACACAGAGTGCGTTGGCTCGAGAGGTCTGCCATCCGGATCTAGAAGCCATTTCTCAACGCCTCGGAGCTCTCGTCCATACCTTTTCACGGGTTCGTACCCTGGGTTCATCGGCCGGAACAAGAGGACTCTCCCACTCGCTGAAATCTCCTTCCTTCGATACCTTGACCTTGCGAGCCGTTATACCAACAAGTGTAGGATGCGAGTTCAGGAAAATGTTCCCCCACTGACCCCTTGGAACATGGTAGAGCTCATGTCTCAAAGAGAGATGTTGATGCGTCTTCGAAAACTCTCCATACCGGTCGCCAGCCCTTCGGATGGCTCGCACTCCATGTGAACTTCTGGACATCTGCCACATGTTGAAAATAGTAGATGGCCAGGATACCTTTGTTCGTAAGGCGCTGCTTATTGGTAAGCCAGGACGAAGAGTCCAGCATACCATATTCTTCCCGCTTTTCTTCAAGGTCGGCAGAGTGGAAGATTGTCCTCTCGTCCCTGTAGCTGTTTCGAGGGATGAGTATCACATAGTCTGTGCCGGTTGCATTAAAGCCAGGTAGAAGCACAATAGGATTTGCATGTCTAGGCATTGTTTTTAGGTAGACCTGTCTACCGGTCTGCAATCGTAGACAGGGAAGAGAACGCCAGACACCAACGCTAAGCTATTCAAAGTGCCACTCAGTCCCTCATGATCCCCACGATGCCTTCTTAGAACCGACAAAGGAAAAGTAAATGCTCCATCATTCGGAGTGAGCTGGTAGAAGGGAACAGCACTACTGGGCCCAGTCTACGTCGCTATGTGGCACTTCATCCGGCGTAACAAACTCGTCGCTCGATCTCTGAGATTCCTTCGGCGTCAGATCTTCATCGACTGTCTCGAAGGGGAAACTTTCATCTTTCGCCTTGATTGTATCAGGAGATCCCCGGAACCTTCGTAAGGATCAGCTGTGGCAAAGGTCTGTCCTGTCTCTTCGCTGGAGCCTTGGACTTCATCTCCCCAGCGAGGTGCATCCTTGCTGCCCAAGGCCTTTGGAGTGCCCAAGGGTCGTGGAGTCTGACCGCCATCAGAGTTCGAATCAGCCTCTGCTCCAGCTTCGGCGTCAAGCTCCTTTTCAACGACACGGGCATCCTGCTCAAGTTCCGCTTCACTCTTGCCAGGCTCCTTAGCAGTAGTTTCCGTATCATTTCCTGGTCCGCTGGTATCAAGGCCCTGCCACTGTTGATCTTTCCAGCCCCGAGAAGCGTCGGTGGCACCGTCCTCTCCTTTCCGTGTCATGTCCCTGATATCGCTCCAGTATTCGAGCCGCTTGACCTGACCGTCGGCAACATTCATTGCTCGGAGAAGATTGTCGATTCTCCTCTTCTCTTCCGTACCTTCCTCCTTGTTCTTTTCCTTGTGCTCCTCGCGATGCTTGGTCACTTCATCAAACTTCTGTGACAACATCCCCAAAAGTTGGCGCCTGGAGTCCTGGAAGACAAAGAGCGACATGATTGTGGGCATCTGCACAGGCTGTGAGCTTGGTCAAGTTTCGCATGGCAGTAGGGTATCTACCTCTTCTGCCAGATAATGCAGTTCCGCACTAGCATTCTCCACAAAGGTTCTGACGAGCACCAGCTTCTCGCGGTCAACGGCCGCTTTTCGAAGGAAGCGCAAAAGGGTACCCATATCGCGCAGGTCGTCCTTTTCCGCAGGGTCATCCTCCCTTGCGTGTACCTTGGGCCTGCTACTACTTGACGGAGTCACTGACCCAGAAGAACCAACGCTCATGTTTCTCTCGGAATGGATTGTGAAGTACTCTGAAGTAAACTGGTGGGCTTCTGCCATGTGTCTCCCGCTAACACTCTTGCCTTCTGCGTGGTGAGCGTGCTTCCTGACTCTCTTGCGCAGCCATCTTCTCCTGCGGACGAACGAGTGGAACCAGGGGTGGTTTCCGTGCCAGGCAAATCCGTTTTGGAACGAGAAGGAGTACTCCCAGCCCTCCTCGTCGACATCTCGCGACATGTCGACGTACCATGAGGGCCAAGCCCACTCCCAGTTCGGGTCCGGTACCTGGGCATTCCTAATGTCGACAGGACTTTGTTTTCTGTTTCCGTTTAACCATGGCTTAGGATCAAGGCCTCCGAGCGCCCTGGAGGAGAAAAGAGGTATGCCAAAGAAGAAGGATCCGCGCTGGTTCTCGTAAAGTATGTCGATGACTGCGTCATCCTCCACAGTCAAGCGTGTCGGCTTCCTCTTTATAAGACCCTTAACCTTCTTCTTTCCGCGGTGCAGCTTTCCTTTCTTTGCATCCGATGCGCCATCTGCGGGCCCCAGACCCGGGTCATGGGGTCCCAGGTGATTCCTATATCGATTGTATTTGCGCCGCTGAAGCTGTGTCTTCACATTCAGGGACTGACTGGTCCACCTCCTAGCTAAAGCCGAGCTGCTTCCACCTGGCGTTGCGGGATCCGTATCTTGATCGGACAACTCTTCCTCAGTCGCTTGTACGCTCGACTTGGCGGCCTTCGTGTGGTCGGCCAGGGCAATCTGGTGTTCTAGGGCCTTTCCAGGGACGGGGAACTGCCGATCCTGCTGGAAAGTGGAGCTTGAGGGGATGGCGGACATCGTTCAGACAGTGCGCTCGGGTCTTGCTTTGTTAGCAGGTACTCCATAGAGAGGTGGTATCAAAAAATATGGCACTTGGCTGCTGCTTGTTGATGGTGGCTGTGGAGTAGCCTACAGCGCAACATCTCTGACTACGAGAAACAGGAAAGGCGCGCTCTTGAGACATTGTCCCGTTGAGGCCAGCCCAGAAGCCGTTTCCGGCGTTCGGTCAAACCTTAAGTTCCGCCCCCGCATTGGCCCACTGACGTCAAGTTGGTTTCACGCGTCACTGTCACGACAGGGAGCTTTAAGCCACATCCTGTGGCAGCTCTTCTATTTGAAGCCAACCTTGCTTCAACTTCCAATCTCAACTGCATATACCATCACCTTCGAGTGCGTTCGGATACCCTCAATTCTACACACTCCATTCACATACCAACCAACCAATCAATCACCATGTCCAACCGTGTCGTTACAGGAGCCGGCGTGACGGTTGCCGCTGCCCTCGGCTACTACCTCTACGCTGGCGGTGGAGACCCAAAGGTTGCCGAGAAGAAGTTCGAACGTACGGCGCTTGCCCCTCCCCTGGTTGAATTGCGCTCACCGTTACGATAGACGATGTTTCCAAGGTTTACTCATCCGGGCGAGGAAACGACGCCGAGGGCAAGGCAAAGGAATGGAAGACCGAGGCCAAGGTCCTCGGACAACAGGCAGGCTCCCAGATCGACAACGCTGTATGTTCTGCACTGCGCTGATACCGTGCCAACTTGCTGACCGATTTCTAGGTCGCACAAGTCAAGGCCAAGACGAGCGACATCGACACCAAGCTCGAGGCTTACCGGGCGGATGCTGAGAAGAAAATCGAGAACTACAGCCACGACGCCAATAAGCAGTTCAACCAGGCTGTGAACAACTTCGACAAGACAGTCATGGACAAGGTCCACGAGGCTGAAGCCAAGGTGCAGGATGCAAAGAAGGAGGCAAAGAGCACTTGGGGTAGCTGGTTCGGTGGAAAGTAAAAAGCTGTTTTCGAGAAACCTCACTACGAATGAACGGTTTGGAATGACCTTGTACTTACTAGCGAACTGTGTCCGAATGATACCTTGATTAGTTGAACTTGGCATCAGCATTGTCTTTGTTAGATTCCGTTGAGATTTAGGATGTGTTCGGATTACAATGTCCTGTTCTTTGGTTGCGGGACACCGATACGTGGACACATGGGTTCGCTCGTGCATTAGATGGAACCGTAAGACGATTCTGCACAGCCAACTTGTCAAACAGAGGTAGTAGGTCGAAGCAGCAGTACACAAAATCACATAACACTGCAATCCTGCATCAGGCAAGGCGTCGCATGGCAACTAAGAAACAGAAGGATTCGCATGTGAAATCGGACTAAAGTAGTAACGGACATCATTGCCATTGTAGGTCGAAGTGTCTGGAGCGTTCACGATGTGGGCCTGCGGAAGCGGAAAGCGGGATCAATCATCTGCCCCTTTCCGTACTAGTGCCGTCGCGTTACAACCGCGTTGCGTCACGTCTCCCCGACAACTCGCATTCAATTCGCGTTTCTCTATACACCTCTTAGTTTGTGACGGCAGTCTACGCATCAATTCGACTTTGTTACAACATCTCCGCGCGCATTATCCCAGCATATACCATATTAACCCAATTATCGATTCATGATGCCAACCTCGAGAAAGCGAAAAGCCAGCTCTGACATTGTTTCCTCGGCCAAACAAATCCAAACATCCAAGAATCAGAAAAGTATCCAGGACTTTGGACGCGTGGGCAAAGCGCAACAACTCGATCAGAGTGTGAAGAAGCGGAAAGTGGTTGTTGGAATTCCTTCCAAGGGACCGGAGCCCGGCATCAGCAACAACGCACCGTCGAACGGAGCGAAGCGACTAGCAAAGGAGGTTAACGAGACCGCGCCCTCACACCAGACCGCCGAGAAACCGAAGGCACACTCCGAATACATACCCACAGAAACATCGCGCAAGAAAAGGCAACGCGATGGCGATGTTGCGACGCCGCAAAACAAGCGCTTCAAGAATGCGTTTCTTCCTAGCCCTGCAGAAACACCTACGAAGGGTGCGCGAAACCTATTCGACAAGCTCAACCTAGCGGCACCGGGAGAGAAAGCTCCTGTCACGCCGAGCAAAGACAAAGAAGCGTATGAAACACCGCCTCTCACACCGAGATCCTTCAAAAACTTGCCAGACATCGATATTACGGAAAACCTTCCAATCGCATTGAAGGACCTCATCAGCCTCTTCTCTTCCTTTCTAAGCGCCGTATCACTCTTCTATGCCCACAACGGTGCTTCGTCACAGTCGCACCTGAGGACAATCGCGCCTCTTGTCACCAAACATTGGAAGAAGCGTACCGTTACAGAAACGGATATTCGCAGGGTTCTGAGAGTGCTAGGACCCAGCAAGCCCATTTTTTCTATCGTTTCGTATGGAAAGAACGATCTGCGCCTTGAGCCAACTGAGGAGACATTCGTGAGATTCAATCAGCTGGACCAGAAGGGACTGGATCGTCGCTTTCAGGACCGCTTGTGCAATGAATGGAGGCATTGGCAAGCCAGAAACAACGAGGGTGCAGATGTTCTCGATTTCGTGCAGCAACTGCCGTTGTTAGAGGTTGAAGAGAGCGAAACAGCGCGTCAACTAGCAGCTGCACCATCAAAAGGCCAACGGCGACTCGACCTGCTGAGAGACACAGCGCAGCAGGCCCGACAACAGACCACAGAGGCTCAGAAGCCATCCGTAGCGCCTGTGATGAAGACTGCCGAGGCAGTATCGAGTCGCGGCAGCAGTCTTCTGGACCGAATCCTGGCAAAGCAACAATTCAAGTCATCCCAACCAAACGGACCTACAAAGGAGGAGCTTGAGCGCAAAGCTGCTCTACATCGGATTGAGGAAGTCGCCATGGTCCTGGACATGCTGGCGGCCGGCAGACCGAGAGTCAGTTTCGGAGCTCAGACCTTGGTGAAGCAGCTTCAAAATTCCCTGCGGAACCCTATTTCGATTGAAGAGGCTGAACGTTGCATCGGGCTTATGGCGGAGGAGGTCGCTCCAAGGTTCGTCGGGGTAATTCAGACCGGCGATGTACGGGGTGTGGTCATCACAAAGGCAGGACGACCTACTACGGTGGAACTAAGAGCGAGGCTGCAAGGCGCAGGCGCGTGAAAGAGCTGGACTGTTCGATCGAAGGTTTGGCACTGCATGAACCACTCAACGTCGTGCGATTTCCCCGCAGACGCACGGAGATTCCCCAGATCATTATTCCGTGTGGCTTGGTTGTACTTGCATAGACTAGACAACTGGATGTATAACCAACGGCCTACTCTCTGCACGATCATTTAATTGTAGAAGTTGCCGCTCTTGGCAATATGTGATTTTCCTCCAGTCAAGAATTGACAAGGCGTTACAAGCGTCGGTAAGCCTTTCCCAAGACTGTACACGTGCATAGACGGGAGCGCCCGTCGCCGTAATCTCGGGACCTTTCACAGAAGCGATTTTGACGCCATCGCCGGCTCTCACCGCAAACCATCTCATTTAGACACACGTCCCCCTAATCGAAGAGTTTCAGAACACCGCAACACGCAAGCGAGGAACTTTTCCACCATTCGGTGTTTCTCCTGACACTCCTGCGACGCAACACGCTTTGACATCGGATGTCATGAAGTGACATGCCACCCCAAGCCCTAGACTTCTCCTTTCGGCATGCCTTCGGCGACACCCTGATCCACGATCGGGAAGCTTCTACTCCTTCATCCAGAACCCTCGGCAAGCATTGAAACCCGCTTTAGCCTCCACTCCTTCACCGGCAGTGGTTTCATACAAGTGACACAGTCTCCTTGGCAGGACCACCCTGGTGTCGATTGTGCATTGCTTGTGGAAATGGAAGAAATGCCTCGATATCTCTTAGCACACTTGGCGATTGCTTGGCTATAGTCTTCGTGATAATGGTACATGTATAAGTATCTGCAGGTCCATAGATCTGGCTCCCTTTTCTCCTCATCATACTCTTCCAACCACATTCCTTCACTGTTGGGTTTCTCCGGTCAGCAGGCTGTCCTCACCATAAAGTCACTCGTTCAAAGTCTCTACCACTCTCTTCAACCAAAACTTTAACCCAAACAATAAGATGGTTCGCATCTCCGTTCTGTCCACCGCTCTCGTTGGCGCCGGCGCCGCGATTGCTGCTCCTGTCGTTGACAAGCGTGCCTCCTGCACCTTCACCGACGCTGCTTCCGCGATCAAGGGCAAGTCTTCTTGCACCAACATCGTCCTGAACAACATCGCTGTCCCAGCCGGTACCACCCTTGATCTGACCAAGCTCACCAAGGGTACTACTGTCACTTTCGAGGGTACCACCTCTTTCGGTTACAAGGAGTGGTCTGGGCCTCTCATCTCCGTCTCCGGTACCGACATCACCGTCAAGGGTGCCTCCGGCCACGTCATTGACTGCAACGGTGCCAAATGGTGGGATGGCGAGGGCAGCAACGGTGGAAAGACCAAGCCCAAGGCCTTCTACGCCCACTCCCTGATCGACTCCACCATCCAGGGTCTGAACGTCAAGAACACTCCAGTTCAGTTCATGTCCATCAACAGCGCCACCAACCTGAAGGTCATCAGCGTCACCCTCGACAACTCTGCCGGTGACTCTGGCGAGCTCGGCCACAACACTGACGCCTTCGACGTCGGCTCCTCCACTGGTGTCTACATCAGCGGTGCCAACGTCAAGAACCAGGACGACTGCCTGGCCGTCAACTCTGGTACCGACATCTCCTTTACCGGCGGTACCTGCTCCGGTGGTCACGGTCTCTCCATCGGCTCCGTCGGCGGCCGTGACGATAACGACGTCAAGAACGTCTACATTGCCAACAACAAGATCTCCAACTCCCAGAACGGTGCTCGGATCAAGACCGTCTACGGCGCGACTGGCTCCGTTAACAACGTGACCTACTCCGCCATTACCCTCAGCAACATCTCCAAGTACGGTATCGTCATCGAGCAGGACTACGAGAACGGCAGCCCGACCGGTACCCCTACCACTGGCGTTCCGATCACCGACCTGACCGTCTCTGGCGTTACTGGCTCTGTCGCCAGCTCCGCCACCGACATCTACATCCTTTGCGGAAAGGGCTCCTGCTCTGACTGGACCTGGAAGGGCAATAGCGTCACCGGTGGCAAGAAGTCCACTAAGTGCAGCAACATTCCAAGCGGTGCTTCCTGCTAGTCGGACCCGCTCTCCGTCGGAGGTTCTGAAGTAGTAAAGCGGGGGAAGGGTTGAGGTTTGAGTGGTGATTTGTCGGTGGTTGTTGTTGCAAAAGCCTCACATTTTCTTTTCTTGGCACGTTGTTCTTTCGTAGTAGCCGAGCAATGCATGATGAGATCGTCCCCTTGTACAAAACAGTTTCTGTTGGCCTCTTTCCAGTGATTCATCCGGCCCTGCGTAACCTTATTGGGCCTTTGATACCCTCCAGCGACGTCTCTTGCTCCAGGACCGCGCCCTTCTGAAGTACCTCTACTTCACCACGGGCGCGCATCTCCCACGCCAGCTCTCGTATCCTTGGCATCAATTCCCGCCACTCCTTGACTCCTTCGGATTCAAGGTCTTCTGAAGACAGAGCTCGTGCGACCTCCGACGGACAGAATGTCTTAGGCGGTTGTCGTGTGTTGAGAAAGCGCTGCAGGTGTTGCGAGACAGGATTGTTTGCAGAGTCTGACATTTCTTTCGTCTCTCAGCTAGACCAAGCAACCAAGATGACCAGTCCGGAATTGTTATGCTTTGGCTTGTGTAGTCAAGGTAATCGTAGTATATGTTTCTGCTGCCCTTGGTTGGAAGTATCAGCGCATGTGAAAGCGTTTAGCCACTTCGATATCGGCAATTCTTGGCGAGCGGATGTCGGGTAAAATATCATTTGTAGCAAACGCGACTTTTCCAAGCCTTGTACAGTTCTGCGCCGTGACTTTTTTCCGTAACAACACCACTGTCGCTTGATAACTCACCATGGCGGCAGAAGTCCAACCTCTCCAGCCCATAAAGCTGCCCACTGGCCCTGCGCCATTGACTGCGGATCAGCACTACTGGAAGAGCTTTAAATCGCAACAACTAGTTCCGTCGCCGCATTCGAACCCGATCACGCACATTTCCTTTCCGGACCTTCCCTCGAATCCCCTCGCAACCGCGCCCTCCGATACCTTTGCCGTCACCTCAGGCAGCCGCGTACAAATCTTTTCTTCTAAAACCCGCAAGATCCTCAAGACCATCACACGCTTTGGCTACGATGATATTGCACACTCTGGCGAGATTCGACGAGATGGAAGGATTCTGCTTGCGGGCGGTGACAGCGGTGCTATACAGGCTTTCGACACAAATTCGCGCGCGATCTTGAAGACGTGGAAAGAGCACAAGCAGCCGGTGTGGGTTACAAAATGGAACCCGAACGACCTGACGGCCCTCATGAGCTGCAGCGATGATACTACGGTCAGGTTATGGGATTTGCCTAGCGATGCGAGTACGACTACTTTCGTGGGACATCAGGACTATGTGCGCAGTGGTGCGTTTATGCCAGGACAGAGCGCGAACCTTTTAGTGTCGGGAAGTTACGATCAGACGGTCAGGCTCTGGGATTCGAGGACCTCCGGAAGAAGTGTCATGGTTTTCAAGCACGCGGCGGCCGTGGAAAGCGTGCTGCCCATGCCTAGTGGGACAACGGTCTTGGCAAGCGCGGACAACCAGATCAGTGTCCTGGATCTGGTGGCTGGTAGGCCAATGGAGCTGTTGAGGAACCATCAGAAGACAGTCACGTCGCTAGCTTTGGCTTCTGACGCCACTAGAGTGGTTAGTGGTGGACTGGATGGGCATGTCAAGATTTTTGAGACAACAGGCTGGAACGTGGTTGCCGGATTCAAGTACCCAAGCCCTGTGCTATCGTTAAGTGTTGTCGGATCTGGAGCAAACAGGGAGGACAAGCACTTGGCCGTTGGTTTACAATCTGGTTTGCTCTCCCTCCGGACACGGCTCTCGGGACAGCAGAAGGCGCAGGCAAGGGAGCGGAGAGAGAGATGCAGGCGCTGATGGCAGGTACCATCGAGGAATACGACAAGAAGAGGGCCAAGAGGAGAGGTGGCGACAAGAGGAGGACCAGAGGCAGGGACTTCACCGGCGAGGGCGCAGATATTGTCATCGACGGCAACGCGAGAGGCAAGATCAAGAACCAGTCCAAGTGGGAGACCGCGCTTCGCAAAGGCCAATACGCGCAAGCGCTTGATCTCGTTCTCAACGCGCCAAACTTCTACCAGCCAAACATGCTAACTCTGATTACTGCACTCCGGCACCGCTCCGCTCTTCGCACTGCGCTCAAGGGTCGTGATGAGACTTCTCTGCAGCCCATCCTCAAGTGGCTGGTCAAGTACATCGGTCACCCACGTTACCTCAAGCTGACGAATGATGTCGCGCTGGTTGTCCTTGACTTGTACGCCGGACAAATGGGCGAGTCGCCTGAAATCGATGGGCTCATTGCACAGCTTCACCGTAGGGTACGCCACTGTACTGAGCTTGCTCAGACAGCTTGGGCTACACAGGGTATGTTCGACTTGCTCATGGCTGGCGCATGAACGTTGGATCTTCCTCTCTGTGGAACGATATAGGACTTCCTGGCGTCAAAAGTAACAGGGAAGGGGAAAATCCATGACAGCTGCGTGCAGCATCAATCTGTCGTCCCCAAGAGTCGCGGTCTCGTATGCGCCAAACCTCGTCCGTATTGGCTGCACCTGATCTCACGTATCCTGTGATAAGGCCGCTGGAATAACCGGACAATGACGATCCAGCCTATCCATTCTCTCTGCGCTTGGGACGACAGACCGCGCCTCCGTATGGGCTTGCTGGTTCGCGCAAATCTCAACGCGACGCATTTTAGATGAGAGAACGAACAATCGCGCCTTGATGATGAGTGGACCAATATTTAACGGCAGAGCACAAGCCCTGATCTCTACAACTTCAGGATCGCAGAGAAAGACTGAGGGGAAAGGCTCACACGATAAGATTAAGTTGAGTGCGACTGGCCGGGCAGGGCTTTTGAGAGAAATCAAGTGTAACATTTACGATTGCCGGTATCTGTATGGATGCGATCCTGCTTGTTCAGCTTCCCATTATACATTATGTGACATTGTCGTTATACTACTTGTCCGCCTTTGACGACTAATTTTCAATCTCTTCACTCTACACTGCAGATACGTACTAAACATCTTCACATCCAGACTCTAGTTACGTGCCGATCGCGGATTCTAGCATTGCTTTACCACACGGCATCAAGACGAGCGATCCACGTTACAAACCGCTCAAGAAAGGCTCATATGAATTTAGGATAATTTGGCTGAAGCCCGTAGAGGACGGCTATCTTAGCCATATCTCAGAGGCGCCGCTTGGATGCGAATTGCGTTTCGTCAAGCTATCTGACACACCGCAGTGCACTGCTCTACTCTGTGTTTGTGGACCTCGTGAGTACATTGAGACAACGTTAGATGCAGCTCCGTTTAAGGTTCACCATAATCTTTCTTGCGCTTTGCGACAACTTCGATCCACTTCATGGCAAATGTTCTGGATCGATCGGGTTTGCATTAGCCAAACCGATAACGAACGAAGGTTCCAACAAGTCTCGTTCATGAACCAGATATATTCTTCTGGTATAACTGTCTTTATGGGCCTAAATTGGAGCGCCAGAAGTGCTGCCGCGTGCAATTGCATGTAAGCGGACACTAACAATTCGCCGTGACGAGAGTACTTGATATTGATACATGACCAGGGAGAAAGTTGATACCGACCGTGAGCATGGAACCCCTCTGGACGAATGGGAGGCATTGTACGAATTGACTATGAGGCCGTACGCTACCCGAGCCTATGCTAAAGACCCGGCTGCGGCCCGGTCTAGCTAGTGTGTATGCAAGATTCCAAGCCTCATGTCTCGGAGCAGCATGTGTGAGTTGGTCGAAGTCGCAAACAGTCCTCCAACACCTGTCGTAGAACCCATCGTTGGCTTCATAGGATCAGGGCCCAGAGATGCAAGAACTGTGCGTGACCAAGGATCGTAGCTAGTGAACATCAATTCAACCTTTCGCATTCGTTCACTCTTGGACTTTCGTTCCTTCCATCTTTCTTCCCTCACTGTCGTACCACTCGCCCGCCTTTGCTTATACTAAGCTACCGAACTCGCATGCTTGGCTGGTTTCCAGCACCATGTCATGGTCGAAAGTTTCCAGGCGACTCATCCGCTTCGCAAAGCGCTGCAACGATCCAGGCCACGCGAGCGCTCGATCAATGAACTCGATCTCCTTGACATTTGGGAAGGTGACGGCCAATTCGTCAAGGATTGTTTCTAGAGTATCTTGGTCGACGAACCAAGTCTCCGGGTTGCAACTTTCGTAATGGGGATCGAGCACCAATCTCTCGACGGCGGCGCCTCGCATTTGCGGGACATGACCATCTAGGTCCAGACTCATGTATAGTGTCTTCATCTTTGGAAAGGAGAGGGTCTCTATGGATCCATATCTGGTATCAAGAACCCTTCTCCGACGACGCTCTTCTGCAGTACGCTCCGTTCCTTCTTCAATCAAGCCGGCGTAGTATTGTCGCCTTTCACCACCTTCAGGCCACCCGAGCAGCGACGTTAGAGTTGTGCCATGATCGTGCAGGAACGTATAAGGTCGCTTCCACAATATCTTTGTTGCTTCCTGGAACCAGAACCTGTTCACGAGACTGCAGCGGAGAAGAACGCCACGGCAATGATAGTAACTACAGTCGCGACACCAATGGCTTTCCGGATCGTCTTTCATGGAATCGGCGTCGGTGCCTTTAACAGGGCATGTTTCACAGGAGAAAGCTTCGTCCGCGCTGATCATATCGAAGATTCGTTCAAGGATTATCCAGTTTGAGAGTGCGCAATTGGTAGCCGATTGGACAGCTGAGTTGCTGGTGGGGATTAGGGCCTTGCTGCTGGTTTTTCTTTCTGCTGTCTCCATCCTGATGATCCCGACTGTCAACGAAGGACAGTAAGGCGGTCAGCTGAAATATTATCTCGAGGAGTCCTGTTTTGGAATGTTTGAGAGATACGTTGGAATGTAAAAACGGGATCAAACATCTACTTAACTTGTAGAGGGCATTCCCGTATCCAGAAGCTGTGAGTCATGGCATTGGCTATAGAGCTACTATGAATAGCTGATGCTGGCGGTTAGTATTGTGAGGCGCAGCACAGC
The DNA here is from genome assembly GCA_030247885.1 of Taxawa tesnikishii (nom. ined.). Taxonomy (NCBI): domain Eukaryota; kingdom Fungi; phylum Ascomycota; class Dothideomycetes; order Dothideales; species Taxawa tesnikishii (nom. ined.). The sequence continues at coordinate 740,143 of JAPDRO010000009.1, read as the reverse complement.
CTCTGACCTTCGAGTCACCAACATATACGGCAGTACAGTACCCGCTTGTCAGGTCTTGTCTTTGATCGTTGTGACTGGTCATACAATTTCGAAGATGAGTGCCGGCAGGAAGCATGATCAGCCGAGTTTATCTGGAGACTAGAAGTTTGCGTTGTATGCATCTCTATTTTGTTTCGAGCATGTCGCATCCAGGATCTAATCTAATCCACATCTCCTATATATCGGGCGATACGCTCCTTAGTCCCTCACGTACCATTCAACCTCTACAATCGGTGCAGCAATGTAGTCATGGAGCGATAGGGCACGCTGAAGCCTTCACGCATAATGCCCAAGAGATGGACGTTCACCGGAAGGATGCTTGCCGATGCTATCCCATCTCCTGAACCACAAGATTAGTATAACCTGTTTCTGCGGTGACTGCGGAAGCACTCTCCGGAGTGGAACAACGGGAACGCGCCGCTTACGATCAGTTGTCAAGAGAGTTGATATCACAACCTCTAACGCCCCACGGGGTTTGGAAGAACGACCAAAACGAACAAGTTCTCCATACGCGACATACATCAGTGTCCGAACACCTATACTCTGTTTGTTGTACATATGCTACAATTGCCGCAAAACGCCGCAAAGAAGATCGGAGTGTACAGTACAATCAAGCCAAGCAGGCTTCATATCACTTCCTTGGGGCCGGTCTTCCTTGCCGGGCCGCTGGCCGCGCCGCTGCTTGTGATGGCAACAGGCTGCTAACCTTCTTCAGCAACTTCGCGCCATCCGCGGCCAGGTATGAGCTGTTCCTGAGCGTGCTCCTGGCGATTTGATTGAGCACTTCATGCTTGTGCGGGTTTGCGTGCAGATCCCCATATGTGCCACGGACGAGTTTGTCGAAAGTGGCATTCTGCGTCTGGGCAGACACTGGTGCGAAGTCGTGTTCGAACTTCTCCACCTCTTCTTCGCCGCCGCGCTGCTCGGCAATCTTGCTCGCATTGTTCTCCGCATATATTGCTGCTGCTGCGAGGACGGCAGCCTTTTCGTCTTCATCCTTGAAGGAGATGAACTCGCCCTTCATCATCCGCTTCGCAATGTCCGGTGCGTAGCGGAAGTCGTCCTGGATCTGCTCGGCGAGCAGCTTGAGCCGGTCTGCTACCACACCCTCGTAGTTGCCGCCAGCAATTGTGGCACCGCCCTGTCCCAGCTGCAAGTACTCTTCCCTAGTGACAGGTTCGGGGTCGAATGGCACGGCTGTGATTTCCTCCTTGTCGAACTGCTCCAGCATCTGTAGCTCCTGTAGTGTAGAATATCCACTGGGACCAGACTCATCGTCGTCTTCATCCTCGTCCTCGTCCTCATCGAACTCCTCTTCCTCGTTGAGGTCCTGCCCCTCCATGTCCCGCGTTGCTTCCATCAAGCTCACACCTCCCTCTGCAGGATCCTCAACACGTCCCACAGTCCCACGCTCCGACCGCGACTCGTCTGATGCGAATCCAGCGCGAAGAGGTCGACCCACTCCCTGCGCATTTGGTCCCTCCCGACCCGAGGAAAAGTTTGCGCCCATCTGCCCGCTAGACCTAGTGTAGCCCGCATCTTCTGCATCCACGCCCCGTGACCGAATGCGAGGGTAGGGGCTATTGGATCCAGCGACCTTGGGGCCGGACGGAGTGCCGCGGTTTAACATCTGGACCTCCTGGCTGACCTGAGCGGCACGCCGCTGGCGAGAGCGGCCGAAGTTGGAGCTGTTGTAGGGTATAGGTTCTTCATCTGGGGAGGGTTTTCGGTATGCGGACCGGTAGGGTCTTGAGCTGTTTTCTCTCTCTTAATTGATAACGGAGCATGTGGGAGGGGATGCTGGCTTACGAGGTGTGTTGGTGCCCTTTTCGGCTGCTCGTTGTCGGTTTGGAAGATTGATCTGACTACGGTATCGCACACCGTTGATGCGTATGAGGCGGTACTGGAATGGCCTGCCAGGCCCAATAGCCAGCAGAGATTGTCTAGCCGACATAGCAGCTGATGTGTGGATAATTGTTCGTTGCTGAGAGTGGAAGTTGCGACCATCAACTTTCCTCGGCAGGTTCCGTATCACGGCTTCCGCTTTCGCGTCGTGGGCTTGTACCTTCGTTGTTGCGTTTCCACCTTCAACTCAAACAACTCTAAGTACAACAATTACCGGAGCATCCTTACACAACGCAAGACCTAGTTCGGTTGTTGCAGTGCTATCTCAATCGCTACTCCTAAATCGATCTATATATCGTACACCACGATCAATATGCTCCGGCGACCAGCTACTAAGATCGTGCTCACGCAAGAGGACATCGCAGCTTATGACGCGCGCAAAGCTAAGAAAGATGAGGAAAGAAGAGAACAGGCATATTTCGCGGCAAGGGAGCGGTCCGGCGCTGGCAATATGGAAAACGGCGCACGGTTCGGAGATGTCACTGGAGCTCCAAGAAAGGAAACCAGATCCAGAGAGCAGAGAATCGGTCTGAACAACGCGAGAGTCAACTGAGGACTACCACAGCAATCACAAGCTGTTTGCAATATTGCTCACCGCTTGGCCACAGAGATGGCCGATCCGAACTCGTGTTTTGAGAATTGGTGGATGCGGCTTGAGTATCTCGGCATATTCTGAGAAGAAAAGTCAGCACTTCATACAGTCGCGCTGCTCCGCACAGTCGCCTCCATGAGAGCATTTACCAACCCAGAACGAACTGGATGTCTCTGCCCTTTTGATAATGCCCGCCCTTGCTTCTCAGCCTTGGCCTATACAGGGACTCGCAAGCAAGCGCGCACGCCAGGAGAGAGGTACATTCCTGACATAGAGATTGGATGTCAACACCGCACTCTTAGGAATCTTCACTTTTGCGAAGATGTCTGCTCTCAAGAGAAAGGCTACACGATTAGCTACCGTCCGCTCCTTTTCCATACCAAAAAAATCGATCATTGGTTTCGTCAGTCCTTACTGTTTTTGTTGCTGCGCTGTACCTCCGGCTGGTGAATCAAAGGCCAAAAAGGCTTCCGTTCTACCAGAAAACCCACCATGGTCCGCCCAAAGGGTTTCCTGAGCTTCGTTGCACTCCATGTCTTCTACATATCGATCTTGAGCTCTTGTCTGGTGTGAAGTCCATCCTCAATAACATAGAAGGATATAACTGACCTATTGTCAGGTCCACGCTACCTCGGACCACGTAGAGTACGACTCAGTAGATCACACCCTTATCGAGAAGCGTGCCGGAAACTATGGGTCTGGTCTGCCGTGGTGGCATGCGCAGATAGACCGAAAGGGCAAGCCCGCCTACGGAACCAATTCATCCTACATTATATACAGAAACGTCAGGGACTATGGGGCCAAAGGTAAGATACAGTCAGCCAGCCATTACAGTTCTTGTCTAATCACGTTCAGGTGATGGTATAACAGATGATACCGATGCTATCAACAATGCCACATTCGACGGCAGAATATGTATTTATCCCTGCGACTCCGCGACCACCAACCCGGCAATTGTTTACTTCCCACCTGGTAGGTACATGGTGAGCAGGCCGCTCATCATGACCTACTATACGCAGTTCGTCGGAGATGCGAACGATTTGCCTATCCTCCAAGCGCTGCCGAGCTTCAATGGCATTGGTATCCTCGACTCGGATCCATATCTCGCGTACGGTTTCAGCTGGTACCAGAACCAAAACAACTTCTACAGACACGTGCGCAACTTCGTACTGGACCTTACTCTGCTGCCAGCGTCTGGAGACAATCATGCACTGCATTGGCAGGTTGCACAGGCGACTTCTTTGCAAAACGTCGTCTTCAACATGGTTGAGGGAGGAGATGACAATGCGCAAATCGTGCGTATCCTAACAAACATGAAAGCGTTCTTGCTAATCTTGTATTCAGGGTATCTTCATGGATAATGGATCCGGCGGTTGGATGGAAGACCTGATCTTCAACGGTGGCCACATCGGGTTCTTCTCCGGTAACCAGCAATTCACGAGTAGGAACTTGACCTTCAACAACTGCCAGATCGGTATCTACCAGAACTGGAACTGGTTGTTCCACTACAAGGAAACGTACTTCTACAACTGCGGAACCGCCATCGACATCACACAAGGCGGCAGTGTGATTACCACCGGCTCCATTCTTCTTACAGACAGTATCGTCAGCGGCTGCGACAATGGCATTCTCACCTATTTCCAAGCCAACTCGACACCCACTGCTGGTGGCACTGTTGTTATGGACAATGTCGACTTCATTGATACTCCAAACGCAGTGGCTTTCCCGAACGGCACTGTGATCGTTGCCGGCAACCAAAAGGTTGACTCTTTCCTTCAAGGCAGAGTTTACACGGCATACGACGCTCAGACACAAGTTGGCAACTTGACGTGCTATCAGCCAACGGCTCAGTCTGCTCGCATCCAACAGACCGTAGGAAACCTCCTAAATCGGCTTCGTTGCTTGATGGGAATGGGAACATCTTCACGACAAGAAGACCGCAATATGAGGGGAACCCCTCTCATCGTTCGTTTCGATACTCGATTTTGGCTGTCCAAACGATGGTGTGACAGATGCGACGGACTGCGTGCAGCGTTACTTCAACTCCCTTGCTGGAACGGACAACATTGGTTTTATCGACCATGGAGCATATGTCATCCGAGACACTATCCAAGTTCCCAACAACATCAAATTAATTGGAGAGATATGGCCCGAATTTATGGTGGACGGTTCATCTTCCGTTTTCAGTGATTACACCAACCCCAAGCCTGCTTTCCGTGTTGGCAATCCGGGCGACACTGGTGTTGTCGAGATGACGGAGATTGTGTTTCAGACAAGAGGTCCTGCTCCTGGTGCGATCATGATGGAGTGGAACCTCGCAGGCACCTACCCAGGAGCTGCAGGTAAGTGTTGCGCTTCTGGGGGTTTGTTTCCAGCTAACGTGCTCCTCACAGCGATGTGGGACGTGCATTGGCGTATCGGCGGTACGAACGGAAGTCTGCTTCAGTCTAGCAACTGCGTGAAGACGCCTACCAAGCCTACTGTTGCCGACTTCAACTGCGCAGGCGCGTTCCTGCTTATCCACATTACGGATACTGCGAAGAACCTCTACATGTCCAACAACTGGGGCTGGGTCAGTGACCATGAACTGGATCTCCCCGATCACAACCAAATCAACATCTGGAACGGTAGAGGCATGTTGATCGAGAGTCAGGGACCAGTTTGGGTGTTGGGAAGCAGTGTGGAGCACAGCATGCTTTACAACTACCAGGTTGCCAACGCCAAGGACGTATACCTGGGTATCATACAGAGCGAAACTGCGTAAGTTGACCTGCCGCTGCATTACGGAGAAAGCTTTGTTAACCGGTATCCAGCTATATGCAAAATAACCCGAACGCTCTCTTGCCGTTCCCGCCTAGCGATGAATGGGATGATCCGACATTCGACAGCTGTTACATCGCGACATGTCCCAAGACGATGGCTCTCCGCGTCTACAACTCGACGTACGTTTTCAACTACGGCGCGGGACTGTACTCGTTCTTTAACAATTATGATGGGGGTGTCTCCTCACGTCGAATTGCCAAGAGAACATTGTTTCGGTGGAAATGAGCGAAGGTGTCTACTTGTACGCTCTCAGCACGAAGGCGTCGACGAACATGGTTGAGGTAGATGGTGCCGCGCTCGTGCCACAGGCGGCCAACATCAATGGATTCTGTGACACGGTGGCGGTGTTCGAGTACCCTTGATGGATCAAGGCGGGTCAGACCGGCTTGTTGGTGGATTGGTTGCGTTTCCGTTCTCACTCGTGGGTTGTACGTTCAGGTTGTTGGAGGTTGTACGAGGTTCCTTGGATGTAAGCACGTGGGCGTTTTCGAATACAATTGATTTGGTCACGCGACGGCACGAATCGACTTGTCGGCGTGCAAGATGTTTGTGCTTGCTACGCATGCATCGGACTGTCCAACACGACCGTGTACTTTGGTTGCTTGTTCCCATTCATGAGACAACCGGACCGACTATAATCCACCACGACAAGGCGCAGTTGAACGGTGTTTCATTTGCCTCCAACCGTGCCGGCGGAGGAATTTCAGATTTGGTTGATTGGGGCCAAGACTGAAACCTTAACGAAGAGGTGGGACTGTGGAGCGACATCATCTTCCCAGGGACAGCACTTTAAGTCACTTTAGAGCGCCAAGGGGTTGGCTAGGCTGTGTGTTTTTGTTGGTTGAGTGTGGAGAGGACCTTCGGCCGACGGACGTTTTCGGCTAGAGTGTTTACATCCGTCCGGAGGGATGACTTGAAAGATGAACGCAACCGTCTGCATTTGATTGGCTGGTCGATTCCTTATCTCTGGTGCTCACTTCTCTACCGAAAAAGGTATCAGATGCAAGGGGCTAAGCAGTTTCCGTTACACATAATTCCTCTGATGCTCCTTTTACTTACGTACCGTTAACCAGGCACGACCTATGATCCTCTGCTTGATGTACGCACTGCTGTCCGTCCATCCCGTTGCGGAGGGATTTCGTGGAGTATCCCAAACCCTTTCTGAGTTGATAAACCCGTCTCACGTCCGTCGTGATAGCATTCCGATTAGGCACTTTGTTTGAGAGACGGCCAACTTCTAGTTGCGCCCCTGTGTCGTGTGTCCCCTGTATGCTTCATCCACTCGCCGCGTAGCCTGTCCGCCTGGCTCCTCAATGACACGACGGAGTATCAATCACTTGATCCTTCTCGCAGCCCTTCAGCGCGCCGCTTGCGAACACGCCTGACCCAGGCGCTTGTCGTTCCAGAAGCGTATCAACCCGCGCTACTATCTCCCCTTCTTGATAAACTATTCGCCCAATTGCCACATCTACCTATCTCCGAAGATCTCTACCTACCTTATCTGGATACAGCCAGCTAAGACAGCCACTACCACGCCCCTCCACTCTCTGCCCAAGCGACTATCTCTGCAGCATCTCTGCTCTGGCCTCTAGCCTCGTGGAATTAAAGTGATATCGCATTCCTAAATCGCCCTATCGTCCAGCATCCGACGGCACTTACTCAAATCACCCACCTAAACCCCCGGCTGGACCTCCTTACGTCTACTCGGCCAGATACGTCAATCAGCTTCAGCCATATACGACACCAGTCCACCATGGCTACCATGATAGCAATACAACCCCTCGTCCCTCGCCCGGGTCCAATGGCTATTCCTACAAACAGACCACGCAGTCACGAGGGCATGCACAGCAAGCCTACCACTAAGTCGACCCTGAAGGCAATCGCAAACATCACCAACTCTAGGCCTCGAAAGGAGCGTCCCTGTATGCACCCCCACTAGCTCGACCGCTATGCTTGGCATCCACTGACACTCCACCTCAGGTGACGGTTGTCGGCGCCGTAAGAGCAAGTGTGTCCTGCAAGAGTCTCGACGCTGCGTGCTCTGCGAGTTCCACAAGCAAGACTGCACCTTCGTCGAGGCTGCACAACCACGAAAGCGAAAGGCTACTGACGACGGTGCAAAGAAAGAACAGCCTGCCACCAAAAGGTCCGCCTTTCAACACCTAGTCGTGTGCTCCTTTCGCTGACATCAACTAGCCCCAAACTATCCCATTACAAGTCACGTGCTGCTGAGGTACTGCCCCAAACACAGACTGCTCCTCCCAGTACTGCCGCCCTAGTTGTACGAGAGGACTCTGTGATCCAGTTCAAGGACACTACCACCCCCTTGAGCAACACTCTCAGCCTTCAGAGGGACCGGCATTGCAGGCTCATAGGACGGACTTCCGCCCTTGAAGCCTCGCTCATCGGTCTTTCTGACTTTGGCGACCGCAACGAGATCATTCTGGATTTTGGCGCTGTCAGGAGGGTCGCGAACAATGACTTCTTCATGACCCACTCTGATGCCGAGTTCCCAACCTTCGAGGATGAACGGCAGTCGCTGCTGGCCGTGGAGCAGACTGTCGCCCCTCACGGACCCGCCTTGGTTGACATCTACTTTCGTAACGTTCATCCTAGTTTCCCAGTCATCCAAAAGCAGGTGTTTCTCGATCGGCACCGTCATGGAGACCGACAGTTCAACGCATCCCTTTTGGCTGGTATGTACCTACTTGCTCTCCGATGGTGGTCACAAGATCCAGTCCTGGCACAGCAAGTTCCCCTTCCAGCCAGCGTCTTGAAGAGATTGCCACACGGTCGCTCAACATAGCTATGCAAAGACCCAAGCTATCAGCTCTGCAAGCAGGCCTTCTGCTTCTGCAAAGGCATAACGCAAATGCTTGGGGCTTGACGGTACAGCTCGTTGCACTGGCGCAAGATCTCGGACTGCATCTCGATTGCTCCGAGTGGAGCATTCCGCCATGGGAACGTCGTCTTCGCAAGCGTCTGGCTTGGGCCCTCTACATCCAGGACAAATGGACTGCCTTGGTGCAAGGTCGTCCATCTCACGTCCAGGATGTGGACTGGGCTGTGCCGCCTCTGGTTTCGGCTGACTTTGATGAGCGTATCACAGTCGAGGGCCAGGAGCTCTCACCCGAAAAGGAAGATCCGGAGGCAGAGAAGAGCCATGTCATCTTCACACAGATGATCGAACTCACCGGTATCATGGCGCAGGTCATCAACGTCTTCTACACGCAAAAAGCCATATCAGAGTTTGACAGAGCCGGAGCTCAAGCCATCCAGTTGATCCTCGGCAAGGCTAAGCCGGTTCAGCTCAAGCTCAAAGAATGGTATGCCAGGTTACCAGAAACCGCAAAAATGGACAACTACACCCCTGGTACCCTGTGCCCAAACGGTAAGTCCCGCATTTCCCACCAAAATGCCTCAAGACAATTCCGTTTGTGCTAATCACTCCCCAGGCTACCTGCACCTCGCCTACTTTGCGACAGAGATCTCGATTCACAGACGCATTGTGCAGACGCTCGACCCTAGCACCGCAGACCCTTACATGCTGTACATCTGCCGCTCCGCCGCAAAGACGCGCCTCATCTCAGCCATGGACTTTGTCAACCGGCTCAAGCCCGAACACCTCGAATCTTTCTGGTACTTCGCCTCGATCACGAACTTCTCGCTCATTAGCACGTTCGGCAGCCTGCTGATGGCGACAGCGCCCGCACGTGAGGAGGCGCAGTTCTACGAGAGCAGATTGCGCGAGTATCGCTGGGCGCTCAGTGTTAGCTGCAAGAGGGCCGAGTGGCTCGAGCAGGCGGTTAAGATGTTGGATACAACCACGGCTCTGCTGCAGAATGTGCAGTCCAAGCCCCCGACAGTGCGTCAGGCAAGTCAGCAGCAGGTGCAGCAGGTCCAGCCCCAGCCGCAACTGCAACAGATGGAGATGCAGGAGTCGATGGACCATACGGAATTCTACGACGACAGTGACGATTTGGATTACGGGGACTATCCACAACTACCAAGCTATTGAGCAGGTAGCGGTATGAATAGGAGGTATTGACGTGGTCGTTGAAGGAGCAAGGCATACCACGCACGTCACAAATTCAACATTGCTCTTATGAAAAGAACGTTCAGGGATACGGTGGTTGTCGAAGGAGCAAGGCATACCACGGGCGGCATAGTATTGCTCTTACGATAGACGGACAGGCGTGCTGAAGGAGCAAGGCACATCCAAGTCTGGTATTGCTCTTACGATAGAATGGTTGCGGATACGGAGATGGTTGCTGAAGGAGAAAGGCACCATGACTGAACTTTGATATTGCTCTTATGATAGACTGGTTGGGAATGCACATTGGCCGATGGGTCAGAAGGGATCTTTTTGATATATAGTTTGGATGTGTTGGGATGCGTCGATAGATTGCGGGTAAGATACCAATTCTTTTCCTCGTTTGCAGGGACATCTAGAAGTGCAGTACCAATCATTGATTGCATACTTCCATTTCTAGTTCTATTCTTCACGTGGGAAAAAGGTGGACATACTTACAAGCACTGCAAGGCAGGCTAGGCTGTGCCTTTTTGTGGGTTGAGTATAGAGAAAACTTTCGTCCGACTTAATCATTTGAAGTGATGATCCGTCATCTCACCTCGGTCAGACTCGGGATTCCAGACAGACATACTATTGTCTTAGAAGCGCGATGGAGGGAGAAGGAACGGCAACAGTTCGAGCATAAGACTTGCGTTCGACGGATGCCACTCGCCACGAGAGCTAGAGCAATGATCGATAAGAGCCCCATCCTGCGTCCAACCCCCAAAGACCAACAACTTGCATTCATTGCTATACACACGAACAGGCCCAGCCCTTGACAACTCTCACCTCTTGTTCTTCCTGAGCCTCTTCTGCCTCTCGTAAACGTTCTTCTCATGCCCTTCTTCACCCTGGATCTCCGCCACCAACCTCTTGTACTTCCTCTCATACTCCGCATCCCGTTCCCTCTTCTCCCTAAGCTGCTCCCTGGCCATAAAGTTGGCGTCCTTGCGCAACTCCCTGAGCGCACCCTTCCTCTCGCGCTTGTACTCCGCGCGCAGCTTGCTCGCCTCGGCGCGCTCTCGATCCGGATCGTAGTGCTTGTCCGGGTTGAACGCGTCTTCGAACTTGGGCACGCTAGTCTTGATCGCAAGTGGTTTGTGGTGATGGAGCTCTAGCGGTCGTCTCTTCAGTCGGGACTGCGAGAGTTGGATCTTGAGGGTTTGGAGCGCCTTTGCGGCGGCTGGGAACGAGGACTTGAGGGAGGAGAGGGCCTGAACCGCGCCGGGAGCGAAGATCTGCGCGAAGGCGGACTTGGACCCCCAAAGCTCGGCCATGGACACCAGGTTGCTAACATGCGGTGCCAGCGCGGCTTGGTTGGGTACGGGCCGCATTAGGAGCGCTTGAAGCGTGAAGCGCACGGCTTCGGGGACGTAGCGTTTCGAAAGCCGTTGATAGCGGACGCAAAGAGCGACGAGGAACGCGCCGGTCACGGGCGTAGAAGGGCTTGCGGTCGGCGCTGTCATGCCCAACCAGCGTGCCATAAGTGTGATAGCGGGCGTGACGACCTGGTGGAAGTGATCGGAGGTAGGATAAATTGAACCAATAGCCGTGAGGATGGCTAGATCGCCTGGGGTAGGTGCGCCGCGCGCGTGGAAGGCACTGAGGTGGGTGCGGAATGCCTTGGCGATCGTCTCAGGGTACGTGCGTGAGAGAGAGTGGATGTGGCGGATCAATGTCTCCACAACTGGCAACGCCTGCTTCGTCGCGGCCATATAGGAGATATGATCCACAAGTGCTACAGAGAAGTCGGCCAGCTTCTCTTTGTTCTCTGCTGACAATGATGGATGGTATAGAGCCCGAATGCGCTGCACGACCGTAGGCACCTCCTCAGCCGAAATGCCCTTGATGACTCCCAACAGCTCGGCATGCGTGCGAGGGCATTGGTACGTGTAGGCAAGCCTTTGCCACTATCCGTAGTAGCTGGTGGTGCCTTTACAGCACCATTCAGGTCCGGCCTTTCCTTGTCATCCTTTGAAAGGATGCCACGGACGAACTCGTCTTCCTCATCGTCCTGTACATCTCTAGGTGCATCCTCGTCTTCGGATTCATCTGAGCCACTTTCTCCCGATTCGCTCGTAGCATCCATGTCCGAACCGCTGGCAATGAGATCATCTTCCATGACAAACTCGTCTTCATCCTCCAGGACTAGTGGCTTCTCTTTGCTTGAGGTGCAATGAAACCGAACGCCGCGGCATCGTCTGGGATTTCCTCATCATCAACATCCATGTCAGCTTCGTTGGATTTGTGCGGCCTTTCGTCCTCCTCATCTTCATCCTCTTCACCCTGCATTCTCCGTAGACGAGACTGCTCCAAATCTTTCAAGCGTTGCGCCTCCTCGGCAGCCTTCTCTTCTGCTGTCTTTGTCCGCTCCGTAGGTGCGGCACGCTTGTCTATAGCCATCTGCCGCAATCTGATGTCGTACTGTTTGTCAGCCTCTTCACGCGACATTCCCTGCAACATAGCTAGACGTTCAGGGTTCATGCCCGCCTCTCCACTCAGGGCAGTCTCTGCAGGCTTTGAGGGCGCTGGTTTGTGACCCCTAAGCAAGGCGAGCATATCTGACATCCCTTTGTCCAGCTCTTCACGCAAGTCGTCATCGTCCTCTTTCGCCTTTTGTCGCTCGTATTTGTGTAACTTGGACTTGGCTATAACCTCCTTCATGACCTCTGCCTTTGATTTCTTTCGCGCCGGCTCTTCTCCGTCCTCTGCTGGCGAATCCACTTCCCCGTCTACGTCCTCTATCCCTGCCGAAGGTCTCCGCCTCTTCAGTGGCCTGTCTTCCAGATCCGAACCTGCATCAGACAGCCCCTCGGCATCAAAATCGTCCCTACCGTCGGCGCCATTCGCAAGATCCAAAGCACGACCACCGTGAGTGAGGAGAACCTCGTCATCATCCACCTCTTCAAGATCGAACATGGAAGCTCCTTTCTTGCGCTGCTTTTCCCGCGCAAACCGCTGCAGCGCTCGTTCCTCAGGTGTCATGGTAGGGTCGTTTTCGCCAATACGTCGATCAAGGATACCGCCGGTCTTGTTGCGTCGCTGCATTTCAGGAAGCAGAGTTTGTCGCCTCTGTCAAAACAACATCAGTCTGCGCCATCGCTCCGTCCCAGATAAAGGTGTCTTACAGCTTCCTCACCCATGCTCTTCGTCACGCCAGGTCGGCCCACCGCACCTTTGCCATCTGTCGGCCGATTCGAAGTGATCTGAAACTTGGTAGGCCGATTCGGCGCCTTGACCTCGAAAGGGTTGAAGCTGTCACGAATTCCCTGCAGCGCCGCCTGCCGCTGTATACGCTGGTCTGCGTTCGCACCATGGCGCTGCTTCTTCTCTTTCTTCGATTTTTGAGGTCCAGTAATGCCCTGTTCGCGCAGCGAGGCTTTTAGCCTCTTCAACTGGGAGGGCGGCATAGCGGTGTCGTGGAATAAGTGCTGGTCTTTCGCAAGATGGAATTCTCGGGATACATTTCTGCCGCCGAAATCTTGGCAGAGCTCGCCCGAGTCATGCACCGCTTTCGACGCACAAATCCACAGCAAGGGTAGAGCGTGACTTGACAGGAAGCTTGAGGTTTAACAAAATGCAGCAAATCAATCCTTGAGTCAAAGGTCAAGAGATACGAGGTGCTGTTGGACGAAACACCAATCCTTGCACCCTTCTTGCTCGCAGGTGCTTTGGCATAACATGCAAGTACGAAAAATCTGTTACTCGAATCGAAAGCATGGTTTTGTAGTTTTTTTCTCTTGCATTCGTTTTTTGCCTCATGCTCATAAAGTATGTTCCTATACCGGAAGACTGGTAAGCTCTTTCCGTGTCTAGAGTCAGTCTTCTCCAAGGCCACAGGCCATAGACAAGAGAGATGCGCCTCAAACGCCTTGCCATGCTGAATCATGCCCTATCCGATCCATTTCTCCCCACCACATGCACTCCCTACATCCGCGACTCCATCTCCCGCTCGACCTCGAATTTGAAGTCAAAGTAAGGCGGGTCGAAGTGGTGCACACGAACGTAACCGTCCTCACCTCCACTGCAGTAGCAGTCACCGAGCGGGCTGACGGCGACATAGTTCAGAGGTCCGAAGTGACCACGCACACGGCCAATCTCGTCCTCGAAGACCTTGTGGTAGAAACGGGCCTCGAATTTACCCTGCCGGGCGGAGGTGGTTGTGACATCCATGGCGGCCTGGCCACCACCCAGGATCACGTAGTCCTTGACGGGGGTGATGCAAGCGCTGTTGAGTGGCGTGTCGGCGACGTAGGTCTTGAGGACTTCGAGGTCGCGAGCTGTCATGAGCTACGAGGATTGTTAGAGAGTGTTGCGGTCAAGATGTAGGAAACCTACCTTCGCGGTCTTATCCTTGGAGGCGGTGATGAAGTATGTCCGGTCAGACGACCACTGCAGGTCAGTCACCTGCAAGTCGGCATCGTGGACGAAAACGTTTTGGATGAGCTCTCCGGTCTGTGTCCAGGTTAGGATAAGTGACCTGCACCTGCATGCCATACTTGTGCCGTACCTTTGCGTCCCACTGTGATACACTGCCGTCCTCGTGGCCGGAAATGATGTACTTGTTCAGGTAGCTGAATCCAGCAACAGTAACCTTTGGCAGCTCATCACAAACAATGCGAAGCGACTGCTCGTTGGCCTGCTCAGCGCTCGGGTCCGGGTTGATGTCGTATACGACGATGGTGCTCAGCTGTCCCTGGCGCTTCTCCGTCACACCCAGCAGTTGTCTTCCATCCTCCGAAAACTCGACTCTCTTGATCGCAGTGCCAAACTCCCATGTCTTCAGCAGCCTTCCTGTCTTGATCTCCCATAGTCTGATCGTGTTGTCGGCGCCACCAGTTGCCAGAAGAACAGTGTTCGGGTCGCAGTCGATGGTCCAGAGAGCACCCTGGTGGCCCTTGTACACTCCGAAGCGTTCGCCGTTGGCAGACCACCATGCACAGGCGTTGTGGTCCTTGGAGACGGAGAAAATGAAGTCGCCCTCCTTGCTGAACCTGAAATGCTGTCAGTCGTGTGCGGCGCAGGCGGCGGAGATTTTTCGAAATGCGCACTTTACTTGAGTCAGGGCTCTTTCCTACGAAGGTGTCAGTGCTGGTTACGCGAAGCACTGCTTGGTGCGATAATAACTCACGTGGCCCGAAAGCAGAATCGGTCTCATGTTTGCGGTGTTGTGTTATGTGTATGAGAGAAAGTGCGGCCTAAGATTTGGTGGTGGTGGTGCTGTTCTGCTCGGCAAAAGTTCGAAAAGCACCGCCGCCGCCGTGTCTTGTCGTGTCAGATCCCCCACGGCAAAGCAGCACGTAATCGGGGTAATAGGTAAATTATTCAGCCCTTGAAACTCACGGATCTACCGGTGGTTCTTGTGCGGGTTTTGGCGGGCTATCTGTCCGTCTGTCTCTATTTCCCGTTCTTTTTCGTTGCGTTCTGCTGTTATTCAGCATATCACATACTAACCTTTTTCCCTCCTGCCGGCTTGGGAATGAGCGCCCAACTGATCTGCGCCTCGCGTCATGCACGCAGCTCGGCGCGGGGCTCAAATCTGATTTTCGTGAAGTCTTGTGCAACCACTCCTCTGCGCGTCCCTCGACAGTTCACTACCAGAGGTTTCTCTTCCACTCCACGCGCCATGACTGCTACCAAGATCGATGGCACTGCCATCGCCAAGAGCATTCGCGAGAGGATCGCTGGCGAGATCAAGCAGAAGCAGGAGAACAACCCGCGATACAAGCCGTCTCTTACCATTGTGCAGGGTATGCTCTACTAGCCACACGAGTCGAATCTATGCTGACAAGCATTCCGTCTAGTCGGTGACCGTCCAGATTCGAGTACGTTGACGCCATTGCGAGCTGTGTGAGGACTTGTAAGCCTGACTCATATCAAGGTACCTATGTGCGCATGAAGTTGAAGGCCGCCGAAGAGGTATGCACTGCCCCTCCCAAAACCCGAGTATAGCAATGGTCGCTGAACACAGTCTAGGCCAACGTCGACTGTCACCTTGCCAAGTTCCCGGAAGACACCTCCGAATCCGAGCTCATCCATGAGATCGAGCGTCTCAACAATGACGCGAGCGTTCACGGCATTATTGTACAGCTGCCCGTGCCCAAGCACATGTCCGAGCATGCTGTTACCTCGGCCGTCGCAGATGAGAAGGACGTGGATGGCTTTGGCGCAATCAACATCGGAGAGCTTGCCAAGCGTGGTGGACACCCTCTCTTCACTCCATGCACACCTAAGGGTGTCATGGTCCTGCTGAAGGAGAGTGGAGTGGAGCTCAAGGGCAAAGATGCTGTAGTCATCGGCCGTAGTGACATCGTCGGAAGCCCTGTCAGCTACCTGCTGAAGAACGCGGATGCGACTGTGACTGTATGCCACTCGAAGACTAAGGACCTGCAAGGCATTGTCAAGCGCGCCGACGTCGTGGTGGCTGCCATTGGACAACCAGGCTTCGTCAAGGGGAATGGCTCAAGGAAGGTGCCGTGGTTGTCGATGTTGGCACCAACTACATCCCCGACGACACAAAGAAGTCGGGTCAACGCCTGGTTGGTGATGTCGATTTCGAGTCTGCAGTCGAGGTCGCGTCTCAAATCACCCCTGTACCTGGTGGTGTGGGTCCAATGACCGTGGCCATGCTCCTTCAGAACGTCGTCGAGTCTGCCACGAGCTACTTTGACCGCCAAAAGGCTCGCCACATTACTCCTCTGCCGCTCAAGTTGAAGCAGCCAGTGCCATCGGATATCGTTGTTTCCCGCTCGCAACATCCCAAGCACATCACCAAGCTTGCCAGTGAGGTTGGTATCGCTCCTCACGAGCTTGAGCCATACGGCGCGCACAAGGCGAAGGTTGATCTTACTTTGCTCGACCGCCTGGGACACCGCCGGAATGGCCGCTACGTCTTGATTGCTGGCATCACGCCCACGCCTCTCGGGGAAGGCAAGTCCACCACTACTGTTGGTCTTGCTCAAGCAATGGCCGGACATCTCAATCGCATTTGTTTCGCAAATGTACGCCAACCTAGTCAAGGTCCCACTTTTGGCATCAAGGGTGGTGCCGCCGGCGGTGGTTACAGCCAAGTCGTTCCCATGGATGAGTTCAACCTCCATTTGACTGGTGACATTCATGCTATTACTGCAGCAAACAACCTACTTGCCGCTGCCATCGAGACCCGCATGTTCCACGAAAACACGCAAAAGGACGGACCCCTCTACAGGAGGTTGGTGCCTGCTAAGAAGGGCAAGCGGGAGTTTGTGCCTGTCATGTTCCGTCGGTTGAAGAAGTTGGGAATCGACAAGACCAACCCAGACGAGCTTACCGAGGACGAAATTCACCGGTTTGCCAGACTTGACATTGATCCAGAGACTATCACATGGAGGAGAGTCCTCGACGTTAACGACAGACATCTCCGTGGCATTACGGTCGGCCAAGCACCTACTGAGAAGGGTCAAAGCCGGGAGACTGGATTTGACATTTCCGTGGCCAGTGAGTGCATGGCTGTTCTTGCGCTCAGCAACGACCTCAAGGATATGCGCGAGAGATTGGGACGCATGGTTGTTGCCACCTCTAAGAGCGGGGACCCCGTGACTTGTGACGATATCGGCGCTGGAGGAGCCTTGGCCGCCTTGATGAAGGATGCTATCAAGCCCAACCTGATGCAGACTCTGGAAGGCACGCCCGTATTTGTACATGCTGGACCCTTCGCAAACATCAGTATCGGCGCGTCATCCGTCTTGGCCGACAAACTGGCTTTGAAGCTCGCGGGTACCGAGCTTGACGAGGACCACAACGAGAGGGTCGGTTTTGTCGTGACTGAGGCCGGTTTCGACTTCACCATGGGAGGTGAGCGTTTCTTTAACATCAAGTGCCGCTCCTCTGGCCTCAAGCCTGATGCGGTCGTCATTGTCGCCACAGTTCGCGCGCTCAAGGTTCACGGAGGCGGCCCAGATATTACGCCAGGTGCTCAGCTTGACGAGGTCTACCGCACCGAGAACGTGGACATTCTCCGCAAGGGCTGTGTGAACCTCAAGAAGCACATCCAGAACGCTCGCCAGTTTGGCGTGAAGGTCGTTGTCGCGATCAACAAGTTCGAGACGGACACTGATGCTGAGGTCGAAGTGATCCGCGAGGAAGCCCTCGCTGCTGGGGCTGAAGATGCTATCCCGGCCAACCACTGGGCTGAAGGCGGTAAGGGTGCTATTGACCTTGCTCAGGGTGTCATCAAGGCTTGCGAGAATGCCAACCCAGACGAGTTCCGGTTGCTCTACGACACCACTGGAAGCGTGCAAGAACGTATGGAGAAGATTTGCAAGCAAATGTACGGCGCAGACAAGGTCGAATTCAGCGAGCTCGCCCAGAAGAAGGTGGACATGTACGTCAAGCAGGGTTTGGGCAACCTCCCGATCTGTATTGCCAAGACGCAGTACAGTTTGTCGCATGACCCTGCTCTGAAGGGTGCACCGGAAGGCTTCACCGTCCCAATCAGGGACGTCAAGATGGCGGCCGGTGCCGGTTATCTGTAAGCACAACAGCTCTCTGCAACCACTGACCCAAACGCTGATAACCTTTTAGATATGCCCTTGCTGCTGACATCCAGACAATTCCTGGCTTGCCGACGGCGCCTGGGTACCTCAACGTCGATGTCGATGCTGAGACTGGCGAGATTGACGGTCTCTTCTAAGCTTATTGTTGCATCTGTTGTTCTAAAAACAAGGCATAGAGGGTTTCTTCTTCCGCAATCTTCAACAGCGAGGCGTTCAGGATCCAGTCGTTTGTGGGGCAAAAGTCATGGATGGATACGCGTCACTTAACTTGGCGCTAGATGGAAGGGCATGGAACAACATCCGTGTACGAGCATGTTCGTTTCTACATAACTAAAGGTGGCGATATGGAGGCATGAAGACTAACCTGTTCCTCGCCCTCGCTTCTTTCTGGGACTGTCCGAGCTTTGTGCGGTACTGTGCCGTTCTGACTACTACCCTGGTTCAGGCTCAGCCTCCCTCAGCCTCCAACATGTTTCTCAGCGTAAGGCTAGGCTAGGCATTGGACTACTCCAGGCCGCTAGATAGTCGGATCAGGCATCGCTGCACCTTTTTGCATGTTTCGAGCCAATCCGGCGGAGCCCTGATTAAGCACTACCGTTACCCCGCGTCGTGATCTACCACGGTTGATGCGGGGTTGTTGGTAGGAAAGCGCAACTCCTTGATTCCGAAAGAGCGGCAACGCGTCCGCTGTACGTGCGGAATACCATGCGGCTGTGGCTGTTCGTGGCGTTCTCGGTCAGGTATAAAGTACCGATGGCGGTTTCCTGCCGCTGCAGACAGTAGCTCGTTTCACATTACCGATCCGTCTTCCTTGTATTACCTGTTTTCGAGATACTCTTCTACTTGAGCTCAGCAGTATTGGGCTGTGATTTACGTTTGAAAGAGAGAAACCACAACCATGTCGCCGGGGCGAACCGACCTAGATGGTACCTACGACTATATTGTCTGGTGCGTACCGAGTCTTTTGGACTCACACAAAGACCCCTGCTCTGACCCTTTATATCAGCGGTGGCGGCACATCTGGCTGTGTCGTCGCCGCTCGTCTAGCGATAGACACCGACACCCGAGTCCTGTTGATCGAAGCTGGCGCACACAACAAGGACCTCGAGAACGTACATATGGTTGGAGGATGGTCGAAGAACTTTGACAGCCCCGAGGACTGGAACATTGTCACCGAGCCCATGAAGGGTGTCAACAACCGTCAGGTCAAGGTCAGCAGAGGAAGGTTCTTGGGCGGCTCTAGCGGCGTGAACGGTACACTTTGTATCCGGGGCTCCAAGCAGGATTACGACGACTGGAATCTTCCGGGCTGGTCGGGCGAGGAGTTCTTCGGATATATGCGTAAGGTCCGTCTTCAGGCTTTGGTGCGAAAGTGAGACTCGAGACTGAGCAGACGGATCAGGCAGAGACCTTCCACGGAAAGTCATGGTTCAAGGAAGCTCCTGGTATCCACGGCACAGACGGACCTCTGCACGTTGAACCCCATGACCTGGCACCCATTTCAGAGAAACTTCTCGAGTCAATGCAGTCGCAGGGCCTTCCACTCGATCCTGATATGTTCACGCATGGAGAGACCGCACAAGGTTGCGGTCATGCTCCGCGGACAGTATACCGGGGTTAAGGACAACGGGCGCCGACTACGTAACGAACGAGAATCACAGGGATAATATTGACATTCTTGTGGACACTGTTGTAGACAAGGTCAACTTGGAAGACGTCGAGGGAGACCTGCGGGCTGTGAGTGTTGATGTTGTGGGCAAGGATGGCAGCAAGAGGACCTTA
The DNA here is from genome assembly GCA_030247885.1 of Taxawa tesnikishii (nom. ined.). Taxonomy (NCBI): domain Eukaryota; kingdom Fungi; phylum Ascomycota; class Dothideomycetes; order Dothideales; species Taxawa tesnikishii (nom. ined.). The sequence continues at coordinate 720,396 of JAPDRO010000009.1, read as the reverse complement.
TATGCGAGGAAAGAAATCATTGTCTCTGGCGGTGCATACTGCAGTCCACCGATTCTTCTTCGGTCTGGCATCGGTCCAAAGGAAGAGCTGGAGAAGCTGGGCATTGCCTGTCTCGTCGATTCACCCGGTGTCGGAAAGAATCTCTTGGATCATTTGGTACATTCCTTGCTTACGAATGCGCGAGAGCAGCACGCCTGACCGTTTGCAGATTGTCTTTGCTTTCTACGAAACAGACAAGGTTGGTCTGACGACGGATCATCTCGTGTACCACGACAATGCACTCATGAGCACTTATGAGCAATGGAAGAAGGAGAAGACAGGTCGGTACGCCTTTGGTGTAAACTAATGTTAGTAGTCTGACCATAGAGCAGGTTTCCTATCAACGTTCCCCTTCGGCGCTTTCGCCTACGCTCGTTTGGACGATAGACTACAAGAAGAGCCTCTCTGGAAGAACGCCAGCCGCCAACCCGGCCGCGATCCAATGGGTCTGACTCCCAAGCAGCCAAATGTAGAATACTTCACCACCGAGTGCTACGGTGTACGTTGGAATCTTATCTCTCCCTCATTCCTCTCCCCCAAAACCACAATTACTAACGCATCGCACCCGCATACAGGGCCCTAAGCAATACATCGACTACCCCGTCGACCACAAACACGTCTTCAGCATGATCACCGAACTCTTCTCCCCACGCTCCAAAGGCAGCGTAACCCTCTCCTCGCGCGACCCCCTCGCCAACCCCGTCGTCGACCACAACTACCTCTCCGACCCACTCGACCTCCTCGTCCTCTCCGAAGGCGTCCGCCTCGGCAACGAAATCGTCACCCGCGGCGCCGGCACCCGCGATCTCGTCAAGGGCTCCTGGCCCTCGAACCTCACGCATCACACGCACACGAACCGCGAGGACTGGGTCCCGTACGTCAAGCAGCACGCCACGACGTGCTACCACGCCGCGGGAACATGCCGCATGGGGCGAGAAGGAGATGGGGAGGCGGTGCTGGATGAGAAGTTGAGGGTGCGAGGCGTGAAGGGGTTGAGGGTCGCGGACTGCAGCGTCATGCCGACTTTGAACGGCGGACACACGCAGATGCCCGCGTATGGGATCGGGGAGAAGTGTGCGGATATGGTCATCGCGGAGAATAGAGTGGGAGGGAGGTGTTGATGAAGGTCGATTCTATGATGCCGGATGCCAAGGGTGAGGTCAAGGGTTGATCGGTGTCTGTTCCCTTTCTTTTTTTGGTTCTTGTTCGAATACGACGTGTGCAACTGTTGCTGTTGTTCAGCTGGTTCTTCCATTCGTCGTGACATTTTACGGAAGAGCGAGGCATCGGAAACGCACACTTCAATGCCGATAGGATGGCTTTACTACTACTACTACTACTCACTACACCTCCAAGCCTTCGCAGTGGTGTTGATGGCAGACTTTGACCGCATGTGAAAAAACGACCACGCGGATGCCAGGTGTCTCGGTATGATACAACAAGGTAGTGGGTACTGGGCGCCGTATTCTTACAAGAGAAGTGTACATATAACTCGACGTGTGCCCCTTGTCATCGCCGCACGTTTCTCTGGCCCATAGCCTGCTTGCCCATCTTCCCACTCGGCAACTTCTGCTGTGCCATCTCCATCACGGGCGCCTCCACTCTCGAAACATCGATCCTCCTGCCCTCCTCAATCGCCTGAATGCCACTGACCAACTCGCCCAACTCCGCCCTCTTGCTCTCGCTTTCAAGCCTCAACCTCCTCTTCTCCTCCAGCTCACGCTTGCGCTCCTCGGTCAACAACCACTCCTCCGGGAACCTCAGCTTGGGCTTGGGCTTGTGGTGGCGGAAATCGAACGGCACGTCCTCGAGCGTGTCCTTGGGGTCCCTTGCCTCGGCGACCAGGGACTGGACGGTGTCGCCCAGGTAGTGCTTGTTCTGGGCTTGAGTTTCGAAGGATTCGCACGACATGCGCACGATTTGAGTGGACGGGTTGTAGCGCGGTCCGCAGAGCTTGATCAGTTTGGCGGTTTGGGTGGGGTTTAGCTTCAGGTCGGAGGGGCAGAATTCCACGACGACTTTGCGCGCGGCGGGGTGCTGCTCGCCGAGGTAGGTCGTGTAGCGGAAACGGAGGGGGTCGCAGAGGTTGGGGGTTCGAAGGGTTTGGTCAAGTCTAGGGATGGCGTTAGCACCTTCTTCCGTGCGTTGTGATTGTGCAAAAGTCGTCTGCGGGTGCAAACGTGCTGTGTGGGGGGTTCATGGGTGGTTGTATCGTATGACAGCGTGAGGGAAGCACGTACTTGCAAGCAAGGGCATCTCCCACCCAGCCAGCCTGGCATACTCTCTGATCTCCCTGTGCTGGTCCAACTCTCCATGTGCAATGCTGCTTATATCATCTTCCTGGAACTCGTCGTCGGGTCCCGTGTCCTCCCTCTCCTCTCCCATGGCAAAGAAGCCATCGTTCCTGGGCTGACGTTCCACCGGCGCATCAGGAAACTCCTCGGCCACCTCATCCGCGATCCGATCCACCATCTCCTGGATCTCGCGCGTGGTTCTAGAGTCTCGAGAGAACAACTCCTCGTTCAGGGACTGGGCTACCTGCTCCATGCGCTTGCGGTCCTTCGAAGAGAGAGTCCGGTAGTCTTGTCTGTCATCGCGGTCGAGGGTTTCGAAAAACTTCTGATTGAAGTAAGGAGCGCCGGAGTCGGCATCGTCGGAGGGGCATCATCCTTGTCCGCACAGCGGAGGTGGTGCTGGAGAAGGAGCGGAAAGGGTGCAATTGGACGCTGCTAGAGGATGCGAACTGGGGTTGCCGGTATTGCAGCCATTGCGTCCTGTGCTGTGAAGACACTCGTCGAGCCTGCCGGCATATGTGCTTTGCAGCGGTAGCCATCGTCCCGTACGCCGCTGCCGTGGTTGTGGAGGTGCAGTTGATGCAGCTTCCATTTCCATTTCCATCTTTGTTCGTAAAGCAGAAGTCGGCTTTATTCCCAAGACTTTTGCATGCATGCGGCCAGCGATGTCTCCTCCGAACCACATCAGTACTACAACAGGTCTGTGTACTGTGTACACACGAGATGCCGCCATGAGCGAATCTACCGTGCAGAGCACCCTCGCTCTGCCTAAGAAAGTCTGCTTTGTTACAATTGGCGCGACTGCCTCCTTCGCTTCGCTCATCCACGCCGTGCTCACCACCGGCTTCTTCGATGCTTTGCAGAAGCACCAGTACACAGATCTTCTGGTCCAGTATGGCAAAGACGGGGAAGACTTGTACACGAGGCGCCTGAAGGAGGTGCAAGATACGGATTTCTATGCTGGGTTGAGAGTATCTGGGTTTGGCTTGGATGGAGCTGGCTTGGGACGGTACATGCGGTTAGCTAGAGGCGGAGAGAACGATGGCGTGGAGGGTGTGGTTGTCAGTCATGCCGGTATGCCGATGTTTTGATGTAATAAGTGTATCGAGTGTTGATGTCTAGGTAAACAGGCTCTGGCACTATACTGGACGCACTACGCATCACCGTCCCACTCATTGTCGTGCCCAACGAGGAGCTGCTTGACAACCATCAAGTCGAGTTGGCCGAAGCACTGGCTGAACAGGAGTATGTCGTTCATGGACATATTCGGTAAGTGTTTTGTTTGGTATATTTTCAACACGGACCAGCGTACTGAACAGCCACCAGCGACCTTCCTCGCGCACTAGCTGAGGCAGAAAAGCTACGACGGAGACAGAAGGAGTGGCCGCCTGTGAACAGCGGCGTGCATCGGAAGCCTAATGGCCTGGCCGGTGTTCTAGACGAAGAGATGGGGTTCTTGGATTAGCACGTTGAAAAGTCGAGAACGAGAGCTCGGGTTGTGTTCATCCTGCAGCCAGCAGCCAGCAGCCTGCAGCAACATCAATAACGACTTGCACGAAACCCAACGCAATGCACGATACGCATCAGTGCATCTTACTGAACCGTCGCTCCTCACTGATACAGACTGCCCTCCCTCACTCAATCCTTCATGTCTTGGAACGTCTCTGGCCGCCTAACAGATCTGTCGCTCTTAGCTTTGCGTCTGCGACCCTCGCTGTTAAGGCCTGGTACGTTCCAAGACCGACACGGTCTACGGACCAGCAAACACATTTCGTCGTGAGCGGCTAGGGATGGGACAGAATGATAGGACGTTGAAATCCGCCCATTGCTGTCACGTTCGATCATGGCTATAGGCAGCCGAGAGCGAGGGACTTCGTCCGCAATACCTTCATTGTGAGTTCAACAATGCGTGTGATCCCCTAGAGCAACGGCATCTGGAAGCTTGTAGAGGCTTTTGCAGGTCCCGTCTAGGATATAAGAACCTCTTCCCCAACAGGGACATGTGCATGTCCGGTCAGATGGTGTTCCTTTCGGCTTTCTGGCGATGTTCTACAATCACTCGTCGCTGTGAAGGACTCTCATCCTCTTGTTGGAGGTTTGTTTCGTGAACGCGCCCCCGCCTCCCAAAACATCATCGCATGCATCAGCCCCGCTGGCCGGACTTCGATGGGGCCATCGGCTCTGCCGCCAAAATCGGATCGTGTTTCGAAAGCGAGAGCATGTCGCAAGGACAGGGAGGTTTCCACCTCTTCTTCTTTAATTATTCCACATGTCCTTGAGATGCAAAAAATGGTACAGGTGCTTGCTTGTCCTTGGGAATCCCTTCTTCAGTCTGAAAGTCCCTCGTTGTGCAACTGCTTTCCAGGACTGTCACAAGGGCTGTAGTTGCAGTGTCATCACGTCGTTCAACATTCAGTCTCTATCCTGACTCGTTGGCATCATTGACCCCCAGGAGGGAATTCCCAAAAAATCCCTAGATGCCAACGCATCCGTAAAAGGCCTGCACGCCTTGCCTCAATCCCTGCTCAAACTCCCACACGAAGCGCCCGCCCTGTCCACTCTCTAGGATCCTCTTCCTGACCCAGAGATCCAACATGCCAATCTTATCTCCGCCCACCCCTCTCACGCCTCCATTCGCCTTCATTCCAAAAACGCCATGGCATCTTGGAACCCTACTCTGAAGCCGTGCTCGAAGCGGTGGTGCTCGTACTGACCCGGATGGTTTGAATCCCAGTAGTGGCAATGTGAGCCCATGGCACCTTGACACTGGGGCTCGAGCTGGGATTGCGCGTGCGAGAGGCGCGATTGTACGTCGTCGAGTGGGAAGGTCAGGTTGTGCGGAGCTGTGATGGCGTGGTTGTTGGTGCACTGCTTGAAGCCCCATTCGCCGCCATCCATCCAGTCCTGTTCACGTTACCTCAGCATTCGTTGACAGTTTTTGTAGAGATGGAACAGATGTGCTGCTTACCATTCTGTACGTCCAGAAGAAACTACCACCAGCTCTATGTTGGTATGTGTGACTCTGCGCTTGCCCAAATTCGACTACCAGACGATCCTTCTCGCCCGCCGCCTTGGCCCAAGAGTCCTCCGTCAATACGCAGCTGTACTCTCCTACAACCGCTTGTGCAGCTCCATGGTCGACGACGTTGCCATCGTGGCCATCCAGCCCCGACAGCTTTCCAGGCACCTCCTGGATAATCTGCTGCGGCGCCTTCCTCTTGTCGTCATCCGAGAAGGCCCAGTAAAGATGTGTGTCAATCACAATCGGATTGGTCATCCCCGCTCTCAGACTGTTCCTGCCATTCGAGTACCCAGCCGCTTGACCCAGGTTCCATGCATCAGAGATGTATAGCGGCATCGTGTTGTCAATACTGCCAATTTCCGCTATCACTTTGCCGTACCATTCGTACATGCCCGGTGCGTCGCCATCCGCCTCATTGCACAGTTGTATGCCAATGACTCCGTCCATGTTCCTAACTTCATGCGCAATGAAGCACAAGCATCTTGTAGCCAGCTCGAGATTGGACTTGTGGTGCCAGAGCTCGGCTTTTCCGCTGTTGGTACCTGAGTGCTCATTAGGGTTGGCACCGCCTGGGACGGCATGGAAGTCAATTAGGACACCGATACCGCGGGAGTAACAGCGGGAGACGAGGTTCCGGACTGCGGGCCACGCGTTCTCATACACACCTGAGGCATGAGAGAAGGGCGTGTGGTGACAGTAGGCGGGGCCGAGCGTGAAGTAGCCTATGGGCAAGCGGACCGAGTTGCCTCTGTACATCAGTAAAGCCCTGAAGCAGCATGGGACTGGAGCGCTTACAGTGGGCCTCATTAGCCAGCCAGTCCAGGTCCGCATCGCTCACATAGTTGTTCCAGTGCCCTTCGAACTTCTGCCGAGCGCCGTCCGTGCCCTGCTCTTTGATACTGCTCGTCACAGCTGCGAGCTCTGCGGATTCAGCACCCTCGGGATACATGTGCGGAGTAAGCCATTTCTCGAGCACGAATACAGATCCAAGATTGGTTCCGTGCTGATAACGGTAACGCATTACATCCTGCGGTGTTGGCGGCTGTATGGAAGAAGGGCGATCTTGCATGGGTTGCTGGTGGTGCGGAGCATGTGCTGGGAAACTCGAATTGTCATCGTCGTCATTGATTGCATCTTTGATCTTGTTGAAGAACTTCCTCATGTTGGAATCTCAAAGGGGTTTGTTGGGTAAGACCAGTGATGGCAGGCTACGGAGGAACTGAGACGGGAGAGTGGTGTTCGGCATTGTAAGTAAATACACCGTGCCAATGCCTGAAAGCGTGCAGGAACATGCAGCCAAGTTGAAGAGTGGAGAGTCGCAATCAATGCGATGACTTCATGTCTGCTTGGCACTTCCGCAAGTCTCCGCATTCTCTTGGCATAGCATGTGAAAGAATAAACGAAACTGGAAACATATTAACGAGAACCCTCTAGAGGACAAGTAAGATAAATTGAATGGGTATCAATTCCGGGACCATATAAAACCCTCGCCGCCATCATGTCTGATCAGCCATCCCAATGCTATGTCAGTTCGCTGTAACGCTGTACAGGTGCAGAATAAGACGTCTTCTAGCGCTGCTGAGAGCAAGATTTCATAGCTCTCGGAAAGCAGCGTCCCTTGCAAACGCTTGCGCCATCTCGTTCCCACCCGGACTGGAGGTTCGCGAAGGAAGGTCAATGTCCGATTTTGCCACGTTGCTGGTGGGAGTGCGAGGTTGACTGGGTACTTGACCAAGCTTTCCGAGTCCTAAGCTCGCCAGACCAGCTGTCAAGCGATCGGTGCCACTGAAAGAACCACTCGACTTGTGCTGGGAGCTCGTGCTGTTGATACTCGTGCCGATCGCGTCTGGTCCAACTGCCACGTCTGCACTCTCGATTCCGGTGACGACCGGTGTGTTGTCCTCGTTCGGCAGGCTGTAGGCCGGTGCGGATGGTGTACCATTCATCTCCTCATCGCTTCGACCAAACAACTCCGCCCACCAACGTACCCTCCTGACCTCGGGGAACAGTAAACGCTCTTTCCCAACCGTCTTGTCGTCCACTGTAGGGTCGTAGTCCTTGTTGATGAACTCCTCACGTCGAGCGAGGAAGTGACTCCAAACACTCGTTGTCTTTTCCGCAGCTCTTGCTTCGACGCGTTCCCGCTCGCAATCGTACAGGAATGTGCCATACTGGCAGGCGTAGAGCTGGTAAAGCAACCGTCGCAGAAACCGCTCGTTGAACTCGAACCTGGTCGGGTGTTGATTGAGAAGCTGATAAGTACAATCCAGGAACTGGTGAAAGACCGGGCTTGTTTCCTTTACTTTAGTGACGTATTTGTCGTTCTTCACGGTAGGGGCGGAACGGGCACGAGTAGGTGAGCCATCAGGCTGATCAGCGTCTGAAGCCAACGATTCTCTGCTATCGTTCTTCTTGTTGAAGAAACCCTTGGCAGACAGCAAAGCATTTCCGAAAGCGTTGCCGCTTCCTCCTTCCGACCCGAAAGCAGCACCATTTTCTGCTTTCCTGTTGCCGCCAATGCGCTCATTCTCAATTTCGAACCACTTGTCACTGCTAAGATAGCCAGAGCGATGCCGGAACATGTGACCAAAAGATAGCCAGTCCTTTTCCACAAGTGTGATGAAGCCTTCAAGCGTGCGGTAATAAGGATCCAGGCACAATTGGCTCAGCGCACTGATTTGGCTAGTCCTATCCCAGCCGTCCGAGCAATGGATAAGCACATGGGAATGCTTGATTCCTACCTGGCGGGCCACAAGGTCGGCGCCTCGCAAGATCAGCGCAATGTAGTGGAGCCATTTGCTTTTCGCTAATTGTTCCTGGCTCGGTGGGAGATTTGTATAGTCGGAATTCGAGAAAGCCTCGACCACCTTATTCAGGGAATCCCGCATGACATGGATGTTGTCGATCCCCAGATACTCCTTGGTGGCGTCTTTGTAAAACTCCATATTCTCCGACCCCATACCAGTAGCCTGATTTGCGTAGGCGTTCAATTGAGGTCGCGCGTCGATGATGAGGTTGCTTTGCTGAGCTCCATAGACTTTGGCAGCCTTGAGATCAGGGTCGCTTTTCGCGTGGCTGAGCTGTGCTCGTTGTAAGTCCACATCAAGAAAACTCTCCCCACTCTTCGAGGGCAAGTCTGTTGTGCTGGCACTTTGCGTGTCTGTAGAACCGAGGAACTCGTCTGAACTTGTGGCCGAAAATGGTCCGTCCGAACCAGCCGGTTTACATGTTGCGAAGATAGCGGAGACCAGTCTCTCATCTTGGGCGTTTCTCTTGCCTTGGAACATGCCGACCAAAGGCTGACTACTCCTGGTGATGGAGCAATTGTTGACTGGATGGAGATAGGTCAGAGCAGGTATTCGTGCTTTGTTGCGATAAGCACCGCCATGTTTGAGCACGTTGTCGGAGATGGTGGAGGGGACCACGATATGGCGAGGATATGTTGGAGAATACTGCCATATCGATCAGCCATCGGGCTTGCAACAGAGCCTTCAGATTCCACCCACACTGTAGTCCAGGTTGATATCAGATATTCGCCATCCCTTGTCGGCCTCTTTCGGGCCGATTCCCATTCTCTTGAACTCCCTCCGGGCATCGTATATTTCCCAGCCGTTGATGCGGTCTTCTGGCGAACCCCTCTGCGGCTTGTAGAAGAACGCTTGCAATTTCTCCAAGCGACCAACACCACAGGTCAACGCTTTTATCTTGTCGTAAACCTCCCTCGCCTGCGTCTCGTCTTGAAATTGAAAAGCCACAAATGTAAAGTCTCTACATCGCAGCCGTATGGCTGGAAGTTGCCTGGAGGCTGCTGGCATAGGTCGGTACGTGCAGAAGGAAATCATAGGGTAGGTTATCCATAAAAGTCGCGGACGCTGCTTGGTGCCCAGCTGACCCTCTGGTGTTGGTTTGAGTTCGCATTCGAACACCAGGTGGAATTGCTTGAGATGCAGTGTCCCGTTGAGTGATTCGGCCCGCTTGCATAGAGTGACACTCTCCGCGACATGTAGATCGTCCATTGGGTTGTTCGGCGCCTTGACAACTGTCTTCGAAGTACCCTGACTCTCCATCTTGGTAGCCTCGGATCAGGCGTCACAGGTCAGTCTCGCTCAGCTGTGATCAGAGAGACCAGCAGAGTGTCGAGAGTAGTCGGACGGTCGAGGGATCGTTTATTTGTTCACCACATCGTGATTCGCGTTGCTGGAGCGGTATCAACAGATCGATGTTGCGCATCGTCGAGCATGACGCTGTGGGGTTGGCTTGGCTCAACGGGAAGTGCACGGGAATAGCCGCTCGCACCTCCGAAAAGTCGAAATTCGTCTCTGGGCTTTGGGGCTTTGGTTTTGACGACTCTTTAATTCCAGCGACCAGCGACACTCACTCTACCTGCGCCAACTCTCACAACCCGACAACCACACACCCCAGTCGCAAAAATGGCCGCCGTCCAAGCAGGTGCTATCTCCAAGCGCAGAAAGTTCGTCGCCGGTACGCCTACCCTACAACTCCTTCGCAAAGTCCTGGTCTACTGCGGACACGATTGAGATTGAGCAACTGTCAATGGCACGAGGAACGGAACATACTAAGACGCATTGCAGATGGTGTTTTCTACGCCGAGCTGAACGAATTCTTCCAGCGTGAGCTCGCTGAGGAGGGTTACTCCGGCGTCGAGGTCCGCGTTACTCCTACCGTCACCGACATCATCATCCGCGCTACGCACACTCAGGAGGTTCTCGGTGAGCAGGGTCGCCGCATCCGCGAGCTCACCTCCCTCATCCAGAAGCGCTTCAAGTTCCCCGAGAACTCCGTCTCCCTCTATGCCGCCAAGGTCCAGAACCGCGGTCTGTCCGCCGTCGCTCAGTGCGAGTCCCTCCGCTACAAGCTCCTCAACGGTCTGGCCGTCCGCAGAGCCTGCTACGGTGTCCTGAGATTCATCATGGAGAGCGGTGCCAAGGGTTGTGAGGTTGTCGTTTCCGGAAAGCTGCGTGCTGCCCGTGCCAAGTCCATGAAGTTCACTGTATGGCAATACTTGAAAAGACGGACGGTTGAAGCAATGCTGATGTGAAAGTAGGACGGTTTCATGATCCACTCCGGTCAGCCCGCCAAGGAGTTCATTGACAGCGCTACCCGTCACGTCCTTCTCCGCCAGGGTGTTCTTGGTATCAAGGTCAAGATCATGCGCGGCTCCGACCCCGAGGGCAAGGCTGGTCCTCAGAAGACCCTCCCTGACTCCGTCACCATCATCGAGCCCAAGGAAGAGCCGTCCGTTCTCCAGCCACACTCCCAGGACTACGGCGCGAAGGCTCAGGCCGCTCAGCAGCAGGCTGATGCCCAGAGGGCGGCCGAGCAGCAGGAGCAGCAGGGTGAGGCGCCAGCCCCAGCTGAGGCCTACGAGGGCGAGCAGCAATAGAGGATTGCGAAGGGGCATGGCGGCGCAGTGGGAAATTTCACGCTTCATTAGGGTTCTGTGATAGCACTTCAGGAGTTGGTGTCTGCCAAAAGGTAGCATGCTCATGAAATTCACGTATCAATGTGCAACTTAGCATGATCGGGTTTGCTGGACGTATTGCTTTCAATTGGTTGTGTTCAGTGGCCATGGTCTTCCCCGCAATGCTTGTGCGACGATGAGTTACTCCAATCGGTGATTTGTTCCTCCGGCGCTCCGACTGATGTTATACGAGGCTGGGTCTCACTTCCAGGTTGCGGCAAAGCGCTTGTAGAGGGCGAGAGCATGCAACAAGGTGCATGGCCAACGTTCGTGGTATCTGTCACTGCAAAGCATCGTGCATTTGTTTGATGGAACCAGAGGAATTTGGCAAGCAATGTCCGATTCATAGTCATCATGGTCACTCCAAGACGGCGCTGAACAAGAAGCGTGGGTAGGTTCTGGGCGCAGGGAAATTGCGTGTTCATGCGAGCAAGGTCCAGGCATTCAACTGGGGTTCTGTAGACCAGGGTCGAACAAGCCAACATGCAGGGAAGACAAGTGGCACTTTCGGAACGTCGATTCGTCGCCAGCAAAAAGGACACGCATCGGCCCAACTCGTTGTTCGGGCGTATTCTTGTGCCTTCTCCAGCCTGTCTGTCCCTAACCCCCGGAGACTGTCGTTGGTTTTGGTTGCGACTGCGGGGCAGAGCAGCGGCTACACGTGCGCTATCAACGAAACGGCAATGATCGCTTGCGTGGGGTGATGTCAAGCTGCAGAATTGTGTTTCTGTCCGCCAGAAGCTCGACCTGGAGCTTTGATACTGCCTGCAAGTGCTGTGCTGTGCTGTGCTGTGCTGTGCTAACCGACGAAACTCTGCTTTTCCCTCCCCAAGCCTCAACACATCAACGCCTCCCCTGTGACTTCCTCCCGTCTTTGATCGTCTTGCGTTGCATTTGCTTCGATACATTGGCTCTGTGTTGCTGCTCTGCTTGCGTCTCTGTAAGCTTTCCATCAGTGGAAAAGCTCGAGCACCTGTATCATACGCCGTCGTATATCGTTAATCGCTACTCCTAATATCTGCTCGAAACTGCGCGCCGTGTCCGTCAGTGGCTGCGAACTATCGTGTGTCTTCAGCATGGCTGCCGGCGAAGATGTATACTGCACGGTTGGTCATGGACATGCATTGCTCCTCGAGTCTCAAAGGCTAACGCGCGCCAGCTCGTGATGAGCGACTCGTACCTCCCAGGTCCGCCTTTCTCCTCTACCATACGAAGCGATCGAACATCTGACACGCTTGTACAGGTGCGGCCGTTCTTGCGCACTCTTTGCGAGATGCAGGCACAAAGAAGAAGCTTGCTGTAATGGTTACCATGGACAGCCTCAGATACTCGACCGTGACAGAGCTCAAGGTACGTCGCATGCTAAGGACATTGTAAAACCGCATTAACACGGAGCAGTCGTTGTACGACTATGTCCTTCCTGTCGATCGCATAGCGAACCCCAACCCAGGTAACCTCTACCTCATGAACCGCGGCGACCTTCTCTATGCCTTTACGAAAATCAACCTGTGGCGACTCGCCCAGTACCGAAAGATTGTCTACATCGATTCCGACGTGGTCGCCGTACGCGCCTCAGATGAGTTGTTCGACATTGAAGCCGATTTCGCAGCAGCGCCGGATGTTGGCTGGCCGGATGCGTTCAACAGTGGTGTAATGGTTCTGACGCCGAACATGGGGGAATACTGGGCTCTGAGAACACTAGCATCCAGTGGGGACAGCTTTGACGGAGCTGACCAGGGGCTGCTGAACCAATACTACGAGCACAAGCCCTGGCACCGTATAAGCTTCGCCTACAACTGCACTCCCAGCGCAAACTACCAGTACGAACCAGCGTACCGGTACCACAAAGCCAACATCAGCATGGTTCATTTCATCGGCAGTGAGAAGCCGTGGACGAAGGGACGGCCCGCGCAAGGCACAACTGGGGTTTACAAGGAGCTGTTGACGAGATGGTGGGCAGTATATGACAGACATTTCAAGGCTCCGGTAAGCACTCTTGGGATTGGGCAATTTTAAAGCCGCTGACGAGACATGCAGACCGCGGAATACATTGCCGGTCGCTATACGCCCGCTTCTACCGTCGTGCAGTCTCAAGTGAAAGGCGAGTCGACGTCCGCTTCCGAGGGTTATGCTCCGCCACCTACTGTGGAGCCCATCCAAGGACGGCAGCCGGCGCCGCAAGTGCCGCCGACAGACGTGAATGCCCAGCCTGAGGCTTCTCCAGTATACACTGAGGCCCCTTTACAGAGCCCGGCGAACCGGCGGAGAACATTGCGCAAGGGCTTCACGAACCAACACCGACCGTGCAGCAAAGACGGTTTTCTGCGCCGCAGATGGAATGGGATGCTACCCGGTAGGTAGAGTGGAGAGTTGGGTGTGTTAACCACTGACGTTGAAAAGTATGCCACCTCCAGCCGAATCGAAGCCAGAAGCGGCCAACTTCCCATCCCAAGTGTACCAATTCAATGAAGACAAGAAGCAGTTCCGCCCTCCTGTTTCGTATCCAGAACCGCCCAAAAATATGTGGTACGAAGTCCCCACGGACAAGCCAGCGCCACCGGAAGAGAAGCCGAAACCAATTTTCCCATGGGAAGAACGTGAACAAGCGAAGCCAACGCGTGTTTTTGTCGAAGACGTGCGTTCGCCAGAGCTAGAACGCGGCGAAAGCCCTCCTTTGGACGAGGAAATGGCAGTCGGAGCGACAACGGCGGAAACGCCCACTATCCAAGTAACATCGGAGGATCCTTGGCAATCATTCGGTGCCGTGAATAAGAACGCCTGGGACGATATCCCCGCCATTGACAGTTATGTGCGAGCGTTAACCCATAGACATAAACCTGGAACGAACATGCAAGCCTCTACTACCCCGACTTCAGGAACCTCACCTAGCGTCGCTTCGCCTGAACCAACACCAGCCCGACAAAGAAGGGAGAGCTTAATATTGACAGATTTCCCATCTGCTGTTGAACGGCCTAGCTTGCCTGTCACTCCGGCACCAATGAGACCTTCATTCTGGGGCAAAGACAGGGACGAAGGAAATTTGCCGCCAGCCGAGGGAGTGCCGGATCAGGCGGACTGGGTACGTCCAAACTGTGGTTGTCGCGTGCTGCCTTCGCAAGTCCTCAACACCTCTGCTTCTATACCCTTGTTTGAGCTGTGAAAGGCTCCGCGACTTTGTGTACTTGACTATGCGTTTCTGCACTGCTGGCCATACTTTTTGGCGGTATATATTACCTCCTTGTGCACGGATAGATGACTGACTTTGTGGGCGCAGGATCCGGAGCAGCAACTGGAGAGTTTAAGGAGAAACTCATTGATCGATGTGAGCTCTCTCAAGTTGCCGAACAAGAAGGTGCCCAGGCGAGAGATGCCAGGTTCTGCAGTGCCTGTCCCTGAGACTGCCCTCAACCATCCGCATGTGCCACTCAGCAGGGACCTCAGCCCAGCTGGTTCGGAGCGCGAGACTGCTGCCACGCCCGCAAGTGAACCAGCGCCAGCGCCAGCGCCAGTGCCTTCGACCGATCCGACATCGAAGGTCCAGCCTCAATTCAGCGCGGTCGATTTTGCGCCGGGGACAATGATCGCGGAGAAGGGAGAGGAGATTCTGAGCCCGACGGAGCATGGATCCCGCCACTTCTGATGCTAGTCACTCACTCGACCCTGACAAGTACCTACGCCCTTTCTCCGACTATCCTTACGGGTCTGAAAGGTCTGTATGCCTTTCCGAAGCATTTTTATGGCATCTCATCGCTCGCCGGTCCTGCCAGAAAGTCTTTATAATTGAGCACGCATCTTCGTTTGGCGGGCATGTTGATTCCATACGATGTATATGCAGACGATGTAAAAGTTAGAAGCACTCAAACAATGTACTATACTCCTTGTATCCAGATCGACGTTCCTTCATCTGCCTGAAGGCAATCCATCCGATTCATCTCACAGGGGCCAAGCAGGCGACGTCATTTCCAAGACATTTTTCTTTGGGGCCTGGGCCATGCGCGACGAGCGCGCGCAAGTCGATGAAAGCTAAAACGAGATGTCATTACCAGAGCTTATTATGTACATGAACCGTCTGAGATAGGCCATCGCGTGATTGACATTCCGAAAATACATCATCTCTTCCTCTCCAGAAGCCGGGCCTGTTCACGACAACTCCTCGGTCGACCTTGATTTTGGGAAACAACCCCACCATCCCGCCGTTCACCAATCCAGCAACGAACGCTACCTCAGCAAAGCCCGTTCTCAGGCAAGCACGACCACGACAATGCCCTACGGCCGCGGGGGCGCGGGCAACTTCGAAGCGCAGCAAGCCTCGCAGCAGCAGTACAACTCGCGGGTCTCGGCGGACCTCGAATCGCAGCAGCAGGATGCGGAGAACGCGCTCGGGGACAAGGGCTTCGACGTTGGCCACCAGGACACGCACAGGCGCGAGTGGGCGCACATGGGCCGTGGCGGAGCGGGCAACTACTACAGCCCCAAAGACCTGAGCGAGAAGGGCCGCTTCGAGGGCGCCGCGAGCAGTCACGTACTGGGCGATGGGACGCCGGCGCCCCGAGCTGAGGATCGCGCGAGGGAGGATAATGGGATGGGCGTGGGCGTGAGCGGGGGGCGGGTGGAGGGGAGACGGCGGCGAAGAGGATGGAGGAGGAGAAGAAGAAGGGGCCGGCGCCTAGGGGCAGAGGGGGCGCGGGGAATTTTAGTTATGGGGTCACGCAGAGTGAGGAGGTGGCGTACAGGAGGAGGGTTGATGAGGAGGAGATGAAGAAACAGAACCTGAGGGGGAGATCGAGAGAGGGGTTGAGGAGGGGCTGAGAAGGCCAGAGCAAGCGAAACTCGCTGGGGGTGAGCCGTTCTGAGGAGCTCTTGTCAAGAGGGAGGGGATGGAGATGCTGTCGGTCCGATATCCTGGGGGCGACAAGGACTAGTACTGGAATACTTGAGTGGATGAAGTACGAGGAGGCGAGAAGAGGGTGTTGCTTTGCTGGGCGGGCCGGTATGGCTATGCTATGGCACGGCATGCAAAGCAGACCACAACGACCGCGAATCTTATAATACACGTCTGAAGTTACGTTCAACCGTCTGTCAAACAACCCACAATTTGATACACATGGCATGTAAAAGAGGTGCTCCAATGATATCCGACGCAAAGGATAACCTTGCGCTTCACACGTGAAGGCTACGTCATCCGAAGCGAAGTGAATTCCATTGGGTTTCCATTCCTCTGTTACCACACCCAATCGTTACACCAACTCCACATCTTACCAGACAACACCGTTCGAGAGGCCAGTAACCCACAACCTGCGTAGGTACTGAACCGAACCCATCGAGCCCGCTCCGTCATGTTCCTCGTCCCTCTGCTCCACTCTGCGCAGGCAGCGCTGAGCGTATACGGCCTCTACGTCTGCTACATCTCCGTGACCAACCTGCAGCAGTACGAAGAGAAAACGGAAAAGGCTGCCAAATACTCCAACACGGCCGAGCACCAACTGCACAAAACGCGCACAACACAGACCAGCGGGACCGTCGCCGTACGTCTACCATCCTCTCCGCTTCCCCCACGCACCCCCAACTGCAGATGACCTCTCCATTCTCCAACCCATGCAGCCCACGACGCACCGCTAACCCTCCCACCCCGACAGATCTTAGCCTCCCTCGTTACCTCCCTCACGCTCGCGACAGCCGCCTCGCGTCTCCCCGTCCTCGCGCGCTACAGCGCCTCGCCCGCGCTGCTGCTCGGCACCCTTGGCGCGCGCACGCACGTGAGCAACTTCTGGAACAACAGGGCCAAGGTGCCGTTCGTGGACGGGTACAACGAGGCGATCCAGAAGACGGGCGAGATGATGCAGGTGCTGGAGTGGCTGGAGTGGAGCTGGGTGGGCACGGCATTGGGTGCTTATCTGGTGGGGTATTGAGGGTTTGGATCCGGGATGAGGGGGAAAGATTACGAGTGCGAAAGCTTGCGGATGCTGGTGCATACGGAGCAGCTTGAGAGAGAGAGAGAGAGAGAGAGGGAGAGAAGTCGCGCGGTCTAGGTAGGGATGATGAATCTGCCTTGGCTTGGAGCTGTGGCTCGTCCTACAGTGTCGCTATGCGATAGGAAGATGCAGAGGAACGTCCGGGATGGGTCTTCTCACTGTCACCTACTGCCGGCTAACAGAGTTATCTGAGTCGGCCGGTTTCAAATGTCAAGAATCATGACGACTCCAAAGCAGCACGGCGACTGCATGAAAACTAGAACAAGGCACAGTACCCCGAACCATTCGACTACGGAACATGGAAATCCGAACGCTCTTCTGGAAAGCGGTAGGAGTGGCAGCCATCACCGTGGATGCGCCTTGAAGGTTGGAGCTGCTGCCTAGAGACGTGCTTGTTGGCTTGGGCACCAAACAAACACGTTCACTTGCTTGATGTTTTGGAACCTACCATCAGTGTGATAGTCTAAGAACCAGTCGAAACCCAGGTTTGGCGTTTTGAGAAACCTTCTCTCACTCTCACCCGCCACTGCAATTGAATTTCACTACCTGTGTACCTTCCGGCATGTGTCATGAACAAGCACACAGTGAACGGGGAGCTTCCGAAGAAACAAGTACCGGGACCATTGTTTTGCACTCCAGAGACCGATCGAGTAGTGATGGGACTGGTCCTATTTATCATTCGAGCGTACGCTCTCTTGCTCATCTCTTTCCAAACATGCCTTCAATTGTGGCTTGACCCTTCTGCCTCTTTCGTCCCTTGGTCTTCTCGTCACCACCCTCAGCCTGTTTCCTTTTCCTGGGCGTCATCCGCTCACCATCTCCTCGGTCGCCATCTCCGTGCCCCAAAGTGCCACCAGGGCCTCCCTTCTTTCCTTCCGTGGGCCCCTCGGCATCGTCCTCAAACGCGCTTTGCCACTCGCCATTGAGCACCATCTTGTGGTTTCCGTAAAAGCCCACCTCGTACGCCTTTTTCAGCCCCTGTATGCAGATCTCTCTCCTCTCCGCGAAATCGAAGATAGGCTTGGGGTATACTTTGTACTCACCCTCCTCCTCCTCTTCACCTTTCCCTTTGACCAGCACCCCCGCGCGCTTTTGATCCAGCACCGGCGCCTTCCAGGGCTCGTATATGTACTTCTCAGGCAAGTCCTTCAGCTCCGGCACGAACCTCCTCACAAACTCGCCCTCCTTGTCCCACTTTTGGGGGAACGCGATGGGGCTGTAGCAGCGGTAGAATTGGGCGTAGAACGCGACGCAGGCCAGCCACTGCCAGTTGCCGATGTTGCTCGCCGCTTCGTGGTCGACCAGCCACTCCTCGAACACCTCGGCCCCGCGCTCCCAGGAGATGTAGCACCCGCCGCGGGTCAGGAAGCATGCCACGGCGTGTCGGCCTAGGTGGTGCATCCAGCCTTCGATCCGGAGCTGTCGCATGAGCGCGTCGATCCAGGGGAATCCCGTCTTCCCTTCCCGCCACCTTTGGAACCATTCTTCCTTCTGCGCGTCATCGACCTCGTGATCTCCCGTGATGAGGCCGGTGGAAGGGTCGATGGAGGAAGGGAGATGCCAGGGCACGAAGCGACAGTAAGGGTTGTTGTGCGTCTGACCGAACGCGTAGCCGAGTGCTGCTTGCGCGCCGAAGTACATGTCACGAAAAAGCAACTGGCCTGTCAAGGAGGTGGGTGGCGAGGAAGCCTTGCCTTTGTATCTATCCACGACCTCCTGCACGCGATGATAAAAGAGCCGACACGACAGGGTGCCGAAGTGCAGATGCGCGGACGTGAAACACGTCGATTGCGGCTCAAAGGCCGTCGGTGCCGTCCTGGGTTTCTCGAACGTGGCGGTGTACGTTTCGTCCTTGATCACGCTGTCGAGAATGCCGAGCGCCACGCTTTCACCTCCGCGGTGTGGTGTCGTGGCCTCCTTCAGTCCCAACTCCTTCATCGTGGGCACCCCGAAATCGCCATTCGGGCCCGCGATGCCACCCCTATAAGACCTCTCCTCGCCCCTCCTCTGTCCGTCGTTAAAGTCACGTTCCTGCTCCGGCACCTCCTGCTCGAATCCCAGCTCCACGTCACCCGGATCCGGCAACGTCTTCGGTGCGGGCAGCGGCTTCGCGATCGGGCCCAACTTGGCACCCGCGCGCTGAACTTGGGTTATACTCATCGTGGGCTTCCCGCCATTCGCCTTTACCAGCTCGTCGCTATCCCACAGCGTGCGTCCGCTCTTCACGACCACCGTAACGCCCGCCTCCTCTGCAAGCTTGATCACGGCGGCATCTCGCTCGCGGGCGTACGAATCCGTATCCTTCTCAAACACCAGATGCGTGATCTTCCAGGCCTTGAACAGTTTAGGGAAGAGCGTCTGCGGCGCCTCACGCAGCACCAGCAGCTTGGATTTTGAATTCAGCGCCGTGAGGCTGCGTGAGAGATCAGTTTGGCAGTCGAGCAGGAACTGCCAGCGGTTGACGCCGACACGGGCACTGTAGACGTAATGAGGGTCCCACGTCCAGATCGGATAGAGACACGAAGGCGAGAGATCCAGCGCGGCATGCAGAGCGGGAGAGTCGTGGAGGCGGAGATCGGTGCGAAACCAGTAAATCACACGCGCCGCTGGCATTTTGAGATCCCTGCTGACAACTTGGTTGTTTCGCTTTGACTCTGCCGCCTCTTTCCCTGTGCGGTGTAGAAACCCCAGTGCGCCGAATCACACAGTGGGATCGTCAGCTATGACTGTAGAGCCGGAGGTTACTGCGCGATGAATGCGCTACAACTCGGCTGCTACCTTGACAGCATTTGCTCTATAGATTGGTCCTGGTCTTGGAATAGACAAAATGCGAGGCTGGTATCCAGTACTCGCCGTTTCCACGCGCTTCAAAACCGTCCGGATTCTGAACTGCGACACGCGCGCGACGAAGGGAGGGACAATGGTACAAATATCCAAACATCAAGGAAACTGATGGAACAGGGAAGTGAAGGCGACAACTTACAGCGAACCAATGTGTCCGTCTATACGGCTGGGAGATTCGGTGTTGGAGTGATCGCCTCGGCGCGCTGGACGTTGAAAGGCGCGTTCCTGAGCGAGAGTGATGACGCGTGCTTGCATGCAACCACTTTCGCTTATCGTACGCTAGCAAGGGTTCTATCGCCTATGCAGATTCCCATCGCTCCGAGAACCCGTTGCTGCGTCAGGCGGTGCATGGAATAAAAAGAAACCCGGGATGTTGTAGTTGTGTGGGAGACATTCTGGGGTGCCGCCTCTCAAGCTTGAGGCATATGTGCAAGAAAGGACCGAAACGACCGAGCTCGTTCCTGTCACTAGTAGCAGGAACACACACAACATCGCTCAGAGAAAGTTGATCAAGGAATGAATATCGCAAGTAAAATGACATTGCCTCTCTATGGATATTTCCACCGCTTCGAAACCCTTAACAAGTAGGCAAGCACGAAACAGACTGCAATCCACCTGATCAACGCCAGGAGCCTGTGCGTCTCATCATCAAGTCCATCAGCGAAACAATTCACTTCCCTGAGGGAACTGCCATAAGAGGTATAGAGAATCATCATGGCGAAACTGATCAATCCCTGAAACGCCGTGGCGCCAAAACAAATCCTTACAAGCTTAGGCTTCAGTCTTGAGGACCGGGTAAGAGATGCCCTCAGGCTTTTCTGCTCCAGCCTCGGCGCTTTGATCAGGGTGCATCGGTTGCTCGTGGTGCACCCGATGCTCATTAGCCTCCTGATGCGCGGCTTCCCGGAGCTGACGCTCGAGAGCATACTCGGCCTGAAGTTGAGGGTCGTGCTGGTGTTGCTGTTCAGGCTGCTGCTGGTCCTCGGGCTGGAGCAGACCGTCCTCGTCCTCGTACTGCCTCGTCTCCAGTCTGCCTTGAATATATTTGCGCAGCTGCTCGATGACCCGGATGTTCTCGACCCAAGCCTCCTGCTGCTTGTCCTCTGTGCTGGACGGCGTGCTGGTCTCTGGACTGTGAACGTCCGCAGCGGATCTGAGAGCAGGGTCGAGGGAGGATGAAGATGGGCGCGCCGCCTCTTTCTTGACTTCACTGGCACGTGGAGTTCTGGAACCATCGTCATCAACATCCATGTCTAAAGTCTCACGCTCGGGTGCCTCGCGTTGCAAGCGGCCACCGCTATACCTGCGACCTTCGAAGCCCTCGAAGCCAGAGGCAAGACCGGATGGTGGCGCAGAGCTGGTTGGTGGGTAGCCGATATCCGATCCTCCGCTTACTGGAGGCAGAGTTGGGTACATTGAACCGCCGCTAATGCCGCCCATGCTGGTACGGGAGTGGCTAGACATTGGCGAGTGGCTTGACGAAGCGTATGACGACACTGATGACGGAGTAAGCGCAGGGGTGTCGATTGCACTGGCGCTGGAAGTCATGTGATTCAAGTTTGGCACGGAACTGAGACTGCCGATCCCGGACGCCATGGATGAGCCTTGGTGCTGAAGCTGCGGCGGGCTGTCACTGTGCCGGTAGCTTTGGTTGTGCATGCCAGCGTAACCGGAGCCGGTGTACTGAGTGTGCGCGCCAGGTTGCTGAATACCTGCAGCGGCAGCGCTGTTCGAACTCTCATAGACTGTCTGCGAAAGTTGCTCGAGGAAGCGGTCGATGTCGATGAGGTCGTTCTTTGTGCGTGCGTTGGAGAGAGGGAGAGAGTAGTTTTGGCTCAGCGGGCCGTGAATGCCACCGCCACCGCCCATAGAGGAGCCGCCGAAGGCGTCCATGATGTTGTCGTGTGCGCCGCCGTAAGAGTTGCTGTTGCTGTAGCTGTTGCCGGTGGAGTAGCCGAAGCCTGTGCTTACCGGGAGCGGCAGAGAGTTGGATTGCAGGCGCTGACCGACATCATAGTAGCTGGCTGGGTTGAGCGCACGGCGTTTGACGTCGCCGAGAAAGTCGTTCAGAGCTTCGATGGCACGCTTGCGTGTGTCAAGGCTCGAAATATCGGAGAGAGTGTTGCTTTGAGGGTAGTTGACCTGGCCATAGCCGCTGTACTGAGAGTTGTTGTTGTTATAGTAGCCCCCGTTACCGGCGGTAAGAGGATTGCTGTGATGGGATGGGTAACCCATGTCATGCGCGCCACCGTAGTATCCAGCTGCTCACGAAATTTAGTACGAGGTGTATAGAACATGCAAAAGAACAAAGACGACGTACCCTTGCTGGTGGGAGGTTGCTGGTAGCCGTTCGGCTGCGCGTTGGCGCCCCTCATGTTGGGTTCAGGTGAGCGCAGCAACACGGAGTCGTCGGCGTGAGTCTTGACATGCTTCTTCAGATCCTGAGGGCGCTTGAAGGCCTTACCGCAGAAGTCGCATTTGTGTGGCTTCAGTGGGACGTGAACTCTGATATGAGAAGTGATGTGATCGCGCTTGACAGTGGTCGTACGGCAAGCGCCCCACTGGCAAGTAAGATTGAGATTGTTTGTGCTCTTGCGACCGACATGACGTTCGCAGACGTGGTCCTGAACAGAAATCAGTACAGCGCGAGAGCGAAGCCAAGAAAGCCTTGGCGCGAACGACTTCACGTACATAAAGTGCTTCTGGTGTAGAGCAGCGCTCGCCGCAGCTAGACCACTGACAAGTCAACGAGTCGATGGTAGTGCTCTGAGGCGTTTGCTGGGGCGCGGCAGGTACAGGAACAGACGCCGCATCCTGTTGTTGCTGGACCGCGTTCGCGACCTGAACAGGGTCTTGTTGCTCGCTCATGGTCGTGTCTTGAACGTGTAGAGGCTAAGGAATTCGGGGTAGTCGGCAGAACAAACCGCCGTGATAGGCTGGCAAAAGCTCTGCAGAGAGCTATGCGCCACACGGTGAAAGAAAAACGCGTCGTAAGGACAGTTGTCACAGGTCCTCACACAAAGGCGAACGAAGAAGGTCTGGTGGTAACAAACGTTTGTGTTGGCGGAAGGTGCAGGAGGATGGAGGGACAAGAAAAGTCTGGGCATCGGGGGACAAAGTCGTTCATAAATCACAAGGCCGGACAACAGCGGCCAAGGGTTCCGCTGAGCGACAAGCCAGGCGTCGAGCGGCCAAGCCCTTCACGAACACAGGGACTCAGCCGTCCTCTCAGTTGCCCATTAACAATCGATCCGTTGACTTTCGATAGTTTTGCCAAGGCCAAGATGTTGCGCTGCCAAGTACAGCTAAGCGACTTTAGGGATGGTCGCCAAGGGCCAAGAAAACTCCTCCATCAAGCCTGATATGCACCTCTGCGGAGGTGGGGGAGGAGGTACAATCACGCCATGTTCCTTCGTACTCATCGGGAAGTGTGTTCGTGAGATCTAGAGCAACTTCGTGAGCAAGTTGACGGGGAAGACATGCGCCTGACTTGACTGATCAGGAAGAGGGTGAGGGAAGGCATCTTGCCAGCAGGCATACACGACAGAGAAGGAGCACATCAAGCGGCCTTATATCGGGCTGTTATGCGAGGAGGGCTCGGCTTGCGTATCTGTCGGGCGCTAATTTTGCCAACCTTCCGCCCACTCATGCTAAGGGATTCCGCTCAACCCAAGACTCTCCGCTCTTGGACGCTCCCTATCACACACCCTTCTCTCGCCAAACACAGCCACCATCTTTTGGGCTTGGCCACAGAAACGCGCGGCCACTCCAGGTTCCTCGGCTGCATCGGAATCCCCCATCTCCTCCATCCCCTCGTTGACCGACTCATGAAACGCTCACGTGCTCGACGTCTTGATCTGACAGTCTTTTTCTGTACCCTTGGCACTTCAGTGCCCTCTGACTCTCTATAGCTTTATCTCTGAAAGTCGCGCAATCATCGACTGTTTGCACCAGCAGCGACGGGATTGTCTCGTCTCCTCTTGAAAGTTCTCCGTGCTCCACAAAGCCATTTGTGCGGCCTCGGACGATGACGTCAGGAAGTGGACGAACAAGCAGAGAATGTAAGTTCGCACCCTGCCAGAAAAGACCCGTCGCAGTGTGTTTGGAAAGGTCCGCAAAGCATCAGCTAGCGAGCAAAGGGAAATGCCTAAGAAGAAGAGGAGGGCAGCGAAGAAGGTGATCCCGGGAAGCAGGCTTCAATGATATGCAGGTTTTCCCATGGTAGCAACTTCAACGTTAGCGACGAGGGAACGAGTAAGGAGCCGAACGCCTCGACGACGGTAGAATGCTGCGGTGCTCAAAAGGCTCAGGCTGAGACATAAGCTGATTGCTCTGATCTGCTTCACGACTTTGCATGAGAGGGGAGAGGGGTTTTGGCAGCGTGCTAGTTTAGCTCAGAAGTATTACCCCATGGACCGAATGAAAGCTGCCATGTTTAGGTGTTCTCTTTGTTCACTTGTCTTGGCCTTGCTGAACGTTTAGATCTAGTCCTATAGGCACGTTTGACAGCCCAGCTAAGCTGGCTCTCCCAATCCCACATGTTGCATACCCCGGGGTTCGGCTTACAGAAACACACCCGTCCCGGCCAACGTCCAAGCAAACTCAGAACACTGTACCATCAACACCAAAGGCGAGCGCACCAACGGCTTCTGAACTAGAAACACGCACGACAAAGGCTATGACAGTCCAGTATCGTGGACTTTCTACCTGGTCACCCCTAACTTCGAGGTATCGAGTTAGTTCGGCCAGCCGCCCGAGAAGCTCACGCAGCAAGGGCATACATCGGCTTCGAAATAGCAAGTTCACCTGGCTATTCTAATTAAACCCCGGAAGGTCTCTCTGGCGAGAGCACACCTTCGGCTTCGAGTCAGCAAACTCGCCTGACCGTCCTGACTGACGCCTGGAAGGCTGGTCTAGTAGAAGAATACGTTCGGCTTCGAGTTGTGTCAAGCTCTCCCAGGAGAATGCTTTTCTCCAGATTCGTGTGCTCGCCCTGATATCCCTTACGCCAGTTCGTCTTGCGTTCTTGTGCCCTTATCAAACGCGTGATCAACTCAGTGCCAGACGTATGCTGCGTTGATGAATATACTATCTGTGCTGTACGACCGCCTCCATGAATTCCACCCATCTCGCTTGCAACCGCTATTGAGACCCTAACCATAGTCTCAATGTTACATCTTTTCACTGCCGCAATTCAGACATGTCGCACAACACAGCCGACGCGATCGCCGACTGCGTCCTTCATGCGTTCTCCACTCTCTCGCAACACCGCAAACCAAGAGCAATGCAGAATGGCCGTCGGGAATGGGTCCCACTGGCTGGTGTAGTGATTGAAGACGAAGGTACATAGTCCTGCAGCCAGCTTCGGCACAGCAACGAATTGTGAGCAATGGCTAATTGTATGGGCAGGATAGACGCACCACCAGCCAAGCGGTTACGATGTGCGACTCTCGCTACGGGCATGAAGTGCCTGACAAAACAGAAGGTTGCAAGCGGCGCGCTCTCGGGCAACGTACTCCACGATTGTCATGCTGAGATGCTGGCATTGAGGGCCTTTAATCGCTTTCTCTTGGATGAATGCAGGATACTGGCGCGGAAGAGCGAGGAGGACAAGAGCCAGGATAGCAGGCCAGCCAGCGAGGCAGAAACTGTAGTGGAATGGAGGAGAGTCAAGGAGGAGCAGCACACGGACGACCTGGAGGGACTGGATGGTGTCAAAGGGGTCATGGAAAGCTCTCTTCCTCCGATGAGCAAACCGCAAAATTTGATGCGTCAGGCACGCACGGCGAAGGAGCAAGATCACGGCGCGATTGGACAAACCAGCCATTCAAGATCAAGGCCACGGTCAAATTACACATGTACTGCTCGGAAGCACCGTGCGGCGATGCGAGTATGGAGCTCACAATGGCCGCACAGGAAGACGCAACGCCATGGACTACGCCCTCTACCTCCGCTGCCAACACTAATGTACAGGAGCACCTTGCAATTCCCGAGCGGGATGCTACAGGAAATCCGGGTACAGACACATTGTACGGTCGTTCTTACTTCTCTTCACTGGGCGTGGTTCGCCGAAAGCCATCTCGACCAGACGCACCACCAACACTGTCGAAATCCTGCTCTGACAAGCTTGCGTTGAAACAGTGTACTTCCGTTCTGTCAAGCACGACCTCTTTGCTAATACATCCGGGTAATGCATACCTCGGCAGTGTGGTAGTGCCAGAGAGCCAGTACGTCCGCTCGGCTTGTCAGCGCGCCTTCGGAGAGGATGGCCGAATGGCACCAATTGCAAGGGCAGAGACACAGGCGGAGATGCATAGATGGGGGATGGTTACGGTTGGCACTCGTTCACGGTCAGAACCACATCGCGCGAATTCAGCTTCAGTCGCCGTACCAGCGGGCCGGGCACGGTATTTGTCGCATCAAACTTGTGCACTCTCGCGTACGGTTCAAATCAGGAGACTTTGATCAACGGCGTGATCCAAGGCCGAAAACAGGGCGATCCGCGCGGCGCATCCACAGTGAGCCGGCGGAAAATGTGGCAATCCGCGAAAGAAGTGGCTGAGCTCGCAGAGATTCCTTCGAGAGCATTAGTCAAGTATACATATGGGGAACTCAAGTCCGACATCGGGTTGGAGACTCGTGGTAGAGTTAAAAGCTTCTCCGCAGCGGGCCACTGAGCGGCTGGCAGCGGAACGTTGGCGATGAGGGTTGGACTTTGGAGTAACCGTGTTGCTACTCTTTTAGAGCGATATTCGAAAGGGCAATTGCCGGCAGTGGCATAGGTGCATCGCTTGAGATTCAGCCAAGTCTTACTTGAGCTTCATCCTAGCTGCATGCAAGCCTCATTTCAGTTTCACCCAAACTTCACTTGAGCTATTTGCTCCCGCTCACCACTCGAGAAGGGCAGTGTTGACAGCAATTTGTAATGGTGGTGGATCTTGATTCTGTGTGCAGGGAAAATGTGGATATGCTCACATACTCAAGCTTTATAGCGTCCATAGGATGCAATAACCTACCGAACTCAGGAAGCTCAAAACCTTCAAGTCGCAACATATAACCACCACTCAATCCTCCATGAGCTCTTTGGATTTCTTCTCAATACAACCCTGCCGACAACAATAGCGACAACAAAGATGAAGCTTACCACTTCCCTCCTCACCCTTGGCCTCTGCCTCTCAGCGAACGTCATCGCCGTACCTATCACTCGGGCCTCAGCGATCCGCCTCCAAGCCCGCACTACCCAGCCGGCGGCAGTAGCCGCGTCTCCTGTCAATGCCTTTGAAGTCTCTACCTCGTCCGTTTCGGCCACTCCAACCGCGTGGGTACATTTTTGGGTGCGGCGTGCGGTGGATGATGTACTGATCACGGCGTAGCACTCACGAGGCTGCTACCGAGCAGATGCTGAATGAGCCCTCACACGGAGAGTCTTTCATGTCCCAGATTGGCCAATGGGTTCTTCGCGCGAGAGACGTCGCTGGAGAAGTAGGGTTGGTCATTGGTACCAATTGCCGCCACATAGACAACTACCTCCGTTGCGCCACGGTCGGGAAGTGATGGGTGCAGTATGGCGTGGTACCAGGATGTGGGCGGGGCTCACTATGGCGTTAGAGAATCATGGCTGTCTGTCACGATGCAGGTTTCCTTGTTGTGGGAAGGTAGTTTCATGTATGGAAGAATCTCTTCTGCTGTTACGTGTCCGTCTTACGAAGAGGGCAGTAACACCTCGCTGACGCTCGGCTCCTATCAAGATCCCCAAGGGCGTGTGACATTCGTTTGCATTGAGACAGTGTATTATCGTTGACAGGGTAGTCGATGCACGAATGATCAGCGGATCAACTTTTTCCGTTGAATATCCAGTGGGATCCAGTTACCGAATATCCGTGCATTAACCACCCCTGAGGTTCATTGATCGATCTGGGGATTCTCCGCGGGGATTTGAAGCTCGAAGCCTATACCAACTCACTCACCTACCAACTACTACTACAACTACTACATTACGCCATAGAATTCCATAGAACATTGTATCTCATCCCACCGATTGACAGCCCTGTCAGGAACCCGGCAGTTAAGTGGAACTATACTCCGGAGAACTCATCAAACTGTCACTTCAGCTTTCGCTTCTTGCTTCACTAGAGGTCAACGCACGGACCTTATAGGGTTATATCAACTGTCTCCAGATCTTCGACCACTTCCTCTTCTACATCAACTTCTTTAGCGACATCTACTATGTTCATCAACTTCTACTTTTTGTCACTACATATTCATTTCAACACTACACAACACTAGCTTACCCAGGCTGTAGCAATAGTCGATCCTGGCAAGGCGGCAGACCATTCTCAACCGGCTCGAGCCGCTGCTCACGCTAAGGGTACTACCCAGAGTAATGAGCTGAGACGCGTGACCTGTAAGAACTGGCAGCGTGCCTAGTTCGGAATGGATCTAATCCCCAATTACTTCACCAGAAAAACGCTCCGCGAAAAGACCGCGCCGTCAGTCATCCAGTTCTACGAACAAACCGCTGAAGAACAGAGGCAGATGGCCAGAACCATGAGAAAAGAGATCAAAGCCGAGGGCTAGAGGCAACTGGAAAAATATGAGCTCCCAACAACACTTCAGAACCATACTGACAACAAAGTCATTGCTCGACTTGATTGGGTGGACATCGCTGATGTCTTGAAAGCCAACGGTGGAAAGATCATCCAACGCTTCATGAACATGGGACTTGTGACAACGCAGCCAGTTACGACGGCCACAGGATATGTGAAGCTATATGCTCTTGCTAAGCATGGCGAGCCTAGGTGCTACATCCCTCTAAACTACTCGGAGGACACTGAGAAGGGTAGCTAGGAGAAGTTAGACCAACTTGTTCTATTGGTACCTAGGAGCGAAAACTTTAGGTAAGGCTCAAGTAAAGCTTAAGTGAAGCTCAAGTAAAGTTTAGGTAAAACGTAGGGGAGTAGCTAGAGTAAGTCCTAAGTAAAGCACGAGTAAGGCTTAACCAAAGTTCAAATGAAGCTGAAGTGAGACTTGAGTGAAGCTTGAGTGATGTATAGGCAGCTGCTCACTCTCGACTATCAAATGGAACAGGTTAGAAACAAAGGAAGAGAAACTTGCCTCTTCGAAGCCGAGTGCGCACAACGACGTCAACTCCACCGCTTCCACGTCTGCCTCCTTCAAGTCTTCCAAGCCGTCTAACTACGTCAACTCATCAAGTCCGTTGATCTAGTCAAGCAGGAGTTAATCTCGGAGGAGGGTAAGGATGATGAGGATGAACCCAATGGGCACCACAAGCGCAAAACGAAACGTTGCGGAAGGCTCGAGGATGGCTTCGGTCCCCAAGAAATTGAAGGGCATTTTCGGCGCGATCGCGGAACACTTGATTGAGTGCTTTGAAGGTCCGAAGCCGAATCACCAGGACCTTTCAGAAATTGCGTGAGAGCAACTTGACAAGGTCCTCCAACGTTCTGAGGGCTTCCGCGGCTTCATGTGCACTGGATACGTTAGTCTGGGAGCCCAGACGAATCTTCAACTCTACACAAGGCGTACTGAAGGACGTTGGAAAGAGGCTTGTTCGTACCTCTCCTGCAGAACTCCTGTCTTTCTGCTGACGCAACCGATGCCCAATAAGCCGTTATGAAGGACACTGAGAATGCTTCGAACGATGTCAGGCACGCCTCGAATCGAGAGGCCGTCCGGATCTAGGACGACATTCCATCCTGGTCGACATCGGCAACAAATCTTTGGCACTAGACAACGGCTTCGCTGGCGGCTAAGACGGCTTGTAGGACTTTTACGCCACAAGGCTGTACGCGGGCTACAACAATGCCGAAACATGACTGCAGACTATGGAGGCCTTGCACGTGATCATCCGGACGGGGCAGCAGATGGCCGCCCCGCGGAGGGCCGTCTATTGTGGGGATTGGGGGTTGCCATCAGCGAGAGCGACAATGATACGACAAGGGATATCATCATGCGAAAGAGCGGTGGAAACAATAGTAACCGTACCGGACGTGCGGCCGCGGAGGCGCATCTGTGGGCGGTAACGACGAGGGCGTCCCTCGTGAGGACCGCTAAGTATCTTCAGAGCACATGGTAGTGGAGAGGATGCTTCATCCCAATGCAGAATGCCTGCGGCGCCTGTGAGAGAGCGCTCCTAAAGGTAGCTAAGATGGTGTAGTTGTAGACTGTGGCCATGAGGGGCTAACGAATCCAGACTTGAACTTAAGTTCTTCAGACTGCGGTTTCGTTCAACTGCCAGGTTTCTGGTGTGCGAACCAAGCCGCTGGGCGGCGCAGGCCGTCTCCTTGTGATGCTTAGTATGAACAGTGATAGGAACGCGGTAGGCTACGTTGTTGGGTAGAAGTGGTGTTGTGAAGCCGAGAAGGGCGAACAAAACTATGTTCAGTGACGGGTTTCAGCTATCGTGACGGGGGCAACGACGCAGTGAAGTAAGTCGATGCTCCTTCGAAAACAACACATTAGCTGGGTACGAGAGTTTTTGGGAAGCCGTTAGAATAACTTACGGTAATGACTTCGCCAGGCAACTAGGTCTCTGCCGAAAGCCAATCTGCATGAGCTGGACTAGTAGCCGGGCGCATGCTTGATATGCAAGCCAATGCCTTGCTTCTATAAGACGGCTCTTTAGGCGTTCAGATCATCCGCTCGGGTAGCCGTGCTGCCATGAAGCCGAACGTTTTCCTATCGGACAAGCCTTTGGGGGCGTCAAGTATGATTCGGCATCTTTACTCTGTCTGTAGGAAGGGTTCATGTCACAGGAAAGGATGAAGATGAAGGTTTGGGTGAACTTCTATGACATTTGACAGCTAGAAGTCAAGAGTCTAAGCTATTTTCAGAGTCGGGAAATCACCGACTCATCCATCCGCCATCATGAGTTTCGTTGCATGCCATCATAGCAACACAAAAGAAAAGAGGTATCGTGAGAAACGCCGCCCATATGACCTTGAACGACGTGAAAAGGGTATGAAGTTGAGACGTGGAGCAGATGCCATGAGGTAACCTGCTGAAGGGGCAAGAGGAAGAGGACTGGCGCAACTACGCCGGAGCCGCAATCTTCGAGCCCTTTAGAGGGATCATGTCGTCAAGCACCAATCTATTTCTTGGCGGCCTTCTGGGCGGCCTTGGTGACCTGTGTAAAACGGTTAGCAGCTATTCTGTTAAAGCGACGATGAGAATTAACGGACCTTTCCGGCACCAGACTTGGAGCTCTTCTCAACGCTCTTGATGACACCGACGGCAACAGTCTGGCGCATGTCACGGACGGCGAAACGACCCAGAGGGGGGTAGTCAGTGAAGGACTCGACACACATGGGCTTGGAAGGAACCATCTTCACGATGGCGGCATCACCGGACTTGATGAACTTGGGGTTGTTCTCAACAGACTTGCCGGTACGGCGGTCAATCTTCTCAAGCAGCTCAGAGAACTTGCAAGCAATGTGGGCAGTGTGGCAGTCGAGGACGGGGGCGTAACCAGCGCCGACCTGACCGGGGTGGTTGAGGACGATGACCTGGGCGTTGAAGGAGGCAGCACCCTGAGGGGGATCGTTCTTGGAGTCACCGCAGACGTTACCACGGCGGACTTCCTTGACGGAAACGTTCTTGACGTTGAAACCGACGTTGTCACCGGGGACACCCTCCTGGAGCTGCTGGTGGTGCATCTCGACGGACTTGACTTCAGTGGTGACGTTGGCGGGGGCGAAGGTGACGACCATGCCGGGCTTGATGATACCGGTCTCGACACGGCCGACAGGGACCGTTCCGATACCAGAGATCTTGTAGACATCCTGGAGGGGAAGACGGAGGGGCTTGTTGGAGGGACGGACAGGGGGCTCAATGGCGTCGATGGCCTCGATGAGGGTCTTACCAGTGACCTTGCCGGCCTTGGTCTCCTTCTCCCATCCCTTGTACCAGGGGCAGTTGGAGGAGGGCTCAAGCATGTTGTCACCGTTGAAGCCAGAGATGGGGACGAAGGGAACGGCCTTGGGGTTGTAGCCGACCTTCTTGATGAAGTTGGAGGTTTCCTTGACAATTTCGTTGTAACGATCCTCGGACCACTTGCAGGTGTCCATCTTGTTGAGGGCGACGATGAGCTGCTTGACACCGAGGGTGAAAGCCAGCAGAGCGTGCTCACGGGTCTGGCCATCCTTGGAGATACCAGCCTCGAACTCACCAGTACCGGAGGCAATGATGAGGATAGCGCAGTCAGCCTGGGAGGTACCAGTGATCATGTTCTTGATGAAGTCACGGTGACCGGGGGCGTCGATGACGGTGACATAGTACTTCGGGGTCTCGAACTTCCAGAGGGCAATGTCGATGGTGATACCACGCTCACGCTCGGACTTGAGCTTGTCAAGAACCCAGGCGTACTTGAAGGAACCCTTGCCGAGTTCGGCGGCTTCCTGTTAGGTGTCAGTGGATGCGGAACGAAGGTGATATTCATGACTGATGCAGTGCTGCAGCGAGGGGTTGTAGTCGATGGGGTGCGAGTCAGGCGGTCAAACGTCAAACGCCGAAGTCCCGGCACCCCCCACCAACTGACCCCTCTCACGCTGTGCGATGAAAGAAAACTCTGCAACAGTGCGAAAAGCCGCCAGAAAATGTGTGTGGAAGTGTATCCATACCTTCTCGAACTTCTCGATAGTACGCTGGTCGATACCACCGCACTTGTAGATCAAGTCTGAGCTGTGTGTGAGCCGCGATCGTGACGGATATAGGGATAAAGTGAGCGCTTACGACCGGTGGTGGTGGACTTGCCAGAGTCGACGCTGTTCGCCCGTTAGTCGTCACTCCTCTAACTCGTTGATGATGGAGTGTAACTTACTGTCCGATGACAACGACGTTGATGTGAGTCTTTTCCTTACCCATCTTGAAGGCTGTGTTGTTTGTCTGAAAGTTGGAGTTGAAGTGTTAAAGTTCCTCGAAGGATGTTAGCGACCGACAGAGGATGGCGGTGATGGAAGAATGTTGAAGACGTACACAGAGGTTACAGCTTGTGTAATGGTATGTGGACGAGAGAGAAAAAGATTGAGTATTTGAGCGAGGGGGAATTTAACTGCTGAGTGCGAGGGCAATTCGGCGCTAAACCGGAAAAAATCTTTGGCCTGGTTTGGTGGGGCTTTTCAGGTGTTGGGCGCCGATGACTCAATTCTCGACTCTGAGTGGCCAAAGTGGATATTCCGAATGCAGCACCAGCGGTTAGGATGTGTTAGAACCGTGGCAAAGGCCAGAAAATCCTTCTCAAGATGGAGACACCGCCAGAGCTAGATTGCAAGGAAGAGGCCACCGTGTTTCGTCGACTCGGTGTGTCGCTGTCCCTCATTTCACGTGACAAGGTCATCCCACTACAAGCGCGGGGTCCCTTGCTTGCCAGAAATCTTCCATGTGCCAAGCCAACCTCGTCGTTGTGAGATGAGGCGGTGTTGCGGTGACTCGCGTGTACAGCTAGAAACAGTCACCAAAATAGACATGGTCTCGAGTGATCCAGCTTTCTTCGCATACAGCCAACACTCACACATGTTGTTCACCGCCCACTATCGGACACCGCAGTACGCGTTGCGTGGGCAATGTGTCACCCCGCTTTACTGAACGTTCAACGTCACTGCTCAGACAAATTTTTGGGCCCGCTGCTGCTGCTCCCATGAACAAATCCACCAGCTAATGCGCCTCATATTGCTTTCGCAACCGCCCATATCCTTCTCAACTGTTGAACGCGGCAGGCAGATCCGTGTCTAGGCGTCTGCATTAATCGGTTTGCCTCCGGGAACCGCTTCAACGAGCTTCAACCCGCCCGTAGAGCATTCCACAGCCCCCTCCTCTCACACGCCATCCTCTCGTGTCCCTCACCGCCATCATGTCGTCTTTGCCACAATACAAGCAGGACCTGCTCTCGCTCTGCCTTTCCTCCAACGTCCTGACCTTCGGTACCTTTACCCTAAAGTCCGGCCGTCAATCGCCGTACTTCTTCAACTGCGGTCTCTTCTCGCGCGCTCGCCAGATCCGAGCCATCAGCACTGCCTACGCCGAGACTCTGACCCAGTACATCTCCGAAAACCCGTCGTTCAAGTTCGACGTTCTATTCGGTCCCGCATACAAGGGCATTCCGCTTTGCGTCAACACTGCCGAGAAACTCTCTGAGATCGACGACTCCAAGTATGGCGACATCGGGTATTCCTTCAACCGCAAGGAGAAGAAGGACCACGGCGAGGGTGGTATGATTGTGGGCGAGTCCCTCAAGGGAAAGAAAGTCGTCATTATCGACGACGTCATGACTGCTGGAACCGCCATCAGGGAGGCCGTCGATATCATCAAGGGTCAGGGTGGAGAGCTGGTCGGCATCATTGTTGCCCTGGACCGTCAGGAGAAGACGCCAAGCCAAAGCGAGAAGGAGGGCAAGGGTGACGATGGCAGCCCGAGATCGAGTACCATCGCGGAGGTGAGGAAAGAGACTGGCGTGCCAGTCCTCGCCGTCTTGACCCTTCAAGACATTATCGAGGGTGTCAAAGGCACGGCATCCAAAGAGCAGATCGAGGCAATGGAAGGATACAGGAAGAGGTATGGCGCGAGCGATTGAGGATTGGTTTAGAGCAAATGAAGGAATACAACACAGTAAGATACCCTCTATAGACGCTGAATGGAAGTTTCAAACCCTCCTTCTTGTTCTTCTGTCCTTGGAGAGAGAAGGCAGATGGTATGTTACATCCACTGCGATGGCTGCTTGACCAGAAGGGGAAGCGGCCAACCAAATTCCCGGTTGTAAGGTAAGTACTAGCGTTCCCTACCCAAATCTGCACTTTCCTCTTACATCTTAGATGCCCTTTAGATACACATCTTCGCTGCTATTGGTTCCTCGGGTTCTGCCTCATCCGACACGTCTTGCCCGACACTTCAACTTCTGCTACACGCTTTCAGTCTGCTATCTTCCACACTGAAACCCGACATGATAGGTTATCCATCGTTTCAGCGCATTGAATTAGGCGTTGCACTACACCGCATGGATAGCCGTTTCTCCAATTCTCCTTCACCGCTGAAACTCCAATCCACGTCTTCCTGTAGCAAATTCCACCATGTCGAGCATGCCTTGGGAACTCGTGACTTTCGTTAAATTCCAACAACTGTTCCTCGATCTGTCTCCTCTTCGACCCTTACACGCCGCCTCCACATCGTCCAATTATCCTCTTCCCTTCCTTCTGAGGGCACTGTTCAGCACATTCCTCAACATTCCACCCCGACTTGCCTTCTTTTTTCTCCAACGGCGGACTCCTGAACCGGTTGCGATCAGGGTTGACTGGACTCGGCGTCCTGACAATCCACTCTCTCGGCCCGTCTTCGTACTGTTTTTGTGTGGTGCCCGTTGTGGGAACGCGTGCTCACCAGCTGCCGTGAACTTGAAAGGCGGCGATAGCGATGGCGGTGGAGAAGGGGAAGTGGCTTCTGGTGCTGAGGTGGTGGAGAAGTGAAGCAGCGGGCAGATTCGAGGGAGGAGTGGACGTAGGGG
The DNA here is from genome assembly GCA_030247885.1 of Taxawa tesnikishii (nom. ined.). Classification (NCBI taxonomy): domain Eukaryota; kingdom Fungi; phylum Ascomycota; class Dothideomycetes; order Dothideales; species Taxawa tesnikishii (nom. ined.). Next base: position 685,232 of record JAPDRO010000009.1, on the reverse strand, counting down.
TTATAGATAACGGAGTCTTGCTCGCTGGGAGTTGTGCTGGCACTGACTTGCAAGGGTGAAAACGACGCTTTGTCGACATTCATCTCTTCCACAGCGCTGACAAACGTATCCTTGCTCGTACGCATGCCGAGGTTCAGTGCGTCAAGCTGATCTGTTCTGCTGTCAGTCATGAAGATTTCAAGAAACCGGAAGGTGCGGAGACGGACCTTGGGTGCGGAGATGATATCTGAACGTCGCGTAAGGCTCGTCGATAGGATCCATGAGGGCGTATCTGTAGAATCTCTGTGGTTCCTTCCTCTTGGCCTGACCAAAATTGACGAAGCTGGTGCCGTTAGCGTATGGGCATTAGCTGACGAGGATATGGAAACTTACTCAACCGCGCTTCCTTCCTTGCATCGTTCATCAAATTGGTGAACCTCCTTCGCGACCCTCATCCGTCCAATGCTTCTGAATATCCTGATTTCGAAAGTACCCTGTTCGCATTTCTTCCCTGTATCATCACCCTGTTTTGTGAAGAAGAGAGCTCTCCTTTCCACTTGCTGCCTGCCCTTGTAGTCCGTTCCTCCATCTACCAGACTCCACATCGTCTTCCCCTTCCATGCGTTATCGGCACCGCCGCCCCAACTGGTGACGCACCGGTCGTTCATGAACAACTTGAAGTACATGAACTTTAGCTGTCTGTCACGGTCCTGGATTTGTGTGGGAGGAGTTATCGTGTAAGAGATCCAGAACTGCGATGCCGGGTATATTGCAGAATAAACTTCTTGGAAAGACGATTCGTTGCAGTCGCTCCTTCCAGATTCGATGGACAGCGGCGAAAGCAAGATGGACGAGGCGCTGCTTTTTGTGCTTGGCCCCTGAGAGGGATCACTGATTGAAGAAAATGGGTATTCGGGCTATACAAAGTTAGATTTTTGATTGAACAATCTGCTTCGTCGTGCATACTATGGTCTTGATGTCATATTGCGATTGAAGGCGCACCGTGACGCCGCGATATGAAGGCATTGTCAGTATAAGTTGTAAGTCAAAATGGATGATCTTGTTAAGAGCGTGCGTGTTTCCGTATGCTGGTTTCAGAGAAGTTGTGTTTTGGAGATGGTCCAGCCGCGAAACGCACGTGAAAACAGCATACGACACTTGATTGCGCGGACGGAGAAGAGGCACAGTAAAGTGCCGTCGGCGAATTGCGCCAGTGACTTGATGAAATCTGCGTGAAAGACCCTCACCCACGATCCCGCAGTTCATTCCCTCACCTGCTTCTCTACGGATGCGCTCCCGTTGCAAGATATCCGCTGCAAAAACGAAACATGTAGACGAGAGCGGTTTCTTCCCTGGGTTCATAATGGCTGGCCTCTATCCTACTGATGTTGCTCGTATATCGACCGTCTTTTTCTTTCCTTTTCTTTCTTCCTTTGCGCCCTGCAAATGCTGGCCCGGCGTGTGCTCCCTCATCAGATTTCTTCCAGCCACATGCATCGCATTGAGTGTAGCATGGGTTCTTTGTACAAGATGAGACCTTTGCTGTACTCAAAAATCGTTGAGGGGAGGGCTATCTTACCTCCATAGAACAATACTTGACGGTCGACAACGAGCCTACGAGCGGGCAGAAACCTTTGAGAGGAGCTGCGATGTTGTTGTTAGTCGTCCAAGATTTCCTACCAGTGGTTTGAGTGCCTGAAAAGCCGTGTCTCATAAATGGTTTTTCATTGTTGGTAGCTCCATGCTCTGCACTCCAACGCATCAGCGTCTGAAGGCCGCTACCGGGGCCTGATATCGATATGTTATTGCTGCTTGACGTCGAGTCGCAACAAAGAGATATAGACCTTCCTAAACTCCATGCCGGAAACCGTGACCATACCATCCCAAGCCCGATCCGGCCCGAGCCGGCCAGTTCTTGTGTCCAAAACGCCGTACGAAAGATGGAGACGTGCCGTTCAGTTGACGTTGCACAGAAGCTCAGCCTCTAAGATGTACTTTCCCTCCTTGTACTTCTCCGTCGCCTCGTATGCCTTATCGTATCTCCAGCCCACCGTCTCCTTGCACTGCCGGCAGCATATGTCTCTGACGATGTGTCTGCCCGTCGTCATGTTCCGCTCGCACGCTTCGCCCTGGATGACGTTCACGACTGTATTGAAGAGGAAACCTTTGCCGTGCTGGCCACGGAAATTCTGCAAGATGTATCTATCAGCGAGAGCCGAAGACCGTGGGATTGACCTTGCCTAGGAATGTGCCTACTCTGCTGATGATTTCATCGTAGTCCGCCAAGTGCGTCTTGCATGTCTTGCATCCATAGATTTTCTTAGCGTTCAAATAGATGTTGTAAGCCAGACCCATCTTGACAGCTTCGGTACGACTGGGTGTTGTGGAAGAGATTTCTGAGCCGGACAGTCGAATGCGGTAGTGAACGTGTCTGCCTTCGTTCTAGTTCTACAAGCAGCTTTGCCGCGGAAGCGTGTCCCCTGTGCAGGGGCACCTCTGCGTGTCTCGAGAGCTTGGAGGTGGGTGCGTGAAGGCGATAGCTGAGCGTAAGGTCAAAGGTGAAAGCTGTCAGGCAGAGCAGGCTGAGGCAACAACGAAGATGAAAATGGAGCAGCTAAAGACCCTGCGGGTTGATTGTTCCGAGTCCCTGTCTTGCAAGAACGGCAAGTCACGGGTTCTAGGCTGCTGGATACGCGGCGGGACGAGACAGGTCAAGCGTACGGTAACAGGACGATAGAAAGGTGACTTGTGGCGGATGAAGTTGTTGATGGTAGAATGGCTGTGGTAGAATAGATTCAGAAGACTATCTAGAGGTGAGGTCAAAGTAAGGCAGTCGTCAGTTATTGGTTTCACTGAGGGTTCGTCGTTGCGAGAGGTCAGGCGGCGGGGAAAGATCGCTCGCTCCCTGAAAGGGGAAGCGCCCGTTGGTTCGGTTCCTGGTCCGAAGGGGAAAGCTCGTGCGCTGCAGTGGGTCGCTGGCGTCACGTGTACTTTATCCATCCTACGATTCCGCCTCTCTGAGCCGTGCTCTGACCTTATCCATATCCGGATCCCCTACTTGTTCTGTGTCTTTCCCAAAGGGCAACACTTTCACCAGCGTGTTTTTCGGCAAGCGGTTTCTTTATCGCTACAGCCTCCGTCTCCTACCGGTTCTCCACATACTTATATTGCTTACGACCAACCAGCATCAGGCAGCCTCTTTCCACTTTTTCACAGTCATGGCGGAGCAGACGCTCAACATACCGCAACTGATTGCGGTCGTCCTTGTTGGATTCCTTGCCATACGCTGGTTCCTCTCGCCAGGTTCGCCCTCGTCCCGCTCAAGCAGCCAGAATGCAGGACGCCAGATCAACCCCGCGCACGTGGAGCAGATCATGCAGATGTTTCCTCAACTGGACAGGAGAAGCGTCATGTGGGATCTGCAAAGAAACGGAGGGAGTTTACAGGCTACAACAGAGAGGCTGCTAAGTGGGAGACCCTTGGATACGGTACGTCAGCAGCGCAGAGCGTCACCTCAACTACCAGCCGCGTCATGTCGAAGACGTATGAAGAGGTCCAGTAATGTTCTAACGTATACTAAGCCCCCTCCGTCTTTTCAACCGCCAATGCCTACTCCGACAGCTCCTACGGCATCCACCACAGGCGCACAGAAGCCGAATCCAATACATCCGGACCTGATCACTCGCTACAACCTTTCCTCAAGGGTAACAGCACGCGGGCCAGCAGAAGAAGGGTCGGCCACAATGGTAGCGGAGGCCGAGAAGAAGCAAGGGTGGTCTGCGAACAAGAACGAGAGGGCGGAACAGCTCAAGCGAAGGAGGGAAGAGATGGTACTGGCTGCCCGGCGGAAGATGGAGGAAAGGGATCGCAAGTCGCAGGCTGGCTCATGAACGCTGTACATCGTTTGGCTTGATGTGTGGATAGGACTGTCTTTTCGGCGTTGTCAATATACCCATGTGAAATCGGATGGAGTCGGGACATTTTCTGCTAAATCGACCGGCCTATCCGGGATCTTCGCAAACTCTCCCGTCATTGTTGAAGCCGAATTCGATGTCATGGTTAGGCCGCCAGTCTGACTGCGAGGTGGTACAGACACAGTTCAGTGCCATGTACGTATCGTCGGTTGAAGACAAAATCGGCTACCGAAAGGTACCGTATGGCCCTTTTGACACTGCAAGTCGACAAAATCCATCGAGACGCAGACACCGCCTCTTAGTCTTGGATTGCTGCCGAGCGACAAGCAACGAAGCTGCATCTTTGAGCTGCAAAAGCAGCTGCGGAGTATGAGCGGTTTGGACAATTGCACGTTGCGTTCAAGTGCTATATGAGACGTCTAAAAACAAGCAAGAGCTGTTTTGCTGTAGATATGTTGGTACATGCACCACTTGATACTGCTGTAAATCAGATAGGCTGACCGAGGTTCTATGCCAGTGTGTTGTGTGGGGTAATGGGTCGATCTACGCAGATCTCGGCCAGCACTCATCTCGACCATTCACGGCATCGCGGGAAATGCGAGAAACCTCCACTGGCGGCATGTTGCTCGACGCGAACGGCGAACTATTCGGGCTCAGCAGGATGACTGACAACCCCGCCGGCCAGCTGCCATAGCCCCGCCTTACCATGTGCTACATTCTCCCTACGCATAAATACAAGTACGCGGCCTGTCCTGTAAACACTTCTGCTTCCATCGGGGATTGGATCATCTGTATTTATAGTCTACGACTGTTAGGCAACAAATATCCATCATGGTTTCAGATCTTCCTTTCAAGGTCCGAATAATGGAGTGAATCCTAGACTGGGATGAAGCTGATCTTATACAGCTTAACGACAAGGACGTCTTTCGCGATAAGTCGTTCGTGAACGGAGAATGGATCGAGGCCAAGTCGGGAAATCGCTTCGACGTTTATGGTAAGCAACAGCCAGATTCCAACTCCGGAGTTGGGAACTGACCATAGCACAGATCCCGGTAGTGGCAAAGTATGGGCGACAGCGCCGGACATGGCTGCTGAAGACGTCGACAATGCTGTCCAAGCCTCATATACCGCTTTTCAATCGTTCAAGAAGGTCAACCCACGCGTGCGAGCCCAGTGCTTGCTCAAGTGGGATGCTTTGATCCGCCAACATCGGGATGATATTGCGAACATTGTCACCTATGAGACCGGCAAGCCTCTGGCCGAAGCCCAGGGCGAGCTCGATTATGCCCTTGGCTTCACCTGGTGGTTCGCAGGAGAGGCGGAGAGAGTACAGGGGACAGTGCAGACGCCGGCTATTCCCGGCAGGAGAGTCTTCACGGTCAAGCAGCCCATCGGTGTTGCGGTGGCCTTGGTACCTTGGAACTTCCCTATTGCGTGGGTGTACCTTCATCAAGGGCGAGGCATTCTTGCTGACATCGAGCCAGTATGATCCTCCGCAAAGCGGGCGCAGCACTTGCCGCCGGCTGCACGATGATCGTCAAGCCATCTCCGGAGACACCGCTCTCAGTACTTACGCTGGCTCTTCTAGCAGAGCGTGCTGGTTTTCCAAAGGGCGTCTTCAGCGTATTGACCACAAGTCTAGAGAACACCCCCTCTTAGCGAAGCATTATGCAGGCATCCGCTTGTCAAGAAAGTTACCTTCACTGGAAGCACACGCGTCGGCAAGCTTGTAGCAAAGTTGTGTGCCGAGGGGCTGAAGAAGGTGACCCTCGAGCTCGGCGGCAACTGTCCCTTCCTGGTTTTCGACGACGCAGATTTGGATCAAGCCGCTACCGGTATCTGTCTCTTGCAGTCTTTCGTCGATATGAGGCTAACTCACATATAGCGCTCATGGCGCTTAAATGGCGTCATGCAGGACAAGCTTGCATCACCGCAAACCGGGTCTACGTGCAAAAGGGCATCTATGACAAGTTCGCCCAGATCTTGACCGAGAAGACCAAAGCACTTGTCGTTGGCCACGGCGCTGATTCGAAAACGACCATGGGCCCAGTCACCACCCCTCGCGGCCTCGACAAAGCCGAACAGCAGGTCGAGGACGCGCGCAAGCATGGCGCCAACATCGTCCTTGGTGGAAAGAAGCTCCATGGCACCAACGGCTACAACGGCTACTTCTTCGAGCCCACGCTCATCACCGGCGCTAAGAAGGAAATGTTGATTGCGCACGAAGAAACGTTTGCACCCGTGCTGGCGTTGTTCGAGTTCGACACCGAGGAAGAAGCGGTTCAGCGCGCTAACGAGACGAGCATGGGTCTTGCCAGCTATTACTTCACGAAGAATATCGACCGCTCCTGGCGACTGCTCGAGAACTTGGAAGCGGGTATGATTGGCATGAAGTGAGTATCCTGTGCTTGCAGACGGCCTGTGCTTTTCTCTTCTAACCCGTATAGTACCGGTAATTCGTCAGCGGCAGAATCTCCATTTGGCGGTATCAAGGAGTCGGGATATGGAAAGGAGAGTGGCAAGGATGTTGCTGTGGCTGAGGTATGTATCGGCCGATTGACTAACTCTTGGCAATTTACTAATCGGAGTAGTACATGATAACGAAGACCGGCACACTCACTCTTGACGGCCACTACTGAGGCACTGCATTTTTGTGATGTCGACCGTAGGCTCAATGTATTGGTAACTGCTCTTCTTCGTCGATAACATCAATCAGCCAGCACATGTTCTTCCGCTTGTGTATGAGAGAAGGCAACTGAAGCGGCGGGAAAGATCAAGATACAGTAGGATGGTGAGACTGTCGAATTCTGCGCTTCATTTAAAGCGCAAGTGAAATTCAGGATGATTGGCAAAGAAGCTTTGCTGGATGCCCACGAATCCGTAGGGGAAAAAAGCCAAAGTGCGCTTACTATCACGACATCTGCTCATTCCACGAGCACGAGTGTGAGGAAGAGAAAACTGCAGCCAAGTACGCTCCGCCTACCAGTGTTCTCAACGATCAGTTTAACTGGTTGTTGAGAAGAGTGTCATTTATGTCCTATGTTAATTGCTGATATGCTGACATTTGCCTGTAACTTGCGGAGCAGATGATTAGGGGCGAAGGTTGTGTGGGTGATAGGAAGGGGTGCGTGCGGGCCCGAGAACGGCGCCCCCCCCTCCTCAAATAGTGCCTTTCAAATGTGAGAACATGGGTCTTTCTAACACTAGGTTATTGACACAAGAACGATGGCAACAGGTCGAAGACGACGTACTTTCTTCACAACTTCAAAAACTATTGCCTTCATACTCAAAAATACCTGCGGCAACTGTAGGGTATCCGCCAAAAATGCAAAAGAGAACACTAGCGACAATGACGACCAAACAATCCCAATTGCTCCTTCGACCCAATAGATTGAGTCTCTCAATCTCTTTTGCTGATCGTTGAATTTCCCCAAATAGCAGCTTGCACTCCTGCCACCTTACCATTCCACAGCCCACGTCCCCGCGCTTTCCCAGAACTCCTCGCATGCGCGCCGCAAGCTCACATTCGGCTTGAGATCCGCGACGGTGAGCGGTTCCCTCGTCAGCGGATCCGTAGGACTGCGCTTGAGGTGCTCAATCAGCGTCGCACGCTCGTAGGAATGCCCGTTTTTGGTCACGACGGGATCGTGCATGATCTCAAACGTGATGGTGTCAACGAGGTAGTCGGGCACCTCGCGCGCGGCATGGTTCTCGGGATCCGCCATGGCGAAGACGTTGCGCAGCTCGTCGACCTTCCTGCGCGCCTCGTCCCAGGTTTCCCTGCGCTGCTCGTCCGCTTCCACGACGCCGATCGTGCCGGCTTGGAGCTGCGATTCGATGTCGCTGAGTTGCGTGCGCTTGTTCCGTTCCAGTGCGTCCTCGAGCTCTGCGAGGATGTCCTGTCGGCGGCGGAGTCGCTCGCGCTCTCGGGCTGAGAATTTCGCCCGCTTGCACTGCAGGACGAAGGCGGAGATTGTCGATAGTGAAGATGTGGACGATGCAGCGGTAGCAAGTGAGGGATAGAGGACTTGTTCGTACGCTTTCAGAGCGGATGCCAGGGCTTCATTGGGATGATGGAGTGCTAGTTGTGCTTGGGCTTGTGGTCGTTAGCGTGAAGAGTCAACGGTGACATATACAGATGCCACTTCAAACGAATGAAAATGAGTCTTTCTGTGATTGGAAATTACCCAAGGTGCATACAGGATGGTGGAGTGGCAATGCGGCGGTGATCTGGAACTTGTAATCGACGCCACGTACCTACCTAGATAATACCACGCCTTGAAGTTCCCAGCCTGACCGGTGAGGTCGATGCTATGTAAACAGTCATCTATGGCACCCTCCCATCTCTGAAGCTTGAGTCGGCTGAAGGCACGATTTGTAAACAGCAGGGGATTGCGCGAATATCTCTGGATGGCCAGCGTGTACTGTTCTTCTGCGCCGGCGTAATCGCCTGATTTGAAAAGTGCGTTTCCTTTCTCTTTGAGGCCATCTGCAATATGTGCCATTTCTCGGAACGGTGGTGTGAGGTATCAAGTTGATGGTGGATTGTCAGCAAGTCCCGTACCGTACAGTGTGCTGTGGGGTGTGGAGATGATGGATGCGAAGAGAAAGCCAAAGAAGAGACGCAGTGCCCAGAGCTGAGACATTGAGACGTTCCACGATAAACCGTTGATATGCAGGCGTGGCCGAGAGATGCAAAGATCTACGTGTTTGCGACAGGTTTCACGATCATACACGTGTGAATCTAGTCAACGTCGTCTCCTGCGACTACATCGTCCCATGATAGAGTTGCCAAGACGCTTGAGCCTACGGTTCTCGTCACAAGAACAACAATGTAACAGAAGCGCTGTGGAGTAAATGGCTATCTGGAAAGAACAACCGCTTCCTTGTCCTAAGTCCCTCTCCATCCTACAATGGTCCAAAGACCCATCTCAGGATCCACATAACCACGCCCAGCGGCCAAAGCGCTACATCCATGACTCCTTTGACAGCAGTACCAATCCTCCATACCACAACCATGGCAAACACAATCAGTCCTGCTTTCAAACCCGCAAGTACCAACGTCTTGAGCGCCACGATCCTATCGTGAAATTTCGCCTCCGGCTTAGCCAGTATCTCGATTGCACCGAGCGCGGCGCCCATCGACGGCATGGTGCAAACGGATCGAGTCCAACGGAACGGGACTCTGGCCAAAAGGAACACAGCAGTGAGCGTATGAGCGTACAGCGCCATGTCTTGCGGTTTCTGCTCAGGTTCCGAATGGTGAACGCCTTGACATAGGGACCGCCGCGGAGGAGGCAGTTCCGTTGGAGTGTCATCGGGTAACGTAAAGACTCGTCTACCCTTGGATTCTGCCGGGCGCACATTCTCGTACGGCGCACCAGCCGCAAAGTCCGGATGGAGGAGGCAGACACGGGGCAATCGGCGCAAGTCCTGGAAGCGGGTCGAGTTCGAATTGGACCGCGATCGACTGTTAGGTGTAATGCGATCATCGTCAGCGTCAGATGCGGTACACACTTCTTTCTCTTCGGCCCACGTTGCAGTTGCTGCTATGCTTGCCTCTGAGTCCCTGCGAGTAGATGGCCGCGGTGGCGAACCGATCGGCTTGCGCATTATGGTCATGGTACTGGTTGTGCTCTGCATAGTGGTCGCCGTCATCTCGAATCCGCCAGGCATCGTCTTCATAGTATCCATGACGCTGTCCGAGCTGTTCTTCCGGGAGACGCCTGGCGTGGTGTAGGCTGCGAAGTTGACCACTGCCACATGCTGCGGAGCAGTGAACTGATCCCCAAGGCCAAGTGGCAATGGAACCGATAGAAGGGGTTCCGGATCAGGACATTGCTTCACTGTAAGCTTCTGTGGTGTAGATCTATCGTTGCCGCTGCACGCCCGGAGTGCTTTGCTAGCCTCAGCAAACTTCCTTGGTCCAGCGCCTACCGAGTGTGTCCTGCTGATGGGTGACTGCTCCTCAACTAGTCTGGATAGCCGCTTCGCCTTTTCTTCGTAATGCTCAAAAGCTTTGACCTGGGCAGCCGTATGTTCCTGGACAGTATAGGGCTGTGGTTTTCGAGCCGACGGCATGGGCATGACAAAACGATCGTTGTGGGCAACAAAGGAAGATTTCCCCGTTGCTGTGTCTGTCACAGTGATGTGCGGCGATGCTGTCACGGCCAGTGTTTCCATGAACCAGCCTTTGTCATTGTGGCACCATCGACTCGCTTGGAGAGGAATTCTGTAGCGCTTCTGAGGACTGTTCTTGCTGCTCAGAACGCCAGGTAGAGAATCCAATGGCGATTCCGAATACAAGCGTAATGCTTCTCCTGGTGTCGAAGGCGTTCGCGGCGTGCCGCTATAGATGCTGGGACTGATCAAGCCGGTGTGCGGGTTTGCACCGCGAGCGGTAATGTAGTCATCGGTATCTCTCACTCCCATCGTGTGTGGGTAGGAGAACGAGGTTGGAATATGTAATGGCGACGGCAACTTCTGTCGTTGTGGTACCCATGATGGTAGATGTCTTTCGCAATGGGAACCGGTGGAATGCAATTGGTTCCCTATTCGACAGGAGTGCCGGCGAGTGTTCATCGGAATGTGCGCTTGGCCAGCAAGGCTCCGGCAACGGTCTTCCCGGCAACACACTCATGGATCCTTTGTCGCATCTATCTCCGCATATTGGATCCATTGGCTGTTGATGTCTTTTTCCAGACTTGTACCAGACCATCATCCCCAGTCGAGATGAGTAAATCACCGTGGAAAGAGAATCCCACTCTCCAGACTGCACCTTCATGCGCTTGCAGCTCCTTTACGAACTTGACCTCTTGAGTGACCTTCCCCGGAGTGCCATCTTCTTCATTGTTTCCGCCACGCGATCCAACCGCAAGCCCAGCACCGATACCGGATTTAGAGGGTTGCATATGTGCAGCATCACGTCCTTTTGGGACCGTGGAATGTGAGCTATCCTCAAGCGTATTTGTAGGAAGATCGCTGGCGTTCGGAGTATGCAACTCATAGACACGGATAAACCCGTCCTTACTTGCCGTAGCTATCACGTCAAAGCCGCGCATAGATCCGTTTGCCCACGCTACATCGCGTACCAGGCCCTTGCCTCTAGCTCCTGTAAGCTCAGCGGCAGTAAAGAACTTCCGGTCCTTATCCGTTCGGAAAACCTTGACAGTGTCGCCAACAGACACGGCAAGCGATAGACTCCGGCGATCAAGCCCTGCCAGGATTGCAGGCCAGGCCGGTAGTTTCTCGTGGTGCCAACAGACTCGGAAGCCGGTCTCTTCGGTCCGCGCAGGGGTTCTGCAGAGGAAGTCTTGCCACATGACGCGCCACTCTTCGCCAAGTCGGTCATGGTCCATAGGCTCGTAGACCGTGAGCTGTCCGTCTCTGGCAATTGCTGCTAGATATGTCTCATTGTCAAGATTCTTGAAGTCGAGAGACATGAAGGGAACCTCGGCCGTTTGGAAAACATAGATCTGCTTGAAGCGGCTGCTCGCATTCTTGCTTGAAGGATCGCCGTTGCCATGATTGGGCGGTTCAAGGACGTCTTCCTTCCAGAGTTTCAATTTACGGTCTTCGCCAATGCTGCCCAAGATCTCTCCGGCGAGAGGACCGTTCCACTTGGCCTGTGGTGAAAGTAAGCATGTCATCTTCATGGTTGATTGGAGGCAGATTCTGATGTCTAGACGGATCTCAAAGAAAGACGATTCTGTATCACGTGGGGGACAACGGACTGGTGATTCAATACTCACTGACGGTACTTCGTTTCTTTTTGGAAAGGAGAGATTGTGGCAGCCGTGGCTTGCCAGAAGAGAAGCTCAACTTACATCGGTGACTTCAGCATCATGAGCGGTCCAAGCATGCAACACGGTCCATCCATCTTCCTTACGATCCCAGACTCTGAGGCAATGGTCTGAGGATGCGGTCACCATGCGGGTACCGTAGAAGTTGTAGTCCACTGCATAGACCAAGTCTTTGTGGCCCAGACTGAAGCGTTGGAAGCCATTGAAGCGACCTTCGGAAGCCATTTATACTTGAAGACGTGCTTCCGAGTGTAGAGTTGGAGTATACAGCAGTTCCACGGAGATGCGAAACTGACCAAGCGCGATACATGCATCGGCTACCGGCTACGGGTCCCGGCTAACAAGCCACTGCCGAAGCGGGATGACGGGGATCTCGCAGGGATCAGGAAGCTAACAAGAAAGAGGCTGAATCGGCTTCATGTAAAGGCGTGTGGAGGAGATGTTGACAGTTTGCACTTGTACATATTGTAGTTCCGATTAATATAAGTTGTACCAACCATGTCGCCATGACTTTGCTACTCCGTCTCAGTACTGAGACCGACCCATCCATTCTGCCTTGATTGTTGCAGGTAACTCGGGATGGCAGGAGCATTGAGCAACACCGAAGCATGGTCGCTCCTGGCCTGCTCCGTCGCAGGCATCGCCGTCCTCATCAACACCTGGAACAACAACGGCGAACCCATATTTGCGTCGCTAGCCCTGAGCGGTCTCGCTTTTGCTGCCTCGTACGCTACCATCAGGTGGACCGGCGATGCCTTCATGCGCGCTGGCCAGAAGGGCCGCGACATGTCCAAGAAGCAGCCTATCGAGATGTGAGTGACGCTGCTCAAGTGTACAGCCAAGGCCACATGCGCTCGTAGTGCTGACTGCTCGGCCGCAGACCTGAGATGATGGGGCTCGTTAGCGCTCTTGTGTACCTGCTCGCCCTTATCGTCTTCCTTCCTTTCGCATTCAAGAGGGACATCGTCGAAGCAACTTCAGGAGGAGGAAACAAGGATCAGGTTGTTCATATGCAGCAGGTCGAGACGGGAAGATACCTACACCGCTTCCCACTGGAAAAGGTTGGAGGGCCCATACAACATATGCATCGCCATGGCTGACCGGGGACGCAACAGTTGGCATCATACGGTTTCGCGTACGGCACACTGGCGACAATGACCATTCTAGGCTTTGTAGACGATACCTTCGACATCCGGTGGAGGCACAAATTCTTCATTCCAGCTTTTGCTGTCTTGCCTACGCTTGGACTATACTTCGTCGACTTTGGTGTCACTCAGGTGGTGGTGCCGACTCTGTTGCGGCCCTACCTGGGGAGCTCATTGATCTGGGTGCGCTACTCGTGATATAGCCAGAATGGCCAGCAACTGACGTCCTTTCGCAGGCGTTCTCTACTACCTCTACATGTCCGCCATTGGCATCTTCTGCCCAAACAGCATCAACATCCTTGCCGGCATCAACGGACTCGAAGTCTCGCAATCACTGATCATTGCCCTCCTCATCTTGATCAACGACGCTCTGTACCTGCTTCCTTCAACACCTTACCCGCATCCGGCGACGGACTCTCACCTTTTCTCGCTCTACCTTCTCCTTCCATTCATCGGCGTATCACTCGCCCTCCTCAAGCACAACTGGTACCCCGCGCGCGTCTTCGTCGGCGACACCTACTGTTACTTCGCGGGCATGGTCTTCGCCGTCGTCGGCATCCTCGGCCACTTCTCCAAAACCCTGCTCCTCCTCTTCGTGCCACAGATTTTCAACTTCATCTACTCGATGCCGCAGCTCTTCCACCTGGTACCCTGTCCGCGACACCGCCTGCCGCGTTTCAATGCGAGAACTGGCCTCCTCGAGCCCTCACAAGCCGTCTTCACGCCCGAGAAACCGCTCCGAAAACCCGTGCCTGAGGCCTTGAAGATATTGCATAAAATGCGCTTGGTGCGCGTCGAGACGGACGACAACGGCACCGTGACCTCCACGACCAACCTCACGCTCATCAACCTTTGGCTCGTCTGGCGAGGGCCGTTGAGGGAGGATCGACTCACCACGGAGCTTTCGATCATGCAGCTGATCGTGGGGCTGATCGGACTTTGGGTGAGGCATAGACTCGCCCTGTGGGTCTTCACGCAAGATAATAGATTCTATGTAGTCTGATCTTCTGTACATGTCATCCGGCTGTTAGCGAGCCGAAACGAAACGTGCTACATGTATCCGCATTTCTGTGTCAGCCCACGATCGAGAGCGCGAACGCCTTTCGGGTGGTAACGGGGAAGAACAGACCGTCACACCCTGCAACAAGTATGGCTGGGAGAACGACAAGGTAGGGTCCAAGTCCACGAAGTTCGTGGAGTCGCGAGAAGACCGGGCAAGCCGTTTGAGCACACTGGGCCCGGCCATGGTTGTCACTGCTCCCCTTTCTTAGAAATCGCGGAAGCGTGCTGGGGCCAGTCATCAGAGGGCTTAGGCAGACGAAGACCATGAAGGACACCAAGGCTCTGCTCACGGCAACGGTCAAGTGCAAGGTTGGTAATCAAGCAAGGATAGCTTTGTCTGGTCAACAGAAACTTTCATTCCCAGCCTCAGGCTCGTCTCATCTGCATCATCAGTATGCTACAATTTTGTCCCCCTCCCCTCCTTTTCCCCTCGAGACACCACGTCCTTTCTCTACTGATAGGAGCTCATGAAGTTCGCCATGGGCAGAGGAGCGGTGAGCGGCAGCTTCCTGGAGCTGCTGCCGACATACACCGTCTTGGGGTAGTTGGTGATGGTCCAGTCCTGAGTGTCCGTGTCCCAGTTGCTGACATCGCGGCGGGTAACGTCAAAGGTGGCGGTGGCAGACTGGCCCGGCTGGATGCTGAGCTTGTCGAAGTTGCGCAGGACCACCTTAGGGTCGTTGGGGCCGCCAAGGTTGAGGTAGAGCTGAGCGACTTCGGCGCCGGCCACGGATCCCGTGTTGGTCACGGTCGCGGTCACAGTGAAGAGGATGTCGTAGAGCTCTGGGTTGCCACCAGGGGCACCGGAAGCTGGCAGACGTGGCTGTGGGCTGCCATCCATCGAGTGCGCTGGGAAGGTGAAGTTGATGCCGTACTGTGGGTCGCCCGACGATGCGCGGAGAGACGTCGAGTTAAGGTATGGGTAGATGTACAGCGGAACCCTGTCAATGTCGGATGGGAACAGGTAGTCGGCGGTGTTGTTGGAGATGGTGCCGTACGTTGGGGCTGCCTGAGTACTGCCGGTGGTTGGGTTGTAGTCCTGGCTTGGGTGCACGTCGACGTTCAGGTTCGAGTACGAGAAACTAGTGTACGACAGACCGAAACCGAACTCGAAGATTGGAGTCTCCCCAAGCTTGTCGAAGGCACGGTAGTCGATAAAGACACCCTCCTCGAAATCGTCTTGTGGTGCACCGGCGCCGTTGTTCGGCTCGTAGAGGAGGTCGGTGCCATAGTCGCCACGGGAAGCGCCCCATGTGAATGGAGTCTTGCCAGAGGGGTTGACGCGGCCGTAAAGAACGTCGGCGATGGAGTTGCCAGACTCTTGACCTGGAATACCGGCCCACAGGATGGCAGTGATGTTTGGGTTTTCGTACCAAGCATCAATGAGAACCGGTCCGACGGTGTGCATCACAACGATAGTGTTGTTGCAGGTCGCAGAAACGTTTTGAATCAAGGTGTCACCACCCTGCCACAGGGTCAAGTTGTTCCTGTCACCCTCGTTGCCATCGACCGTGATATAACCTTCACCGGCATCGGCATTGGCAAAGACAATGCAAGCACCGCCAACTTCCGTCACGCGGCGAGCAAGGCCTTGGATGTTAGAGTATGCATAGTTGTCAATCACATCCTCAACGGCCGCGTAGTTGTTGTGCAGCTCATTCTGGATAGCCCGCAGAGGGGTGACCAGGTACGGGAAGTTTGCCGTGCCCGAGCCCCAGCCCATAGCAAGCGTGCCGTTGTCGCAGCCTCTGTCTCCGCAACCGTTGGGTCCGTATTGGTTCTCTGCAGCATCCTCACCGAAGACGCCAGTGAGCTTCTCCCTTCCAGTGAGAGGAAGGGCGCCGGTGTTCTTGAGAAGGACGGTACCGCGTGCGGCGGCGTCCCGGATGTGTTGTCCATGGTTTTGTCTGACGTCAACGTGGTAGTTGACTTGCGTGAAGCCTTCCATGGCTGCTTGGTGTTGATAACCGTAGGTGTTGAGGGTCCATGAAGAGAAGCTGACCGGGTGCTGGTTGGCCTCTCTGTCGACGTAGTACCATGCGGCCATAATACGGACACACATGTCGTCAAGGCGCCATTGAGGTACCGTACCGTTCAGGACGGCGATGGTCAAGTTGGTGCCCTGGGAACTGTCAGACAGCTACGTAAACATCCGCGTGATTCTTCTGCTTACCCAGTACGAGTTACCGCTGTCGAAGCCTTCGTCACCTGGCATAGTCTGGTCAAGACCTGCCAAAGCACTAGAAACACCAGAGTGCTGTGCAGACCAATCACTCATGATGAAGCCCTGGAAGCCAAGCTCTCCCTTGAGCAGGTAGTTCTGAGTCCAGCTGTTTTGACAAGCATACGAGTTGTTGATTTGGTTGTAAGAGCACATGATAGATCCTGTACCAGCGCGGACTGCATCGGCGAAAGGCCTGGGCTATTGTTAGCGCTGTAAACACATCTCAAAACGCTTGCACTCACCAGAGGTAAAGCTCGTGCATGGTCACATCGTCAATGTTGGAGCTGATGGCATCAGCCAAGCCAGTGCCTGACATTCTGTCAGCCAATGTTCCTCTTTTCATGCACACAAACACATACCTCCTTGTCTGAAGTGCTCCTGCTCGTTGAGGATGTAGTGCTTGGTGCAAGCAATGACACCAGCAGCTTGGATACCCTTGACGGAATGTTCTACTGCAATACCAGACAGGACTGGGTCAGGGCTGAAGCCTGAAGGGGGTGGTCAGTATCTGTTTGAACCTCGAGCATTCGTCCAACATACCTTCCCAGTTACGACCGCCTTCTGGAGAACGGCCGAGAGGTCCAACGACTGGTCCAAGCTGAACATCAACACCCTTGAGCTTGTGCTCAGTACCCATGTCGTATCCGCGCTGATAGATGAGGTCGCGGTCCCAGGTCGCTGCAATGGTCACACCGGCGGGGAAAGCGGAGTTGAAGTCAGCTGGAGGGAATCAGTGGCTACTTCTCGACGTGTGTTGGCTTATGGAAACGCACTGTCTCTGACACCCAATGGCGAGTCCTGCATGCACATGGCCCTGAAGCCGATACGGGGATGGCGCCGTTGTTTCCAACGCAAAGCTCACCCTCCCAGCTACGCTCACATTAGCAACCGTCCAAGTGGAGTGAACTCTGAGTGAACGAACCCGACACCAGTGGTCAAATTGACCTTCTCGGTCAGTGTAAGCTGGGAGACGAATGCTCTGGCTCTGGCGTAAGCATCGCCCCAGTTGCCCTCGCCAGTGCCCCATGGCGAGGGGTAGTAGTTGAGTGGAGTCTGGTTGAACCTCGCTCCAGCGTCGGTCAGAGGGTCAGTGGCATTGGGATAGGTGGTGTTGGGGAACTGTAGTGATCAGCTAGCTGTCTCTTCACGCGAGTGAACATTTGCTCTGGACATACTGGAGGCCCTGGAGGGTTGACCTGTCCGTGAGCGAGCTGAGCTGCCAGCAGAAGGGCAGAGCTGCGAAGGAAACCCATAGTGTCGTTGTCGTAGCTGTCGTTAACCGCCTGCGGCGAGTAGAAGAACTGTCGAGGAAGGAGCAACTGAGAGGAAACGAGAACTTGCTCTTTCCTGCGTCTTCCCGAGATCGCTGGCTGCACTGCACCGCACACTCAAGAGAGAGAGGCGCCGCAAGGGGAAGATCGCAGCTTATAAGTAGTCGCGAGGTGGTATCGCTTACCGGAGGTGCCGCTCCAGCGACGCAAAAAAAGAGAACAGCTCCTTAGGCAGTATGACTTAGCTCGCAGCACAGCACAGCACAGCACATCACCGTGCCCCGCAGTCATCATGCAGAGTAGGTCATTGTTAAGATGGAACGCGGGCTAATCTTGACCTTTGTTGGCTAGAGCTGTGCTCCGTGCCCTGACTAGGTGATTGCGAGAACCCAGATTGGCACGATGGGCAGGAACGAATGCAGGTTTTCACTCGAAAGATGGGTGGTCGAGCAATCTTAGTGGGTGCGCGGTATGCCTCGGCGTGCTATGCAAGGGTGAGAGCATATGCGAGGGGGACGAGCTGCTGTGAAAGGATGGATGAAGCCGTAGCTGGAGCTAGAGCTAGAGCTGGAGCTTTCTCCACATGGGGAAAGAAAGGGGTCCACACAAACACTTCCAGAAAATCCAATCAGACGGAGAATGCCATTGTCCAATTGCTGACAGCGCCGAGCATGCCGCTCCTCTGCACATCGCTGAGTCTCCCATATTGATTTGACCTGCAGGCTATACGAGCAGGCATTGCAGCTGGCTCACAGACGGTCAGACAGTCGGTCAGTCAACCAGCTCTGCAGCGCTCATTTTTCCCCTTGACAACCTAAATTCATAACTTATCTATGTGACGCTGCTCACGGTTACCTGATGTAGCACAGGATGATGTCTCCCTCATTTCGCCACGCAGAGCCAAGTCGAATCAAGGCAGGCGCAGGCGCCTTGTCCCGCCAGCCACGGACAGGGAGCGCTGTATGGAAGACGCGGCAGAACAGCGGCATGACGAGGGAACGTGGTGACGATCAAAAGCGGCAAGCCGGAGCCGGACGGGATGCATTGAGATCAGGAAGCGGGGTGAGTTACATCGCCAGTACAGCATCACGCGTTCTGTTTACGCGATCATGAAGGGCTTGCAGCAAATATTGAAAGGGGCTTGGCTGTGGGCCGTGAGCCATATTCTGTGCACTTCTGCTGCCAAAAGAAACGCCGTATACATCACCATTCTATCAGCATGAGACAGCAAAGGAGATGCAATTTCTTTATCCATGAACGCCAAGAATAAACAAGTCACGCTCTGTGACCCCGCACTCCACTCCACTCTACTCAAAGCAGTCAGCCACAGGCTAAGCACGCGGCTCCAGCAGCCATGCCGCCATGGAACGGTGCCCCGAAGGTGTAAGAAACTTTGGCGTGATCGGCACATACTGGTCACCTGCCGGTCTGTCAGTCGACAAATCTTGGATCTTCCGCGGGACCCAGTAGGAATACAGGCCCGACAAGCCGGGCAACCTCGTCTCCATCTTAAAAAAATTGGAGACGGGCGGGAAGCGCGGTGGTCTGATTTGACATACGGGACAACGGAAGCATATTTGCTTGGAAACCCGATCTAGCAGATCTTCGCTGATGGAGATTCCAGGTGGACCGGGACGAGAAGATGGTGGACCATAGTCCAACGAAGACCAGACAACGCGAGTGACGGGTTATGTTCGATATCACAGCTACGAGACCTCCTGAGGCTTACAATGCCACTAAACCCAACCGTAAAGGTCGTTCTCTAAGCGCCGTGTTTCCCTCTACTCTTCGATGCCGGTGTGAAAAAATTGGGTATCTGACAAAAACGACATTAAGACACACCGAACATGATAAGAACACTGCTTAAGAAAGATGCGATTTGCGGCGTTGCCATCTTCGAAATGTCATGCTCTCTATTCTCGATCCGTCTTGGAGCCATAGAAACACAATATGTAGACAAGACCGGGTGTGCAGGAGGTAAGCGTTGGAGCTTCCATCACAGATGGCCGGGCATGTGTTGCAGAGGTAGGAGGTTCGGCAACCCCGAAGAAAAGGTCCTGCAGAACGGTACTGTGGTATTACCGTCGGTGAGGTGATGACGGCGGAATAGCCACCGGAGAAGACATTGTTGCTGCATTTGCGTCCGTGGTAATGTCCTTATCTGATCCGTCTTCATCGTTATCAAACCGCTCATCCACAGCTCCGAGAAGCATCTTCCAGACATTCCATTCTCGTAAGGCTCCGTGTCAACGATATCTCTGAGCATCGGGAGAGTTAGCAGATTCCTTCTGAAAGAAATTGTAGGATAAGAAGACGAACATTTCAACCTCAAGTTTTACCTTGGAAACCAGTTCTTGGAGCTTCTCCATGCCATGCGGGTTGTTTCCAAACCGGATGAATTGCATCCCAACATCTTTAGGGCGGTTGATGTCCTTTAGCTTTCTAGCTTATCCTCTGATGTCAGTCTTCACATCGCAACGAGGTTGCTATTTCCCATCGGTGAAGACATAAACGCTGAGGGGTCTAGGTGAAGTTCCCTCGAGGCTGCAACACCCGTTTAGCAACTCGGCCTAGAGACAATCACCTGGAAGTGCTCTCTTGATTAGGTATGTATTATCGAAGTAGGGGTCTAAACTGAAGATTCATATCAGTAACCCCAGCAAACGATCGTGAGATGAGTGTCGTCAGGAGTTGACTTCTTTGCTTACCACGAAGGGAGGTTTCGGGATCATCGTTTTAACAAAGAGCAATTCAATGCCGTCAGGATCTCGACACTGGATCTAAAGTACCCAGGAACGTAGCTCTGAGGAGAACAATGCTGTGCAAGGGTTGCGATGCCTCGAATCACCACTTCGGGCCATTCAAATCACCGGATCAAGCTGTTGATTCTTTCACTTGTGACCGCTTCTTGGAGTACTTATAGAAACCATACCAGCAGATGAATGTTACCGCCGTCATGGGCAAACTGATAGCAAGAAAAAGGCGAAGCGCTTTGCCCTGGTACATTTCGTGGGATCCGGTTTCATCAATCTCGAAACGAACGATATCGGTGCTCATCAAAGTCTACAATGGTCAGCATTCATATAGAGCAAAAGCTCCTGGTCAGGAGTACTCACAGATACGAACGTCCCAGGGAGAAAGAACAGGGTTACCAAAGTGATGATCCGCATTGACAATGTCTCTTGAGCGGTTTTCTGCGCGATATCCTGCATCTTACGGATCATGATTTCCATACTATTAGCAGACCTTTGAGCCTTGTAAGCAAGGTATTTGCTAGCCTCCATGTCTCGATATTGGAGGATCTCATACAGCTGGAATGCGTTAGCGTGGTGTAAACGAGAGTGAGACTTTTGCATTGACTGACCAGACTCTTTCGATCGGCGACCAAGCGAAGTAATACTCTTGCTCGCGATTGCTCCAATCTGAGTTCGCTTTCGAAGCCGAGAACTCTCCTCTCGAATTGGACAATACGTCTCTGACAGTCGGCATTGAGTATGTGAGCGCATCCTCCCGATTGAATGGGCGCCACGTAATGTTCTCTCAGCTTTGATAAGATTACTTCGTTCGCACTCAAGACGAGAAGTATCTCGTTTGCCTTTTCTTCGAACCTCTGGACTCTTGGAAATCATCAAATGAAAATGAGTGGCCAGCCGCCGCTGGCTGCTTTTCATGCTCTGTTATATCTGAACCGATAGTCGAACTCGTTCGATCAGTAGAACGGCGAGATGTCTGGAACAAAAGTTTTGATGTATAATCCGTCACCTTGTCTGCGAAAGACTCTGTCCTTGTAGGCCGCAGTTTTTCCAGAAACGGGTGCATCGTTTCTGTGGCCGAGCCGCCCGTTTCAAAGGCCGCGAATGTGTTCTCAATGTCTGATCTGAACTGTCCTCTAGCAATGGCTGCCACTGTAGTCCTGGTTTTCATCTGGATTTCCTCCTCCAAAAAGCTGATATACCATCGCCAACTCTCGACTGCCCAATCGCAAAGGAGGAGATGCGTCGACAAAGCTGAGGCAAGGCCGTCCTCGATTGAGTCATCTGAGGCAGTTGGGCGACTATCGGAGTGACCCGTGGTGTGCATGATCCGTTCCCGCAAAAGTTGATTAGCTTTGATGATAACCCACACAGCTCTGCCGGTATGTACATCGAATGAGTGATACACTGCGGCTTGTCTGATAGACCAAGGCCAACTTGGGAGAGTGTTCTGCGTCTCGACGGACCTCAAACTGTAACACATCTGAAAGTACTGCCCAGAACGACCCAGTGCTGGAATTTCAGGCGTCGTTCATTCTCAAACAGGTGATCTTCGGCTCTAAATTCGCTGAAATGGAAGTCACTGGCATAGTCTTGAAAGGCAAACAAGAAGTCCAAGAAAGGTGCCATAAGCTGGTGATAAGTGAACACAAGTGTCAGCATCTCACGTGTCACCTGCAACCGGTCTTGCGCGTTCGGAGCAGTCACGAATCTACTTTTCATTAGAGAATCCTCGGCTGAAGAACTGCATGCTTACATGAACCTAATCAAAGGATCCGTTTGCGGCAGCCTGTTGTGCATCCGAAGGTGCTGCCGTACTGCTTCTGCATTGCTCAGCATAGCTCAGCATATAGTAGCTAAAACAGAGCTGATCCTTGCTTGACCGCTCTACCACATGCAGCATCGCTTTAGCTTCATCGAGAAACAATGATTGCTGCTTCTCGTCGAGTCTCGAATAGTACGCGTCGAGACGGTGCCAGTATGTAGCTTGGGACAGCAGGTTCTTGGATCAGTGCTCCGAAAGACTGCAAGAACGCATGAACTCATCCATGAGCGTGGGGTTCACAGATGATTTAATGAACATACGAGAGACTTTTCACCGGGGAGACGCTCGATATGTAATGGGGGAATCGCACTGATATCTTGAACCAGCTGATCCTGCATTGCACCGTCGTGGCTGAGTGAGGAACAGAGAAGGGTTCGACTGATCGTTTGATTGAATGCATGGAGGGAGGTCTGCCGCCGGGGCACCTCGAAACAAAACACAGCCCCATTTTCCAAGCCAAGCCCCATGTCCTGCCTGCCATCCCTGGCCTGATCATTCGGATTCAGCTTCGAGGTACCCGTCGTGTCGTGTACAAAGTTCGTTTCTCTTGCTGGCTTGTAGCTTTCGGTTGAAAGCGGTTCCATGGTTGTTCACATGCTTGCGGCCTCACTTCTGTCAACTTCCGTGGAATCTAAAGCCTGTAGGTTTCTCCTGCGCAAAGCTAGAGTCTGATGAGTTGCACTCATATTAAGGACGTTCAAGCTATGCTAACCTCGGAGTGAAACGTTTTGTAATTCCACCTGATGTCGGGTTTGAGGTGTCCTCAAGGGCATCCTTCGTAAGCCTGTACGCCGAGCAATCATCCCATATCCAAGCCGTAGCGGAAGCCATTGCCAATCAAACTGTACACAATGCGGAGTTGCACAAGGCATTAAGGGGCTGTGAGAGCTTCTATGATTCCCAGCCAAAGGACAGCCCGTCTCACTGCTTCAATGTATCTTCAGAGGGCTATAGCAACTCGCATCAAACGTCAGCTCATAAAAGAAGGCAACGATTTTCAGACAATCAGTCCCCAATCGGCTGCATGAAGCCGCGGTATTGGTTACATGTACGCAGATAGCGGCAAACGAGATCGGCAAGTTCCCGTCATCTCGCTCTACTCGGGGCTGGTGCAGGTACATATCCTTCACCGGTCCAGAATCACAGGCTACAGCCGATTTGACGTGGCACGGTCACAAGACGCTGGGCCTCCTCACCAGTTTATCATGCATTTGATGGCAAAGCGTCTCGATCAGTGCAGCCAACTGGCTGGGACTACACCAAACAAAGGCTACCAAGCATGAACTACATTAACTTCTGTTAGGACCATGGAACTTGTTCACCGTAAGGTAAACAGCGGGCAACAACGTTTACAGTGGGCAATTTCTGCTTTCAGAGCAACCCAAGCATATGGTTTGGATAGTGGATGCACTGCGTAGAAGGGTTTAGCACTGATTAGCTTGTAGGTAGTTGTCATAATACTGGACATGCATCGGTTTGCAATGGTTTGCAACGCGAATATTTCTGGGTGTTCATATCGTTTCTATCCTTTTCAGACCAAATATCCTCCAGCACCGTTCGCCTTCCCTCCCTTCTATTTGCGCCTTTCCAATGCCGTTCCTTCCAGCAATCACGCCACAGTCTCCTGCTTGGCCTGCTCGACCTCAGGGAACATATCATGCACCTTGACTTCCCTGTAGCCGCCCCTCTCAAAGCTCTTCATAGGCCTGAGGCCGTACTTCTCAAACATGGCCTTGTCCTCGTCCCAGCCGTTGCAATCCGTCGTCAACATCTTCTCCCCGGTGAAGACGGCATTGGCACCGGCCGAGAAGCACAGGATCTGCTCCGCCTCGCTCATGGTCGTCCTACCGGCTGCGATGCGGATGATGGTTGCGGGCATGACAATACGTGCGGTTGCGATGGTGCGAAGGATAGCATCGAAGCTGATGCGCTTGCGCTTCGGGTCATCGCCGAGCGGGGTGCCCTTGATGGGAACGAGGGCGTTGACGGGGAACGATTCGGGGTGAGAGGGAAGCGTGCCGACAGTGTGGATCAGTCCGACGTGGTCTTCTGGCTTCTCGCCCAGACCGAGGATACCGCCAGAACAGACGTTGATACCGGCGTTCCGCACGTTGGCAAGAGTTTGCAGGCGCTCATCGTAGGTTCTAGTGGTAATAACGGATGGATAGTGCTCACGTGAGGTGTCGAGGTTGTGGTTGTAGGCGGTCAACCCTGCCTCCTTGAGTTCCTCTGCCTAAACAACCTGTCAGGTCTGCTTTTGAAACTCAGTGTCAACGTAGACTTACCTGAGTCTGGTCGATCATGCCGAGCGTGACGCAGACCTCCATGTCCATAGCTCGCACGCCTTCAACCATGGCCTTGACGTTCTTCAAGCTGGTCTTCCGGCCACGCATGTCTCTCCATGCCGCACCCATGCAGAACCGGGTGCTGCCATTGTCCTTGGCGATGCGGGCGGCCTTGAGGACTTCGTCGACGGGGCTCATCTTGGTGGCTTTGAGGCCGGTGTTGTACCGGGAGGACTGTGCGCAGTACGAGCAGTCTTCTGAGCATCCACCAGTCTTGATGTTCATGAGAGTGCACATCTGCACGGCAGAAGGAGAGTGGAATCGCCGGTGAAGGGCACCCTGTTGTGTCGCCATGCATCAGTCTTTGTGTGGCATTGGTCCGATTGAGAGGTGTTCTCGTACGGATTGGTGTGCCAGCTCCATGAGCGGCGTGTTGTAGACCTCCCTGATCTCATCCCTGGTCCAATTGTGCCTTGGTGCGGTTGCTTGAAGGGCCTCTTCCAGGATACTTCCTGACCGCTGCAGCGGGCTGGAGCCGGCGATCGATGTTAACCGGTCGTCAACGACTGTGCTGAAGGAGCGCGAGAATTGCTGTAGAGACCGGACGGCCCGTCTGGGAGCGACCGCGAGTGCCATTGCGCGTGACAAAAGAGGAAGGAAGGAAGGTGAGGGAACCAAGTGAAGGTGAATGTTTCAAAGGCAGTACACCTTTCGAACGTGCGAGGCGGGTGGGAGATGCTCAAATGTCCCGCGGCTGAGGGCGGGGCGCCGATTGCTGGAAAGCTTAGCCTATTGATTACCGGTGCTGCGGGACGCCGGCCAGTCAGGAGAAAGGTCATCAATCATCCATCTCCATTCTCCGAGACAGATTAACGTCGACTATTTCCCGAAGAGCTTCTTTACCAAGCGCCCTTGCGTCTCGCTGTTGTATAAAGATGTGCGTGTGCATCTTGTCCGATAACAAGGCTGTTTGCGGTTGACAGGGAACTTGTTCCTCCCCAGCCATGCTCTGCATTTCTTCTCATCCTAATTGGCCCCGAAGCCCGCTCGCTCGGCAGAAGGAAGGGAAGGAGGCTAGCTCCTTCCATATCTGCATATCCTCCCCTTGGTACGGTAGATACCCCTCATTCTCATTCTCGTGTATACTGCTGCCTTGGGGCCTGTATGTCAGCTTCCGATTGCCCACAAGTTTCCTTCTTTCTCCCACTCGTGCCATCAGCAATGTCAGGGAAAGACCTTGAGGAAAAGCGCGTTATGTCTCACGGATACGGAGCATGCGCTTGCTCGCAACGCGAAGTACCGCCAATGACAAAGCACCAAAGCAGGAAAGCATTCAAAGCTCGTCTCCTCAGGCGGCTAGTTTTCTCTACCATCTTGATTTTGGTTGCTGTTAGGCTCTTTGTTGGTCCGCTTGTTGTCCCGGTCAACATCTGGCGCTGGAAACCTGCCCGCAAGCACCATGCACCTATTCAATCGGACGAAGATTGGGACAAGGTTAGTCTGCTGTGTCCTGTTTTGTTATGACGCCTTTGCGTATGCCCGAGCAAGCAGTGCCAATGGATGTTGCGTTCTTCGGTAGCAAGCAAGACACTGCTACCTCACGGCCTCGGGTGCGGCAAGGTGCTGGCCCATGAATTTGACCAGTGTAAAACGTCACACAAAGCAGTATGGATATGCGCAGCATACACATTGCTTATGCTACTCTACGTCGAACCAGCATTGGGAACAGACCGGTAACTCTGCGTACACGGTCTTACGAACAGCCTGCATTTGCATATTCTTTTCCCTTCTCTAACGTCCATCGGGGTATCTCCACACCGCAACGGCAAACGCTAACTCGCTCAGCTTCCAACGCTACCCTATCTACAGTATCAGCCATGCTACGATGGTTTCCAATGCGCGCGCCTTGAATTGCCGCGCGACTACTTCAACGGCTCAACGGACGAAAAGATCAGCCTGGCCGTCATTAGGAAGCCTGCCACAGTCCCTATCACGTCCCCCTACTACGGTGGAGCAATCATCTTCAACCCGGGCGGACCAGGCGGATCCGGTGTTGGACTTGTGCAAGGAACGGGCGATGCTCTCCGGATCCTTGTGGATTCCCCTGCAGAGGTACCGGGTGCCAAATTCTTCGATTTGATTAGTTTTGATCCGCGCGGAATCCGCCTGTCGAAACCTGCGGTGCATTGTTTCAACGATTCTGAACGGTATCAGATTTGGGCCGCCCGTATCGAGGAGGAAGGTGTCGTGACCTCTTCTGACGCCGCGCTTGGAAGATTGTGGTCCATGTCGCACGCTGTTGGCTCTAGCTGCGAGCGTGTCGGTGACGAAGATATCAAGCACTTTGTGTCGACTGCTTCCGCGGCGACGGACATGCTTCAACTGACTGAAGCGCATGGTCTCTGGAGGGAGCAAGAAGCGAAGCGCTTGTTGTCGAAGGGTTCCGGAGGTAAAGTCGCTGTCAAAGTCCCTCAATCTCTTAAGCACAGGCCCGGCCAGGAAAAGATTCAATATTGGGGCTTCTCTTAGTAAGTTTGGCCATGCCGGCTACCTGTTTACCCCCAAAGCTGACACTCAGCAGTGGGACATACCTAGGTGCAACATTCGCTGCAATGTATCCAAACAGAATTGAGCGCTTGGTGCTGGACGGAGTGGTCGATGCTGAAGACTACACAGCGAATCTCTGGTACGACAACCTGGCGGACACCGAGAAGGACGTGAACGCCTTCTATCACCATTGCGCTCGAGTAGGGCCTTCTGGTTGTCCTTTGGCACACGAGGGCTCCACCGCCGAGGGCGTCAGTGAAAGGGTCTTTGACATCATAACAAATCTGTATCACAACCCTCTTCCAGTACTGGGACCAAACCCGGAAGTCATCACGTACAGCCAAGTACGATTGGTTTTCGCCGTGTCCTTGTACAACCCCAATATGATGTTCCCTATCCTAGCCGAGATGCTTGCCGAGATAGGGAAAGGCCAGAAAGTGGGACATCTAAGCCACGAAGTCCACATGCGACTTCTGCAGTCAACGGCTACGAAGTACGTCTGGCCTTTCGCATTTTCCTTACTTCTGATCCCTGATGGATCCGACTGACACATGGGTCACAGGTCTGCCTTCCTCGCACCCAAAGAGAACACCATCAATGACCGTTCCGCCCAAATCGCCATCCTCTGCAGCGACGGCGATGTCACTACTAACATGACCAAAGCAGCCTTCCGCCAGTACCTCGACAGCCTCGAGCGTCTCTCTCCAACCATCGGTGCCATCTGGTCGCAGGTCAAACTCCAATGCATCGGCTGGCCGCTCCGCGCCGCCCACCGCTTCGTCGGGCCCTGGGGTGGCAAGACATCCCATCCCATCCTCTGGATCGGCAACACAGCGGATCCCGTGACGCCAGTGGAAAGCGCGCACAAGATGGCGCGTGGATACGAAGACAGTGTGGTGCTGACGGTGGATGGACCGGGACATTGCTCGGTGGCAGCGTTCTCGATGTGTACTGTGGAACACCTGAGAAACTATCTGCATAGGGGTATTTTGCCACCTGTGGGAACAGTTTGCACGCCCGATGTGGTTCCGTTTGGGCCGGGCAAGGACGAAGTACAAGTCAATGGGGAGGTGAGGATGTTGACGGGTGCGCAAGAACAAGTTGCTAAGGGGCTGAAGGCTGTCGGTGGCGGTTTTGGACCTGGTTTCTTCTAGTGACTGGGGGGAGGGGGGACTAGAACGAGATGGGTGCATGTTGTTGCAGTGGAGGAGCATTAGGCATGGTCCACTGCAAGATCCTTGTCTGCAAACGGTACATGTACTACACTGCCGCCAACGCGGCCTCGATGTCCTTTACACTCGCAATCCGCCCGAACCATTGCATGTTCTTCAAGCTTATCCGATGCTCTTCGTCACTCGTGGTAGCCGTTGCATCCTCGACAACTACGACCTCCCAGCCGTTTGTGAAAGCGTCCCTCATGGTGGATTCAACGCACACGTTTGTTCCAACCCCTGTGACGATCAATTGGTCGATCCTCAACTCCGTCAGCTTCTCTTGGAGGGTTGTATTCCAGAACCCCGTCGTCCTGTTCCTATCGATGACCATCTCCCCTTCGGTCGAATCTGGCAATAGTTCATCCTACAATCTCTGCATCCCATGTCCCGCGGACGAAACCCTGCATTTCTTCCAGCATGGGTATGGTCTTGAGTACCAGGCCGGCATCGGAGTAGTCCGCCCTGAATGCCCACCTGAGGAAGATTATGGGCACGTCGTGACTATGGCCGAGGGTTCGAAGGGCGTTTATCGCAGGTACAACGTCTGCGTGGTTGGAGGTGGGAAGACCTAGTTTGCCAAAGGTACCCGAGGGGTGGCAGAAGCCATTCTGCATATCGACTATCACGATTGCTGGGTGAGGGGTGAGGGCTGAGGTTGACCATGGTTGCTTTCGCTACGTGGCTGAGCCTCACGGCGCGGAAAACGAGACGGCAGACTTGAGTTCGGACGCGACGAGAGAGAGTTTGGAACACGGGTTTATGGCCATGTTGGTGGCCTGATGGGATGGTCTGCCGACACTTGGTGGCATGCTTACTTGAAGGATGGAGCGCTTCAGTAGTCCGGTTGAATCTCCGTGGCTATCAGGTTCGCCTTGCGGTCTGAAAAACGTTTGCTCGAAACTCAACATTGGGGACTCTGCAAGCAGAATCGCCGTAGTAGGAATGGATGAGTAGGAACAAGACGCATACACGGCGAAGACGGGAGCGAGGAGGGCTATCGCGTCACGCTACTGCCCTTTTCCCGACAGACTTGTCTTTCTGTACTTTGTACCGATTCTTCCGAGAAAGACACCGGCGAGAGGAGCCTAGGAATTCCTTATGCTTGAGAGATGCACGCTGAAAGCAAAAGAGGAAGTCAGACGAGGTTCCTGGTTGCTTTTCTCGGTTAATGGGGGCTGGTCCTCTTTGTTCTTTCCCGTCCCCAGGCGGGTGTATGGCAGATCTGGCGGCGGGGTGTGCAGATGGCCAAGTCGCTAGGCTGCAGGTGATGCGAGCGCGTGGGAGCAGCTCAAAGGACCCCTCCAAGAACAAAGGGTCGGAGAAAGTCGCGATGGCTGCAGGGCACTGTGGCTAAGAGGGCACATGTGCTCAACGAGTGGGTGTGCGGACGAGAGATAACGTACGCGGTATCGGTCGTCGGACGGTGGTGGAGAAGCAACGCGGACGTTGCAGCTGCAGCAATTCGTCGAGTGAAGGGACAGTTGGAGGGCTTGTCTTGCTTCACCAACAAACGTCTTCTTGTAGCCTCTCACGGTGCTCTGGGCGAGAGCGTGCATTTTCTGAATGAGGGGCATCCAAATCATGGTGGACATCACGCAGGGCAGGCAGGGCAGACAGGGCAAGCAGGGCAAGCAGGGCAAGCAGGGCAAGCAGGGCCTCACGGATGGCTGTGGACAAAGCACGTGCTCGCGAGGTGCGTGCCCAATCCCCGGCCGAGCTAAAATAGGCTCCTGCCTAGCTGCTGCATTGGCCGAGCCCTCCTTTCCCCAATTGCGTAGCTGGGCAGCCAATAACATCCAAGTCGCTCTCCACGCCTCGCTCCTGCTCAAACTGGCACAGCTACAACTGTACCTGACGACAACACCGACATCGCATATCAAAACCCGCCATCGCCCCGCTGCCACTGCCCGCTGCTTGCCTGCCTCTTCTTCTTCAACGATCTCGTTGAACCCAGCTCCAACCCGCTCACATTCCGAACAGTTCGAACAGACAGCCCGTCTAGCCGCTCCGTTGCGCTGATCCGCCGAACCGGACAACCACACAAACAACCAGGCTCTTGTCCACCGTCGCACGAGGCACTCGAAGCTTCTCTCGCCAGTCGAAGTGAGTCGCATAACCCAAAGCATTCGCATAACCAAAGAGGGCGCTTCCCTTTGTTTCGCCCGACCCTCCCTTTCCCGTCGATACACGCGTCATCGTCCGCCATCATGGTCTCTGACTCATCTCCACATATAGAGAAGCTACC
This sequence comes from Taxawa tesnikishii (nom. ined.), assembly GCA_030247885.1. Classification (NCBI taxonomy): domain Eukaryota; kingdom Fungi; phylum Ascomycota; class Dothideomycetes; order Dothideales; species Taxawa tesnikishii (nom. ined.). Next base: position 654,966 of record JAPDRO010000009.1, on the reverse strand, counting down.
AGCCCAGGCCGAACCTTTACAAATGGCTCCACCAGCAACTTCTGCCATCACCATGGCCCTCGCGTCTCCCTCGCCGTCTATCGGTGTCCGCAACCCCACCGAGAACGGCCATTCCTCCGCCTACGCTACCAAGCACGCGGCTCTCCCTCTTACTCCGCCCAACTCCGTCTCTCCGAACCTTCCCGCCCACGTTTCGCGTGGCGAGCTTTCCTCTCCTCCTCCCATTCAGATCGACGGCGATGTCGGGCTGCAAGATGCGGCAGACCATGCCGCGGCGCAACACCACTCGCGCCTCCTGAACACCGCCCCCGTTCCGCTCAGCAAGGGAGCCTTGTCCGGCTTGGACGCGTCCGAGTCCATTACTTCCACGCTCCTCGCCAAGCAATACCTCCCAGCCATCATGCTCGGACAGGGCTCCATGGCCATTCGCAACGTCACCGCCTGCCTTACTCAGACTGTTCCTGGCTTCTCCCGCATACCCCCGGCAAAAGCGAGGAGGCTGATAGTGGCTGCACTGGAAAGTCGTAACGGCGGAGGACCAGACGGGAGTGTGGAGTTCGAGAAAGTTGGCTGGGGCCGTTGGGGTGCTCGCTACAAGGGCCAGCCGAACATCTCCGATACGGATATCTACCAGGACGGCAAATTTTCTCCTCCAATGAGTGAGCCGAGCAGCTATGCCGTCTCTTGTTCTGGCACCGGCCTCCTGATTCCGAAGGCTCGTGGCGGACATCTGGACGCACATTCGGGGCAGAGCTGGACCGGATCCTCTGTCCCTTCCAACTTCGACGAGACCATGGAGGATATGAACATGGCCGAACACGAGGCGGACAAGATGTCGCTAGACGGTTCCCTCCTTTCCGACGAGTCCGAGGATCCTCTTTCCGATTCCAACGACGACACGGAGGAAGAGGACTGGGCCTCTATGGACCAGGAGGCTCTTCGCAAGGCGTCCATGTCCACGGTTGCTACTGGTGGCATCAGACGCGACTACAACCTGCTATGCATCCCGAGCCCTGTATATAACTCTCGGCGACCCTCTAGCGGAGGTGGCGCCAGGTCGACTCTTCTGGCCAAATCAGCCCCTCAGGCGCGCTACGCACCAAAACGGCCACCGCATCTTCAACATCAACAATCATCATACTCTTCTTCTTCAGGATTTGCCAAGGTCGGCAACGACACTGTTACTATGGATTTGGATCAGACGTCTCAGGAGCGTGAGGCAATCGAGGCGTTACTGCGCATGGGCTCCACGTAAGGGGCGAAATACCCAGGAGTCGGAGAGGATGTCTTTTTTCTTATGTATTTGGTTTTATCGGGCAGGCGGGCGGAACACGGATGGATACCACGATACGACACTGGGCACCAGTCTCCGATCAAATGTCAAGTGCTGACTACGGAGGACCTGGACTGACATGGGTGGCGTTTCTCTCATCTCAAATTTGGGGCGAACTACTACGAACGACGACACAGGAAAAGAGCATCTCTTCACTCTAATTATGTACATGCTGGCATGGGCAGTTGATGAGAAGACTCCTTGGGTACTGGGAGGGGTGATGGGGGCGACGGGGTTGGAAGGGTGGAGGAGAGCGTGAAAGACATTGACGGATTCAATTCGGGAAGGCACAGTCCAGAGCTCGCGGTGTTGCCTGGAAAGATGGCTACAAAAACATGCGCTTGAGATCGGCTGTCACCTTTAGTTATAACATACTGCTACTCTTCTAGGTAGTTGCTGTGATGGATGAGGGTCTCATTGACTTGACCAACCCCATCCATCCCGTAGTGTCTTGAAGCAAGGATATGCGGCATCTGTTTATGACCAATGCAACATACGCTTCTGCTTCCTTACGTTGTCCTCACTCTTGCCTTTGCTTGTTCCGGTAACCCATGTCGTATTTTTGTTCGTTATGACGTTCGTTGCAGGAGCAAAGCGCCAGCTACGCCTGCCTGCCAGTCACGCGACCTCACTGCTTCGGGAATCCTCTATAAACAGATGTGTTCTGTTCTGTTCCAACCAGATCCATGGTTCACTCATCATTGTGACCAGATTCCCAACCCTGCCAGGCCTGTCACAGCTTATCATCTCTCAGACCCACCGGGCGCCGAGGCTGGCAACAAAATCTTCGCCTTGATACTGAAAACTAGACACACAACCGCCCACAAGGACCGCGCAAACGCAAGGAAGCAGAGACGCGAGACCGAAGACAATCAAGGTTGTCGAATCACCTCAACCACTACGAATTAAAATTCTTCCCGAGAAGAAAGCAACCATGTGTGTTACATCCAGAAGCTAAAGCCTCGCATGACTCGTCACAACACCTCATCAGAACCCGCTCCTTGCCTATACCACGACATGGTCACACACCTACTTTTTTTCCCTCGTCGCGAAGACGCTCAGGTGGTGCCATATACTGATGCAGGAATAAAAAAACAGGGCACCGCTATCAGCGGCGGAGATCCAAGCACATCCGGAGTTCGAACACATCACGTGGGACCTGAAGCCCGCGCAGAAGGGGAAGCTAGACGTGGCGAAGGGACGAGGGGCCCGTTCAAAGTCGCATGGGAGGTCCATGGAGAGGGGAGAGGCATCTCGTGGTAAGTGTGCGATTCTCTAGAACTTTGTTTTTCCCTCGAGGAGAAGGTGGAAGGAATCGAATCACCGTACGAAAGATTTCGGAAAAGAGAGCAAAGGGATTGGGGGCGGGGGCTAGCCGAGCGTGGTGTTCGAGGTCGAGAGGGGGATGCAGCGGGAACAGAAAATGATTACTGGGCTTTGACACGTTGTTTGAGCGGTGTGGTTCCCCCGCTCCTGCTGCACCGGGGTCGGAAGTTGCAAGGGGAAAAGAAGATTGAGAAGAGGCTTCTGATTGGGTGTCTCGCGCAGTGGATCATGGGTCTGGGAACCCTGAAGACGGCCTGGCAACGACAGACAAAGGACTTCGCACACGTGCGCTCGGAGCAGTACAGTTCGTTGCTGATTGAAAACCGCGGCATGGGCGAGAGCGACAAGCCGCTGATGCGCTACTCGACGTCGGAGATGGCGAGGGATATCTTGGAGGTCCTGGACCATATCGGATGGACAGGGAAGAGAGAGTTGCATGTCGTTGGAATCAGCATGGGTGGGATGATTGCACAGGAACTGGTGAGTCGGCGGGATGGTCGCCGCGGAGTAAGCCGGGATCAGCGGATTTATGTTAACAAGGTGACATAGGCAATGATCATACCGGAACGGATCGCTTCACTGAGTTTGGTCTCGACTGCGCCCAGGATAGTAAACACGGTTGTGAGTAGAGCTGGGTTCGGAACTACATCAACTTTTACTGATGCTATTTGGCAGGGCTTCGTGGAAAACCTCCGCAACCGGATTAACCTGTTCATCCCCCGATCCCTAGACGACCAGATAACACACGTCAAGGGGAACCTTTACACGAAAGAATGGCTGGACCGACCTGACGAGACCGAGTGCACAGTGGCGCCTTTCCCAACCAACGGGGACCGCTTCGCAGCAGGTGAGATCTCCAAACGCCTGCGCCCCGAGCTCTTCAACCGCCGCGGCTTCATGGCGCAAGCGATTGCCGCAGGCTGGCATCACAAGAGCCCGGCACAACTCAAGGAGCTCGGCGACAGGGTCGGACGCGAGCGGATCCAGGTTGTGCACGGCACCGAGGACCGCATGCTCACGTTTCCGCACGCAGAGATGCTGCTCAAGGAGCTCGGTGGCGAGGAGGCTGGCGTGACGAAGAAGTTTTTCCAGGGACAGGGTCACGTTATCCCCATCGAGAAGCGGAAGGAGTTCAACCAACTGATCGAAGATATGGTGGAGAAGAGTAGATCGCTGTCTGAGTAAGGGGAAGCGTGGTGGTCATTTTATCCTATTGCTGTTCTGCGGCGTCGATACAAGCGTTCTAGCTAGCTGGGCGGGCAGCGAGCGGGTGCCGCTTTCTTCTTTCGTTTTGAATAAACTCATACCTGCCCTCGACCGATGGCTCGATACGGGATTCAGACGAAAACAAACAACAACAACAACGAATTGCCAAGGTATCCGTATCTCGTTTAATCATAGCGTGGATGCGGTTACGGCTAGCTTCTTGCAGAACTCGGAACGCTTCCAGTTCATTACACCAACCGTAGACGTCCCTAATGAGAATTTACTCAAACACGTACCCTCTCCAGCTCCGCGGTCAGTCCTTCATCCGCCACCTCTTCGACGTCGCCCGCATCCCGTTCGTCAGACGAGATTTCGGCCGTTCCCATCTCCCTCCCGACTTGTCCCGCAGCAAACCCGATCCCGTTTCCCGCACCATTGTCGAACTTGACCCCCAACATCTCCCCAGCCACCCACTCGGCCGTTCTGAGATGCAAGCTCGGCTCTGTGGCACAGCATCCGTCCCCGTCCTCGTCCTCACCGCCCCATACCTCACTCCTACCTTGCGCGAGGGTCTGAAAGACGACGAGCTGATCGCGCATATGCGCGTCCACCAGCGCCCCCGACCCGACCTCAGCGGCCAGCGCGGAAGCGACACTATCCGCCATCTCGGCCGCTGGGCTGCTAAAGACGCCGTCGGGCCGGAACTTCTTCTCGTAGAGCACGTCGCGGCCGAGTTTGCGATCGCGGCCGCCGTCGGGCACGGTCGCCACGAGTAGGACGTAGAGCCGTTTCGCGTGGCCGCTGTCGTGGAACGTGAAGGCGAGGTTCGGACGCGGTCCCGTGGGGCTGAAGCGGGCGCCGAAATGGAGCTGCGCGGAAGCGGTCAGGGCGGCCTTGAACTGGTCGAAGTGGGCGGGTGGTGCGAGGACGGTGGCGTCGAGGCGCGAGGGACGCGCCTGCTGCGAGCCCTTGCGCGCCGCCGCGGACGGGATGCTGAATCCACGTAGCCGCTGTCCCGGGCTGAGGGGCGGATCTTGAACGTGACGCTCCCTATACAGGATGTCTGACGGAGGTAGGTCAGCATGTAAAATCAGCAAAGTCCTTGGGGTTCTGGGCGGAGACAAAAGCATGCGCCAGTTGTTTCTCAACAGGCTGCCTGACGGATCCTTAACCCCCCCCCCCCACACCCCCGCGTAGCGACAGTTCTTTCAGGGGTTGCAGTTCTATATGTCGGGGCAGATAATGACTAGCTGCCTGTAGCTGTAGATGCCATAAAAGAACCGTTCCCACTGCCGCCGTCATCGACCGCCCAATTGATCAGCCTGTTGGGAAACAACCTGGCAGTCTCTGCTATTGTGTCGTTCCGACAATCACGTACTCCAGTACTCCATCCCCGCCTCTCCAGCAAACAATCGACCGGCGGGAGACCAATGGCCGAAAGCGTCGGCAGGAGCACTTGCGAGATGTACTCGTACGAAGGCGAACCAGAGACGTTCGTGCCTCCGGTGATGGTAAGCTGGACGATACCAGACTGGCCGGATGCCGATGCCGATGCCGATGCCGATGCCGCATCGAGCAGTGGCGGAGAGAAGAGTATAAAGGGGAGGATTGCCTGCAGAGCGAGACCAATGCTGCCCGGGGATCCAATGTCCAGGCGAGCCCCAAAGGTCGTCGTCGTGCTCTGCTCGCCGCTCGCCGGGGACGATGTCTTTTCGTAAGCCGGCGACGCGGCGCGAGCCTTCCTCCTCGGCGCGAAAGTGAGCGCTTTGCTCTTCAGCTCCGCGCCGCTTGTTTGCGCGTCCGTGGCTTCGGCGAGCCACCTGACGCACGCGAGATGCTGTGCCTTCAGTCCGCCTCCCCCAGAGCGGTTCCCGCGGATGTCGCTTATCCTGACCGACTCTCCGGTCAGGGCGGCCAGACAGAGAGAGATCCGGAGCAGCTGGCCACCACCCTCGAGTGTTCTTCCGTCCAGGTGCAACATGTTTTGCGTAGCCAAGGTTCACTCTTGTCGGTTGTTTTCAATTTTTTTGAAAAAATAAAAATTCCACAGATGGGTTTTCGCAAGCAATGTAAAGCGATGGGATTATGTAAAGTCGAAAGAGGCTGTGTTTGATGAGCCCCGATGGTGGATGAGTCAACTCAACCCTTCTCACCTTGCACCTTTTCAGGACACCGACATCAGGTTCGAATTGGGGGACGAAATTGACTGGGCAACATTGATGAACATCACAAAAAGCCCTCAGAGCGACTGAAAGTATCCTTCAATCATACGATCAATGCGCATGGCTACTCGTAAATGCATCTACACAGTGTTGTATGTAGTTCGCTTCCCAGTCAGAGTGGTGCTGTTGCCATCTCGTTCCCCCTTTCCCCAGAAACGCCTGCATGATCTTCCCTTGCCTCCTTCGGGCCTCCTATCCCTGATTTTGATCCATCTGAAACTGTCCGTCGTCGAACCCGAACCCCATACCCATGGCGCCAACGTCCGCCCAGTCCCACTCTAGCGTCATGGGCATCTGCCACAGATCCTGCGGCACGAACGGCTGCTGGAAACTGCCACCCATCGTCAGGTCTCCGTTGCTCGTGTCCGGGTAACTACCGCCTTGCGCGCTGAAACCGTCTTGCTGCCCGTAGGTTGGCAACGCTGTTTGTGCTTGCGGGAACAGGTTCGATCCGCCCGGTGTGCTGATGTCACCGAGCCAGGATCCGGTGTTGAGGGCGCCGTTCGAGTCGCCGTAGCGCGGCCGACCCTGTTCGGGCGCCGGCGTGTAACCGCTCGTCGGCATACTTGTTGCGCTATCCGGTGGTCTGAGGCTTTCGTTGCGGCTTTGTACGTTCGTGGCAGGCGTCTGAGCCTCGCTGCTCGCCACGCTCGCCGAAAGCGTTTGAGCAGACGGGCGATAGGCAGCCTGTGTCTCGAGTTGCTGCTGCTCCAGACTCTTCACGTTCTCGGCTTCCTTTTCGCGCTCCATCGCCTTCCTTTTGCCGCGTCCGCGCAGCTCACGCTCTACTTTGTCCAATGCCACCTTTGCGATGCGCTCGAATTCGGCGCAGATAGAGAGCATGCGGCGCACGAAGCCGTTGGTTTCGTCGCTACATATCATGGAGAGAAAAGTGACCACTTGGTCCATCAGCTTCAAGTCGGAACGCGCCCGCACATCTTGCGGATTCTGCAGAATGTTGGCAAACAAGGTAACCAGAGCTGACACGGGATAGTAGAGAATAAGCCTAGACACGTTAGCCTTTGTAATACTTGCTCATGAAGGCGGGCCTACCAGACACATGCGTGATCTCCATGGGGTATGTACTTGATTAGGGAGATTGAAGTCCTGGCTGCGTTCACGCACAGAGCGGCAGACATGAAGACCCGTGGGTTCAGAGGACGGGCGTTGAGGCCTTGGAGTGCATAGTCTGAAAGTCTTGACGTCCAGTATCCATGATGGACGGACATACGATGTATAGTCGTCAGGCAATTGTAGTAGGCGAAATGCATAACCACGACGTGCACAACGAGCGGTGTGTGAAGGGCCTTGATGTCGTTTTCCGGTCGGAAGTCTGCCGGAATCGATTCCTTCCAGGTTTCGAGTTCTTGGTCCAGCTCGCCAATGTTGTTCAATAGCTCGCCGTCCGACTGACGCGACGCTTTTACTGAATAGAGTTGCTTGTATACTTTTGCCTGAATGGTGGCGAATACGCACATTATCCGGAAAAGATTCACCTTGCCCTTTCCGTCTGCCAGAGGAACGTTGCCTACGTTGTCGGGCGGATCCTCACTGGGAAGGTCCACATTCATATCATCATCGTCCTGAACCGGAGGCCGTCCGGATCGAAGGCAGATACTGACAAAAGCTATTAGCAATTGTCCTCTCCGGTAAAACAAGACACGTACTCTTTGTCCATCATGTACGCTATCCAGAAGACACGTTTCCTCTGTTCCGACTCAATCTCGTTCAAATTAAAGTCGGAGCCTCGCTTGTGCAAACCTATACTATGGGCCAGGCGTAAAGCTGCAGCGACGAGGAAGAACGAAGGCTGAGGATTCGGTGTGCCCTGCAAAAACATGGCCTGTATCGAACGTTAGCGCTCTAGGCAGACTGACGGTCACTACTCGTTCGGTCGTACCATGCCAATCAACGCCTGCACGCTTAGAAGGTCGTTGTTCCGCATGGTTAGCTCTGTTTGCACCGCCAGCGCGTTCTTGATGTAGCCCCAAGCATTCTGGTCTTCAACCTGCGGTGACGAATTACCCATGACCCGTATCCTGTGCGCTATCGCTAACGCCACATTCAAGCTAGCCCACCACCCCGAGCCTTCGTACGGCTCCATCGAATAATGCCTGTCCACCAGATGCATGAACGTTGGTTCGTGGAAAAGCGGGAACATGCAGTTAAAGTTTTGGAAGAAATCCTTGAGCAACGATAATGCTTCTGCTTTGGGAGGAAGAGGCTTGAAAGTCCGGCGGTTGAAGATGTCCGCAAAAATCTCAGGCTTCCAGTACATAAACTTCTGATCGTCGACAGCAGCACTGGCAATCATATCCTGAAACGAGGTGTCTCCAGTCTTTTCGCTCACCCATTGTATACCCTTGGGAGAAAAGATGGAGAAGCCGGAGGATGAGCCTCGATCCTTGTTAGCATTTCCGATATCGTCTGCGCTTCTGCCTATACTCACCGATGTAACGAGCCTCCCCGCAAGTGTTAGTGACAAGCGAACACATCTGGTCTGCAAGAACCTCAACTTCTCTTTCTTTCCTGTTCTGGCGTGGTGGATCAGGGGTAATGCCAGCGGTTGGCGGAGTTCCAGCGTTGTTCAGCTGTGGCGTCTGTGTCACTGATATCGATCCTTCTGTCCTTATACCAGGAGTTTGCGGTGACGCAGCGGCAGATATCGATCCGCTGCTGGCTGCCTTGTCTGCTAGCCGTCTCTCCAGAGTCCCCAGGTCAGTCCTTCCGCCGTCGTCTTCCGCAAGCAATCCAGACATTCGCAGGAGGGATTCCATCCTGCCCAACCGATTCTCGAGACCTTCGATGTATTTCGCCCTGCAAGTCTCAGCACATATGACTCGACAGCAATCGGTTGTCGCACCCTTTCGGAGGTTGTCTCTTCTTCTCTACCTGGGTAAATATGCATTCGGTCTTGTAATTCTCGCAATGCGAACATTTGGGCATCTTTCCATCGCACTTGATCTTCTTCTTCCTGCACATGTCGCATGCCTGTCGCGCAGTTAGCCTCGTCCAGCGCGAGACTCAATCTCTCTGACCCTCGCGATGCGCCGCCTTTTAGGATCGCCTTGCTCATTATCTCCGTTCGGTTCGTCCTGACTGTACGAATTGGGGTCCTCGTTAAAGACTTGTTGCGCGAATGAAGTAGAGAGAGGAGACGTGTCTGCGCTGTACCGGCCGAAGACCTGAGGCGGAGGATTCATGAGAGGTGGAGTTTGACCAAAGTTCAGGCCGTTGCCCTGAGGATTCATGGGTGTCCGGTCCATGTTGGGGCACGGAACACTGTGGAAGGGGGCCGGATCGCTGAGTCTGCGGTTTGTCTGTGAGCTACCACGGATGTCGCTGGTGGCGCGTGGGGTGCCTCGCGGAGTGGAAGTGATTTGCGCTCAGGCGGAGCGACTCATAGCGGGGATTCGGGTGGTTGCGCTCAAGGCAAGACAAGGCAAGACAAGGCAAGGCAAGACAAGGCAAGGCAAGACAGGACAGCGAAACGATTCTCGGTCTAAGACATGTGGGAGTGATGCGGGAGAGGGCGGATTGTTAGGAGAAATGGAGCAATCAGTCAGTCAGTAGCTGCTGTCTGCCCAGCAACTTGCGAATGCGACAGGTTATGTGCAGTGACGCGGATGTCTAAGCCCCGAGCGCCGATGGGCCAAGCCACTGAAGCTTGATGCACATGCAGGGTCTTGACGGTAAAACGGAATGAGCGATGCAATGCAATGCAAGGCGATGCAACGCGATGCAATGCACACATCATATCGAATATAGGACAGCACTCTCTGTCCATGAACATGTGAACGATAACCATAACTCAGAGCAACACATTCTTCGACACGACACTCTCCTGCTTTCTCCGTGCAACACTGAAACGAGCACTCTATCATATCATGGCCGGCGGACGAGGAGGCGGCAGAGGCGGTAGAGGAGGCGCTATGCCAAGAGAAGTTCAGGTATCAAAGAAGATCAGTTGGCTGCTAAGACACGGCGCCGAAAAAGAAGGCCTGCAGCTCGGTCCGGGAGGTTATGTAAACGCCAGAGACGTGGTATGTTATCCTTCTACCACAGAACAGAACAACTCGACCATCTCGAGAACCCCGGAGTCTCAAAAGTCTTACATGTTCTGGAGGGCAGACCTGGTTAACGCTGTGGCCTCTACGAAGTACGCATCCGACCTGTTCTAATCACACCCGCAGCTCCAAAACCGCAACATTCGTTCACTCAAAGTGACCTTCGACGAACTCCGCGCCATCGTGAGGGAGAACGACAAACAACGCTTTTCCCTGATCCCCGTCTCCGCAGCTCCGCCACCCCATAACTCCTCGCAGCCAACTCTACCGGCCGACGATGCCGCCACCGCCGCATCAACCGCAGCCGCACCACCATCTCAGGATCCCGCCTCGGACGACCCCTCGGACTATCTGATCCGCGCGAACCAAGGCCACAGCATCGCCGTCGAGTCCGAAGGCCTGCTCGACCCCATCACCCCAGACAACCTCCCCTCGACCGTGGTCCACGGCACCACGCACGGCGCCTGGCCGCTCATCGTCGCCACGGGCGGCCTCAAACGCATGACCCGCACGCACGTCCACTTCGCCTCCGGTCTGCCCGCCGGCTTCAAGTCACTAGCGGACACGCCAGCCTCCGATGCCGCAGAAGGCGAAGGTCAAGGCGAGAGCGGGAGCGGGAGCGAGAAGACAGCAGCGCCTCCGCCCGTGATATCAGGCATGCGCAACTCCAGCTCCGTGCTCGTCTTTTTGGACGTCGGGAAAGCAATGGCGGGCGGGTTGAAGTTCTGGCGCAGCGAGAACGGCGTCGTCTTGACCGAGGGCAACTCGGCTGGCGTCGTCCCGTTGGAGTGTTTCGAAAGGGTCGAGGATCGCACCGGCGGCTTGGGGGTTCTGGTGCGGGACGGTGTCGTGGTCAGGGAAGCGCCCGAGGACTGGGCTAAGAAAGGAGGTGGTCGGGGAGGTGGCAGAGGCGGGCGAGGTGGAGGGAGGGGACGGGGAAGAGGCTAGTTCTCTGGCATTTTTAGTGCGAGCACTGGACCATGAACGCGAGCTGGCTTAGTTGAGGAGTCGAAAATGGTTGGAGAGAAGCCTCCGCCATATCGTTGCGTGCAGTCTTACCTGGATCGTAGATGGACCAACACACGGCGTCATGACGGTTCCAGACAAAGATTCGAAAGACAGCATTCGCCGTACGTGCGGGAGAGAACAATGAGGGAGAAGAGAGAGATTGAGGAGATCCTTCTCGGCTCTAACAGCGCGATCCGAAACACGAACTCGCACATTCATTACCCGGGAGAGCGTGTAAAAGACCTTCGTAGCATCGATTCGTCTACGTTACATGTAAAGTGGTATCAAGCTATGCGTAAAGCAAACATGCAAAAAGCCACGACGGGCAACAAGAACGCTGCCGCTCATCTGAAACGTGAGACTATGATTTCCTCTATTCGACCAAGGCTTTCCTCTGGCACTAACCAACACATCTGCTGCGAGGCGGGTGGTGAAGAGACGAGAACGATGATGCAGCAACGAGAATTCGGATGACTGCGCCTCGACAGGCAATCTCCTCGGCTCGTTGACTGCAGCGAATGTCGTGTGAGGGACACAGAAGGGTAAGGCCGTTGAGAAGGAGCGTTTTCGTATCGGATGAGTTGATTGGGAATGACGACGGGGTTGCAAGGCCGGTATTGGATGAAAGGAAGACTTTTGAGAATCGAGCAACGAGTCCACGTGCCATGTGAGAGAGAAAGGGAGAGCGGGACGGAAATGATGCTGTTGGTTTTGTGAGACGGTCGACAAGCTTGCATGGCGGAGGAGGGTTAAAGCGCGTCACAATCGAGAGTGGTACTCCTATGCAGCCTCCTGTGGTTGCTGGCTTCTCCTCATCTTCTCAGCCTCGAGATTCTCGTAGAGCAGGTACAGGGCCTTTTCGTTGGCGCTGGCGCTGCCGGTAATGGTGAACATTCTCTCGCCGGACTCGTCGTGTGGAGCTTTGGCAATCGAGATGCGGGCGCCAGAGCTCTTTCTGATCTCAGAGATCTTGCTGCCACCGCGGCCGATGATGCAACCAACCATGTCAGCGGGAATGCTGATGTTCTGCGTTTGAATGTCCTCGCCATCCTCGGTCTGCATTGGTGGCGGAGCACGAGGGGTACTGTCAGCGGTGCGTCTAGGAGTGTAGGCAGGAGCGGCATCACTGAAGTCGGCGCCATTGCCGGTTCTGTTGAATGATCTTGGGGCACCGTAGCCGGAACCGTTGCTTGTCGGTCCGCCGGCCTGGACTCTGACAGCGGGGTTGTACAACACGGTGCCGTAACCGCGTTGCTCGTCATCAATCAGACATCTGCCAATCTCCCAGACAGACTTTTGGATACCCTCTGGGTTGCCTTGCACCTCAACGATACGCTCCGTAGATTGGGGAGCATCTCTTTCTGTGCAACCATGCGAACACCGGACATATCCTGAATCTGCTTAATCTTCAGACCTTGGCGACCGATGATGGTTCCCATTTGGTTGTGCGAGATGAGGAGTCGGATGGCTGAGAGCCAGGAAAGTTAGCAGAGGTTCCTGAGCATCCGAGCGTTGTAACGCGGCATAGAGTTTTGTTGATAGCTTGCTGTAACGGAGACTTACGGTGTGTACCTGGGCTCGATACGACGCCGCCCATGCCAACTTGAGGAGCACCCTTGAGAAGTCCGTCTGCAACGAGGCCATAAGCCTGAGCAATGCCATCCAATGGACCAGTAACAGTGAGGACGCGGTCGTGGACGCCTGGGACAACCTTGCTGACTCCAGCTCTCACACCAGTCTTGTCACGGAGATCAGCGACGTTCTGGCCAGCCTTGCCGATGATGACACCGGCTTCCTTGGAAGAAACGATGGCGCGGAGAGTGAGCTGTGTCTGGGCGTATTCTTCTTCGGTGCGCTGGGGGACGTCGTCGCCGGCGTTCATGCGGCCCATTGACTCGGTGAGGTTGTCCACGCCAGGGTCGACGTTGGGAGCGACTTCTTCGGAAGACATGCTGGTGGATGATGTGCGGATGGTGTAGTATCTGAACTGTGCGATGGAGCGTGTAAGTAGAGCTGTCTGGCCGGCAACGAAGTGTCCAGGCAATGGCAGCAGTTGAACAGCAGCAGTAGGTACAAGAGGCGGTCGAGGATCGGGTGTGGTTGGGTTGAGGTCGGCGGAGGAGGCTGTTTACACTGTGAGAAGCGGAAGCTACAAACATCTAAGTGGGGCAATTTACTGTCGGGGAAGGTGCGAGATGGACGAGGGAGGGCACGGAGGGAAGGAACAAACAGACAAGCAAACTCTGATGACCCTGTCGCGGGGAAGGGAGGCGGACGAGTGATGGAAGACAAGAAGGGGAGGAAGACGGAGGACGAACAAAGTCAAGAAAGGTGGTGGTTGAACGTCGAGAAGCTCGTCCTGCCCTGTCCCTTCCCTTCCCTGCCCTTTCTTTGGAGAGAAACCAACCGCGCGGGCCGCACGCTAAGCGAGACAAGTAGCTAACCGTTTCAAAACATGCTGCCCCTCTCCCACGTGACGATATCCTCCTAGAACATCGCTGTCGTCTGTTGCGCGTGCCTTCTGTTGAAGTGTATACCGCCCGAGGGTTTGCTGTGACAAGATCACAGTTGAACGTGGATCTCGTCGTGTTCGACAACCAAGTAAGAAGGCGTGTAACAGGATACAAGAGGGCTCCGCCTGCTGGAGTGACTAAGCCGAATCTCTGCTTGATTGATTCTTGTCTACATCGCTCACAGCCGGATATTAATCCTTCGCACGTATGTTTGCTCATTTGACTGGCATACCCTGCTTCCACTACGAGAAATGTCGGAGTCTTTGTTCGTGGATCAAATATATCCCACCTTCTTCCCCGGATTATGCTCTCGGCTCCGCCTCCGCCTCCTACTCCGTCTAGAGGTCTGAACAAACCATCCTTTGCCCCAGGTTGGGTCTCGTTCCTGCCACCACAACCCCAGCATGTGCTTCCACGGCTGTGTCATATGGCTGCCGGTCAACGTCTGACCTTCTCGCCCAGAGCTGTAAAATCCTTGGAGTCGTGCCCATGAACAAGGTCGCATTCGCACATCCTGGCCTGGACAAGTTTCATACTACTCGAGCCCCAATCGTATGCAGGGAGCCGAAAGAAGCACATCTCGGGCGCCTTGCATGCATCAACACGCTTTCCGGCCGGCGTGAAGACGGTGACAAGAGTAGGTATACTTTGTGTGACTGAGCGACGCTCATTCAGGAGGCCTGTGTTCATCCCTGTCCACGATTTCGAGCCCATATTGTGTTTCCTTGCTTCTACACGAAGCCGAGTGCAACCCAGCTGGCGCCAGCAGCATATAGCGTGCTGTCTTCCCACGTATCCAGGTGCCACCTGAAGCCTTCTTCCGTGACTTCATCAGCATCCACTTTCACCCTGAGATCGGAGTTGCCGGCCATGTCAAGCATGTTGAGCGCGACCAGCACCGTAGGCGGTTTGGCGAACTTGCCCTGCTTGAAACTGACTCTGGCACTGTTCTTCGGTTTCGGATTGCTCCAGCTGCGCACATCACCTGTGCTGAAGCTACCGCTTGCCACTAACTGCTTGTCCTTGGGAAACGCTATCCAGCACATCGCCGCGCCGTTGAGCATGGTGTCGCTCCAGGTATCAATGTGCGCCGTGAAGCCTTCTGATGTCACGTGTGTAGCGTATGCGTGGACACGATAGTTGCGGTCCTCGCCGCTCGCCATATCGATCCGGTTCAACCAGCAGACGACTTCCGCGTCTCGATCAAGCGCCCGTGGGAACTTGATCTGCTTCGAGTTCTCCTGCGGCGGCGGTTTCGCGGCGGGCTTCGAGGCTCCAGACGCGGCTTTCTGCGCCGCCTTTGGCAGGTCTTGTGTGTCGAACTGGCCAAAGAAACATTCTCGAGCTCTTGCTCTGTGCTCTATCCATGTCGCGCTAGCCGAGTAGAGGGTCGAGGTACCCCATGTTTCGAGAGTTATTTTGAAGGACTCCGTACTTATGTTGTCGACCACCAGATTAGCACGCACCGCCGCTTCGCATGACAGATCCAGAGACTTGAAGCCCGCCGCCAAGTTTGGCGACTTTTGTAATGGTTCCTAGGGAGTGCTATGGTTCGTGATGTGGACTTTGCTGGCTTAGTCCTCGGCCGAACTTCCTCGGTGCTGAAGAAGCCATTGTCCGCGCCGGGTACGTCCAGATGAACCATAATTGGCTGGTACTTTCCGGGGCCCTCGGAAAGCTCTGAGATCCGTTGGTGCTGATATCTGTAAGTCCGCCTCATACACACGGAAGGAGCGTTTAGCAAGCTGGATTGGTGGAGAGGAAGGAACGCGCCAGATCAGGTGTTTGTTGTTTCCCATGGCCGGTGCAGCACCGCATGGACACCAGCATCAGCCACCGGCACTTCTGGATGCACCAGTGGAGACTTTCGTCATGGTTTGTTTCCCTTCCCGCGCCCGGTCAAGGTTGTGCTTGTGCTTGTGCGGCCTGTGGTTGCGCTAAACGAAAGTGCGGCTGGAGAAGGTGTGGCTTTCTCTTGGATGATGTCACGCGAGAGATCGAGAGTAAACACCAAGTCACGGCGAAGAAGAGGAAGAAGCCTGTAAACCGTACGGGAAACGCAAAAACATTGGATCAGGATAGACGTACGTATTTCGAGCCGTGCGCAATTTGAATGTCACGTTGTAGATCACATCCTGACCGTTCCTGTCCAGTGTATCAGTTTCAACACCTGAGTCATCATGCCTGTGCTCAAGTGCGCAGAATGCGGTGCGAACGCAGACAAGACCGCTGATGGCAAGTGGGCCCATTGCGCTTCATGTATGTACTGTTGTGCCATGTACGGTCCGAATAACAGTCTGATGCTGTTGTAGGCAACACCATTTTCGAGCCGCCGCAGGAGGACGACAAGCAAGGAGAGGCAAAACAGCACGGGAAGAAGGAGAATCTGGGAGAGCAATCAGGATGAAAGTATCGTATTTGAGTAAAAGGGCTTATGAAACCGCCCATCCGGTTGTTAAATTCAGAAAGCTGGCCAATCTAAACCGCTGCACAGGTGTATCATCAAATATTAAGCCGTCCATATCCCAAAAACTTCCTGGTATCATGCCTCATAAAACTACATCGCCATCCTCTGCTCTCTGCGGTGCTACACTTACTTCTTCTCTTCCTTCTTTCCGCCCCAGAAGCTTCCGAGATAGCCACCAGCACTCTTCGCGCCTTCACTTAGCTTTCCGGCGCCGGTCTGGGCACCCTGGGCGACACTGCTGCCACCCGCCTTCGCGTTGTTGACGACCGGGTCAGTGACGCCGCCCAGAGGACTGCCATAGCTGCCCTGATCATCCTTTCCACCGCGCTCAGCGCGGTTGATGCCCTCCTTGGAGGCCATGTCGCCGACGGGTTGGAGCAGGCCACCCTTGCCGACTTGGCCGCCAACAAGATTGTTGACACCGTCCTGGAGATTGTCGACTTGCTCAATACCGGTCACCTTAGTCTTGTCGAGCTCCTCTGGCAGAGACGTCAGTATAATTTTCTGACGCAAGCTCGGTGAGTTTGTATGACGAACGTTTGGTGGCGTAGGAAGCCTTGTTGTCTTTGCCGAAGTAGTAGAGGTATTGGTCTTCCAGCCATGGTACCCATTTCTCGTACTGCTTGTTATATTGGTTCTTGACGCTATCTGTGTAGGACATGGTGTCGTTTGTGGATCGTAGTTCGGGATAATCTGTAACCTTACGTTAGATTGCAACACTTACAGAATCCGATAAAAGACGAACTCACTGTAGAGGGGATGTTGAATTAACTGGACGATATCTGAATTCAGTTGTTAAAATGACTTTATCTGCTTTCGAAAAGGCTGCCACGCGCTATGTATTTATCACATGCGACTACGTCACATTGCAGGGCCAAATTCAAGTTGGAACGCGAAACCTTGGAACGCATCATTCGGGCCGCGGGCGCCACACCAGGTACTACGCATGACGATCTGGGGTGTAAGAGGTGATTCCGGTCTTCTGGATCGTTGTTTGGAATTTATGTTTGGCAGCCACGCGCGTTTCCGGTTTGGTGTTGCTACGAAGACGTAAAAGACAGTGAGAACACGTCTGTGTGTGGAGTGTTTAGTTCGTTCGGTTCCTCAATCCGATAACTTCGCAACAAATTCCCCACAGTCAGTCAAAAGGTATACAAGGCAAAGACATGTGCCGCCCTGGGCATGTGTATCATGTTGCATGTAGAATAACAATGAAAGAGAAACTCCAAGCTATAACGTAATCATATCTCTCCTTAATCAAGAACGATGTTACTGCGCTGATGTAGACTGGCAGTTCTCGTGGGTAGATCCTCAGTTCGCGGTGAAGAATTGAAATGTTCGAAAGAAGTGATCCTTCGCTTTTTGCTCAATGAGAACGACGAGCCCGCGTCGCTTGCAGGTGGTGCAGGCGCCAGTCTCCCAAGAAACCTTCTCGATCCTTCCTGTGGCACCGAAGGCGAGTCGTAGGGCCGATCGTTGTCGGCTTCCTCAGCGATATCAGCGTTGGCACGCCGGGCAGCTAGTACTTCGCGAAGACTAGGCGAGCGCTGCTCCCTAACATGGAGTGTTCCCGACGACGACCAGACAACGGCTTATGTGTATTGATCTCAGTCATTGCGCGTGAAGGTGCGCGGACCGTATCGTCTTCTTGATCTTCTTCCAGGCGTGAGTGCCGGCTTCGCAGGAGGCTGCTCCCTGCGCGACTGTATTTTGCAGCATAGTCTTTCTGTCCTTGGTTGGGTGATTTTTCTTCTCCTTGGTTGAGCGTCAAACGTGGGCTGTTGGTAGCGTTTCCCTCCGTAGTCAACGCACTGCTCCGTCTGACCTCCAACCTGCTGAGCATCCGGCTCGGACTGGATCTGGTATACCTCTGTTCCGGATCGAGGCTGCTTTGCCGCATGTACCTCGAAGGTGGCGTTTCGCCTTGTTGCAGTCGTGGAGAGGCTTTGGTAATGGAACTTGTGTTTTCGGTCCACCCCTCACATAGCGCGATGCAGAGATCGGTCAAATTCCTGCACATGCTATCTGCTTTCCTTCGAATCTGCCTCTCAGACACTGCGACGCCATTGGCGATGGAGGCCGCGGAATAGGCTGTTCCCTGCGGCCCGGCGCCACCAGTCATTGTGGCTAGAGCAACTGCATCGTTCGCGGTGGCCTCGAGGGCACGATAAAGTGATGGGCTCAGCAGAGGTTTTGATTTTGCCAGAGCTGAGTGCAGAAGCGGGTGTGAACCGGTCGCGCCTGATGCACCAACCGTAGTCTCTGAAGGGGGCAGCCGACTTTCGAGCATGTTGTGGTGATGAGGAAATTGTGGTAGGGGCTGTTGTGGCTGTGCGAGGTCGCTCGTTGGTTTGCCCGGAAACGGCCGTACCAGACGTTGTTGGCACTTTGCCAGTGAGCTCAAGTTTTTAATGCGCGACTTGAGTTCGTCTAGCTCGTCCCACACGGTCGATTGAGCGGTAATGGAATCCACAGAATCCGACTCAGGGAGCGACTTCTTGCGCTCAGGAGTGTGTGAAGATTGTAAAGGCGAATCAATTTCTGCATTGTAAAACCTTCTTAAGTTGTGCGCCGCGCCATGGTTGCTCAGCTGAGGTGTTCGCATCGCGAATGTCCCCTCTGAAGTAGCCAGCGACAACCTTCGTCTGCCGAAACGTGCGCTTTCAGGAGAACGTGTTCTCTCGTGCAACGCATCGTTTGCCTGCAAATGCCTGGCAGAAGTGTAATCGTGTCTCAAGCCTCCTCGAAAATCAAGTCCGGCAGTAGCATAGCTGTCCCTGTTGCTGACGTGCTTTGAGCCTGTTCTAGAAGGTATAGCCCGTGATGCGTGTGGCTGAATGCCATCTCCTCCGAACGATGAGCCAGCATAGGTAGATGCGATAGGATACCCACTGGACCATGGGCGCGCCGTTGGTTGTGATCGAAGAACTGCATGCTCGGGCATAGATTTGCGCTTCCTCGCTGCTTCTTGACAGTGTCTTTCGCTCCCTGAACCGCTTCCTTGCTCTTCGTCACCATCGGCCTCGGATCTGTTTTGTGCAAGACTCAGAAACAAGTCTTCGCTTCCTCCATCATTCTGAATCATCCGCCTTTCTTCCCGATGCGTGGTGTCCGATTGGGTTTGCTCGTCTCTTTCATCGGCTAATGCAGGAAAGCTGTTAGTCCGATAGCCGCGTGTCGGCATGTCTGATCCAGAGCTTTGCGCGTCGTGTCGGAGGATGATTTTCAGGCCGGACAGGTGAGAAGGCTGTATAAACCTCAATTGGTAGAGTATAGCATGACGCTGTTTGGAAGTTGCGAACGTTGGAGTGAAAGCCGTGGGGAAGGAGCACCGTCGGACAATGGCGGCGCAAAGACAACAATCGCTTGCGTGACAGAGAAGACGATGGCGGGGCGTGCGGTTAGTCCTACTTTAGCAAGGGGAGTAGCGTGTAGAGAAGGGAGATGTAGCGCGTCACAGGAAACGAGAGGATCGGCTGGACAGTTTTTCTCTCTGAGGGCAGACTTGTTATGATTAGTGTAAGTCCAACGCTGAAGAGAATTCTAGGAGATGCGACTGCGACTGCAGCATGTTAAGGCTGTCGAGTTATACTCTTGTCGTCCACAAAGAGTAAACACGGCATGTGGCCGGCGTTGATACCCCTTGTTGATCAATTTGATCCGACCAATGAGGGCAGTTCGTGCCACCAGATCTCCGTTTCGTCGCACTCTTGACTCGCATTGCGCCATTGCTCTGCAATACATTGAAACACCAACTCCTCGTGGCTTCCTGGCTGCGGTCTTCCCCAACTTCAACCCGCCTTGATCAAGCTGTCTAGACCGTCGCCCTGGCATCAACCATCCCTACCTCTACCACGCCTCTTAAGCACTACTGGGACGGCAGCATTACTAAACTATGTTAGTTGTGCAAACAGGGGCTGTCCTGCGCAGGCAGTAGTCAAGCTCAAGGATGGGTGGCCTTCTCGTTCTTGCAGAGGACTGCTTCGAGAGAGGGGATTCTGTTGTTGCAGCCTCCTCGACACAAGCGAAGAGAACACACACGCCTCTCTACTGGCACTTTTTGTGGCCCTAAGATGCAGGTGCGTATCGAGTGCGTCCGTCTATGTTTTGTCGTTCCAGACTTGGTTCGGTCGAACACAGGTGAGCATGCAGTCGCTTCTCCGCTTGAAGGTGCCATCAAAGAGACCACAACGATACACGATAGCATTTGGCTGCTTTTTACCCCTTCAATCACGACATCATTGAGCTCGCCACAAAAGACTCTGTAATGGCTCGTTCTAGGTACTTGGCTTCCTTCGAGGTGTTGTTAAGAACACACATTGCCTTCGCGGCGAGCCCGACAATTCTACCAACGTTGACCTTGCCGGGAGAAAATACGAGGATGTACTTGGCATCGGTATCCTGACAAAACTATCTATGATCTCTGCGGCCAGATGTACCTATACCAGGCGCAATAGTTGAGGGTTACCCAAGGTAAAGTAGACCAGGATAGCCGTCTTTACTGTTGCGCGTGCTCGGACGCAGTTTTGTCCGTCCTGCTTGTGGATGGCGGCGCGATCGATAGGCGAGGGGTTCGTCGGCAATTCGTGTTGTTCTATCCTTGGGGCAGTTTCTTGTAGCGGGATTCATCGCTTGTCGGATACGGGAGCATCCTGCACAAACCTGTAGCCTGCGTTCTGTGCCGCCCATTCCGATCCCTCTGCGCTTACAGTACCACCACCACCACCACCAAAGAATAGGTAGTGCTTTTTCCCTCACCACGGCCCGTATAGCAACGTTGCTGCCCGAAGTCGTCCTGTCCTGTCATGTAGATAGCAACGGAGTTTAGCTACAAAGGCCTCGTGCCGACTTCACGGCAGGTTGGTCAGCCGTGGAAGTGCGTGTGCCGTTTTCATGTATCTGAGACGAGGTCGCGGACTACTCGTAAGCCCACCGTGGGGATCAGGAAGCTTTGAATAGCGCTGACTGACGTCGCGGCGATCCTACTTCAATTTCATCTCGGTAACGGGGTTGCTGCGAGACATCGACCCGGCACGGCCGCTGTCAATGACTGTTGGCGGACGTTTTCAAGGACATGCTCAAAGACACAAAACAACAACAGAGTAGCGTTCGGTTCTGCGAGCTTTCCCACCGGAGTTGATGGAAGCCTTGTCGTCCCTGGATTCTGTCTGATTTCCTGGCAGGCCAGGCCGAGGTCCTGACAAACACTAACCGACTGCAGGGTCGCACCGAGTTGCACAAGACTTCCTGACATGCCGGCGCTTGTTTAGATGAAACGAAGTCTCCTAAAAATAGCCTCGTGCCAACAACCTGGCTACCAGCTCTTCCCTCTAGTCTCTACAGACACACGCGCGCATCTTACACGCTGCTGCTTCGATTTTCTGTCGTCGTGCACCCGCGCCCGCTTTCTCTGCCAGACAACTCGAGCCTCCTCGCTTTCAAGAAAGCTTCGAGTCCTCAGTCTGATTGGCGCTCATCGCCGCATTCAGAGACCCCGGCCTGTCTTTGTCCGCAGACTGGAGTCGCGCGAACACCACGCAGCTTTCCGTTTCGAGATCTGGAGCACTGGTGCCATTTACACTTGGAGAACATCTTGGGCTCGGCCTTCCTTCCGACTTTCGCAAGAGTAATTGCATAATACCTCGCGGCAGCTGCAGCAGTGCAGTCACACGCCAACATTCACCACCACCACCAAAACAAGCGTCGTTCAGTGTCGGAGAACCCTCCACATTCAGACGGAAATTATCCCCCTTCATAATCAAAGCGAGAAAGCAAGGACGCCAAAGGCTCTGGGAAGAGAAAGGAAGATATTGTGTGGAGATATCGAGGTATTGAGTGGCAGGACTGTTCAGCGTCGTATATCGGGCAAGTGAATTTGGTACTATTCGCGGAAGCGGTCATATCTCGACACTCGGCAAGAGCGATTTATCAGACTCGTGAGTTGTTTTCAGGACAAGAATCTGAAAGGCTGCTCACCTATCCACGCAAGGAGAGTTTCAGGTACGTCTGTTGCATATCGCTCTTCGTCCTTTCGATACTCTACACTGCTTTCCACGCACATTGCAAGCTGCACGTCAGACACAAACAAGGCTGTTCTGTCCATAACTGCTCTCATCATAATAGCTGAGAGGCGGAAGGCTGGCGGCATCTGCGATGTGATTGGCTAGCCCGTGCTGCGAAGCGCCCGGCTAAGGCCACCCCAGCAACCAATCGTCTTGCCCTGCATCGCGCGGCCTGTCCTTGATTCTGAAAGATCCCTACTCCGAGCTAGAAGTCTTCTGGAGCTGACCCGCGAATAGCATTGCCTTTGCATCTTGCCGCCCGAACGCCGCGCTCCCGGAGACACCGTATTTTGGGCGATGGCGTTATAGCGCATGCGTCCTCTTCCGCGCCTCTTTTCCAATTCGTTCCTTAATAACGGCGATATCTGCACATCTATCTTAGATTGTGCCTGACGGCGCTTCCCCAGTCGCTTGACTCGTTGAGCCGTTCTTCCTGGTGAAGGGTAATTGTTGTCTTTACGGTACGTACATACGCCAGCTGACCTCATGGTTCGTTCAACAGCCGCCACATGGATCCGTCGATCTTTGATGGCGAGGGGTTGTCCTGTTGCATGACTCTTCAGCGCTTGCTTGCAGCAGCCCTCCCATTTTAAATCTGCGTCGTGAAAAGGCTCAGACTACCTCTGCCTGCGCGCGTTCGCGTGCTCACCTTTATGCTCACTTCGACGTTGTGTGCTGTGCCATTGCGAACGTTCACTACTGACAATGGATTGCACAACTTCAGATCCTTTTCCAGCCCGCAAGAAGCTTCCTCACTTCGCATACATAATATCTCACCTCTCATTCCTTTCAAAAGAGACCCTCCAGTCGCCTCCTGCGGGCATGAGCGTTCAGCATCCCACTACCGACTTACACTCATTTGATCCTTCTCTCTGTGTATATGGACTACATCCGAAAATGACCGCAACTACGGAGGACAAGCTGCGTCCGGACGGCTATAGTTCATCACAATCATCCAAGCTGTCACCGTCCGGCTCAGGACAACAACAAACAGCACCTCACCATCAACACCACGAGAGCACATCCACGTCCGCTTCTGAGTCGACGGATTCCTCACCTACGACAACCATTTCCACAGTTGACGATTCGAGTGTTACGGAGATGTCTCCTGGATCTTCCCCAGAATCACCGTTAGCAAAACCACCTCCGTCAAACTTCGCCATCGCCCAGCTGCGCCCTTATACGGCCGACGATAGCAGAGCTTTGCCCTCCTCGGCTCCATTCTTCGAACTGCAAAGGCCAAACACGCCCGGTAAGAAAGCGAGAAATCTCAAGAACCTTGCTGTTAACACGTCTGGATCATTGGGTATGGGCCGTGCGGCATCAACCCCTTCTCTGCCTGTCATAACCAGCGCCGTTCCAGCAGCAAACCCGGAAGGAGTTTCGACAGCTTTTTCAAAACCGCCTAGCCCACCTCGAAGGAAAGCAGGTCCTTTAGGCTTGACGATCATGACACCCGCGAACAGCAATCTGGCTGGGCCTCAAATGAAGCTCGCTATCCCAGCTACACCATCCCTGACCAGGCCCGGCATGCTCCGTCACTTTCAATCATCCCCTTCACTCCCACGCATGGACACTAGCGTACATACTTTCGGACGGCCATCTCAGCTTGGGTTTGCGAAGCACACTACTCCTGAGTCAGATCCCAAAGAGGATGATGAGGAGGAACAGAACTTCGACATTCCACAATCCCGAGAGGAGAAGCCGGAAGCCTATCCCAACGGGCCAATTTGCGTGTACGAACCTCACATTGATCTATATCTTGAGCCCACAGCACAGCAAGCCCTGGAATACGACGTCATCCTGAATGTTGCCAGCGAAGTCAGAAATCCTTTCACTATGGACATCGCACCACCAGAACTAGAGCCCGAGATCGTACTTGATGGCGGCGGTGGAATGCGGTTCGCACCGAGGCGTAATCTGCCGCTCAAGTCGTCGGGATCGGCCCATCTGGAGAATCCGCTCAGTGCTGTGCCTGAGTCCTCGCCTTCAACGCCTAGAGCTACGCCGCCACATGACAAATTTCCTATGGAGCCGGAAGATTTGACAGACAAGAAGCAGCCGGAATACATTCACATACCTTGGGAACACAACACTGATATAGTTCCCGATCTCCTACGACTTGTCAGAATCATCGACGACCGTGTCCAGAACGGCAAGCGCGTCTTGATCCATTGTCAATGTGGCGTAAGCCGATCAGCAACACTCGTGGTCGCTTATGGACTGTACAAGGACCCCTCTATGAGCGTGCGGGAGGCTTACGATGCAGTAAAAGCGAGAAGCAAGTGGATAGGTCCAAACATGAACCTCATCATGCAGCTCCAGGAGTTTGCGGGCAGTCTCACGCGTCCCAACGTGAAGAATAACATCTACGGTGGCACCAGGCATTTGAGTCCTATCTTGACATCGCCGCCTTATGAGCAGTGGGCGCGCCCGGATCCATTACCTGAAGCCACTGCTGAGCCCACAGCACCCAAAACGGCTCCTCTGGTATCAGAGAATGTGTCCCCACAAGAGGCGACGGCCCGCAGCAACGTCCTTGGTGTAAGCCCCGGTCCTTCATCTGCACCATCAGGGCTGTCATGGCCTTCTCGTGCAGATGTTTCAGAACGCCCCACGGAGAGTAAGTCGACTCGAAAGGAAAGCGCTGCGTACGTGGACCCCGCAGGTCATGTTGTGCCTGTTGTCAAGATCATAGAAGACAACTCGACTCCGCCAGCTCGGAGGTCTTCTGCCAAGAAGGCTAGGCCACTGTCTCTGAACCTGGGAGGTAGCACATCGAGAACGTCAACCGCCGAAGTGGCACCAGCACCTTTTCTGTCGCCTCGATCTGAAGAATTCTCCATGACTGCTCTGCAGCCCCCCAAGCAGTCGAATCTGAGGATCGATTTGGTCTTCTGTCACCGCGAGCTACAGAGTTTGCGCACTCCCCACTGGATCGTACTTCCCTGCTTGGAGCGCTTGGTATGGGCTCTACGTTCCACAGTGAACAGTTAGTATACGTTCAAGCTCCGCCCACTGGCCAGGCATCTTCCAGGAAACTACCACTGAGGCCAAAGCTGAGTTCGCCCAGCCTGAGCGAACAAAAACAACTTCAAAGTTATCATGTCGATCTGGAGGCATCACTAGGCCAGCGCGCTGCCACCACGAACCACGCGTCCGATGAGTTGGAGGCCTTAATGTCTCCCCGCGCTACAGAGTTTACCCAAAATCCTTTCGCGTTGGCTCTCGAAACTCCACACCAAACTGAGGCCGGGGCTCCTCATGCTGTCGAGGAAGACCCTAGGAGCCCTGCGCAAAAAGGCGCAAGTCCTATCGTCAGGAACATCTTCGATGTCTTGTAAGCAAATGCAATTGAGTTTTCGGCATTCACCGTATCCATTCTGTTTCGTTTTCGAGAGGATCCATCACTATAGCAGATTTTGGAACAATGGCCTTTCCATAATTGATGGGACACGCTTGGACCGGTGGCTTACGTAGCCACTCACTGACAATCATCCTTCACCTTCGACCTTGGAGGCCACATTGTATCTCAGCGGGGTTTGTTCCTTCAAGCTTGGCGTTAATGGCGTTTTGGGCATACCCATCCTCATAGTTAGGGGCCGCGCGTTGTCCTTGGGAGAATTTGATTTGATGGATTCCCTCGCTGGGCTGGATGACGGCACGGTATCATGGCGGGTTTGGGAGAATGGCAGTCGGCACACGGTACGGCACCAAAACCCACTCTTGTAGCTAGGAGATGGAATAGCGAAGTTTAGTTTTCTTGTGATGCTTTCCCCGAAACCGCCGTGCGGTGACTTCTTGCATCTTTGACCACCGGCCCTACGTCTCTCATGCGGACCGTCCAACAATGTTTCGGGTACGCACGACTGCGAGAAAGCATCCGAACTGACGGCGGCCACAACTACGTACACCGAGCATTGTAGCGAGATTGCGCGGCGCGATATCTTGGCATGCGCTGACGACGAGAGAGCCTGCGTAAGCCATCGCCTCGTACACCACGCGCTCTCCGGCTTATAATATGCGCTTCTTCCTTAATCCCCATATTCCTCGACCTCGGTACTCGTTGTGTCACATCCAATCTCCGGCGCGATGCTTCGTTCGGTCCTGGCTACATTGTCGAGCAGTCTCCCTACCCACTGGGTTTTCGTGCGATTCTTCGGCAGCAATGGTCACTTAGTGCGATGATAAGGTCGCGTTCGAGGCGATACGATGCTCCCACACGGCTGCCAGATGCAGTATGGCGCACTGACGAAGCCCACGTCCGTCCGGCAAGCTGGAAGAAATGCCATTGGGTGCGATTAACAGTGTCTGCGGGGTCTGTATGCAGACCAGAGTCGAAGAGGCTAGGGTAGGATGAGCTACCGCCACGAAGTAACCGCCTAGGAGTACGCAATTGCTGCTAACCTATCGAGAAATCGCGATACTTGTTTCCACTAGAGGACCTGGTCCCCTCGCTCTTCGTGCTATTATGCGCATCAACCGCACGCTCAGTCCGCCAGCGTTTCGTCAAGAACGTTCCTCCACACCGTGATCTGTGCTACCGAATTGTCAAGATGAACTCTGGAATATACGAAGACTCGGATCAGGACTCTTTGTACGAGGAAAGCCCCACGGACGGTTATTTCAGCCAGCGTGACATACCCCAGGAGATCTATACCGAAAGTCCTAGCAGTACGTCTCAGTCAAAAGCGCAGGAAGCAGCAGAGGAAAGTCAACAAAGTCAACCCAGCAGTGCAGCACGTACGGAGCCGACACAATTCCGCCGGCCGCCGAGCCACTCTCCAACATGGGTAAACGAGGCCACACCGCTCCTGGATGATGGACCTCCACCACCTACCTACTCAGATGCGACCTCGACTCGCCCATACGGCGCAAACTCGTCAGCCATCTCAAGAAGTGACAGTTGGCCGGAGGCGCAAGGAAGCGAGACCGATAGCCAAAGAAGCCGTGATAGGTTTCCTGTCAACTACGGCACTGCGTCCACCACACCACTATTGTTCCTCGGCAATGGATTGCCTCAGAGTATGGGAGGGTCGGGAGATGAAGAAAGAGGTCGGGACATTGCAGCTCGCCAATATCGCAGGAAGATCCGTGATTGCTGCAGTATGAAGCGTCTCCTCGAGCTGTTGCTCGTCTCCGGTGTGATTGCTGGGGTTGTACTGATTATGAAACTGTCTGGAGGGTCGCGCGATGTAAGTGCATGTTTCATTCTTCCCATTCTATTCGGTCTGCGCTTTGTCCGCTGTAGCATGGCGTATTTGGTCAGTGCTACGTAACCGGCGGGTTGCACAGACAGCGTACCTACCAGTCAAATGGCATGCCACGCTTTCCTTGCGGTGTTACTACTTAAAACTAAATCGCTGACAAACCCGCTAGGGCACTCAGCGTAAGCATCAACCCCAACCGCCAACCGCACCCCTCTGAATGATAGTTATCCAGAAAACCCCATCCGACCGTCGTGCATCTACAGCGAGTACAGCGATGTGTACGTCTACGACTTCGCCTCGCCGGAAAGCTTCTCGTTTGTGGAGGGAATTGACAGTGACCCGAGTCACCTGTCTGGCGGATTAGGGGGCTTCATTGATGTCATCCGAGCGCCAAAAGAGCAAGATGCCGCAATCAGGGTGAGGGTTAGCTTTGCGACGACGGCCCCCTGGAAGGTGGCAAACATGGATACCGTGCAAGACGCTGGCGGCCTCTACGTCAAAGGTCCTTACTTGACCAGAGTGGACCAACGAAGCAGCGGTTTCGCCTGCATGCAGGTTTTCGTAACGATTCTCGTCAAGCCCGGTACTCAGCTTGCCAACTTCGAAATTGGCACTGAGAACCTCGGTGTTCGCGTCAACTCTGGCCTTTTCCTCGCGCCGAACCTCGAAAAGCTTGAGTATAACGATGCGTTCCACGTCATGAACACAACCGACATCCATGTCATCAAAGGCGACGTCTCCATAGCTTACTGGTCAAGCCGTGAGACAGTCATTGACACTATTTCCGGAAGCGTGACCGGGAAATACGCGCTTCGAGACCTACTATCCATCAGGACGCGCTCTGGTAGCGTGCACGTCAACGTCGACCCCAAGCCTGCGGACAAGACATCTCCAGCGCCAGCAGACTTCACCGCCATCTCCACGTCTGGCAGTCTCACGGTCCACTTCCCTACCGACGACTCGGAGACGGACGACAAGATCCCAGAGCGTGAGTACCGCACCAGGTGTGAGACCGAGTCCGGAACAATCACTGGCGAATTCATACTCGGCCTCATGGCCTCTTTCCGCACCACCTCCGGCGCTAGCCGCACCACCATCCTGCCTTATGCCGCCAACATGTTCGCCTCGACGCTGCGCACCGAGACACGCGTCGGTTCAACCAGGGTGCACGTCTTGACGCCCCTGCGCGATTCCAAAGACGTCATGAACAGGTTGCACAGCCTGCACACCAGCCAGGCCGCAAGCCTGGAACTAAAGTACCCGCAGAGCTGGGAGGGCTACATCGACGGCGAGACGACGTCGGGGAGTATCACGCTCAAGGGAAAGGATGTCGAGAGGATCAAGCACTACAAGGGTCCGCTCAGTACGAAGATCCTGGCGAGGAAAGGGGAGGGCAACAGCAGGCTGGACTTCTCGACCACGGCGGGCAGTGTTAGTGTTGAGGTTGGTGACTTGTATTGATGAGAGATATGCTTCTACTTGAGTGATGAGTGTTTCGGAGAATGGTGTTCGGAGGGGGTTTCATCGGCTGGTAGCGATTCTTATGATTCAATGATGGACGATACTCATACGATATATTTCAAGAAGCGGGTAGCAAAGCATGCTCCTGTCGAAAAACAGAAGCGCTGCCATGTGGCTGTCATACTGTCTCGCGCAACTTGGCTCAGAAGGAAAGCAGCCCTGAAGGCGCAGTCCAAGACTACAACTCTTGGAAGGTACGTGACGCTTCGTCATCGGGCGAACCTACGAACGAACACTGCTGGGTATGTTCTCTCAGAATTTCGCCCCTTCTCTCCAAGAGCACAGTCCACGTGCCAAGTAGGAGCAGCCTCTCGAGTGTCACAATCGACAGCTTGAAAAATATAACAGGAAAGAGGGTCAAAAGGCAGGATTTGGCTCTCTTCTCCCTCGATCAGTTGGTTTTGGATTGATTTCCTGGCTAGCTCATTGTCAACCATGCATCGCTAGAGTGACAGTTCTACATGCTTACAAGCAGCTGCTTCATCCTTTCCATGCAAAACCGTACGCAAGAAATCGTGCCAGCCGATCCATGCAGGTAAGCGGAATGGTCTCTGCCAGTCTGTCCAAAGCCATCTCCGTGCAAACGTGTTCCCAGGAGCAACATCATCGTCATCAATTTCTCCCACTCGTTCTCCCTCAATCCCTCTGCGCCAAGCTCACGATGAGTGCGCTCGCGACATCCATGAACGGGAACGGACTGCTGATATCCTTCTCCTCAGTCACACGTCCCAAGCCCACGAATCCCTCATCCGTGTCATCGTCATCATCTCCCTTGTCATCTTCGTCACCATTTTCGCCGCTCTGCATCTTGATCTCCCTCTTGAGTTTGCGCATCAGGCGTTCGTATCCCGCGCACTTGAAGTCGACCATGAAGCTGTCGGCCTCGATGCAGTACAGCTGGATGGTGACGTAGACCCAGCAGCTCTGATCTGGGAGGGCTGCGCCGCTGCTCTGGCGGCTGAGACTATACTCGCGAAGGCTGCCACTGGCGGGGCCGGTCATGGCCACGTTCTCCGTACTGGCGGAAGCGGAAGCGGACTGGCCCGGAGGCGTGGCGGCCGACGACGTCGAGCCCATTGTGCTGCTGCGGCGACGTTGCGCGGCCAGGTCGCGTAGATCAACACGTGACGAGTGAGTGGAAGATGGGTGCACGACGCCGGGCGGGAACATTCCGTCCTTCCTGAACCTTGCGTTGATGATCCATGGATCTTCTGGAATCGTGTAGCCCCAGTCGTTCCAAGGACCGTACCGATCTCTTCCCCTCCTTTGGCGGTGCTCGCGGCGAGAGCGCGAGGGATCCGGGCCTTCATCATCAGAGGAGGAAGCAGATCCACGCCGATGCCGGCGTTCACGCTCTTCGTGAGTAGCGTACTCGGGGTCGGTGCCAGCGTCGGGGTCGGAGTCACTATACTCAGGGCTTTGACTGCCTTGACGTTCCCCTGCCCTTCTTTGCCTCTCTCTTTGTCTTCTCCTCTTTCGTCGCCACTGCCCCCACCAGGTCTGCGAGGCTTTGGAACTTCCCATACTGCACCCATGGTCTTCAGCGCCCTATAGATGGCCATCATGGCCTCGGTGGGGCTGTTGCGGCTTCTTATGCCGAACTGCCACTTGGTCGGCCTAGACTTCTTGTGTTCTTTTGACGGTAGAGGCGTCATCCCCTCTGGCCGATCAGGTCTCTGTACCAATGGGTTCCTCGTGTGTGGCTTCAGCCTTCTTGCGGTCTCAGCACGCTGGTCGTCGGATTGCAGATTCTCTGAAGGTGCCATCTCCTCGTCCTTCGCTTGCTGTGGGGAGGACGATGGCCTGCCATGAAGGCTTGATGATAGGATGGCAGCGAGGATGGTAAGACACCGATGGTGGAAGCAGGCAAACGTGCACTCTCCAGTAAACTGTTTGAACCAGTTGAGCCATGACGGGGACGATCAGTGCTCGAAGGAGACAGTGGTGAAGGGGTGGTCGAGCTGTTGCCGGCGGAGATGCTATCGTCGACGAGAAAGTGGGTGGTGACTGGGCCAGGAAAGGCTGCATAGCTGGGTTTTGCGCAAGCGATGCTAACGACTTGTCAGCTGAGGTAACATTTTCTAGAGCATGGTCACTTACGGTTGGCTTTCATGATGGCATTCTCGCGTACGATGAGATACGCATCCTTGATTGCACTGGGTTCGTCCTTCGCAAGCGCCTCTTGCACATCGGATTTTGCATAACCCATAGTCTGTCCGAGCTTTCCGACAACATCGGCGTGAATTCTCTCCTGTACAACGGCTGGCTTGTTAGGCGCTAAGTTCCTGTGATCGATGGCCCTGTTCGGATCGACTCCGGTATCCACGAACTCTTCCACGGGAGGTTGTAGGTAATCAGCAAGATCTTTCACGAACCACGGATCTTGCCGGATCTCTTGCACAGTAATTCTGTTTACTGGGTTGACTTGCAGCATGCGCCTAATGAGCCTCGCCGCACCAGAGGAGATGTAGTTTGGCATCTGATAGTTGCCCTGCGCAATCTTTCTGAACAGTGCCGGAATGTACTCGTCGTCAAAGGGTAAGCGTCCGGTCAAAAGAACGTAGAGAATGACACCACAGCTCCAGACATCGACCTCAGGTCCAGCGTAAAGCTTGCCGCTGATGACTTCTGGTGCAGCATAGTTTGGACTACCGCAGCTCGTCTTGAGAAAGTTTCCATCTGTCATGATATTGCTGAGTCCAAAATCGGCGATTTTGACGTTCAAAGAATCATCCAGAAGCAAGTTTTCCGGTTTCAGGTCACGGTGTACAATCTTGTGTCGGTGACAGTATTCCACAGCACAGACAATCTGCTGGAAGAATTTCCGGGCCTTGTCCTCGGCCATCTTTCCATGATTGACAATGTAATCGAAAAGCTCCCCACCGGCGTATTCGAGCACCATGATGATTTCCTTGGGCGTTACGACCACAGTATACAACTTGATGATGTGAGGGTGCCGGAGAAGCTGAAGGTATTGAATCTCGCGGTCAATGCGTCCGGTCATGTCGCTCGTGACGAGCTTCGTCTTTGAGATGATCTTTAATGCCACCTTCTGCCCACTGACCTTATGCGTAGCGAGCTTGACTTTTCCGAATGAGCCTTCACCGAGCGTTCTCTCTATCACATATTGAGCCAATCTTCCTTTACCCGCCCTGGCGTTGTGTTGCTGTAATGAGGCACGCTGTTGCGACGGAACAGGTGCAGTTGGAGGATTCATGTCGCCATCATGCTGAGGTGCACGGGAATCGTTGGAACTGCGCCGGGTGTTGGAGGTGGATATTGACAGCGACAGATCGTCGTCGTCGAAGGCTGCCGCCATTTTGGGTGAATCGGGTTCGGCGAGCCAAACGGTAGTTGTGCCTTTGGTTCAGTGTCTGCTACAGAGCCGTTATGCTGGCTTGTTTCCTGCTTCGAGTGACAAGGTGATGTGCAGATTCAACGCCGGACCCCGGCTCAGTGAAGGGGAGATCGTTTTCGCAGTTGGCCGAGAGTAGATTTTACAATTCTCAACAAAGAGAGGGTCGGATGTTCAAGGTATCGGAGTGTTGACCGTGATTACGAACACGTGAAGCGGAGGTTTTGGTTGCTGTGACTCGTGAACGGTGGGTGTAGCGTAACTTTGACGGAAGCTTGCAGTGTCCGACCCTGTGGATGAGTTGTTAGTCGACTCTTCTTGCACACGCCAGCGAACGACTGCGCATGCGACAGGTAGGTGACGTGTCGGCAGCGCAGTGAGATACACGAGAAAGCAGTGGCAGGCAGGTATCGCAGCAGCGTTCGGCGCGGTGCAGTGTTGTCGGCTGGAAATGACGTTGGAGTTTCGTGCGTGCGTGCGTGCGTGCGGGCGGGCGGGTTCGGCCTGGTTGTGATCGTGGTATAGGTTTTAATTTGCGGACGTAGGAGGCTAAAACTAGACGCAGCCAAAACGAAGCGAAGGCTGCTGGCGGGAAAAGGGATTTTAGGGCCTTGCACTCCCTGTCGGCGCGTGGTCACTTGTTGAGTGAGAGGGAGCGAGCGTATGCTGCAGGACATCTGATGAGCAGGCGGGGAGTGGAGAGGGGAAATGTGGGCATAGGGTTCGGCGATGGCTTCCGAAGCAGGTACAATGCCTAACAAACATCGACTGTGTGTGATTTATGCCGTGCTACCCCTGGACCATCCTTGACCATACACATGCCACTATGTTATGGCTTCTATGAGGGTTTGTATTGTGTTGGGATGTTTTAACAAGGAAGAAGTGTAGATGAGGACAACCAACCCTTGCTGCGTGGAGAACACATCCTGAAATTGGCTATCTACACAATCCCGCTGCTATCCCTCCACTCGGATATCTTATCTCTGAGCTACAGAGAAATGGAAATCGTTGCACAGTGAGCCACCAAACACTAGCCGTGTTCTTTATGAAAGATCCAACAGCCAGAACCGCGTCGGCAGCTCCTGGTTCCAGATTGAGTAATTGAGTAAATGGTGATTCGTATCATCTTACCATGTTACTATCATGCCGCTAACATCATAGGCACTCAGGTCAGCAACACTTTTTCGCTATACAATGTCACGAGAAGGAAAACCGTTATACGGAATCATGAATAGAACCTTCAAAGATCCATCAAACCTTCCGGTATAGTTGTCCTGCGAGTGAGGGCTAAGCTATACTACATCCGCGTCACACAAGGTTCGAAAGAAATGTCAAGTCCACTTCTCGACTATCACAAGAAGAACATCACATTGCACCAACAACCTCGGATGGTGGAGAAAAATATGGCAGGTGAATGAATGCTTTGTTGCATTATAGATTACAATCGATGATTCCGATGCCAAAACAGCAAACACAATACCAGAGTTTCTCTGGTGCCCTCACCGGGGACTGGGTATAAAATCCGTAATCCACCGCTGGTTGTCTGTAAAAGCAATCCCAAAAAGCAAATGCCCGGAAGGCGCCCTCGTCACGAAGGAGCAGAACTCCTCGCTGGTTGTGGTCCATGAAAACTCCTTCCCTGAAAACAGATAAACCAAGAACTTTTGTTGTGGGCGAGTGCATATCCTCAAGCCCTTTTCCGCCGATAAACCGAAGAACCCAACGCCATGCTTTGTGCGGGAATCAAGAACCAGCCCGCGTGCGTTGACGGGTTGTGATGATCGTGAGACGGAGATCCGAAATCGAGACGCCGATGGTAAAAGCCGTATAAGAAAAAAATAAAGGTCGAACAAGAGGCAGATAGGTAAACAAAAGTGTTTACTGCCTGGAGAAGGTCCTGCTCAACCGGCTGAAGGCATTGCTGAGCTTCCTCGATGCCTCGCTGGAGGTGCTCGCATTGCTGGACGCCGAGCTAGTGGATGGGACTCTGCCACCACGGGGTTTCATCTCGTCGACGAGATTGCCAGCACCACCACGACCGATGTGGTAGACCGGGGCCTTGGACTGATTCTCGCGCATACGCTGCTCGCGCTCGAGCTCCTCGTCGAAGCTGAAGATGGCACGCTGGCTCTCGCTACGCTTGAAGGTGTTGCCGGCTCCGCCGCGGCCGGAAGTGAACATGGTCCTGGAGCCGGTTGGAGGTGGACTCAGGATAGCCAAGGATGCAGGTCCAGTTGCCTCAGGACCCTTGGTGAGTTCGGAAGAGTTGTAGCGCTTGTAGTTGCCAGCTCCGCCCCGACCAGCGTGGATGTAGCTGGAGCGAGGGACGGAGGGGTGTGGCTCGGTGACTTGGTAAGATGACCGGCGCTCCATTTGAAAGATGTGTGACGTGGTAGAGTGGTGAGGTAAAAGTGTGTGGTTGTGGTGAAATAGCTGAGCTGGTGTAGTGGTAGTGTGGCTTGAGCTTCGGCTTGGGCTTGAGCTTGAGCTGGGTTATATAGCTGTGATGGAGTACAAAGGAATGGGTGTACTTGTGTGATGTCGCTTTTGACTTGTTCTCCTAGCGGCATGGGCAGCTGAGGGAGGTCCTATATAGGCCTCGGGCCCCTCAGCACGCCATGACTACGCAAAATTCTCACAGCAGCAGACCCATGTGGCAGCGTGATCACAATTTGACGCTCGGTTTTCAGCGCTTTCCATCTAGGAGTAAGGTACGGATTGGCAGGTGGACGCGCTTTCCAGTTAGGCGTTAGCGCCCGCGCGGCATGAAGTAATGGAATTCGGCGGGTGCAACGCCTGCTGCAACCGTAGAAGTCACGCAGCAATCGATCGCAGGGCTTGGGCCGAGCTGTACTATTCTTGCTCGGACCAAGCACCGTGCGACGTTGTTTGCGTATGCAGAGAAAATTGCGCGGATTCCAGTTGCTA
Source organism: Taxawa tesnikishii (nom. ined.) (assembly GCA_030247885.1). Taxonomy (NCBI): domain Eukaryota; kingdom Fungi; phylum Ascomycota; class Dothideomycetes; order Dothideales; species Taxawa tesnikishii (nom. ined.). Next base: position 619,748 of record JAPDRO010000009.1, on the reverse strand, counting down.
TGTTGCCACTGCCGCGCTGAGCAACACCGTTTCTTCAGCTTTCCATGCTCTGCCATACGTTACAACTCACTCATTGTGCTAAACAACTGCAAACAGATGAGCAGCGTTCTCCGAGATCAGGGATCCAGCAAAGTCACAGCGTACCTGTTCGCCAAGCGTCCGCAAAAGATTTTCGATCTCGTAAAAGTCTGAGCGGCTCCGCAACCTTGTTTGCATCATAGCGTGCCGACTCTAGTTTCCTGGGGGTAATAGTAACTGCTTCCAAGCAACCACCGTGAACCAAGGGGTAATGAGAATGACTCGAGCCAAGCGTGGCTGACGCTCTGCATAACCTGACAACGCGTCGACGAGGTCCAGTCGCGCTTGTCGGCATCATCACGTTCCGCGTCCTGTCAACCTCTCGCAATTACTGCTCACCATGGTGCAATGCATCGGGCAAGGGGGCAGCAAACATGGTACAAATCCGTTATCCCGTGCCCCTACAGCGTGCTGGCCAGCGTCTAGACGGCTCGAGGAGAGCGGTCAGGTGGGACAACAGCAACGGCAACGACAATAAAGAGCAGTGAACACACACCAGCTGACCGCAATTTTCATTTTCAGACAGGTCGGCAACGTCGAGCGTCGGCCACCGCCGAACCAGAGCCGTTTAGTCCATTGGCTGGACAGCACACCGACTGGAACCTTCCCGTTTTGGCTAGCTTCCCCATGTTCTCATTACCCCAGAAAATCGCTTTGGCCTTGGCCCTCTCCCTCGTAGCGTTGCCGATTTCTATGCGATGGAACGCTAGAGCAAAGAATTGCATGCGGGGTGTCCCAGTGATTAACAGGTACGACCCCCATCTCCAAACCTTCAGCATCGTTCTATTGGTCGTGTCGAAGCCTCTTCCGACATTGCTCGTTAGTTGGAGCATCGCGTTACATGGGGCCACCCGCCCCCAGATTTCCCCTAGCAGCCCCCTCATCAGACAGGTGTACCAGTACCAGTACCAGTACCAGTACGTAGGCCGTGTCTAGCCTGGTGCGGAGAACGTGGCGGCTGTCCATCAAGCGAACTTGGTGTGGATAATGTCCGGATTCTCGTGCCAGTCGTCGATGCTCACCCACATCTGCATACTCATCAGCGACGTGTAAAGGTCATGCGTGACCCCCGTTGGCATTAGGTAAAACCCACCTTGCGAAATGTGCTTAGCCCTGCCAGAATGCTACCCCTATCCATGTACTGTACTTCCTCTCCGGCGGTGCGAAGATCTTGATCCGCATGTCCTTAATAGCGAGCCGTTGCACCTCGTGCAGCAGGCGGTCACCGAAACCCTTGGTGAGGGTCGAGCCCCCGGATAGAACAATGTTTCCAAAAAGTGATTTCCGCAAATCCATGTCTGTCCGGCCAATAGCGTCGACCACTATTTGGTGGATGCCGGGGTATTCTAAGCCGATGATTTCCGGGTCGAAGAGAATCTCTGGAGCCCTGAAGCGCTCGGCTCCAATCTGAGACGACGCGTTAGCACCGGCTTCTCGCAAGAACACGCATGTAGCCGTCATGGAGATACCTTGAGCTTCTGGCCATCTGGCAGAATATACTCCACCAGCTTGTTGTCCTGTCTTGCGCCTCCAGTCATCCACTCCTTCTCCTCCTTCCGCGGATCGAGCGCAACGTAGCTCGTCTTTTCCTTGATCATCCTGACCACCTCTTTCTCTGCGCTTGTGTGGAAGACGTAACCGCTCTTCCTCAGAAGTGTTTGTAGATGCTCTGTCACGTCTCTGCCTGCCACATCTATTCTGCGTATGCTGTTCGGTATGGCGAACCCCTCGTAGACAGGCACTGCATGCGAAACACCATCACCCGCATCGAGCACAATTCCTGTCGTCCTGCCTGATGCGTAGAGGGAGAGTACGGCCTGTATCGATGTAAAGAGAGCGGGCACATTAAATGTTTCGAACAAGATTTGAGCTGCTGTGTCGCGGTTTGTGCGAGGGTTAAGCGGAGGTTCAGTGAGGAGTACGGGATGCTATCGTCGACGAGGTCTATCAGCACTTCGTGGAATTTTCAAGTATGGCAGCTAGCCTGGAGCCTCGCTCTGGAAGCGTCCAGTCCGCTGCGCTCGTGGAGCAAATGGCCGTACCTACATCTTCGCTCAATGTCTTCAGCTCTTCCGTATAAACGTGGTGCCATATCCTCTCCATGTCGTCCCAATCTGTGACTATGCCATGCTCCAGGGGGTACCGGATCTTGAGAAGACCACGTAGTTCTTGTGCTTTTTGACCGATGAAGGTGTCACCTTCCAATCCTCCAGCCAAGACGCGCAGGTGTTTCGGCCGACCGACATACGAGGGGAAATGGCATTTGGGAATATCGTCGCCTGCGAATCCTGCTCGAATCGTACCGCTACCGTTATCGAGCACTATGGGCGCATTGTGAAGGTCGGCCATCGTGCCGGTGATTTGGGTGTTGAATTGATACCCAGGCTTGCAGCAAAGAGGACGGGTCGCTAGTGAAAGTTCATGTCATGTCGAGTTGCGGTTGTTGTTGGTTTCGATAAAGCTCCCGCAGCGTACATTTTCCGGGGTTGACGCGCAGCGTTTCACGCGCTTGAAACAAGAATGACCAATCACCCTTGGTGAATGTGATATGTGCGTTCTTCCTTTTCTGTTCACAATAGTACCACTACATCACAAGGCAGCGCAATGCAATGATAGCCAAGTTGATGGGCATTTGACCTTTCATCCTTTACGCAACGGCGAATGCGGCTTCGCCTACCGCTAAGTTTATCGCAGGTGTAATCTCTATCGAGAAGTCATGGCACGTATCTGACCCGTAACCAACAAACCCGATGGACACCCTAGAGCGGCTGCCGGAATGTTGGCATTTGAATCTGACTGATACTCGTGCCTATAGCAATGATGGCACGTGCAGCCGCAGGCGACGTGTCTTGCTTACCAGGGATCACAACAAAACTACAACCCAAAGTCCCACGAGCTACCCTATGGGAAACAAGACTTGTTCGATCTAACTGGCGTTGGTACAGCTGTATGTGTAGAAACGCTACACACGAAATGAATTTCTTACTGTCAATCCTCCTGTTATTGCTCCTTTAGCTGTGCGTATCACGAAATCAAATTGGAAATGTCTTGTACATGAACTCCTGGCTCCATTTGCACTTCACTATCTCTAGAGAACTATGCTGTTCTGCTCGGCTTCATACAGTATCTCGAAAACATGTCGATCTTGAGAAGCTCGAGGAAATTCTGCTGGCGAAAGGCAAGGCGATACTTGACTTCGTCGATATTGTTCAATACCGTGGATATGATGATTGTGCGATGCCACATCCAGCACCGCTCGGGACGGTTCATACAATCTCCGTCAGTGGTACAAGGAGTACGAAGCACGCGATTCCGAGGACGAGGAAACCCTTGCGAAGCACAGGCAAGTATTGTTTCGGTACGCGCTCAGCCACGAAGCGTGGAACGTCGACTACTCGTTATGCGGGGGCTGGGTAGAGCATGGCTGGGCGTGTTGCTGGGTATGTGGTAAGTGTGGGTATACCAAGAAGGCGTGGCACTGTGGAACATGCAAATCGTGTCGCGGTTTCTGTAGCGTGCCGTACTCAAAGCACGGCGGGATTTCGGTAGCATCCTGGTTATATGGGGGATGAAGTATGTAAGATTGACTAGTCTCGAGGTGTGTTCTCGAGAAGACGTTCGAGGGCAGTAATGGAGCAGGAATATTGATGGAGTATGTGTACTACAACCTGTTTCTTCAACGTGCACAGAAGCTTATATATGTGACATAGTATAACACGCTTTTTAGCTCTGTATAAATGAATAGCGACCCCGTGGTGGCTCAAGCTCTCGGGACGGACCAGACTTCGACTAGTCTCAGACATTGATCCTTCCGAATCCGTTTGACCGCTAGTCAGAACCTTACCTGGATGACTGTGTGACTGCACTTGTTCTGCTGTGGCTGCTCTGCAAAGAGACGTCCACTGATGTATGTCACATACCGGGTCGTCCGGGCGGAGACATTCATACACTGGCCACATCCTCCTCTTGTTAAACCTTCTTTAATTTCTCATTCCTGATACTGGTTCCTAAGGTTCGCTTACACTGATTTGGGCTTTCCCCAAGTGGCTGCGTTGCAGTTTCGAGCGATTGTCCCTTGTCGGTTCTCGGACATGTACCTTTGCCTGTGTTACGGACTTGAGTGGCCCAAACGCCAACAAGCGGCGATGAATGGTTACATCCCGTTGTCTCCATGGAATGCGTTGGAATCTGTGGGCTTCATGGGTTCCATCCTTCATCTCTCAGAACCACATGGTGCTTCTCACGCAAGGGAGGATCCCGGGTGGAGCGGCAGCAAATCTTGCTGCGGACCGCGAGTGGAGCGGAGTTCTCGAGAACCATTCTCTTCAACAGCCGGGACGTGCTACAAGATGCCACGATGGTGTTTTCAGGCAAGACTCCTTGGGACATCAGACGGGCCATATCGTCTGAGGGGATCGAGGACTTGTCCGAGATCGAGGGTTTGAAATGCGAAGCATGACTTGGCTGTCCTTATCAGATATTCTCGTAACCGTCGAACTGCGACAGAAAAGGATACAGATCACTAGTCGGGGTGGTGTTGTGCTTACAGCAGGCTCTCGCACCCAAGCACTGATAAGCTTCCCTTGCAGACGGATATCCACATCGCATCCGGAGTACGTGCGACGTTGTGGTGGACCAGACCAACGGAGAAGCCATGTTTAATTCGAACTTCGCTCTCTAACCCTGGGTAGACTTTTGCCTGTTTTGGGTCAATCACTGCCCTGGTTCTGAATATGGTGCGGTACAAGGATAGACTGTTCGGCAGATGAGCCTGGTTACTCTCCTCCCCGATCACCTGGACATTCAGCCTGCTATAAATCCGCCTGCATCCTCTCACATCCAAGAGTAAGTCTTGTGCTTCTTTTCCGTTCCCATTAATTGCTGTCATTGGAGGACGAGCATGCCATTGCATGGACTGCCACATGATGCATTGCTTCTTTCCCCGCCCTGCTGTGCCGTAAACGCACAGGAGATAGCGGATTCGGCCTGGCCGGCACTTCAATCAGTGGGACTCATGCTGCGCGTCTTCTGAGCCCATTGAAATGAACACATTTTATATCCTTGGAGCGAGTAGGATGTCAAAATAAAGGACCGTCTACTGTCGGCAAGTGGTAGTGCGGTGGGACATTTCCTGCGACCCGCACTCGCCTTCCAGGAACAAGTTAAAGGCTGCAGGCAAGTGGAGAAGTGACACCCTGAAGGTGCCGTTCATGCCAGCCTCTTCGGTAGGCTGTGTTTGGATCCGCGGCCCTCTCCGACGACCGCAGCTTGCTGCCACCGGAGTCGACAGAAGAAACACTCTCTCTTGAGGCCTCAGGACGACTTTCAGAGCCTCATGCGCAGCCCATGGCTGACGAAGGATCGGGCATGAGGGAGTTCGATTCTCGGAAAGACGGCGACCCTCGCATGAGTGCCGTCAGCCTGTCCGGCTGGCTGACCCCGATTCCTCCAAGTGCCCGCCAATCCCACTCCTGTTCCTGACGTACCTGGACGATACATGTGACCCAGAAGAGCCTCAGGTCTACAGAGCGTGAAAACTCTGCTCCTACAGCTCTTGGTTACACACTCTCCTCGGCCTTCAACATGCCGCAGTGAGAGTGAATTAGACGCAGTTGGCCATCACCGCATTCAATTCGCTCTTCTCCGCACATGCTTGCATCATTCTGGAAGCACTCACAAAAAGGCGGTGACTGCAACCAATCCGGCGTGATTACCATACCACGCCTGTCCTCCTTTGTCGGTAGGTACATCCGTTGCAAATTCAAACTCACTCTTAGGCTGACACGCTTTCAGCTACTCTGGTATCCATTTCCTTCTTAGCAGCTCAGCTATCGTATGAACAGTCATGGAGCAGCTGGTATCTTACCAGAGCTCCAGTGCTGAGAGCACCTCTGCCGATCGGGCTGCAGAGCATGCCATTGCCGGCAACTCTCAGAGCACTCCCTCCATTCCTCATCCTCCTTCTGGTGCTCAGTCGCCGGAATCAGCGCCGCTGACGATTCCTTCGCAACCCAGCTCGTCCGAGGAGAGGGAGAGCGTGGGCAGAATAAGCCAGACACAAGCCACATCGGATGTCCCTGAGGGAGGCCGCGTCCATACTCTGGACCGCTGGATGCAGTTTGATAACGATGGAGACGTCGTTCCTCCCAGCGGTGATGGAAGCATCTCGCAGAGGGAGATCGGCGCCTTTACTCATGCCGGGCATGGTAACTATGACGGCGAAGATGACGATGGGGACGTCGATATCCTTCAAAACCTCGACGGAGTCGTTCTCCGTAGTCGACCCAGCAGCGACACTTACCAACCATGGCGCTCTTTTGAAGAGCCTCCAGGGGAGCTTGCTGCCCGTTTGACGGCCCTTGAGCGGACCAGCATCCCCTTGACTGTCGAGAACACCACTGATCATCAGGTTGTGGCCACCATCGAGATGCTTCACCCCATCGACGTATTGGAGGAGCGGATTATCTCCGTTGATGGCATCTCGGATCGCCATGGTGAGCCGGCCCGCCATCAACGCCTTGAAACCTCGACCAGCCTTGGTGTGTCAGTTCTTTCCCCTGCCAAGGACAATGCTGATGCTCAACAGGCGGATCTGTCCCCTATACCACAGGCAGAACCACCGCCATGGAGGGCTTGGCCGATAGCATCGACGATTCAGTAGACGCCAGCACCAACTTCAACGCTAGTGTGGACCCCTCCCTCTACCAGAAGCCCTTCGAGGAAGGACCTTCTATCGAGACTGGGGCGACCGACCGGCTCTCCGAACTGGATCAGAAGCATACAAACGCCGGAAGGGATGCGGGCCAGCGTGTGTCTAATATCGTTAAAGCGCTTGGTTCCATACTCAAAGAGATTCTCCAAACGATCGAGCGGATCACCACCTTTCTGACAGAGATGGTCTCTCGCACCACTTACCGTCTCAAGCTGTCCGCCGGCGTCAGATCTTAGGGGCTTGTAGATGTGGTGCCCCTGGGCTGCTTCCTTTCTTCTTTCTGGCCCACCCGTTTTTGTCCTTTCGCTCCCTCCTGTCTTGACATGATTATGACTCCTCTTTGCTCTTGTCCGGCCAAAAAAGCCTCTTAACAACATCCCCTGTTTTTATCTTGGGAGGCCTCCTTTCCCATTCGCCTTCACCCAGATACCGTTCCTGCACCCGATTCATCTTCTTTACTTTTCTTTTCGCATCTGGCATCTGAGCGAACACACCCCAACACTTGAGATACCCCGTCATGTAACGCCATTTGGTCAAGAGTGTAACGGCAGAGTTCCCTTCGACACCTTCGCCCCTTTTCCGTTTCTTCGCAGTATGCGTAGTTCTGTGCCATGTTTGGTATATGTATGGACATAACTTCCTTGTGTACGAAGAATCGAAAGATTAAATCTTCAGCTCGTAATCGAACGTCAGATTCGCATATGACCACTTGCCACTTGCCTCTTGCCTTTTGCCACTACTCAACATTTGCACCCAACCAGTCAAAACGGAGAGGACCGATCAGGTGTCCTCATAGGTGAATGGAAAGAGAAATCACATGTAAGCCACGTAAGTCGGCAGTGACGGCAATACCCTCTCTTACCAGTAATCCTCGAGAGTGTTCTACACGATCCTGTGATATTAAGCGCATGTCCTATGCGGGCGAGAGTTTGAGTGGTGGATTAGGCATCACCACCAATGAAAGAAACGGCATTCCCTGTGCAGCGTTCAGGATGCAAAGCTGCCCGATGCAGTGACGACGAACGGATACTGGCAGAAAATAGCGTTTTGCGCCACAGCTGCCAACCTGCCACAAACTCTGGGCTCCAGCTGCATCTGAAGTATCGCCTATGCTAGGCAGAAAACGATCTCCCTTCCTTGCTTGGCTAAAGTGCGTGACAATCGAAACCCCGGTTGCGCAAATGAGCGTCTGTGACACGAGACTAATGCGCACTCGCATTAGAGCATGACCGAGATACCTCGTCACGCTACCCCTCACCGCTTTTGTTAGTGCGTATCTGGAAAGGATATCGCGGGCTTCTTCGCCCTTGGGTTGCTCCCTCCACAATATCACCGCTTGGCTTCGACAAAGGGCTGAGAAGCGAGCTTGTTGCCCGGCTTACCCAGCCTGTATGCATCAACCGCTAGCTGGTCTTCGAGGGGACTCCAGCCTTGCTTCCGACTCAGATCACGTTTAAAGAGCAATAGTATATCACAAGGCCGGGAAGGCAGATTGTCTACCTCTCTGCACCTCTCGACGTCCTTTAGTGAACCCAGCCATCGTACAACAGATGTGACCCCATAAAATCAGAACATAGAGACGAATGGTTGTAATTGTATAACTGCCCGACAATCTTTGGGCCATCTCGTTGCCATGTACGGGATTTGAAAAGAAAAGGACAGAGAAAGATTCATCTTCGCTCAACTTGCCAGAAACAGGACTAAAGACACCACTCTCCCCCTCCATAAACGCCTTCTGGAACCAGGGTATGCCGACTGATTGAGTCTTGATATAAGTTGTTAGAGAGTAGCATGAAACGAGCGCACGAAATCTGCTGCATGCCCGTGATGACTACATGGCCATCTCGGCCTGTAGCCTTCGCAACTCTTCTTCCTCGTCGTCCTCCTCCGCCCTCACAGGTGTCTTGCCCTTGACTGCGAATGCTTGTCAGCACAGCTCCTTTGTAGGACGGTCTCTTCGTTTAAGTGGTAGATTGTACTCACGTTCTCCCTGTGCGGCATTCGGTAGCCTGTTGAGCTGATCTGATACGGGTACAGTGCCCGTCTTGAGCATCTTGTTGTCCAGCTCTTCTTGTTGCAGGTCTGCCATTTCCGCCTCCAGTTCGTCGTCGTCCACCCCGGAGGCCATAGCGCCTTGCGTAAGCGCTTCGGCAATCTCCTCGCCAATGGCGTGTTGGTCGCGGAGATCCTCCCTGTCCCATGATATCAGCAATAGTTCGGAACGTTGTAACTGCATTTGCTTGAGGTGACTGTTGCTGAACGTACATTGTCGCATCCACCTTGTCTATCGTGAGACCACCGTGAATGGTCTTCATGGCGTTGGAAGCGTTCTTCATGGCGTCCAATGTCTCCTTATTGATATTTGCTGTCTCTATGCTGCTAATTTCCCGCTCGATGGTAATGATCTGAGCAGAGGTCTGCTCGAGCGAGTGCTCGAACTGCTTCTTTCGCCGAAGAGCAGCTTTGGCGGCTGTACACGCAGATATCAACACATGAACTCAGTCACAAAAACACTCTCCTCTCTCAGCAGATTGTGCATGAAGGCAGCATCGCTCGAGCTGAGTAAGGCGCGTCCGTGACGCGGGTACACGGAGAACATACCGGCTTTATTCGTGCTAATAAACTTCCTCGCCTTCGCATCCTCCTCGTCCATTTGGTTCTGCAAATGCTTCTCCCGCTTGGTCAACATGTCCAGCGTACCCCTCAACTGCAATATGGCGTTCTTTGGCGCATCCTTCTTTTCGCTGCTCCACCTCCAAACCATCCGCCTAGGCCCCAGCCCGACATTCTCGCTGCTGTACACGTAAACCCGAAGAGCCCTGTGTACTTTACACTCAGATCAGCGAGGAGATCCAGGCAAGGGTCGTGTGATATGTCAGGCTCGTGTGAGCGGCTAGATAGTGTTGGCGGGGTTCTAGTAGAGATGACCGGCTCGCGAAGAGTGAGCTCCTTGTTCGACCGGCCGGTAGATGAAGCGCTGGGTGGTATACGGGTGCCTGGAGTAGAGGATAAAGGGTCGGAGAGGTGTTGGTCGCAGTGTACTGTTGCCTTGGCGTGTGATCAGAGGTCTCGCAGTTGAATCGGTTGCTGAGCAAGACAGGCAATGACGCTGGTTCGGCATCTTCCGTCGTTGCCAAGTCGCCGCCTTCTATTTGCGTCCATCTCACGTGTATCTCTACCCGGCTGCTTGTTACACGAGATGAGATAACTGCTCCATTGAAGAGTGCAACACTCGACGTGAGATACCATGGGGCATCGAAACCAACAGCCTAATGCCAGCCGGCTTGTTTTACTCTCACAGCTCCTGCACATGCAACCGTATACGGAATCCGGCCAGAAAGTCCGTTTCCTAGGATGGTAAGACATCACGCGTCTGCAGCAGAGAAGAGGTATCAACGACGCCTTAGTGTTCAAAACTATAACGCTTCCACTGCTACTTTGGAACTCGTGCATTCCGCCACAACACCCGGCAAGAATACTGTAGTCTACGTCGACATCACAGCAGTGCTTGAGACAGTGAAGCATACTGAGCTGGAGGTCGGTGCTTGGATCAACGTCGTCGGATATCTTGTGAAAGTCCCCAGGAAAGCTTCAGACTCGAAGCACTCTCGCTCTGTCCCGAGACATGCCTACGTCCAGGCCATCATGCTGTGGTCCGCTGGCAGCGTCAAGCTGGATGAGTACGAAGCATCCGTGAAACAGTTTCAACAGGCGATCCCAAATTGACTACCAGCACGGCAACTTCATCCAAGATAGATCACATGGCATCAGACCGGGATGTCGCTTGCTTTCCATATCGTTTGGATGGCCGCCTTTTCAGGAACGTCACTGGGCTTGACCACAAGGCCACAACAACCTATTCAACTGAACTATGGGAGCGGTTCGTCAATCAGTTCTTGCCCGAGGCTATCAAAAAGTCCTCAACTGAAAACATCCCTACCGCGACCATGATCCAGAAATGTTGATCCAAACGCCACGCTATGCCAGCCCACGCATGTAAGAACAAAACATCCCAGGAGATCATCCCGATCATCCATTCAGCCTTCTGTCCATGGCATCGCGCCATCGAGCACCGAATTTCTTCATGGCCAATATCACTATAATCCCGCTGAAGAAACACCAAAGGCTGAGGATGGTAAACAACCATCCATTGCCGATCGCCACAATCAGGGGTTCGGCTACAACACTGCCCACACAGGAGAAGATGTTTCGGACGAAGTTATTCACGGCAATCCCGTGGGACGCTTGCTTTGGCATGAATTCTGTCAGCATGGTCGTCGCCATGGCGAAAATGAGCATACTGCCCACGCCGAAGAAGAAGTTGGCAATCATCTAGCAGAGGTCAGCACTCGCTGTTACTTCTCAAACCTCTCATGTTACGTACCGGAGCAAGCCAGAAGACCCCCTTGTCCGCACACCATCCATACCATAGGAGACCAGCAGGAAACATAATTGCGCCGAGCCATGCATTCTCCTTCATGCGGTCTTCGGGCCTGAATTGCGGCTTCCCATTCTCGTCAAAGCGTCCCGCTTTCCTGGCCTCTCTATGCATAATCGAATCAATCCAACGACCGCCGAAGACGCTCGCGAGGAAGTAACCCGTGCTGTTAGGGATGTACAGCAAACCGACTATGATGGTTGAGAAGCCATACGGCGGGGCAGAGAATGTCTGCTGCACGCTGATGTTGAGCACATATAGCGATCCGAACGTGATGCTTGCGTAGTACACCGTTATCGCTACAGCCGGCGAGCGCAGGTGCAAAATGATGGCAAGTGGATCCAGCAAACATCGGCGGAGTATCGAGGCGTACTTCTTTGTCTTGACCTGCACGCTCTGTTTCGTGGTCATGCGCTGCAATGTCGGCCTTTCGGGTCCTTTTTCCCCATTCGCACCAGCAACACCAGCCACAACTTCCATCTCTGCTTCCGCCGCAACCGACTTGCGGGCTTTCAGCGTCTCGGGCAGTCCAAACAAAAGTCCAATCCAAAGCAACACGCCGTATACCACCAGGAACCACATATCCGCGCGCCAGCCCAGGCCCTGAGCCAATGCACCTCCAACAATCGGCGACAGTAGCGGTCCACACAGCGGTCCCAAGTAGAATATGCCCATGGCCCTTCCGCGCTCTTTCACCTCCCAGATATCGGCGATCGTCCCTGCCCCCACTGCTTGTACGCTTGCAGACGCTCCACCAGACAGGATCCGCATAACTATGAACATGGCGGTATCAGTGCTGACGGCTGAGAGCACGTTGAAGACGGTGAAGAGCGCGAAGGAGCTGATGTAGATGGTGCGTCTACCCAGGGTTTCGGAGAAAGAGGACCACCAGAGCGGGAAAATGGACATGCTCAGCATGTACATTGCGACGGAGAGGTTGACCACGGTTGGGGTACTGTTGAACGCGCGTGTGATATCCTCCAGGGCAGCTGGCAGGTCATCCGTTAACTGCATTCGTGTATGGAAGAGTTCGAAAGAGAGAACGTACGTAGCAGGATCCCACTACCCATTGGAGCCGCGGCGCCGGCTAGGGCAACGATGAATGTGATTGTCCATTTTGTCTTTCGCGGATAGTCCTTTGGCTCTTCGACCTCTGATAACACCGCAAACCTCGCCAGTAAACCCCTCCTCTGATCCCTCGGGACTATGATCGGTTCGCGCGCTTGGCTCGCTATTGACGGAGCAGGGTGTGCGCGTGACTCGGCAGGTGCGCTTGAACTGTGCGAAGAATGGCTCTTTGCCAATTCGAGAACTTGTTCTGTGTTTGAGGGGGCGCTCCCACGGCGGTGATGTCTGGTTCCAGCGCTGATTCTTTGGTCAAGGGTGGGGTTGAGGAGCGCGATGAGGGGAAGCGGAGGGGCTTGGGAGGGATGAGGGACCCTCCTCCAATTCTTTCTCGCCCATGGTCTCGTGAGATACTGCCGGTTCAGCTCGCCAGGAGTGATTCGTGCAAGGAGAACTGGAATTGTGTACGAGCGGCGGACACAAGGACGAAGATGGGCCATCGTCGCCTTTCCCCACTTCGAGTGATCACCGTGTCTGCTCTTCTTCCCGAGGCGCGTTGCGACAGGACGCAAAGTACGAAGTAGCGGTGCCGTGTGCCGAGTTGGACAAGATAAGGCGGCTCGATTCCGCAGGAATCCCCGCCGTTGGCTTGCCCGAAAGGCGAGCTTGGAGGCTGTCGATCTGCAATGCTTGTTTCCCTGGTGTGCGGGAAACCGGTAGCCAAAATCAAAGATGGAGAACGTTTATTTGGTGATTGTCAGATGCGGCATTGGTGTGAAGTGTCGGTGCGAAAGTGGGCTGTACACAATGCTGGTGTCCTTGCAGGGCGTCTCAAACGACACTCGGCATGCTCACCGTTCTCATCATCGAGCTTTCATGAGCTGCGTCTCTTTGGTTGTCAAGTAGATACTGCGGTGGTTAGGATTACAACATCAGGTTTTCTGCGGAGATGATTCTGCAGATGGCCAGATATTACTGGCACGTGTCGTGATCTGTCTCAACGGTGCACAACAGCAATCCCACGGTTTCGAAGAGTTTCGCGAGGGAATTGGAGCGGTTGGATTGTGCCACGCTCCATGGAGCTAGAGAGCGACTAGCTCGGCCACGACGTTCGCCGTGTTTGTGTACGGCCGTTGAGCCGGTATGCGTTGATGAGGCGTCGTGCGATCAAGCGTCGACGGAAAGCTTGCTTACCAGGAATGGACTGCACTTGATCACCTGCACAGTTGTTCCAGTTGACCTACCTCGTATCTCGTCATACTCTTGCCGTTATGCTTGGGCCTCAGACGTCTAACAACAGGATCACTCGTACATGACTGCATTTCCTGCTAACGGGGAAGAAGGATAGGTGATCAGATCACTCTCCCTGCTGACTGCTCTGTTGGCAGAATTCGAGCAAGGAGCGTCTTACCGCATGCCCTTCTTAGCACCGCGTCCTCAACTTCGCGGCAACCGGTCGCGTACATGTAGCACTCGGATTGCGCTGATCGATTGGATGCCAGAGGAAGACTCGGCTTTGTGCCATTCAATGCTTGATGGAGCATGTAAATGAAAAGCGTAGAGGAGATGCGTAGCCTGACCGAATAGGGCCAGACATTCGATGCTTCTGCAGAGCTCGACAAGGTGTTCAGCGAATGGCGCAGATGGAAGGTTTGGTGGATTTGATAAAAGGCAAGAAAGAAGAGTTAAAAGTGACATGGCTAACAAAGGCATAGTCGCTGCAGTTGGACAGAATACACACACGAAAGGGGAACTGTAAAGATCGTTGACTCTGAGCGCGCATTGCATTGCTATGTGTACCCGTGTATTCTTCTTGACAGCCTGAAGTTCTCAGCTCTCTTGCCATGAACGGATGTCCGGGGCAGTATGCGGGCTATGAATCATGTATATATAAGGTGCCAAGGCAGGAGAGAACCAATACACGATATCCCAGCACGACCCTCTGCACATCAAAAGCCAGTCATGATGATGGGATGCATATTGCAGCGCTGCAGAAGAGAGATCCGACAGACCGACGGAAGGGTTTGACGAAAGGGATCAGAGCCGCAGACGCTGCAGTACTCTGAACAGCCGACAGTACTTCTCCAGCCACCGGCTGAAATTCCCTCCAATTGCGCAGTGGAGTGCAGAGTATTGTGCCTAACCGACGGACACCCCTGGTTGCTGCTGCCGTGGCACGAGTGAGAAGACTTTGTGGTGGAGGAGGAGGAGTGGATGGGGCATGCAGGGCTACGGAAAAGACGAGAGAGAAATGCCCGCAGTGCAGCCAGTGCTACTCCACCACGGCCGTGGCGAGACGCGTCTGCTTCAGGTCTGGTAGGTTGTTTGGGTCTTTGCTGTGGCCTGAGGCGCTTTCTGTCACACCGCTCTGGGAATCACGAGCCAACAGAGTAACGCGCCGGGCAAGTGAAGGAAGCACAAACACAGAAGCGAGTCGTGTGCGTGTGGGTTTCATTTTGGGGTGACGAAGTGATCTTCTCCTCCTCTCTTAGCATCTTAGCATCCATCTATCGATCTTTGCGGCGTGGCCAATGCTCGCTGTTGCTGTGGTTTCCTTAACCCTTGTGCCGGGAGGCTTGCTAGCTCTTCCGTAGAGTGCATAGTGCCCGCGAGCCAACGCAAGCCTGTGACGGACACTGTGCCCTGTTTTCTTTCCGGTGTCTGCAGTGTCTGCTGCTCCTCCTTGCCTGCTGCACGTATTCCCCGGTGGGAGGCTGGCGTATATCCTCATTGTTGGGAGCGCGAGCGTCTATCGTCCAACTACCTGGTCTGTACTACCTTTACTGTTTTACTATCCTACCGTGTGTTGAAGTGCTTCTCCGTTTGCCGTCGAGCTTCAATCGAGCAGCGTTGAGTTAGCGCGCGCGCGTTGCCGAATCCATCCCCGGCCGCTGCCACAACCACGAGGCCGCCGCCGTTGACGGTCAATCAATCAATCAGTCAATCAATCAACTTGCATGCACTGCCCTGCCTGCCAGCCACCTCCCTCCCTCTCTCTCTCTCTTTCGCGACACTCTGCGCACTGCATCGTTTGCAGACGTTGAGCCCTGTCAACCGTCTTGTCCCTGCATCTACCACAGAAAACAACCGTCGCGACTCTTGTATTCATACAATTATTCACTTGCTAGACGTCATACGCCAAACCCAGGGCTACAGTTGACCAGCTGCCACCTGCTGCGCTCACCGCACCGTCGTGCAAACGCACCGCTTCGCCTCTCGCCTAATATCGTTCAGACACGCACCGCGACCTTCCTCGATGAACGTTCTGTTGCAAAACCAGCGTTAGCACCCGCAATCTGCCATGGGTGTTGACACCAAACGGCCTCCGCTTCCCGCGCCTACCGAAGATCCAAGCTCCATGGACGACAGGAGCATGGTTGGAACAGATCTGGGGACGAACGTTTCGCGAGTGACGGACAAAACATCCTTCTCCATACCCGAAGACGGCAGCCCTATTACCATCTCGACGCAGAAGTTGAGCCCTGGTTCTGGCCTGCTACACCACGGAAGGCAGAAATCCCAGACGTCACTGTTGATAGAGTATTTCGAAGCAAGCAAGAATGGAGACAAATCGCGATCGCGGCCTAGCGTCCGTGTCAAGGTTACACCCTCTGCTGCGCGCAAGAACAAAAGCGCGGTGAGCGATTCAGTCCAGATTACCGGCATTGGCAAGGATCGCAAGCCTTCTTACACCAGGCGCATATCGCTCGGCAACAAGAACACCGAAGCCCCATTGGCTGTGGAAGGAACAGAATTATCGCAGTCCTCTGAATCCAACCTCTCAGGTCGACCACCGGTGGAGATCGAGGTGTTGAACAACGGCAGCGATCTGTCTCAGTCAAGACACTCGCGGGATCTTGGCTATCTAACCAACGTATCCCAAATCTCATCCATGCCGCCTGATAGTATGCTCGAAGGTCATACAGAGTCGGACTTGCAACGTCGTCGTAGCAGAAGCCTTGACAGAGAAGAGGAAGACGCCGTCATAACGGAACATCTGGCAGCACCCACGCGCAGGAGAAGTCGGAGTTTGAGTCGAGAGCGTATCACACAAAAGGTTATGGAGAAGCTAGCCAGCAACTCTCGTGAAACGAGGCGCAAGCACGACCGAGGACAGAGCATCGAGTATGAGCCGGACACGAAACCTTCCAAAGAACGGCGACGACGGTCTTCGAAGACGTATGATGAATCTGTCAGCGGTGTCGATTCGAGCTTGCTGTCATCCAACGTCACGCCTAGTCAGACCTCTTACCGTTCTGGTACTTCCAAGGTCTCGCTGAACAACCCAAAACTTCTGGAGATGGTGGAGGATACCGTCAAGAGGCTGATTTTGCCAGAGATCAACCAACTGAAGCACGAGCAAAAGGCGGACAGAAACCTCCGTGAATTCGAACCGACTAGTCGACGATCATCCCAGACAGACAGAAGTTCGTATGGCGAGGAGATTACGCGACGGGTTTCCAAGTCTTCGAGCTCACCCAATTTCGCGAGTAAGCCAAAGGTCGTACTCAACCGGTACGACGATGATCCGGGTGAGGTGCTTTCTCGTGGTGATTCTGAACGCAGAGTCAGAAAGTCGAGCAGAGAATCTGTACCGGTCTCGGAAAAGAGCTACAGACATAGGC
The DNA here is from genome assembly GCA_030247885.1 of Taxawa tesnikishii (nom. ined.). NCBI lineage: Eukaryota > Fungi > Ascomycota > Dothideomycetes > Dothideales > Taxawa tesnikishii (nom. ined.). The sequence continues at coordinate 602,830 of JAPDRO010000009.1, read as the reverse complement.
CCTCTTCGAGAGCGGAGAGTGTCGAAGAGCAGAGCATCCATAGGAGGAGCAGCAAGGACAGCCACCGCTTGCGAGATGCAGCAGCAGCAGGTATTGCGGGTGGCGTCCTCACCGCCGCTGCTCTTCGGCATCATGATTCGCAAGGCGACGTGAGCAGGGAGAAGAGGAAGAAGCGCGGCAAGAGTCGCAGTAGCCGGAGCAGATCAACAAGCATTGCTGAGACAATTGAAGACGTCTACCATGGGGAAGAGATTCCACCAATGCCGATGGCCAGTGGCATCAACGATTCGGAGCTCACCAGAGATTCAATCCTATCCGCCTCGACCACAAGACCTGAATCATCCAGAGGTACAGAGACACCAATCAGGGAAGTCTCCCGAGGTTCACTCGGTGAAGCTATGTCGCCAGTGTCAAGAACTCCTACACGGACACCTGTCGCTCTTAAGCGGAGCTTGGGAAGCAGCCACAGCATGCATTCGTCCCATGAGGTCGATGCACAAAGTCCGAGAAGCATTGCATCTAAAGCGAGATTCGCGGGACTTACGGCGGCTGGTCTGGGGAAGTTTGCCGAGGAGCGGATGGTGGACAACGTGGTTAATCATCAAAGCTCTCCCACCCAAAGAGCCCTGAGTCCGGTGCACAGCGTTGTAAGCTTGAGGGATGATCACCGCGATCCTCTGATTCCAGAAGGCTTGCGCACCCGCAGCAACATGTCCCTCACCTCCAACGGATCCGAGGCCCGGAAAAGGCAATCTGACATTTCTCTTCATTCGGCTTCCTCATCCCCTAGTGCGAAGTTTTCCAGGTCCCGCAAAAGCCCTCTTGGTTTGAAAGCTTCGCTGCTAAATCTGAAGGTAGAGACATGCGTCCAGAGTCAGAGCTAAGCTATGACGACGAGACTCCTAGAGAAGAGATGGAGGAATGGTTCCAAAGACAGCACGAAGAGAACGAGCGCTACCGCCACTCTATGGCTGAGTCCTCTGCTCAAGAATCCTTCGATGAGCGACGCCTTACTCAGTACACTGAAGACAGCTACGGCTCCTCCCAGAACGATCGCATCAACGCGGAGCAAGACGTCCGCGCCGGTATTGGTGCAAATCCGGATTACGTGCACACTCCTGTCGCGGTTGAATCAGCAGTCGCATCGCTGGTCGAGCCATCGATGATCAGCAGCGTGCGTTCGTCACAAGACACCGAGAGCAAGTTGTCAAATGCGAAGTACCGTGACCGTATGGCTGAGAGTCTGCATGAGATTAGACAAAGCTCTCCAGCACCGCATGAGACTGACACGGCGAACAAAGCGGAAGGGAGTTCTGTTGGTAGCCGTTGGAGCGCCCTTCGCAGCCAGGCTCAATCTCTATCAGCCCAGACGTCAAAGGAACGCGCTATGGCTACTATTTCGCCCAGACACAGCGAGACCAAGAGCTTGCGCGAGGAACAATCGTTCAGAGGGCCAACGCCAATCCAAATGGGAGCGAGTGGTATCCCCATTGCTGGGGATCCTATGCCGGAGATTGGTCACGGGCTCGACGATGAATCGGATCTCAACACAAATCCTTCCGAGATTCAGGGCCCTGAGGATCGCAACAAACGGTGGTCTTACGACAGCACGCCCCCACCTAGTCGTGGTAGAGTTGAGGAACAGCACGATCAATACTCGGAACACAGCCATCGCGTCGAGAAGGGGCTCTTCTTGCTACAGGAGCTGCTGCCGGCGCTTTGGCGGCCGAATATGTGGCTCAAGATAGGGAAAAGACACCATCGCAATATGATTTGTCCCATCGGACAAGTATGGTAGATGAATACGACCGCTTGACGCCAGACGTTCGCCAAGCTCAAGCTGTATACATGAGCAAGAGTCAGAGCGTGACGCCCACCAGCCCAGCCCAATATGGCGATGAGGGTTATGCCTCTGCCGCATACGCCCGCTCGAACGGCGCAGCGACCCCCAAAGCCGGCTACTCGACCCACAGACCCAACAGGAATGAGGATATGGCAGAGTATGAGGCTACATTGGGTGCTGAGGCGGACGATCCATTCATTAGCAGAAAGCACCAGCGTCACCTGAGCGGCAACTCTCATGGCATGGCTTCCCCAGTATACGACAGCGCCACCGGCAAAGGCATTGACAGCATTCAATCCAAGGATGTTGTTGCCTTGATGGATCACCTTACGGTTCGTGACGCTCAACGCAACGCTCGTGACACCGAGATCCTCGTGACACTGGTGCGGAGTGCAGCGGAGATGCGTCAAGAGTTCGAGGCGTTGAAGAGGTTTATTGCCGAAGAGGACAAGATGATCATGCAAAACACCGATCGGGACGCGGAGATAACAGTTCAAAAGGTCCTTGGTGGTCCTCGTCCGCAGCCGCCGTCCGCACTGCGCACTCCTCGCGCCAACTATGAAGAGCAGGAGATCGCTACGAAACGCAAAAATGTCTTCAAACGTGCCCTCAAAGGTCTCAGCATGCGAGGTGACAAGGATCTTACCAAGATTGAAGACATGCTCAACCAACTTTTAGGCGACGTGGAAGAACTGAAAGAATCGCAAGGCGCCAGCCGTCCCCGCGGGTCGTACACCGGCGAAAGCCTCGATTCGTACGAAAAGCTCCGCGCGGCTCCTGATTCGGGATACGAGCCTTCAGGAAAGGCAGGAACCTCGTCTACCCCAAACCAGTCACAGCATTTCTCCGTCACGCCGACAAGGGAAGAGCGCAACTTTCACTCTGGTTATGATGGCCGTCGGGGCTCCTTCAACCGTGTCAGCACTGTGATGGAAGGCGACGAAGATGAACTCGAGCCGCATGAGTCTGACATACTGGACAACCAGTTCGAGAACAACGAACAACTCCTGACCCCCACCCAGGAATTGCGTAGGGGAGCAGCAGGTGCCGTCGGCACGCCGCCGCAACAGAACGGTGCTCTGAGGGGCCCATTGAGCCTTGAAACCACTCCGAAGATGACAGACAAGCAACGGAAGCATAAGTCCAACAGCTCTTCTATCCTTGGAATACCGAAGATATCGCGCTGGTCAAAGACCACCGCATCTTCAGCGCCGGACACCCGCGATGATTTCATCGAAACTGGTTCCAAGGACCGAGCGTACTCAGACGCTTCACGGAGCAGCGTGGACAGCCTTGGCGATCGTGGATACTATGGTCAGAACTATGTGTTGCAGTCTGACGATCGTTTGCGGTCTATCCAGTCGTTCGCACGCGAGGATGAGGCTGCTCATATGGACGCCCGCAGTGTTCGAAGTGGAGTCAGCCAACTCACGCGCACGCCATCTCCACTGATCCCGGATGCTGCGTCCGGTGTGTCTCAGGCCCGTTCGATACCACAGGACAACCGCGGCGCCTCTCCTGGGCTGCTAACGCAGCAGAGCTTGCGCGGAAACCTGGACGAGGATGAGTTTGACGATCCGAAGTACCAAGCCCACCGCAATTCCCTGCTTCTGCAGCACCCGCAACCCAGGCCCGGACCCACGCACCGTCACCAGACTTACCTGGAGTCTCAGGCTCAGAGCTTCAGTGGCGACAAGGAGCGTGGCCCAACGGGCACTGACAGTGATCTCAGTCAGCGTACCGACAACAGCGACTTTGATCCTCTACAGTGGGGTTCCAACCCTTCATTGTCCCTTGCCAGGACAAATAAGCTTGGAGGCAACACCGGCAAGGGTCAGCCGCTGAGCCCCATCGACGACTACTCTGCCCGCAAAGATCGTGACGACGGTCCCTTAGTGCCACAAAAGCCGGCGCTAGAGCCGGAACCGCAGCAGTACGGCCGTCCTGGACACAGCTATGGCAGAATGTACTATTCCTCGCCGCTGGGCTCTGGTCATCTGCTGGAGCCGATCGAAGAAGTGGAAAGTGTGAGGTACAGTATGGAAACAGATCCTAGAGATGTAGGTGTTCCACGTTAACTCGGACTGGTCGTTGTTGCTGATCTTTGCTAGCGCACTCCTGAGCCTCCTCAGACTCTGGCTACCCAGCCACGCCAGACGGTGGCCCGTAAGATCACCGGCCCAAGGCCAATGAACGGCAGCTCGCCCAAGGCGGCTGAGACTTCGGGAACCGTCAGGAGGAAGCCAATTGCGAGCAGTCGAGGTGAGCAAAGGTTCCCATCTACGATACAGGCCAGCGCAAGCTGACATCGCTATGTTGCAGGTTCGGTATCAAGCCTCGAAAGTGAGACTTTCTAGATGATGGCAGTGGACGGCCGCCGCCACGAGTCATGACAACTCCACGGCGGCGAAATTGCAATGACAGGTGTAAAGGGAACAGGGGATTAAATCTTACGACCTTACGACTCTGTGCTTTCCATTCCATACCCCACGCAAAATCCATACAATGACTGCTTCGGCATCCATTTGGATGCGGTGTTCTTTGGCGAATGAGTCTCTTCTGGTCAATCATGTCTTTATAGATACCTCTCTGCGTACGAACACGCCACATAGCTATTAATGAGTGTACTTGTGACCGTCTACTCTTCTCCCACTCCACTGGTAGTCATAATCTGTCACGCTACGCTTCTAACAAGGCCGCACAAACTGCTTCTGCGACTGCGAGCACTTCTAATGAAAGACGCTGGATTATGGCGTTGTGTAATTGACAAATATGAATCTGAATTGTGTACTGAGTGTGAGGTCTATGGGATGAGTGGAACGTGTGGGCATTGTCTTGTCGGGAAAGAAACGTAGGAAGAGCCAATGGAGCTTTGTCTTTCTGTGAAGATGCCTTTGTTTTCTCTCGCCAACCCTTTCCTGTCTAGGTCCCCATTGCCATACATTCTTCTCACAACGTCCAGTTCTGCAATATGGACAGAGGCAACGACGACGGAAATCTGGTTATATGGAGTTGCCACAACATGCTCGAGTTAATAGCAGTTGGGAGGGCAAATTGAAAGTGGAAAGAAGATCAGGAGTGCCCAGACTCGGTCAAAAGACATCAGCCACCGTGCACGAACGTGGAAGCGTGTGCGGCGTGTTCGTTGAATACGACGAACCGGCTTGGCCCTTGGCCGCCTAAAAATAACTTACTTTGTACGTTCTCTCGCCATTTCATTCTTTTAAACCATCATTTCGTTCTTTGTAGCTTCTCTGTCGTTACCTTCCAAATCAGCCATGGTTTTTCGCGGAAGAGACAAGCGGTCCAAATTGTGCATTTCAGTTTCTTGTGTTGTTGCTGTTATCATCATTCTTGTCGTCGTTATCCCATGCGCGGTTATACTTCCCGGTAAAAACCACTCTAAGGGGTCCAAAGCGTCAGTCTTAGTGCCCCTATACGTCTATCCAGGTTCAGGTGCCTGGGATCCACTGTACCATGCGTAAGTCCCGTTGTACTCTTTGTATCAAAGAAGTTTCTGTTACAAGACAAAACTAATCGCTCGAGACAGAATAACTACACATCCTAGTCTAAACTTTACTCTGGTCATAAATCCGGACAGCGGCCCTGGGTCCTCACAATATCCCAGCGACGATTATGTCTCCGCGATTCAGAAGCTGAACTCCTACTCCAATGTACGGACGGTAGGATATGTCCGGACTACATACGCGACGAGAAACGTCACCGATGTTCTTCAAGACGTGTCAACCTATTCCGGCTGGGCCAACTACACGGGCGTAGATGGCAACTCGACCGGCCTGGCTGTACACGGGATTTTCTTCGACGAAGCACCTTATCAATATTCAGCAGAAGCTGCCGAGTATCTGGTCACGATCAACGAAGCGGTAAAGAATGCCTCTGGACTACTGCCGGACAGAACGGTAAGCGAAAACCCATGATTGTCTCGTTGCGAGAGACGAAGACTGATCTCATGAGCCAGATTATTCACAACCCGGGTACAATACCCGATTCTGGGCTTGAAACAAACAGCACCGACATCACGATCGTCTTTGAAAACGCCTACGAAGCGTATCAGACGAAGCAGTCTGCGCTCGTATCGCTTTCAGGGGGCCGATCGCGGTACAGCTATGTGGTGCATTCAGCGCCGACGAGCATGAGCAAGAGCGACCTGCGGGATTTCGTGAACAAGATGAGCAAGACCGCAGAATTCTTGTTCGTGACGGATCTGAGTCAGGACTACTATTCGAGTTTTGGTCCGGATTGGCAGGCATTTGTCGATGTTGTGCCGACATAACATGTCCATTGTTATAGCCAGCGTTCCAAGACAGAACACATTCATAACACAATCTGTAAAACAGGCTTCCGTGTCAATCCAGTCTCATGTGACCGTATTGCCATGTGTCGATCATTCTCGGCCGTGCCGATTGCGTGAGCTTGCTGGGTAAGTGTTCGTGACGGAGCTCAGCGAGCGGTACTACGAGAGGTTTTGGGCGAGCTGGATGGAATTCATCGATGCCATGGTGGCGGAATGGAATCTGTCCCTTGCCCCACGGCCTTCTTCATCTGCTAGAATAATGTTAGGCGTTGGTGCTGTCGCGCCGTTGGACCTAGATCTAAATGTGCTACGCCGGAACCAGCATAGCGTCATAGGGTGGCTTGTGGGAGGGACTGTGAAATCCTCGCAGCGTGACAGGACTTGTCTCCAGCCACAGCGTCTGCTTTGCCCTTATTTCCTGCAGTATTGCGTGCTTACATGTCTCAGGTCAGCTTGTCATTGGGACTTGGTGGCTAGGTTTCCAAGTTTGACGTGCATCAACACGCAAACACGGAACTCAGAGGAGGTAGAGTAGTAGATCTGTGCACAACAGGCTGGTCTTGCGAGAACAACGCACGTATAGGCGATGACTAGCATGTCACAAACGTGGCCGAACGACTTGGCACGAGCGTCTGAGGTTCGAGAATGATCTGCATTTCCGCGCTAGAGATAGAACATGGTTCTCCACGTCGTTTGCGTGACGAGGGCCAGAGTGCGGCGTGGCTGCACGACACTGAGTCGCGGCGCCGTTGAGGCTAACCCAACGACAAACGGATCCACGAGACATTGGCTGCGACGTTTGGTACCGCGGAATATAAAGGCTCTTGGAGCTTTGGTCTGAGACATGTTCATTACATTCAGTCTGTCGAGTCTAAACTCCTTCTGCATTCGTGCGTGTACTGTGCCCCATACCCGTCCTGTAGAGAAGCGCAAATGCAACAAAGCCATCGCTTAGCCCGCCGAAGAAATATTGCCAAGGGAATTCGCCCGAAATGAGCAGATCCTCCGGATTCGCAAGCAACATCACGCGTCTTTTGCCGAAAGCGTGATCGCATTCCAAGTATCCCATGCACACTCGTCGACCGTTTTCCGCGTTGTCCAGCCGAGCTCAAGCTCCGCGCGTTGCGTCGCTGCAACGCAGGATCCAACGTCGCCCGCTCTCCTAGGTGCCCTGATTGCCGGCACCGTTTGGCCCGCGGCCTTCTCGAAACTGGCGATCACCTCTGCAACCGTCATGCCGTTGCCGGTGCCCAGGTTGTAGGCTCTGAAGGCATCCCTCTTAAAGTTGGACTTGGCGGCTACCAATGCAGCGACGTGACCCTGGGCCAGATCGACGACGTGGATGAAATCACGAACAGCGGTCCCGTCGCGAGTTTCCCAATCCGAACCGAAGATCTCGAGTGTAGATTTCGAGCCGGTCATGACTGAGGCGATGACGGGGAATAAGTTAGTCGGTTTTTGTCGAGGATCTTCGCGGAGAATGCCTGAAGGATGACAGCCTACTGGGTTGAAGTAGCGGAGGGCGGTAACTCGCATAGATGGATCAGCTCTAGCCGCGTCGGCAAGGACAGCTTCGGCCATGAATTTGGTCCGTCCGTATGGCGAGGTGATGCCCGTGGCCCCGTTCTCGTCTCCAAAGTGAATAAGGTCTTCCTCTTGAAGAGGTTTTCCTTCGTTGGCTTTGGCTCCGTAGACAGTCGCCGAAGACGAAAACACGAAGTTTTTGATGCCATGATCTTGTAGTGCGATAAGAAATTCGATGAGTCCGCTAATGTTGTTCTGGTAATATGCAAGAGGGTGGGCAATGGATTCCGAGACACTTTTGAAAGCAGCGAAATGTATGACTCCGGAGATGCGTGATCTGCATGCGGTATATCTGGAGAAGAGCTGGTGCATCATTGGGCTCCTGTAGTCAACTTTGTGGAAGCGCAGTGTTGGCATCATCAGTCCGTGAGATCGACAGTAATCCAAAGTAAGGAGCTCGATGCGGGCCAACACCTTCTCGTAGGAATTGCTGAGATCATCAACTACGATCACATTGAAACCTTCCTTAAGCAGTTCGAGAGTAGTATGTGAGCCGATGTAGCCCAGCCCTCCAATGACCATGACATATTCCTTGCCGTCGTCGGCGGATAGAGCATCTAGAACCGACTCAAAGTATGATGTGAACTCCTCATCTGTAGAGCGATCAGGAGATGATTGTGGCGTTATCGAGTCAAGAGAAAGCGTAGAGGAAGAGGACTGAGATCTGAGTGAGTGAGCCATCCTGATTGGAGTCAAGCGAGCATACAAAGAAGCGTAGTATGAAGAGAGCTTGGTTTGAGGAAGCGTGGATCCGAAGATGTGCAGTAGTTTGTTTCTGATCAGAGTTTTTAGGTCTGTAAATGCAGGGAGATCTGAGGTGTTATATCAGTCGAACAACTGTAGCAAAAGTGCTACCAAGATCAAGAACGCATCCACACTAGCTAGTCATACGCAGCCAAGGGTACCTGGATATGCCCGCCGTGTCAGTATAGGACAACATTCGGTAATGGCAAGGGCCAGATCGGCTCCTGTGCACTTGCGGGTCGTGGAGTACTCCGACATAGTATTCGTTATTCCAAGTGAGCAAAAGGGGATCAGATCCATTCTCGGCAGGGTCACTAGTCCAGAAGGGGTTCAGAACCCCAAATTGTGGTTTCTTCCGGGTCTTCCACGCTGGGCAGTTCCGTACGTCCCTGTTGTGGTTGGTAGACGGAGCCGGCAACTAAGCTCTTGGACTGTTCATGGGGTGCAGCCGGACATCCGGCAGTGGTTCTTCCCTTCTTCTTAGCTTGGCCATAGCGTACGTATAGGCGAGTGGCTAAGGTCTCAGAGTGGTTTGTCCAGCGCGTGATCACCTGACATCCTCAAGGCGACTGGACCAGAGAAGTATGCCGAGCGTTATGCGAGCCTAGCGCCGTAGTGAGACATTGATCGAGCGGCGCCTACACGGAGTATGAGACGACATCCTTCTTTTACAACAACAAACACAAAGACGGCACTCGACCAATACTGGAGTGAGTGCATAGCCTCAGTAAGATGTGTTGAGGTAGGAGGGTTGATGACTGCTGCTGTCTGCGCACCCCTCGAGCTCATCACTCGTCTGTGTAAACCCGGCGATTCCGATAGAACGGTTCAAAGCCTCAAGGAATGCAATATTAGGTAGCAACGGTAGAACGTGGATACCGTGCCCGTAAGGAAGGGACTGGAAGCATGACATGGATGTTGTTGTGCGAGGTAGAATAAACATCGATTGAATGACCGAGGAGCAGCTATGCCGGACACGGATAAACATTTCACCGACCCTGGTGAAAGAGGAAGCCATCATCTACTCGCGGAGTACTCGTATCGCCAATTTCATCCAACAGCCGGCCCAAGAACCCACAATGGCGACCAGAAGAATCACGACGCAAGAGAAGACGCATATTGACCAAGACGAGACAAAAGACGAAGGCAAATCCAACATCGCACCCGCGGTACCTACGTACGACTCCCACATCTTCAAACTCACATCATCATCATCACCCCGCTAACCCGTTATCCGCCAGCAATGTCATCGTCAAGCTCCTCGGTTTCACCTTCGCCATGATCATAATGCCCATTGGGTCCTATTTCTTGACGCTGAACTCTCTCTTCTCAGGTTCGCCGCCGCCACACATCACGTGCCTCAAGCTGCATCATTATTGACACGCTTTGTGATAGGAAATTCGACGTACGCGGGCGCGACAGCTGCCATTGTGGCGAATATTGTGTTGATAGGTTATGTGATCGTAGCATTCAAGGATGATCAGTCGGAGCGTGCAGAGCTGGAGGAGAAGGAGAAGAAGTCACGGTAGTTACAGCTTGCGTTAAGTCGAGAGAATGATACCCCTTGAATGCGAGCATGCAGCAGTAGGAAGAAACGTTTCGGTTTTTGACTTCGTCACTAGGATTCGTACCCACAAGGCGTCTGTCTTGTAGAGGGCAACATGATTCACATTGTGAGAAGTGAACCGGGTCTTATGGACAGAAGGAGCAGCTGATGGAATAGACAAGCACGCTGCCCAGATTGCTGCTCTTCCACCGTATGAGCAGTAGAAAGTCGCGTTTGCACAACGGAATCCGAACGAGTAGGGTTGGCGAGCGTGCAAAAAGCTGCCGCGCCCGAACACCGTCTTCGTCCGATCAGCGACCCATCACTAACGCACAATATCTGCCAACTGATACTGGGCACAAAGGTTCTTCGTCTCCCACCATTTTCTTTCCGTCTCTCTTCAGCGCGCCCATTCCGCGCTGGCTGAAACGAAGTGGTTTCCCCATCAACCCATGTACGGCACCCCGTTCCCAAAACGCCACTGAGATGCAAAAAGCGCATACACTCAGTCCAATCCGAGATATGCCCATTAGTCATTATGTACCATGAAGCGCACGAGAACAGCCGCCGTGCATTGTTCGTCCGGAGCAGAGAACGCCTTATTCCTTCTTAGAGAATCGTCTGCTGAGCCAACCCTTCTTTTTCTCCTCCTTGCCTGGGGTTCCACGAGTCATTGTTGGAAGACTACCGCCTTGGGAAGCGTAGCTAGGGGTGCCACCCCTCCACCGAGCTTGATAGGAGCGCGCGCCGCTGGCGCAGGGGCGGCATGGGAAGGAACTGCCGACACTCCGTTGTACCCGCTTGGTCCTCCATACACTCCAGCTTCGTTGTCCTGTCCATACTCTTCCCTGATAGTGTTGCCGTTGTATCCGTCGTATCCGTAGTTGTCTACCGGTTGGGGCGACACCCGCTTGCCGTTGGCATGCATCTTATCGATTGAGCTGTTCTCGCTGCTAGTAGGATCGGTAGAATTGGCCCACGGACCGGTGCTGTCACTGCCGTTGGTGTAGACGGTGTCGTGTGATTGCTGGTAGCCGTGTTGCGGGTAGAAGCCGTTTCTGGAGCCCATTTGACTCGCCGAACGAGGGAGAGTGTCACTCGTCACACGTTGCCCATACCGGTTTCTGGTTGGTGGTGCAGACGGAATGGGGCTTGAGTTGTCGTAGTAACTGTCTGGACGGCGGTTGGCGTAGTAGCCTCCAACCTGAGAGCCAGAGTCGTAGCCTGGGGCACGAAGAACCTCAGTTGTGGATTGATATGTACTATGGTTATACCCACCACCATAGTAGCTGCTCCTTCTCGAATGGCCACCGCCGCCGCCGCCGGCGAAGTGTTCTCTAGGGTCGTAGGATGCTATAATACGAGTCAGAAGTGAAATTGGAGAGGCGTAACGCAGGATGTCATGTTGTTACCGGCCCTGCTCATTGATTTGCGCTTGTAGTCGCCATCAATGGCTCTCTCGAAAGACCTAATCGTGTCCAGCGGTCTCTCCCAACGTGGCCGAGTGGGATTGGAGAGATCAGGGTCCGCTGCCCTTTTGGTCAGCTATACTGCGACCGAAATGTTCGGATTAAGTGTGTGACTTACTGATAGGGTTGCCATCGGCATCTTTGTGCTCAATTGAACGCAGGGACGCAAGGGTAGACTTCTCGAAGACAGCAGCAGCTTTGGGTGTGTCAGCGACAGGCGCTTTCTCGTCGACTTGAGCAGCAACAGCCATGGTTGTAACAACAAAAACACAGAATTTGGTACAAGTGAAAACGAGGACGCACCACCGGGCTGAGCTTCACTCATGGCAGCGTTCGGGTTGGCCTTCGATCCGCCCTTCCAGATACTGTCGCGCCGCGCCTTCTCCGCAGCAGTCTCACTAATGTCCACCTTCGGCTTGGAGCCGCTGCTCTTATCGCTGCGAAAGCTGATTCCGCGCGAGCGAGCCCTTGGCCGCTCTCCTGGAGATTGAGACTGGTCCATGCTGTGTTGGAGCTACGGAAGTGCTACAGGTGCAGGTGGAGGGTGGACAACGCTTCGGAGCTCGGTGAAATGTTAGGGCTGGTAGGAGCGGGCTGTGTGATAACGATTGCGCGATCTCAGCAAACGAGCGGCACTGAGACGTTCTGATGCAAACACTGTGAGTTGGAAGAAGAGTTAACGATAGAGCTTCCAGAAGACGGCTCTCGCGATGGCAGATGGCAGATGGCAGGTGGCAGCAACGGGAAGAGCAGCTGGTGCGCGTTTGCAGTGCGGTTGTGCGCTTGATAGAGAAGTCCGGAAGAGCAGGGATTGCGTGTAGTGTATTACGCGGCGCCAGTGACGGAAGTGGGATGGCTCAGAACTCTAAAACGGGCCTACGGGAGATGTATGCCAATGACGATGGCTCGCGTATCGGGTACCATGCAGTTGTGAGAATAGAAATGTTGAGAGGCAGGATTCCATGCGGACGGTTCTGGCGATCAATCGTTGATGCGGCATGACGGCCATGGAAGGCTCCGGTGCACGTTTAAAACAACGCAGAAGGAGCCGACGGCAGCCACACAGAGACCCGGCCAGCACGAGCAAGCGTGCCACACCACATCACATCATTCACTCCACGCTTTCCACGCTGCCTTAGGACTGGGACCGTCAATCTGCTGCGTTCTTGCCTGTTCCTGCGATCCATCTGCACTGTTGCTACGCTGTGATTTGTTGTGATTTGCACCGTTGCTGCAACAGTGGGCGACGACCGACTGCACGTGCTTGATTGATTGACTGACTGACTGACTGACTGACTGACTGACTGACTGATTGTTGATTGCCACCACAGTACGTCGTGGCTTCCGTATTATCGTATTGTTCAACAAAGCCACACGCTCCGCCCGCTCGCAGCAAGGATCAGCTCATCCATGTTCTCACCCGCATTCTGGCCCTCGTTTTGTCCCGCCTGTCCTTGTTTGTATCAACGTACCTTTTCCCAATACCGCGCTAAGTCCTTGACCTTAGTCTTCCTTCTAATGCGATTCAAGCGACTGCTTGCGCTCGCCTGCCGCAGTTCGGTAGAGAGGGAGACATGCCAGAAGCAACAGACGCTGATAATCGCTCTCTGCTTGTTTAGCCGCGTCAGAGTATCGACCGATCGAGCAAATGTGGCTGGGCCAATCCCGTTTCTGCCAAATTTGGTTTAGAGGCCCATCGCGTGGCTGGGCAGACGACGCGGCAGCGCATCATCTTTCGCTCTCAGGCTGCGTCCATCCAGAGTTCACTGAGTCGGCCCTCTCTGCCCACGAACATGTCAGCGCTCACCTTGTTCCCCTTCAGACTGACGAGCGGTTTACATACCGTTGCCCTTGCCCTTGCCCTTACCCTTGCCCTTACCCTTGCCCTTCCGCATCGCCATGATCAGTGGTGACTTGCTGCCCTTGGCGAGCTTGGCTTTGAGGATGGCATTCAACTCCTCCGTCTGGCCCTTGAGCTTCTTGATGATGTCACCGTCCTGATCAACTTCACCGCAGTGCTTCTCAGCCTCTCCAATGTACCTTTGGGCGGTGTCCGGAGGAAAGATAGAGGCGAGGACGTGCAAGGTTTTGATGCGTACCACACGGTCGATGTCCTGGCGGCGGATCAGGGCGACGCAGATTCCGCGACAGGTTTCGAGCTTGCCGTCATGGAATGCGTTTCTGGCCTACGACAATTCCTCATCGGTCTGCTTGTCTAGGTACAACACCCTGGCTGCCCACTCTCTGGACCTCAGCGAGATCGCGCTCATATTGCGTGGCGCTACGGCCCAGGTCTTTGGCGATATCCGTCTCCGTGTAGGACTTCTGTGTGATGAGAGATGGCCTGATGAGGGGCTCCATTTCCATGACAGCTGGCGGCAGATGCAGGAAGTCAGCCTCGTCCGAAGCCCTTGTTGACAGGAAGGTCGCCGGTGAAGCTCCACCAGCGAACTGTGGGGATTAAGGACCGCTAGGTCCGCCGGGGAGACTTTTGCATTTCATGAGCCACGAAGGACTTGACCCGCGGTTGCCGTCGCGCTGAGGCTTGGGACTCACGCGAGCAAAGCACTCTTTTGGGCTGCCCATTGTTCTATGCGACTTCTCGTTACCAAAGCAAGCAGAGATGGGGACCCGTTGACCCACTCTTGGTCCGATGGGTTTTTGCTCAGATGAGAGGGGGTTGGCTGTCACGTCGGAGGTTGCTTGATGTGGAAGGGTAGAGGACTTTATGAGGAACGCTTGATTGGGTGACTGATATAACCAGCCTGACATTTAGCTCCTGTGTGGGCGCTAACGTGGCTAATGAAGAATGCTATAGGAAGCTGCTGTCGGATTGTGTACCTTGTATACTTTGACAGGTGGACGAGCGCATCCTTATTGGTGCTATCCCAAACGGGCAATTCAAGCTATCCCCAAACACAGGTGAAAGACACATTGCACCCAGCTCGCCTACATCATGTATAGGTACGAGACTCTGCTTCAGCCAAGCATCGATTTCATTTATGAGCAGATGTACAGGTCAAGAAAGTGAAGAGTGGGTGAGGCGACTGGTGGCAGAAAGTCAGAAAAACAGAAAAGTGTAACCGGTGGTCAAAGCTCTCCACCGCATCTATATAACCATTTCGACGTGGTGTCACTACAAACCAGGATTGCGGACTATCTGGTGTATTTTCAACAAACCAGCAGGCAAGCGATCTGACTTCCGGAAGCCACGTCTGAGTAGTCTGGAAATCGCGTTCATAGATTGAAAGACAGGTCTTTCCTTCCACTCATGCAGAGACGCTGCGGTCGCACACTTTGATGCTGTCTCAGAACGGACACCTTCACTCCTTTACTGTGAGTGACTCTTTGGAAGACTTGCACATTCTGGATCACGTAGAAACCGACTGATCCTCTTGCATTTCTACAGTCCTTCTTCAGCCTGGCTTTTTTTACGAACATCTTCTCGAAACTCTTTTCAGTTGCTGGCCGACACTTCTTCCAAAGCATTCAACTTCCTTTGGTTACCGAAACGAACCCGCAGCCCAGTATCGCATCGCATTAGCCTTTCCTGTTGCATACAACACAGCATACTCGGGAGATGGATACTGCCCGCAAAACCGCGATGCCTCCATTTCCACCTTCGGGCTCGAAGCACGACACCGTCATCATGCAGACTCCACCATCGACTCTTCCTGGGTTCACTTGGGGCCCATTCACTTGCGATACAGCTTCAGACGTTGGTTCGGACGCCATTCCACCTTCCTATAGGCAAGATTTCAGTCCAATGATTGCAAAACCAGGCATCATCGCTGCCGACGCCTATATCAGCTATGGCCCTGGCGCTATCTCAGAGAACGCAAACTCCGAGGACGAGGAAAAAGAACTTTGCAGTATGTGGAACCGCGCCTTAGTTCAGAACTGGATGGAATCTGTGGATGACAAGACCGACGAGCTCAAAACCCTGGACATTTTCCTTGAACAGCAGACCAAGCGCATCGAAGCGGCATACCAAGAGAGTATCACAACGGTCATAAGAGCCCATCACCTTACTGACGAGATGCTCGCCTTGGCATTCCCGGTTCAGGAGGTCATGGCATCAAAGAACAAGTTCAACAGGAAGCGCGATACTCGTGTCAAGCCATTTCGAGACCAGGCTGGAAGGGTCTTGCTGGACGTTGACATGGTTGTAGAGCTGAAGGAGCTTGAGGACGTGTACCACGCAGAGGTTCACGCGTGGACTCGGAAGATGCTATGTTAAGCACCATGGTTATCTTCTTGGAAGAGGCGCTTCGATTGGATGCGCGAAGACACGAGCAAACGGTGCGCAACGATATGGACTGGGTCTCTTCCAAGCCGAATTACTGATCATCTAATACAGCTCTCATGAGAATGTTGATTAGGATCTCAGACGAGATCGCGAAAACATTGATGGATTCATATGTTACACAAAGGAGGAACAGTCATAGGAATTTGACAAGCACACAGGATCATGGCAACACTACGTTGCAAGAGAGGCACACGGAAGGCTGCGTGGATTATCCGGTATGACAACGGAAGCAATACCGGGTCTCAGTTAGCGGCCGATGCCTTACTCTACTCTGCATCGCCGCTAGGCTGATGTGCTTGAGCGAAAACTTTCTGCCTTTGTATGTTTTAAATTTGAATCCACGAGTTTTTGAATGCATTCGGATTGTTTTCCTTGGCATTGATGCCTTTCTTTGTTTCCCATGATCCCAGAATCAATTTCTTGACAGATATGGCTCTGCCGGTCTTTGTTCGTCGTTGCTGCAGCAGAACAGCCGCATTCGGAAGTACGCGTTCTTTGTACTGTTGACCAGAGAAAAGCACAAGATGCTGAGATGCTGCTCGTTCCTAGCTTATCGACCTTCCGATACTAACATCAGGCGTCATTTTGTTGCGTTCCAACATGTTTCCCCTTGCTGCTCTATTTATCGGGCTTGCAACCCTTGGAATTTCCTCCGCCCAGCGCTACGACGGGCAGTACTGGCCGTGTAACCCTGTCAAAAATGCTACCGGTGCTTGCACCCCCAATCGTGGGCTCACTGATACAACATACTTCATCGACTTCACCAAGATCACCGGATGGCCCGATCACTGGATCCTGGCAAACTACGAAAATGTTACCTTCGGTCCTAAGGGTGCCGAGTTTAGCTTCGCCAAACGCTATGATGCTCCGCAGATCTGGACCGACTTCTACATGCTCTTCGGCAAAATCGACGTTGTTATGCAGGTAGCTCCTGGCGTGGGCATCATTAGCAGTTCTGTGCTCATGTCCGATGACTTCGACGAGATTGACTGGGAATTCAGCGGCAACAACTTCGGAGACACAAGCTCCGCGGGCAAAGGTCAAAACAACTACTTCGGCAAGGGTATCACGGGCAACTACGACCGCGGTCAGTACTTCAATGTCAAATCGCCCCAGACTACCTACCACACCTACACGATCGACTGGACTCCGGAGTCAATCACCTGGTCAGTTGACGGTGTCATCATCCGCACGCTCCTTGCGTCTAGCTGCGACAACAACACTCATCAGTACCCTCAGACGCCCTCGAAGCTCCAGCTTGGCTTGTGGGATGGCGGTGACCCAAGTGCGGACTACGGTACCTGGAACTGGGCGGGAGGCCACACGAACCTCTCGCTTGCTCCATTCACGATGTATGTTAAGAGCGTTAACATTGTCAATGCGAACCCGGCGTATGCGTACAACTACACAGACCGTACCGGCAGATGGCAGAGTATTCAGCTTTTGAAGGAGCCTGTTTCCATCAGTACCACAGCAACGGTCACTTCCTTGCCATCGTTGGCGCCCAGTGCCAGCAGCTCCATCGTCTCCCAAGTCAAGTCTTCTTTGGCCTCGCTTGGATCGCAATTCGCCGGAACCACTGGAAATCCTTCAGTCACAGCAAAATCGGTCATACAGTCGATTACGAGTCAGGTTACCAGCATCGGTTCTATTCTCACGTCTTCAACAAGCAAAACGTCGAGCGCAAGCAAAACGTCGAGTTCGTCGAGTAAGGCATCAGGCACCAACAGTCTCTCGCAGTCATACATATTCTCCGGAACCAGCAAGGCGGCGTGTACCGGACCTGGCTGTGCGACTACGATCACATTATCCGGGTCGAAGTCGGGAAGCGCGACCTCCTCGAGCAAGGGTTCCTTTGTCGCCACCTCGTCGACGCAAGAGGCTTCGAGCACGAAAACGTCTTCATCGTCCGTCAAGTCGTCCAGTGCTGCCTCGGTCTACACCACTACCCACATCGTCTCCACCGTGACCACGTACTGTCCCTCCGCCACCACGCTTACTATAAACAACAGAACTTACCCTGTCAGCTCGGCCACCACATTGACAATCTCAGGCCCGGTGACTCTGACTCATACCACCTCGAGCAGTGTTGCACCTTCGTCTTCCGGCAAGGCCTCTTCTTCATCAAGTGCCACTTTTTCGCACGCATCATCCGGCTCGCCGGGAGCAGCGTCTTCATCTGGATCCTCAAGTGCTGTCTCGTCCATCAAAGTCACTGCCGCATCCACAAACAAAGCCACGACCGAAAGGATCGCCTCAAGCAAGCCAGCGACCGCCGCTACCTCCCTGTCATCAGACTTGCCGTCATACAGCAACACCAACACGACTCGACTGACCTGCGAAGACAAGAAGATGAACGGAACGACCTACACTGCCGAACACCACGGCGTTTACGAGATCCTTTGTGGCATCGATTACCGCGGCGGCGACATGTCTTCGGCAGTAACACCAAACTTCGGATCTTGCATCGAACTTTGCGATGCCACAAAGGGATGCGTGGATGTGTCTTACGTCGCGCCATCTATGGCTTGCTATCTAAAATCGCATCTTACAAGCCTGAACGTCACGAGCTACGTCTGGACGGCTAAACGCATTGAAGTGCGCGCTCCTGGATCTTCCTCCTCGTCTTCGGTATCCAGCAAAGCTTCTTCGGCTCCTTCGGCTTCTAGCAAAGCTGCGTCTTCGTCAAAGAAAGCTGCTTTGTCAAGTATCGCTTCTACTTATACCACGATTCACGTCGTCTCCACACTCACGACCTACTGTCCGTCCGCAACCAAGTTGACCATTAACAGCAAGACCTACACGGTCACCTCTGAGAGTACGCTTACGATAACAGACTGTCCTTGCACCTTGACGAAAACCACCTCGACTATGGTGCCCGTTGCCAGCGCATCCCCTTTGTCAAGCAAGGTCTCTTCATCTGGTCCATCCAAATCTGCATTGTCGTCTGCATCTTCTCTCGCAGCCACGCCTTCGCTCAACACGTACAGCGCGACAAAGGCTGTTCCATCATCGTCAAGCGTTTCCAGCACCATGTCCACCTACACCACAACACACATCGTCTCCACGCTGACTACTTATTGCTCAGAGCCAACCACACTCACCGTCAACAGCCAGACTTACACCGTCACCACTGAGAGCACGCTCACGATTACGGATTGCCCCTGTACTCTGACGAAGACCACTTCAACTATGATGCCTGTCAGCACCGCCCCGTCAAACGCTCCTGCCGGCTCGGCTTCACTCTCCGCTACGGTCTCACCCACCGACGTTCCTTCCACCATGTCCACTTACACCACAACCCACATTGTCTCCACACTGACCACCTACTGTTCAGAGCCGACAACTCTGACCGTCAACAGCAAAACCTACACGGTCAGCGAAGAGACCACGTTAACGGTTACGGATTGTCCGTGTACCCTGACCAAGACGACCTGCCTGTCATCTCAACTTCGCCTTCTGGTGCCATGTCACCTGCTGACGTCGCTTCGTCTTCCGCTCCGTCTCAGCAAGCTGGCAGCTCGACTGCGACCGGCCCCACCAGCGGTCCTCCAATAGCACCACAGACGAGATATCCGTCGAGCGATGGAACGACGAACAGCAGGACAACCTCCACCATAACCTCAACGATCACTCGAACCAAGACGACGACCTGCACGAGCACCAGCACGACCAACGGTCCTCTGAACGCGGCGTCCACCACGCCCAACCCGCCTCTTTGCGACGTCATGGCTAAGATCGGCAAGACGCACGTGGATCTCTTGAACAAAACGTACACCCTCCAGTGCGGTACCGACCACTGGGGCGGCGACCTAACAGCCAACGTGACCACAGAGTTTGCTGGCTGTTTCCCGATCTGTGACATGACGCCTGGATGTCTGGGATTCGCGTTCGTGAGCGGAAACAGCAATGGCACATGCTACCTCAAGAAAACGATCACGGCTGCGTCGAACGACTCCAAGGTCGATTCGGCGTTGTTGGTGAAGGGTGATGGAAAATCGTCGACTGATGCGGAAGCTGCGACTGGCTCCGCCAGCACTTCGAAGGCCGCCTCCTCCGCGAGCTCGACGTCATCATCCATCGCGAACAGCCTCTCCTCGTACGCCACCTCCGCCGGCTCACAGACCTCGTCCGCCGCGTCGTCTGCGGCCCCAGGAGGTTCCCAAGTGTCGATTCCGTGTCCAGACGCCCCTGCTGCATCGAGTACGAATGCGCTGCCCCGACTGTGGGATTGGATGGCGCAGCACCTCGAATCGGATGGAAGAGGAGGATGGAATCTGACCGTGCCGGACTGGAAGGAGATCTGGCAGAAACTATATGAAAGACGGTAGATGCGAGGGTGTGGGTTGGTATTTGCCCGGGTTTCTATTCCTAGTAAATCTTTAGGGTTGTTTTTGTTGGGCAGATATGGTATATAATGAAAGTTCCTTGCCGTGTCAGAAATGGGGTTTGTGACTGGAACGATGAACATGGTGGTGCAGTTTTGCATTTGGCATTGGCTGCCCTACGACGACGTACGAGAATATCCGGCTTGTAGAGGACTGGACTAGACGCAGGGTTTGCGCTTCCGGCAGCATGCCTTATGCAAACGGTGCGGGCGTTGAACCGGATTTGCCCGTGCCATCTCAATGCCGCACAAGATGATGCAGGCGGCGGAGAGGTAATTGCGGACTGCAAGGCAACGTCTTGACACGTGTTGTCTGTGTTCCTGCAGCGTGAGACACGCTGATGATTTGGTGGTGAAGGTGAAGTAGAAGGGACTGGAAGACGCGCCTAAAACAAACAAGATGCGGGGTCCTGGGTCCTGGTGCCCTCCGCTAAAGCCGCTTGCCTGTTTAGGCTTAGGCGTAGGCGTCGGTTACATGAAGCTCAAGCTGCCATGTGTCCTCTCGGTAGAGACCGTGCCTGATAAATTCCACCGAGCGCCTTTGTCTTTCCTCTGTATCTTCTCTCCAATTGCCGCTTCATTTGTTAGGCAAGCATACGACGAGTCGAACACCAGACACCTATCTTACCCAGCATGCGTGTCACCAACCTTCTCGCTCTCGGCGCCGTTGCTGCCGTCTCCAGGGCAGATGTTCTGGACGATCTCGAGGATACCGCAACTGCGGTCTCTTCCTCCGCTGCCTCCGCTGTTGAGTCGGTGACCTCCTCCGCCGTCTCCAAGCCAACCTTCACCGTGGGTCCATCGCAGTCGTGACATCTGCTGCTCGGCTCGTGCTAACAACGCTCCCGCAGCCAACCACACTCAAGGCCCCCTTCCTTGAGCAGTTCACGGACGACTGGGACTCCAGGTGGAAGGTCTCTCACGCGAAGAAGGAGGGCACTGAGGAGGACTGGGCATTCGTCGGCAAGTGGTCCGTCGAGGAGCCCACCGTCCTCCGTGGTATCGAGGGCGACAAGGGTCTCGTCCTCAAGGACAAGGCTGCTCACCACGCCATTTCTGCCAAGTTTCCCGAGGCCATCGACAACAAAGACAACACCCTGGTCGTTCAGTATGAGGTCAAGATGCAGTGTATGGATCCTCTTGGTCTAGGGTTGTATGACACAACGCTAACAGTACACAGCTGGCCTGGAGTGCGGAGGTGCTTACATGAAGCTTCTCCGGGAGAACGCAGCTCTTCACGCTGAGGAATTCTCCAACGCATCCCCTATGTCATCATGTTCGGTCCCGACAAGTGCGGTGCTACCAACAAGGTACATTTCCCCGCCAAACCCGCGAAGACCATCTGCTGACAAGGCAACTAGGTGCACTTCATCTTCAACCACAAGAACCCAGTCACCGGCGAATACGAGGAGAAGCACCTGAAGAACACCCCGATGGCTCGCATTGGCAAGACCACCTCCCTCTACACCCTCATCGTCAAGCCAGACCAGACCTACGAGATCAAGATTGATGGAGAGTCTTCGCGCAACGGTAGCCTTCTGGAGGACTTCAGCCCAGCTGTCAACCCAGCAACCGAGATTGAGGATCCGGATGACAAGAAGCCTGCTGACTGGATCGACGAGGCCAAGATTACCGACCCAGATGCGACCAAGCCAGAGGACTGGGACGAGGAGGCGCCATTCGAGGTTGTTGATGAGGAGGCTACTATGCCCGAGGACTGGCTTGAGGACGAGCCCACCAGTATTCCTGATCCCGAGGCCGAGAAGCCCGAGGACTGGGATGACGAGGAGGATGGTGACTGGATTCCTCCTACTGTTCCTAACCCCAAGTGCAACGAAGTCTCCGGATGTGGCCCCTGGACTCCTCCCATGAAGAAGAACCCCGCCTACAAGGGCAAGTGGACCGCTCCTTTGATTGACAACCCCGCCTACAAGGGCATTTGGAAGCCTCGCAAGATCCCCAACCCCGCCTACTTCGAGGACAAGACTCCTTCTAACTTCGAGCCTATGGGCGCTGTAAGCAGATGCCTTTTCTCACATACACCAGCAGCACTGACACTATGACAGATCGGCTTCGAGCTTTGGACCATGCAGAACGACATTCTTTTCGACAACATCTACATTGGTCACTCGGTCGAGGAGGCCGAGGCTTTCGCCAAGGAGACTTTCCAGGTCAAGAGCAAGTCCGAGAAATCCGAGGAGGACGCTACCAAGCCTGAGCCAGAGAAGGAGAAGCCCAAGTCGCCAATGGACCTGAAGTTCGCCGACGACCCAGTGCACTACATGCGCGAGAAGTTCGACCTCTTCATGACCCTCGCCCAGCGTGACCCCATCCAGGCCGCCAAGTTCGTTCCAGAGGTCGCCATCACCCTCGGTGCCCTGGCCTTCGGAGTTTTGGCTATCCTTATCGGTGCTGTCAGTGGGGGAGCCGCAAAGGCCCCAAGCAAGGAGCAGGTCAAGGACAAGGCACAGAAGGCCAAGGAGGCTGTGGTTGACGCCAAGAACCAGGCTGCGGAGAGCGTTACCTCCAGCGCAGATGTGGCCAAGACTGAGGTCAACACAAGGAGCGGCAAGTCTTCTCAGTAGTCCTGTCTTTTGGGAGGGTATGCGCTTGAAGGAAGAAGGGATGGGTATAGGTAGTTTTCATTGGCAAGGGCGAAAGTAGACAAAAGTCAGCCGCTATGATATGACGAGGCGCATGACTGTTCTTCGCGTTTTGGAGCTTGGAGTCTGTCTTCCTGCAGTGTTTGTAGAAAAGCTATCTATCAGTCTTTCCTTGGAGATTTATCCGACCGCTTCGCCTTTCCTTCCACGTTAACCACGACGAACCGGCTGGAGGTGTGGTACGTCGCCGAAGTTGCATGAAAGAGATGAGTCGTCAAGTTTGCCACTCAACTCATCCCGTTTTCTCGTTCCTCTCCATCCAGAGACAAGTGCCGTTCGGGGAATGTGGGAGCGACGAGCCCATGTATGATAGCACGTCCCGCATTGCGGTCCGTACATGCAACAAGCGGGTTCGATGTGGAGAGAGCATTCGGCGAGGTTATCCGTTCGCGGGGCAGCTCTTCAGCTCTTCCTCCCCGGCAGATGGCAGATGGCGGATGACACAAGGGAGCATTGAGTGACTGCGAGCCCTCCCCGATTCCTTTTTTTCTCTTCTTCTCCCTCTATTCTTCTTTTCTTTTCGTTTCTGCTCCCACTTCCCATCATCGTGGACAGCACGGCTAATCGAAGCCGTTGTGTGCCGCAGCAGCAGCATCAAAGCCCCCACCGGAAGATATAGCCGAGGCAGAGAGAGGGAATACAACAACCGTGACCCTGTAGCGCGGAGTGGAGTTGCAGAGAAAAGAGCACAACGTTATACCACACGTCAAACACCTCAATTTCGTGTTTGGGGACATACAATGGCCACCCGCAGAGTCATGTTAAGGACGCTGCAGAGTCTGAGTCCTCGCGCCGCCGCTCCCAGGTCCGCCTTTGTCGCAAGCAGGATGCCGCAATCCGCCAACTCAAGCAAGATAGCCACAAGGCGCCTGCATGCCACCGCATCTCAGCTCCGTCCGGCTACGACAACCGCCGCGGCCTCCCCTCAAGATTACCCTACCACACACGAGCAGATCCAGAAACCGCTGGACACTCAGGGCTTCGTGGACAACAAATTTGTCGACTCGAAAGCCACCCAATGGATTGATCTGTACGACCCGGCGACAAACAACCTTGTCACTCGTGTGCCGCAATCTACCGAGGAAGAGCTGAAGGCTGCTGTTGATTCGGCGGAGAAGGCGTTCCCGGCATGGAAGGCGACCAGCTTGTTGCGAAGGCAGGAGATCATGTTCAAGTTCGTGGCACTCATCCGCCAGCACTGGGATCGCTTGGCCGCATCCATCACCCTCGAGCAGGGCAAGACCTTTGCTGATGCCAAGGGTGACGTCCTCCGTGGTCTCCAGGTTGCTGAGACGGCCTGCGGCATCACCACTCAGCTGCCCGGCAACGTCTTGGAGGTGGCCAAGGATATGGAGACCCGTTCCTACCACGAGCCTCTCGGTGTTGTGGCTGCCATCTGCCCCTTCAACTTCCCGGCCATGATTCCGCTTTGGTGTATCCCAATCGCGACCGTGACCGGAAACACCATTGTCGTCAAGCCATCCGAGCGTGACCCTGGCGCAATGATGATCCTCGCGGAGCTCGCCGAGAAGGCTGGTTTCCCACCGGGAGTCATCAACGTCGTGCACGGTGCGGCCAAGACCGTCGACTTCATCATCGACGAGCCGCGCATCAAGGCGGTCAGCTTCGTCGGCAGCAACAAGGCCGGTGAATACATCTACCAGCGCTGCTCTGCCAACGGCAAGCGTGTTCAGGCGAACCTGGGCGCGAAGAACCACGCCGCCGTCATGCCGGATGCGAACAAGAACCACGCACTCAATGCCATTGCTGGCGCCGCTTTCGGTGCCGCTGGTCAGAGGTGTATGGCTCTCAGCACCCTTGTTATGGTGGGCGACACGAAGAACTGGCTGCCAGAGATCGCAGAGCGTGCCAAGGCTCTGAACGTGAACGGTGGTTTCGAGGAAGGTACGGATCTGGGTCCGGTCATCTCTCCTCAGGCCAGGCAGCGCATCGAGGACTTGATCACCAGCGCGGAGAAGGAGGGTGCCGAGATCCTTCTTGACGGAAGGGGTTACAGACCGGAGAAGTACCCCAACGGCAACTTCGTAAGTCATGCACCACTGCAGAACCAACTGCTGCCCATTCCAAGAGCACCTTGCTAACGGCGTCCTGTATAGGTTGGACCAACCCTCATCGCTAATGTGACCAAGGACATGACCTGCTACAAGGAAGAAATTTTCGGTCCTGTCCTGGTCTGCCTGAACGTGGACACGCTCGAGGAGGCCGTCGACCTCATCAACGCAAACGAGTACGGTAACGGTGTCGCCATCTTCACAAACTCCGGCCCAACCGCCGAGCGCTTCCGTCGCGACATTGAGGCCGGTCAGGTCGGCATCAACGTCCCAATTCCCGTCCCTCTTCCCAGTAAGTCATGAGCCTCCCTTGTCCGGTTTGAAAGTTAGGAATCCTGATGGGTTGAAATAGTGTTCTCCTTCACCGGTAACAAGAAGTCGATCGCGGGTGGTGGTGCAAACACGTTCTACGGAAAGCCAGGTATCATGTTCTACACGCAGCAGAAGACCGTCACCAGCCTTTGGCGCAGCGAAGACGCGGTCGCGACGAAGGCGGACGTCGCTATGCCGACCCAAAGATAGATTGGAACATTGCACAATGCACATGGGAGTTTGGGCGGGATTTGAAGGACTCAAATTGGCGACGGCGTCCCGTATGTAGGAAAAGATTGTGCAGAAAAAGCATGATGTGTGTGACTTAATGCTTCTTGCAACCGACTGCTGTCTGTATATTCCATTGCTGTTCATGTAAACAACTTCAACAATGTTCCCCCATTCACCTTGCCCGCGCGATTGTTTCTGAACCCTTCCCCACACTCTGATCAAGCTCGACCTCGGCTCTTGAGACGTCAAGACGCCATCATCCATCCCCATCTCCAACTCGACTCAGCAGTGCGCCGTAGACTTGACCAATGGACTCCTCATGGCGGCTCTTTCACCAACATCAGCGGTAAGTAATGATCAGCCATACCGGAGCAGTCTGCAAAACAACGGCTGACTCCGATTCATCTCTAGGCCGCCATAGCCCGACTGCGCTCCTTCGTCTCCCCACCCACGCAATACCACAGCCTCCCGCTCGCGCGGAGAGCGGCCGTTCTGATCCTGTTGTTTGCAGACCGGAAGGGCGACTTGAGGGTTGTGCTTACCATCAGGTCCGCAAAGTTGAAGAATTGTACGTTGTAGCGCGGGTGGAACCAGGAGCCATGATAAGAGAAGGAGGACACATAAGCTGTGCTGGGTTTTTAGTCAGGCAGGCGTGCATTCGCTAATACACTCTGGATGGTTACGAGTAGATTCCGGACATGCAGCGCTTCCTGGTGGCAAAGCCGACTTCGAAAAGGAAACGCCTTTCATGACAGCGCGCCGTGAAGCGTTTGAGGAGATTGGCCTCCCGCTTTCGGACGATAAACTCCCAGCCGGTTACACGGTCGAGCACCTCACCGAGCTCCCCGCCAACCTCGCCGTCACGGAGTTGGGCGTGCGACCCTGCGTCGCCTGGCTCAAAGCCCCCACCCGCAACGACGGCAGCGCCTCGAGGAACGTGGATCCGGCCCGGGATCTGCTGCCCAAACTGGACGCCAAAGAAGTCGCCGCCGTATTCACGGCGCCGTTCCACAATTTCCTGAGGAGCAGGGACGAAGAGCGAGGAAAGGAAGCGCCGCCGGGAGAGTGGTACAAAGGCAGCTGGATCTCCTGGCACGAGGAGAACTGGCGGATGCACCAATTCCACGTCCCGGTGACCCCCTCGTCCGTCTTCCTCGCCAAGAACGCACCCAAATCCGTCCGGGAAGATCCGACGGCGGCGAACGAGGACGCGGAGCTGCCGCAGTCGGAGGGCGAGAAGCAGACGGCGGAAGCGCTCAGACAGCGTAGGTACAGGGTGTTTGGCATGACGGCGAGGATCTTGGTGGACGCTGCGAGGGTTGCTTACGGCGAGGATCCGGATTTTGAACACAACAGCAGTTTTGGGGACGAGGAGATGATTGAGAAGTTGAGGAGGATCGGGAGACTGAGTCCGGTCAAGAAGGAGGGGAGAAGCTTACCAGGGAGGTTATGCAGTACGTTCATCGTGATGTCCCGTGTTCTTTGGAGAGGCGTGTTTTACTGACTGGAAGCAGGAAGGCAAAGTTGAGCTGAAGAGGAAGAGAAGTTGGGCAGAAGGTACATGTGACTGCCTTTTTGAACGCATGATTAGATCGCGATCCTCTCTACATCTACATACTCTAGTGCTGCTCGTTGGAAGACGGCGAACGTGCAGACATGTGATTGTGCACGTGCGGACACAGACGTGAGCCGCGCCTTGCTCTTCCAGTTCGTCTTTTGCAGCTAACCTTTCCCTTCCCTCTCCACTTCACCCTTCGAATCGCTGTGAATTCTGTTGTCTTGATCAATACCTAGAGCGGTGTAAGTATTGAGGGCCTCCATCGTCACTCCTCCATTCATTCTGGAAGATCTTGGTGCGTCGAGCCTAGATCATGAATGTAATCTGTTCTTCTGTATAGTCGAGTTCAGTGTCTTGGCACTGCAACGAAGTGCGAAGTGCACACGAAGTGAACGCCAAGAAAACTTACCGGGAACGGCTTGCATCGAGAGAAAGTCCAAGTCGAGTTGTTACCGGCAAGCACCACGCGAGTCCTTCAACATTCGCGCGCAACACCGATGCAACCATGCTTCCGGACGATACGTAGACTCTTTCCCGGTCCCAGTTTCTGTACAAACGACTTTCTTCCACGGCACGCCTTCCGCAATGGCCGGCTCCAGCAACCGGCGAGGACCTTCGCTTCGACCGCTCCTCGCAGTGCCCAGGCCATAAAGGTGCAGTCACAACTCGAGCAGCGCATCGCAGCAATCCCCATCGATCGGTTCCGGAACTTCTGCATCGTCGCCCACGTTGACCATGGCAAGAGTACGCTCAGCGACCGGCTGCTGGAGCTGACGGGAACCATCGAAAAGGGAGGAAACAAGCAGATTTTGGACAAACTGGACGTTGAGCGGGAAAGAGGCATCACAGTCAAGGCGCAGACGTGTACCATGATATACAACTACAAGGGCGAGGATTACCTGCTGCATCTGGTCGACACGCCTGGACATGTCGACTTCAGAGCCGAGGTCTCGAGGAGTTATGCCAGTTGCGGCGGCGCCCTGCTACTCGTCGATGCCAGTCAAGGAATCCAGGCACAGACCGTTGCGAACTTCTACCTCGCTTTTGCGCAGGGCTTGCAGCTGGTTCCCGTTATCAACAAGATCGACCTGCCGTCTGCGGACCCTCCGCGCGCTTTGGAGCAGATGAGGGATACGTTCGAGTTGGATCCCGACAAGGCTGTGCTCGTTTCTGCCAAGTCTGGACTCAACGTCGAGGCTCTTCTGCCCGCCGTCGTCGAGCAAATTCCGGCGCCTATGGGAGACTCGACTAAACCGCTAAGACTTTTGCTGGTGGACTCGTGGTACGATAACTACAAAGGAGTCATTCTGCTGGTCCGCGTATTTCAAGGTCAGGTCAAGGCTGGTGACCATGTCACTTCTTTCGCGACTGGACTGAAATACTACGTTGGCGAGGCTGGCATCATGTATCCAGGACAGACGCCCCAGGCAGTGTTACGCGCTGGTCAAGTCGGTTACATTTACTTCAACCCCGGCATGAAGCGATCCAAGGAGGCCAAGGTTGGAGACACGTACACCACTGTTGGCTCGGAGAAGGCGGTCGAACCCCTTCCTGGCTTCGAGGAGCCGCAGTCTATGGTCTTCGTCGCAGCATTCCCAACCGACCAGAGCGACTACGAGCACCTTGAAGACAGCATCAATCAAGTCACACTCAACGACCGCAGCGTCATGGTACAGAAAGAGTCCTCCGAAGCGCTAGGCGCAGGCTGGAGGCTCGGATTCTTGGGCACTCTGCACTGTTCCGTCTTCGAAGATCGGCTACGGCAAGAGCACGGCGCGAGCATCATCATCACGCCGCCCTCCGTCCCGTTCAAGGTGGTCGACCGCAAGGGCAATGAAACCGTCGTCACCAACCCCAATGACTTCCCAGAGACGGAGGCGCTGCATCAGCATGTCGCCGAGCTGCAAGAACCCTACGTCCTCGCCACCGTCACGATGCCGGAAGAATACCTTGGCAGCGTTATCGAACTGTGCGAGGCGAACCGTGGCGAGCAGAAGGAACTCACCTTCTTCACCGCCACGCAGGTCATCTTGAAGTACGAGCTCCCGCTTGCCCAGCTCGTCGACGACTTCTTCGGAAAACTGAAGGGCACCACGAAAGGCTACGCCTCGCTCGATTACGAGGACGCTGGGTGGCGAAAGTCCAACATTGTTAAGCTGCAACTGCACGTCAACAAGGTGCCCGTCGATGCCGTCGCGCGCGTCGTGCACTACAGTCAGACGGAGCGTGTGGGCAAGGCATGGGTCACGAAGTTCAAGGAGCACGTCGACAGGCAGATGTTCGAGGTTGTCATCCAGGCAGTAGCGGGGAAGAAGGTCGTCGCAAGGGAAACGATTAAGCCGTTC
This sequence comes from Taxawa tesnikishii (nom. ined.), assembly GCA_030247885.1. Taxonomy (NCBI): domain Eukaryota; kingdom Fungi; phylum Ascomycota; class Dothideomycetes; order Dothideales; species Taxawa tesnikishii (nom. ined.). The sequence goes on along the minus strand of JAPDRO010000009.1, from coordinate 573,452 downwards.
CGTAAGGACGTGCTGGCGAAGTTGCATGCGAGTGATGTGAGCAGACGCAGGAAGTTGCTAGAGAGGCAGAAGGAGGGAAGGAAGAAATTGAGAGCGGTGGGAAACGTGGTGATTGATCAGAAGGCATTCCAGGGCTTTTTGTCGAAATAGACGTACAGTATATTACCCCCTTCCTGCATTCGTGGGATGTAACATTAGGTGTATTATAGAAAGCGTTGTCGTCAGATTTTTATGAGCGAACACACACAAGGACTTTGTTCCACGGTACGCCTTCGTGTAATCGCTACCTGTATAGTCAGCAAAAGATTATGCATCAAACTATCGTGAGTTCTTGCACCTCCCCATCTGCAAGCCTTCGCCGTGCATGAGTCCATGTACGTAACAATCTCCGACAAGCGTATACGTGTTAAGCGTTTCGTCTGTTCCTTTCGGATTTCGACGAAGTATGAAAGGCGTGTTGGCTCCCAGTATCAAGCAAACGAGGTCCTTCTCTCTTGTACCTGCCCTGCAAGCGCCCAGATACCCGTGCTCGGTGACGCACAGGCTTCGGCCGGGCATGCAGCGTCCCATGTCGATCGCAAATCTGTTGGATCGGAGCAGCTCATAGTCACTCGGCCAATCCAGCTCACCGTTGGCTTCGACTTCATTCGGCAGCTGCATGCGGAGAGGCCACCAATCGAACAAAAAGAAAGCACTCGCAGACAAGCGTCGAGGGCAGTTCCGTAATCAGGTGACGCAGGATCATCGAAAAAGCGTGTTCGTTTCATGACGAGAGTGCGCCAGTAAGCCTCTTTCCAGTGCAGGGAGCCATACTGGGGCAGAGAAGAGGACGCCCAGGCCATCGTAGCAAGTAGCCAGGGGTACAGACGCGAACCTGTCGCATGCAAGGGCACTCCGGCCGGAAATTCTTTCTGTAAAGCCGAGTTGGGATACTCGATACTGACGGATCTGATGGCACCGATGACAACACAGGACAAGATCAAGGAGCTGCCATCGGCAAAAGTACGGATGGAACGTGTTGAGTTTCCTGACGCCTTGAAGCCAGCCTTCAGAGCAAAGTAACTGAAGTCATAACGAGGCAATTCTGAAGTCCAATCAGGTACCCAAGAAGGCAGAGAAGGAAGCCGTTCTGAGATGGGGATACCGGCTTGGTGTAGGATATGCGTCCTGTTGTAGGGACGCCGACCTACAGTGACCATCGACCGAATGTCAGTGGTCTCCGACTCCGTTGAAATCAACACATGGCATGCTACTCCGGTGTAGAGATCCTGAATCGGCTGCTCGTAATCCGGTGCGAAGACAGCATCAGCCCCTCCGTCGACGAGCCCGGTAATGCTATAAATTTTGTCGTGTAGCAAGGAGGTCTGGAAGCGGCTGAACTGACTGAGTGCGGCCTGGATTGGCACAGTTTGGCCTTGAATTCGATATGCCCTATAGTTGCCAATTTTGATGACAAACTCAATCGCATTGATGGCCTGCATTGATAGGCCGCTGTGATCCGGGTTGTGCGCGAAGTAAGTCACCAAGCCATCATAAAGCTGAATGCCGTAAATAGCAGCATAGAACACGTCCCACGATATCGACGTGCCACCGCAGTAGAAAACGGCGCTGGTGCTCAGAACAGCCTCCTGGATAATGTCAGTATAGGCAGGTTCCAAACGAACCTCTGGAGATACGCCGGAGGTCATCAACAGCGCGTATAACAATCGCTCCGGCGAACATTGCGTTTTCTTCTTGAAATGCCCATCAGGGCCGACAAGGTGCACCACATGGTGATTGGGAAGTGGGTTTGGAAACCATGCGGTAGCTCAAAGGACGAGAACATAGTGTTGTGCCTTGATGCCCAGTCCAGCCTCTACGAGTAGCAGGAAAAGAAAGATTTCTGCGCGACGATTGCAAGGTTACTCACTTGAATCACCCACATACGTTCGAACCAGGGCCGGTGGAACAACTGACCTACAGCAAGGAGTTTGAGGTGGACCTCTTTGGGATGGGGAGATGTGATGAAAGTGCATTCCAATTGGTCAAGGATTGCTTGGAGATCGCCACTCTCAATGTACATGCGGTTCGCTGGACGCGTAAGTACGACACTCATGGTCGAGGGCATGTTCATGGCAAGATGGCTGTCCTCGGATTCCTCGCCCAACCACACAGCAACCTGTGAAGCGTTCGAATATATCTGGCGCATTAGACGAATTTATCGGCCCTTCTCCTCCAGGTCTGCCTGGTTTATGCAGATTGCATCGATCCAAATGTACTGGTGGTCCACGTCGCCGCAGAAACGCTGAACAAGGGCAGCATCGATCCAGATATATTGGCGGTAGCAGAATCGCCGAACAAGTGTAGCAGCGCTGTAGGTAATACCGAATTTCTGACCGCTACTGTGTCTCAGCGTAGACACTACAGTCGGATCTCCCCACGCATACGATATTGCCGTGTACCGTGATGGGTTGTCAACGGGGACGTGCAAGAAGTTGAAGTTGATTCCGCCATCGAAATCCCTGTGTAGCTGGAGAAGACGAATGTCTCTCGGGGTTTCCAATGGGGCATAATGGTAGGCCTGATATGCCTCCTGAAAGATTGTCTTGTAGGCCGAAAACATTGAGATTCGTTACTTGTACAGACAGCAGCGTCTCGAAGGCGAGCATATCGCATGAGTGATGCAGACAGCTGCTGCACTGCCACAGTCGTACAGACATCATGCCATGAAAACAAAGCATACTGGATGGTTGCTCGACCCGTGCAGACAATACCAGAAACGCTCCGTAAGTTCTCGAGTCGATTGTACCATGGCCTGGCTAAATGCCCTCACCTTAAAAGTAGATATTTGAATCTACCTGAGACTGTGATGTCTGTAATATTGGCTCGGGGATCGTCCGGCCGGGTTGTCTTCGTGGCTCGGATCAGCGCATGTGTCTGACGCGCGAAGCCTCGGCAGTCCAGAGGAAGCAGGCACTGTGCGTGTTCTCGTATCACGACCGCTTGTGAGTCTGTGAGGACAGGAAGTAGGACACCTACGATGCGCAGAGACCGAGGACGATGTGGACCAGAAGGGAGGTCCATCATCTGTCAGATCTCATCGTCTTCTCACCTTCCTGGCTTTCTCTGCTCGGCAGAGAGTCAAAAACATGCGAGTCCGCCCGGGTCCTCTCTCCACGACACGTGCAGATCTCCCCGCAGAACGGCTCGTTAGCCTCACCGGCAACAAGCGAGGAGGCCGACTTACCGAACCGCCCGATCGAGCTTCTCTGCTTCCCCCTTTCATCCGAGGTCTTCAAACGTCACCCAAGCAAGCTCCTAACGTAATTCTGGGCCTCCAGCTTCCAGTCGTCCTCGGCCATCATCAGTCACAAGCTTCTATCGTACGGTCTCCCGAGGCCCTCCGACCCATCAGGTAGGAGTCAGCAGGTAACGGCCCTTGGCTGATGCGTCTAGTGGCCTGCTAGAGAATATATACTCCCCCAGGTCCCCGCTGTTTTCGTAGTTGAATTGACGTGACTTGCTTGTGTAAGGCATTGAATTGGCTTCTCTACGTTCGAACACTTATTCCATCGGACTCGCGCTCTCCTCTGCTTCACTCTACTCTTCCTGTGCAGTAGTCAAGCTGGCAGATCGCGTGAGAACTCTCCTAGCTCCCGTCCTCGCCGCCCTTCCAACCCTCCCCACCATGTCGTCCGCAGACACTGAAGAGCAGCAGTTCCAAGACGAGGTCAAGCAGATACAGCAGTGGTGGTCAGACTCGAGATGGAGGTACACGAAGCGGCCCTTCACCGCTGAGCAGATTGCTACAAAGAGAGGAAACCTGAAGATTGAGCACCCGTCCAATGTCTTGGCCAAGAAGCTTTGGAAGACTGTCGAGCAACGGTTTCAGGTCAGTGTTTTCCCAACCGAACACATACAGCAGAAGTTGCAGGGGACTGACCAATGCCTCAGAACAAGGAGGCAAGCTTCACCTTTGGTTGTCTCGACCCTGTGATGATCACACAGATGGCCAAGCACCTCGACACTGTATATGTTTCTGGCTGGCAAACATCGTCAACTGCATCCTCGACAGACGAGCCAGGCCCAGATCTTGCAGACTACCCATACGTGAGCAAAGATCATGAACACCCCAAAACAACGCGCTGATAAAATCCAAGACATCCGTACCCGACAAGGTCCAGCATCTGTTCATGGCCCAGCTTTTCCACGACCGCAAGCAACGCCACGAGCGTCTTTCGGTTGCACCGTCTGAGCGCTCAAAGCTTGCTAACGTGGATTACCTGCGTCCCATTGTGGCTGACGCAGACACTGGTCACGGTGGTTTGACAGCCGTCATGAAGTTGACCAAGCTGTTCATCGAGAGAGGCGCTGCCGGAATCCACATTGAAGATCAGGCCCCTGGTACGAAGAAGTGTGGTCACATGGCCGGAAAGGTTCTCGTCCCTATTAGCGAGCACATCAACCGTCTGGTTGCCATCCGCGCGCAGGCAGATATCATGGGTATTTCTATCTTGTTGCATTGCTAGCAAGTCACTGCGTTTGCTGACATGAAATTCAGGCACTGATCTCCTTGCAATTGCACGTACCGACTCTGAAGCCGCAACACTCATCACCTCTACCATCGACCCTCGGGACCACGCCTTCATCCTTGGAGTCACCAACACAGCCTTGCAGCCACTCAACGACCTCATGATCGCCGCCGAGCAAGCCGGTAAGAACGGTGCAGAGCTGCAAGCAGTCGAAGACGCCTGGAATGCGCAAGCTGGCCTGAAGCTCTACCACGAAGCCGTCATCGATACCATCAATGCAGGCGTGCACGTCGACAAGGCGGGGTTGATTGAAGATTTCATGGCACAGTCCAAGGGCAAGAGCAATGCGGAGGCGCGGGCGATCGCAAAGGGTCTGACGGGCGTCGATGTACACTTCGACTGGGACGCTGCGCGTACGCGTGAGGGATACTACCGCTACCGCGGCGGCTGCCAGTGCGCGATCAACCGCGCTATTGCGTACGCTCCGTACTGCGATCTCATCTGGATGGAGAGCAAGCTGCCAGATTACGAGCAGGCGAAGGAGTTTGCTGAGGGTGTGCACGCCGTGTGGCCTGAGCAGAAGTGAGTTATTCCCTAATCCACCCCTCCTCTTCCCGTCGTCCCGACAACCAAAGAAACCTTTACTAACGTACATGCACTAGGCTCGCCTACAACCTCTCGCCTTCCTTCAACTGGAAGGCCGCAATGCAGCCCAAGGAACAAGAAACCTACATCAAGCGCCTCGGAGCACTGGGCTACTGCTGGCAGTTCATCACGCTGGCAGGTCTGCACAGCAACGCCCTTATCTCTGCGCAGTTCTCCAGGGAGTACGCCAAGCGCGGTATGCGCGCGTACGGCGAGCTGATCCAGGAGCCCGAAATGGAGCAGGGCATCGACGTCGTCACTCACCAGAAGTGGAGCGGTGCTAACTATGTTGACGAGCTGCTCAAAATGGTGTCTGGTGGCGTGTCGAGTACCAGTGCCATGGGCAAGGGTGTCACTGAGGATCAGTTCAAGATTGGTACTGGTGATCATGACTCGAAGCTTGAGAGTGAGGATAAGCATTAGTTGACCGTGTTGAACGATTTTCCTTTTGTTTTGGTCATCTTGGGGCGTTCTGGTGGAAAGGAACGTGTGATATCTGAAAGGATGTTGATGTGAATATATGACCGAATGATGTTGCACAAAAGTCAATCCCTATGGGCCAACGCTATATCTGGCCTGTTTGTTCGTGAAGGCTGGTGAGCAGCCACATGCTAATCCATTTGTCTTGCGGCTGCGTTTTTAATACGGCTCCACTTGTCCTTTTGCCAGAATTCAGGTAATCCCTTATACGCTACAACTACTCGAGGCAGTTTCAGACAAAGCTGTACTCGACCCGATCCTCCAACAACAAGGTGGACTCAAACCTAGCTTCAGTGTTCGTTGCGAATCTCTTCTCCTCGGGTTCGATGCGATGACTTCGGTTCCGCCTCATATGAGACCAAATCGAGAAGAGCGAAGCACTCGTATGCCGCAGATTTTTTCAAATTTGTGCATTATATTATTCAATTCGAAATTACTTGTCACGTTCGGCCATAGGCAGCTGAAAGCTAGGGATCCCGTCCGCTCTCCCATATATAAGCAGTTGACCGACGAGTTAGTACTATAGTGGGTGACCATATGGGAATCCTCCTTGCTGAACGTTTTGTTCCTTCCGTATGCAGTAGACAGCTCTGACGGAAACAGCAGCAACAAAGTTTTGCTGGGCGGTGCGGAGAGGCCGGAGACCTGCCAGTCCTCTCCAAACAAGACAAGAGCTACTCATGCATCTGACTCTCAACTGCAACCTTTGTCCGACTCAAAACGCTAAACATGCCCTTCTCACACCACAGCCACTCCGGCCAGTTCTGCGGACATGCATCCAATACCCTTGAGGAAATGGTCCAGCGCGCCATCTCTCTCAGAATGGCATCCTTCGCACTAACCGAGCACATGCCACGCTCCGAGTCTTCAGATCTCTACCCTGAAGAGATCTCAGCAGGTCAGACAGGTCCCGGCCTCTTTCAGCTCTTCGATGCATTCGTCACCGAGGCCAAGAGGTTGCGGGAAAGGTATCGACCCCAGATCCAAATCCTAATCGGATTCGAGGGCGAATGGATACGACCTTCTTTCGCAGGGGTTATGGGGGATTTGATGGGACGGTATGAGTTTGACTTTTTCGTCGGCAGCGTACATCACGTTCACGGCGTGCCGATCGATTTCGACCACGAGATGTACTACAAAGCCAGAGACATCTCGGGTGGCTCGGACGAGGCGCTGTACCGCGATTACTTCGACGCGCAGTACGCGATGTTGAAGGCGCTGAAGCCGCCCGTGGTCGGGCATTTCGATCTCATCAGATTGAAGAGCGATGATCCGGAGCGGAGTTTCGAGACCGTGGATGAAGCGTGGACGCGCATCTTGCGGAATCTGGAGTTCGTGGCCAGTTATGGGGGATCCTGGAGCTAAACTCCAGTGCTCTGAGGAAGGGGATGAGCGAGCCTTATCCTAAGGAGGAGATTTGCAAGGTCAGCCGCTTCGCTCCTTTCCTTGTTCCATTCTCGCGCTTTTGTGCCTCGTGCGCGCGTGGATTTTTCGGGTTGAGAGAGCGACGCCGGTGATGTGACAAGATGGCTGAATGATCAAGGTAGGCGTTCCTGAAAATGCAAGGCCGGTTTACTTTGGCAGATGACAGCCACGACATCAAGCAGGTTGGATTAAACTACGCCCGTGTGCTGGAAAGCGTGGAGAAGGCAGGGATTGAGCACCTTGTCTTATTCGAACGAGGGACTGGCGGTGCTGGATTCGATCCGAGATTTCCAACGGCCTCTCTTCGCAGCATTAAAGTTGAGGACTTGAGAGAGTACCAGTTTTGGAAAGGCGGCTGATCTTGAGGTTGCAATGATCGAGACGCTCATGGAAATTGAGCAACCTACTGCCAGGGCCATCATTCGCGTAACAAGACTTTCCGCTATCCGATTGCGTGTACACAAGCCAGCAGCTCGGCAACGAGGGCAGTTGTACAAAGCCTGTCGGAGTGAATGGATTCTGTTTGCTTGTCTACATAATCACGCCGACAGGCTCATTTATATGAGCGTTAGCCATCCTCTAGTCCCGTACTTTCCCACCCAGCTCCTATCGCACAAACCCTTCACCTCACTACACCTTCCCTTCTTCTTCCGTCTCGAGCGTGCTCAGGTCAAAGCTCTCCGGATCCTCCAACGCCTCCACCGCCCGCTTCATCTTGCCCTTCCCCTTCGCCTTACTGTCCCCTCGCTTCCGCCCAGGCGCTGTGCTGCTTTTAGCTTGCGAGGGATCTTCGTCCTCGTCTCCGAATAGAAAGCCTTTATTCCGCCGCTTCTCGGCCGGTGGTGGACCGGCTCGGATGAATGAGACGGGACGCTGGTCTTGGCCGAGCATCCAGGAGAATGAGGATTGTGCGAGCGAGGGACGAGGCGCGGAGATGCTTGGCTTGTCTTCGTTGGGCTTGGGTGTGGCGGACTGGGTTTCGGGTGTTTTGGTGGGTATGACGGGTTGGTGCTCTGTATGAGTATTGGGTTTCTTGGTATTGGTGGCTTTTGGCGGAGCTGATGGCGCAGGTAGCTCTGCCGCCTCCTGAGCCGCTGTTGCAGCGTCGCGGGCGTCGGGAGTCTGTTCTTCGTGCTGCTCGAACAGAACTTCGTTCTGCTGACTGCCATCGCTAGTCTTTTCTTGTGAGCTTTCTACCTCGGCCTCAGTGTTGCCTGTCCTCTCCTCCGCTGGCAATGGAATAGTTGGATCCGCAAGATACACCTGCGCGAACTGAACTTTAGCGATCGCCACGTTCAACGCCTTAAGTCCCTCATCCTCAGGATCCTTGTCCTTTGCGACTCGGTTTTGGTGTTCCCATAGCTCAGACACCGCGCCCTCAAGCATTTTCGCCAGCGCCGCATTACGTTGTTCCAAGCCAGCCAACTTCGCCGCCATCTCCATACCCTTTGAGTCACTGGAGGTAACGCTGTTGCGTGAACCGACACGAAGGTGCCGCCGAGGCGCCTGTGGGGTTTGCACAGATTGAATTTCCCGCACTCCCTTGCGGACTTCTTGCATCGCGTCACGCACCGCTTTGTTGATGCCCCATTTCTCGCCGCGACTGTACATACCGCGAGCGGCATCCTGCAGGATCCCCTCGATGTTACTCGACTGCCTAGCAAGGCGTGGCGGAGCTTGCAGGCGGTCGACGAAGCTTTGGGGCAAAGATCGGGTTTGGGGTACCAACGATGCGTCCGAAGGGGACTTTTATCCAAGACGGGAGATTTGCCGGTGTACCTTTTGATGAGGTAGCTCGCACCCTCTGTGTTGAAGTTGGCACGGAGATAGAGGGCATCTACAGCTAGCATCTGCGGCTGCTGAGGGCTGGAGAACGCGGGATAACGGAGTAAGAGAGTAAGAGCGGTGTTGTAGTCTGCGTCCAGCACTGTATGTGGTCTTAGCTCCAGCCCGCGGCGTGTAACATCGTCTCTTTTGCTTACGGTCCCAATGAAGACGCAAGAGCATTGTTACGCATATCACATCAACAATCTCTAAGCTCGGATCTTCGGCGAAGATGATGTCCCATATACTAAGTACATCCTCGAATTCGAACTCTCGACCGAACAGCAGTCTGATCCAACGCCTGCATCATATCAGTACTCTCAAAATCACCAAACGGAACTGGGCCACTCACATGAGGAAGACCTGTGGTATTAGGTCAATCTCTTTGAGGTGTGTCGCCAGGTTTGGGTCCACCTGAGGCAGATAGTCTTCAAAGATCCGCCGCACCCGTGTGACCATTGGGTTCTCTAACGGTGCTGCAGCACCTTCCGTCTTCTTGATTAACGCCGAAGGTGTACCATGAGCAGCCTGCTCATAGAACGACTTCGCATTCTGCATAATTATGCTGAAGAGTGTAAAGGCGTCATGTTCAGTGTATTTCGCGTCACAAATTTGACACAGCAAATCACTTCCAGAAGGACGTTCCCTCAACGATTCCGGCGCGAGAGCGTCTTGCTCTACGACCCATAGGATCGGGGCGAGGAGCTCGTGCATACCCTGCCTGTACCCGACATCCGGATTGAGCTTGCAGAAGATGAAGAGGATGTCCAGAAGCGTCATCTGGGTGGCCGGTTCGCGAAAGTAATCGTTCTCGGGCATACATCGCTCGACATCCTGGTGTATTTCGGCTCGTAGAGTCTCGTCTTGGCGCAAGGTAACCCATGGAGACTTTCATAGCTTAGTGGGCTGTCAGAGCGCCTGTTGGAGCGGATGGAGGTCAGTATGCTTACCTCAACGTCTTCACTCAGCGGATCCAGTCCGGAAGTGATCTCTTCCGGGTGCTCCAAGTTGCGAAGAAAGTGCGTACGTAGGGAATCGTAAGCCGAGCGACTGTCCTTAATACGACGCGACCATGTTGGACGGTCTAGCGTATCAAAAAGAAGAAAGACCTGCCATCAAATGGTTCAACGTATGTAACATGCGCTTGATTCTTGGCCCGCTTACCTTCCAACATACTGACCGTGATCCCGGCGATGTGCCAACGGAATCGTTAGATTTCTGTACCTCTGCACGCAGTTCTGAGAGGGTGTCGAAAGACTCAAGCAACGCCCAGCTACGTTGAGACTCGGCAAGTGTTCGCATGGTCTACTGTCATACTCTGTGTTATGAGATGTGGGCATGGAGTGCTCTGTGTGACATGCAGAGCTTGGAGTCGGAAGAAGACACTAGGGTGGTTTTGGCGGCGAGCTAGTGGGAGGGCCCCGCGAATTGCCGCTTCGGGCAGGATCTTCTCCAATCGTGCAGCATCTACAGTTGTCCAACCCCTTCATCTACTCGTACCACCCTCCACCAACACATCCGAGCGGACGAAGCACTAGGGAAACGACCAGGGCTGATTCCAAACATTGGAAATATCTGGAAAGCCATAGTATCGTTTACCTTTAGTCATTGGAATCATTCGACAAACAGAAAACCATTAAGGATTCGAGACACAAGTGCCATCATATCAATTTTGGACACGACTTTAAGATGTCAAGGGATCTTTTCGCCGAATTTGGGGATTTTGGGACGAACGCAAGTAGCTCTGCTTCTCTTCAACCTTCCCCTGAAGTGGCGACTTCAGTTTCTTCACATTCCTTATCCACACACCAGACCAACAGCAGCTTTGCAAGAGGAGACTGGAGCGGGTTCGCTACCACTGAGCCTCCTGCAAACGAGACACAGATTGACGATACTGAAGATTGGGGCGACTTCGAGGTCGCGGGAAACGACGTTCAAGAGCAACAGACGAACATATCTGCCGCTCCAGATCGAGGCCAACATCTTCCCGCGGCGCTCAACAACCTGGACTTGCACGATGGAGGGGCCTCGAGGACTTCGGGTGCACAGACGTTCACTGAAAGCGGCCGCAAGAAGCTGTCAAGCAATCACCCATTCGCCCGGAATCCGGATATCTTGTTCGACGCGGAAGACCCTTCCGAGCCTGATGATGACTTCGGGGACTTCGAAGATGCCCAACCTGAGCCCGTGACAGCGACAGCGACAGCACCCAGAATGCAGCAAAACACCACTCACTCAGCACCTTTGCAAAGTCAAGCTAAACCCCAGCCGTTGTCGATGGACTTGCTTGACTGGGATGTACCAATCGAGCCTGCAACAGTCCAAAAGACGCAACAGCGTGTGCCTCAATCGACACCTCTGTCACACCAGGCCAGACCACAGCCTTCTTCCATGGACCCACTCGATTGGGAACCCAAACCAAGTGTGCCCACAGCCGCCGTCGCTCAGACTCCGCCACGCCCAAAACTGCCGTCCGTAAAGAGTCACGCTCGACGGACCAACTCCATATCGAATAGTGTACGCCTCTCACAAGCTCCCGCTACACACAGAAGAACACCTTCCAAAACAACAGCTCCAGCACCAGCGCCAGAAGAAGACTTCTCCGCTTGGGACGACTTCGAGCCCAGTGCAGCACCCCTGGTAACTCAAGTCACGACCCAAGCCCCCGCATCCATCTCCGAACCCGACTCCACACTCGCCAACAGCATCACCCTTCCCTCTCAAATCCTCTCCCCTATCGCAGAGACGGACGGATCCACCACCCTTCCACCCCCGAACATCCCACCCCCTCCCTCCTCCTGACGCTCTTCACACCCCTCCTCACCCTCGCCAACACGCACTTCCTGCAGCCCCTACTAGCCCTCACCGCGTCCCGAAAAACCGCCCTCCTCTCCTCCCCGCAAACACACACCTTCCTGCGCAACTACATCGCCCTCTCAAGCGTGCTCGCGCGCATAATCGCGGGCAGAAAACAGCGCTGGAAGCGCGACCGGTTCTTGGCACAGAGCATGCGTATCGGCCCGTCCGTCTCTGGCCGCTCGGGGGATGAAGCTCGCGGGCCTCGATAGGAGCGAAGCCGGGCACGAGGACAGGGAGGTCGTGGACGTGCTGAGGGGGTGGCAAGGGCAGGTGGGGAGGTTGAGGAATGCCGTCGCGGGTGCCAATGCCACCACTTTCACTTCTTCGGCTGGAGGAGCTGGGGCAGCGCAGCTCCCGCAGGTGCCGGAGATTGCGGAGACGATGCCGGTGAGAGTCGCGAAGGCGGGGAAGGGGAATTGCGTCGGTGCATGCGTGTGGACTGTGCGGATTGAAACGCGAAGAGCGCATCGTCAAGGTGGACGTGGATGTTGAGGATAGTTTCGGGGAGTGGTGGGCCGAGGGACCGAGTATGCACGTAGCGTGTCGGAATTTTTGGGATGCGCATAAGGAGGATCTGAGGTCGAGGTGATAAGGATGAGTTTTGGTCTTTCAGAGGGGAAAGGGTAATTGTATGGTCTGGATATGTTTACTGTGTGCCATAGTGACGAGCATGCCAGTGTGTGATCGTGTATAAGTTTCTCACACCCCGATTCATTGACAACTAGGCGCATCAACGGCAATGGGTCAGTTGTTGCAGGCCAATTCAAGTGGAAGAAGGCAGAAGCCAAACAGTTGTCGAGCAATTGGTTCTGTGAGATAAGGGTAGGCAATTCTTAGATGGAAATCGAGACTTCTTCTTCAATACCGGTGATTTCGGGACTATCTAGATGTTCTTCTCTACAAGAGATAGATGCGAGCTACATACGATGATCCTATGATAAAACAGTATTTCCTAGCCCTCTTCGATCAACATGATGGAGGCCGAATACGCACCCCTTGGGACAGAGGGTAACAATCCGCCGCAGACGTGGTGACAAACTTCCAGCAAAAAGGTATAAATGACAATGTGTGAGGCTTTCTCCCTTTATCTCGGCAAACAACAAAACATCCTTTCGGAAGAAAATCCAAGTCAAGACGTGGCCCGGCAAGCAAATTATTGAGGATTGTTGTGATCGGTATCAAGGCGCCCGTGTCAAGGCGATCCTACTTCCGTAGGTGAACTAGCCGGCGAACTTCCGCCAATAGTTGCGGGGTCTGAACCCAGTGCACGAGCAGCAACTCTATTGGCCTCGGGCGTGGATGTCCGACCGCCAGATTCCGGAGCTACCTGCTGCATGCTCCTGGACTGCGGCGTCTGGATTGGAGAGCTCGAAAGTGGGTGGGCCGGGTGTGACTGTCGGCTGGGTGCTGGGGTGGGCTGTAGAGCCGAAGGAGGAAATGCTTTCGTCGCGATGGTCTGAGGGGTCTGAATGAAAGCGGAGTAGGGAGTTTGCATCAAGGTCGAGTAGGGGGTCTGATTCTTTTTGGCAGGAGTGGGTTGAATACGAGGTGGTGAAACGGGAGGGGGATTCGGTGCGCGGGAAGCAGGTCCGCGCGTGATTGCGGGATCGAGGGATATAGATTCAGTGGTCGCTTGTTCTGGGCGCTCGATGCGTAATCGTGCAAAGGGGACGTTGATCTGGTTTGTCCGTACCTTGTACATGGCGACTTTAAGGCGTAGGCGTAGCATCTCGGCCTTTGAGGATACGGCCATGTACAGGTCGGATTCTGGTTGCGGAGCTTGTGTTTGAGTGGACACGCGTGCTGGTGTCCGATGAGGAGGTGGCATGCCCCCGAGTGCTTGCTGTGAGGACGGATCGTAGTTGATTAACGACGAGAAGGAAGCTTTGGTCGCAGTGGATTTCTGCGATCCGCTGCCACTTTCTTCGCTCTCGGATTGGGTTTCGGGCTCCGTGGATTCGCGGTCGTGTACCGCGGACTGGCATCTCTGTCAGATGCCAAACTCCAACAAGTTGCACTGAGCCTTCTGCCACCTACCCTGTTGTCGCGACTCCGTGTAGACTGAGGAAGTGGTCGAAACCGCGCCGTCTCCTTGTTGGCCTGGGCCTTCTCTACATTGTCGCGCTTACGTGTCGCGGCCGTGTGCAGGTGCACTGTCCCCATCACAGGCGTATGCGAGGTTCTCCGCCTCTTCAGGTACTTCAGCCCCTTGTCATCATCCAGGACGTTTCCTATCCTTCGCTTGAGCGGACTAGTGGTGGTACTTTTCGCGCCGCGAGAGTCGGGGGTAGGTGCAACTTTTGCATTGGTGTTGAGTTCGCTCAGAGCGCGCCGCTGAACGCCCTCACTCATTGCTCGCATGATGGGTTTACCAGTGGGCATGTTCTCTGCGCCTGGTGACTGCGTCCTCGCCGAAGCCATGATGTAGATTCGAGCTCCTTACGGTAGGGATCGGTTCTGTATATACTGCTCTCTCGAGCCAGGCCAGCTGGACTGGTACGTGACTGTTGTGTGGTGTCGCTGTCTGTCGGGTTATCAATGGAACGAAGATCAGAAAGGAAGGGCGGGCAGGTCGCGAGTTGTCGATCCGGCGTCGAGTCGCGTCTCCGAGGTCGTTGCTTCCCCAGACTGCCAGCGGCTTCATCCGCCGTTTCGTCGACGGACTACGTGTAAGATATGCATAACGAACGCATACTAACCGTTGAGCCTATTCCTGTTCCTATTCATATTCATATTCACATTCACATTCACATTCACATACAGAGGCAGCACAGCGATTGAGAACTACAAGTACCGGGAATCATACAATCAGAGCATATGCCAAGACGAAAAAGATACAACGTAAAGAGCCCAATCGTGCGGTGCAAATCCAATCCTATCCTATCTTACGCCGGACAAAGAAAAATCAACACGCTCAATCGCTCGCTTCATGCTGTGTTTCTTCTCTCCGGATCTTGCTTCGCAAGAAGCCCATCGTAGGAGGTCTAATGATCTCGTTGAATACTCCGGTTCCATAGACCAACAGTGCAAAGCCAAGAACTTGAAGCCACTTGAAGTTCTCCCAGCCCAGACCTAGACTGACGAGCCAGATAAAAAGCGTGCGGCAGGTGTCGATTGTGCTGCGAGCCGTTGCCGAAATCGAGCGAGTTACAGAGAGTCCGAAGAAGTTGAAGCCCCTGGAAGCGAGTTAGCTTGCACGTCTGGCAACATCCCGATTGAGAGCCTTACCCGATTGAGATCATGATCAACACACTACTGACGGCAATGGCCCGGTGGTGAAAGACTTCGCCGAAGCCTTCCCTGGCATCGAAATAGCCGCCTCTTCCAGCCTCCGTCCGACCAACGGCTGCATGGAGTATACCCATTCCAATCAGAGTGACGATGAAACCGAACAACCCTTCCCACCCCACGACCTTCAGAGGATCCAGGGCATATCGTTCCATAATGCTCTCTTCCAGCACGAACTGGGTCGCTGTGAAAATCTGCGCACCAGCGATGAGCAAGACTCCCACCACAGTCTGCGCAGCCGAATGTTCCTGGGCCGCAATCTTGACATCTTCAACCAAGCGCTTCCCCAGTTGCATGACCAGGTAAGTGCTACCAGCATCTTCGCCCGGGACTCTGGGCTTCTTCTGCTCAACAACACCAGCCAAGCCAACAACACCGACTCCGACCACTACGATGATTAGGCTTGCCCATTTCCAGGCTCCGAGATGGCGCTTCAGGAACAGTACGCTGAAGAGGCCGACGAACAGCACAAGTGCGCCTCTCGTCATCTGGTAGATACTGGCTGCCACGAACAACAGCCCAACATTCATCAGCGTCGTTCCAGCAATATCGCAGCATGCAGGCAATGCCAACAAAAGCACCTTCCAGCCTTCAAGCGGTAGTCGTTCGACTTCTGAAGTGGCATCCACGTCAGGAGCGGCCAGTGGCTTCGCAACGATGTTGGTGGGATCCAGTGTCTGTTCCTCGTCCTCGTGAATTTCTCTTTCGGGATCTCCTCCGAAGATGCTTTCATGCGGTCGGTCCTCCGTGTCCAGGGGCTGGTAGGCGACAACCATTTTTGCGAAGATCTCTGGACGTAGCGGTTGTAGAGGTAGCTTGCGAATACGACTAGCCAGCAGCCGGTCTCGCCTATGAACATCTGGAGTGTCTGTATAACCGGCTGCTCGAACGTCTTGTGTTTGGAAGGGCTAGGGAGTCGCAGTTGGCTACGCATTGCATATCCTTTCGTCGATTAGTCGGAGTAACATGCCATGCTGTGAATGCTCGAACGAACCTGGTATTTAGTGAGAAGCGTGTTGCAAACGCCTGTTAGCAGCATCATCCCCACTAAGAAGGGGATAACAGCCTTGGCTGTCATGGTTGCAGAGAAGAGATGGGAAGGCTCCAATCGACTGTATGCCACTCTGCTATTCGGAGTTCATTAAGTGTTGTATGAAGGAGTTGAGTAGTGTTGGAGGTAGAGTCGGGGTACGACTGGAGCATGTGATAGACGAGGCTGGGGTCAGCTCGAGCTTATTCACTCCGACAAGCGGAGACCCGCAGCCGAAACGGCGCTATTGGTGCACGGACGAAACTTCGAACAAAGAGCACGAAACGCAACACACATTATAGAATATCATGACAAGACCATAGTGTTCATACAATTTGGTCCTTCATAGTCTGCGGGCTAGGAACGGTGTCTCTGAAACTCTGCCGTTCCTCCAGCATCTCCCAGTACTTCTTCAAGGCCGGATATTGGCTTTTCCAACCATGCTCCGGCCATCTGACGCTCAGATAACCCAACACGCTCCCCGCAGCGATATCTGCCAACCCGAACTCGTCTTCCACGAGAAAGGTGCCTCGCTTCTGCTCCGCCCAAGTGGCCAGGGCTCGTAACCCTCCATCCACCTTACGCATCTGCCTGTCCCTCCAAGGGCCCGACTGCATCTCCGGCTTCCGCTGTTTCTCGAAGAAAGCCAGCACAAGGGCGTCGCAGATCCCATCCGTGACCACTTCGACTTGTTTGGCGAACAGTCTATCATCGACGTCTGTCGGAAGCATTGACGTCTCCGGGTATTTAGCTTCTAACCATTCGAGAATGTAATGCGATTCGTAGACAGCGCCTTTGCCGTCTTCGAGGATCAGAACAGGAAGTTTCTCCAAAGGGTTGTATTGCGGTGTTTGTGTCGTGCTGTCCCATGGCACTTCGGTTTGGAGCTTGAAGGGGATACCCTTCTCTGCGAGCGCGATACGGACTTTGCGCGCGTAGGGAGATGGCGTCGCCGATATAAGTGTGAACATGATGTAGGGATGGTTGATAGACAGGGGAAGTACAAACCGAGGAACCTCTTTGATATATGTATATACGCACACACACATATACATGCTGCAGCATGAGTAGCCGCTCAGAGGAGGCCAGGATCCAGCACCCCGCACCATGTCATCTTGCATGGGATGGATGCAGGGTCTGAGATTTGCTGCCGATCCCGAAAAGCCTCTTTGTTGCGAGCCCAAACACAGGGCCTGCCGTCGAAATCTTGCAACATCCAGGTTGTCGGCAATCAGCAGCACTTCTGCGCAGCCAATGCAGACCTTAACCGACCTCATCCAGACCATTCCTCTAAGCACCGAAGAGTCACCTGAAGACATCTTCGCGTCGGCGCCGGGATTCCTCTTCACAGACGACCTCCGCAACCAGCATGGAAACCCGGGCGATCTGATCATCTACAAGAGCCGTCAGTTCGGTAACATCGAACTTTTGACTGCGGATCCGTCCGGTGAGGATGAGCGGAGGTTGTTCAGCCATTACCTTTGGAATGCGGGCGTACTTATGGCCGAGCGGATTAGCGGAGAACGGTTAACGAGCGATGAAGAGCGGCAGCGGTGGAGCGTAAAAGGGCACAGCGTGCTTGAGCTTGGCGCAGGTGCGGAGTGGCTGAAGCATGGTTTCGAAGAGCTGGGCTGATACGATGTCGGTAGGTGTGGGACTTTCTGGTATCGTGAGCGCGCTGGCAAGTGCGAAAGAGGTTGTGATATCGGACTACCCAGCCCCTGTTGTGATCAGCAATATCCGGCGGAACGTCAACAGGAACATTCCGCCGACATCGTCTGCGCATGTTGCTGTTGAAGGTCATGAGTGGGGCGTGCTGAATGACGATCTTGCTTCTGCCCGGCCGAAGAGTTTCACGCGAGTGATTGCAGCAGATTGTTTCTGGATGCCGCATCAGCACTCGAATCTCGCGAGGTCGATGCTACACTTTTTGTCTTCAGATCTCCAGGCCAGAGTTTATGCAATTGCTGGGTTTCATACCGGCAGAGCCAAGTTGGCGGGCTTCTTCGATGTGGCCGTAGAGGAGGGTCTCGAGATTGAGGAGATCTATGAAGAGGACGCGGAAGGCATGAGGAGGGAATGGGTCAAAGAAAAAGACGGCGGTACGGAGAATGTCACTGAGAGGAAGAGGTGGCTAGTGACTGCTGTATTGCGTAGAGCGAACAAGAACGCGCCTTGAGGTGGAAGCGTGAACATGACGCGAAACGACAGTCTCTGGACGCAAGGTGGGGTCTCATCTTAATCCGGATCACAATGGTCAATTTGATGGGGGCAGCACATCGATTTGGGCTGACGACCCCCATTAAAGATGGGCAACCCTCCACCTCTTTACGGCTCTACCGGACCAAATTGAGTGTTGAGCAGGTACTCTAAGGCTCCGGTTCGTTGCTTGAGAAGCTGGCGGAGAGCAGCTCAGTCGGCTTTAACTGGGCAGAAGGAGTTGCCTCCGCGCTTGGATATGGTGGATCTCCTACTTTGATGTAGTAAGAGCTTAGAGTGAATATCTCATGCATCATGAACTCAATTTCCTGCCGATTGGACCGAAACCACCCAAGACTCCATGCACAGAATGGGGCGAGAACCAACAACAACAACAACAACAACAACAACAACAACAACAACAACAGCAACAACAGCAACAACAGCAACAACAGCAACAACAGCAACAACAGCAACATCAACAACAACAACAACAACAACAACAACAACGCCCTTCCACATCAAGCAGCGAGATATCCCGGAATGGATTGCACGTTTATCAACGCTGCCGTGTATCAGCCTTGCTAGCTGCTGTTACTTAGATTAAAGACGGTACCGTTTAGTCCGGCAAACCAATCGTAGTGATTAATCAGCTAGTTAGGTCGGCCGGGCTGGGCTATGCGTTAGCTCACTTGGCATGGACATCATCCCCGCAGTAAATAGCACACTCATACATCCGACACGCGCACTTGACCACACAAGCCGAACTTGCCGATTCTCATACATATCGTGAGAGCGCTACGAAACCTAGCCCTGAAAACTGCGCCGCTTGTCTTGCCGTCCAGGCCGTCCGAGTCCCCGTCCGCTGATTCTGGGAATGACATGGAGTAGTAATGGTTCTGCGGCGATGTACAATCTGTGACAGGAAGTTCGCCAAAACCGAGCACTTCAAGCGGCATCAGAGATCGCGTAGGCTCATGCAGGACGTCTCAGAAGCACGGCGCTCTACTCACACATACCAGATACGAAAGAACGACCTTATGAGTGTACGACCTGCAACAAGCGCTTCTCGAGAAGGTAAGCTAGCGCGTGTATCGCCTCGCCACAGATTTCTTTCGTGCTTGCCATATCACACGTCTGATGTCTGCATACCGGGTTTGCTGATGTCACCGTGCTCAGCGATGTCCTTTTCCGGCACGCGAAGCTTCACACACAGCAGGTGACCGAGAACACCAACAACAACACCAACAACAACGGGAGCCTTGGAGAAACATCCGAAGCGACACAGAGATCACCTTCAGGTGGCACGACGGCATCTGCTGCTGAAGATGCGAAGTTCCAAGCTCCACAGCAGCGGGAAATGGAAGGAGATCCAACGCAGCAGCTCTTCCTGGATCCATCTCTGGATACGACCCATTCATCGGCCATCGGGCACATAGCTATGCCGGACATGCCTGTCGGATACACACCGACTGACATGTATTCCTCCAACGTAAATCAAGCCAACGTCCCACCTTTGCAGACCCAGGGGTCATTCATGTCGACAATGGACTCTCCTGGGAACGGGTTGAGGCACAGAGCCGGCACGACTGGAATGGTTCCGGTACGCCAAGATGCAATGGCTAGCGAGGCTGCTGCGCCTCAGTCACTTCATCATGATCTTTTGCCTCACCCGTTCGCATCGCCTCATGTTTTGGATGATTCTCATACGAACTCCTCGGATATGTTGCAATTCTGGTTATCGCACGCTGACAGTGACATGGGTTACGCTCCATTGTCGATGACTGATATGAATCATGCAAGCTACGGACAAATGAGCGACGATTACTCGCTCAACCAATTACAAGATGAGTCTGTCTCACAACACGCAACCGAGTCGGCTTCCGCAGAACAGATCCCTCAGGAACGCTTCTTGCGAGTGGAAAACTGCTGGCTGGCAAGCTCCAGCAAGTTGCATCTGCTAATGCCTTCGCTCTGGTATGACGTGGCGGGAATGTCGGGTCCCAACTTGTTTTCCGATGGCTCCCGTTCTTCGAACATACGGACTCAATCCAATATGACTGGAAGTCGTTGGGGTATTGATCGAGAGCTGTACCAACGACTAAAGACAGAGTTCAACCCGCAATCACCGCCAGTTACCAGTCCTGGCACTGCAGGGGCGCCGTCCAATCCGAAAGCAGCATTTCCACCGCCCGAGGTTCTGGATATCTGTCTGGACATGCATTTTCGCCAGTTCCAACCCATGGCTCATTTCATTCACGCTCCGACTTTTGAGCCGGCTTCTACACCATTGTTCTTGTTGTACACTATGTGTCTACTTGGTCTTAGCGCTTTAGGAACCAGTAGCGGGAGAGATTTTATCAAGCACGCATTTACGGTAAGGCATCGCCATCGAAGAAGGAGCCAAATGTTCGGCGGTTGCGGCATGCTTGTTCCCGTAGAGCAAATGTGTTGGAGGGCAGCTCAACATAGTTCTTTCAGAGTGACAGCCGCTTCCCGATTCCGAATTCGGACAGAACTGAAGCGCTGATGCATGTGAACCAACAGACAATCCTTCAAAAGCTCACCTGGAGCTAGCTTCAGATGCGACAACGGTTCCGTCCCCTGCAAAACGATTGGCTACGTACGCATCGGCTGTACTGACACTGCAGCTTGCTGCACTCTCGGCGGTATGATCGTCGGTCAATGCGAACGAGCTGAAGCTGATTGAAATCAGGACAAAGATCTGATGGCGCAGAGCCAAATGCTGTATGCCACTTTGATATCGGTATGTCCTGGCAGGTCGCTATCTGTCATGATCTTTCAGTATGCTGAAGCATCGCAGAACGCTCGGAGGCAAGGACTTTTGGCGGTTAACGAAGTCAACATCGATGGGCTACTGCCTGTTACCATGAACTTGACACAGCGGTGGCAAGCTTGGGCTCGCATCGAAAGCACCAAAAGGTAGGCTGCAGACGTACATGAAATCTTCAATTAACGATCCGTTAAGTTCGATGGCTGATGCACAATCGCAGGCTTGCAGCTTGTCTCATTACCACGGATTGGTGGTTTGGCAACTACTCCAACGTGAGTCCAGTGGCTCGGTCCGAGGGCATTCAGCTATGCCTCCCGTGCGACGACATCCTCTTCAAGGCACCCTCCGCCGAACGGTGGTCGCAACTGCTCCAGTCTGGTAGAGACATCGCCATGCCAGTCATCAGGCCACGGACATTCCATCTTCGCGGCTCGCTGGATCCGATTTTCCACTTGCAGAAGCCACTGAACGCTTACAGCTTACACAGCTTGCTTTCCACCATCAAGCATTGCATCTGCGATGCTCAACACCGGCACTTTCTGCCCGGCGACAACTGGAATAGGCGTGACCACCACATCCCTTGGCAGACTTTCTCGCACGATCTGCGCGGCCATTCCCTCGTTCCACTTGTTGTGTCGTTGAGTCAGGCCTGTACTGCAGCACCGCACAACAGTGACTTGAACTGTCTGGTGCTGTGGCACAACCTCTGTATGACGCTCTCATCAAACATACAGATCTTCGAGCTGGCAGCTGGTCGGGCAGGCGCAACGCCAGCGGTCAAGGCGCTCTCGGACATCGCAGAATGGGCGCAGACTCCCGCAGCTCGGCGGGCCTGCATCCACGCCGCCCAATGCTTCAAGATCCTCAGCAACCGCAAAGTGTCCGACACTATCATGCTAAACTCCATGACCGCGCTCTTCACCTCCGCGCTCGTGCTGGGTCTATACCTTTATCAAGCCCCTTCCAGCGCACCTGGGCAGACAGGACAGACCTTCGAGATCCTGGATGAGGTCGACTGGACACTCGTCGGGGATTGCGGATTGACGGATAACACGGGTGATCCGCTCATGATGTTCGAGCATATGCACGACGATGCCGCAATCAACTTCATCAAGTTTGGCGGAGTCGTCTCAATTGGTGGATCCATCGCCGTCGGCGGGTACGAGTCAGCACGTAGGGTGCTTCTTGACTTCGCACGTCTTATGGATGGTATGGGGCCGTGGAAGCAGAGGACCTTCTCCAAGATTCTGCACATCATGAGCAACGTGTTGGAGGAGTCACCAGAGTAAGGTATGGCTCATATTCGGTCCGGAGAAAAGATTTTGGAGTTGAGACGCCATGCTAATGTGTGTAAAAGAAACCCGGTTTCCTGTGACAACATGGTTGAATATACCCAAAGAGAGAAACGGAATTGGGGTTGCGGAAAGGTTATGCGAGCGCAACCCTGTGATATATAAAAGAAAGGAGCCCACATCCACCAATGGTGGGGCCGCTTTGGGGGATTGCGGAGTGCACATATACATGGTCAAGATTAACTTGACGCGAGTCACGGCTATGTGATGAGCAGAACGAGCCTTCGTGAAAGCTGTCAATTCACTTCATGTGGAGTGTTTTGGGGGAACAAGCAGTTCCCCTATTCATTCCATCTGTATGCCACTACTTCTTTTTCCACTCCGCATTGTCCCAACCAGGATCGCTGCCGAAGGACTCTGGATGCTCGTGGATCCAGTCACTAACGTCGTTGCAAGGGGCGCACCACACCTTGTCCTTCTTGCTTTTGACATGATCCAAGACATCACTCATGACCTTCATCCTCTCCTCACCCGTGGTCAAGAAAGGGTGGAACAAGAGCGAAATGTAGCCGCCCTCCTCGGCCAGCCTGTCAATCGTGTCGAACAAGCGCTGCCTCACGACCGACTCATCGAGCGGATCTTCACCGTCCCCCTCCCCTTCCGCAAGGGCGCGGTAGAGGACATGTAGTAGTAGGCATCGATATCCTGCCACCTGAACGGCACGATGGCCACATCCTGCACCAGGGCCTCGCGCTCCGCCGCCGGGGAGAGATATCGCATGCCGCGCTCCTTCATCCACTTCAACGTGTCCTTGTTGATCATCCCCCCGGCGGCCGGAAGCCCTTGTACCGCACGCCCACCTTGTCCGCGTTCCTGAAACTCTTCTCGAAGCTCTCGCGCTCCTGCTCCGGGCTCAGTTGGCTCCAGACCTCGTGCTGGAAGGCGTGCCAGCCGATCTCGTGGCCGCGCGACTGCACGTGTTTGATCGTGTCCGGGTAGACGTCGCAGTTCCAGGATTCGACAAAGTAGGTCGCTTTCAGTTGCTTCTGGTCGAGGAGGTCGAGCATCTTGGGCAGGCGCTCTCGGACGGAGTGGTGGTTGCCGACCGGCTCGTCTTTGGGCCATATGCCCCGGTGAATGTCGGCCGCTTCGCCCATGTTGTCCATGGTCACGCTGATGGCCGCCGTGGCGCCGTTGGGCCAGATTGGCTTGGGAGATGTCATGATGCGCCTAGAGAAGGGATTGTTAGCTCTTCTGATGCCCTCCCCAGGGGAGCGGCATTGGGTCGAGTATACTTGCCTGTACGAAAGGCTAGAGGGTGGTATGCGGGGTCTGACGAAGCGGGACAATGGAGATGAGGGCGGAATCTTGAAGGGTCTTATGAAAGAGGTGGAGGAAGACTCTACTGAGGACAATACTTAGCGTAAAGAATCCAGTATGATACTACAGGCAAAGGAGCGGCACACGGGTATATAATCATACATGTTTACGGGATGCATGGATGTCATGCTCTCTCTCCACGAAAAGCCCCACAGAGGGGCTCTCGGCATCAGAACCATGCTCTGACGTAGGGAGTCGAGATGTAACAACCAAGCGACTTAACCACACGAGGTTAGGTCAAGTACTCGCCCTGTAAACTACTGCGACGAATCGAGGCATGTATCTGTTCCACAGCAACGTCATAAAGCTCAGTTGACTATGGTTGAAGTGACCACTTCGCTACAACGCAGCAGGTATCAAACTATATTCCAGAACAACACGTTCCAAACGACATCCAATCTCTCCCTACATGGGAGAATGGCACGCAGCCCCTAAGCACCGTTCGTACCGTTTGAGGCGCCACCAACAAGTGCCTTGAGCGCGTCGTCATCGTAGTACACCTTCGACCTCTCCTCTTGGATCTTCTTGTCCTCCTTCACGCGCTTCAGGAGCGCCTGCGCCTCAGGGTTGTTTGAGAAGTGGTCAGGCAGAATGTCCCACACCTTGGGGTCGGTGCCTTGGGTGCTGATGGTGCCGCAGTCCTTGCGCGCGTACTCGGTCCAGAGGAAGGTGCGCGAGGTTTCCACCATAATGGTCATCTGGTCTGTTGTTCTTTGCGTTAGCTCCCACTTACATCGCGCACGTCATGAGGGGGTAAAGGGACGGGGGCGACTCACTCTCGAGAATTTTCCTCGGCTCGTTCATCTGGATCCTCATCTCATCCACGTATCCCTCCGAGAACCCACCGTGCGGTGTGTGACCGCCCTCGAAGCTGCCACCACCGGGCTGGAAGTCGTCGCTGCGGCCTAGACCCTCACCGTACAAGCACGCCAGGAACTCGGACGCGCTGTTGCGGTGGAAGTAAGGCAGACGGAAGCTGTTGGAGGCGACGTCCCAACGAGGGCCGAACCAGAGGAAGTCGGCGAGCGGGGTGTTGGGGTCGCGCGATCTGGCGGTCAGGACGGTGTTCACGGATGGATCGGTGTGGTCAATGCTGGTGGCGTTTTGGGAGGCGAACTTGGTGAGGTCGTACTATTGTTGTGTGTCAGTTTGTCCTGAGGGGTGTCACTCTTCAGGAACGCACGCTGGCTTACCTTGTATGGGACAACGTTGCCGTGCCAAGCTACCAGGTCGAAAGGACTGTGGTCCTGGTCGATGGCAACGTATTTGCCGTTGTTCTTGTTCACAATTTCCCACTGGCCGTGCAGCTCCTCATCGATATGCGCAACCGGGAAGAGGAAATCGCGGGGTTGGCCAATCCATGACCGCCGAGCGGGCCCAGATCAGGGAGCTCCCACATGCTGCCCCAGACCTCGGTAATGTATCCTCTGGCAGCCTTGACACCAGGGCCGAGCGCAATGCGGAAGCGAACGCCACGCTGGATCACGCAGATCTCGCCGGGCTGAAGGAAGATCATACCCATCTCCGTCTGGATGTCAAGGTTGCCCTGCTGAGCGCAGATGAGGAAGTCGCCGTCCGTGTTGGTGAAGGCGCGGTTTTCCATAGAAGCGTTGATCATGTAGACGTAGAGCGCAATGCCCTCACGCAGGTTGGGGTCGCCCGAGCCGCCCAGTGTGTGCAAACCGTCGATAAAGTCCACCTTTTCGTCGTCTGATGGGAGCGGGAATGGCGCCCATTCTGCTTGTTCTGGGAGGGTGTCGACAGCGGGGTTGAGGGAAAGGAAGCAATTCTGAATGTGGGCCTTTGACTTGATCTCCTTGTATCCGCCTGTTCAAGAGTCAGATTGTGGATCTTGCCGCTGGGCATAGCTAAGGAGAACTTACTGTGTGCTGCCGCGGGCCTCACCCTGTACATGTAGATGCTGTAGTTGTGTGCCCTAGGCGCTGCGAACGCGGAGTATGTGATGCCCTCAGTGTACAGGCCAAACCTGACTTCCTGTGGGTTGTTCTGGGCCACTGGGAGTGTGCCAGGAATCACCTCAGACTGATGCCGGTTGCCAAAGCCATGCTGGTATGTGTATGGGTCGTTCTCACGAGTTGGCTTCCTGCGTTGCAGGTCTGTGTAGTGGAAGACCTTTGTAATGTCCTTGATGGGCTTGCGCTCCTTGAGAGGTGCGGGCATTGTGAGAGTCTTCTGCAGGTGCAATGTATGGAAAGGGTGTCAAGCAAAGGCGTGTTTGTACAATTGGAGTGATATCAGAGGTAAGAGGGAGCCTTGACGCTCCAGCTCGCAGCTGAGCTCCTATATAGGTCCAACCCATCGACGTGGGACGCCGGGTCGGTCGGCATATGGTTGTTCTCCAACGTCCGCTCCCATGTTGTGGGGAAGCATGCAATCACGCTCTACCTTGTGCTCGTGGGGCTATGATCTGCTGCGCGTTGTATCGAGTGGTTTGTACCCTGCTGTACAAGACGCGGAGCGCGTAGTGGTGCCGACATGTGGGGTCAATGAGATCGGTGTGGGGCGAACAGCCATGACCCCAGTGTGCGGCACGGGAGTTACAAAGGTACGTACGAAACGAACGTGCCAAGCACCGCCGTATCATGAGAGCAGAAGCCAAGCATGGGAACAGCTTCGAGACAACTCTGTAACGAACAGGATCCACCATGCCTCACTGGACCTTGGCCTTCTCTCCGCCGATGCATGACAACAGGGGCAAGGGCCTCCTAGTCAACTATCTCAAGCCCTCATTTCTCCTCACAGCGAGGAAGGTCAGTGACCACAACTGTCTGATATCGCTCTCCGTGGGCGAAAACGCTCCCAAAGGCTCGAAAACAAAATCACCGTCCTCATAAATCCAACTCCAGACTTCGCTGCTCAGATGGCTCTCGTTGGCTTCAATCAGGTCCCACAGGTGATTATATGCTCTGCGGACGTTGGCTGCAACGGCATCCGTAGTACAGAAGTCAGGTTGCAAGGTTGTGTTGCAGCGCTCGAGTTGTCGTTCCAGTCCGGCGGCCATCATCGCCAGTTGCCAGCCCCACACAACCGTGCCATGATATGCACTGTTGGTGAAGTTCGCAGCGTAGACGGGATCGCCCCCGTAGGCTGGGTTTGCGACTACGAGGCCTACCGAAGTGCTTAGCCCTACCGGGAAGGGCTGAAGGATGTTGTTCGCGGCCTGAGCCACGAAAGACGTCAGCTGTGCCTGATTGGTAGTGTTCAGGAGGAAAAGACGAAAACAGTCGTCGGTGTTCATGACTTTGACGATGGACTGGTTGTTGTTGCCGTCGAGTGCAAGTCCATGGTAAGTAACATCAGTGGTGATGTTGTCAGCATTGGACGGGAAACCGAATTGTGAGCTAGAGGCGTAGTCCTGTTTATGATCAGCTATCTCACCTGACGAACCTCCACATCTGGTACGTACCTGTACAAGTCTTCTGGCATCACTTTCTTTCACCACCACCTCAAAGAAGGCAAGGGTCTCATCTTCCCAGATCTGCGCGTACTGCTCTGCTTGCTGACTCCAGTCCGGACGTTCAGGGAAGAACCCAGCCGACGAGAGGGCAGCAATGGAGCGGAGCGCAGCTGGCACCAATGCGGTGTTGACGTCGTAAGGAATCCTGCCACCACCGATACCGTACGTGCTATCCCGCCACTCGCCCACAATCTGGTCTTGTTTCAGGTGGATCAAGTTGGCTTCAATCTGCCCACCGGGTGCAGCAAAGGCGGCGGATGTGTTCATGATCTTCTCTGCATTGATCCGGACTAAGTCCGCGTACGACAGGCCTGAATTGGTTGGATCAACGGTAGCTTGCGTTTCCAGGAAGCCAGAAGAGCGACTACGCCCAGTGGCAGTGTCGACAAAGTATCTCTGCATGACTATGGGAAGGTAGTAGTCGCTGTCGATCATCTTGTAGTCGTAGAGCGGTGCGGTACTGGAGAGATTGTTTTGCTTGTTGAGGTAGGTCGCGTAGTCACCAATGGTCTCTTCGTGGCAAACGCTTCCGTCGGTTTGGTTAATTCTTTCCAATACAGCCCCGATAACTGCTTCAACTGCACCGCCCTCACCCTCGGAAAGGACTGGTTGTAGCAGCAATAGGGAGATCATACTATCTCTGCCAAAGTATGTCAGGAAGCGCCATGCACCAGCCAGGAGTTTGTTAGTGTATGACAGAAATGACAACGACGTGGTCTGGTCTGGCTCCTGCGCGATTAGGTATTGCGAACTTGGGTTGAGGACGGAGCTTTGATTCAGCTGCGTCAGTTGGGGATAATCAAAAGAAGCCGAAAACGAGTAGCTGCCAGCTGTGAACGAGATTGTCCGATTGTTGAGACGAACCGCAGCACCGTCGTCTAGTGGTCTAAATGCAAGGCGAGTCTCCGTCACGTTATCGAGCCAGGTGCGGGCGAGTAGTACGGCTCCGCCGATATCAGAGGTAAAGCGGATGGCGTCCTGTATTTCCGGCACCAGGATGCTTGGGCCTTCAGTGAAATCTCGGATGGTGCGTATGCTTCCAAGAATAGCTACCGTCATCATGGCGGAAGAGTTGAGTTGCAACGTTCCAGAAACACCTACTCTCGGGATCTTGGTAGATGAGGCATTATTGCCTGTCTCAAACACTCCCGAGAGTGGTTGGCCAGTTGCCGAGTTATTCAGTAATTGTATGCCAAGAGAGCCGTTGATTCCATTCTGAGGCGCAAAGAAAGAGACTGTCCCTGAGTTCCCAGCCGGCCATGCCACCTTCGTATAATGTCAGGCTAATGCTAGATATAGGCAGCTACACCTACCAAGAGACGAGGCCCAATGAGAGTCAAGTTACTATCTGAAAGTGGGCTGGTAACGACTACCTGGTTACTGCTGTGGCAGTCCGAATAGAAGTAGTTCTCGTAGGGTGGGTCGGTAAGGTGTAGCGTTGTCGCTGCGTCTGAACAACCTGACGATGAAGCTCCAGAACTGGGCGAGGGCAGCGCAGCACTCGTATTTGTTGTATTGGTGTAAGGCGGATACACTAAGCGGTTGTTGCTGCAAGAGTACATGGACGGCAAATAACAGTCGGGGCCGCATCGGAGCGTTGGTTGTCCGTCCAGTACAGGACACAAGAACGTGGTGTCATAGCACGTGTACTGAGTGATGAGCTTCGCGAATGAAATTGCCTGTCAAGGAAGGCACAATACCTTTGATGGGTAGTAGAACGCATCACCACAAGCTTGTAACTGTTCGGCGGGACTTGGAAATCCCCGACTAGGAGTGATGAACACAACCAAGGACACGAGAACCAGAGTTTTGAACAAAGAGTTTGGGAACATTTCGACAACCTACTGTTTCTCTGGCGCGGAGAGTCAAGGGAGGCCATACGACCTCGTATATGTATGGGATCAATGCGCCATCGTCGCACTTTGCCGAATGGGAGGACGTCATCTCACAAAGGCAGTCCAGTCAATATGACTTAGGAGTCCGATTCCTCCTCAACAGAGACACAAGAAGCGAAAAGAGGGGAGCATCAGGATCTCGGCGGCGGGGTAGTAGCAGGGTGATCAGGCGTGCAGTGTGATGTGCGGATCTCCAACCCGAAGGCGCGCGTGCCTTAGCACTCTGGACGTTGTTTGTAGAAACGCAGAGACAGTTTGGTGAGGACTACCCGGACAATGAATTCGTCGTCGTCGTGTTCAAGCGCGAGGAGAGGTGGCTTACTCCGTCTTGCGATTTCGCGATTCAAGGAATGGTTTTCTTGGCAGAGCTCAAAGCGCCAGTGACGTCGAAAGCTCCTCATATCACATGAAACAGGTGTCACCCGTGCGGTTAACCACCTTGCCCTCGAGTACAAAACAGCTCTTGCTTCTTCGCTCTGCAATCCTCCCACAACATCAACTTCATCGAACAAGGACATCCTGCCCATCATGGATCGCTTCGTGGATAGTCTTTCTAACATTCCTCTGCACGTTGAGAAGCCGTCTGTGGCTATCCGCACCGCGCAGGTTGTTGGACTGACCTCTGCCGCTTATCTCTTTGGTATTTCACTCCGAGTCCTTCTAGTTATGATACGATACTAAGCCTCGTCCAGGCCACACTGCAAGCGCTTCTGCGGCATGCGCTGTCTTTATGGAAGCACCAGCTCCACTGCTCGCCAAGCAGTGGAAGAAGCTCTACGATAACGGCATCTTCTTGAAGACTGCTCTCAGTGTCATCAGTACGGGAACTGTTGGATATCTCGCCTACAGAGGTTCGTCAATGGCAACTCCATCAAGCAAGAGTGGAAAGAAAGCGCAACGTTCAACTACATGTCCGTGCGATTGTGGGGTGACACGCAGCTAACACACGCGGAACAGAACCAGCACAGTCCGCGAACCGCAGCCTGTGGATCACTTCCGCTGTGCTGCTTCCATCCCTCATCCCATACACGCTCTTCGCCCTCAAGCCTCTCAACGACAAGCTCCAAGACAAGGCCTCTTCCCTCGCCGGTACATCGTTGGAGGACTCTGCTGCCGAATCGGGTGTTGCAAAGGAGGAGACCGTACACTCGCTTGTCGACCGATGGGCAACCCTGAACTTGGGTGGTGCTGCACTTACTCTTGCCGGTACACTGACTGCATTGTGGGCAGCAGTTGACAAGTATGATGTGATCGGCCTTGCCGACATCTCCTTCAAGACTGGAGCAAACAGGATCTCCTAAACGTGTATAGGACGACGCGTGGTCGGATTGAAGGCGTTGAGGGTTCCATGATTTCCAGGAGCGACTTGCACTCTCTCTCGGAACCTGTGTACTCTATATACTGACGCTCCTCGGTCGAGCGAATGACTAGCTTTACGAATCCGAGTCGTGTCTTGCATCTTTGCAACTTCGTTGAATGCGCAGGAGAAACCTCGTGGATGTGATCTGCAACTCCCCGCATTACTCCATGCGAGCATCTCCCTGGGGCAAAGCTTGTCGTGTTTTGCTAGACTGAAACGGTTACAGTGAACGGAGTCAGCGATAGCACGGTCGCAGAAGGACTCCTGTGCCTCGTGCGGACAACCGCGGGGAGAATTATTGTCCGTTTTTGCTGCGCCTCTTTGCCTTCCCCTGGCTCCTTGGAAGCGACGTGCGGGTTGGGGAGCTAGACTTGTTCTCGAAGCCGACTATTTCGCCGGACCTGGAACAGCTGTAAGACAGTGTAAACAAGGATTTGTTTTTTCTTTGTCGGCAAAGCAATCGGAACACAGGCTTAACAGCATTTGGCTTGTGGGGATTGGACTGCGGCAACCCGAGATTCACGGGCTGTCAACCAGTCGCTTGGGAAGAAGCCCAAAACTGCAGCTGCAGCGGGCTTAGGCAAGTTGCATGTACTGGAAAGCCCTGCATAATGCCGGAAACGTAAGCGGCAATGGCGCCGTCTTGGGGTGGGTCTCGTGCTTGGTCCTCGGTGCAAGTATGCTTGTCACCCGGCACGGCAGTGTATGCAGCAAGTACCCTTATCCTCTCTCGTGCTCCCATCTCGCTCTCCTAGAAAGGAGCTGATCCGATCACTCGTTGTTGTCATCTCCTACGCGCTCGAAACCCATTGTCTCACCCACTTACTCACTCACCCTCTGCAGCTATTCACGGTCTCGGCTCTCGCCAACCGTCTCGCCAAGCAAGCTCCAACGTCTTCCCCACTAGCGCTCGCCCTTCCCCGCCAGCGATAACGATTGGGTCTGCATAGACCAGCTGCCACAGAAGTACCGCACCTCAGCTACGCGTCTCCCACTGCACTTTCTTGGGACCTCATCCTCTCTTTTCCTCTTCTGCTTCTTTACTCAGCTTCGTTGGACTGGTTGAGATCTCGTTCTCCGCTTGCTAGTCAAAGACAGAGCCACTGGATCGTCTTATCCTTACAAGCGTCCGTCGGACATCTGGAGCTCGGACCCCACCCATTCCGACGTCGCTATCACAAAAGATAGAAGAGCTGGCTCGAGAAACGGCTTGTGAGCCATATCTACCTTGGTGGAACATCGGTGACACACCTGGAGTTCTTGCAATTGCTCCCGCTCAAGAGCGGGCAGAACCTGGCAGACGATCCGCTTGACCAGCCAACGGAAGGCGGCACTTTCTTGTCCAGAGTCCATATTACAACACCATCATCATGGCACAAACGTCCCTAGAGTCGGTCAACGAGATCAATGTACTTGAAACTCAACCCACTCCTACCTCGTCACAATCAGAAGACAGTGCTGCGATACACTCAGAGCTTCCACAGAAATTAAAGGGAAGGAAGCGCCTTGTGCAGAGCCTCAAACGCATGTCTTCTTCACCCTCCCTAGCCAAGGTTGGTCGTGCACCATCATATGGATACAGGACCGGAGGAAAGGCGTCTGTGTCGTGCATTTCCCTGTCCTCTGCCGGTACTCCATATGGATCGTTGGCAACAGAGCTATCTGCCGGTTACTCGACGGCTCCCACTTCGGCAGTGACTACTCCTGGTGTGCAAATTCCTATGTTCGAC
The DNA here is from genome assembly GCA_030247885.1 of Taxawa tesnikishii (nom. ined.). Lineage (NCBI taxonomy): Eukaryota > Fungi > Ascomycota > Dothideomycetes > Dothideales > Taxawa tesnikishii (nom. ined.). Next base: position 541,262 of record JAPDRO010000009.1, on the reverse strand, counting down.
GAACGGGCACGCATCCGGTACCTGGGCGCTGACGGCAAGAGCTCGGTTGGTTTGCCCTCAGATCTGCGGCCAAGCTCTCGAATGGGCCTCACACCTGGCATTCTAGAGGAAGAAGACTATTTCTCGATCCCAATCGCACGGCCAGTCGCTAAGCCGCTCGAGAAGCGGGCCGACTTCAACTTCTGGCATGACCTGCCGTCTGAGTTGAGGATGGAGGTTCTTACCTACCTCAACCCGAAGGAAATCGTCCGCTGCTCTGCAGTATCCAAGACGTTCCATCGAATGTGCTTCGACGGCCAGTTGTGGGGCATATTGGACACCGCCGAGTACTATAAGGACATTCCAGCGGACGCATTGGTGAGGATCATTACATCTTCGGGTCCGTTCGTACGCGACCTAAACCTTCGAGGATGCGTGCAACTCCGGGAGAAATGGCAAACCAGAGGACTGTTGGACGCATGCCGAAACGTCGAAAACTTCTCCCTTGAGGGTTGTCGGATAGACCGCAATTCGATTCATTGCTTCCTTCTGCAGAACCCTCGCTTGGTACACATCAACCTTTCTGGCCTCGCAGGTGCCACAAACACAGCCATGAAGTACATTGCGCAATCCTGCCCGAAGCTGGAGCATCTGAACGTATCGTGGTGCAACAACGTCGACACTCGCGGTCTAGGCAAGATCGTCGAGGCGTGCCCGAACTTGAAGGATTTGCGAGCCGGCGAAGTCCGTGGATGGGATGACGTGGACTTCATGGTCGAACTCTTCAAACGAAACACGCTCGAGCGCCTCGTCTTGATGAACTGTGACTCGCTGACCGATGAATCACTTGCCGTCCTGATGGAGGGCAAAGACAGCGAGATGGACTGGCTGACTGGCCGACCCATTGTGCCTCCGAGACAGTTGAAACACTTGGACTTGACAAAATGCCGAGGCATCAGCGACCAAGGCATCAAGACGTTCGTCAACAATCTACCAGAGCTCGAAGGCTTGCAACTTTCCAAGTGCTCCGGAATCACAGACGCATCCCTAACGGACCTACTCCCGACCATTCCGCACCTCACGCACCTAGACCTGGAAGAGCTCGACGACCTCAGCAACTCCGTCCTCCAGACGCTGGCGGAGGCGCCGTGCGCCCAGACGCTGCGCCACCTCTCGATTTCGTATTGCGAGAATCTCGGTGACACTGGCATGCTACCCGTCATCAAGGCCTGCACGCAGTTGCGCAGCCTCGACATGGACAACACGCGCGTCTCGGACCTTGTACTCGCTGAAGCCGCCGCCATGGTTCGGGCACGCGCTACTCGCACCACCAGCGCTCTCGAGTGCCCGGAGATCGGACTGAGACTCGTCGCCTACGACTGCCAGAATGTGACCTGGACAGGTGTCCGTGAAGTGCTCTCGCGCAACGCCGAACTGCTCCCCGTACGCACTCGCCCTGCTGCTCCTTCGCAGCAACAGTCGGAGCCAATCCTTCCCACCTCGATCTCGGCATCTACATCCAGCATCGCCTCCCTACCGTCTACCCCCGCCCCTCGGACACCTCAAGAGCAGCAGCAGCACAAAACCTACCCCACCGAAATCATCCAGTTGAAGTGCTTCTACACGTACCAGCCGACCGTCGAAGAACATACCAAGCGCGTTCTTCGCGGAGACTACCGCGCTGCCAACCGTCTGGAACGGAAATGGGCCGAGTTCATGGTCGCGCAGGAAGAGGCGGGCGCCAGTGGTGCCGGCAGCAGGCGCAGGAGGAGGAGGGCGAGAGAAGCGCAGATGATGCACGCGGATGAGGAGGATGGCGGCAACGGCGCGGGAGGTGTGGGTGGGGGAAGAAGGAGAAGGGCAAGGAGTGGAGGGTGTGTGGTTATGTGAGACGAATGTCATGACAGGGGATGCGGCATGTTGATAGAAGCGAGGGATGCTTTGTTTGTGGGGTTTGGGTTTTGTTTGTCAGGTGCCTGATTGTTGATGTTCGGGTTGGCGTGTGAGTTCAAGGTGCGGAATCAGGAACGAGTTGACATTGGCCATGTTTGCTTCTTCGTGTGCATTTCATCCATGCCTTCACATGCTGTACATGCATCTTTTGACGCAATACACATCCATATATATGCGCAAGCCGGTGGCGTCGTCACGATGCCACACGACCAATATAGGAGTCTATCCGGCGCATGTCCGAGGAGTGTCTCGTATTGTCACGTACTCCACCTAGACAGAGTGCGTGATGAACAAAAAGTAAGCGTATATGGCTACGCCTGGAATCGAACCAGGGTCGGATCGGAAGTTGCTAGTCTGATGACCACAACGATACATGCTACCCCTACACCACGTAACCGGGGGTGGAAATTGTAGCAAGCCGAATCGGTGAGCCGATTCGATACTCGCTTTGTGTGGGGTTGTGGCAAAATCTGGTATATATAATCGCTTATTTGTCCTGTAAACTGCAAATCAACAGCATGCTATATAATAGGCAATGACAGACAGCCTTCTGCTCTGCACCTGCAGTGTGCCACCGGGTCGACGAGCGCGGGGATGGCTTCTGGTCAAGGCTCCAACTCGGAAGTAAACAAGCATCCATTCGTCAGAGACTGGATCCACCATGTCACAGGCTCCGATCCTCGTGCAACCATAAACGCTCTGCAAGGGTGGGACTGTCAACCTTCGTCGCTTGTACGCTCGAGCGACATGCGCAGCCTCGCACTCGGCACGGGTGCCTCGATCTTCCAGACGACCCTCCTGCCAGCACTCGAAAGCGCCCAACACGAAGTCATCCTCGTGACCTGTTTCTGGGCGCGCTCTTTGACCTTGGACCTCCTCTCTGCCAGTCTGCTAAAGCTCTCCGCGCGGGCTCGACACCTCGGCCGCAAGATCCGCGTCCGGATCTGCTTCTCGTCGCTCTCGCTGTTTCAGAAGTTGTTCCATACGACTTCACCAGAGGGACACGTCTACGCGCCTTCGACATGGCCGACCAAGCTGGGTCTGCCGGCGGCCAGCGAACTCCCGGGCCTGGAGATGGAGGTGAAGAGCATCTTCATGCTTCCGTTCAGCGTCATGCATCCCAAGTTCCTCATCGTAGACCGCTGCAGGGTGCTACTACCGAGCTGCAACGTCAGCTGGGAAGACTGGTTCGAGGGCTGCGTTGACCTGCGAGGTCTCATCGTGGAGACATTCTTCACATTCTGGCACCGATTCTGGGCGAGCTCGCAAGATCGGATACGAGAGGCCACGCCCTTGGTAGCGGACCAAGAACCGTCGGAGGAGGACTACACAGTCACCACTCCGCCAGTAGACGCACAACCACTTAGGCAGTCAACTAGCGTGCTTCCCATCCACAACACCCTCCAGCTCTCCTCAGTCCCCTCCATCTTCCTCCCATCCCGCCACCACATCGACCCCTCCTTCCGTCCCTTCCCCTTCCAACGCTTCCCCCGCGCCTCCAACCCCCTCAACACCTTCCTCCTCTCCCTCTTCGCCCGCGCCCAAAATCGCATCTACATCCAAACGCCCAACCTAACCTCCCCACCCGTCCTGCACGCCCTCCTCAACGCGCTATCCCGCGGCATCGACGTACACGTTGTCACGAGCGCGCGTCTCATGATCCTCGAGCAGCTCGTCACCGCAGGGACAACGACCTCGCGCTGCGTCCGCAAACTCACAAAAGAACACCGACGCCTGCTGCACCCTCACCGCCTCCGCCGGTCCCCTCCGCATCCTCATCGTCTTCCGCCCTAGCCTTGGCGGAAGAAGGACGGCTCACAGGCCGGAACATCGGCGCATTGAGGATCGAATTCTACCATGCGCGCACCACTGCCGAGCAAGTAGCACCCGACCGCGCCGCGGTCGGAGTCATCACGGCAGCGGAGCCCGTGCAATCGCACCTCAAGCTCTCGACCGTCGACGACGAGGTCGTGGTGCTCGGGAGCGGGAACCTGGACCGTGCCAGCTGGTACACGAGCCAGGAGCTCGGCGTGGCCTTCTTCTCCACCCAGCTGGCCGCCGAACTACACTCCTCCCTGTCGCGCGCGCTGGCGGGACGGAAGAGAGTGGCGTACGACTCCGCTGGTGTCTGAATCGGGACGGCACAAGCGCCGATTGCAGAGCGCCGGGTTGTAGCAAATACTGGGTTCGTTCAGCTCCTTCGCGCGAAAACAAAAAAAGCCGACGTTTAAAGCAGAAGAAATGAGACGATGATGGTGATGACAAGGCTGTTTCGACTGTCGTGTCGTTTGCTGTTGTCTGTATGCATATGCAGTGCCTATATGGCTAGCTTTTGTCCAAATCAAGCAAGATATATATATCCACGAGTCCCAGATACCGCGAATATGCATCGAGGAAATGGGCAAAGTATCCCCGCAGTCATGTATCCCCATCTATTTCTCTCGAGCCCGGAACACCACGCTAAACCAAAGGAAGAAGAAGAGTTGTATCCGGAGGAGAAACTCAGGTCTTCGCGTCCCCTGTCCAACCAGAAGAAAAGAAAAGACAAAAAAGCCAGAAAGAGACCAGAGCTCGGTCCCAATGCGACCCACCACACGATGAACATCCCAGAGGTAGGCTCGGGGCAACCGCTTTCGGAAAGCTCGATGCACACTCGACAACGGAACCGACAGTGACTTCCGCCCCTTCTAAGGCATATCCAAATACGTCTTCCTCTTCCAAAACTTACCTCCCTTCTTCTTCTCCACCTGCCCCTGATTCCCCACCACGGGCGCCGGCGCCGCCCCTCCCACCGCTCCCCGCCCTACACCACCCCCTCCTCTGTCGGCATCGGGTGGTCCCGAGCTCCTCAGGAAATCCGCCAAGTCGCCCGTGGCGCCCTGATGGAAAGCGCCCAGCCTCGCGTCCTTGGCGACCGTGGCGCGCGCCTCCTTCCTCGGGCCGGCCGAGTTCCTGCGCGCTTGCGAGGCCTGGGGAACCGAGGAGCCGGACGATACGTGTGCGGTGATGTGCGCGGGTCGCGCCGCCGTCGTGCTGGTGCTTGTGCGCACCGAGGCGATGCTTGGCTCGTAGCCCGGTTTGGGGCCGCCCGAGTGCATGTTCTGACGCGTGCCTGTGGGCGTGGCGCGTCCGCCGCCGCCGCCGCCGAGGACGGGAGATGCGCCTGCGCCGACGACTGGGGAATGGGAGGTGGCCTGGCGAAGGCCGTTGACGGAGTTTGCGCGGGCGCGGTTCATGAGTGCGCGTGCTTGGGCGCCGCCGGCAGGAGCAAGGGGCGCGGGCGCGTTGGAGCTGGGTGGGTCGTTGTTGCGGAGGAAGTCGGCGATGGATTCGTCGCCACGACGGCGTTGCTGCGAGGCCGGGAGCGCGGTCAGGATGTCGTCGTCAGAGTCAGAGTCGATCGGGTATGGGTCCTTGCTACGATGGCGCTTGCGGTCGGGCTCCATAAGCGAACGACTACCGGCAGGAAGGTTGAGGTTGTTGGTGTTGAGGCGTGGGGGTTGCGAGGAGTAGGCTGGTTGGACCGTTCGTGAGGAGTTTGAGGCGGTGGGTAGAAGTGGCGTGCGGGAGTTTGCGGAGGCGCGGGCAGATGTCGAGCGGCTTGAAGGTGGGTCGGTGGTGTTGATGCTAGGCATGCTTGGTGTCGCAAACGGCTTGGAGGCTAGCTCAGGTGATTCGAATGGACCGAGCTTGTCGCCCATAGCCTTGAGTTCGTCGCTGTCCATGGTGGTGCGGAACGGCGCGATACTGCGCGGGATGCGGTTCGCATTCTGGTCAGGTGGCCCGTTGCGAATAAAGTCAATGAGGTCTCCGTTGCTGTTGTTTGAAGAGTTGTTTCGGGGCTGCATGTTCGGTCTGCGCTTGCCTGCCGACGGCGGCATTCTCGCAGGTACTGCAGGAACGGGTGGGATGTTCTCAGCTTCCATCTCGCCCCTGCCAACGCTGATAACAGACGTCATGCTTCGTGTGCGATCACCAACAGGCGACTGCGACCGCGACTGCGACCGCGACTGCGACCGCGATTGCGCAGCACTGCCGTTGGTCATGCGCATTGAATGAAGCGAAGTTGTGCTGCGACTTGCCAAAGCCGGAAGAGCAATGTTCTGCTCCTTTTGGGGTCCTGTGGAGCGGATAAAGTCTGCAAAGTCGCGGGTTGACTCGGTCTGGATTCTCGGCTCACGTGGCAGCAAGCCAGACCGACCAGCGGTGGTGTTCGTTGGAGGCGGCCGACTGGTCGATCGACGACGATCTGTAGATTTGCGAGGCCTGTTCTGGCGTTCGTTTTCGTCAAGGACATCTGCAACTCCAGGAGTGGCGCTAGCGGTACGACTCTCTCGGCGTGAACGTCGTTTGTCAGCAACCGAAGTGTCAATTGGAGGCAGAGGTTCAGGTTTCCTGACCGGACCGCCTTCCATGAGATTTGCATCTCCGGATCCCCGTTTGCCGCTCAACTGAGCCTTGTTTGTAGTCTTGGATGGATCAGCACTCCTACTATCACATGCAACGCGTTCCGCAAAACTCACCGGCGTGTCCCGCACAGAGTCTGGCGTCAGGGTATACTTGACAGTCTCGTCATTCTGCATCAACAGATCGAAATCCTGTACCGAAGTGATGGAAGCACTTGTTAGAGGCTTTTCGCTCCTGCTCTTACTTCTGAAGCGCGACACAGGGGTATCTGGTGTCTTCACGCCTGCTGACCTGCCGCTTCCGGTGTTCTCCACACTGATGCGTCGTAGACTGCTCGTCCTTTCGGGAATGGCTTCCTTGTCGGAGTCCATGTCTCTGATCGCCTGCTGTCCGACAATGTGTGAGAGTGGTGCCTTTTGATTGGCTAGAGAAGAAGAACGAGGCTCAAAGGCCCCGTTTTCCGGTCGAAACACAGACGGGCTCTGCCTGCCAACGACAGGGCTGCCGTACAGCTCCTGCGGTGGAACTGCTGTTACGGAGTCTTTCGGTGTTAGCGTTTGATCCCTTGTCGGTGAAGGAGTCACGCGTTCGACCGGCGTTCCAGATAGCTTCCGGCCAGCCAGAAAGTCTCTCGGACTAGTGGGCCTATCCGCTTCGTTGACGTTCTGTGAGGAGTTGTTCCTGCTGTTTGGTTGGCCAGAAAATGTTAGTCGAGTCGGTCGTTGTACATTCCTCGTTTGGGATGCTTCCGTAGAGTCTGATGAAGCAGGGCTGGACCTCTCGAATCGATGCATTCCAGGCACAAGACTGGCCGGCACCGGAGAGGCTGGTGAATGTATGGTGGTGTCTGGTACCACTTCCTTCTCAGAGAAAACGTGTTGTGGTATTGCCTTGTCCTCATGCACCACTTGTGGAGTCGAACGATCACCAAGCGTAAAAGACTTGTTCGTCTGCTCGCTACGGACCGATGAAGGGGACGTATCGCGCGGAGGCACCGTCATTGCCCCTGGCCTGGCTTGGTCGGAATCACTCTGAAGCTGCTGGGTGCTCACGGAATCCTGTGAGTTGTTTTGGCTGTTGACCAACGCCTTCATGTCCAGTAAAGATTTTCGCTCAACAACTTCAGGTGCGGCGTGTTTGTTGGAAGGCTCCACGGCCGGATGGGACTTATTGATCTCAGCAAATGCTGCGGCAACCGCGGCAGCGGAAATTCCTCCACCTACTGCGCCGGCGACATGGCCACCAGGCAATGATGACCAATCTCTCGGAGACTTCGGCTCTCCGGAATCGTTGGCGCCAGGATTCACTGGTAACCCGAAGGTGTTGGAGGCCGGTGCCTCAAGGGAATCGGTACGTTTTGCGTCCTTCTGTGGTGCGAAGGGTTCAGAAGGTGAAGGTTTACCGTCAACTTTCAGTGCGGAATCGTCGATTGTGGCGGCCTCTGGCCGAACAGCTCCGCCATGACGCAGAGGCACATCGCTCGCTACAGTCTTAGGCTCTGACGCTTGAGTTCGCCTGCCTTCCTCAGTTGGATCGCTCAGTTCTACCCCCGGCGTTATGGGAAATGCTCCCGGTGGGGAGAGTGTCCTGGCAGTGGCCCCATCCTTGGCGTCAGTTAAGTCGCGTGCGTGATACTTTGGTTCCTGGTGTGCATCGGATTCTTCAGGAACGGACCCAACTGGTGCGGCAACGTCGACAGGCGGGATCTCATAAGGTGTCGCTGCTGGTGTGGGAACGGATAGTGACCGCTTTCTCTGCGGGACAGGCCTCTCATGAGAAGCGTGCGGGGAGCGCAGCTGGGAATCCGGCGGCATCAGGGCGCCATTCGGCGATAATGGCGTATAACTAGTGACAGGCCTCCCAACGCCACGCGCCGTAGGAGTCCGGCTTCTTTCATCCTTAGGTTCCTCGGGATCCCGCGCCAGGCCGGGCACTTCGATTTCGTCCACATCTCTGGTAGACATCGGTAGCGGAATGTTCGATGCAAGGATGTGTTCCGGATAGCGTGGCTCAGGCACATCTGCAATGCCGTCCAGCCGCAATGCGAGGCCCTCTTCCTCTCCCACCGTGCTGACAACGGAGCCCTCTGTGGGACCGAAGCTGGCTCGGTGAGTCAGTGTGGGACTCGTGACAAAGCTACCTCGAGACTGACGGGCGAAATTAAAGCTTCGCGCCCGCAATGACTTGCGCCACGTTCGCCATTGGCGGTCCAGCGGTGAATTCAAAACAGCCTTCTCGATATCGTTTTCTTCGACGGCCACCTGAACGTTAGCCGGACTTCCAAATATGGCTTTCGCACTCTTGCTCTCTCGGCGAGCGCGCCTTGTCGCCGGTCCCTGCGCCATATCCAACAGTTGTTCGGCAACGTAATCCAAAACTCCAGCGAGGAATATTTCTGCGGACAACGAAATGATGCCTGCCTGTGACCACCGTCGTCCGGGACCGTAAAGCCCTTCCTCCTGCACATAACGCTCGTCATCGTCAATGTCAAACTCGCTCTTCTCGCTGCGCATCATGACCCGCAGACGCGTCCTCTTCCACACGAACTCCAGATTCCAGCGAACAGGGCTGTCCTTTGGCGTTGTCGGCCGCGGCTCGTTGTCGTCCTCATCTTGCAGCGCAAGCAGATCCTCCAGGTTTTCCTCTGCGCTAACGATGGCATCTCTTGCCAGGTTCTTCTTCAGGACGTCTGCGACGGCGGGTTTCAGGGCGAGGAGGCTGGTGGATCTGGCGACGGCGAGAAAGTCGTAGAGGAGCTTGTCCAGGAAGGCATTGACGAGCGCGACCGCGTTCTCAGACACAACCGGCCTGTCTCCGTGCTCGGAGGCGTCGTCTTCAGCGTCTGAGAGGCGGCTCCTCTGCGCACTTTGGAATTCGGCCAATGCCTGGCATGCGCTGTCTAGTGACATGTATTGCGGCGGAGGGTTGACCTGGTGCAGGTATTGCGGGACCACGTTGGTCAAGCCGGACACGACCGACATGCGGTCGCTCGCGACTGAGGGAGCCCTGGACATCATGGGCGACACCGGGGTGTTGGTAGAGTCATAGCCAGGCGAGGAGAAGTGGAGGTTGTGGTAGGGAACGCGCGACGACATGGGTTGGGGTATTCACGCACTACGTGTCGTGTGCCGCGGCGGTGGAGTGGAGTAGAGGCTTACGGGCTGCAAGGATCCTTCTGCAACGCCCTGCCGTGGGTTGAAACCTGCTTGTGATTTTGGCGAGCGCATGCAAACAGGCTGGCTGACCGATCAAGGCTGGACGACAGCACGCGTTTCTGGTGTGGGAGAAGCCCAACGTATCAGCGTGGAGATTGCGCGTGTGTGGATGATCTGCGCGGGCGTTAGGGTTAGTGGTGCGACTGTCGACGCGAGATTTGGCAGCAGGGCAGATGGTGCGCCGATACTCGTGTGGATGCGTGGGGGACAGTAACAGTCGTGAAGCAGATGTTCCGAGCTGCAGTGACACGGCGAGAACGAGCAAGAAGCGACAGCGCAGAGAGAAGAAGCTCGCGCTTTTCGGGAAGGGGGACGTCGAGATACACACAGGGCACAGCTGCCGGGGTTTGCTGGTGTCCAAGGCATGCCTGCGCCGAGTCTTTCTTCTGTACCTCCGGGTGCTTGGGACTCGTCGGGTGTCGGATCCCCCCTTTACAGGCCTCCGTTGTTGCTAGTACCAAAGCAGCCCTCTGCTAAGACACGACAAGGAGGCATCGGCTCGTTAGCGCACAAAGCTCCGCTGCAGGTTTACGATATCGCATGGAATCAGCCGAAGCCTTGGACCACCCACTCAATTTAACTTGACTGTGAGTCTTGACTGTGAGTGATGTCTGACCGCCTGCTTCCTTCTCCGTTCATTCCTGCTCCAGGAGCTTCGGTAGACAAAGATCTCGTGTATCCGTCGATCGATCGCACTCCACGCAACTCTCTGCTGTGGTGCTGAATGCGCATGTGTCTCGTGACCACAGCCGACGCCGACCTGTCGTTTTCGAAGCGGAGAGGAGCGAAACGCTAGAACACACACTAGTTACCGGAGAATTGATCCTGCAGCGGACGCCTTACCGAAACAGGGCTTCAACTGTTCCCAAAATAGGCCCGCTCTCGCCAGCCTCCCATACTCCCATATCCGCCTTACACCTTACGCCTACCGTCCGTTTCCATTCTCCTGCCAGAAGGACAAGTCGCTTCCACCTCCGCTACCTGTAGGAAGTCAGCACAATCTGAACCGTTGCGACTCTGATACGAATGAGGTGAGACACGCCGAGTCCGACAATATTGCACAATCGCCGTAATAACCATCACTCTGCTCTCATCCGGCTAATCGGCAACGTCTCTCGAATCAATACACATACCTCACTGAAGTGGCGCACGAACACGGAGATTACCTCCACCGCAGTATACCGCTAATGAGATGTTGTATAACATCATGTGCGGAGTAATAGTGCGAGGTTCGAGCGGAGTCGACCATATTGCCGCCCTGTTGAACGTGATCAGACACGCACTGGTCGTTGAAAGGGACTCACGTCCGAGTATCGAAAGAGAAACACAGGAGTGCTACATCCACTAACCTACTAAACCCCTGTTTGTTATACATCTCTACAAAGGCTGAAGCATGAGAGTCGTGAACCCGTCCCGCGTCTCATCAGAGGGCCCGTAGGCTTCGGCGGCCCTCCAACGGCATCGCCAAATCCTCATCCCAAAGCCCCACGTAGCCAGCTATTCCCTGAAAAGCCACAAAGCCCCCGCCCCCTCGCACCAGCTCATATCCCGTCGAAGTAGTAGCAGCAGCAGCAGCAGCAGCTCAGTCCGCAGTAAACTCATCAATCCAAAACTCCACCATCGCCTGAACTTCCTGCTCCCCCACCTGCTCTCTCAAAACCTCAAAGCCATCATGCCTCGCCAGTGCTGCTTCTTCTGTTGAAGATACCGCAGCGACCGCGAGCTCCCTTAGCGATGCGAAGACATCCGAGCAGACAAACCGCGCCATATCACTCATCGGGGGCATCGTGGTACACACCGCGAGTAAATCCTCCGGCCTCGCGGCAGACCCATCCGTCTTCGGTCCTTCCTTGCCGAGACCTCTGAGGTAGCTCTTCACGAGCTCAGGCAGTGCGTCTAGCGTCGCGAGCGGCAGGATCGGGACATGCGGTACATCTGTCCTTTCGAGCAGGGCTGCCTGGAGCGCGGTGTAGGCGTGTAGACCGTCGCAGGTTGACGCTGGCGCTCCCGTAGGGTTGGAAGGGTGCGAAGGATTAGACGAGTCGGGAGTCGCAGAGCCGATCCCGACCCCGATCGCTGCCGCGACTGTGCGCGCTGATACGATCCCCACAGGCGCGTTGAGGAGGAAAACGATGGCTGCGTCGGTCCCGCCGGTCAGGGAGGCAAGGTGTTGAATGCGTGCGAGCGTGTCTGGAAGAACGGCGGTGCTGGTGTTTGAGGGCGCGAGGAGCAGGAAGCGGGCGTGGCGATTGGGGGAGAGGGGAATGCCATGTCGTGGGTTCGGAGCTCGCACTCTGATGGTGGTTAATTTGGATAGGCTGCCTGGGCTGAGAAGGGAGAGTAGGTACCTTTGAGTGCTAGACCAATCGGTGATGTTAGAGTTGTGAGGATCGGGACAAAGGATACGTTGCGGCGGAGGGATGTACAGAACATGGTGCTGAGCCTACTCGGTGAGATAGAAGTGAGCGATTGGTGCTGGAGCGCATCGGACAAGACGGTGAAGCAAAGTTCGTTGATCAATGTTCGAATAACCACATACTCAGATTGGAAGGCGCGGCGGGCGCGGCTGCCTCGTGAGGGCACCGCAACGCAGTCGTCTTTCGAAGTATGCGATTCGGCTGCTATTGCGAGGCATCAACAACATTGCCATGTCTGCCGTGTCTTCGACGTATGCACATATGAACGGTGCCATGCTGAACCTTTTTGCATCAGCATAGCTATAGAAGTACTGGGGTCCAACACTGTGATGTTTGTACTGCCTACTTGACAATTGCGATAGGGATCAATCGCCTAAACTGCCTGCCTGTCGGCAGCACCGCCTCAGCAACGCCCCTGTAGCGAACTAAGAGGGGAATCTCTCAACATCGTCTTGAGGATGGGAGCGTCTTTTCTACTTGAACGTTGTTTATGAGATGAGAGTGCCTCCCTTTTCCGTACGCCTGTTTTGTGCAAGTCATGTCACCGTCGAAAGTGTCTTCTCTTCTTCCTTCGTTAGGTTCGGGTCCTGCTCCTTTTGGTTCTTCACGTCTTTCGTCGAGACCTCGGGCGGATTCGCTGCTGCTGCCGGCGCAGACGCTTTCTCGCTTGCTGCGTCCTGCTCGCGCGACTCGGGCTCGTACTTCGCGCGTAACCGTAATATCTCTGCCCTCAAACTCTCACGCTCTTGGTGTCCTTGAGCCTCCGCTGCTTCCAATGCTTCCAGGCGATCCGCAACATCCTCCCTTCTGCTGTTTTCCTTCCTTCTCGATCGCCAAGAATCCCAAATGAGCAATCCAGCAGCCACGCCAAAGATAAAGGACTCGGAGATGAAGTTCGCTCCTAGCTCAATTGCCCGGCTCTCAGACAACGGACGGATCTTCGGCGACGTCGCTTTCACTTTTCGGACGCTTTGTCCTTCTCCTGAGCGACTTCTGCATCGTATGCTTTTGTTCGGCTTCCGTTCTCACCGTAGGAGCTTCTGCTTTCTTCTTCTTCACTGCTATCTCGGCAGCTTCTCGCGCATGCATTCGCTCTTGAGCAGCGGCGTCGTGGAGTATCCCGAGGCGCATGCGCATGTCGACGCGGTGCAGCCATTGCGCGAAAGCTACACAGCGCTTTCTGAAGGTGGGGTGTTCGCGCGCCCGGCTCTTGATCTGGTTCTGGTGAAGGTCAGCCGACTGAATCGCGTATGACAACCGTTCAGTCAATGGCTCTCCAGAGACACTGGAGCGCAGAGAGAACGTGCTGCATGTACATTGGCGAACTTACCCCGACCGGCTTGGCTGCTGTCCGTATCACCAGCGATGCGAGCTTGAACGTCAACGACATGGCGATAGAGACTTCTGGTTGTGACGACTCGATGTCTCCCTCATAGTTATCACACACAACTCTGTCGTAGAGAACCGAGAAACAAGGAAAACATTGTTCTTTTTCTTGCAGAGTACGATCTCACTGCAGCCAGGCAGCTAGGTGAAGTGATGGCACGCATCGGCGCTTCGGCGTGAAGCCACAGCGTGCCGGCAGAACCACGGCTGTTGTCAGCCAGCATGTTGTCAAGCCCAAACAGAACAAAGTTCGGGATTGCTTGCTTGAAGCACCCGCAGCAAAACCACCACGACCCAACTCGACAATGTCTGTACACGCGGAGCCGCCGCCAGCCATAGTGACTGAGCCCCATGGAATCAAATATGCGACCGGAAACCAGCTGGGCAAAGGCGGCTTCGCCATCTGCCACAAGGCCGAGATGCTGGAGAAGGACAAACCTACGGGTCACACGGTCGCTCTGAAGATTGTCAAGACGAAGATGGAGCCTGCGAAACTGGCACAGAAGGTAGCGAGAACGAGACATGGATGGTTGTGGTGGCATCGCTGACGTGTATCGAGTTTATCACCGAACTACAAATCCACTCCAAGCTCGCGCATCCGAACATTGTCGCATTCCACCGCGCCTTCTCTTTCGAAGCAAACACCTACGTGGTTCTGGAACTGTGCTCTTGCGGTTCCCTTGCGGACCTGCTGAAACGGCGGAAATGCCTCACCATGCCAGAGATCCGACGGTTCATCATCCAGGTATCCGGCGCCGTGAAATACCTACATACGCGGAACATCGTGCATCGAGATCTGAAGACGGGTAACCTTTTCCTGGATGAGAACATGAATATCAAGGTTGGCGACTTTGGTTTGGCCGCACTCCTGGTCAGCGGCAAGGACATGGACGCGAAGCGAAGGACCACCATGTGCGGGACCCCGAACTACCTCGCACCCGAGATTCTGGAAAAGGGTAAAGGGCATAGCGAGAAGGTCGATCTGTGGGCGATCGGAATCATCGCCTACACCTTGGCGGTCGGCAAGGCGCCTTTCCATGCGTCATCCAAGGAGGAGATATACAAGAAGCTGAAAGCTGGCGAGTATTCCTGGCCAGACCTTTCGACGACCAGCAACGAGATATCAGCGGACTTGAGAGATCTTGTGGCCTCGCTGCTAGTCGATGAGGAACTAAGACCGTGTCCGGATCAGATTGTGTCGCACCCGTTCTTTAAGATCGCCTTTATTCCATATCAGATGAGCCGTACACAACTCCAGAAAGCGCCGACATGGAGCGTACCCCTTCCCGGCCCTGAAGTGCTTCAGAGAGGTTATAGCGAATCCTGGTTCTCGGTGTGCAAGGAATCCGGTGTAGGGGAGTACAGTCCAGGGAAATGCTTTCAATTGAACGCTGGAAAGCGTATACGAAGCATTGTGAAAGAAATCGAGAAGGAGATCGCAGCGGGACGCCAACCGGTCATTCCGATCCCCAGTGACACAGTGTACACCCCTTTCCCTGCGTCCAATGGAGGGCTTACTGAGATAGTAGAGGAGAGGGAGAGCTCGAGCGAAGGCCGGCAGCTCCAAGAAATCTCGCACAACGAAAGACAACTGGTAGTGCCAAAGACCAGGGAGAATGCGACTCTAACGGAGAGCAGGAGGAAAGATGCCGAACTGATGCCTCCTCCAACATTACCTCGAAGACAAGGTACCGTTCGCGGTACTGTCCGGAGGCCGAGACTAGCTTCGCAAGAGAGACAGGAGAACGCGGAGAACATACCCGAAACGGAACAACAGCAAGAATACTCCAAGCAGCCGTCCAGTCTGAGCCAGCCCACGGCAAGCACGCAGAGCACGCTCCGAGCAAGACAAGCTGCCACATCGAAAGAAAAGGTCGTAGAGGAAGCACCCGAGGACGTCTTTCAATACCGCAGGGCAGCAGACGCGAGCCTTGCGAGACGGCCACGAACCATGCGCAAGCGAACAGCTGAAACCGAAGGGACACAACCGGTGACAGTCGAAGAGAAGCCACAGGTGGAGAAACCGTCAACGAAATCTGTGCTCCCAGTCAGACTTTCTCGAACGCGTGCAAAGCAAGCAGAGCCGGAAGTCATTGAGATTCTCGAGGACGAAGACGCCGAGTCTAACCAACCATTGGTGTTACCACCCGTCCCGGTAATGTCAGCTAAGGTACCGGTTCCAAGCCGAAGACGGCAGGAAAATCCGTCTGCGGTGTCTGGCACAGACCCGGCATCGGTCCTGGAGCGCCTGTCCACGTTCCGGGACAATCTTGCTTCGGCCCTGGAGAAGAGAAAGCAAGCTCCGTCTCGAAGTGCGCCGAAAGCCCCTCTAGACCTCTGCCATTCGTTAGCAAATGGGTCGACTACAGTCGGAAATACGGTGTTGGCTATGTCCTTGACAACGGGACCGTAGGGTGTATTCTCAACTCGTTTGCAACGAGAAGGTCGCAAGCCATTCACGTTGTAGTCAGGCACGGCGAGCGCTGGCTCAAGAGGATCGGGAAGAAATTCGAAGACGTGGAAGACGTGCCGTTTGAGATCTTTGAAGATAGAGCGAGAGAAGGGATTCACAGGCTAAGGGGGCCGAGCACCGATGAGCAGGCAGAAAGACAGCATACGCTTAAGGTGCTGTGGGTGAAGTTCGCCCGGTACATGCAGAAATCAGGCGGTGCAAACACCACCGAGACGGAAGTGGATGAAGAGAAGGGAACAAGGGAAGATCTACTGTTCGTGCGGTGCTACCAGAGGATGGGCAATGTCGGCATCTGGGGCTTCTCCGACGGGTGTCTACAGGTTCGTGATACCCCCAAACCCCCTTTACCACTGAGGAGGAAGAAGCAGAAGAAGAAGAAGAAGAAGAAGGAGAAGAAAACCGCATCTAACAATAATCTGCAGCTCCATTTCCCAGACCACACGAAATTCGTCTTCTCCGCAGACGGCCTGCACGCCTCGGCCACTCTCGTGTCGGTCGAAGGCGTCGCGACCATAGCCGCGAACAACGACCTTCCGATGAAGATGCTGCGCGACCGCGAGATCTTGACTTTCCCTGTACATACACTGCTTTACGGGTCAAGGTCCTCGGCGGCACAAGCTAGCTTCGGCGAGGTGGTGCGTGCGAACATGTTTGAGGAGAAACTGCAGTTTTTGCAGCAGATCTTGGAGCAATGGCTTGGAGGTGGAGGCGTGGGGTGCCAGGGCGACGTCGAGCACCGTTTACAGTGGAACGGGCTTTGGGTGAACGAGCATGCGAGGAAGATTGATTGGATTACTGTTGGGCGTTACGGAGGCGATGAGGCGAGGGCGTAGTGTGCCTGTTTGGAACATTTAGGCGCTCTGGATGTAGGTTGACGTTCGCATGCGGAGCTGAGCGTGGCGTTCTGGATGGAGGGCGGTGATGGTTGCATATAGCAGGGCGTTGGATGTCAGATAACGGTACGCGTTGCATTGACTGAGATGATGTGTCGTTGTGTGGAGGATTGCGCGTCTGGTCGGCTGTGCCGGTACGTTTGGTGAGGCGCAGTCACCAGTGTACTGTAGTGTGGCTGATTGCTTCGGCTGCTGCCGGGTGTGGCTGTGGCTGTGGATGTGGACGTGGTCTCCCAGCCCGACAGCGACTCCGACTCCGCTGACGTTGCGGAGACGAAGGACCCGTGAGATTGGCATTATTGGCCTAGCCTGAACCTGCCTGTCTGTCTTGCCGAGCAGTTTCTTTCTACCTTACCTTCTATTGCGACTCAAGCCTTCCATTTCGACACACACTGTACCTTTTCAACGCTGCCTCTGTGCCGTCTCTTCACCGAACGGGTCGCACCCCTCATTGTCGCCCTCCCAATTCCCCCTCAGTCCCCGCGATATTAGACTCGACATTGCACTCTAGGCCACCATGGTATGCCGCCCAATTACAGGAAGAGACGAGTGCGTCCCCTCTAACGAGCGCGGAATGTAGGCCGTAACGAAGCGCGCCGGCCGGAAGAAGGACGCCGCCGCTGCTCAACCGAGTAGTGGTGGGAAGCCCCAGGTCAAGAAAGCTGTATTCGAGAGCACGAAGAAGAAGGAAGTTGGAGTCTCAGACCTTACGCTCATCAGCAAGATCTCCAACGAGGCGATCAACGACAACCTGAAGAAGCGATTCGAGAATGGCGAGATCTATGTACGTCGCGGCATATGAGGGCTATAGAAGAACCCGGCAGAAGGCTGACGGTTGCAGACATATATCGGACACGTGTTGGTGTCTGTCAATCCGTTCCGCGACTTGGGCATCTACACCGACAAGGTCCTGGATAGTTACAAGGGCAAGAACCGGTTGGAGGTGCCTCCACACGTCTTTGCGATCGCCGAATCGTCCTACTACAACATGAACGCCTACAAGGAGAACCAATGTATCATTATCTCCGGAGAATCAGGAGCAGGAAAGACCGAAGCGGCGAAGCGCATCATGCAGTACATTGCGAACGTTTCGGGAGGCAGCAATACCCAGATTCAGGAGATCAAGGACATGGTACTGGCAACCAATCCTCTGCTGGAATCCTTCGGCAACGCGAAGACACTCCGCAACAACAACTCGTCAAGATTTGGAAAATATCTGGAGATTCAATTTAACGCGCAAGGAGAGCCTGTGGGTGCCAACATCAACAACTATCTCCTGGAGAAGTCGAGAGTGGTGAGCCAAATCACCAACGAGAGGAACTTCCACATCTTCTATCAGTTCACGAAACACGCATCGCAAAATTACAGGGAGACGTTCGGTGTGCAACAACCACAGTCTTACCTTTACACCAGCCGGTCAAAGTGCTTCGACGTGCAAGGAATCGACGACGGTGCGGAATACAAGGATACCCTGAACGCAATGAAGATTATCGGAATGTCACAGCATGAGCAGGACAATGTTTTCCGGATGCTTGCAGCAATCCTTTGGTTAGGTAACGTCACGTTCACGGAGGACGATCATGGAAATACCGCGATCCAGGACCAATCTGTGGTGGATTTTGTCGCCTACCTTCTGGAAGTGGATTCAGCCCACGTCAACAGGGCCTTAACGATCAGAATAATGGAGACTAGCCGTGGCGGCCGGAGAGGTTCGGTCTACGACGTTCCCCTGAACCCGGCTCAAGCTATCGCGGTTCGGGATGCGCTGTCCAAAGCCATCTACTTCAACATGTTCGACTGGATTGTGGCGAGAGTGAACAACTCGCTACAAGCGAGAGGCTCTCTTGCCCATTCGATTGGTATTCTGGATATTTATGGCTTCGAGATCTTCGAAAAAAACTCCTTCGAGCAACTCTGTATCAACTATGTCAACGAGAAGTTGCAGCAAATCTTCATTCAGCTGACGTTGAAAGCTGAGCAAGAGGAGTACGAGCGGGAGCAGATCACCTGGACACCGATCAAGTACTTCGACAACAAAGTTGTCTGTGATCTGATCGAAGAGAGGAGACCTGCTGGTGTGTTTGCGACGTTGAACGACGCTTGCGCGACGGCACACGCGGATCCGGCTGCAGCAGATCAAACATTCGCGCAGCGTTTAAACGTGCTCTCTTCAAATCCGAATTTTGAGCCCCGGCAGGGTCAATTCGTTATCAAGCACTATGCCGGTGACGTGTCTTACGCTGTCGAAGGAATGACAGACAAGAACAAGGACCAGTTGCTGAAAGACTTGCTCAACCTCGTTGGCCAGAGTTCCAACAACTTCGTGCGCACCCTCTTCCCAAACCAGGTTGACCAGGACAACAAGAGGCGGCCGCCCACCGCAGGTGACAAAATCAAGGCTTCCGCGAATGATCTAGTAGCGACTCTGATGCAAGCTCGACCATCCTACATCCGGACGATCAAGCCCAACGAGAACAAGTCTCCTACTGAGTACAACAACAGCAACGTTATGCACCAGATCAAGTATCTCGGTCTTCAGGAGAACGTGCGCATTCGTCGCGCCGGTTTTGCCTACAGACAGACGTACGAGAAGTTCGTCGAGCGGTTCTACCTGCTCTCCCCAAGACCAGCTACGCCGGAGATTACACTTGGACAGGAGATGCAAAGTCCGGTGTGAAGCAGATCCTGAAAGATACCAGCATACCACAGGAGGAGTTCCAGCTGGGTGTTACGAAGGCTTTCATCAAGACGCCAGAGACCTTGTTTGCGCTTGAGACGATGCGTGACCGCTATTGGCACAACATGGCGATTCGTATCCAACGAGCATGGCGCAACTATCTCCGTTACCGCATCGAGTGCGCGACTCGCATCCAGCGCTTCTGGCGGAGGAAGACGGGCGGTCGGGAGTTCATACAACTGCGTGACGAGGGCCATCAGGTTCTGGCAGGCCGCAAGGAACGCAGACGCTACAGTTTGGTTGGCTACCGGAGGTTCATGGGGGACTACCTTGGTATTGGCAACAACGGTGGCTCCGGCCAGATGATTCGGGAGTCCATCCGTCTCAGCAGCGCCGAAACTGTTATGTTCTCCTGCCGTGCTGAAGTTTTGGTGTCAAAGCTCGGAAGATCGAGTAAACCCGAGCCGCGTTTCTTGGTTCTGACCAACAAGAACGTCTACTTGGTTAAGCAAGCATTGGTTAACAAGCAACTCAGTATCATGGCTGAGCGCACTATTCCCATTGGCGGTATCCGCTACATCAGCTGCTCCAATTTGAAGGATGACTGGTTTGCAATTGGAGCTGGATCGGCTCAGGAGCCCGATCCTCTCGTCAACTGCGTCTTTAAAACCGAGTTTTTCACTCAGCTGAAGCACGCTTCTCGTGGTTCGCTTGACCTTCGGATTAGTGATAGGTAAGTGCAAGAATCTCAACCGGACAAATGCGGCACTGACAAGCCTGAAGCGTTCAATACAACAAAAAGCCAGGGAAGCCCGCAACAATCAAAGTCGTCAAAGACCCGGCAATCCCACGAGACGACGTTTACAAGAGTGGTCAAATCCATACCGGACCAGGCGAGCCTCCCAACTCGGTCTCTAAGCCGACTCCTCGCGGCAAACAGATCGCCGCCAAGCCTATCACTTCTGGTAAGCTTCTTCGTGCCGGCGGGCCTAACGGTCAGCCATCCAAGCTTGCTTCTCGCCCTGCTGCCCAAGCCCGTCCTGTACCTCAAGCCCGCCCGATACCGCAAGCAGCAGCACAGCCAGCGGCCGCTGCCGCCGCGCAACCCAGAGCTGTCCCGCAACCCATCGCGGCGGTCAACGGCACTGGCCACTCTAGGAACGTGTCCACGGCGTCGACGGCCTCTGCTCGGGCTCCACCGCCGCCACCGCCTCCCGCACCCGCAGCTTCCAAGGATCCGACCTACAAGGCGCTGTACGACTTTGTTGGCCAGACGAGCGGTGAGCTGAGCCTGAAGAAGGACGAGCTCATCGTTGTGACGCAGAAGGAGAACAACGGTAAGTCCCAGATCCAAGCCCTTTCAATCTCATCAACCCCAACAAAAACCACAATACTAACACGACACTCACTCAGGCTGGTGGTTGGCACGCCGACTTGACCACTCAGCATCCGGCTGGGCCCCTCCGCGTATCTCGAAGAACACAAACCCGCCCCTCCCCTCCCGCGCCGCCCGTCCAAGCCCGCTCCGTACCTCCCCGCCACCAGCCGCGGGCAAGGCGAACGGACTGGCTAATGGTGGGCCCGTTGCAGCCAAGAAGCCAGTACCCGCACCGCCTGCGAAGAGGCCCGCGGGCAGGAAACCGGCCCCGCCGGCTCCGGCCAGGGACAGCGGATACTCGGCCGGCAGCGGCACGGACACGAGCGGTGCGGCCACGCCTGTGAGTCAGGGTGGTGGAGGTGGACTTGCCGGTGGGCTTGCTGAGGCGTTGAGGGCGAGGCAGAAGGCTATGAGGAGGGATGATGAGGGGAGGATTGGTAGATGATTTGATGTGGCTTATCGCTAGCCGAGGGGCTGTGGTCGCAGGTTGAATGGTCGACGTGGTGTTTCCGCATGGTGTTCCGGTTGGCCGATTGCGCATGAATTTGTCTATAAGGGGTGGAGTAGGCTAGGCTAGGCTAGAAATGGCCGAAATTCGAAGGGTCCTCTTTGTTACGATGGCAAATTCTTGTTCCGCACATGCATCAGGTTGATGCGCAAGAAACGTCAATGTGGTTGTTGTCCTTATCAAACACCAGCGTCATTGCACCGATGGGATGCCTTCTCGAAATGCCTGACCTGGCTCTCTTTCAGTCTTGTTGACCTTTGCCTCGGGCGGAGCAAGTCTACGAGTCCTGGTATTCAATCCGTTTGATACATTGCCAACACGAGTGTCTGGAAAAATAGCGATTTGGTGTTAAAGCGGGATTCGTCGTACACAGCTGATCCTCGTAGCATTGCTCTCTTGACGTCCTTCTCGTCAAACACTGATGGTTGATGTGGGAGTGTGCATGCCGATAACATACGGCAGTCAACCAGTCAGACCGAGAGAAAGAAAGAGAGAATTGAAGGTGCGGTGTGCGATGGGTTTGGACCTGCGCAAGGGCCATGTGCTTAAACTTCACACGAACAAGTCAAGTACACATGAATGCATGCAAACCAGGGAGCCTTGAGGTGGAGTTGTGTCTCAAAGACGAATGTATAGACTATCTAAGCGAGTGACTGTAACGGTGCCCTAGGGTATGTACGATGAAGAAAGTCGATGGTCTCTAATGTTTCCTCACCGGGCCCATCATCTATCATCCCTGCCGACCCTCAAATCCATTCTCGAGTATGTCAATCAGCTCGTCCAGCCTAGACCGCCTCAAACATCAGTCATCAATCACCAATTTACGAACCCGTCAGTCATTGAGAAAACTGGAGAGCACACGTACCGACTAATCACCAAATCCGTCCTCTCATCCCTCTCCAACTCTTCCTTGCCTTCACTTCTCAACAGCACGGTGGCAGCACCAGCTTCACGTCCGGCCTCCATGTCGTCGACGCTGTCGCCTACCATGATGAGCGGGATCGCTCTCTTCGCAATCGGCCGCCCCTCGTTGGAGATCTCGGAAGACGAGATGAGACCCCAGGCTTGTGCGATGTGTAAGATGCCAGCTGGTGAGGGCTTGGGTGGTCGAAAGTCGCGCGTTATGATGGGCGAAAAAGCGGAAATGTGGCCGGGAAGGTGGGTGGAGAGGAGGTGGGTTACCGGAGTGCTGAGAGCGAGACGATTAGTTGCGCCGTCGGGACTGATAGCTGTTTTTCTGTCCAAATGAAACAGGAAGAAGGAAAGAGGTGGAAGATGTAGTGGAAGAGGCGAATCGAGCGGTGCCCTGCCACGTCGGGCTATCGTTTGGGCGTCCTTGCGGGTTCACTCACTCGAAATTCCGCGTACAGATGGCTTTTTGACGTCTCTGGCATCCAGGTGTTCCATCAGACTCACCAGCCCCGCCTGAGGAACCTGATTTTCCATGGCGCGACGCTCAATGGCCTGGATCTTAGCGTGTGCTTCGTCCTGTTCGGATTCTGGAAGCGCGTAGATATGGTCCAGTATATCTTCGGATTTTGTGATTCCTAGGGCGGACCGCATCTCACCAAACATGTAGTTCTGCGGTTCGCCTTTGCTTGCGAGGGAGAGTGAGCTGAGCTGAGCCGAGCCGTTGATTTCCAAGTTGGAGGAAGGAGGATCAAGAAAGAGGTGATGGGAAGGAAGTGGCAATGTCTCAGATGCTACGGATTGCTGCGTATGGTGCGTAGAGGGAAAGACTTACACAGCGTGCCGTCCATATCGAAGACTATGCCCTTGAGAACCATGCGTCCGTCTACTTCACTCTTTCCAGTTGCTGCTGCACTCAGCGGTGCGAATCGCCGAGGAGGATTTGAAGCACTCATCGCGAGGCCGGCCCGCAACAACAACGGGCTTGACTTTCTTGACTGGCAAGACACAAGGTTGAAATGTCGCCTCAGTGCCTGAATACGCAATTGACTATACATGAACGAGATTTGGTGAGAGAAAGTGCTATTGTTGTTCCACAGAGATGAGCATGAGGTCACAGATAACGCAAGTACGTACAATACTGGCCACCGTAGTCTTGGCAGTCCATGGTCCATCAGCTTGATACTGGGAAGAACCACGTCCGTTTCCAGACAGCGCTGTGACCTTCCTGCTTGAATACCGTTTCATGTCCTTTACAGACGCTATTCACCAATCCACCCATCCATTCATCCATTACTCGTCAATCCCACCTCCCCCAAAACCCCCAGACCCAAAGCCGAGTGTAACCTAAACTCCCCTCGCCATCCTTCCCACATCAAGCATCAAAGATCGTATCCTTCCTCACAGGCTCCTCCTTTTCCTTGCCCTTTCCCTGCGGTTCTCTCACAAGCGGCTCGTCCAACAAACTCGGCAGATCCTCTCTCTTGCCCTGCGCAGTTGCGGACTCGTTACCCGCCTCAGCATCCGCACCCTCCAGCAGATCACGCCCGCCCTCATCACCTTCGTCCTCGTCTTCCTCGTCCTCGGTGCCCCTCGTGACGGCGCCACGGTCGAGTTCCTTCTGCGCCTCGTCCATGCGCCGTCTTACTTCTGCGGCAACTCTCATGCCATCCGTGACGATGTTATCGAGCATGCCGCGCAGCCCCTTGCCAGGGGCGACGACGCCTGCGCCTGGCCCGCCGGGGCTGATCGCTGGCTGGGCGACGCCCTTTGGCATGGCACTGGTGAAGGTGGTGAGGTTGGATGTCGAGGTGACGGTTGACGAGGGCAAGGGTGCGTCGGCTAGGTGAAAGGAGTTCGGGAAGCCAGAGTCAAAGAAAGACTCGAGGACCTCGTCGGCGAGGACAACCATGCGGAAGGTTGGGAGGGTGATGTAAAGAGGGTGGTTAGGATCAAGAGCGGCGTTCGCCGCAGCATTTTTGTTGGATGTTGTTTGGCCGAAGGCGAGCTTGTCTGACGTTGGCGATGTGAGAGATGTGGATAGGTCGGGCTGTGTTTCTTTCGTGGGTGTTGATGCAGCAGAGATGGGTTTAGCAGAGTCTTGGTCGCCAAGGTCCAAAAGATCGTCATCATCGTCCCCTATGCTGAAGGCGTCCGGGTTTTCCAACTCTTCTTCCTGCGGCGCTAGTGCTGGCGATATAACCGGTATGGAATCGTTTGCGTGTGCAGGGGCTTGATCCGGGTCAGCATACTCAAAGCAGCGCCTGATAAATGCAGACACGCTGCTCAGAAACTGCTCGTCTTTGTTTTCTCGCCGGATAGGTGTTCCATCCGGCATGAACTCAGATTGCGCCAGGTTGTTGGTGGATCCAGAAGGAGATGGTCCTCCGGAAAGGCCGCGCCTTGACAGGAACAACAACGCTTCTGATATCCTGAGAATTCCTTCTCTGTCAACCTTGCCATCACGGTCGTCATCGTAGAGATCAAAGAAGTAACTAAGAGTCGACATGATATCTCTTGTCCCCTTTATACGTGCGAGACCAGAAACGACATTCTGCAAGCCGAGAACACCAGCTTCATCAGTATCCCACGAGCTGAATAATCTCCGCATGAACTCGTGGTCTGCTGGCTCAGGGCCTGCTCCCCAGGGCGAAAGCGAAATGCCGCGCGCACGGAAGGTGTTAGAGAAGTAGCCATTGTTCTGCTTCTCCGGACTTGAGTTCTTAGTAGGCGAACTAGGAGAATCGGTGATTGCCCATTTTGAAATTCCTGTTATGAATCAGCGCTCCAATCGATTACGTCAGTCTTCTGCACGCCTCACCAGCTAGGAACTCTCTGTAGGCATCGTAGTCCATCTCCGTCGGGCTTGGTCCTAGCCCAACTCTGCCCATCTCGGGTGCGTTGCCGGGTATGCCCGTAACAACCTCCGCAGCCTTCGCCTTTGCCGCCGTTTTGCGTCTCTCTGTCTCTTGCTGGATCATCTGGAGCCTGGACTGTCTTTCATACAAAACGCCGTAGAAGCGGTCATACAAGAAGCCCAGGTCGTTCATGCTGAGTTTCTTGCTCTCCGGGCCAAGATTCCGAATTGATGTTCGTTTGGCGAACGATTCAATGTTGAGGAGGACCGCATCTTTGTGCTTTGCCCTCAAATCTGATATCGTATTTTGAGTGATGCCAGAAAATTCTTTGAACGCAACAACCATCAAAGCCTGGAAATTTGTAACCGCTCGCAACTTTGGGTTTTCTGATTTTGGATGCGCTGACTCTCCCAAGCGGGCGAAGTACGACTTGAGAACAGAGATGAAGGTGCCATCATCGGTTGCGTCCAGCAGCTCTTCACCATTTATTCGCAAGATAGCGAGTCCAACCTGAAAAGAACCTTTGGGCCCTCTAAGAAAAAGACATCCAACACCCGGAATGCAAAGATGAGAGGCATGGAATTGATGTACAAGGAGAGGAACCATGGCAATGAGACCACGGATAACTGTACGTCTGACTTGGCAAGGTGCTCGGAGAGGATAGGCAGTGTTCTCTCCACTAGAGACTCAAAGACGCGTTGGTCCAAGAGCGTGCCGTACATGGTTGTCGAATAGTAGCCGGGTAACAAGCGATCACATAACACTGATAGAAGGTAGAAGGCTTGGGTTTCGGAAACATATCTGGTACATTTAGCCAAGACTATGTATAAGGAAGTAGGCATAACATACATGAGCAGCGCAGCCACGACGATATTCATGGCCTGGCAGTATCCGACTTCAGTGTTCGTCCAGCTGTATGCGGTGAGTACTCTCCGCAGCCGCTCGATACCTTCCTGGCTTTGGAAACCAGGGTATTCTGGTAAGCTCCTGTTCAGGTCCTTTTCTATCTCATCTATGGCCAGGGAAGTCTTTCCAGCGTGCATCTCAAGGGTTTCAGTGTAAAGTTTTGGCTTCTGTAACCGTAAATAGAACGAGCCAGATGTGAGTTCCCAGATTTCTCCACGAAGGCGGTTCGGCAGACCGATCCTCACTAGCCTTGGTAGGTCTGGCTGTCGTACGAGAGTCGCGTTTCGGCCATTCTCCCGCAAGTATTCGTACCATAGCCTCATCTTACCCTTGTCGCGCAGTTTCCTGGGATCGCCAGGATATTTGAATATCATTCCCAAACCAGCATCAGGCGGCTTCAAAGGCTCTTCTTCATCTGCTCCTATGAGCTTCTCTTCCACTGGTCCCCCTTCTTCTCCTCGTCTGCTCTCTCCTTTTCTTTGAGAGCCTTCTCTCTTCTCCTCACCTCCGAGGCAAGCATATATTCGGAATAGCATTCTTCAATCACTTTTCTCATGCTATCGACTTCTCGCATACCCTCTCTAAGGCCCTTCTTCAGCCCGTCGCAAAATCGTTCACATTGTTGCCTACTCCCGGCCAGTTGTATGATCAGCTTCGGTGCTGCTGGAGTAGTCTTGCCTCCCTGGGAGTTCAGCGCTTTGGGATTGGTCTCTGTAGGCGCCGGATAACCGTTCCACGTGCTAATCGCGAGCGCGAACATGTAACTCTGGCTGTGAAGCCTCTCAACCCTCCGTACTGCGCACAATGGTAGAGTGAAGCCGTTTCCAGCGGGTCCATTGCCGTGCGTCTGGCCGGTGAAGACAGAGGAAGCAGACGTACTCGCATTCGTTGCAAAGCTGGAATTCTGAGTAGAGAAGCAGAGGAACTGCTCGCTCAGGTGTAGTTTTCCAACATAGTGGTTTCCACGCTCTCTGTCCCAATTGTCCTTGTCCCAGCTTTTGCGTGCTCCTCGACCCTGTCCTGACGAAGTAAGACTGGACTTGGGCGGAAGCGTAAGCTCGGCCGTGATCTCGTAAAGAGGGTTCTGAGTGTCCGGTAGGCGAAATTGATGCTGGAAGAGAGCTGCTTTGGGTGGGCGACGATCAGAATTGATGTTCAAGCCAGCGATATTCGGTTCAATGAATGACTGAGCTTTCTGGACCAGAGAGGTGAAGTTGCTAAACATCGTGAGCTGTTGTGGTAAGTACGCGACTACTCAATGCATAATCGATCTCGTTTACAATTCAAAGAATGCAACAGGCGTGCAGCCTCATTCATGAAGAAGAAGCCTAGGGTAGGTTGGAAGAGAATACATGCATCTCCTCTAACTAGGTTCAGTCATAGACGTGGTTGCTATTGATCAGCTGCTGCTACGGGACATGCCGCGAACGTTGCATGTCCCTGAAGCTTGAAAACGGTCCAAAGGTTTCCGAGCAACCCGAAAGAACAAAGACAACTGCTCAGCGCCGACATCGTCCACACATTCTCTATGGGTTCAACTTTGATTACAGAGTCATACATTATTGATGCATTGTTCAATCCTCGTTAGAGGTACAGACTCTAAACGCATGCAGAGTGGTATCTCAAAATCAGAGGAAAAGACGTCCGTCGTCGCCATCGCTCGTTGTTCCCTTTCCACTCTACTCATTCCGTTGCTTGATCGTTTCAATTCATCGCCCTTGTACAACTGTCCCTGCACAAGCATCCCTGAGAAATTGTTGCGGGTCATCTAGACCTGCGCGCGACCGGTGTGAAGGGTCTTGCCTCTGCTGAATCTCCACCATAAAAAGGTGCTGTAGAGGGCTGTGACGAACCAGAGCAGCATGTTGATAAGGTCGACCCAGACTGCATGCTTCATGCGAATCTGACCCGACTGCTTTGGCGTAGGGTGGGCTGGGATGTAGATCTTTCCGAAGACACCGAAAAGGGCGGTCCAGAGAATACTGCAGCACAAGTTAGCAATCTGCTTACAAAAGGAGGGAGAGGAAGAGAAAAGGGTATACTTACAAGAGAACGAAGTCCCAGGCGAAGAACCAGTAACTCTTGATGAACGGGACAGCGTACACGAGAACGGAGAATGCAGCCAGGCCAGCAACGACCTCAGCAAACACCCATCTGCCGTCCGGAGCCACATGGGCCTTGGCTCCGTTGCTCAGATCGACACCGTACAGACCGGCGACCGTGATGGCGAGCACGAATTGGAAGAAGCGCAGGATGAAGCGGACTAACAGGCCGACGAGACCGCCGGAGTGGGAGTGGCTTGCGAGTTTGTCAAGCATGGTGCTGGTGTGAGAAAGATGCTGTTGAGAAGGCAGATATAGTCGTGGGAAAGATATCGATGGCTGTTGTCGGTATGGACGGTGAGATCCGATGCCAGATCAAGAATCTTGGAGCTGGTAGTGGAATGTATTAGAGGTGGAGCCTTGGCGAAAGATCGTGGCAGATATAAGAGATTGTTGTGAACGGCGTGTCGCAGTAGATGATGCTAACGTTCGCTTTCTGCTGACAAAGGAAACTTGATGAAACGATGCAGGGAGCGGATAGAATTGTAAACAAAACAAAACAAAGGTATAAAGCCGCGTCTTTGTGTTGCCGGCAACAAGAGGTGCGAGAGGTGTCGTGATGTGCTGAGCTGGCGAGGAATGCAGCTTCTATATAAACAAGCGAACGTGAAAGACTCACCTGCTGCGCTTCGCTGGAAATTAAGTCTGGTGGTGAATCGAAGACAGTCACAGCATGATATGAAACGCAAGCATGCATGCACGCGCGCTCTTTAAGGACCCTGTTTTGAGGAGAGATCTTGCTGGCCAACGAACCGCTGCGTCAATGGCTTGGATAGCGCTTGCTGGGCGCGGGTAGCAGATTGGGGGATCGGCGTGAACGAGGGTCTTCTTCCTTGATTGGCTGACAGAGACGCAGGGTAGCTTGGTCCAACACGAACCCTCGATGGCCTCGCGCCGACCCGTTACAGTCGTCACAAATTCGCCGACCTCGACATTCTTCCATTGCAATACCTGGACGCATGTGTACGAGCAAGTGAATGGTGCTGTCGCGGCCGCTTAACTACATAACTAAGATCGCTGATATGATAAGTGTGTTCGGGTGCGGGTCATCGTACGCACGATGGAGCCCGCTCACGTACTGGTGTGGTGTGGCGTGGTTCACTGACTTTTCGGACGTGGCTACGGCAAACTCTTGCACTGGAGGGGCAGGTCTTGGGCGGCCCGGCTGCCTTTGGTCACTTGTCACACGCGGCATACAATCCATCTTGTGACGAGTACTGCGAATCATGAATCATCCGGACCTCCGCATCGGCAGGCCGAATACTCGCACGATCCGACTAGTCGTCTTGAAGGCCATGCGATACGATGCAGCCTTGTCGATATCTGTAAGCCTTGTGTTTGATCGGTAAGCCAGATCGGGCTTTGTACTGCTATCTCACAGGTATCTTCAGTCTTGCTCTACATGCTACTTAGGCGAGGGTGTAGACAAGGCTGAACAAGCACATGAAAGACACATGTCTGACGGCGCAGCTGGCGCCCACATGCTGGCTACCCTTCAGCCTACCTGCTATCCTTCGCATCGCTCTTGGAAAGCAACCCTCCCTTATTTTGCGATTGTCTCGTTCTTACCCTCCCTTCCAATGTACTCAGGCTCTCTCATTAACAGAAGTTTCCTTCCCAATCTCCCGAGTAGTCTATCTCTTCGGTCATGGCTGCAGAAGACGAGAGAAGGACACCGATCATGAGGCGAGTAACATCTCAATGACCTAGAAGTCGTCCATCTCGACCACTCGGATCTAGACGTCGACTGGCGACAGCATTTCAGCGACCCGCAGACCGTCAGGCCGAAACGGTCTGGAATGAAAGTTGCTCCGGGACGACAGTAAGGATTTCAAAAGTCCAATACCTTACCATCCTGGCGTAGGAAAAGACGCTGAAGGCCCGATTGTTATCGAGAAAGAAGCCGAGCCGTCAGTCGGACTACACAAACGAATATGCGGATTGCGGATGCATTACTTCTGGACCCTTGTTGCCGTTATCCTTCTGGTCACGGTTGGGGCTGCAGTGGGAGGGGCTGTAGCTGGCACCAGACGAAGCAATATAGATACGAATACCTCGGTAAACTCAACCGCTCTCGTGAACGGTATAGTAGCAATGGGTACAGGAATCCGTGCCAATTCAAGTCTCCCAGCAGTTGCTTGGAAAGTCAGCCCGACTCATTATCCGTATCGGATTTATTACCGAGATGAGGACAACAGCATCAAAGAATCTGCCTACGACAGCTCCTCTGGATCTTGGAGTTTGATGGTTCTCGATGCAGTATCAAACCGTAAGAGCTTTGTGTTGACACTTGTTTCTCCCACAGTGACCCCGGACCAGAACATCGAAAGCTGAATGAAAGCTGCTGCCTGGGGTCGCACGTAGGATTATCCTTTACAAAAAGAAAATATCTGCATACTACATACACGGCTTTCTCAGGCCTTCACTCTGCGGAACGGCTACCACGTGTTTCCCGGACAAAGCGAAGCAGCATATTGCAAAAACCAGTTTTCCCCTTCAACCGCATCAGTTCATGAGGGACCTTCGCGCCAGTCATGGCCGCTACACCGCCCGCAACAGATTCATACCTGTGCCAGGGGCTTGGTTTCTTCGACCTTCCTCCGGAGTTGCGCCAGATGATCTACACCATCCTCTACTCTCTGCTCGATGATCGTCTTTGCTTCGCTCTGATTCGGCTCAACGATGTTTGGCATGTCTTACAGAGATACAACCGCTGCGTCGTTGAGCTGCTCAATTTCCGCCAGACGAACAAGCAACTACATGCAGAGACGCCCTCGACACACTTCGGCAAGGTGCGCTTCGTCCTTGTCAGCCCATGCATATACGGTGCGTACAACGCTGTTGATCAAGCCCTGAAATGGCTCCATGGGATCTTGTACAGAGAGACTGCATGTATTCATGAAGTGGAGTTCGAGACACTGGATTACGACACATGCATCAGACTCAGTAAGGACATCTTGGGGTCTTGTATGTAATCCCGCTCGGATATCGTATCTTTTCCCGGGAAAAGAGGGCGGTACCGGGACGTATGTACACCTGCATGCAGGCGCGTCAGCAACGAAGTGCCCAGGGACAAGCAGCCGCGTTGCTTCAGTGTGTCTGATCCGGCAGGGCTTTTCCGAGCAATGTTCCAGCACATGGTGACTGCATCTCGTGGAAAAGGAAAAGAGCAAATGAGTATTACCTGCGACGATAGATGTGAGGAACGAAAGCTTTCTACCGGGATTCGATGAAGCTACCGACAAGAAGGACGGACAGGGAAAAAGAGCAATTCTTGGCTAGGCGTACCTTCCCGCTGCGAGTATGTTGGGGAGAGCAATCAGATCAGGCACCAACCGGCATCAAGCCTACGAATGAGTATCTGCGTATTATCTTACCGCAGCTTCAACATTGCCGCGACCGCACTTTACCAGCGTGTGCAAGCGCCCGTTGTTGTCGACGGCAGGCTTGCACAGTATGCGAATATGGATGGTTGTTGGGGTGGCGAATGAGTTTGGGAGGAAGAGATGCGGTATGGCAGAGCGTCACACGTTGTCAAGGACGCCAACACACTCGCGGGAGTCGAAAGTTTCAGGATCAGAAGGTACTCAATCAAAACGCCCATCCTGCAAAGGGAGGACCTTACAACCGAACTGGTTGAAGAGAAAGTCGGTAAATGAGTCTGTGGATCGCCAAACATAGCAGGTAGCCAAGACCCGTAGAAAGAACAAGTATTGAGTGAGGTTCGCATGACCACACATCGTGTCTTTTCACTACACCCGACAGATGAAAAGGTAAAGCAAAACGTTCAGCAACGAGGATTCCCATATGGTCACCCACTATAGTACTAACTCGTCGGTCAACTGCTTATATATGGGAGAGCGGACGGGATCCCTAGCTTTCAGCTGCCTATGGCCGAACGTGATTGATCTGTCAAATTGTACATAGAATAGGCTTTCACCAATGGCAGGTATTCCCCGTCATTCCTGACAAGTGAGGTAGTGTTTCGTGTCGAACTGACCGCCCAGTAGCCGGTGTTAGAGCAAGCTTAGCTAGTTAGTACTGCGGCGAAGAAACAAGCAACCAGGGTTAGACACCGGTCAAGGCTCTCACATCTGACCAACGTATGAATGCGTCGATGTGGTGGCTGGGAGGGCCGTATGGCGAGGTGTAGCATGGACCTGCGTACAGAGAGAATCCAAGGGTTCTCGTGGGTGCAGAAAGCAGTGGTCCTGCATCGTTCATGCAAAGAAGTTCCCATGTGTCAGACGAGCTTGTGTTAGACGGTGGTGGGCGTTCTGGAGATCAGCGCCAGGTCCCAGCCACCTCATGCATCATGCAGATTGGGAGCGTCCCCGAGGTAGCTAGAGTAGCAAGAGCTTGCGTGTCGCGCTCAGCTGAGATGGTGGAGTTTGGCTTCTGCATTGCAGCATGCAAGGCGCTTGATCTATCCTCCACTGACAGTGCACCACGACACAGCAGTGGAGACGGCGCTTGAGCGCGACTGTGTTTGTTTGTTTGTTCTTCGTACAGCGGGGGTACAATTTTAACAAAGGGTGATGGTGTCGGACAGTCAGGATCAGGATCAGGATGAGGATCAAGACCGGGACCAGGACCAGGAACAGCCGTGCAAGCTGTGGCTGGGCGGCCAGCTGGGTAGAGCTGCCACTGCCAGCCACACACAACGGTTCATGCCCGTTGCTTCCGCGACGTGGGAGTTAGCTGCGGGCGTGGAGCTTGTGGTCGAAATGTAACGTCGAACACCAAACTCAATTGGCTCTTGGCGTCTCAGCTCGTCTTTAGCGTGCATTAGCTCCTCCGCGCTCGACCCGATTGTAAACAGTGAAGCTGCAATCACACCCCGGCCGACTGATTCAAAGTGCCTCAGCCTGCTCCATCACTCCTCCTCGTTCCGTCTCTCCCTCCAATTGCCATCTGACAAGCATCGAGACCATCACTGTCCAGCACACACACCCTACACTAGTCAATTCACCCACATAAGACGGTGTAAGCTGGCCTCGACCGCTTCTCAGAACTTCTTCCACTTCTCCTCCTAACTCCTACAAGAAACCCCCAACAAGGACCCAAGTTCGTTCTTGTTGTCCTTTCGAGTTTCGATTCGAGAGGCCTACAAGAAGGAACGCCGACAATCCAGTAAATCTGGATTTTGACGCAAGAGTACGTCCGCTCTCAATCTGTTGTGTACCAAGAGAACATTCGCTGACAGCTTCACTGTAGGTCCCAATCCCTTTCAGTGGTACGCCCTCACTCTCGTTCACCCTATCCTGCCCCTATCGCACCTCACCCCTCAGTCTCGCATCGCTCACCATCCATCGCAGTCTTCCCGTCCTCGTATAGGAGTGATACTGTCACAGAGTCTACAGAGGTCAAAGTAGACGAGCAGGTCAACCTTTCCACTTCGCGCGTCGGACGGGAAGGTCACGAAACTCGCTACTCCTCATCTCAAGCCTCCGTCCCTCGCAGAAACCGTCGCTACGAGGAGGACGTAAGGATCTACGAGGAGGACAAATACCGTCCCGGCCGCAGAGAAGAGACTATCCGCATCCACGAAGAAGACCGCTACGCTCCAGCTTCAGCTCTCCGCGACACGCGCGTTGAAATCGAACGTGAACGGTACGTTTCCTCGTTGTTCCTGTTTGTAACGGGCCACATGCCGTGTATGCCGTGTATACACACCTCCTATCCCCGTCTGATCACCGTGCACACGGGGGTCAGTGCATCACTAGCATGTTGCCATGCCAACACGCTCTTTGACCAACCCCTATCGAGCTACCTCTTGCATCTTTCACCGTTCCCGTCACTAACTTTCCTGTTCACCGTTAGATACCGGGAGCCATATCAACGGTACGCCGACGCTCAGATCGACGTCAAGGACCGTGTCTACGACCGTGAATACCGTACCACCCACGGCCCTGCTACTGTTCTCGAAAGTAACATCGACGTAGCTGAGAGAGACTACCGCACCCGCACCCAACCCATCGCCGAAGAATACACCTCTTCTCGTTGGCAAGACAAGTCTACCTACCCTACCGCCTACCCCAGAGACTCCGCCCCAGAGCAACACTCTACCCGCGACTACCAGACGCGTGAGTACTCCGCCCCGTCGAAGAGCAAGTTCGGGTCAAGACACAGACCCGTACGACCGTCGACGCTCCAAAGAAGCACAAGCTTGATATGGGATACTACGACGAAGACGGTCACTACCACTCCTTCCGTCACGGCCTTCACCGCGCTGCCGATCGCATTCTACACCCCATTCACGGCGGAGAGCACCACCATCACCACCACCGTACCGACCGCGAGGACGACGTTGTCATTGAGGACCGCGAGATCACCATGTCTGCCCCACGTCGCGAGTCTGTCCGCTACACTGAGCGTGGCGGACTCCCTAACACCATCACCATCCCATGCCACCACATCCGCATTGGCGACCTTCTGATCCTCCAGGGCCGCCCTTGCCAAGTCATCCGAATTACCACCTCCGCCCAGACTGGCCAGCACCGCTACCTCGGTGTTGACCTCTTCACCAAGCAGCTCCACGAGGAGTCTTCCTTCGTCTCCAACCCATCTCCTTCGGTGATCGTCCAGAACATGCTTGGCCCAGTCTTCAAGCAGTACCGCGTCCTCGACATCCGTGACGACGGCCGCGTCGTCGCCATGACCGAGACTGGTGACGTCAAGCAAGGCCTGCCTGTCCTTGACCAGAGCAGCCTCCTCAGCCGTCTCCAGGATTCCTTCAACAACGGCCGTGGCAGCGTCAGGGTTCTCGTCATCAACGATGAGGGCCGTGAGCTCGCCGTTGACTACAAGGTCGTTCACGGGAGCAGACTGTAAACAACCAAGGTTCGCAGCCACTTCCTTCCCTCCACACAAGATCGCAAGCTAACCTCCCGGCAGCACAATGCATATCCTCCAGAATTGTGTTCATAACGAGACGCGGCGGCGTCGTCGTCTATAGCTGCAATATCATGAGGAGTTGGATCTCAATGGCTTTTTTCCCTGCCTTGTACGAAGACCTCTTGCATACCGTTGGTGTGATGGCTTCCAGGGTTCTGCAAGTCCTGGCGTCTGGGTGCTAGCGGTAAGCAAGCAGGCGGCTTGGCAAGGCGCAAAGCAGGCGAGAAAACTGTGTGCTTAAGTTCGTAGGATGAGGAAGTGATCTAAACCCACACCATACAGCTTTTCTCTCCCACGTGCGCCCGAACAAGTTCGCGTCTGTGGACGTGTCCTTTACCCAGTGTGTTGCACCTCTGCCATAGTGATGGATGGAAGGGGTTGAGCTTGGCTGGTTGCCGCAGCCGTAGCTTACGCATAGCTAAGTCTCCAGCTGAAGGAGCCATGACCCGACAAGGATTGTACCGAGTCGAGCGCGTGTCTTGGTCTCTTGACCTGCATTCCTTCTGTATGCCTGTAACAGACGGTGGTGTTAGGTAAAGAAAACGTACGTCGTCGCCAGATGCGGAAGTCGGGGTAGAGCACGTGGTGTGGTGGAAGCTCCGAGCGCCGTAGTGTTCCGCTGAATTCCTTATCCAAGCGGTGGAAAGCGTTGCTCATAGCCTTATCAACGGAGTATCCACCAAGCAAAGTTGATCGGATACCAAGGCACGCCCTTTGAGTCACCCAACCCAATGTAGGGCGCACCGCCACTCGTATATAAGGCATTGATCATCTATCCCACCACCGAAAAACTCTGATCTCCGTTGTAGTATTGGTAGCAAACGTTACACCGCTTTTGGCTGTTTACGGTATCAACAAGTCCTCCCTTCTCCCTTCTCCCTTCTCCCTTCTCCCTTCTTCCCATTTCCTGTTTCCCCAATCAATCCACAATCCAGACAGACACACCCGACTACTGGCATGGCACCCCAGCGGCCATGGACGTCCAAGTGCGCGGCGAGACCGACACATCAGCTCTAACCATCCCAAATCCATTGACCGTTCACGGAGTTGCGAAACGGCGGAGCGCTTCTGGAAAACTGGTTGCAGGCACGGCTGCCGTCGCCGACATCGATACGTTCAAAGGGAGAGCACAGCACCTGCACAAACCCAAGGCGAAGAGATGGGATCACCGCTTCAGCACCGAGTCCTCACGGCGAAAGGGGAACTCGCTCAAGGGCGCGGCCAGGTTCCTCAGGAACCCCGGGCTCATCTCTCTCGGTGGCGGACTGCCATCATCCGAGTACTTTCCCTTTGACGAGCTCAGCATCAAGGCACCCGCCCTTGGCCACTTCTCCGAGGCCGAGACGCACGAATCAGGAGTCGTACTGACGGCAGGGAAGCACGATCTGGTCGAGGACAAATCACTCTTCGACATCAGCACGGCGTTCAACTACGGCCAGGGCAGCGGCGCCGCACAGCTGGTCCGTTGGCTCATCGAGCACACAGAGATTGTGCACAACCCACCGTACGCGGATTGGCAGTGCACCATGAGCATCGGATCGACGTCTGCACTCGACATGGCTTTCCGCATGTTCTGCGAGGAGGGTGACTTCATCATCTCCGAGGAGTACACCTTCTCCGCCGCCGTTGAGACAGCGCGGCCGATGGGGCTGGGCGTGGTCGGTGTGCCTATGGACAAGGAAGGTATGCTCCCCTCCGCCTTGGACGAAATCCTCTCCGACTGGAACGAAAAGGCACGCGGAGCACGCAAGCCGTTCCTCGTGTACACCGTCCCGACGGGCCAGAACCCCACCGGAGCGACCCAGAGCGCGACCCGACGGCGAGAGCTTTATGCCCTGGCGCGGAAGCACGATCTCTACATTCTCGAAGACGAGCCCTACTATTTCCTCCAGATGCAGCCATACACCGGACAAGGCGCTCCGGACGCGCCGGCGCCAAACAGTCACTCGGAGTTCTTGAAATCGCTGGTGCCGAGCTACCTTTCCATGGACGTGGACGGGCGTGTGATGCGGCTGGATTCGTTCTCAAAGGTGATCTCGCCCGGCAGCCGGATCGGCTGGATCACCGCATCGCAGCAAGTCGTGGAGCGCTACGTGAAGCACGCAGACGTCAGCACGCAGTGTCCTAGTGGTATGTCGCAGCTGATCCTGTTCAAACTGCTCGACGAGCACTGGGGCCACGGCGGGTACCTCGACTGGCTCGTGCACATCCGGCTCTCGTACACGCGTCGCCGAGATGTCATCCTAGGCGCATGCGAGCAGTATCTGCCGCGTGAAGTGGTCAGCTGGAGGCCGCCCATGGCAGGCATGTTCCACTGGCTGCAGATTGATTTCAGCAAACACCCCGCCTACCCGCAGAAGAGCATCGAGGAGATCGAAGACAGCATCTTCCAGACCATCATCAGACACGGAGTGTTGGCTATGAAGGGTTCGTGGTTCTACGCCGACAATGAGGCCGAGCACGACGCCATGTTCTTCCGCATGACATACGCGGCGGCGCCCTTTGACAAGATTCAGGAGGCTGTTCGCCGCTTCGGCGAGGGCGTGAGGGAGGAATTTGGACTGGCACCACGGGCAGACGGCAACGGTCACGCTTGAGCTCTCGTGGAGGGGTTATACGTGTGACTGCAGCAAATTTTTGAAAAGGGCGGCTCGAAAGGCGTTCCGACAAGGAAGAAGGATGGCGTAGCTGGGGCTTTCGTAATATGGGTTTGATTCCAATAGGCTCGACACCTTTAGATAGCTGAACATGCAGACTCGCTGTTCGCTCGCTTGCTTTTCAAACAGAACATAGTACATGTGAGATCCGTGGCACATCCCGCGCGCCAAAGGTCTTCCCTCAGTTTATGAAGTTTACGCAGAAGAAGTGCAGCAGTAAGCTTCCAAAGACGTAGTCGGCGAACGCCCTGCGTTGTTTGGTCAATCTCGGTTCGTTGCTGCCTGCCTCTGCAGAAAGACGGGTCTCGTTCAGAAGGGAACGTACCTCTCATGTGATATGCTCCCAAAATCCGCCTTGTTCTCCGGGTTCGTCTGGATGCGCAGGGACGCCGTGAGCACAAACTGTCCGACCGTGGCCGCGAAGCCAGAGAGGAATGCGTTGAAGGGCTGGAAAACACAGCATCAGCATCGCGTCCTCATGTCCCCCCTCGGGGTGATCTTCCCGAATGCCTCGGACACTTTCTCTCCTGCTCTTCCCCGTGCCACGCTCCCGGGAAGAGGGGGGGATATGAGACGTACGTAGTTTCCAGCCACAATGCAGTACACAAACTGCAGCACGCCCACCACGACCAAAAACGCCATGAACACGTCCATCAGCTTGACCCTTTGCGGTGTCTCCTCCACGTAGCGGTTCCAGATGCCGACGAGGATCTCCTGTGCATCCTGCGCGTTGCGGAGAGAGGTCGGAGGAGTTTTGGCGGGGCGATTGGACACGGAAGATGAGGACTTGACGGCTGGCTTTGTCGGCTGAGAAGAACCGGAGGTCTGGCCATGGGAGGGTGCTGCGACCGAGGGAGGGATAGAGGAGGGTGCGGGCTCTTTGGCGGCTTGCTTGGGTGCCATTGTTGCTTATGTGGAGAATCGTATGGAGGAGTTCGTGGGTAAGAGATGACCTGTGAGCTTGTGATGTGCAATTGTGTCAGATAAGCTGTTGAGAGAGAGAGAGAGAGAGAGAGAGTATTCGTGATTCTAGGGTAGTGCTTGCGAGACGCCAAGAAGACAGGTAGCTGGAGTTGAAGTGACGCGGCCCGAGCTCTCACACATGCACTCAATGCTCACAAGCTCGCGGTATCAGCGAAAACTGCCTTTATCGGCGAACGGCCAGACACTCACAAGCTAGGATTCGCTGTCAAGCAGAGGCATCCTTATGGAAGAAAGAACATATTGGTCTAATATTGCTACACTATATGCGCATCGCTTGCACTTGCATTCTGGTCATCGCTCAACAAGGCGGCCATGCAACCAAACCAGTGGTATCAACCTCGCCTTATCGACAGTCTCGTGATGCTACCGTTGCCAAAAAGGGAAAACCAAAAACGCCAATACATCCCAGTCATGTGATGATTCTGAGGGTGATAAAGCAGCTATGTGGTGACATGAGGTGAGGGATTACAAGGTGGTCGGAGTGCAAGGCCAGTTTACCGCCTTGCGAAGCAGCACAACAGGCCAGACTTTCCGAGGAACCACAAGCATCCCATGAAGCGGACCAGTGCGAGACCAGCCGTAGCCCACAGAAGGGCTCTGAAGAATTGAGCTGTGCGGGAAGTTGCACCAGACTAGAGAAGAGTTGTTAGCCTTTTGCAAACCTCAGATCACAGTGAGCAACAAACTTACAGAGAAACCAAACTTGTCAAAGTTGTCGCTGGTGATTGCTACAGCAAGTAGTGCGTTGCTGAAAATCCAAGCGGTGACGAGCCTCGTTCTGAAGCTCTTATACGAGTCCTCGAGCGTCTTGGTGGTGACTTCCTTCGGCGCGATGTATGGTGCGAGTGCTCGCTTGACGGTTTGTTCGAACTGACTGTCAATGTCCGCTTGAGGAAGATCAACTTCTTCAATGACCGTGGCTTTGCCGTCCGACGCCTTCTCCGTTTTGGCCGAAGGGAGTGCATCAGCCTTATCGGCACCCTTGGTACCCCATGAAACATCGTGCCAGTTACTGAAGGCGTATACGTTCAGAATGTTGATATACGAGCTCATGATGAGGAGGTACGCCGGGAATGAAGTGAACATGTGCCATGGATCGAGGTAGAGGAAGGAGCCGACGAAGTAAAGACCGAAAGTCGCGGCAAGAGCGATGATGATGATTCCAGGTCCTGTCGAAGAGAAAAACGATTCGACAAAGTCCTTCGGATTAGTGGTGTTGAACCCGTCAGATCCGGAAGAGAAGGCGTGCACCACAAGGTACATCGAGTCGACGATGATGTAAACCTGGATGACTGCGAAAACGCAGAAGGACACAATGTACGACCAGCGTGATCCTTTGGGTCTGTTACCCAGTGCCAGGATGAACTGCAGAAGAACAAATGCCAGATAGATGTACTTCAGAACCGTGTTGACAATCGGAGTGACCTCGTTGCCGAAGGGGAAGGCGCGCTGGCCATTAGATGAGGTTGGTGTGCCGACCAAGTCCATGATGACGGTGGTAGTAAGCCAGTAAGAAGCGAGAGCAAACCAGGCAAGGAAGACGTTAGCGACGTTGTAGAGCATTTGAATGTGGAAGAAGAACATGCGGACAATGTTGTGTCCACTCTTGTACATCCGACCAAAGTGCATGAGCGAATAAATACCGGCAGCAAACGAACCGTTCAGCCAACGACGACGCTGCGAAATGAATTCGGGAGCGCCTTCTGGCACGTCGGTTTCAGCCTTGGAGGCCTTGACATAGGTCAGGTGCCATTTTGAACCAGCTTTAGCAACCAACTCAAAACAAAGAATACGATCTTCGGCCAAGAACATGTTCTTCTTGAAAATGTTCATTCCCTCGATACCCTTCTTGCCCAGTTGCTTTGAAAGAGTGTGGTCACCATGGAAATACTGCTCGAGAGGGCGGCCCATAATTGCGCGGAATCGGTAAGCTGAGAAGGCACCAGGCAAGACGCTGACATAACCAAATGAACTCTCCAAGGGCTTGTCCAGGATGTTACTAATCTTATATTCGAAGTTCTGAGCGGCAACGAGCGGGTTGATCAGGTTCTTCCAACCCTTACCCAACATGGCGTGAATCTCACCGCAAGCACCACCCAAATCTTTATCGTTATAGAAGGCTTCCCAAAGCGACAGAAGTGACTTCGGGCCAGGCTTTGTACCGGCGTCAAGAAGAATACAGACCTCGGGGTTGAGAATGCGACCAAATGCATTGAAGAGCCATCTGTGGGAGTTGATCTTCTTGCTGTTCTTCTGCTTCAAACAGAACATCATCTGGACTGGGGAAGGGTGGATGGACCGTCGTCAAGAGGTCTAATCAGCTGCTGGTTGGGCGTGACCGAAAGCTGAGTTGTGTACTCGAACTGCAATCATCGGTCAGCGCTTCGATCGAACAGTCGCGAGAAGAGGATAGGGCGTACAATGTGAGCAACGGTCTCCTTGCCGTCAATGTCCTTCTTCATAATACCATCCTGGTAGATACCGATAGTCGCGAGAACGTCGAGTGTGCCTTTGTCGCAAGGATCGATACCGTCGAAGACTAAACACACAACGATCTTCTGCCAGGCAGGACCACCCTTGTTCCAGAACTCGGACTTTTTCAGATTCACAATGTCGCGAATGTTCTGCATGACACCGTGCAGTGTTCTGGCAGTCAAAACCTTGTCTTCGTTATAGTACGTAATCGCAATGAGCAGCTCGGTGTGGCGGTTGTACATGGCTGGGCGGAGATTGTAGCCGTTCTTGAGAGTGAAATCATTGGGATCACAGGTCGCGGCGGTATCTGATGGTGTCTTAGCCAGGTGTCGTGTGCTTCTTGAAATTCCGAGACTTACATCTCATGTGAGTGAACTCCTCGCTACCGCTCTCCAGGTCATTCCTGTATTTTGCTTGTACGGCGTTTTGAATGGCACTTGGCACAGGGTAATCCGCACTCAGAACTGCGCCCTGCACAAGCTTGACTTTACGCGTGGCATTGCGCTTCAACCCTCCTGCATTGGCGGCCGGACCACCAGGCTGTTGCCGCTGTGCCCATGCCTCTGTCGAACCTGTCTCACTGCGGCTGTAAGGAGATGGGGCGCGGTCGGGAGCGTAGCCCGGATCTTCCAGAGTTGTGCCAGCGTATTCGTGGTACCCGCCATTGTAGGCCGGTGCGTGTCCTACGTATGATTCCTCGAGACTGTAGCCGTGCTCGTGCTCGTGCTCTCCTGGTGTGCCAATGCGCGAGTTTGGATCGTCGAAAGGACCCTGAAAAGGTCCAGTGGGGTTGGCGTGGAGCAACGAGCGGCCAACTTCTTCATCATCGGAATCGTGAGCAGGGGTGCGTGGTATTGTTGTTGCTATTGGACGTCAATCTTGAACTGTTGCGGTATCATCAACGCACTTACGCCGGCTGGGTGCTGCATGTCGTCCATCTGGTGCCCGCCCCCGTAGCCTCCACCGGGTCCTTGGTAGGCCATAGTTTGATATCAGTGTCAGTCCAGCTCAAAATGCTCGATAGGGATCAGGTGATGGCTGGCTGCTGATGTGTGAGATGTTTGGAGAGGTGGTGGTGTGATGGCGTAGGTTTGTTCGTTAACAGAGAAAGAAAAGGAAAAGGCCCTTTATTGAAGCTGAGGAGGGTGACCGAGCTGAGATGCAGACGCTGCGCCCACGAGCAGGACAAAGGAAGGGAAACGCAACGCTGGTTACTGCGGAGAGGGCTGAGCTAAACGGTTCAAGCCGCCCGCGGTCCCTGCAAGTTCTTGGCCGCGCCTGCTGTTCTGTCGCACCTTTTTGCTGACTTTTGCCCAGAACCGTGCCAGACTTGCATATCCCTGCTGTTTCGCTTGTCGAATGAGAGGCCATGCCCTGCCAACACTCTCTTTCGTACTGCCCGTCCCTACGTGATTGATCGGTCCTGCTTCTCCTGCTTCTCCTGCTTCCCCTGCCTCTACAGCAACCTACGTCAACGAGAGCCGTTGTCCTATTTCCGTTTCCTTGAACGCAACCCGAGAAACACGGGGACGACGGTGCCAAAAATAGCCCGTGTCTTACGCAGCCACAGCACGATATGTGGCTCGGGACGCGCTACCTGCACTGAAACGCGTCCGCTAATTTCCCAGGGGTGACCCACCATCCCTACAAGTCATCGGAGCATTCAGGCCGGCCAGGTCCACAGACATTAGCAGTCATCAAGCAGTCAGCAAGTAGGTACCATCTTGCGCTCCACCAGCCTCACTACTGCACTGCGGGAGCCGTGTTCTAAGCAGTCGGTGAACGCCCGACTAGCAGTGCGTGCACGCGGGAAAAAGCTTCTGTCCGTCTACTATTGCCTCTACTATACCGCCCTGACAAGGCGTGCAGCTGCAGAGATTTACCGTCGCCCATACTTTGTGCCGGTCTTACTGTCCTAACCAAGCCAACGCTCGAGTAGAGTTCGCACGTTCGGAGAATCAGTCAACGAACATGACTTCGCTCGTATCCGAGAAGCCCGCCACACGTGAGGCTGGCTTCACAGAACTGGTCATCGTGTGCTGCCATGCGGTCTATCTCGGGGGCTCCGACCCTACAGAGTAAGTGCTCTGCAAAGGGCACCCCGACTGCTCACCGCCATGCACACTGATCTAAACCTGCTTCCAGTGATCCATATCAGGAGAAGACTTGGCACTTGCAACCTTTTCAGCGTTCAAATGCCGACACGCTCAAGGTGGGCGAGCACGAAACATTTCTTGCGCACATACAAGCAGGTATGAACAGTCTGCATCGGCCGGGAACACTGCTCGTCTTTTCTGGAGGGATTACTACCCATCACCAGATCAGTGAGGCACGCAGTTATCTCAATGCCTGCAATAGCCTCAGGCTACGAGGTCGGTTGCGCCAGACGGAGGCCATGCTCAAGGGTCTGTCTGGTATAGCGACCGAGGAATATGCGACCGACAGTTACCAGAATCTGTTGTTCTCTATCATCAAGTTCTGGCAGCTAACTGGGTCGTACCCACATTCAATCACGGTCATTACCCATGCTTTCAAGGAGAGCAGATTCCTGGAGCTTCACGCTCAGGCCATTCACTGGCCCGCAGAGCGTATTCGTGTGCAAGGGATCAACCCGCCGTTCACAGGTAACTAACCATTTTGATGTGAATTGAATACATCTGACCACAAACAGCACAAGAACTCCGGGAAACGCAAGAGGGAGAAGAAGAACGAGCGCATAGGCTTTTCGAGAGAGACCCATATGGTGCACACTCGCCACTTGCCGACAAGCGAAAGGCTCGACGATGGCATGCGTCTGTCTTTGAGGCATTCAAAGATATAGAGGAGCCCGTTACGTCACTTCTGAAGTGGGAAGGAGGCAAGACCGGAACCCAGCCCTTTCCTGAGCGGCTGCCTTGGACGTAAGCTCTTAGATGCCATGGCTGATTCTCAGCCGCTCGGGCACTCTCGACTACGTTGGGGACATTTGCCGGTTTGGCGCGACCTTTCAATGAGCGACACCGAGGATCATCAGACAAACCGCTTCCAGCAACAAACTTCAGGTGACATTGAGCAGTTCAGTTTCAGACTACGCCTTTCTCTCTCAACTCGCGGATGTCGTCTTCGCTGTAGCCAACTTCTCCGAGCACAGTATCTGCGTGTTCTCCCAATGACGGCGGGGTGGCCCTGATTGAGCCCTTGGTGTCACTAAACTTGACTGGCATCCCGATAGCCCTCATTTGCCCTGACGCCAAGGCATCCCATTGCAAATGCTGAATCATATCT
This sequence comes from Taxawa tesnikishii (nom. ined.), assembly GCA_030247885.1. Lineage (NCBI taxonomy): Eukaryota > Fungi > Ascomycota > Dothideomycetes > Dothideales > Taxawa tesnikishii (nom. ined.). Next base: position 496,924 of record JAPDRO010000009.1, on the reverse strand, counting down.
CTGGCACCCGTCTGTGGATGCGCGAATGCTCTCTCGATACTGTTCACTGGGCCATAGGCAAGTCCGCTACCGTCCAACGTTTTCAGCCACTCATCGACCGTCTTTGCTGCGAACACATTGTCCAAAACGGCATCCATGGCTTTCCGGTGTTGTACTCGCAGTGCGTTGGTAGCGAACCGTTCGTCTTCCAACAGCTCCGGCCTGCCAATTTTTCCACACAAGATCCTGAACTGGCTTTGGTTGTTGGCTGCCAAGGCCAACCACATTCCGTCTTTACATTGCCATGTATTATACGGGACTATGCTCGGGTGAGCTGCACCAAACCTCTTCCCTTCGCGCTTCATGTTCAGCCAGCTGGCCCCGACGTTGATCAGCAGAGAGATTTGGGTCTCGAACAGAGAGGCAGAGATATGCTGCCCTCGACCTGTACGCTCTCGAGCATACAGTGCCGCCATAATGGCACCATGCGTATAGAGCCCCGTCGCCATGTCCGTCATACCTAGGCCTGGACGTACCGGACCAGAATCTGGGAAGCCTGTGATATGCATCAAGCCGCCTTCTGCGGCGGCGATCGCGTCATAACCTGCCTGTGGTTCAGCCGAGGAATCAGCGGAGCCTTAAGCCAACTGTACCTGCCCGATTGGAATATGGTCCTGACGAGCCGTATCCTGAAACAGAGGCATAAACAATGCGCGGATTTTTGCGGATAAAGTACCGTAGCCGACCCCAGAGCATCAGCTTTCCCTGGGACGAAATTCTCAATCCTGGTCTGGTCATTTTCTGTCCCATCACGGTTCAAACAACGAACAGAGACAGCGAGGTACATACACCACGTCAGATGTCTTGACAAGCTCGTATACGACCTCCAGTGCTTGCGGTCTCTTCAAGTCCAGCGTCAATGACCGCTTGTTGCGATTGATCGCGGCAAAATAAAACGAAATAGGCTCGTCTGTCTTCCATAACTCTGCTTCGCCTTCGGCCTGCCATGATCGTGTCTCATCCTGGGTGTCAGCATGTTAGCTGCAGGTTGCCGGTTCCAACGCTCGCGAGACTTGTCAGGGCTCATGTGGGATCGCACATACTCCTTGGCCGGGTTGCTCAATCTTGATTACATCCGCACCGTAATCTCCCAGAATCTGAGTGCAGAATGGGGCCTGTACTTGGTCAACTAGGCTTCCCAAGGATTCAGAGGCTGAAGCAGTACAGCAAGGATCCGAGAAAAGTCCAACACTTTGATACCCTTGAGCGGCCCTCCGTTCGACTCCACCTCGTTCTCAGTCGAGTAACTTCTACGGCAAATTACTCGCCTGCCCAGCGTACTTGGCCGCGACCTGCGGCATCGAAGTACATGGCGTATTTGAAGCATTATACTGGTAGGTGTTGATATTTTGTTAGACTTAAACACAGGACCCAATCTGCCTGTACACAAGACACCGTAAGAAAGATGTTGACTTTGTTGAATACGTCCCGATAGTTGTTACAATTGCATGGCTTTCGCTCAAGTATTTCTCTAGTCAGTACACTGCGGGGTACTACTTGCAGTGCCGATACCCCCACCTCCTCATTTCAAGCCGAGGGATGCAATATATATTGTCTCGTGTCTGTACATCTCACATCTTATTGTGCATATCAAATAACGAACGCAGGCAAAGAATCCGAGAAACGGTGTAATGCTAATACTCATTACCTGAGGCATGGCGCTCCGCGAAAGGCGAAATTGAATGATCAGCGACTTAGAATGCACGCCATCACGCGCAACAACATGAGAACAGCGTGCAGGGCGCTACCGCGACGATACCTGCCGTATCCATTTCGTCCTATCGCCCGATTCTTCTGCGCCAAGGCTACAGAATACCTCCCGAATTATCCAGACTACACGCCAAACCAGGTCTCCGTTCGGGAGGCCATAGCCAAGATCTGCACCAAATTCCCAGAGTCTTATTGGCTCGACATCGATAGGAGTGCACGGTGGCCGCACGAATTCCAAACAGCCATTGCCCGGGATGGCTGGCTGGGTATCTGCATGCCCGCTGAATACGGCGGCAGCGAGTTAGGGTTGGCAGAGGCCTGTGTCATGATGCAAGTATGGACTTCTTCCTTGTTCACTTGAAACTTCTGATCGTGAGGCTACAGAAGACCCACTGACCGAGCAGGCAGACAATTAGCGAAAGCGGTGGTGGAGGCACAGCAGCAAGTTCCGTACACATGAACATCTTCGGCTTAGCACCTGTGGTCAAATACGGGACGTCGGAGCAGAAGAAACGCTTTCTGGTACCGCTGATCGAAGGGAAAGAGCGGTCGTGCTTCGCGGTCACCGAGCCCAATACGGGTCTTGATACATTGCGGTTACAGTCCCTTGCTACAAAGGACGGAGACCATTACGTTTTGAAGGGCAGCAAGATCTGGACCTCGACGGCGCAGGTTGCGGAGAAGATCCTGATTCTGGTACGCACGACGCCACTTGAACAGGTCGCCAAACCATCTGAGGGGTTGTCTCTGTTTTACACGGACCTCGATCGAAATCAAGTCACCGTTACCGAGATTCCCAGTGAGTATGATCGTCATTTGTTATCCTTATCTGTGGCTAACAACACGTTAGAGATGGGCCGTGCCGCCGTCGATACCAACTCCCTGTACTTTGACGGGTGGAGAGTTCCTGAGGGGTGAGTGACGAGTGCCTCTCGAAGGAGATTTCTCAGCTCTTCTCGCTAATCACTCCCTACTTTCAAGAGACCGCATCGGACCCGAAGGTTCTGGATTCAAGCAGATCATGCACGGTATGAACGCAGAGCGCATCCTCCTCGCCGGCGAAGCAATCGGACTCGGCTTCGCAGCGCTGCGTCACGCCGCCCTGTACGCAGCCTCACGAGTTGTCTTCAACAGGCCAATCGGTCAGAACCAGGCGATCGCGCATCCGCTTGCTGCGGCGTGGGCGAAGCTTGAAGCTACACGCCTCATGATCATGCAAGCGGCGAGGATGTACGACGACGGCTTCGCGACCGGCGAATATGCGAACGCGGTCAAATACCTGGCGGGGAGAATGCATTCAGTGCATGCGAAACGGCCGTAATGACGTTGGGTGGGATGGGGTATGCGAAAGAGTAAGTGGTGGTGCGATCGAAAACCGCGGACGGAGTTGCTGATGACAGAATGCAGATATCATGTCGAGAGATTCCTGAGAGAGGTCATCATACCAAGGCTTGCGCCTGTTTCGCGGGAGATGTGCTTGAATTATCTGGCCGAGAAGGTGCTAGGGCTGCCGAGGTCTTACTAAGATCAGATGCACAAAGGAGTGTTGTGGTTGCCCAGAGGGTCTTCCATGACGCAAGCAGAGCTGCGGCGCTTCTTCTGCGGTTAACTGGGCGCGAGTGGCAGAGTTCTGGGACAAGGTTCATCGAGACCGTGTTTCGCCATATGGGCCTTCCATCCAAGTGATCCGTCGTGAGGAGAGCGAAGTGTGGAAGGGAATGGAAGGCATGTGTATGGCACACCTGTAGAAGGGAGGTTGAGATAGGGGCTGTTGACGCAATTGAGGCGGACTTGGTGCCTGACCTCTGTCAGGCCGTCTACCGTGAAGTCCCCTCTAAGCGCTTCGCGGGTCCCAGTCTCGATAAAACATTTGAGTCGACGTCGCCACTTGGCTTTCTAAAATACGCTCGTTCGACCGAGGCGATGTGCGACCTCCCGTGCGCTGAACAAGCCCTTCCGTTCCTAGTTGCCTCTTGCAGGTCGACAGACGGCGTCAATCAGTCAGTGGAACTTCGTGGAGCTGATGGTGCAAGCATGCAGCAGTCGCGCTGCAGTGCTTTCCTTCCACCGTGTTTGATACGTTGATGCTTCGTAGGGTATTTACATCTTACACATTGCCGCCTTCCTCGAATACGCTCATCGCCCCTTCTTGATCTCCTCCCTCATCTCGCTCTTCATCCTACTAATGGTGCCCACGCCGCCGTAGATAAGTGCAGTGTAAACCTATACATTGTGTCAGTACATGTATGGACGGGCCTCTTCGAAAACATTTGGACATACCATTGCTACACTGGCACCAGCATTCAGCACTTCAAGTGCTTGCTTTCCGTTTGTGATGCCACCGGTGGCAAAGATGACCTTCTCCTTCTGGCCGAAAGCAGCATCTGATGGAGAAGAAGAGGTCGAAGCTCCGGTACTTTGAGTGCCCTGCGCCGCATGATGAGAGGACGAGAGGGCAGGTTCAGGCGCTTGAAGAGCCTCCGAGACAGACGATGGAGTGGATGGCGAGTTTCGTTCGGGCAGCCTGACCAGGGGTTGCTTGCTCTCGGCCTCGGCCTCAGGTGTTTGCGGCTTCAACCTTTCTGCATCCCTGGCCACGCTGGCCTGTATCCGCTCGGCAGTCACATCCGGGATTGCAGACGTCGGTTCCGACTCTGGCTTGGGCGGTTCCTGCTGCGGTGCTGCTGCCGGCTCCTGCGGGTTTGCCGGAGCTGCATCGCCTGGGCCTTGGTCCAGCGCTCGCCTATACTTCTTGACAAGTGCAACCGTCCGCTCAAACAGCTGGGGCCCGGAGTAGCCTCCCTGCTCAAGCAGAATCTGTTCTTCCTTTGCGGGAAGGGCATAGCCCTTGGGTAGCGGATCCGGTCGCTTCTTGGTGGTGTTGCCGACAATGACGCCGTCCACACCGCTAGCCCATATGGCGCCGCAGATGTCTCTGACTTGCTCGTCCGAGTCTTCATCTGGGCTAACCTTAACCATGACAGCGGGCTTGGTTTTGCGGTCGGTGGCCTTTGCAGCATTCACGACGCTGGTCAGAATGGCGGTCAAGGGTGCCGATGCCTGCAGGCTCCTCAAGCCGGGCGTGTTCGGGCTGGAAACATTGACGACTAGAATATCGGCGTACTTCGAAAGTTGCTCCACGCAGTAAACGTAATCTCTTGCAACAGCTTCAATATCGTTGTCCGGCGTGCCCTTCATCTTCGCCACTTGAACAGCGAGCAGCCTCCCTGGTATCAAACTCCCTGGTGGAACGCCAGCTTCACCGTCCAGCACCTGCCTTTCTGCCTCTGGGTCCAGACCAAGCCCGATGCTGTATGCGAATTGCCTCACACGGTGCCGTAGTCTGGTTGCAACATTGTCCGCACCCTCCGAGTTGAGACCATATCTGTTAATTAAGGCGTTCTGCGACGGTATCCTCCAAACACGTGGTTTTGGGTTTCCCTCCTGCGGCAACGGTGTAACTCCGCCCACTTCCACAACACCCGGTCCGAGAGCCAGGAGAGGAGTAGCGACCTCTGCACCCTTATCAATTCCAGCTGATGTGCCTATGGGGTTGTCCAAGATGTGGCCGAAGACCTCAACCTTCAAGTCGCCCTTCGCATCGGGCTCACCACGTTCCCTCGGGTGCAAGCCGAACGTGTAAAGAGCCTTCAAGGACTTAGTGCCAGCGTGATGGGCGTCTTCAGCGTCTGGATACAGGGCACGGATTGCAGGCACCACGAGCCATTGATGGACAGATGCTCGCGTGTCGGTGATGTAGAGGTAGGAAAAGGTGAGGAATAGGGCGATAGAGGTTCCGTAGAAGAGGTTCTTCAAGCGCGTGACTGCGGAGCGAGCATCTCCAACAAACTCCTGTTTTGCAGTCTCAGAAGAAGCGTGGCGGAGGTGCGAGCGAGGTACGAGAGAGGTTCTGGGTATGCGACGGAGAGTGGGTTGAGAGTGCAGCTGCCGGGATGTGAGCGGGCATTGGCGCCTGGCAGCAGTCGTTACGGTCCTTTGTAGGATGGACGGAGCTCCAGTCCAGCCAGATGCGCGCCTCATGGCGATATAATGCTGTATCGAGCAAATGGAATTCTGGTAGAGACAGCGAGGTTGAGCTCATTGCTCGGCAGCTGTCGAGCGCCAAGCAACCCGCCCGAGGCGAACCTTTGGACCTCCGTATTCTTCACTATCAAGTAGAACTGACTGCCTTGTTGTCCCTCCTTTCCAGGATACTACTCCTTCCTCTCAACAAATGAACGTCTGTGATCACTAGTAAGCATTCAACACTCCATTTCTGCTCCAATCAAGTCTCATTTGGGTTACACTGGCTCCCTGCTTTGACTTCAATTGAGCTTCATCTGAGCTCCATCGAATTCAACATTCCTGGAGCAGCACAAGTTCTCAGTCATCTCATTGATGACGCGTGCACATCACGACGAAGGCTCTGACTACCTACATCACCTAACAGTCTATACACGACGTCTTCCGGGCATGCGATATACTTCGAGATGCAATGTTCCCGTCAATCAGCTGGGCTACCTTGCCCAATTGACTGACTGTGCCACCTCTATTGTTCCGTCACCAGCACATTCTATTACAGCCAGCGCAACTCCAGAAGGACAAGGTACTTCTGCACGGAGTGTACCGTCTGCCAGCATTTCCAACCAGAACCCACCTTTTAGCTCCTCGACTGCTACCGCGGCTCACAGCAGCTCAGGTGCCGCATCCGAAACGGGAACCACTTCAATGCAGTATTCGAGTCATCCGACTGTCATCTTCTTTGCCGGTTGGAGTGCCCATACGGTCGTCGGTTCAGGCGTAGTTACTGTCATGGATGGAAGCACAATAATTGGTCCAGATACACCTTTGGCGACGGTCAGCGGTCAAGTCATCAGTGTCATACCTTCTGGCATAGTGATTGGTGATGTGACTATGGCATGTTTCTCTGGAACCATACTTAGCCAAGCTACTGTCAGTGCAGACGGCTCATATGCTAGCTCAGAATTGATCGGTGGATCCATTGTGAGCCCGGGCGATAAAAGCAAGACAGCAGACAGCAACCTCGGGTCTACTCACTTAGCAAGCCCGATGGATAGTGCCGTGGAGACTACAGAGACCAAGCTTGAGGTGTTGTTTACTGGTCCCGGTGCTTTTTCAGCCATTGTTCAATGAGATGTCGATAATGAGTCCCCCATTGGCATTGGAAGTGGTGATGACAATCCATGCCACTTACCACCCCGAGGCAGAGGTAGCAATCTGCTCTGGGGATTGCTACTGCTTGACTCTATTGATACTCTGAACAACAGTTGCTGGCACCAACTTCGGTTCTTCATTTGGGCTTCGCTCCAGACCAGCTACTGTGCCTGACGAAATGTTCAATATAAATGTCCTTGGATCTGCTTGCCTTTCACTTGATGTTCACTTGGACTTCAGCTACAGTTTTATCAGTGTCTACCCAGGCTTCACTGAGATGTTCTTGCGTCAATTGCGCAACGGCTTGCTGAACTTGTTGGTAGCGATCCATGGCTGCGATCCTTCGAGCTAGTTCTCTTGTGTAGCTGGACAAGTACTCTTGTCATTGATTTGGCTAGTTAGAAGAGAGTTGGAGTTGACATAGAGAAGCCACTGTGGTATCATAAATCATGTCACTACAACGAGCGTGCTACAGAGCAGAACAGAAGGCGGTGGTGAAGTGACCGAAGCCGAGCCAAGAGCCGGTGCACAGACGTTTTCGATCGCCCGTCTGGTCTTTGAAAAGGCTAACGAAGATGATACACCTACGCGATACAAAACGGCGCGCACACGGACTCAAAAGCACCGCTCTGACCAACAATGCAATATATACGGTAGTTAGTTCTTCGAATACACTCTTTTGCATTTCCCTCACGCTTTCTACTTCGCATCTCGGAAGCATATTGGAGGACGAGCTCTTCGTGTTTACGCCGCTCTTCTGCGCCGTCATGGGCGTGACCATCGGATAACAGATTGTGTATGCCATCTGAGACCTCATCCGCTATGGCGATCAAGACGCATTTCCAACGTCGGCAGCACCAACGGGATTCTCTGGCAGCGGAGCCCCGAGCCATGGAACGGTACACCACATCCTGGATTTTGCCTCCTCTCGCACTGCTGGTGATTCGCGCTCTGTTCTCACTGTACGCTTTCACGACTATCTTCACCGAAATAGGATATTACGCTGCCCACGACAACGACCGACAGAACCGGAGATCTTTCAGCTATTTCACCGTACTCGGATACTGGGGCCTTGCCTTCTACTTGGCCTTCGCAGCGGCGCATACGGCAAGCTACTGGGTGCGAGGAAAGTCATGGCTCTCAGACTGGCCTAGAGCGCTGCAGTGGCTGCATGAGCTTCTGTACTCTACCGTCACGGTCTTTCCTCTTCTTGTCACCAGTGTGTTTCCTCGTACCCACGCTCGAGGCTCAATGAAACTGACCGTGTTCTAGCCATATTCTGGGCTCTTCTGGCAGTTGGCGCAACCGCGACTCCATACAAGACATGGGGCAACATCTCGGAGCACGCGCTAAACTCTGCTTTCGCGCTCTTCGAGATCCTTATCGCGCGGACGAAGCCGCTGCCATGGAAGAACATCCCAGCGCTGGTCATACTGCTCGCTGCTTACCTGGCTCTGGCGTACATTACTTATGCTACGGAAAACTTCTACGTCTACCCTTTTCTCGATCCGTTAGTCACAGCGTATCGCATACTACATAACCTGCTGACGTTCAACAGGAGCCCCAATGGAAAGCGCAGGACTGGCTTCGTCGCAGGAATCTGCATAGGTATATTGGCAGCCCTGATAGCCTACTTCACTGTGGTGCACTTCCTCATCAAGCTGCGAAGATATATCACCGAGGACAGGCTCGGCATGACGGGCAAGTTTTCCAGCCGGGACGCCCAGATTCAAGCCGAGCGGAGACTCGGGGAGGGTGCGGAGGTTGTCGAATTGACGGACGACAAGTTGGCCTCTGCAGCGTGAACTGGCGCTATCTATGCCACGGTCGAACAAGAATTGAAACCTTGATTTCGTGGTATCAGCAGTATCCACAAATTGCGATTGGTCGCTATTGCAACGCAACAGTCTTACCATGCAGGTTTTGACGAGGTTCAACTGCTGGACAACTAACCATCCTATCGCTGCGGCTAGCCCCAAAGACACGTATGATATGATCTGCGTGTGATTGACCGTGTAGATGTGAATACAGCGGTATTCCCCTCGCATTGCTAAAAGACATAGTGGGTCGGCTGTGGCACCTTGCTGAAAGCACTTTATACTTTTCGATCCTCTCCCCGACTATAGGACTACTTCCACAGCCGGAAAATACCCGGAATCCCAACTGGATGCCCTCAAGTGTGTCAATACGCAATTGTTACCTACTACAAGGCAGCAGAGTTATTGCGGAAGTACCGAGTGAAGGAATCCTAATCCTTTCCCGACCGTGGAAGTAGAAGTATGAAAAACGAACAGTAGTCTGTCTTTCCCAGCAACAGTTCGAGAATGGCATTCTTGTCTTCACAATACAGAGGTAGAGAAAACACCGATGACGTGCAATCTGCATCTTCCCAAACGCCCCAGGGTAGACTATATCCCCTTTCATCCCACGATTGCGCCACGGTGACTGTTGTACAGCTCCTTTCCTTCCCCGTGGTATCTCTTTCCTAACACCCGAAACAATAGAACCCAGCCTAGACCGACAAACTCCCACGCCACGCCGCAAAACAGACCAGATGTTGTTGTACGAAGACAGAAGAGAGAATACGAAAAGTCGGGAGAACCTTGATCCCCCAAAATCACCTGCTGGCGGCGCCGACAACCCATTCCTTCCAGTCCGCCGCGCGCACCCTCTCCCCTCGGTCCTTCTTCAACGCCAATGCCACACACGCCAGCGCATCGAAACCGCCCATGCGCGCTTCGACCTCGAACCCGGTGATCCGGACGCCCATCTCCGGGTCCTCCCTTGCAAACTCGAGCGGGCGCGCACACTTGACCGCTTCCCTGAGCATGAAGAAGTTGGAACGGGCCTCGATGTTGGCAAAGGGCTGCCGCCGAGTATCAGCGTCAAGAGCGTGATACCCAAACTCCAGACATCGGAAGCGCGGGTCGGAGTGCTGAGGGTACGATTGGTGGAGAGCTGTTCGGGCGCCATGTAGCTCCAGGTTCCGCCACCTGCGGCAGGATGCTGGTTGCTCATCGATGTTGTAACGTCGGAAGGTGACTCTTCGTGAACCCGAAATGAGGCTGAGAAGTCACAGTAGCGAGCGATGAGGCTTCCATCTTGTGATGATCGGTCTAAGAGGATGTTGGCTGGTTTAATGTCTGCGTGGACGATGCCGGATTGGTGCATGAAGTCCAGGCCGGAGATCAGCTGTTGCGCCAGGATAGGGAAGAGACGGACCACGGTGGCGTGTCGCTCTGAGGCGGAATGCGTCGAAAGTGAGGTGGTCAGGTTCTCGAGACTGCCCGCGTTCGCAGCGTGCAGTACGAGCGCCGAACCGCAGGCACTGAGACCGAAGAAAGGGGTGATGAAATCATCTGCTCTACGGTTGCTGTGCAGATGTGTGAGGTTGTGAGCTTCGTGTGACAAGACGGAGATGGCGTCAGGGCGGATGGCTTTCTTCAAAGCGAAAACGCGCGGAACCTGAGGCCACGACCCTTCTCGTGGTGTCGTAGGAGGCGTTGGGATGTTGCTGTTCCCGTCGCATGCTCGGCTTGGCGATGGCACAACTACTCTGTAAACTTTGCTCCAGAGGCCGATACCCAGCAGCTGAGAGTCGTCGAGACTGTCGAGGTTCAGATTGGATATGTCCAAAGCGATATCCTCGGAAGCACTGCTGCCACGGTGACCAAGGTCGTTTTGAGATTTTGATGGGGTTTCCGGAGGCGTCGAGAGGTCGTCGTTGCTGCCCTTTGGCGTGAGTCGACCAAAGCTTTCAGAGCTGTTCTGTGGAAGAGCCATATTGGGCACACTGATCCGCTTCTTGGGCGCTGCAGGAGCAGCAAGCGAGATTCTCTCAACTGCGCAAACTTCATCGTTGCGGTTGTCGACAGGGGACTCAGGAGGCGACAGCAGCATCGCGCCGTGGCTCTGCTGGAGGTTTACCGTGTCGACCAACATCCTGGACAGTGGCTCGCTCGAAGTTCTGAAAGGTGCAGGGCGCGTTTTATCGACGCGTTGGGAAGACATGGAGATGGTCTGCTGCACTCGATCTTCTCTGTCTGGGTCATCGAGGTACTTTGTATCCTGTGGGTGTTGCTGAGATGGAGCCTAGAATGCAAAAAGCTTAGAGGCAGGAAGCCGGCGGACCGCGAGACTTTTTTACATTAGAGCATTCCTTGTGTTGGTTGATCGTCCCCAGGAAAGGATCAAACTGGGATTGATGACCTTTTGATCCAGGGCGTTTGTGCAACGGTCTTCCCTGCACTCCGAAAGATTCGAGCCGTGTCGAGGCCGGGATAGCAACGGCGGATAGGGTGGCAGTTTACACTACCCGCTTCGAGACCAGCAAGTGATAAGCTTGTTGACTTTTCGGCGTTCCCGCTGCGGGATAGTGCGAATCTCGGTAGGGCAGATAAGGTTACCGGATCACGGAACACAAAGTTAGCAGCTGGCAGGAAACACAGAGATGAGAAGACGGCAAGGCGAAACAAATATGGGGGAAGCGCGCAGAGCAAAAGACGTGTGCAAGAAAAACCCTTAGTTGCTGCTGATCCTACAAACATGGCGATGGTGTCCTGGTGACGCACTTGCCTATCAACGCAGCTGGTATAGAGTACCAGTCTACTGACGCCAACACGCATTCCGTTACATGCCGATCAAGCATTGCAGCAAGCCACATGCGTGTCGTACCTAAGAATACACTCCACCAGTTGCGCGTCTTTGCGACCATGGGTAGCTGTAACCCCTATAGCCCTTGGTACATGTGACGGGTGTAGCCTGGTAGCACGAGGAAGAGGAAAAGGAAAAGGAAAAGGAAAAGGAAAAGGAGACAATGTTTGAACAAGGACATGGCCAACGTGCTGCGGTCATTGGTTGTGGGTGGATCGGGCCACAACTCCAATGGATGCCGTTACGTTACGTTACGCGCAGGCCGACCCGGGGTTGGCTCATCGCACTGCAGCGAATCTAGCCCTGCCCGTTTGACCTGCGCGTTCGAGAAGACTGCTGTTTTCGTGCACATGCAGTTCATCTTGCTTACCTCAAATCGAGACATCAGATGCATCTGTTTGAGTGTCCATCCACGACACCTGGGCCGGTGCGTTGTCTGCGTGGTTTTGCTTATCTGCAAGGTCGCACATTGAACCGGATCCTTGCACGTACGAAAGCGTAATCTCCACAAGTCGAGCTTGACTCACGACTAGCACCGGAAAGCGGAAGTGAGCTGCTCAAGCGAAGCTGAGTTGAGCCCGTGTGAAGCGCAATAAGTCAATCGATGCTCACGTTCAGGCCAGATGAAAGCTCAGGTGGGACTCGAGTGCAGCACCAATGCCTGGCTGTCGCCAACAACTGCCCTTCCGAGTATCAACAGAACAGAACAGGGTAATGTCAGTTTGCAAAATAGTCAAGCGTACTTTTCGACTCTATCAAACAACAAGACAGACATTGCCCTGTCTAAGACGCCATCTCTGCCCCTTTAGTGCGCCTCGGACGCCGTGCTTCTCGATGCATGCGTGCTCGGTTCTGACACTTAGGCAAACGCCTTGCTGTAAGCGGTCTTCTCCTTCTGCCTCCTGGCCGCAGCCCTCTTCTTGACAGAATCCAGCTCGTTCTTGATCGCGGCGTCGCCGGGAACGAGCTTGAGCGCAGCCTCCAGATCCTTGACAGCGTCTTCCTCGTTCTTGAGTCCATTTCTTGCCAAAGCCCGCCTGTAGAGAGCCTTGCCCTTGTCGGCGTCCTTGATGCCCGGAACCGCCAAAGCATTTGAGGCAGACTTCTCTGCATCCGAAAACTCCTTTAGCTTCAGTTGCAGGAGAGCGCTGTTCGAGTGGAGTGCGACCTTAAGCGACCTGAGTTGGTCGCCCATCTCCGGTGGATCGTTGTCTTGCGGCTCAGGGTATTCGTGCAAGTATCTCAAACCCTTCTGGTACTTTTGAACTCCCAACTCCAGATCGCCTGCCTTGAAAGCCTTGCTTCCCATCTCTTTCAAATCAGTCGAGATCTTGACGATTTCTGCACCTGGAAGGTCTTCACCGCCCTCCTTCTGGTCCTCTGGGTAGTCCTCATACGGATCTCCGGTGCTGTCGGGCACCTTCTCTGCTGCCTTAGCCGCCTCTTCGCCGGTGAGCTCACCACAGTCCGCAATGATGCAGTCCTTGTTCGGCTTGTCGTTTGGTCCGGTTTGAATGTTCTCGATTTGACGTACGATGCTCTTACCACCAAGGACTTCACCAAACACCACGTGCTTGCCGTCAAGGTGAGGAGTGGGGACTGTTGTGACGAAGAATTGGGAGCCGTTCGTGCCTGGACAGGTTTCAGCTCACGTTCGCGCAACCGCCATACCCGTCTCCATTACCTGGTCCAGCATTGGCCATGCTGAGCAAGAAAGGCTTGTCGTGCTTCAGCTGGAAGTTCTCATCCGCGAATTTCTCGCCGTAGATGCTCTCTCCACCCGTGCCGTTCCCAGCAGTGAAATCGCCACCCTGGATCATGAACGACTTAATCACTCGATGAAAGCCAGATCCCTTGTAGTGGAGGGGCTTGCCCATCTTGCCCACACCCTTTTCGCCGGTGCATAGTGCTCGGAAGTTCTCTGCGGTCTTGGGAACAACTAGATGAGAAGTCAGAATGGTGCTTGTGCTGCCGGTTCCGCGCAATACGTGCTGTCGTTGTACTACGATTGTTAGCTTGCATCGAAAACAGGATGCATTGAGCGGTGAATCCTCACCAATTCGAATGTGACGCGACCGGCCTTCGCTTTGCCAATGGTAATGTCGAAAAAGACACGGCTTCTCTTGTTGTCTGCCATCTTTGTTTCAAAAAGCGGTATTTGTTCAGCGTGCGTGCGTGTTGTGCTGTCTGCAAGAAATTGCAGAGCGTTTGCATTTCAGCTTGAAGGATGCAGATGCAGGAGTTGACGCGATTCGCGAAGATTCCGAGCCCCACTACCCCGCGCTTGCCGAAATAGGCACAGGCATGCATGCATGCATGCAGATGAGGCTAGAATCACAGCAAATTAGCGAATTGTCTAGCGGAGAGTGTGAGGAGGCTACGGATGAAGGATCGGGCAACGTGACTGATGTAGGTTGTCGGTATGCTACTCTGTTCCGAGGAAATTCGAAAGTGAACAGTTGCAACAAAGCGCATACGAAGCTGGAATGAAGGCGAGGTAAAGCTGAAATGAAGCTAGAATCAAGCTAAAGTGAAGTTGGGGTGAAGGAGCTGAGATTCAATAGGCGACCGTTGGGTCTCTGGTATTATTGGACGAGGGTAGTACGATGGCCAACGAATCCATTGATACATACGGTCTATGTTGCAGCCTTTCCTTCTAATTGGGTGTATTGATGTCACTGTACCTCCGAACGCCTACGCTATGCAAGTCGACGAGACAGCTGACTATTCAAGCAGAGATGCCGGCAGAGTGAATGTCTGTTGGACCTTGCCCTTGAAGGATTCGCCTTCCTTGGGCAGTTCAAAAGGCGTGGGATTGTCCATCGGGGGTGGATCCGTGTTGATTTCTATTGTTACCTGCAGAAGCACCATCAGTCATTTGTTCTATAAGGTACACCAAAGACAGAAAGGGGAAGCAAGCTGGGCGTTTTACCGCGCCGTCCTCGCACGTGTAATCCACACCTACCGGTCCGTCATTCACAAGTCCAACATCCATCATGGCCTGGAAGACACCGTTCTTGACGCGTTCTGTCTTGTATAGTGCCTGGACCTTGGAGAAGAATCGGTCGTACAGTTCTCTTGCTTGGTTTGGACCAGCCGATTTATGAAAGTCCGGCTTGTTGCCTTTCTTCGTCGATGCTAGCAATGTGAATTGTGATACTGTTACCCGTATTAGCCGCGAGTAACTAGGTGATGCACTCCCTTGTAGAGAATCTGAGCATTTCTTATCCGATGAAAAGATGGACAAACCACAAAGCACTTCGCCCTCGATCTCTTGAACGTTGCGTTTCCACTTCTTTCCTTCATCGTCATCCCACAATTTGACCTTCAGTATCTTGCTTGCCATGGACTCCACCTCTTTCTGCGTGTCATCTTTGCCGACTGCCGCGAAGACGAGAATTCCTTTGCCGATGGTGGAGATAAGCTGTCCGTCCACGGTAACGGACGCGGATTTCACGCGCTGCAATACGGCTGATGTGATCAGCAAGCGACTTAGACAACAAAAACGCGATACCAACTTTTCATAGTTGCGATCCTTTTAGTGGTTGTCGCGAAAGCGCGTTTCGTGTCGCGCTACCGGGCACAAGAGAGAGTATTCTAGAGGGATGTAGTATGTACGCGCGACCTGCACGATTCTAAAACATTTCTATAGTCGCACAACAAGCAAAAGGAGAACAGTGCAATAGTACAAGTAGCTGTCATCGGCGTGTATTGAACGCGAATTGAAGATGATGCTGCATCTGGGGAAGAAAGTCTTGGCAGCCGTGCGCACGTTTGAGGAACATCCGCGCCTTTGAGCACGCTGCCTCTCTTTCCGCCATCGGTCGCTATAACCACCTTCACTTGTACGCGGGGCCTGAACCTCACCCAGACCACGCCCAATCCGAGACCCGGTTCTCATTTTTACACCCCAGGACCTCCGGGGAAAGGCCCAATCACCGACACCCCGCGGGTAGCTCGTTACACAAAGAACCGCAATCACCATGGCGGCACGAAAGCTCCAACAGGAGATGGACAAGGTCGGGACTAGCCCTGGTCGTAGTGTTGTATCAATCTCTTGCTTACGTTGTGTCATAGACCTTCAAGCGGGTCGATGAAGGCGTCGCGATATTCCAGTCCATCTACGAGAAGATGCAGCAATCGACGAATCCCTCGCAGAAGGAAAAGCTCGAGGACTCGCTCAAGAAGGAAATCAAGAAGCTGCAACGGTCGCGAGATCAGATTAAGGCTTGGACGGCGCAGAACGATGTCAAGGACAAGAAGCCGTTGCTGGACAAGCGGAAACTCATCGAGACGGTGCGATTTGAAGTGCTCTAGTCGTTCGCGTACGTATGTGGAGACTGACACGCATGCACATTGTAGCAAATGGAGACATTCAAAGCTGTCGAGAAGGAGATGAAGACAAAAGCCTATTCGAAAGAGGGCTTATCGGCGGCCGCGAAGCTGGATCCCAAAGAAAAGGAGAAGCAGGAGACCTGCGACTTTTTGTCGGAGATGGTGGATGAGCTGGACAGGCAGATCGAGACGATAGAGGCGGAAGCGGAATCTTTGCAGGCGAATATGAAGAAGGGCAAGAAGGATACTGGGAAAGCCGATCGCATATCGGAACTGGAACGGACAGCGGAAAGGCATAAATGGCACCAAAGCAAGCTGGAGTTACTTCGACGGGCACTGGAGAATGGCGGAGTGGATACTGAAGATGTCAAAGCAATCGAGGAGAGCATCAAATACTACGTGGAGAACAACCAGGAAGTGGACTTCATGGAGGACGACAGCATATACGATGAGCTCAACCTGGACGAGGAGGAGGACCTATATGGAATGAACAACGACGCAGACAAGGTATCCTCGCAAGATGCACAGTCCATACACAACGAAGAGCCACCGGATACGGAAGGTGTGGGCAGAAGCGGGAGCGTGTCAATAGCCGCAAAAGCAAAACCTACATCGACAGCAGAAGCACCAGCTGCAGCAAACCGGAGGCCGTCTGTGCAGCTCAAATCTCCTTTACCTGCATTAGCGACGCTACATACATCGTTACCGGCAAATGTAAACGGCGCAGCGTCAATAGGCATGAAGCCTGCTCCCTTGCCGACAATATCCACAGGACAACCACTCAAATACGCATCTGCGGCTGCAGCTGCGGCAGCCAGCGATAAGAGTGGTCTGGGAATCGCCCCTCTACCTCCACCACCCGGTGCAGCCGCTCCAGCATCTCAAGCACCTTCCAGGACGAGTACAACAGCTTCTCCCGCCGCGGCTCCTTCCCAACCCGCTGTCGTATCTCAATCACCGTCACAACCACCGCCACCAGAACCGGCGAAACCCACGGAGGCTCCCAGCGCGATACGGCATGTGGCCAAGTCCCCGGTCCCAGCGGCTGCTGCAAGGGAGACTACCCAGAAGGCAGAGACGCCCTCTCATCCTTCGCAAGCAACACAGACA
Source organism: Taxawa tesnikishii (nom. ined.) (assembly GCA_030247885.1). Taxonomy (NCBI): domain Eukaryota; kingdom Fungi; phylum Ascomycota; class Dothideomycetes; order Dothideales; species Taxawa tesnikishii (nom. ined.). Next base: position 479,902 of record JAPDRO010000009.1, on the reverse strand, counting down.
ACCGCTCCTATCGAGACGTCGGACAAGACCCAAACCGGTCCGTCACAAGACTCAAGACCAGATTCACTAGATTCAGGTGTTGCACTTACCAATGGTGATGTGTCCAAAGCACAGGAAGAAGAAGACGAGGAGTCGGTCTATCACCTTCCATCAAGCCTGCAGGACCTTCTGGATTCGTACAATGTCACCAAGCGGAACGTTGGTTCTCACGTGCCCGACGAGCGTCTTCTGACCATCTCCCGACAAACAGCGCCGTCGCCGTTCGATGCAGAAAAGCCCTACCACTACAAGCCGCAGTCTCCTTATCCGTACACGCCGACTTACTATCCGCAAGAACCTCTTGCCATCTTCGACGATCCCCGGCTGTACACTCGCATAGATACGGATACGCTTTTCTACGCATTCTACTACCGTCAAGGCACATATCAGCAGTACTTGGCAGCCAAGGCGCTTAAGGGGCAGAGTTGGCGCTTCCACAAGCAGTACCAGACATGGTTCCAAAGGCACGAGGAGCCAAAGAACATCACGGAGGAGTACGAGCAAGGAACATATCGCTTCTTTGACTATGAGAGCACTTGGTATGTCTTCACATCTTTGCTTGACTTTGGATTGTCACTGATGTTCGGTAACAGGATGAACCGTAGGAAGGCCGACTTCAAGTTCGCCTACAAGTTCCTCGAGGATGACTTGTAGACGTACTTTTTTGCTATACCCTTGTTGCTTACATGTAATCGTAGGCATATCGAACAGGACCAGGTTCGATTGATTGGCGCGGTCATCGGTGCTTCGTACAATGCAACAATGCAACCAATTGCCGGTCTTTTGCACGAGACTTTCACAGTTCTTGACTTGATTCTACTCTTCACGTTGTTTTGCTTGCCTGACTGATGTGCAATCTTTCAGGTTCAGTCTCGTTCCAGTATTTGTGGTCTCTCCATCCGGTTCTTGTGGGTTTGCAGGTATTCGTGCATTCATCCGTAGGCTGAGTGATGGCTCATCTGTTTTCGGAGCTTTGAGTTCGGGAGGTAAGTCAATTCTTTTCCATCACGCTCCATTGCAAAAGGGCAGAAAAAGAACTATCCTCTACTTTCAATATTGTGGTCTCCTCACGTATCTCAAAATCGGCGTCATACCTAGTCAAAGCGTTGGACACCACTCTGGTGTGACCACCACCACCTTCGCAAACTCAACTGCAATCTTCTTGTCCAACCCCCAGCGAACGGCCAGGGACAGCTACCAAGAGAACATGGAAGTCGGGATGGAGCCTATCTTCGGCATGAACCTTGTCTTGAGGCAGAGCTATCCTGCTCCAGGTGCTTCCGTGGTCTCAATGCCCGCTCCCAGTTGCAAATAGGAGCCGTCTCCGCCAGATTAGCCTTACAGCACCTCCTACCCCGACGCGCTCATAGAGACCGCATGCCCTCGACCTGGACGCATGTTACTTACCATGCCGTAGTGGACAGAATGGAGGCAAGCGCTAACAACGCGCACAACATCTACCAGCTCCCAGAAGGGCCTCGAGAGGACGCGGCCCAGAGCGTCGATGAGGACGAGCCTCCCCTCCTCAGTGCCCAGCACGCCCTCCCTTTGCCGGTCCTGGGTTCGTGGCGTATGGTGACGAGGCGCAGGAGGAGTGGCAGAAAGAGGATGAGGCACCGGATGCCGATCTTCTCACTCTCATGCATCCTGCTGGAGGAAGGAGCTCCTCCGGTCAGCGGTGAGGAGGGAGCGCACTGAGTTCATGGAGGAGGGATTGTTGTCGTTTTTTACACGGAGTGGAGGGATAGAGAGTCTCGTGTGTGAGACTCTCCCGGTTTGATGTAAGTAGCGTGCAGGATGTCGACTGAGGCGTGCGTTGTTCACGGAGCGCGCAGTTGGTCAATACTGCTGCGATCGGCTTGGGCTGTGGGCCCTTTCCGAATCTGTATACGACCCGACATGATGCCTTCCGTGTTACGCTTGATAGATAGAGGAGCAGCAAGAGGAAATACAAAAACCCAGTACGAATAGCTCATCAGTCACGTCAACACGCAAGCGACCACAACCGTGCACGCACGGAGAATGAAATCTCTAGGAGTTTGACTATTACTACGGACTAAGAACACTGCTCAGGATGCGCAGGGGGATATACATTCGCGAAAAGACCACACCGACCGTTGAGAACCAACGCGACCGGAAAAGATTAATGCCAAATCGAACCGAGCGGGAGCGGGGACGTGTAGAAGGGTACAGGAAAGGGCAACAAAAGCTCTCATGACCTCTGGGTATCGCTGCCCCGGATATCGAAGAGGGGTGTGAATCAGGGCCGAGCCGATGGCATCCGCGCCAGGACTCCAGTGCAGACCTGAAGCAGCAGACTCGAGGCAACCGACCTGCTTGCGGAAAAACGCAATCCGATCAGACCGTCTTCGCCGTCTTGACGCTCGAGCTGGAGGACTTGGGCTTGTCCTTGCGGAGACGCGGCAAGCTTCTGTTCTTCTAGGACTTGAGCTTGTCCTTGATACGGCCGAAGAGGCCCTTGCGCTTCTTCTTGCCTTCGGTGTCCTTGCTCGTAGTGCTCTGTTGCGACATGCTGGTGCGGTCGCTTGCGGGGTGGCCAAGAGTTGGCTCTGTGGACGGGCCTTTTGAGGGGTGCTGGCTGCTGGTGCCGGGGCGGAGCTGGACTGCTCGGCAGGCTTGGACGCGGCGGGAACACTGCTAGATGCGATGCCGTCAGTGACCACCGGACCCTCAGACTTCCTAGCTGGGGTCATCGGGGAGACATCGCGCGAGGGGACAGGGCTGGGCTCGGCAGCGAGTTGTCCAAGTTTGGTTGCTGGCGTTTGGGCGTCTGCGGCTGCCGGCGCGTTCAAACCCCCTGGAGCGACGGATGGAAGGCTAGGGTGAGGCTTCTCTGCAAGCTCCGTGGAGGAGGCGAGCGGCTCCGCGGATTCAAGGCTGTTGGGGCTGAGCGCAGAGGTCGTTGCAACAGGCGGCAGAACCGGAGCGGTCTCAGAGAAGGGCTCGGCGGGTGCCGGTGCGCTCGGCTCAGTAGGCTTCGTTGGCGCAACAGCAGAAAGAGCGGCACTTTCCGAGGGTGCAGGTTCGCCGGACTCTTCGGAAGGCTTCACTTGGCTAAGCAGCTCGGCCTCAAGGGCGCTCTTCTCGGCAACCATCTCCGGATATCCAGATGCCTCGGGGGCTCGTGGGCTTGGTGCTGGGAATCAGTGACGACAGCCGGAACGTCGGCATCAGTCGCCCTACTGTAAGCCGATTCGGCGCCGGGGCTGCGGGCACGCCCCAGTGGAGCGGTGAAAGGAGCGGACGGCGAGAGGGCCGCAGTCTCCGTAGGGGCAGGTTCACCCGCCTCCTCGGATGGCTTGACCTTGCTAAGCAATTCAGATTCCAACTCGCTCTTCTCCGCGACCGCCTCTGGGAATGCTGACGCCTCAGGGGCTCGTGAGCCTGCCGTTGAGAGTCGGTGACGACATCAGGCACCGAAGTCTCGGCGGTCGTGGCAGTGGGTACGGCGGCGCCGCCAGAGTTCATGGCGTTGATCGCGCTTCTAACGGAGTCTGGGAGGTGGCTGTAGGGATCGCTCGTCACATCGGCCGCCTTGTCCTTAGCAGTGTATGCGGCACCAGCAACGGCAGCTCCGGCAGCGGCAGCACCTCCAGCAACAGCACCCGAGATTCCATTCTCGCTCTTACCGAGCACACCGGACTCGGATGTAGATGGCGCTTCAGGTACCCTCTGCAAAAGCTCATCCTCGACAGCGCTCTTTTCCTGAATGGCTTCAGGGTTAGCTGACGCTTCCGGTTCAGCACGTGCTCTCTCTTGGCTCTCGAGGACGGCCTCGGGAACGCCTTCTGGCCCTCTAGGCGCGGCAGTGCCGTCGGCAGGTCCGGCAGACTGATACTGCTCCAGGCTTGCGACTGCCCTGTCCCTTGCAGTGTTTGCCGCTCCTGCGATCGCGGCTCCTGCAGTGGCAACACCTCCAGTGATGGCACCAGTGACTCCCCTCTCGCTGCTCCCAAATGCGCCGGATTCAGACGTGGCCGGTGCCTCCGGAACCTTCTGCCTAAGTTCGTCCTCAACCTGGCTCTTCTCTTGGACCGCCTCCCTGTTGCTCGAAGCCTCGGGGTCGGCGTGCGCAGCCTCTTGACTATCGCTGACGACCTCGGGCAGGCCTCTTGGCTCGAGAGGGACCTGGCCGGCAAGTTCGGCGGTGGTGGTCCTGGGTCCGGCCGAATTGATCGTAAAGCCCGTGTCGTCGGCTGCACCGTCGGAACTACCCATCGGCAGGCTTGACTCAGGAATCATGGTGCCAGAGAGTCCTGGGATGTCGAACATGCTGCCACCCTGGGCCTCTCTCTCACTGCGGGGGTAAGCGCGGGAGGCAGCTGAGGTGGGAGAGCGTCGCTCTTCTCGTACGATGCCTTGTCGTGTCTGACATTGCTGTCAACGGTGTTGCCTGTATAAGTGCTTGGCTGGGGGACCTTCTCGCCAGGGGCAAGCCTGATAGGGTTGCCAGTACCGCCAGTTGCCGGAATGGGATCGACCGCCAATTGTGCCTCTCCCGCCTCGGTAGCTCTCGGAATGTTCTCAGCCTTCAGTTCGGGGTCATCGTAAGCAGTGGAGCCGACGGTGTTCTTGGTGAAGGAACTTGGCTCTGGAACCTTCTCTCCGGGCGCCAAGTTGATTGGGTTGCCGGCACCCTCAGTCGCAGGGAACGGGTTGACGCCAAACTCGGTCGCGGGGGTCTCAAAAGCTGGAGTCTCGGGAAAGCCACCCGGTACGTGCTCCTCGACCTCCTTGTCGATGGGTTGACGGCCAGCCATTTCTGCGGACCTGCGATTGGGGGTCAGTCAGATTCGTACCCGTTGGGCATATGGACAACGCACGAAGATGCTGGAGCTGCTGAGGAGGTGTTGTAGTCCGAGTTGGATGCGGGCTTTATGTCTCCAGGCGACAGGACATTGTTGGTGATGCCGGAGTGATCTTGTTCGGTAGCAAGGGTGTGGTCGTGTGTCCAGTTGCCGTCGACGACGAACTTTTAAAAGAGTGTTAGCCCTGGTCCTTCCTTCGTCAAGACGGTGTGTAATCGGCACGTCACAGGCTTGAGCCGTCGCGGTAAGCGAGCAAAAGCAGGCGCAAACCGGTTTTCCGAAATTGGCATGCGGCGTCTTCGCGCATGTGAAGCGCATGTGAAGCGCAGATGCGCCGCGATGCAAGCCATGCTCCATGCTCCATGCTCCATGCTCCTCCCTCCTCGCTCACTGCAAGCTGTGTGTGGCAGACTTCCTCACCTTGTAGAGAATCTTCTTGTCGTTTGGCAGTGGAACCGTCTTCTCGAAGGCATGGCCAGTCCTGTCCAGCTTGACCGATTTGGACCAGTCGTCGAAAGTCCCGGTCACGAAGACCTCGTTGGCTTGGTGCGGCCTGGGTTGACCGTGTCAGCAATGCGCTGGCAGCAAACACTCTGCACTTAATCTGCTGAGTAGAGGACGACGACGACAACGACGTACCACCTGAACGTGTAGCTCCCCATGGCGCTGTGGAGTCGGGGGTCGAGGTGCAGTTGCTGGTGTGCAGACAGACAGACGCAGAACTGGGGGTGAAGAAGCAATGAGCGAAGACGTGTGCGTCGGACAAGGACTGTGCGCGCTTTCCTCGGGCGTTTTGGACTGAACGGCGATAAGATGGAGGGCCGACTCTTCGGCTCTCTAATGCACAGGGAAGAGGAATGCGAATAATGGAGAGGTGAAGAGACACGGTGCAGAGGCTCTGGCGCTCAGAACAAGGTACGGAGATGTAAGGGTGAGTGTAGGTATGGATGTAGTGTGTGTATGTATGGATGGATGGATGGATGGATGTGTGTATATGTGTATATGTGTATATGTGGTTGTACGTAAGGCTCGCTGCGAAGAGTTGCAGGCTTGACAGGCTGAGTGGGAGCTCCTGCTTCTGTCGAGCAGGGGCTGCCAGGCTTGTGTGGCATGTGGCTGGAAGGAAGCGCTGGGACGCTCAGACCCAGGCCCAAACCCAAACCCAAACCCGGAGCCAAAATCCAAGGCCAGAGCCAAACTTATCCATCTGTCCATGTCCATGTCCATCCCCACCCTGAAAGGCACAATCGACCAACCGGAGCTTTTGCAGCCCGCCAAGCCACAGTCGCAATTGCCATGGAACACGCGCAGTCGCGGTCGCAGTCGCAGTCGCAGTCCACTATCCTCCACACTTCTTCATGTCCAACTCGACTAGTTGGTTGTTGGTTCGTGTGGACTGACATCGTGTTCTGCTGCTGTGGGACATGGGAGCATTCTGACCACGCAGACTGCACTCTCCTCCGACGTCACTCCACCATGACAGCTGGTTTGCTTCCTCTGCTCTGCTGCAAAGCCGTCTGAGCGAGGGCGATGTTGCCGACCTTCATCCCACACACCAGCTGGATCATGCTTGAGCACACGAAACGACAAGTCCCCATTCACAGTAGGTGCTCTCTCCAGCCATGGGCATGCGGCATATTGTCTTGAGCTGCTGCGTGGCCTCTGACGATATCGTCGAGAACGAGTTCGGCGGGTTGGCACGCCATGTGCAAAGGAGCTTTGCTGGTGGTGCTCTCGTATTGGCAATGCTCGATCATGTTAGGCTTTTCTGGAGACAGTCAAGGGTTGGGAAAAGCTTGGATAGCTTGGATAGGATTGAAGCGAGACAGAAATGAGTAAATACGTGCTTGCCGGTAGCCCTCGACATTCTCAAGCGTTGATGGGAGGGCGCGGTATCTCAGAAACAAAAGAGGTAACAAAGTCACGTCAAGTATCGGTTACAGAAGTGCAGCAGGATGGTTAGCGGCATGGTTGTTGCGAGAAGACTCACAGAGAAAACGTGCGAATGAAGGAGCAACAATCAGAGGGTCAGCGGTTGGAGGAACGTACGAGCGACGTCCTTTTCTCCTCTCCAATGTCGCGTGCTGCCATGCTTGAACCATTCCATTCCACTCCATTCCATCCCGCCCTGGCAAGTAAACGATTCTCACGTGCCGCTGCAGCCAAACAACAATCGGACAGACTTCGGAAGAAGAACAGCACAAGTACAATACGTCGAGGCCTGGAGCGACAGAGGACAACGGACGGGATTTCCCTCATGTACGGCTTGGCCCCTATAGTCCACGGTTGCAGACGCGACAACGTCGGGCCCACTAGTCTGACAAAGAGACGCGAGGAAACGAGTGGCTGAGGGTGTGCTGAGGGGTGCCAAGGGGTGCTGAGGGGCGGCAGAGCGGTGACGGGCGCGCACACGACCGTTGGCGTGGGTTATTGGACAGTAGTAGCAGATGCTTTGCCCATGTAGTTGGGTGTGTTGTCGGCCCTTTCAGGCAAGCTTCTGGAAGCATTTTTGGGGGCATGGCCTTGATGGGAGTCAATGATGGCTATTTGGTTGGCCGTTTGATAGTGCGCGGTTGCCATAGGCTCCCTTGTTCGCATCTCCAAGCCTGCTCCTCCAGCTCCTCCTCCAGCTCCTCCTCCAGCTCCTCCTCCTCTTTCACCTAGAGATTCGTCTTTTCCTGTATCACGCTCTTGCCCTTGCCCTTGCCCTCGCCCATTTCTAGCGTTGTTTGCAGCACGTCGCACAACTCTCCGCAAGGGACCTGCTCGTCTTTGGATTCGTTGCGCCGGCCACACTCATACTCATACGTCGATTGGCCTACAGTGAGTGCTTGGCTTGGCTCCCCCTCCCCAAGCCCCCACCACCTCCACCTGCCTTGACCCCCTGCTCGGCCCTGCCCGGCCCTGCCCTTGCGCTCCGTCACACGCGTTCCCCTCAACTCGAGTGCTCCACCCACTACTCGAGCACTACCGCCCCCAGAACCTACCTAAGTGCAACCCAAGCGAAGCGACACGACATGTCGCTGCCCTCCGACTACCGCAACGAGATCTCTCGTCTCGACACCGAGATCGTCCGACAGCAGCCCAACGACATTCTCCAGTTCTGCGCAAACTTCTTCCAGCGTCGCCTCGAGTCGCAGCGCGCCGAGTTCCTCCTGTCACAGCAACACTCCAAGTCGAACAAAGGCTCGGCAATGGCCGAGAGCACCTTCCCAGGGAGCAATCCCTTCGGCCAGTCTTCCCAGACCTCCGGAGCAATGCAGCGTCTGGTCGAGGAGGAGGACGAGGACAACGACACCTTTGCTTCGCCGACTGCTTCTTCCTTCCCGCCCAATGTTATGGACAATCACCCTGCGAGCCCCCACCACCAGCGGGCGGCAGCACCTTTGGCAACTTCGGCGGCTTCGGCAGCGGCGGCTTCGGCAACTTCGGCCAGTCCATGGGCACCAAGGACGCTCCTCCTCCCTCTGCCTCTGCCGGTGCCATGGAAACACCCCAGTCCTTCCCAAACAACTACAACCTAAACCGCCGCACCTCCGTTTCCGCAGAGTCCCTCGCTCCTAGCTCGGTAGACGAGAGCAATTGGAAAGCCCCGACCCACCCAAAGACACCCGAGCAAGAACACCGTCTCAGGGCCGCTGTTGCCGGCAACTTCCTCTTTGCACACCTCGATGATGAGCAGTCGTCCCAGGTCCTAGGCGCCCTCCAGGAGCGGAAGATCCCAGCCAAGGACGTAAAAGTCATCGTGCAGGGTGACGTGGGCGACTACTTCTACGTGGTCGAGAGTGGCAGCTTCGACATCTACGTCTCCAAGACCGGCAAGCTCGAGGCTGGTGCTGACGGCATGGGCAACAGGGTCGGCAGCTGCGGTGCTGGAAGCTCTTTTGGTGAGCTGGCCCTGATGTACAACGCGCCTCGCGCCGCCACCGTCGTCAGCACCGAGCCCAGCATTCTGTGGCAGCTCGACCGTGTCACCTTCCGCCGCATCCTGATGGACAGTGCCTTCCAGCGCCGGCGCATGTACGAGAGCTTCCTCGACTCCGTGCCTCTGCTCAACACCTTGACACCCTACGAGCGGAGCAAGATCGCCGATGCCTTGGAGACGAAGAAGTACCCCGCCAACACCGAGATCATAAAAGAGGGGGACATCGGCGACAACTTCTACATCCTCGAGAGCGGTGCTGCGGCAGTGTACAAACGGGGTCACGACAACAAGCTCAAGACATACGAGAAGGGCGACTACTTCGGCGAGCTGGCCCTGCTCGATGACAAGCCTCGTGCCGCATCCGTCATCAGCGAGACCGAGGTCAAGGTCGCCATGCTGGGCAAGGACGGCTTCCAGAGGTTGCTGGGTCCCGTCACTGATATCATGAGACGGGACGACCCCAGCAAGAAGGAGGATCTGGATCCGCTGTCAACGAGCTAGACTCTCAGAACCTGGGATTCGGTTGACGAGCTCATTGGAGGGAGGAGGGGCAGTAAGCCCTGGTCGACCGGCAATGGGAAGACGTGGGCGAAAGTAATGGACCGGATTGGTGATTGACATGGTTGTCATGGTCACAACAACGCCATTGTCTACTAGGGGAGCTCGGGACTTGTGTGAGGACGTTAGTATGGACGGAACGGGCGAGTCTGCGCCACACTGTGTGGTTCTTCTTCTGTCGCTTTGGACTCCCTTTGGGCCATCGATGCGTTTAAGCTACCTATCGGACATGATCTCTAATAGTACTCACTTTGCAAATGAAAAAAAAAAAAGGATCCACGTGCGCGCTGAATGATTATGCCCTTCCAGATTAAGCACTCGATCCTTGGAACTCTGTAAGGTCGTCCGATGATAGCCGATTGACGAGAGTACTCGACCACATTCCACAAGGGACGCAGAAGTGACACTCCCGACCACCGAGAAAAAATCGCTCCATGTCGCTTTCTGAGCAAAAGCAACAGAAAATCAAGCGATCGAGCCGATACCACAGCGTGAGCACGCAGTGGTCCACAAAGTCCCGGTACAAAGGACCTTTTCAACAGAGCTAGCTGTAGGACTTGGTAGGCAAGGCAGAAGGCGGTCAGGTGGTGAGGTAGCAAGGTAATTCGATTTGCCCTGAGCTGCGATATGCACACTACTCCAAGGGGCTTTCCATCAATTCGTCATCTCAAAGACATGAAACCCAAAAACGCCCATCATGAACAAATGTGTATGTGCCGTTGGCCCGTAAAGAGCGGCAGCAGTGACAACGGATGCATGCGCCAACACGAAAAAGGAAAGGGAACCAGTGCGGTTCCATGCACCCGACACCCAAAACTCATCCAACGCCCGTCAGTGATAAAGAGTGAGAGCCTGTCTCCTTTCTCTCTCTCTCTCTCTATATATATATATCTCACACACACCTCGTGGCAGCACCAAAGGCTGGCAAGGTGAGGAGATGGAGACAGCAAAAAAAAGGAGAAGTTGTTTACTTGGGGATCCTGGCGATGATCTCCCTGACGACACGACCCACGCGCGAGGCGCGTGACTCGTACTCGGTCTCGCGGACGGCGCCTGTGTGGCCCGCACGCTCCGAGGCCATGCGCTCGCCGAGGCGGGAGAGTGCGGCTTCGTTCTGGGCGGCGAGAGCGGTGCCCTGTACGCAACGGAGTTAGCAGAGTGGGGATCGGTGGTCGACGGGAGGGATGTATGTCAAGGATAAATTGGATGAAGAAAGGTGAATGTGTAAGGGTACGGTGTGGGTGGAGGGAGTGGATGGAGGGAACGGAACGTGGATGTGGTTGAGATAAGGGGGTACTGGGAGGGAGGGCAGAGTGGGCGTGTTGACGTCGTTGACAGCGGTGGTGTGCTTACAGGTTCGCGAGTGAACTGAGTAAAGCTGCGTCTGGCGAGTGCTTGCATTGGTGCCGTGTGTGCGGTCTGTGGAATGAGGAGGGCGGCGGCGGGCACGCACATGATGACGGCGCCGGTGTTGGTGAGGACGCGAGCAGAGTACATGGTGATGATGTGTCTGGTGTCGACGAGAGATATGTGTCTGGTATAGAAGAATGGATGTAGACGGAAGGTACTTTCTCGTAAGTCGCAGCAGTCAAGAGACCAAATGGAGATGCTTGAATGTAACACGAGGTGCTTTGAGCCTCAGAAGGAAGAGGGGGTTGTGGTCAGCATATAAGAGAGGGGTACAAGAGTACAACTGATCCCGTGATGTCCGTACTGCTACCAGCTTCTCATGGAGTGACATGGCTACGTACCGGAACGTACCCAGCCCCCCTACACTACCAGACCGGGGCCCCACGGGGACTGATTGGATCGAAGTGGGGATTGACGTGCTGCCTCCCCATTTGGAGATGTTGTCCTCCAATCGCGCCCTTCCCGACACGACATCCCGTGTCTCAGAGTTTCTGTGAGGCCCAAGCTCTTGTACCTCATGTATCTTGGCCGTCGAATGGGATCCAAGCAGGAGATGAGACCGATAGGTTCTCCGCAATGTGTGCGACACGGGATGGCGAAAAGGGGTTAGCGGGCTGTTTGAGTGGCGCCTGGGGCCGTCTGGGGTTGGCTCAAAGTCGCGCACGGTATACTTGTACATGGTACAAGCAGGGGTGGCGAAAGTATTGGATGTCACACAATCTAAGCGATGCGACACCCCCACCACCCCTCCGCATTGAAATGTCTGGCCAACATGGCTATTGTGGGATCAGTAGGAATGCTATACAAGATCCGTGTTGAGGCATGCGTTGTGGGAACCAAGAGAAGGTGATCTATGTTTAGATTGTATACCTGTAACGCAATGTGGGGAACCTCGGGAGGATTGCCACCGGGAGTGAAGTAACAAAGTATCTTCTGGGCGCAACGCCGCAAGCTTGCAACAATAATGACGGAGAAGCGAAATACTACATAGATAATTCAGAGCGCTGTACTGACCAAAGTCTGAGGTTCCAGCGGATAGCAGGCCCCACCACCAAAGTTGTGAAGCAAGAGCAGGTGAATGCACGACTTGTAGGAGTACACAGGGAATGCTGCAGCGCAATGATCTAGACCCAAAGAAATCAGTGACCCGCTGATGCAGTGTCCAAGTGCCGCGACTGCCGATATACCCAAAACGCCTGGCTGATTGGCACAGATGAATGCGTAATTATACACAAACGCAGCAATTGAAAATACGCTCAATCGCTGTCAACACGTTAGTGGGGTTCCTCTGCACAATACCGATATGACAACATACTAGATTTCGAGCGGCGCGATCTGATCAATGTTGTAGAGCCAATTACTGCCCTTCTCTTCATTCGCAAGCCTGGCGTCGCAACATGTCAGCATAACTTCTCAGCGTTATCGTTTGACAACGTTTCATCAGCTCACCAATCGTAAGGCCACAAGACCAGATGTCCCTGAGTGAGCTTGAGCAGCTCTTCTGCGTCGTCTTTCTCAAGCACCTCATCCGTGAAGATCGGCTTCGCACTGCTCTTAGTTGTTGCTCTTCGCCTGCCTTTCTGACTTGCGGAGTGCTGCGGTACACCATTGGATTGCTTCTCAGTCTGAGTCGCTGTGGTCTCTGATGCATGGGGCTTCTCGCGCTTCTTCTCCTCGTCGTCATAATGGATGGTTCTGGATCGAACGGGAGCGGTACCTTCTTGGGTGGCTCGTTCGTCCGCCCGGCGCTGAGCATCCTTCTTCTCATCGAATTCGTCCTCCGGATTGATCGCAGTCTGAGCATTGGATGCACGGGAGTCCTGCTCAAGGCGTTGCTTCTCGGCCATTTCTTCATTAGTGCTGTTGGCGCTGCGGTTGCCAGAGGTGTTACTACGGGGTCGTAGCAGCTTGCCAGCCAAGTCACCGATCTTGGCTTTTGTCTTCAACGCATCCGTAGTGACTTTTTCGCCTGTTACACCGGCCACGGCCAGAGGATTTGTGCCACCGGATCCCGGTGGACCTGACTTCTGAGGTGCCTCTTCCGCTGGCTTTGGTTTGCTTTGCCCAAGACCCTGCATTTGCATGAACTTTTCGTTGTAGGCGTTATACTCCCTGTACTGTGCCCAGCTTTGAACATCGTTATCCGGCATACAGCGGAAAACTTGTCTGTAGAGCTTCGTGTTGTTCTGTGCCACCTTGTGCCAAATGTCCGTATAGAAGGAATCAACAAGGGGTCCTTCATGCAATCTTCTTCGACGATTGGCCGACGCATTGACTGAATTAGAGGGTTGATGATATGTACCACGGAGGACCCCGACATCTTCCTTAGCAATGGAGGACCTCCAATATCCGTATCGTCAAGTGCAGGGAGAGGCGGTAACTGAGACAATTGAGTCAAGCCGAGCTCCCTTGTGCTCATGCGAGGCATACGCGAAGGCGGCAGCGTACTCCACGGATAGTCTGCAACCTTGGTCTCGCCGCTGGTAATTCTCGATAGGCCGTCCTCCTTGTAGTGCCCGTGCTTGTGATCATCCGATATACTGGCTAGAAGTACTTCCCGGCCACGAGCATCAACGAAGGTATCTCTGTTACCTACATCTCCGACCGCCTCCAGGCGTGCCATGTTGTCGGCGCCCAGACCTTCGACATCGAGCTGGTGCTTCTCCGCTTTGTGCTGCTTGATCCTTTCATCAAACACTCCGTAATTCTGGACATCTGTACCAGCTGTGCCAGTCCTATCGATCCAGTTCTTGAGAGATTTTTGCTTTTCGTTGGATGCGTCTCGTACACGTTCTTGTTCTGCTGTGAGATTTCTTTCCGTTAGACCATGAGCAGGCGGAGTTGACGGAGGTGTAGCAAAGTCTTCTCGGTAGATGTGCTCCATCTCGTTATCAATGGATTCTTCGTACTGCGCTATGTGTTCGCGGCGATATATCTCATCTACGTCAATGCCCAGATGCTCACGCATAAGGCGCATGCGGAGGGTGTGCGGGAAGGTTCCGACATCGAAAGGTTCCCCTCCCATGTATGACGGTATCATCTCCTGGTCAGTGACGATGGCGGCGACTTCAGAATCTCTCGAGCCCAGCATGGACCGCTCGTTGATGTTGGCCGAACCGATGATGGCACTGCGGTCATCCACTACCATGCACTTGGCGTGAATGTAAAGCTGTTCGGTCGTCAGAGACTTCAATGGGCCTATCTTGCCCCACTGGCGCAAGGCGTAAAACTCGATATAATCTTGCGGGTCGATGCCTTTAGCGCGAAGCCTGCCAAAGATTGAGGCTTCCCCTCGGCATATGCTTCGATATTGGCATTGCATGATCAGGCGAATACTAGTACCGTCTTGCGCGTCGACACTGTTCTGGAAACCCGGCATCAGTGGTATGACGATACAAGCCCGCCACTTGTCGCCCCTTGAATATGCCAGCTCGATACGCTCAACGAGAGCATCACCGATCTTGTTATGAATTGGCGTCCCCTCAACTGTGCAACTGGTGATGAAGAACTGATTCTCGATGTATACAAAATGCTGCGACTGTTGGATGAGCGTGACGTAGGCGTTCATGATACTGCATTCTGTCTTGTTTGGTGTTCCTATCGACCACGTAGTGCACGATCGCAGGATTTGAATTTGACAGGTGCCGGTCAAGCCAAGTCTTTCAAGCTCGCCTGGTTCGTATTCAGGTGGTGGAAGAAGAAGAGGAGTAGGGCGCGACGGGGTTCGCTGTCGGAGGATGTAGTTCCACCGTTGCACGAAGTGTCGGCCGACGTCGCGTGCAGGTTGTCCAACAATCGTCATCGCGATATCGTGCCAGGGCATGCGCGGCACCCTCGTGCGGTCGTACATTTCTTCGTACGGTTTGTCGAGGGCGTAAAAGTCTTGCACTCTGGGGTTCGAATAGTCTTTACCGGGCCACATCTGGCAATGTTCGCCATCTCGTGGGACGTTAACATCCAGTTCGAAGCCCGTGAGCTTGTCATCAGTCACAGAGTGGCTAGGATCATCCCATCTTCCAAAGCAAAGATCAACACCACCGACGAAGGCCATGGCGTTGTCGACCACGACCAGCTTTTCGTGATGCGCCCAGAAGAATTGATTTTGTCTGAACTGGTTTGGTGATCTCTGTATGTGGATGTTAGGGTGCAGGTCAAGGAGAGACTCCTTCGTGTACTGCGAATCGATGGGAATAGCCGACTCAATGTTGCGGTAGACGATGACAAAAATTTTGACTCCTTCTTGCGCCTTGCGCTGAAGCAGACGATCAAGTCGCCACTTCTGACTGATTGCAGGGGGACGTCTAAGGTATAGTTCTGGACTGAGCCACCAGTCATGAATGTACACGAAGTTCCGTGCGTTGTCGATGGCGCGGGACACTTGCCACATATGATCTCTCCCGTCGACAAGCCAGCGAGCAAAGACGCCCTTCCGAATCGGCGCAAAACTGTCAAATCGATGTTTCTGCGACCATATAGTGTTGCGCTGCATGTGCTCGATCGACTCCTTGAACTGCGAGAAGAGCTTCTCGTTCCTGGCCAGAAGTTTTAGCTTCCGCTCCGCATTGTAGAGTCTAATAACGTGATGCTTTGACTGAGTAGCGGATTGCGTAGCAGTCTTCGCCATTTCTTGTGGCGTCTGATCGCGAAGGCGCTTCCTCTTCTTCTCGGTGCGGAAATCAGAATCGACCAAAAATACTTCGGTAGGCTCGAGCGATTCCGGCGAGTCCACGCACACAACGTAACTGTGTCTGACCAAGAACCACTTTTGGTGCTTATGCCTGCCGACGACCGACTTCGGATTAGGAATGGGCTGCCTTCGAAGGTGCCGAAATTGTATGTCCGTATTGCGTCCAGAAATAATTTGTAGAGGTCCTTCCTTGCCATGATAACCACCCTCAACGGAGAGCCTCATCGCCAGCGCCGAGAGCTCTAGGAACTTACACAGCCTGTTGCTGTCGGGACGGAAGATGAGCCACCGAATCATCTGTTGCAGATAAACCTCGAGCTTCTTACGCTGGCGATCCGAGTATAGTTCGCGTCCCTTAGCATTGCCACCAGCTATGCTACCTGCTCGTAGAGCATCGCCAGCAACACCATCGGCTTGGGTATTGGCAGTGCTTGACCTTCGAAAGACAAATGACGATCGCCGTCGCTTTTTGTTCGTCGGCCGATCCGTGCCACTTGCTTCGGTTTCATGGCCTCCGGCCTCAGTAGCAATATCTTCGTCTTCGCCTTCGGAGCCTTCATCCCCAAGACCCCGAATACCTCGAAGATAAGGGAAAGCACTCCGGGGAAAGTGCGGCATCTTTGCCCGATTGCGATCCTGGTCTCCCTTGAGCTTGAACCTGTCGGTTTGACTCTGTAGCTTGTATTTCGCATGTAGATTGAGGAAGTCTCCTACTGTCCTGTGTATGGTCCAGGTCATCCTAGATGCTCCGTTTCCGTATTCTAGCTCGATAGTAAATATCATGTGACGGTCGCCAGACTCGCTTTCCTTGGTCTGGCTCTGCGTGATGCGAATCTTGAGCTGCTCAAGCAGAACAGGGATCTTCCGTCGACCATTCTCATCTCGTTGATACATGCTGGCGAAGAACAAAGCTGCCGGCGACCCGGCGAGCAATTCTGCCATGAGCTCGGCGGACTTCTGGTGATCTACCCGGACGCGCTCATCTTTCTTTCTCTGGCCGAGCAATTTCAACCCAGCCTTAACCTGGCGCCATTTTTGCGCACTTGTGCTGTTGTGACGGTCCGCTCTCACCCTGAATGGGGAAGAGGGAGCATCAAAAGTAGCAATGCCAGTGAACCGCCTCAGGTTGTTTGGTCTTCTGCCTTCGGGCGTCTCCGTGTCATTTTGCTGCTTCCGGGTATGGTAGCTCAACCCCTAGCTCCCTCAAGACCCCTTCTCCACGCGCTCTTGGCTAGCCGGTCTCGTCCCTCGTCCTCTGAGACACCAGCCCTCGAGTTCTCGGGTATGTCCGTCATAGTGGCACGTCGAGAAACGAAGCGAGCCCTAGGATCCTGATCGGCGCTTGCTGTGTGTGATAGATCCCGTAGAAAGGAAGGAAAGCGAGGGGTCCTTGGCGTGCTCGGTGCAGAAGATGTGCCATTGTCCGGTTGTTTCCTCCGTTTCCGCTTAGGTCTTGACTGAGTCATGTCTGGTACCTCATCACCCGAGCTTTCATCCACGTCTCCATCGATTTCGCTCTCTTCATTCTGAGAACCTGGATACCGTGGTTCTTCTCTTTCTGATCCGGGGTCATCACTGACGAAGACGGTGCCATTGCAGAGGCCCACCCGGACTGGTTGCTTGGGGAACGACTATGTGACGGTAGAGAGATGGGTGCCGCTAGAGCCTTCAACCGCGTGAATAGAGACGCTTGTCTACTCCTACCAGCTTCCTCCCCTCGTCCGAATCCCATGTGTTTGTTCTTGTTTGTGGTACAGCAAGTGGACCGTCGTCAGGTGCTCGGGCAAACTGGACGCTCCTGCGGTCTGGGGGCGTCGCAGTTCCGGAGATGTTGGTCCTCTTCCGCGCCGTCAACGGATCAGAGCCTTGTCGCGACGGGATGGGTCTGGGGCGGCCTGGTGCATCGTCAAACTCTTCCAATTCCGGAGGCAGTTCGGGCAGTTGTGGCATAGGTACCGTCACTGGCGCATCTTCTGCGAAGTAGCCAGACATTGTCCGTGATCCAAAGCGTCCGGACTGCGGCTGGGAAGCCGAAGGACGTACAGCGGCACCGTTTGTATCTTTCAACACCACCTCTTCCGGGCTGAAGACAGCTCTTAGCGGAGACGCAATAGGGCGCCCATTGGGCTCTTTCGCAACCTCCTTCCCTTTTGCAGATATGGTCATAGGCGACACCGACCTCGGACTCCTATTCGGCGAGTCGTCGGGACCCCTGACTTGTAGTTCCTCCATCCTTCAAGCTGTACCAAGGTGTGATGGCCCTGATATGTAGAGATACAGAGAGCCGGATCAAGGGCGAAAGAGGTGCGAACACCGGGCGGGACAGGTGTGAAATATCCCCAAGCTGGGGGGGGGGTTGTAGGCAGTTCTATGGCCTGTTCATGGTAGATGCCTCGAGTGGTCTGGAAGGTGAGGCAACGGTATGCCAAGTCAGTTACGGGCTTTCGATTTCGTAGGGAGCAGAATTCGAGAGATCTGAATTAGGGAGTACGGTCGAGCGCGGGCGCAGTGACAATGTTAATGTACGCTACGGGGGTGAGAGCAGAGCGGAAGCTAGCGCACATGAGCACGACGACGATCTGCGACTGCCGTCTTGGCCGAACGAGATTCTTCGCACACAAGCTCCACGTCCAAGCTAGTTTCGGAGCATTTCTGACATGGACGATATCTATACTCGTGTATGCTTTGAGAGCAGCCCTGACCCACCTTCCTCCACACGTACCCGAGATGTGTAAGGCTTGCCTGCGGGGACTCGGATCACGGCGGCCGTTGCTATATATCTGGAGCACCTCCGTCGAACCATGTCACGCGCCTCGCTCTGTCACAGAAAAGGACCACGACCCTTACACAGAAATACCATCCCGGCCCGTCTCGCCCTTCGCATAATGTCCGCCTATCCCCTGATCATCTAGCTTATCCGAGGCCTGTTGCAGCTTCTGGTTCATCGAGCCACTAGCGTAACCATCTCTGGCATCCCGCTCCGGCGTCTCTACACATGTCTCGTCCGAAGTGGTCTCGTCTCCTTCATCATCCCTGTTAGCATGCTTGTCTCGCACCACATGACCGTTGGGAACCATCTCATCCTCCTCCTCGTACGTAGTAGAATTCTCCATGGCCGGCGCGCGAGGCTGTTCAGCCTTCTTCATTTCTGCCCTGCGTCGCTTGAACACTTTGTCTAGGCTCTTGCCCTCTTTCCGCGCTTGAAGTGCCTCCTCTGCTGTCGACACGTTTTCGAGTGCGCCGTTGCGCACCCAGGACTTCTTTTCACGATGTAAGCTCAACCGTCCCATGCCGCCTCGGCCGGAGGTCCGGTGCGCATCCGCAGCGGCCCATATCTCATTCATGATGCGCCAGGCCGTTAAGACGCGTTCCTTCACCTCGTCGATGGTCTCATCGCTATCTGGAGAGTCCGTTGACAGCTGCGAGCGGTCCTTCTGGCCTCTTATGATGTTCGCCTTGCGGATGAATTGGTCGGTGCTTGGCCCACCAATACGTTTTTGAACCTCTTTCCGCACACCCTGACTGATGGCCGCGGGCGGGTAGATGATGGCCGATACGTCTTTAAGTACGAAACCGCCGACGCCTTTGCCGAAGCCCCTACCCAACCCCATGAATTTTTGCGGCATGGTGACGGCGTCTCTCCAGCCGCCTACGGGCTGCGTGACAAGACCAGTCCAACCATCGTATATCCCGTACACGAACTCCTTCTTGGCGGCCTTCATGCCGGAGTGGAAACCCGTGATGCGGACAGGCTTGCGGACGGTGGCATCACCGTATAATCGAGGTGCATTGTGGAAGCCTTGCGCGACCGCGAGCCCCAAATCTAGCGGAGCGCTCACCAGAGCAGCACCAGACTCGAGAAGACCATGTCCTGCATCCTCCGCGAGTTCGTGGGCGAGCGTCTCTGAGGGATCTGCGGAGAGTGCAGTGGAAGCGACAGTCGTCGACGTATCCTGGTGCCCTACACCGGGTCTGGTGCTGCTTGCAGCTTGGTTTTGGCCGGCTGCGTTGGGCATTGCTTTATCCTCACATGCCACTTCTTGCTGAGATGTCGCTCCTTTCATTCTCCGCCTTTCCTCTTTCTTTCGCTGTATATCTTTCTTCCTGCGTTCATGTTCCTCACGTTTCTTGATGTGCTTCGCCATCTTCACCGGGACCATGCCGACTCCTTTGGCTACTCCAGCACTCGTATGTAAAAGTGTTGCGCCAGCGCCAGAGATGGGCTCGCCCGGTCCATCGAAATCGTCCCACTCGTGATGCCTGATTAGTCTAAGATCATGCCATCTGATCTTCTTCTCTTCGATTAATATCTCCGCTGCAAGCGGACTCAACCGTAGCGCAGAGCCTTTCAATTGCCAGACTGCGACCCGTTCCTCCAATATCGAGCACCTCATATTTTGTCTGCCAGCGAGTGGCAAACTGCGGT
Source organism: Taxawa tesnikishii (nom. ined.) (assembly GCA_030247885.1). Lineage (NCBI taxonomy): Eukaryota > Fungi > Ascomycota > Dothideomycetes > Dothideales > Taxawa tesnikishii (nom. ined.). The sequence continues at coordinate 460,028 of JAPDRO010000009.1, read as the reverse complement.
GAAAGCTCTTTACTGCGTTTTCTGCTCCGTCACCCTCCTTCTCGATCGATTCAGCGATCTTTTTGACGTTGGTCCGCGCTTCTTCGGTCGAACATTGCTTGATGCCTTCAGCGAGTTTCCCCGCCGTTAGTCTCTTGTACGGTATGCATTCGAATGCTCCAGCTCTAGCATTAGCAACCATAGCGCCCCAGAAAGGCTGATCGCCGAAGAAAGGAACGATCATAGTAGGTATACCACACTTTAAACCAATAGCCGTGGTACCCGCACCTCCATGATGCACAACCGCCTTCACGCGCGGGAACAGCCAATCATGAGGCGTGTTCTCCAGCATAAAGATGTTGTCCGGCGTATTGTCTTTGTCGCCCAGACCACCCCATCCTTTAGATACAAGAGCACGAACACCTGCCATCTTGACAGCCGAAAATATCATCTTGGTGAACTTATCAGGGTCGTCCACTACAATGCTGCCAAACCCGATATAGACTGGGGGCTCCCCGGCATCCAAAAATTCGACAAGCTCCTGTGGGGTTCGAAATTGCTAGCCAGGTCCAAGAAAGTGAATCCCGCTATATCAATCTCGGGACCCCAATCTTTGGGCTTTGGTACCAATTTTGGGCTCCACAGGTACGTATAGGGGACTTTCATACGGTAAAGCGCACCTGGCGCCCAAAGACTGCTGACAGGCTCCAGTCCTAGTGTTTTTACTCGGAAGCGGTTCACCAAATCTCCCAGGCCTTGCCATGTCATCATTTCAACCAGCGGAAATGACATGAAGTTGATGTAGGACTCATCCACGTTGCTCTTCTGTGGTTTGATGTTCGCTAGTGGGTGCGGAAACGATTGAGTTGGTGAGTATGGGAACGTAAACTAAATATATGTGAGCCCAGGCAGATTATCTGCTAACTCCGGCAAGCCACTTACCATCATGTGTAACGGTATACCCAAACGTTCGGCGATGTGTACGTGACAGAATGACGGTGGGTTCGCAATAATCGCATCTGCTACGAATGGCCCTTTGCTGCCCGACAACTTCGTGTTCGTTTTGTCGTTTGGATCATCTGTAGCATGCACACAAGCTCTCCAAAACCCTTCAAACATTTCTGCCATGCTGTTTCTTCGGCGCTGGATCTCTCCCTGGCGAACAGTTTCGAGGTTCGGAATCAAGCCAGGGTTCTTCACCATGAAGGCCATCAGCTCTGATGGATTGCCTCCAATGGAGAAGAACTCGAGTCCAATCTCGCTCTCCACAAAGTCCCGGAATGCCGGATGTGTTGCTATCCGCACTCGATGGCCGTAGTTTTTCAACTCGTTGCCAATCTTCATAAACGGCTGAATATCGCCCCGACTACCAATGATCATGATCACGATATTCAGGCGAGGCCTCTTGACCGTGGTGTGGATATGAGATGCAATGGACTCTGCATCGTCCTCTTGTGAACGAGTATATTGCTGAACTGTACCCGGGTTGCCTGCCGAATTAACTGCTCCCTCTTCTGGAATCTGTCCGTGCCCGTGCCGCGAGGGTATACCCAGATGATGGCGTAGACCTTGGCCGAGAACCTTCGCAATGTATCCACTGTTCGCCGCTTCATTGATGGAGATGTTCAGTCTGCCATCCTTCCTGGACGTTCTTCCCTCCGCTTTGAAATTCTCGTTTCCCACCGCGAATCCAGAATACTGGTTTTCTTTCTGTTCATCTTTGCTCTTGCGTTTGCCTTTTTGGGACCAGTCTCGGTCTGTTTCCTGGACGGTTCTTCATCCTCTGACGAGCTGGAGCTGCGTGAAGATTCGGAGTACGGCTGAAAGAAGTACGATGCTCTCTTGTTCTGTGTCGGGCGTGCGGCGTAGAAGTGTCTTTTGGCACTATTGAGTAACGTGCTTCGCCGTGGTTCTGGCCGAGGTCGTTCTGGCTGCCAGGCTCGTTCCACTCCGGGCTGAGTCTTCGTTGGTTTAGCAGTGGCAGTACGTTCTGGTAGAGGGCTGTTTGGTGTCGCATGGTCTTCGGTAGTTGTGGTGGGATCAACTGGCTGTCGGCTTGCATGATCCTGGTCGAAGTAGGAAGCTGTCGTGTCTGCTGGTTTGCGTTCAAGACGCTCACTAACGTCTGCATGGTCGCGGTAATCTTCAAAACCAGTGACTGGAGGGACAACGGTAGGAACTATGGTGCTGCCGGCATTGTCGGTGAGCACGCTGGGGGTGATGTGGTTCAACGCGTCTTCCGATGTGGGTGTAGCCATTCTGCGCCCGTTGGGGACTGGCTGGGAGGGTGAAGTTAGGGGCATGCGACGGAGGAGGTTGCATCACGCTCATGACACGCGATCTGGATGCACAAAGCCTGCTTTCCTGGTATGACAGGGGTTGGCATGTTGCTATTGCAGGAGACAATGCATACTATACGCCTAGACGTGTCCCACTGACGTTATGTTGAGACACAATGACATGGACCAAGGCTGTCGCTCCTTTCCACCTATGTACCGCCAAAGTCGAAATAGGGATGGTGTAGATGGTTTAGTTGAAGGCAATCTTTGTGAGGAAAGCGATGCACCGTGGCAGCGTGTAGCATCGAAAACAGCGCGTGACGTCAGCAACGGCCCTCCTCGGAAGCCTCTCGACCGGAGCGCGCCCGCGGATCTGATCCAGACTAGAGAAGCTTGAAGAGCGCCAAGACTGATCTCTCTCTGTGTCTCTTTCTCTCTTTGTCCGGGACGAGCCGGGAGATGTCAGACGAAGAGCGCGACATGGAAAAGGAGAGATGCAGTCCGTCGGCAGTTCGTACACTAGGATTGCGCTTTGCTTCTGCTGTCCCGTAGTAGAAGAGTCGTGTCGTCCGATAGAAACCGGCCTCCCACTATCCAATCATTCCCGGCGAGAGCACGTCCCTGTGACGCAGGTTAGTATACATAGTCGGCCGTCTGCATTTGCAGAAACAGGCCGATGTTCATTGTTTGTTCCCAGGAAAACCTGTACTTCGAGCAAGGCAACATGAGCTTCACACCGCAGTATGCAATCAGAACGAACGATAGCCTCGCGGACCAAAAGAAGACTTGGTACACGGGCGATTTCGGTGGTGCTGGTTCTGGTGCTGGAGTATTCTATAGTGTGTAAAGCTGAATGACGCTGGCACATTTGAGCTGGCGCTTTGGGGTTAATGATATCTCCCTTCTTTTCGCATGTGTTCTAATTCATGGTGATCTTGGCATCCTGCATGCAATGCCCGTATTCGATCCGATCCGTATGGTTGTGGCTACACATTTGTACAAGAACACTACTGCCACCGGCTTTACCGATAGGTTGGCGCCCTGTCAATCGCTTCGACAAACACATTGATGCGCCGAAACAGTGGCTGCCAGACCAAGTATACGCACTAGAAGGCGAAAGATGTAGACCGTCGGAGGAAGATAAACCTGAACCAGGGTGCACGCTGAGACGAATGCAGAGAAAATTCCAATCAACGCGGGACGAATTGACCGCGCACGGGCTCCCACGTTCGTTGCTCACATTGATCAGGGCGGTATGTTGACTTGATAGGGTTTGAAGATAGTTGATCATCTGTAGACTATGGGGATGGACCTGATCTATATGCACTGAGTCCCAGCCTCCTTGACTCTTTCAGACCTGCTAGCCTTGCTATTTCAGCACGATATGCTTGCCTTGTTACTAAAACTAAAGGTTTACAGCTCCGCTCAAGATGTAGATGCTTTACCCTTGTATATGGCTGCATGCATACACAACAGTAGCTCTATCCAACTGATGAGTCGTGAACGTGATAGACAGCGGTCTCAAGAGCATATTTTTCACGTGGGATATCACGTGGCCGATTGCCTCCATGCGAGTTCAGACTAGACTAAAGAATCAATATACACATTCATGATTTGTGATCACACCTTGCTCAGCGTGCCTGAATCCGCGTGTTGAATGGATGTTTATGGCTGACTGTGTGAATGTCATAATTCGAAACCCAGGGATATCTACCAGTCAACGCTATGTAATTGAAATCATCTCCTTTCGTCCGTACGTCACACGCCATTCCCTCGTATAAAGATTAATTCCGGTACGCCTCGCTCATCATTCCTGTTCATGTAACAGAAGCATCTGACAGACAACGTTTCTAAGAATCGGAGCAACTCATGGTATCGAGCCGTCGAGCTTCACCCTCTTTGACTCGTGTTCCTCTACATCTGCTTCGGCCAGCCTCTTAGTCCCACCGTTGGCATTGGCGTCGGCAACAGCAGGATTTTCACCTTTGTCGGCAACAGTATCAACAACAGGGTTGACGCTAAGGTTCGTACTAGTATCAGCACTACGACTAGCGATAGGAGCAGCCACGGGAGGATTGACTGTAGGTGGACCAGAATCAGGACTAATGGCAGGAGCCGACAATGGAGCTGGAGCTGGAGCTGGAGCTGGAGCTGAACTTGGAAAAGCACCGACGCCGTTCTGTGGAACAACTTTTGCTGGTGCTGTTTTAGCCGAATCATCATCACCGATTGCTTCAAGGTCGATGATCACGGGTGGCTGTCTAGGTTGAAATGCAGCAGGGGGCGGGAAAGGATGTCGCAAAGGTGCCGCACTTGCTGGTCGAGTGCCCGCGACGGGCATCGGTACTATTGGTGGTAGCCCTGGTGACAAAGATGGATTGAGAACGCTAGTCGGCGCTGTAGGCACTGTACCTGCAGCAGACGTTACGGGGTTCCATGTGTAGTGGATATGCTCGCAGGTCTCTGGAAGTCCGTGACTGTCTGCAATGCTTGAACAAGCTCCCTCTCCGGTGCTGAGGTCTGTTGACCAGCATACTGAGGGTTCGAAGGTGCTGAAGCAGGCACTCCAGGTGATCCAGTGGGAGCTCGTGGTTGAGACTGTTGCGCTACGGCAGGGACTGGAGCAATAGTAGGCATCTGCGGTGCCGGAACGCCATTGATGGTCGGAGGCGCAACAGCCGGCGCAGCCGGCGGATGAGACTGTGATGGTGCTGACGGAGCTGCCGAAGGCGAAGACTGTGAGGCGCTCGACCTTATGATGTCTGTCACTGTCTTCCAGACGTGCTCTTCTTCTTTGCTTGAGAATGGTCCATGGTCTTTCGATTTGTCGATATGTCGTCCAACCGCTTTCCTAAAAGATTTCTAGCCTTTTCCTGCTCCTCGTTTGGAAATTTGCTAATGTAGACTTTGTGATAATCCATGATGGCTTCAATTGTCCTCTCGGAGCCTAGACCAGTCTGCTGTGGTTGTGGAGTGCCCGAGGGTTGTCTGGATAGCTGTTCATCTGCCTGTTGTGGATGAGGTTGTGGCGGACTTGTGGCGGGTGGGTGAGGAGCATTGAGAGAGCCTGATTGGTTCGGCGCAGCAGGGTTGGCACCATTCGGCGGTGGTGGAAGCTGTGGGCCGAAATGGCCAGGTGCACCGTAAGGCGGACGACTCGGAGGTCCATAGACTGAATCCTGATTTGGTCCTTGTGGATTTGAAGCGTACGGAGAGTAGTAAGCGCCCGGTCTCGGCGGTACAGGTGCACCAGGCGGCCGAACACCGTTGACGGTTGGCGGACCGTATGGATTTCCGTAAGGATTGTGTCTGTAAGGTTGTCCATAGGCCGGTGGTGCATTGGATGGAGCACCATATGGATACTGGCCGCCGTTCGTATACGGATACTGATATGTTGGTCTTTCTGGTGGCGGTGTTGGTGCTTTCCGTTTCTTCTCTTTGTCTATGGAGACATTGGGGTTGATTTTCCACAGGCGACCTTTTCCTATCTTGCCAGCTTCTTCGAAAGCGTCACTACTGATGAGGTTATGCCGTACACTGCTTTGCCATCCATGAGTCTGACACCGATACTTGTAAAATGGGTACATCTTCTGCATGGCATCGTAGATCTGTTGCAAGTCCATGATGCCGGTTGGTGATTTCGAGAGAGCTTCATGGATTAGCACGACATACGTCTGCGCCGGTTTCCTAAGTTCTTCCTCGGTGTACTCAGACTCCGGCTTTTGCGGTGAAGGAGACTTTGCGACTCGTTTAGGCTTTGCGTCTGCCTTCTCGCCGGGTGACTTATCCAGTTGAGCAGAAGCCTCAGACTTTGCTTGCGCCGTTGGAGTAGCATCAATGTTCTGGTTCATCAACGTAGGGTCGATCTCGATCGAGGGCTTCGGCGTGTCCTTGTCCTCATCCTTGCCATCATCTGGCTTAGGGTCTTTCTTCGTAGCCCCCTCAGCTCGTGCCATTGCCAAAAGTTCCCCGAGTGGCGGAATTTCCAAGCCCAATTTTTGCAGTTCCTTCTTCTTCCGTTTGATGATAGCCTCGTCACGCTTGGACATGACACCGTTTTTCGGAGGCCGTCCTGGGCCTTTGCGTTTCTGAGGTATTTCCTCAGGGGCAAGTCCTGCAAGAATTGAGCCAGCAGGTAGCTCGGCAGGAATATTAGGAGGAGTCGGGGCAGGTGCGGACGCGACTGCTGCAGTAGGAGGCGGCGCCGAGGTAGCTGGAGTTGCAGACTCTGTTGCCTTGGACTCCACCTGTATTTCGTTCTGCTCTGCTGCTCTCTTGGCTTCCTCGGTTTTGGGAGCAGCATCCGGGGTCCCTGCCGGCTTCGGCTTACTCTTGGGCTTCTCTGCTTTCTCGACCTTTTCGACCCTCTCCAAAGCTTCCTGCTTATCTGCCTTCTCCGCCTTCTCTCCTCTTTCCGGCTTTCCAGGTTTCTCTGATTTCTCTTTCCCCGATTTGCTCGGCTGCTTTCCTGCCTTGGCCGCTTTTTCTTTCTTCTGTGCCAACTTCACAGGGTCTCCAGGACGCTTTAGTTTAAGCTTGATGACATGCTGCTTCTTCTCGCGCTTAGGACTCTTTGGTCGCTTGTGCTTGTGCTTGATACGTAGAGGCACGTCGTCAGCCGAGCTAGCATCGCTGAAGTCTTCGATGGGAATGGAGCGTCTCCCGGGGTCTGGGGTACTCTGTGGACTTTGTGCCTCAGAAAGAGGGCTTTCAGAACCATAGAGCTCCTCCTCCCCTTCGTCACCTTCATCCTCCGCTTGTTCGTCGTCTCGCGCGTTGTCCGGAAGTTTAAAGACGATATCGAGCCCTTTGACCTGGATTACGCTTCCGTGGTGTAATCTGCAAACAGATCCCTTTGGATAATGGTGAAGGTCGTGAAAAGCTCCGTTTCTGCCCTTGACGTGCAACTCCCAAAAGCCCCTATTGGCATTGTACTCTATCCTGACGTGAACCTTTGATATCTCTTTCAGCGATTGCCCGTTGGCGGGATGTATGGGCACAAAACGCAACCCCCTCAGCAGAGAAGGAGTCTTTATCGGCAAAGGGGTCGTCAAACAGGTTTTCGGTGAAGGGAGGATCATTTCCCAGAGTATGGAGATTTGCGGGGGCGATAGACTGGGATTGAGAGGAGTCGTTGGAGAGGTAAGGCTTGCGTTTCCTCCGTCGAGAGGGCCGAGAGCTCTCGTCGCTGTCCGGATAAACATTGACGCCCACTATGCCGCCGCTCTCGCTAATGTTGCTCATTGCTTGCGTTTCCTTCTTTCTTGACTGACCAGACTCCGACTCCGCCTCCGCTTCGACGTTTTCCTGTTCCTGCACTCGCCGCGCCTGCTCCTTCCTTGCACGCCTCTGAAGCCTCGCCTGTCTCATGCGCTGTCTCTCGGCCTGCTTGTCGCGTCCTAGCTCAACTGCAAGTGTATGAACATAGAATTGTCCATCTGGGAACTCGAGCTTTGCGTAAGCCTGCATGGGGGCATCCTGGGGTACCGGGGCGGCAGCCTCGGCGGCGTAGGATTCGAGATCATCCATATTGCTATACGACAGATCAACAGGAGGGTCCAGGGAGGATTCCATCTTCAAGGCGGTATCGACAGCTAACTGCGCGAGTCCGTCGGGAAGATCATCTTGGGCAGTCACAGCGGGCGCATTCTCTAACGATGGCTCATTCGTCGGCTCATTTGAAGCATTTTCGGTAACGATAGGTTGCTCCTTTTCCGGTTCGCCAAATTCAAATGAGAATCGCGGGTCCTTCTTTTCTTCGAACGTTGCAGTAGTGGTGGTGGTGGTGGTGGTGATGGTGTTGCTTGCTACTGGAGGAGGCAGCGCAAAGGGGATCGAGGGTGTTTCTGCCGGAAACTGGGCAGTCGCGAGCGGTCCACTGCTTTCCATGTTGGGCTGAGAGGATAGTACATGGCTCTGCGTGGCAGTACGGGAGGGTTGTGTTCTCTGCAGGCTCTCTCCCGTGGACGCAAAGGAAGTCGCGATAGCCAGTGTCGACTCTTTCTTCCTTTGAAGCGCAGTCTTGTCGGTCTAGCGTAGGTCTGGCATGCGGCCGAGCCCGAACGGATCGGCGGTCAGTATGCTTGGCTTGGCTGCGGAGAGGCAATCTTTGATTATCAAACTTCCCGCAGCGGGACCGGGACCGCCCAATCAACCCACCACGCTGCACCTACTTACTTCATTTACAAGTAAAAACTCTGACAAGCAGCAAGCCTGATCCATCTTGCACCATCAACAGACGCGAGCTGCTGAGGCCACCGAGACAACAAGCGGACGCGGCAGCAAACCTATCTGTTCCGAGTCGGCTGCTGGTTATGTTCTCAAGTCTCCACTCCTCCGCCCCTTGACCGCGGACTGCTTCCTTGACTCACATGCTTCATGTCAACCACTGAGTGTTCAGTAAAGCGTCTGACCATTCTACCCACGCTCGCTGTCTGTACCGTTTGGTGGGGTCATCGACCGTGCAAGGATTCCGCCCCTTGTACTCTATTTCGACGTCTATTTTTACGGCCAGGATCGCTCTGCAGCACCATGCCAGCCAAGGCCAAGGGCAAAGCAGCACCGTCCAGAGCGCCTGCCGCTGCCGCTGCTCAACAACCGGCTACTAGGCCTGACTGGCCGCAGTTCATGCCGCTTTTGTCCACATCAGATCTAGCGCTCGATTCCCTACTACCGGGGCAAATCATGGTCATTTCCAACTTTTGGACCTCGAAACTGTGTGCCAACTACGTCTCATTCCTATCTAGTCTCCCGCTGGTCACCACTCCCGGGAAGCCGAAGAGAGGCGACGCGGTAAGAGTCAATGACCGTTACCAGATTGACGACCCAGCATTCGCGCAGAGGCTCTGGGAGGATACTGCGTTGAAGGAGCTCGTCTTGAATGGTGATGTGGACGGCGCAGTATTGTCACCTGAGGAACGGAAGAAGCTGTGGGGTGGTGAGGTGCTTGGGTTGAATCCAAATATCCGGATATATAGATACAGCAAAGGACAATTCTTCGACAAACACTGTACGTCTTTTATTCTGCTGCTGTAGTGACGAATGACTGAAACCTGGTAGACGATGACTCAAACAGCATCGCCTTTTCAACCCCGACCGGCTCCGTGCCGGCAAAGACGACATGGACGTTGCTACTATATCTTACGTCTCCAGCCACTGGTTGCAAAGGGGGAAACAGTGTTTTACCCCGACGTTCCCAAAAATACAAAGGCACACCGCCGGAACCGGTGGTAGCGAACTTAGAGACAGGGCTTGCGTTGTTGCATATGCACGGCAAAGAGTGCATGCTGCACGAAGGCAGGGAAGTGACGGACGGAGCGAAATGGGTTATTCGCAGTGATTTGTGCGTGAAGCGCTAGCAAGGCTCTTGTATGTAAGATCTCGAGTCGAGCACGGCCGTGCATTGTCGCTCGAGTTTTTCTAACCAGCGGTACGCACACTTTATCGTAAAATCGCCGGGCACCACTTTTTACGTAGATATTCAACCAGACGTGGGATCTGATACATGTCAGCACTCCTCAACATATCCATCTTTTCTGACGAACTGTCGTTCACCACAATCGTCCTGACACGTGCATCTGCCTCACTCACTGCAATCAACCATCAATGCTTCGATTCCCATGGTTCAGCCCTTCAACAATCCCTCCCGTGACTTTCTCCCAAATTTTCATGACCGCAGTGAACGGCAACGTCCCATAAACATGTGGGAACAGCTCCCCTCCCCTTGATTTCTCCCACTTGACCTCACCATCAACCTTTCCCAAATCAACTGCCGCGAGCACGATATCGGGCTGATCTTTGAAATACTTGTCGTACGTCTGAGAAGTCTGGTTCGCTGTCGAGAGATGAATGTAGCCGTCTCGGATATCGATGGAGGCGCCCGTGAACTTCTGGCTTTGCTGCCATGAGACCCATTGCTTAGCCGTGAGTAGTTTGTATGCAGTGGAGGTCGACATTCTTCGTTCTGAGAGTTGGATGAATTGCTGGAGTATCGAGGGCGAGACCGGTCAAGTTGTTGTTCTGCTTTTGCGGGGTTGTTAGCATAAAGGATTGTACTGCAAGCGAAAGGCCCGTCTACTTCCATCTTTGGAAGATCAAAGGGCTTCACTCGTTTTTCTTCCGTTTTACGGTGACAGAAATGCTGTGCACGGCCGGCATGGGTGTTGAGTGAGCTCTGCCTCTAAGTCTCGATTCCAATTCTACGTTGTAGCGACAGAACCCAATCTATTTACAGATGTGCAAGTGGTATATTCGACAAGAAGAGGCTCGCTTGACTCAAATCAAAGCTTCGCGGAAAGGACAGCCTTCATACGCTTCTCCACAGCGTCGAGGTACTCACCCGTGGTGACGTAGTCATTCTTTCCCTTCTTGCCCATTGCAAGCGCAAGGTCCTTGGTCATGATACCTTGCTTATCAACGACATGCACGCAAGCCTCTTCCAGGCTCTCTGCAAACTTGACGACTTCTGGGGTACTGTCAAGCTCTCCACGCTTGGCAAGGCCCCTAGTCCACGCGAAGATGGACGCGATTGGGTTAGTGGAGGTTGGGTTGCCCTTCTGGTGCTCACGGAAGTGACGGGTAACGGTGCCGTGAGCGGCTTCGGCTTCAAAGGTCTTGCCGTCGGGAGTGATGAGGACGGAGGTCATGAGGCCAAGACTGCCAAAGCCCTGAGCAACGACATCGGACTGAACATCACCGTCGTAGTCTGCGGCTCGTTAGCAAAGGTTCACGTGTTTCACAGCGACCCACTTACTCTTCAGAGCCATGACATAGCCGCCCTCGCTCTTGATCATCTGAGCAACCATGTCGTCGATAAGTCTGTGCTCATACCAGGTTCCAGCCTTCTCAAACTCTGCCTTGTACTCCTTCTCGTAGATCTCCTGGAAGATATCCTTGAAGCGGCCATCGTACTTCTTCAGAATGGTGTTCTTGGTGCTCATGTACAGCGGCATCTTCTTGCTCAGTGCGAGCTTGAAGCTTGCGTGGGCGAACCCCGCAATGCTCTCATCGGTGTTGTACTGGGTCTGGGCAACGCCCCCTTGTGTTGTTCCTCAAACTTGAAGACCTCAATCCGCTGTGGCTCACCGCCCTTGGGAGTGAAGACCATCTCCAATGTACCCTCACCCTTAATGACGTGGTCCTTGGCTCTGTATTGGTCGCCGAACGCATGACGGCCGATGATGATAGGTTGCTTCCAACCCGGAACGAGACGTGGGATGCTGGGAATGACAATGGGTTCGCGGAAGACAGTGCCGCCAAGGTGGTTCCTGATAGTGCCATTGGGCGATAGCCACATTTTCTTCAGGTTGAACTCCTTCACGCGTGCCTCGTCTGGAGTGATGGTAGCACATTTGACACCCACAGAGTACTTCTTGATCGCCTCGGCGGCATCCAGAGTAACCTGGTCGTCAGTCTCATCTCTGTATGGCAGTCCGAGGTCGTAGTACTTGAGATCAATGTCGAGGTAGCTATGTCCGTGTCAATAGCTGCTGGCGGTGTCGATACATCGTGCAACCTACGGATGAATGAACTTGTCCTTGATGTCTTGCCATATTATCCTCGTCATTTCGTCTCCATCTAGCTCCACGACTGGATTCTTGACCTTGATCTTGTTGAACTGTGCCATCCTTCTTCTCTGGTCAATTGCAGCCAGTACCGGTCGAGAGGTGATTGAGGGTCTGGTGGCCGAGTACGCGGATGAGAATACGCAGCGCGCGGTAGCAAAGCGAAGAGGAGAGTTCATGGCTGCAGAAGACCAAGCCTCAGACGCAAGAGGAAAGGATCTTTCTGTTACGGCAATGCAGCTGGATCCGGAAAAAACAGGACCGAGGCAGGTCGGCAGAGACAGAGGTACGACAGCTATCCGCGGGGTAGGTGGTTAGCCCTGGAGGAGCGTCTACGTTTTCCTACGGCGATGACACCAGGTATCAGGCGCCTGACTTTGTTTTCTCGTTGCCAGTATGTGGGATGTAGGACCCCGTGTGTTTGGTGCGACTCACAAGATGTCTGAGAAAGTCCCAAGCTTTTACGATCACGATTACAAGCAGTTGGTGTCAAGTCAGCGATATCGCGAGATCAGACCTTCCCGAGCTGCTGCTTCGGCGTTGCGGAACCCTTAAGCACGCCGTCACCGGGCGCTCTGTTGTATATCGTCTCTGCCTTTAGGCAAAGTTCCTGATAGCGAGACCCACACCTTCCACGGCAGCTCGACTGCTCAATTGCGCCTGTTCGTAACCGATGCGGTGATGACATGACTATTGACCGGTTCGAGATTCAACCGTAAGGCATGCCAAGCGGCACTCCGCACCAGAGCTTCCACCAGAGCTTGCTGGTCTTCCGCGAAGGGGTCCGTTTGTGCCCTTCGCCAACATACTGTCGAGACCACATAAAGCATGTAGATACCATGCAGTGACCCTCCTCCAACCTGGTTATCCTCCTTGATCAGCATCCCTTGTCGGGAAACTCACGATGCGACGCCGTGCTACATATGCGTAGCATTTACCGGTCCCTGGGCAAAACGACGCTCTGGCTACTGCTGCTATAACACTGATGGAGTTCTTCAGCAGCTACCTTGCGAAGGGCGGCGACTCTAAAACAGTAGATGTACGACTCGACAGGCTATCCGACACAAGCATCCGTCAAGCGACACCACTTGTTCGTCGCTAGCAACTGGACTTCTAGCAGTTTCGATCTGTGGGAAGAGGAGCAGTTTGGCCACTTCTACGCACGCATGGTGCCGCGCCGTGCTCTTGAGAGTAACGGGTGCACAATTTGCCAGCAAAACGAGGGGTAGCGCTACCAGCAAGACACTCTCAGATGCCGCGACAGCCATGACCGCGACGCTCGGTCGATTCTGGAATCCTAACCGGCAGCTCCCTCCCGAAGAACATTCGTGCTTTGCACATTGAAGCCACCCGGCCCACAGTGTGCTGACTTATGCGTAGATAGACCGATGTTGTGCGCTAAGAGCTCATACAAGGACGTCGCTGTTGTTCCTGGTGCCGTACACGGCTACGCTAGCGACGGCGTGTTTGGACACACCAACGATCAGGTAGGCAGATGCATAGAGATATGTCTAACCATTGGCAAGGCGCTAATCATGTGTTCAACAGGTACTGGCGTCCGCATATCAGATTGCAACATAGCTGCTGTCTATCAATCCTATTGCAAACACCACAACAGACGCCAGTGGTAGGATGATGGGCATACCAATAGGGTAAGCGCCGTACGACATGTTTGACTGACCGTCTCTTGGGTAGCCAACCACTTCAGAATTGCCCGAAGGGAGCAGCGGATTAGGCAATCCGCTGTTGAGCGACAGCTTGACCAGCATTTTCATGTCATACGACTCATCTCCATCATTCCAGCTACGGCTAATACTTTTCCCAGCCGCTACCCTGAGGATGTCTACAATGGCGCCGGCACGGCCCTCAACGGTGGGAACCCATGGTATCGTTGTACCGCTGTCATCGCACAGCTCCTTTATTTCGCCGTTGGTGAGTACCAAAGTGCCGGCTCATTGACCGCAACGAACACTTCTGCGCCATTTTTGCGTGCTTCGCACCGAGTTCGAATGCCAAGACTGGTATCGCTTACCACTCCAACAGCGCAGTCTTCAAGACCGTGATGTCGGCTCGGGGGTTGGGGCGATACCTTCATGCGCCGTATCAAGTACCACACTCCGTCCAGTGGTCACCTTGCTGAGGAGTTTAACCGCAATACCGGTGTCGCGCAGGGCGCGGCAGATCTCATCTGGAGCTATGCCAGCGGACTAACTGCAAGCCTTGCGAGAGCTCAGGTGGCAGAAAACCCATAACTACGTGAAGCAGTTGGCGAACCTCAGCTGACCACAACGTCGCCCAGGAGTACGCATATGCAGCGAGAATGTAGCCACAAACTCAATTGGACGGCCAGGGAGAGTCATTAAATTGCGCGGTTTCAGAACTCTTTGTCTATGCAGCCGAGAGCGTCACAGGTCTCTCCGCTTGTGTGACGGTTATCTTCCGCTGAGTGGAACACAAAATTCTCGATCGCTGCCTTCATCGTCTTCGTGTATAGCTTTGGTTAACCGTTCCCTGAGAAGCTTCTGGATTGGGACAATGACTACAATCAGCCTTCCGCCACTGTAGCCGTCAAAAGAATGGACTGACCTGGGCTTGTTCACGTTTCCATGCAGTCAAATACCGTTTCGTCTTCACGGTTGTTGAACAGATCGTCTCAGATGGAACAGCAACGGTGCAGCAGTATATAGAGACACTGCCACCTGCTGTTTCCTCATGCCCTCGAGCTCCAAGGACTTCATTCCAACATTCGCTTCGCATCACAGCAAGCAACGCTTATCATAAACTGCCCGCAAAATGCTTCAACCGCTTCTCTTACTCGTATAAACTGCCGTAGCTGCTCAGGGACAGAATTCTTCCAGACGCCCTTACGTACGCTCTGACCGATACATGGTTACCGTGTAGACCGCTGACAGAACCTTCAGTGCAGTGCGCCGTCCCGCCCAACGATTTCATCCGCCGTCAGCCTGTATGATGCCGCGGTTTCCGCGTCTTTGCCTTTTGCTTCCCGGGCGACGGATTTCTGCAGCAGCCTTATCGGAACTACCACGACCATTACGGTGACTCCCGCCGTCACCTCATTCGCTAACGTGACTGCCAACGCGACAGCGTAAGTCCGCACCGTCTCTCCACAAGCACTGTTTGGCCGTAGAATGCGTTGCATAGAGGCACATCATTCCTTGAACCTTCTCCACCCTCTATCAGAACTCCCGGCGACTTGGGTCCACGACGGCCTGAGTAATGGGCGGTCCTCATCTCACGAGTTGCACACAACATGCCGCAACAGAGACACTGAACCTGCCTAGTACTGTGGCTACTCGTATTATAGTCGACACCACACTGACTACCCTGATCACTCCTGCCCCTGCCAAGTTGAAGCGTGACGCATGGCACCAAGGAGAGCTCGTCGAGACAGTTGAGATTGGTCGGAATCTCGAGGAGCGTCAAGCGGCATTCTTTACTCCGGTGGCATTCAGACCCCTCAATCCAAGCCAGCGTGTCAGTGTTTGCTCCTGCCTCATTGCTCAACCTACAACGACTTCGACGGTCACCACATCAGCTGTGACCACTGCCGTGACCACAACCGTGGCCACTATCACTCAGGTGACCACCGTTGCTACAGTAAGCCGTAGCTCCTACTGTCTTCGACGTCAAAGCTGACACTAGTCGTCCAGACGACCACTGTGTTCGGACCAGCTGTGACCTCCTTTGCGCCTGCAGCCTACTGCACCAATACAACTCTAACGGGCACCGGAGTCGGCGCAGACTACACCCCTGCATGCAATGCCTCCTTCGTCAGTTATAGCGCGACTCCAGGCTTCCGAGGCTTCTTCACAACCACCCAAACCCTCACCCAATGCCTGAACATCTGCGACAGCCCCACGGAACAGCTCTGCAGAGCCTTCTCCTTCTTCTTGAATCTCACCGCCAACAACTGCCTCATAATCGATCAAGCCAGCTTCGACAAGCGCGGACTGATCCCCGTGACTGATAACAACGTCAACAGTGGCATCTATGCTCCGGGCAGTGTGGCGATCCCTGCTTGAAGACGTTATGAAGTACATATGGAGAAAGAGGAATGGTGGAAGAAGAGGAATTTGGATCTGCGCCTTCGTTGAGACACGCTCCTTACTCGAACTGAGACGTTTTTGATTTGCTGTTTTGAGAGCGGCAATAAAATACGATTAGCTGAGACGTAGCTAGCTATACTACGAAGCCGCAGTATGGGAGTGTCCTTCGCCTCGCAATGATCTTGTTCGAGATCCTGGAAGCAGCTGCCGCTGCATACACTTTGCGTTCGCATAGGGATTGTTCGTAATCGAATGTGTTGCGCTTGACTGAACAACTTGCCGAGGTCTGTTCTTTAGGTATGCCGTCATCGGCCTCTCGTTCATCGACTCCGCTCCCCGCCCTGCCTCCGGCAATGCACTGTGTATACGTATAACAATAAGAAGGCGGGTGGTGGAAGCTGTACCTATCCAATCAAGGTCTAAAGTACGCAGTGTTCAACAATGGCCACCCCTAACCCTCTGGAAAACACGCATGACGCGGGTCATCCAGGCCCAGTGTCCTCCAAGGTCTTCCATATAGCAGGCATTTCCACGACAGTATATGGTTTAGAAGAGCTTCCGGACGCGAGGGATGTAGCCTGCCTGTGGCTACTTCATCCACGCCTGCAGACTCAATCTATCATGGAGCCAGTAGCCGCTTCAGCAATTCACGCATGGAACGAGCGTGCCAGAACGACGCGGACGCCCAAAGGGCTGATTGCCGTTTCTTTCGACCAAAGGAACCATGGTTCGAGAGAAGTGAACAAGTTGGCAAATGAGGCGTGGAGACAAGGGAATCCTACCCATGCGCCAGATATGTTTTCCATCTACCGTAAGCGGCTCATGAGTGAGGACTGCAGGCTTTCTGCTGACGTCGGGTATAGATGGGACCGCGCAAGACACGTCTCTGCTGATCAACTACATCTCATCCTATGCTTTTCCAACCGCTTCACATATTATCTCTTCCCACCTCGTCCTCGGAATCTCTCTTGGTGGACATGCAGCATGGCACTGTGTCCTCCACGATTCTCGCATCACCGCTGCCGTCGTTGTTATCGGTTGTCCTGACTACACTCGCCTAATGTGCCAACGAGCGGAGAAATCAAAGTTAGAGACTTGGACATCTTCACAAGGACGAGACTTTGTCGGCTCGAAGGACTTTCCCAAAGGGCTCGTTGAAACCATCGAGAAGTACGATCCTGCGGGCATGCTGCTGGGAGAGCTAGACATGGTGACGGGGGACGATTACAAGCACGAACCATCAGAGGCAGAGAAAATTAGGCTCAGGCCACTGCTGCGTGACCACCTTGGTGGCAAGCGAGTATTGTGTTTGTCTGGTGGCGCTGATAAACTTGTCCCTTACAGTTGCGGTGAACCCTTCCTTGCGTGGCTGAAGCAAGCGTTGCGTAAGGACGGAGGCTGGTTCAACGACAGAGGAACAGTGCTCATCGATGTCATCGACGAGAAAGCGGGACATGAGTACAGCCCCAAAATGAAGGAGGAGGCCGTCAACTTCATTGTCGAAACACTTGCTGAAGGAGAGGTTACAAGTGCTGGGAGTAGAACGTCCAAGATTTGAACAGAACGAGGCATTGCCCCCGGAACTCTACCAAGGCTCACACACACAATGTTGGTATTTGGTGTTCGGTTCCAATCCATTTTATGCTGGTATATCGTCCTATCCGGGCAACTCGAAGAAATACCTGTCTTGTCTCGCTTCAGCCGGCAACACAAGCATGTAGCAGATCGAGCTTTCAGATCCTGCTCGTTCGTTACCCCTGCAAGCTAGACACAATTCAACAGTCGCCCACCACAGAAACATCCATTCTGTTAGCATAGCTTCCTGGAGGACGAACGGTCCGACAGAAGGTCTGTCGGATCTCGATGCTAACCAGATGCCGCTTGTTCTAATAAGAACCTCTGCGCGGGCGGGTGCGTAGCCTTCAAATTCGCCTTCGCAACTCTGGTTCCTTGTTAGCTTGCTATTATCATCTCAAAGCGCACTATGTGGTTACTCACTTTGTCATAAACGCGTTGGCCGTGACATAGAGGTCCTCCCTCAGCACTCCATCGTCCCCAACCCTCCACTTGCCCGCCGCGACCAGCTTTCCGAATGGCGTCTTCGAGTCTACCCGGCTGTCGATACCGTCCGGCACATTTGTGAGTGTGAACGAGAAGGTCACTTCCCCAATAGGCTTCTTATCTGTCACGCTGTATACGGCTTTGCTGGATGGGTCACCGGATATGAGCTTGTGGCCGCGACTTTTGGGTGCCACCGCGCGAATCATGAAAGAGTGATTGTGAAGAGTCGATAGCAGGCGATCTTTTGAGACATTTGAGGGGATCCGAGAAGTAAAGGTGGCGGTTGGTGTGGTCGGTGGAGTGAGCGTCTGCGTTTTGGTGTATACGACAAGACCGACTAGCAGAGCTGCTACGGCGAGGAGGATTTGGATAGTTGCCATTGGTCTTTTGTTGCGATTTCCGAGAAGAAGGAGAGAGAACGGAGCAAAGAGGTTTTCGCGGAGTCCAAATTATGGTTGTGTGCATATATATACTCCGGTCTCACCAATCGGCTCCCCATGGTCGACAAGGATCTGTGATCTGCACACCTGTATGTGTCTGACTGGTGTTGGGTGATCGCGACATGACTGTCCTTGGCTCTTGTGCAAACATGGTACACATACAGTCCTAATGCGATTGGCGTGCATATGAAATGGGAGGTCTTAGCTTGCACTGGGAGGATGAGGAATTGAACTCGGTAGACGTTCGATTGTTGTATTAATCGTCTACCGATGACGCTGTTCATAGCGGGGCACTTCATTCTATATACCCCACCAGATGTATGTATGCATGCAGGTACCAGGTACCATTTACTCTACTAGTTCCAGTTCCCGCAGCAGCTTCTGACTTCTCCACCACCCGCGATGGCCGAACGTGAACGCCTCCGTCAGCACTTTCTCGACCGTGATGTCTCTACCCATCCGAACGGCTGGGAGGAACTCTGGGTCCAGGATTTTCTACCATGGGATAAAGGCTTCCCCGGCCCCGCACTGTCTGATCTGCTCTCCTCACCTGCTCCTGGCACTCTCCCGCCTCCGCAGCTCGCGCCTCCGAAAGACGAAGACTTGGGTGGGGTTCCTGCAGGCGTGGGCCCTGGGCAGAGAATTAGGAGACTGAGGGCATTAGTGCCCGGGTGCGGAAAAGGGTACGATGTGCTGTTGTTGGCGAGCCATGGGTATGATGCGTGGGGCGTTGAAAGCGCCGAAACGGCCGTGAAGCAGGCAAAGGAGGAAATGAGGGGCTGGAAAGAGAAGAAGGAATACAAGGTCCATGACGAAAGAGTAGGGAGGGGGTGGCAGAATTCAAGCTGGGTGACTTTTTGAGGATGCGTGGTGGGAGGAGGTTGACAGGGAGAAAGAGGGGTTTGACCTGATCTATGATTATACTGTATGTCCTGCTTCCGGGTCACTCGTGGGATCTCTGCATTTTGTGAGTTGCGTTGCTGATCGAGGGTTTCCCAGTTCTTCTGTGCTCTGCCATACTCGCTCCGCCCACGCTGGGCAGCCAGGATGGTACAGCTCCTCGCTCCTTCAGGACGCTTAGTATGTCTCGAGTTTCCGACCTACAAGTCCCCGGATTCAGGCGGTCCACCATGGGCATTGCGATCAAGTAAGGGTTTGCCTCGTCCTCAATCCAACACGTGTTAATGAATCTGTTAGACACCTATGTCGCTCACTTGAGCAAGCCGGGAGAGGAGATACCGTACAACGATCAGGGTTTTGTGGAAGACATTGATGAGGAGAATCCGGAACGGAGTTCGAAAGGCTTGGTGAGAGTAGCGCACTGGCAACCTGAGCGAACATTCAAAATTGGTGAAGGAACAGACTGGATGAGTGTCTGGAGACACCAGTAATCATCTGTATGTTTGCCCATTGAAACCTCAGATTAAACCACCTGGCTTCGAGTCTGTTTTCCGTACGTAGTAGGATGTCAGCGTTCTCAAGAGACCGTCAACATTGAGGGTTCACTGCTGATGGCAATGCTTCCTGGCATGATCTCAGAGGACGGCGTGGAGATAGTTGAACAACGGATTGTCTCTCTATAGGCCGCCACTTCGCAGGGTCCTCCGTTTGCCAGATAGCTTGCATTAAGTATTGGTACTGATAGGTCTATCGAATACGCCAAAGATTTTGATGACATCCTCGCCTCTACCAGGTAGATGCATGACCTCGTCCGCCCATTGGTCCCAGTGTATGGGTAATGTCCGTAAAGGCTGATAGGTATGTTCACTACAACAACTAATCTAAGCAATGTAGAGTAGAAAAACACATTTTGCATGTACAAATCTCCATTTGATCAATCTGTTCTCGTCCGGTCAGAGATTAATCACGTCATACACTTCGAGTAATGGTATGGCAGGTGAAGAATTTCTCAAAAACGCTATCAGCCTTTTTGAACACGTGCAGTGCCTCCATAAACGCCACATGCTTTCCCACACTATCCAGGTCTCAGATGTGTATCATTATGTCTCCCAAGCCTGCACAATACGCCAAAAGCCAATAATCCCTTCGCTCTATCCTTTTTGCCGCATGTTGCATCGTGTTCCGCCTTCAATGCTCGTCGTACTAAAGAGGGGATATCCCGGTAAGAGAAAAGCCATTACATTACATTACCACACACTCCTTCTCCTTGCCACCCAGCTCTTTGCTCTTGGCCTCTCCTTTTCCCATCGGAATGCCCGGGTCACCTGAAGCAGCTGCACGTATGATGGCGAGCCGTTGCCGAGCAGTATCATTGCCCATATCTGCAGCACGGACGTACCAAACGTTGGCCTCGAGTGGATCGCGCCGACAGCCGATACCCATTTCTGTGAAGTATCCGACGGCGTAGACGGCCTTCGGAAAACCTGTCAACACAAAACAGTCAGTCATTGGGCCGGTTGTTGCACACAGGTGAGTTCGCAACTCACCAAGTTCTGCGGCGCGCTTGGCCCACTCATACGCCTCGCCCTCATCCTTTTCGAGCACGGGTTCCGCGCCGACCATGTACCAAGCACAAAGCGCCATCATGGCCTCTGGCATTCCTCTCGTTGCTGCACCGTTGTAGAAATGTACGCTCAAAGCCGCATCTCGTGGGCATCCCATGGTTCCATTCTCGTACGCCTGCCCCATACGAAAATTCGCATCAACGTGACCTAGCTCCGCTGACTGGGTCAACAACTGGGCAGCGTATGCCTCATCTTTGAAGATGTCGTCGCCGTAGCCGGTAATGTGCAACAACCCCAGCTCATAAGGTCCGCTGTTGTACTGAAAATCGGCACTCTCCTGCGCGCGTTTGAGCCACTTGACGCCCTCTCTGTACCGGTTTCCCAAGCCCATATCGCCCGTTAAACAGGCCTTGCCCAGACGGACGGCAGCACCGGGGTGGTTTTTCGAGGCTGCTGCGCGATAGAACTGGACTGCTTTCGGATAGTTCTTTCCGGTACCCCAGCCGAACTCGTAGCACAGCGCAGCGCGATACCCAGCTTCGGCGTGCCCGTGCTTGCTTGCAGCGACGAAGAGTGGGAACGCACGGTCGTAATCTGGCTTATCCTTGTGGAAAAGACCGGAGAAGTAGCCGTCCGCGAGGTAATACTGAGCAAAGGGGTACGCACGATCAGCGAGCTTTTGCAGGATGCTGCGCGCCTCTTTGATCATTTCCACAGCAGAGTCCGGCCGAGGAGTCACGGGTCGGTCGCTTGACGCTTGTTCGGCGGCCATTGCGTCCTTCGCAGCGTTGACCATAAAAATTGCAAATTCATACTGAATTGCCGGGTCATTGGTCTTCTTGACGTTGGCACGGTACATTTCAAGCGTTTTCTTCGTGTCTAGAAGAGAGGCATTGGCGCCTACGGCCGACTGCAGTGCAGCGTTGTTGAGACTGGGCGCCGGCGCTATCTGCTGCGAATAAGGGACATTGTTCAAAAGGTCTATGTATGATAACGGCCTGCTATCTGGGGAGCGTCGGCTGGCTGAAAGGTTCCTGGCGTAGACCCTCGGCGACCCGGCAGGCGACAAGTTTGGTGACAGACTTTCACCAGAAAGGGGTGAGTTCGTTCTTCCTCGCAGCTCTTGTCCAAGAGTATAAGCCGAATGCGGGCGTAGGGCAGCGGAATCCCGCTGTCTGTCACCGCCACTTGAAGATGAACCGGCACTTTGAACAGTCACCTGTGAAGCCCGGTTTTCCTTCTTTGTCGGAGAGTCGGTATAAGGCTGGTGAGCATATTGCAGCGTTGGTGCCGGCTCCGGCTCCGGCTCTTGAGGTTCACCATCTTCATCATGCACTTCAAGCTGCGGAGCTGTCGATGGTGCTCGCTCGCTTGATTTACTAGCTCTGCTTGCCCGACCGTCTTGCGGCTCGGTACTCTCTGGTCGCCCGCTGATGGACAATGTACTAGCCGAATCTCTTAGAGCGGCAGCGGCGGAATCCGGAGTATGGACCTCGCGAATGGGCTGTGAAGAACGCCTACTGGACCTTGTCGGAGAATATGAGTACTGTGCGAATGAAGGTTCCTGAATGCCTTTTCGTGGTGGACTGATGCTGACCGGACTAGACGGTGCTTCGGACATTCTGATTGTGGGATTGTCCATCAAACTGCTGGTCCTCGCACTGAATCTTCCAGGACTAGGGAGACCCTTCCTCTTGATGTTGTGGACGTCGTACTCTTCGGTAGGCGTGCGCACCGGAGAAGCCGGAGTCTGTGGTCTGGACATGGTTGCTGGCCGTTCGATGCCTAAGTAGAGGTTGGTCACCGCTAGGCACGAAGGCCGGGAGAGACTGACCCGTGCTACTGATCCTAGCTCTTCGTCTGCAGTTTAATTGTGTATCAAGCTCTTCAACTCGGACCTCGTTCTGCTAGGATTTTTGTAGAGTAATGGTGGAAACCGGTGGCGATGGGTGAAGGTGTTATGCAGGCTGTGCTCTGATGACGTGATGGTAGTTGCAGGCGGCGGCGGTGGTGGTGTATTAAGGAAGGTGTGTAGCGCTGGAAATGAGAGTTCAGTACGGCAGATGTAGGCACAAATTCGTCAAGTGTTTGGTTCGATTATTGAGCAAGGATAAGGTGTGATCGACAACAAGGGGTTAACAAAAGGTTGCCTAGTCGCTTCCTAAATACTAGTGGTTAGTTAAATTATATATAGCACGCTAACTGCGGCGTCGTTCCCGAAAAACGGGCGAAGACGATTTGACCCAGGTCCGAGCGTACCTGAACACTTCTTCCAGTCGCCCACTCTGACCTTCAATGTGGGGCGGGACACGTCTGGTATCTTGTTGGCACAAAGATCGTATGCGTGATGGGACTCGACGAGCATAAGGTAAGGTACTGGTGGTGCATTGACAAAGATATCCAACAGAAGGTCGCCGGGCGGGGTCAGGCTCTCTCGTCGCTGCCGTCTATCAGGGCAGCATTGATAGACTCCGAGGTGTGCCGTTCCTAAGCATGTTATGTGCATTGGCATTCTCAAAGGATGTACATATGCGCAGCACAGCTAGCCTCCGTCATATGAGAAAGAGCAATGTGTTGGCCGGAACCCACCGGTTGTATTCCACGGGACAGCAAACCGGGCCTCCGCTCTCAGAGTATCTGCAAATGTCGCAATGTAGCTTGGACACTCACCTTTGCTGGAAGATCGACGGCCGCTTTTCGCACCCTTGACCGCGCTCTTACTCTTTGCAAACGTCCTGGATGTGTCCCGGCGCAGGATATGAGCTTGTTGGTCCACGGGATCTTCACGGTGAAGCAGTCGTCGAAATTGGGACTGCAAGGATGTGAGTGGTGACGCTGTTCAAACTACAGCAGATGCCGTTGCGTAGGATATGTACCTAGCTTACAGGTCAGCTTGCAATGAACGGAGAGTCTCGTACCGGACATGGGTAAGGTGCCAAATTCAAACTGGGTTCTAGTGCACGTCAAGGATACCGACAGCAGCGCAAGAGAGAGATATTCAGAGGTTGGGCATTGCAAGAACGACGGTCCTGTCAAGGAAGCGCCCAGTCCAGGAAACTCAACATGTCCGTGATCGAACATGAATAGCGCGGCCGCACTCGGTGGGACACAGGCGTGTGCAAACACTGTTTTGACAACAGTACGACAGGGAATCAGACGTGAATGCTTGACTTGTTGTCGGGCGATCCAGGGAAATGCAGACGTTTGTCGCTGTCACGGCTCTACCAGAAGACACCGAAACACCAGCCTTCATTTGAACGTATGCATGCCGACAGGGGATGGGTCGGGGCGCACATCCGCATCGTCGCACCGACCATGGTCTTCATCTGAGTCGATGCTTCGACATAGTACGTATGCGAGTTTCTGGAGCTGAGCGTCTGGTCCGAAGTCATCTGTGATGGGGGAAGAGGATGAGTCTTTCGTTCAGGTACGCCTCGACGAGATGAGTGCAAAGGGCAACTGGATAGAGACGGTATGAAGCAGAGTGCATGTCCCTTTCAATTGGCATCTGTCTTGTGTTATCGAACAAGTTGAGGCAAGTTTAAAGTTTTGGGTCCGCTTCAACGTGCCTCCCGAAATGAGAAGGCGCGACGCCCGACATCAGCTTCAATCTACCAGCGAATTCTATCCTTCTCCTGTCCATCAGCCAACTACATGCGACTACGACACACACTTTACTTCTGTCTTTGCTGATAAGGCATTTCCCTCTTCATTCCTTCTTTGTCGCTCTCTGGCTAAGAGCTGAAGCGGCCTCTCCGTCTGCACCTTCGCAGAGGTAAAGTTCGTCTCCGGACTGCTATATCGAAGCGTAGCGAGCGACACCCCGTCTGCACCTCTGCAGCGGCTTAGTTCTCTACGGAATTCTTTGCCAAAGCATAGTCGAGCAAACAGCTCTTGTGTTGAGCGCGAATCGCTGGTAAATACAACCTCAAAACAGTCTCCTCCTGCACCTCTTAACTGAGCGTGTGTTCCAATGGCTCCTCAAAAGCCAACCACCAAAGCATCCCTCGGTGACTTCGTCAAGCCCAGCAGCAAGGCCTCTGATGCCAGGCGCGACGACAATGCCGACGAGACCATCAAGGCGTTTAAAAGCCTTATGTTTCGGACTCCGACAGCGAGTGAAGCGCTGAATCCGGCATAGATGGGAGCGACTATGAGAACATGCCCTCATCATTGCGAGTCGCGAGGACGATCAAGCCTCACGAGTTGCCGCCGTAGCACATGTTGAAAGAGAACGAGTACCTGTACCCGCGCGAAACCATGCTGGTCCATGGGGAGTACCGCGGTCACGACCATCCGGACGAGTTTGGCAGCAGCAAGTTGGCTCGGCGTTTCAAGCCGGACGCAAAGGTCCACGCTGGGGCGATCACATGGCCTCGTGAAGGAGACACTCTCTGGTTCGGCGACCTCAAGCCTGACAACAAACCCGACGGTTGAGAAGACTTCGTGTTCGTCAACGTGCAAACACACATGCAGTTCCCTAGTGTGACCCTGCACATAAGCCGTCCAGACAAGCCACAGGTGAACTACATGGTATTTGGCCCGGGCATCTGTGCCGACTCTAACGGAGTTCTGAGCCTGGAGTTCATGCACGGAAACACTGTCAGAAGTGAGTTCTTGGAGAACGGAAGCAAGGATATGGCTGACTGTAAGCGAGAAAACCCACTCGCTTTGATCCACATGTACCTCGACCGCAGCAAGGAGGAGCCGGTATTCTCCAACATCAGCCAGTCTGAGACGGCTCTCCTCAAGGAGAAGGTTCAGTCCAACGACGTGGAGGGTATGAGTCAGGCAGATCAAATGATCGGTTGGCTCGCCATCACGGAGCGACTCTGCATCTATCGGTGGTACCCTGGCGTTATGAACGATGCCTGGACGAAGATGTCGGACTACATGATGCAGGCACTCAGCGATACCAAGACGTGGGGCCATCTTCCTTATTACCGGCGCTTGTTCGAGGGTCTTGATATCTACGGCCGGGACCTCGACATTGAGGACATGCTGCAGCCACCCCGTTGGTTGATCAAGACCTTCAAGATCGAAAAAGGTGATAATGGTGAGACATGCGTCCCAAACACATGGGGCGAGATCCCGCCGCCTCCAGTCACCTTCCCCAACAAGGAGACGGCGATCTTTCTCGCCAGATTGGGCACGTTTCGCTCAATCGAAGCCGACGAAAGAGAGATCAGAACGAGGCTGGACGAATTGGCTGGCAGGATTGAAGCTCGTTTCTCCCAGCACAGAGACAACCACAACTTCTTCCTCGTCGAGATGGTGGTGAAGCTCATGGCCACGGATGGACGGACCCTGCAGCCGGCGATCAGCACCAAGGTGGAGATTCGCATTGGCCAGAAGACCTTCAGCGGTCGCATTGTCAACGACGTCCGCAACAAGAACACAGGGCTTTGCGCGCTGGCGAGTGGTCGCAATTCGAAGGGGCTGACGGAAGAGGCGCAATACGTCAGCTGCTACGTTATCGAGGACCGCACCGCCATGAACCGCCAGCTTGCCGGCCTTTGTGAACCGACCAATGGTATGGGTGAGCGCACAGAAGGTGTAGACTTCAACAACGTCTTCTTCAACGCACCCATGCAGAGCCAGAACCCAGGCTGGGTCACCGGCTCGATGACCGACAAGATGCAACAGCGATTCGGGCCCGATATCGCGAGGTTCGCACTGAACGAGAAGCAGGTTGAGTTTATCGACAAGGTGATGGACAACTCGGTTGGACTGGCGTGTCTCAAGGGGCCTCCTGGTACTGGCAAGAGCTATGTCCTCATGGCCCTTGCAAGCAGTCTGATGAGCGCTGACAAGCGGAACAAGACGGATCTCGGCTATCGCTCCAAGCTACTCGTTACTGCGCCTAGCAACGACGCCGTGGACGAGAACCTTGACAATATGCCAACGCGCTCGAGGAGACAGACGCAGCGGACGTTCTTGTGGAGAGAGGTGCAATGCTGCTGGATCTGCCTGCTCCCGGCGCTGAGAAGTCGAGTGAAGATGTGACCATGAGAGACACAGTTGAGGCTGCCAAGCAGAAGGAGGATACGGCGATGGACATCGCTCCCGTTCCGGTCGACAGCGATGACGAAGCTTGGGACATGTTGGATCTCAAGAGCGCTGCCAGACTTGGAAGAGCACAACTACGCTGATGCCGAGACAGCCAAGCGGGCTCGGGCGAAGTTGGTCACCTTGCGAGAATTTCTCGACATGTCGTATGTCCTTGAGAAGGCCGAAATCTTCTTCGCTACCAACAGTTCTGCAGCCCACCCACTGATCCGGGACCACCTTCAGCCGAGCGCGTGGACGAAGTCGGTCGCAGCAACCTAGGCGATCTTGCAGCGGCGGCAGCTGCAAACAACCGGAGCATTCACTTCGCTGATTTCGCCGGAGACAACAAGCAGCAAGGAGCATACGCAGCCGGCCGTGGGAGGAACGAAGCATACAAGCTTGTGCAGAGATCCGTCTTCTCGTCGCTGCTCGAAGACGAAGAGAAGAGATATCCTGTCGTGGAGTTGAACGAGCAGCGCCGCATGCACCCGGACATCTCCAAGCACGTCAGCAGGATCTTCTACAACAGCGAGCTCGTGGATCACCCGTCGACCTTCGCGTTTGACCCCAAGGCAGCCACGGCGCAGGAGTTCTTCGCACTGAAATTTGGTCCGGCCTACAACGGGACGCGCAACCTGGCCATTGACGTGAGCGGACAGACCGTACGTTCGAAGCCGTACGGAAACACCAAGAGCCATTGCAACGAGTACGAGGCCGAAATCATAGCAGCGACGGTGGAAGCGCTCTGTCAATTTACACCCTCGCCGGCCAGCAACGGCACGAAGATCGAGCCCAAGGACTTCCTGTTGATCACACCATACGGCGGCCAGGAGTCCTTGTTGCGCCAGAAGATGTACGGGCGGAACTTGTTCGGTGCCTGTTTCGACACCGTGGTAGACATCAGTACTGTATCCAAGATCCAAGGCGGTGAGGGGTTCTTCGTCTTCATCTCGCTTTGCATGGCCAAAGACGATCCGTTGAAGCTCGGTTTCGTGTCTCATTCAGAGCAAATCTGCGTAGAGCTTTCCAGGGCCAGGCTGTTTCAGGTGGTGGTGGGAGACTTCCAGCGTCAGGTACAGGCACTCGTCAATGGCTCCAAGACTCTCCTGAAGAGGAAAACCTACAATGACATGCTGAGGATTCACTGGCCACACGGCGTCAAGCACCAGGACCAGAGAAACATTATCTCCTTCGAAGACTGGCAAGAGGTCATGGTGGCGAAGCGGACTCTGAAGGAAGCAGGATTCCCTGGATTGATCGTTGACCCCAACAACCAGTACAGTGGCCGTGATGGCGGAGGTCAGCAGCCGGGCTCCAACAAGACAAAGAACGCTTTCGAGGCGCTTGAGGCCAAAGAGAAGAAGGCTAAGGGAAAGCAGAGGAGAGAGATTGGGAAGAAGGAGAAGCAGCTGGCTGCAGAGAAGCGGAAGAAGGACGAGGAAGAGGAAGCGGAACAGGAAGCGGAACAGGAAGAGGAAGAGGGCGAGGCGGCAGCGGAGGTGGGTGTTGCTCAGCCCAAGAAGAAGAGGAGGCGCCGGGGTCCGAAGAAGGCGAAGGAGTAGGAATCTGCAAAGGAAAAGGCCATATCGTAGATAGATGGTCAGGTCAACCCCAACGTCTCCTCCCATTCATGGTGTCATTTGTGTGATGTCCCAGTAGATGTGTTTCAGCAACGCGTTTCGCGGGAAGTGAGCATGAAGAATCCCGTCTCTCCTCCGCCCCAAGGGAACGCTGGACAGCGCGTTGAATCAATCGGGATGGATATCGGCGTGATTTCGCGCTAATGGCGTGACATGCAACATGAACTGCGACGGCGTTAGCCTGTTCAACGACAAACGTGTCCGTCTCACCAACATCTGTCTCTTTTCGAACCGCTCCATCAGACACGGCACCTTGTTCCGTCCTCGAAACACTGCCACGCAGCTCCTCCCTCGGCCTATGAGTGCAGGGCGGAGCCGGCAATGTGTGGTCTGCAGACCAGACTGGTGGCATAAGCACCGCGATGCTGGCGATGCTGCGGCAAAGCATTCATCATACCGGCCTTGTAATTATATAGCCATGATACAGTGCCGTTTTCTTCTTCCTCAGATTGCTCATTCGATATCAATGACTCTTCTACCGATTTCTGCCCTTCCGTGTCCGGATTTCCGCCACAATACAGATAAAGGATCATGACTACACAACCCCTTACTTGCCCATCGGGCTGCTGTCTGTGAGACCGGAAGGAGATGTGAAGCCGCACATGTACGCGTTGGTGCCACGATGCGACATGTTGAGGTCTTGTCTGAAGAAACATGGACGGCAGACCATGCGTCCTGTATCTGAGTGTGTTTGGACGTTCGCACGAGCGTTGAGCATTTCTATCGAGTTGAAGTCCTGTCCCCATAAAGGAGAAACGGATGGACGGCGTTCTCCGTCTCGTGGCGCCCTGGCCGCTATTGTTCTCTATTTTAAGAGTGTCCCCTTTTCCACAGCAACGTCTAGTCCTCTTCTGTCACGCCACTGCAGCCTAAATAATCCTCGTCCGCGTAATCGAGATACCCTCGCCTTTGCCTTCCACGTTGCTTGCGACACGCTTCACATCCACTCTTCCAGCACCGCTCGTTCAGCAATCGGGTCGCGACAGTTGGGTGGTATTCATATAGGACGTCTTTTGCAAGTCGCCCCTCAAAGGGCTGTTCAGGTATGTTTAAGAGCAATGCGACTCTGGAATGCGGGCTAATACCAGTGCTGCGACAGTAACATGTCGACACCTTCACGGCCGAGCCCAGCGTCTCCGAGACGTCGGGACTCACGGTCAAACTCACACAGAGAAGGTTCTCGTAGACGCCGCCCATCCGATATCGAATCTTCGCTATACGATCACAACAAGCACGAACGCCGCCGCAGAAGGAGCTCGTCTGCGCGACCTAAGGCTCCAGCCGACTCTCATATTAGAGCGCTTCCTTCGCCTGGCCTCCCTTCCCCACAGCATCAAGTCACAGATCCAATGATGGCAGCGGCCTCGTCGCTCGCACCGAACACTGAGCTCCACCGGAAGAGGAGTTTGGTTCGCCCAGAAAGAAGAAGGAATGACAGTGAGGATCCAAACTACTACTACCGCAAGCATGCGCAAAACATGCAAGTCATGCCCTCCACTACTGGCCACGACCCAATGCTTGAAGAGGCAGAGGCAGAGACTGTCAGCTCAGAAAGCTCAGACCTGAAACTCACAGAAAAAGCACCTGGAAGAAGCGGTAGTCGCAAGCTGCAGCGCAAGCCCACCAGGGTGGAAGCGGAAGCCGAAGAGAAACAACGGCAGAAGGCCAAGGAGGCTGGGCGAGTACCCAGTCTGTGGAACTCATACTGCCACTTGGTGACTTTTTGGGCGCCTGGTGCTATTCTCCGTTGCTTCGGCATGCCTCAAAAGCAGCAGCAACAGGCTTGGAGGGAAAAGATGGGTCTGATCAGCATAATCCTTGCGATCATGACCTTTGTCGGTTTCCTCACTTTCGGCTTTACGGAGACTGTTTGCCCTGCGGGGGACCTGCAAGGTTGAGGGTCAACAAAGTGGATAAGGGGTACATGATCTTTCACGGTCAAGCCTACGACCTGGTTTATTCCAAGCACCCGCTCGCTCGAGGCATTCCCCAAGGAGGCAACGTTCTGTGGGATATGGACGAGCCACACGGCGGTCAGGATGGCAGCTTTCTCTTCCAGAACGTCAACGGACACTGCAAGGGCTTGATTACGGCTGCCACCAACTCCGACGTGCCTACGGATTCCAGTGGCAATCTTGCCTGGTACTTCCCCTGCAACACTTTCAACCAGGATGGCTCTTCCGAGCCCAATAAAACGATTCCTTACTATCTCGGTTATGCCTGCCATACCTCAAAGCAGTCGCGTACTGACTTTTATGGCCTGCGTAGCTCTGGTGATGTTTACTTTACTTGGGATGATGTCAAAAACTCAAGCCGGAACCTTATGGTCTACAGTGGTGATGTCCTGGACTTGGATCTTCTCAGGTGGTTCAACACGAGTCAAGTCTCCTATCCTGCACGTTTTGACCAGATTCGTGAGAACAGCGCCATCAGGGGCTTGGATATGACTATGGTTTTCTCCTCTGGTGAAGACAAGCAGATTGCCAAGTGCTTCCAGGAGATCATTAAAGTCGGTTCCATTGACACCGAAACTGTTGGCTGTATTGCTTCCAAAGTTGTCCTATACGTGTCTCTGGTGTTCATCTTGTCGATTGTCGCCGTAAAATTCTTCTTGGCCCTCATCTTCCAATGGTTCCTTTGTCGCAAGTACGCTGCTGACAGATCATCTCTCGGAGGAGATGAAAAGACGAGGCAGCAGCAGATTGAAGACTGGACTGACGACATCTACCGTCCCGCGCCGAAGCTTGCTGAGCCTGCATTTGGATCCGGTGAGAAGTCTCGCAAAAGGAGCAGCTTCATGCCTACTACTTCTAGGTTCACCAGTCCTTATGCTATAGAGCAGTCTGGGCATCGTCCTAAGCCGACCACGATGGCCAGCCAGAGCTCGACGTCCCGCCTCTTGCCCGGTGCGCAGATGTACGGTCACACAAACCGCAGCGAAGGCACGCTCCCTACCTTTGCAGAGTCAGGCAAACAATCCATGGCTGAGAGTCGTGCAAGCCTTCTGGCTCCCCACGGTGCTCCAAATGGCAGCGATCATAGATATTCTAGTGTGATGGACAGCACAGATATGTCTGGGCCTTCGGGATTTATACACGAAGCAGTTGTTCCCCAGCCTCCGCCTGAGTGGCAGCCCTTCGGATATCCGCTTGCGCACACCATATGTCTTGTCACAGCATACTCTGAAGGCCCCGACGGTATCCGTACGACCCTCGACTCCATTGCTACAACCGAGTACCCCAACAGCCACAAGCTTATTTTGGTCATCTGTGATGGCATCATCAAGGGCAAAGGCGAAAGCATGTCTACCCCTGATGTTTGCTTGAGCATGATGAGGGACCACGCAATCCCAGAAGAAGAGGTCCAGCCCTTCTCGTACGTTGCTGTTGCTAGTGGTTCGAAGCGTCATAACATGGCTAAGATCTACTCTGGATTCTATGACTATGGTACAGATTCCGTCATCCCTGCCGAGAAGCAGCAGCGTGTCCCTATGATGGTTGTCGTCAAGTGCGGCACTCCAGACGAAGTCACAGCATCCAAGCCCGGGAATCGCGGCAAGCGCGACAGTCAAATCATTCTCATGTCTTTCCTGCAAAAAGTCATGTTCGACGAGCGTATGACGGAGCTTGAGTACGAAATGTTCAACGGTATCTGGAAGGTCACTGGTATCTCGCCCGACTTCTATGAGATTGTACTCATGGTGGATGCCGACACCAAGGTCTTCCCGGACAGTCTCACTCACATGGTCAGCGCTATGGTCAAGGATCCCGAAATCATGGGTCTCTGCGGTGAAACGAAGATTGCGAACAAGAGGCAAAGCTGGGTATCGATGATTCAGGTCTTCGAATACTTCATCTCGCACCACATGTCGAAGTCCTTCGAATCCGTGTTTGGTGGTGTGACCTGTCTGCCTGGCTGTTTCTGTATGTACCGCATCAAAACCCCAAAGGGTGGACAAAATTACTGGGTACCAATCCTGGCAAACCCGGATATAGTGGAACACTATTCGGAAAACGTGGTCGAGACACTACACCAGAAGAACCTACTACTCCTGGGTGAGGATCGATACCTGTCGACACTTATGCTTAGGACTTTTCCCAAACGAAAGCAGGTTTTCGTACCTCAGGCGGTGTGCAAGACTACTGTTCCAGACAAGTTCATGGTGCTTCTCTCTCAACGGCGTCGCTGGATTAACAGTACTGTCCACAACCTCATGGAACTCGTGCTCGTCCGGGATCTTTGCGGTACATTTTGCTTCAGTATGCAGTTCGTCGTCTTCATCGAGTTGGTCGGCACGCTTGTCCTCCCTGCAGCCATCTCCTTCACCATCTACCTTAGTAAGTAGATTTGTGTCTCTCCTTTTGCAAGCATACGCTAACGATCATCAGTTGCTATCGCTTTCAAAGCAGCTATAACACACACAGCAGCACCAACGATTCCACTCGTCCTTCTGGCACTCATTCTCGGTCTGCCGGCTGTCCTCATTGTTATGACGGCACACCGTTGGTCCTACGTCGCGTGGATGTTGATTTACTTGCTATCCCTCCCGATCTGGAACTTTGTCCTTCCAACGTATGCCTACTGGAAGTTTGACGACTTCTCATGGGGTGATACTCGCAAGACTGCCGGCGACGTGAAGGGAGCAGGTCATGGCGATGCCGAGGGCGAGTTTGACAGCAGTAAGATCACCATGAAGAGGTGGGGCGACTTTGAGCACGAGCGACGTATGAAGGGTTCGCAACAAGGATGGAGCCAGGGAAGCCCTTCGATGTCGTTCGGTACACCTACCATGGGCGGAGGAGGCTTCCCGAGCCCGCAGCAGAAAGTGCATCATCACAGACAACCTTCCAACCTGGGTTACGAGGCTAATTACGATTTCTGAGAGTTGCATCGAGCGAAAAAGGGTTCTGCGTTTTGTGTTATTGTTTCGGAAGGCTCTCTGCATTGCTACATTGCTGCATTTTCCGGCGTTTTGTGTATTGCTATCTGGCTGCGAGTAGCAGCATCACAGTAATACTTCTATTTCTATGTATATACCAATTCAGGGTGGCAACCGTTCTTCCCTTCTTTTCCCGTTGACACAGGCAGAAACACACCTATCCTCAAGCCTTTCTCATTGTTAGTGTATATTACGATGTCGCTTAGGCATTCCTGCCCCCTTGGTGCAATCACCCATGCAAGAGATATCCGCTCTCTCCTCGCATGTGATGGCGGTCCCGACGGGTGAGGCTGGACGTTATGGCCGTTCGACGGTGCCGTCTTCTGCAGTCTCTTGTTCCCTTTTCCGACGGCTCAGCGTATCATTTGACTAGCTGGCCGACAGTCTCCGCATCCCTTTACTTGCTCGAGATGCCATGATTGGCCTCTCGAGCGCGATTTCGATGGGCTGCATGAATGCAAGGTGACAGCTGCATGAAACTCCAGAGGCGGACTAGAGAATAGGGATAGGAAGCGAATTATGCGACAGCGCGTTTGGTTAGGCCGGCGAGTGGCGCTTGAAGCGGCAGCGAGAATCGAACAAACTAGCGTGACAAGGGCAGGCCACGCATTCGGTCCTGACGCTCTGAATTGCTTGGATGGCACCCCGGGACGTACTGTTCTTAGGCTGCTTAGGAGCCATGGTTGGGTGTGTATGACAGGTACAAGTGCAATGGCGACACGTGAGAGACGAATGGGGCCTTCTGGCTTGTCTCATTCGTCAAGCACGCTTTCGGCGTGGATGCTGGCTTTTGGCGTCCATGCTTGCTGCCCGTCATGGCCGGCTGCGACAAATTGACCTGTACTCGTATGCACTTTTCAGGTCTGCAGTTGCACCGCACCGCGAGACAACCCACAGAAAGACGACCTGTCAACCACCAGGGAGGGCTCACACTGGGCTTCTTCCGCCTCTCCGTCCGTGCGGACCCCAATCCCGACCCCTCATCACAGTGCACGCGCACACATCCCACCAAGTCGACAGAACCCTGAGCCTCGCTTCTGTCGCCTGCGTTTCCTCCGTTGCCTGCTTGCGAAATCTTCGCGAAGGGGAACCATGTGGCTATCCGCTGCAAGTTACCGCTGCAGCATTCATTGAGGCCCAATGTTACAACCCGCCAGCGGAAATCCCGTTAAATGACAGTTCGTTTGTTCGCCTTTGACCCTCCCTCCTGGATTACTTGTAGCATCTTTCCTGCCGTTCGGGACTCTTCGACGACATACCGCCATCTTCGAAGCTTTGCGCGAACCTCTTGCGCCTGCACGAACCCGACATAACGTGTCGCCGGCCCTGGCCTTTCCTCGAGCGTTCCACAAGCTGCCAAGCGCGACTGGACGAGATCCACCCAATCACCATGACCAGCCAGGATGCCATTTTCCACTTCACGGCCGGCCCGTCAATGCATTTTTCAGCACGCCTCGCCACAGCATGACAGCAGTGTCAGCTGCACCTGCAGCGGCAATGCACGCCCCTGTGTTGCGGATGAGGTTTGCGGTCCAGAGAGCACTTCTTGTACCGATAACATCCCGTGTCCCGCTTCAGCAACCTTGGCTCCTCTCCAGGAACCGTCATCCTCCGAGCACCAAGGTATCCCTATGGAAGACGACGAGCCAGGCGGAGTACCTTTAGATCCGGATTTCACAGACCAGAACGCCTACAGTACGCCTTCCCTTACGTATCCTGACCCTGAACATGGTTATCCGGACAACTTACAAATTCCACGGCACTACGTCGCTTCACTCAACAACCGCACCTCGCAAAGCTCTCAGGAAGACAGTATCCAGTCAGCTGTGTCTGGCTTAGCATCTCTTAACATTCCACGGTTAGGGTACAGTTCAGCAAATGATCCGCTGTTGCACGTCTATGCGCAACATGAGCAGACATCTCAGTTTCTTCCCCAACCTCCTGCCCCTTATGCTCCCAATTCGTTTACATCGACACAATATCTGCCTAGCGGATCTCACAACGATCCAAGTGTCACTCCACAGACTACTCCACCTGTCTTTCCCACCTCAGTCAGGGGCTCATCACCTTCTGTACCCATCTCACATTCGAATTCTATACCCACGAGCGACGGGTTACATGTTGTCCAGTCAACACAGGCAGAAATGTTTCCGGTCGGGACTCTACACACAGATCAAACACCACATCTACCTGAGGACTTGGCGGACGACGTCCGGCAAGGTTATGATGTTCAAGCGTTCTTGGATAGATGGCATCTTGACGAACAGAACCATTTACCTCGACACTACTCGATCGCCCTCGAGTCCTCACGGATACGCGATTGGCGGCCACCACCGGATGCATGGAGTCAGGATTTGACAGATTCGGGCCGCGACATTCAAGGGTTGGACTGGAGCGGTCTAGAAACCGACAGAAGAACTGCGAGAGCAGTCAGAAAGATCCTGTCTCCAAAGTACAGCGAATTCGAACGGTGGCCCGTTCCCAAACAAGCAACCTTCAGTCCGACCAGAACTATCCGGCAGGGCTCCTTCTACCACTTCAGTCAGATGCTCTTCCAACACCGAGCTATCTACACCCATTATCAGCTGCGTAATGTCTTGGCTGCGACAAGCCGCAATGACGTATTTTACGCAACTCAAAACAAGGTCATCCGGACCTCGCTCGCCTGCCCAAGCGTTGCAGATATTGTACTGGATTTGAGCAATTCACCCAACGAACCCCGTAGTTCTGCCGCAGACTACCGCATCACCACGATCGCCGCCTCTCCGCCCTCTGCCTTCACAAGCTACGCCTCCGAATCTGTACTGATCGCAGGCAGCTTTCAGGGCGAATACGCGCTGCTCAATCTCAACTCATGTCATCCTACGAAACCAACGGAAGGCCTTTTGACTCACGCTTGGGACGGCATCTCCACCCACATTCAGGTCATTCCGCACCGCCGCACAGGCGCGCTGAGCGCAGCGTTCTGCTCCAACGATCACAAACTGCGTCTGCTTGACGTTGCCACCGACACCTGGACTGCCACCTTTACGTACCAGCACTCGCTTAACTGCTCCGCCACTTCGCCCGACGGTCGGCTTCGTGTCGTGCTGGGTGACTGGGACGAGACGCTTGTGACAGACGCCGAACGCGGTACCGTGCTTGTGCGTAGCCGTCAGCACGAGGAACGGCAAGACTGGCGCGCCAGTGTGTGGGGTTTCTCGTGCGCATGGAGCGACGATGGGCGCCACGTCGCAACCGGCGCGCAGGACGGTCGCGTCGTCGTTTACGATGCGCGCAACTGGCGGACACCGCTGACGGTGTTGGGCTGTGAAATGGGTTATGCACGGTCTTTGCAGTTCACGGCGTCTGGAGCAATAGGCGGTGGTCCCGCGCTCGTCATAGGCGAGTCAGACGATGTTGTCAGCGTCTATGATGCTAGGACGTGGGACACGAAACAGGATGTTGATTTTTTGGCTCGATTGCTGGAGTGGCGGCGTTGGAGGGCGGAAGGGAGTTAATCGTCGCGAATTCAGACAAGACGGTCGGTGGGCTGATGGTCTTTTCAGAGTATGACGCCAACAGAGCCGCTTCGGGGTGGTATGATGATAACAGGGCTGCTGAGGGGATGGGTGATGGTGATGATTGGAATGGAGCGCTCGGCAGACGTAGTAAGAAAAGGGTCACGCAGTTGGACGAAGAGGACGGCTATTGGGAAAACCAACCGAAGAGATTCGGGTTTGGTGTTGGGAACGTGCATGTATGATGACAGAAAACGCGGCGGAGAACCTTCATGCAGTCTCACGGCTCCGAGTGTCATGACTTGGTCTTAGCTCCGGACTCCTGTTCATTGAATGGCGGTGATGGGAAAGACACAGAGATGAACAGTTTCACCTTGGTCTTTCTTGGGTCCTGACACTCGCTCGGGTAACTTGTTCAACTTTCTCTTGGTTTAATCGAGAGTCTATCCATAGTAGGATACAATAGCAGGGATTCCACGTGATCAGTCAGCTGAACTTCCGAACGCCAACATGAATGTCTGCTGCGTGGAAGAATGGTAGATCATAACGACGGAATAGATCTGACACGATTCTTCATAGCAGAGGCAGACTTCCCATGACAACAGAACAAGCAACATAAATGAGGCGAGCAATGCGACAACAAACAAGGACGCGGAAGGATGCAAAAGAAAACCACAAGACCGTTCACAGGGTTACGGCACGGCTGCAGAAGATGATCTATACTGCGAAGGACAGTAACGGGACCGGCCTGAAATCTTACGATAGACTAGGCGGACACAGAGTTGATCTATATCCTCTTGTTACATGTACTGTACAAACATTCATACAAGAGTGGACTATCTACGCTTCCCCGCGCCCAGAACGCCTCCTTCACACGCTCCCTGAACAGTAATAGTCAGATGTCTACATCGTAACAAGCAAGACCGATCAAAGAAACGCCACTATTCATGCAATACCAGGGGTGAATGCCCAAAATGCCTTCCCTTCAACCGCAAAGACTCCTCTGGAAGGTTCACTATACCGGCTCACCTCCTCTCAATATCCTTGAAGATGGTAGGTGCGGGGTTCTCGCTCCCAGGACCCGGAATGATGGGTCCGTCTGGCTTCTCCGGCGCTTCAGGGATACCCGACCCAGGGCCTTCACGATCGCCTCTACTGCCGAAGTATTTGCTGAAGTCGCCCTTGTCCTCGAATGGTCTAGGACCCAGCAACCTAATCAGGTCATCTCGCGTCAAGACTTCCTTCTTCAGCAACTCCTCCGCCACGATGCCAATCTCCTTCTTCTTCTCTGTAAGAAGGTCCTTGCACTGCTTGTACGCCTCGTCGACGATCCGGCGCACCTCAGCATCAATATTCCGGGCCGTCTCCTCGGAGTACGGCTTCTGCAATTGCTGTTGTCCATCGTCTTCGTAGTACAGGTATCCGACCTTAGAGCTCATGCCCCACTTCGTCACCATGGCGGACGCCATACGGGTAACCTTGTTGAAGTCATCGCTTGCACCCGATGTGACCGTATCGAAGTGAAGCTCCTCGGACACGCGACCCGCGAGTGTCATAGCCATACGATCCATCAGCTGCTTGACGTTCATAAGGTAAGTGTCGCCGGAGGGCAGGTACTGTGCGTATCCGAGCGCACCCTGTCCACGTGGAATGATAGAGACCTTGAGAAGCGGGTCGGCGTACTCGAAGTACCAACCGCAGATAGCATGGCCGGCTTCGTGGTAGGCGACGGTGCGCTTTTCTTCGGGCGACAGCACGAGTGATTTCTTCTCGAGGCCTCCGATGACACGTTCGATGGCCTGCTCGAAGTGCGTCATCATCACTGAATCGGCGTTGTGACGGGCAGCTACAACAGATGTTAGCTAATGCAAGCAGTCACGACACAGACGATATGGATGCCTTACCAATTAGTGCGGCTTCATTGACACAGTTGGCGATGTCTGCGCCTGCGAAGCCGGGCGTAAGAGCAGCCAGTCTGCCCTTTAGATATTCAACATCCTCCTTGGTCACAATCTTCTTCAGATGGACACCGAAAATCTGCTTGCGGCCGTCCATGGTAGGCCGGTCGATCGAGATATGTCTGTCGAAACGTCCGGGTCTCATGAGCGCCTTATCCAGAACATCTGCTCTGTTCGTACCTGCCAAGACGACGACCTGCTCCGAAGTGTTGAAACCATCCATCTCCGTCAGGATCTGGTTGAGCGTGCTTTCTCTCTCGTCGTTGCCTCCTCCAAAATTGCCCTTCGATCTCGACTTGCCGATGGCATCGATTTCATCGATAAAAATGATGCAGGGGTGTTCTTGCGCGCGTTGGCAAACAGGTCTCGTACTCTGGACGGACCGACACCAACGAACATCTCGACGAACTCGGAACCGCTGACGCTGAAGAAAGGCACGCCGGATTCACCAGCAGTGGCCTTTGCGAGCAATGTCTTACCAGTACCGGGTGGTCCAGACAGGATAGCGCCTCTAGGGATCTTTGCTCCGAGCTTTTGGTACATGCCAGGCTCCTTGAGAAAACTGACGAACTCCATGATCTCCTGCTTCGCCTCATCCATGCCGGCGACGTCGGCAAACTTGACCTTGACGTCCGTCTCGTGGTTGAACTTCTTTGCTCTGCTTCTGCCCATACCAAACAAGCCACCTCCTTGGCCACCGCCACCGGAAGCTGCTCGTCGCGAGAGGTAGAAGATGGCTCCGATAAACAGAAGCGTGGGCCCGAAGCTCAAAACAGTCTCAAACCACGGCACTTCACGCGCGTATGAAACCGGTATCCTCTCGGATGAAGGAATGCCAAGCTCTGATTGTGCCTCGTCCACTCTGCGCTCGAACGCCTCCACAGATCCTATACTGAAATAGTAGTGGAAGTTCCCATGTGCTGCCGGTGACTCAGGGTACATGGCAGCCACAGCCTCGCGGTGCAGGTACACTCTGACTCGGCTGTTGTTGATCACGACAAGCTTCTCCACCA
This sequence comes from Taxawa tesnikishii (nom. ined.), assembly GCA_030247885.1. NCBI lineage: Eukaryota > Fungi > Ascomycota > Dothideomycetes > Dothideales > Taxawa tesnikishii (nom. ined.). The sequence goes on along the minus strand of JAPDRO010000009.1, from coordinate 420,073 downwards.
ATCCCTTGTCGAAGAAGGTGTTCCTGAACTCCTGCCAGGTAATCTCGCGCGAGTTTTCGCTTGGAACCATCAATCGGTAGAACATGTAGGAGATGAATGCCGACAAGAGGATGTTGTTGAGGTCCAGTTTGATCTCGTTCATCTGGAAACCTTCCTGCTTGCCGTCCTTCTTCTTCTTGCCCTTCCCAGCTGGACCAGGGTCGTGTGCGCCAGATTTCTGCTCACCCTTCTCACTGCCTGTTTTCTCTTCCGCCATCTGTTCCTCCGCTGTCTTCCTCGCCATCTGCGACGTTAATCGCCACAATTTCGCCGCCATAGCCGGTGTCATCGAGCCGTTCTTGACCTCGTTCATCGTCTCGCGCAAGTCCTGGGGTATACCATCCTTCTTTAACCGCTCCACGATCTTCTCAATGTCCGCCGCCATTGCAGCCGGCATACCCTTCTTGACGTGCGAGAACAGCTCAGTCAGCTCCTTCTCTTCCTCCGGCGTGAGTTTTGTGTACCCAGCCTTGGTACCATCCCGGTTGCCACTCCCCGGGTCTCCCGGTGTCATTGGACTCGAGTTAGTGTACATGTGCTCGAATCCTGGGGCGGCCTTGCCAGGCGTCTTCTCCGACGCTGCCTTCTTATCCTCTGCATGTTTGCCGTCTTGCTTGGGCTCCTCGGGTTGAGTGGCATACCGCCGGGTGCGCTGGAACGCGTAGAGTGGCCTCGGAAGCGACGCAGGGCGGAAAGCAAGTGGGCGTGATCTCGATGTTGTTCGCAAGGTCTGTCTTGTCAAGCGGGCCAAATGCGTGGGTTGCCGCAATAGGCTTGTCATCGTGGATTAGTAGAGGTGGGAGACGGCGGTAAAGATGAGATGGGGGAATGTGCAAGAGCTCAGATGTATGCTACCATGCAACTGCGTCCCACTTGAGCTCGGTGTGTGGCGCTCTGTGTTTTGCAGTGTTGGTTGATGGCGAAGAAACACGACGGAGTCAGGCCAGGTCGACGCGGGCGGAAGGCAAAATCCATGACGCCCATCTCTTGACTAAGCTAGTAGACCAATCATGCCGCTTCTCGCACTACCACTCTACATCTACACCTATTCGATTCCACACATCCCCATGTCCTTCCGTGGCCGAATACATGATTCTCGGTTTCTCATATGAGTCTTGCCCAACCTCACTCTCTATCCTTAGCTCGTGCAGTCTGCTTGGTTCAGCTCTAGCGCGGATTCGTTTCGTGCCGAGGCCAGCTCTATTTGTACCGCCTCAGTAATTATGCGGACGGTTTGTACATGCATGTTGCGCAGGTTCATCTCAAGCCCATCTTTTGTCTCGACCCCTCTGTTTGCGGATGAGTTCGCAAACAATATTATATGCAACGAATCAGTAGGACCTTCCGCTATAGCCTGCCGTACAGTCGCCAAGTACCGCTTCATAGTTTCTCCTCACCGATCGGAACTTCCACGACCTGGTCAATACCTTCGTACGGTGGCTGGTCCAACTCGTACTTCTCAGCCATGGCTGGAGACAGAAATCTAGTCGGACATCAGCACTTAGCGCCTGCAATGCCAGTTGTTGGCTTTCTCTTACCTTCCTCCCACGAAATGCCGTCCCTGGAACCACTGGACCAATGGCTTCGGCGCCGTCAAGCTGATAAGTGCTTCTGGGTTGTATCCCTTTCCTGGCCCGTCGCTTGGCGGGCCATCCTCGATATTCCAACTGCTCGGCGCGTCGACTGCAAGAACAGGAACCTTGGAATCGCGCAGAGCCTCGATGACAGCAGGAAAGGGTTCACGCACTTCCCCAGAGAAGGAGAAGCCGAAGATTGCGTCTACGATGTAGTCGCTCTGCTTTATCGAGCCTTGGAAGTCGTCGGTGAAGGGTATGCGGAGGTCTTTGAGTTGTTGCGACAAACGCTATCTCACGTTAGTCAGAGACAGACTTCCTCCAACGTTCTGAAAAACTTCTTTTCTCTTACCGCGTAGATCTCGTTCTTGGTTTGCTTGGGAAAGTACAAAGTAGGCTTGTAGCCATACATGAACAAATGTCTAGCCGCTACTAGTCCGTCTCCTCCATTGTTGCCAGGGCCACAGGCTACGAGAATGCGGTTTCCCTTACTTGGAGGATGTAACTTGTATAGAGCTTGAGAGACTGAGAGACCCGCTAGCTCCATGAGTTGGTCCAGTGAGAAAGCTCCAGTGCTCATCAGCTCCTGGTCAAGGCCTGCTGCCTTCTTCGCCGTAAGGTACTGCTTTCTGTCAGCACTTCCAACACGTAGATGACAGATTCCCTAGCTACCACGACGGGTGCATGAAAGGTAGGAAGGAGATCATGTGAGCAGCAGCAAGGTAAATGTCGTGTAGTTGCATGGCCTGGAAGCCTCGAACGCGACTTACTCTCAGAGCCATTATTGGAATGCTATTGTCGTTGTGCACAGTCAGTGGATAGAAAGGACAATTATTGAAAGGTATTGAGAGAGATGGAAAAGAGATGTAGGGACTGCAGACGGTCCCTAGAGGATGAATGTAGGGTTACATCATATCAACAATGCCACGAATGACGCCTGTCGAGGAGTTGGTGAGATCTTGCGATGCAAAGGGACTGAACCCACCGTCGAGCACAAGAGCTTCAGATCACACAGGAGTCAAACCATGCCTAGGTGTTATAGCAGAGCAAGGAAACGTAGCCAACTCAAGAAAATGAGTGTTTCTGGTTTGCAGAGGGACAAGCAGCCAAGAATCTCATTCCCGGAGGTTTGAGTCCCCCGCCGATTGGTCGGTTTCGAGTCGGTTTCTTTGCTGCTGCTCTTCCATACACCACCCATCCGCCCTTTGCACATCTATTACAACACTCCTTCAACCCGCACAACATTCAACATGGTTTTGAAGATCAGACTCGCACGCTTCGGTAAGCGTCATGCGCCATTTTACAACATCGTCGTCGCTCATGCCCGGTACGAGAAACCCAACACTTCAGTCTACATCTACAACCCGTCCCCACGGCAGCAACATGCCAGATTCATTAATCGGCTTCTGCTTTTCCGAAGTCGATGCGCTTTGCTCTTCTGGAAGTTGTCCCATTGCGCGGTGGTACTGATGTGTCCAATTTAGAACGGCCCGCAACTCGAAACCCCTCGAAGTCCTCGGCACATACGATCCTATCCCTAAAATTCCAGAAGGTGGAGAAGGTCGGAAGTTCAAAGACATTAAACTGGACACGGCGCGCGCAAAGTACTGGTTGGGTGTCGGTGCGCAACCCAGCGATCCTGCGTGGAGGTTGCTGAGTATGGTGAGTGGGTCTTTACTGTTCTGGAGGCGCTCAAGGAATCAAGGTGTTCATGGGTTGGAAGAAAACATGAATGGACTGATGAAGATGTATTGGTCTTGTCTGGAGGAACATGTTCTGAAACGGCAACGAACGAGGACAGCCATGACCTATGGGTATTCGATAGCTGGCAGTCGTGGCTAGGAAGACTCATCTCGATCGGCATGGAACAGTCGCACGGAATACTGGACTGACTGGGATGGGTGTAGATTGGATTGATGGAGCCCAAGTACCGGATAGGCGGACAGCAAGCCAACAACAGTCAGACCCCAAAGCCAGCTGGGACTGCACAATAATTGCTCTGCCCAACACTTGGGCATTCTGTACGGGTATCTTGGGTTGCATAACACAGGCGTTTGGGGCATTCGGAATCAAGTTACGGCGAGACTGGTTGGCCGGGCAAAATCCATGGGAAACAGCAGTAGTTACAAGGTGGCACGTTGTGGAAAGTGCAAGACATCGATAAAGGAAATCAGAATGGTGGGCAAGAGGATTATGCCATTTCAAGAGTATGTAGATAGCTCAACACGCTATCGTTGTTTCATAAGCATCCGTCACTGAACCACTCCGTCGTGTGCTCCCTGCACCTCGCAAACGCCGTTCCTCCTTAGCAGCGCAAAGGCTTGCTCATGTATCCGCACGCCAGTTGCATCTCGAAGGCAGATCAAAAGTGCAAAGCATTCGCCATCACGCGCGACATCCACATGTGCTTGGATAGCACGGGCGATGGTCGAAGAAGATGAGAAGGCAGACACGCGTGTTGCTGCGCGTTGATAGACGGTCAAGTCATTTAACCACCGAAACCGTAGAGGGTCCGGCCCTGACGCTTGAGGGCGTAGACGACGTCAAGGGAAGTGACAGTCTTTCTCTTGGCGTGCTCAGTGTAGGTGACAGCGTCACGGATGACACCCTCAAGGAAGGTCTTGAGGACACCACGTGTCTCCTCGTAGATCACTGGTGATGATGTTAGCATGCAGCCGATGCGGTAGCGGAGTGGGTCATGGTAGACTTACTGGCAGAGATACGCTTGACACCACCACGGCGGGCGAGACGGCGGATAGCGGGCTTGGTAATACCCTGGATGTTGTCACGCAAGATCTTACGGTGACGCTTGGCACCACCCTTGCCAAGACCCTTGCCTCCTTTGCCGCCTGCGAAAGTATGTTAGTGGTGTGTGACAGCAAGGTGTGTTATATGTATGTTTATGAGGGGAGAAGGGATCGCTTGGGGTTGTATGTATGTGGCGTTGGGACGCGACGCGTAGTGGTAGACGCGCGCTGAGAGCAGCGTGGATAACCAATAGCGGCGGCGGCGGCGGTGACAGCAATAGCGACAGAAAGATATAAGATGGGACAATTACTTACGTCCAGTCATGTTGATAGCCTGTGTTAGGGATGAAAAGTAGTGGTTTGGATGATGAAAGTAGTTGTTGTTGGTGAGATAGCGTGTGGTTGTTGTATAGCAGAAATAGATGGACGAGGGAAACAGAAAGCGAAGGGAAACGCAGCTTATATACTCTCGCAAGCAAGCGTGGAAAATCAAATCCGAAATCAAAGAAGGCAGGCGCGCACGGGGCAGCTCAAGGCAACGCTGACAACTTTGAGGGGTCGGAAAGCGAGCGCTGCTAAGGGATTCATAACTGGCCGTTCTAGTCAACGCAAGAGAACCGGGGAATCCTCGGTACAAGCCTTGCTTCGTTCCTTGCTTCCATCTTCACTTGAGACACGCGCACGACATCGCGACGACCACACACACACACGCGCACACTACAGACTTGATGGGAATTGTTTCTGTATCTGAAATTATCTCTATGTGTGTTGTTGCAAATTTTTCCCCTCGATCGGTGTTCACGATTTATGCTGTTCGCTGTCACGGCTCTACGCGATACTAGACCAAGCAGCGCGTCTCTACGTCTACTCGAACGCGCAACAATGCGTCAAGTACTACCCTCCTATGCCGACATACACGAGAACATGCATTGAGAAGACAGTATACCACCTTGTGAGCATAGTGACACTACATGAACATGAGCATGTACACGCAAGCGTCGCGCTAGAACCGCTAAAGCACAGACAGATGCGCGTGCCTACATTTACGCTGCACGTGCACAAAGGAGCTCCGGGCACATCACTCAGCGCAGTTCCAACACCTCTTGGTGCACAGAGAGCGAGGCACTTCGAGTCCGTTTAGCTGTGTGTTCGTCAATATGACATGTCGAGGTCGACTTTTCAGATCTGTCAGGGGGCAATTGAGTTCCTTTTGCCTTGTCACGATACATTCGAGTCATGATACGGATGATACAATGCAAGGTAACCGCCCGCCCAAGAAGAGGCCCCCAACGCGCCAGTGGTATCATAAGCCTTCCCAGCGACCAAGAAGGAAAATGCCAGAACCCATCACAAAAATATCCAAATCTCCGTGGCGAAGGAGCAGAACTTCGCCATGCCGAGACTTGAGCTGTAGCTCAATATTATCTGCCACCAAAGTAGCTTCCGATCTTATCAAAAACCAGAAACATGGAGTCGCCCAGCGTCGGCCTCGTGTCCTTGTCGTGCTTCTTTTTGCCATCCGACTTGTGCGAGTGGTGCGAGTGGTGGGAGTGGTGCGACTTGTGGCTGCGCTGGCTTGATTGACTGTCACGCCGGCCATCGTACGGTGGTCGCTGTGAGGCGGGGTATGGCTCGCCCAGCGGGTACGGCTGGGCGGCAGCGGCGGGGTGAAGGAGTTGCGCTTGCGTTTGAAACGGCATGGGAGGCGCGTACGGCTGCTGAGGTTGCTGGTGGTAGGGCGCCGAGGAATATAGTTGCTGAGGTTGCTGCAGGGGCGCCTGTGGTTGCCTGTAGGGTTGTTGTTGTTGTTGTTGCTGCAGCATAGGCGGCTGTGATCCCGGAGGGGCCGTTTGCGGGTAAGCTGACATAGGTTGCGGCTGCTGCGTCCAGTCTTGTGGTTGCTGGTTGTAGGAGCTGGTTCTGGACGACATTGGTGAAGGTTGGTAAGGCTGCTGTGGTGGATGTTGATATGTAGCCATGGTGTAGTGGATAACTCCGGACTGAAAGGACGAGAGAGGAGCAAGTCGACCCAGAGTAGCGGGGTGATAGTGATGTTGCAGCCTTGAGAACAGGGTGGTGGCAGATACGCGTGACGAGTGCGTGCGGTCTCGGCTAAATGAGATTGGCGGAGGCGGGCGAAATGGTTGTTAGGTTGGAATGGGAAAGTTGGCGGCGTTGTAGACAATGGCTTGGGATGGTCTGTATATATACAAGACGGTGGAAGCATAGATGGGAAAGAGCGGCGGGTGGGTTGGGGCGGCCATCCGGCAGAGAGGCAGGATGGTGTGGCATGGCGTCCCTACGCCCCGTCGCCCAAGGCCCTGCGAGTGCGTCTGCGAGGGTGCTGTGTCGATTGTTGTGCGCATGGTCATGGTCAGGCATCCTGGGCTGTGCTGAGTTCATCGTTCATCGCTACCGGATACGGCGCTTCCATGCTTGGCCGTGATGACGCCATCTTCATCTTGGAGGTGGGCGGGTGTGTGGCCTCTCTCTGCGGCGAGCGTTGTTGGGGACTGCTGCTGTGTCTGGGACAACGGTTGACGCTGCAGTCGCTGAGAAGTCGAGTCAGGCCAGGTCTAAGGGTCGATTGCGAGGCTTCTCTCCCCAAAGAAGGTCAGCAGCTTGCGGCATGCTGTCGCCAAACACTCTGACGACAAACCGACAGATTCAGTTGCGCCAAGCCGTACGACATGGACCCCTGCCCTTGGCCTTGGGAGTGGAGTCTGCCTGCCAATCGCATCTGCTGCCGACGTACGCCCCTCTGTTGCACTGCGGGGCAGCAACACATACATGAGGCTGTGAAACGCGCAGCATGTCGTTCTGCATTCTGTAGAGGCAGTGTTGGAATTACACACGACACAGCATGTGAAAGCTTCTTGGTTCCGCTCTAGCACTTGTTCTCCCTGAAGACGCATTGTGCTGAAACGTTCTCTCCATCAGCTTGCCCACTCTCTCAACATACACGTCCTGAATTCAGGCTGCCGATGCGCAATGAGAGCGCTACCCAACTATCACATGTCTCCACGGCCTTGTGACAACTAAAGCCTGCGCTTCTCACCGGTGTTCCCTCCTGCAGCACCTGAGGCATCCTTCAGTGCCCCGTTGCCTTCTGGGAATCCTTCTAGAAACCATCTGCCGTCATCGTCTCCCGCGTCTTCCTCGTGTCCTTGGAACTGTTTGCTGTTAGTGACAGAGCAGTGGTTGACATCTGTTCAAGATACTGTACCGCTGCGAGAAGTGGTCTGGCCGCCGCGCTGCCACCCTCTGTCTTGACCCCACCATTGCCCTTGTTGCCACGCGCCTGGGCTTTTCCATCACCATGAGACTTTCTGGACTTTCTTTTGGAGATACCACCTTTGTTTTTTCCATTCTGTGCGCCTTTCGTACCATGGTTCTTCACTAACGTCACGCCTTCTGGAGGGTCTCCTACTCTGAGGGGCACAGCCGCAGCTTACAGTCTTCCAAGTGGAAGTACCCCGCAGGAGGAGTGACGTTCGTCGGCGGCTCTGTAAGAGCATGCAGGTGGTTGCAGCGTTCACCGTTCAGACAATTGCCATGATACCACCAAAAGCACGTTCTGGTAACCTTCCCCGACAAGTTCGGCACGCGTTCCGGATGCACCTGGGCCGTAGGTCGCGCGTAGGTGGAATCTTTAGTCCTCGGATCGTAATTATTCCCGCTCGGCGCCATGTGCTCCGTCCGATCGTAAGGCAAGGCCGGGCGATACATTCTGGGCCTCTGCGTATCTACCCTCGTTGACCGAGGAGTGATTCGCTCCGCAAGTGGACACGGACAACGATTTGGAGAGGAGTCTTGAGGCCTCCAGCTGTCTCCACGCCGGCGCTGAAGTTCATGTCTGCGCTTGGCTGAACTGTAAGGAATTGGAAAGGTATGGTATGGTGGTTCGCGTGTCTCTCTGTGGTGGTGATGGTGGTAGAAACCTGGCATGACTTCGGATGATGGTTTGGATTGTAAGTGTGTTCTTCCAGTTCACTTTCTTGCCAACAGGCAGATAGTCTCTGGTGTATGGTTCTCTTCGGTGTTGGTATACCAACCTCCGTCAATCAGTCCTCGCTCGGTTGCTTTCCAATAAGCAACCTTGTCCGGATGTGGATGTTTGAGATCAAGATCTGCTAGTCGCGCTTCAATGTTGTGGGAGACTTTTACGTTGCCTCTGATGAAGAGTGAACAATCACGCAACGTCATAGCCTTGAGGTAGTCTTCAGGGACTGTAGCTTCACTAGAGGCGGTCAATGCTGTAACAGTGAAGCTATACTGGGTAGATGTACATACACCTTCACTGAAAGAATGCCAGTAGGGTCAAGCGCTGCTTGGTGTTTGCGCAACGCGTCGAGAAGTTTGTAGCCCTCTCTGGTAAGGTAGTGAACGAGACTGGGTGCTGCGTGCGTCAGTCGCAAAGTTTACATGGAGCGCCCGGAATCTTTAGTGAAGCAGCAGTATCGCAATGGATGAATACTGTGACTGCCGGGATGCATGACAAAATGAAGACAGATATACACGAAATGCGAGCCGGCAGCTTGCACTCACCAGCACCTGACGGCAAAGATTGTCCTTGTAACTCAACCAACGCCGTGGCAGCTCTTTCCCTTGTTTGTTCATCATCCGCAACCAACGCAAGAGGGCAGAAATCAGCAGATCCAGCATGTTTCTTGGTATTCTCAACCCTTCTCTGTGCTCTCAAGGCACAAGTTCGGCATCTAACTGCATCCGCTGGTGCATTTGGAGACTGGGCCAACCACTTTGGCTTCGCATCAACAACGTATTCGTCTGGACCAGCGGTCATGTTAGTGATGAACATGCCCATTGCCTCATCCTCGGCTACTCTGTCCTTGTCCCATTGCTTGAGCCGGCCCGAGAATGTATTCTCCAGATCGTAATTGAGAGCAGCTATGAACTCCGGATCCAGTCGAACCGGGATTAGCTCGATGAGGTTCTCTGAGGGAAAAAGTGTAGCGAAATGCTTGTGAAAAGCTTCATATTGTTTCATCGTAGATTGAATAAACGGCTTATCCTTCCGTGCTCGAAGCAACCTTCCGGAATAGGGTCGAGGGCCGTCGCCCAATATGTAATAGACTATGTTGGCGCCTCCTTCTGCAAGGTATTCGGCGAAGACATCCTCCTCGTCTGGGGTTGCATCACCTCTGCTGGTTGACGTGATGATATAGTTTCCGTCAGGATCCTTGCCGATGTAGCCTTGGGTCATGGTTTTCATTTTACTGTTTATACTCCTTCGACGATGGTTAGTCGTCACACTGGACTTTCTGGCGAGCGTTGCGTCAAGAGGAGTATTGATGCTGGTTGTGCGAGGTCGTCGTCTGGCCTGGTTTGAGTACAAGCGCCAAACTTCGACTTTGCCTGCACGTTATCACCCACACCCACCCAAACATCCAAACATGGCATCCGACGGGTTGAATGACTTGCCTACACCTCCAGCATGCACAGCAGGTAGGACACAGAAGCGTTTTGATGAGACACTGGGCTAAAGTACTCGAAAGACTTCTGCCTTATACCCTTGGGTACTCCGACGGCAAGCGTATCCAAAGAAGTGGCTGAAGTGCAGCGGCTGCTCAAGAAGAGCGGACTGAAGTATTCCATGCACTCAGCAGGCACCACAGTGGGTATGTAACCTCCTGTCATTATAGACGGATAGACACGTCCATGGATTGCGCGGTCCGCTCATGCCACCTACAGAAGGCTCATGGGACGAGGTCATGCGGGTCATCGGACAAGCACACTCAATGCTACACGCAAGCGGCGTAGTCAGGATCCAGTCCGACATTCGCGTAGGGTCACGGACGGACAAAAAGCAGTCGTTCGAAGACAAAGTCGCCGCAGTGCGAGCGATTCTGGACAAGGACGAGCAGTAGTCACATCAAGCGTACGATAGCCTCGTACTGTCTTCCTGCTACGGGTCATTGCATGCTCCTAGTTATCATACAGACAAGCGCCTCCTCTCTTCCCTTTGAGTCCCAAGATAGAATCACAACAACCTCCCGGCCCAACCCTCATGAGAGTCCCCCATGTCTCTTTTCTCCAGCACAAGTAAACGAGCGCCAAACCCCTCGCTCCCGAGTTGAGTCGTAGAAGGTTAAAAAAACGTTGTACAGAGTGACGTGCCAAATTGCACGCTCAAGCAGCATAGGCAGGCGGCGGTGCGTCTTCGCCTTCTGTCCTGTCCCAAAATCCACCCGTCTGTCCTGCAACCTTCTCTTCGTGCACCTTTCGTGCTATCTCTGCTGCCATCTTCATCATCCATGCTTGCTCCAAGATACCACCACTCGAGCCCTGCGACTGCAGGCGATTCGTGGACGACGACCGCGAGAGCACCGGCCGCTTCTCCAGCGGGAAAGACTGCATATGTGTTGGCTTGGGGCGGAGTGGTTGCCGCTTCGTATCAGATCTGGCTGGCCGTGGTGTCTGGTCGTCTGGATTCTCTGCAGGCTTTGTAGAAGCCTGCTGTCGTGGTGTGGATGGCCGCGAGCGCGCCTTTGGCTCGGCAAGGATTGGGATGTCCTCTTGCCGGCGCTGGAAGCGGACTTTGCCTGTTCGCGGCGGTGTGCTGACGTCGCCTTCCGGTTCTTCGGAAACCGGTGTTGTCGGCGCCTCGGTGATTTTAATACTTGGTGTCGAGGTGCTTTCGGCGAACTCGCTGCTGACACTTGCATCATCATGTTCGTCCTTCTCTGTGGTCTTGCGGAGATTGACAACTCTGTTCTTCCTCTTGCGATTCGCGTGAGCCCTGGACCTGTTCGTGCTCATCGTGTAAACTGTAGACGAAGATGTGTAGCTTGCGACGGAAGGCCTGCTGGCGTGGGATGGCGTCTCTGACGTTTCTGAAGCATTCGAGCTCCATGAGCTGCCGATCGAAGACTGCAGTCTCGCAAGGGAGTGTGGCCTTGTGTGTGGCGTAGTCTGTCCCGTAGAGTCACGGTCTGTGGCCCCTGCCCACGCACGGAAGACAGTGTCGCGTATGGACGGCGTAAAGAGTGACAGGGTGCGCTGCGACTCCGTCAGAGCAGCCAGACGAAGCAGGTTTTTCTGAGAGAACGATGCATAAGTCTCGGTAGGCGCATCCAGAGAAAAAGAAGACTCCTCATCCAGAGGGTTGCCCCAAGCATCTACTGGGTTCTGAGGCGGGCTGGCCAGGGGTCAACCGGAGCCTGAGTCTCTTCTGCTGCCTTCTTCTCCTCTTCCGCTGCCCTTTGGTATTCCGGAACAAACGCGCGCAACGATAAGCGATGTATAATTGCGGGCAGATCGTCCATGAACAGTACCCTCAACTGCTTCTCGATCTCTTTCTGCAAATAATTCCTGACGAAGGGTATTGAATCGAAGGTCGAAGAGACCTTGAGTGATTCCAGTGGGTCGTTCCGAAAGACAAGCGTGATTCCTTTTTGCCGAGAGAAGACCAGAATGACAAACCCGGACAGGCGAATATCTGATAGAGTAATCTGGAGTGGGATGGTCAGACCGGAAGACGCTGCCAGTGGCTCCGGTGAAGCAAACGACGGTTTTGTGGAGAGGTTTGTTTTCAGCGGATTGGCTTCGACTTTTGTTTTGAGCGTGAGATAGGCGTCCCCTCTGTACGACATCTTGAATATTCCCCTGAACCGATCTTCTGCCAGGTCGCCAATCTCCAGTATTTCCAACTCCGGAGGCCGAGATCCCAGGTTCAGCTCGTTTACGATGATGTCGTCCACGATGATAGGAGGCTTCGGAGATTTATTCAGGGCTGTGGTGAGCATCTCCCTCGCCTTGGAGGTGTCCGCAATGAGCGGCGACCAGTTGAAGTTGAACGCCATACTGTTGAAGTGGGCTCGAAGAGTGGAGGGAAATGCGCGATGTTTATCGGAGGACGGAGGAGCTGGTCGCGTGCCGTATCATTGGACAGTCGCCAGCTGACAGCTGCAGAAATGATGTTGTGATGGTTCGGGAGTAGAGGTCGGGCTGTCAGAGTCGTATTGTGTGTTCTGGTATAGGTCTGGAGCCAGGGTTCAATGGTCCTACGTCCAGTCGATATTGGCAGGGGCACGAGACGTGAGTGTGCTGCAATTCTTGGTAGAGAGCAGAGGGAGAGAGCCCTGCCGGTCCTTTCCGCAAGGATTCCTGCAAAGCCTCGTCACTCAAAACACCCGTGCGTCCGTGGTTGTCTGTGCTTGTTTCGGGCAAATGCTCCGCCTTCTTTCGTGTGAACGCCTATGTGATGATGTATCTAATCTCGCTTGTCCTCTATTATAGGTATTGGTGTGTCTGTGAAGTCTTTATCGGACAACGATGTAGCACACAGGCAGCCTTCAAGAGAGCTTCGTTGAGGACGGTGCGTTCACACGGACGACAACCGGTGTCATCTCTTTGTAAAGCAGACTAGCCTTCAACGGTCAACTCAACTGAGCGAGCATCACAACAGGTCGTCGTTACTCATAACAAAGTACATGTAGTGATCCGGAAAAGAGGTCTTTGGGCTTTTCCGCAGTCGCTTCTCACACGTTGCCGACGCTCCATGGACTCGTACATAACACTCTCGCCTACTTCCTGAACCACAATCTACCTAAACCCCTCTGCTGCATCTCTCTCCGTGCAGCGCCATCAAGCACTGCCACCGAGCTTGCTCCGCTGATCTTCTTCCCCTGCACGCCTCCCGTCGCTTCCAACGCAACGGTCATGACAATGCTGCTCACAATGCTAGCAGCTACAATGCCCACCATGACCAGGTTGCTCTTCCTGTACGGGTGTTCGCCCTTTGCATCCTCCGGCCACCCGGTATACAGCGCGTACGTGGTGAGGATGCTCCCGAGGTTACCTAAGCCAGACACCAGCGCCGAAGCAGCTGCGACGCCCACCTCGCCGTGCCTTGGCTGGAAGATCTCGTTCGTCCATGTCATTGTGATGGGAACAGTAGGACCTAGGCCGAATCCCACAATGAGCAAGCCGCCATATCGTGACCAAGATGCCGTGTTTGAGCCCCCAGCATAGGTTGTGATTAGCAGACCTGCGATTTGCAGCAAGGCTGGGAAGGAGAAGAAGAGTGCACGGTGGTGGTGGAAGCGGTCGGAGAGCGGAGTGACCACAAGGATGGCGATGAGATCCATAACCCAGATAGGCGCGAACAGGAGGGAAAGGTCGACACCACTCAGAGCAGGGTTGATGGCTTGAATGATGACGGTGCCATAACTCTGGACGCCGATGCCCACGCCAACGACACCGAAGTACATAACAACCAACGGCCAGATGCGCCAATCTAACATCACTCGCGCCAAGTCTTTCCAACCCCATGCAGGTCGATGATACACTCGGGTCAGGTCTCCGTAGTGAACATGTGCGTCCTCTCCCGTTAGAGCTGGTTTGCTGTGTAGCACCCACTTGTGCCAGCCCTTGCGCTCATGCATTTCTCCAGGCGGAAGCGGACGGTCCGGCAGCCACCACAGCAATGAAATACCCAGGAGTACGGCAAGAAGTCCGTAGATCAGGAACATCCACTGAAATCCTACTAGGCCGCCCAAACCATCCATTTCCTGGAACCCAGCAGATACGAGACCCACGACGGATGCAGATACTTGGGCAGCAGTGTAGTACCGTCCGATCCGCTTTCCGGTGCGGGACGGTGGGTAGAAGAGTGTCAAGTAGTATGCCATCCCCGGCCACATGCCAGCAATGACCACACCAAGCAGCAGTCGCAGGAGACCGGGTTTGGTCAGTATTTGCGTTCACAAAGAGATCGAAACACTCACTAAAGACTCCAAGCCGCCTTCATTGCTGTCATACATGTTCCAATGACTCCTACACTGATCACGATTCTGCTCATCCAGACGCGCGGGCTGAGTTTGGACATGATCAGGTTGGATGGGAAATCGAAGATCACATAGCAGACATAGAACAAGGCGAGTCCTGTAGAGACCTGCTTGGCCGTGAGATGTAACTGCTGAGCGAGATCGTGACCTTGCGTTTCGTTCATTGTCTGAGCGAGGCCGACATTAGAGCGAATAGCTGAGCAAAGGAAGTAGAGGACCCAGAAAGCTGGTCACATCGTCAAATCCCGACACTTGTGCTGTCATTGCTCTATGATTGTACCTGGCAATATTCTTCTGTCGAGTTTCCTGACTGTGTGTTAACCACCAGTCGTACCACACATATTGACCAAACCTACTTGTATACTCTCTCTATGCGGGCCAAATCAGTCGCTTCCTGACCGATTTCGCGGTCTTCTAGAACACCCTGATGCTTCGAAGCATCCAGTGCAGGTTGCTCTTCCATGTCTGTCTGGGGCCCAAATGGTTGTATAGGAATCAATCGGAGTAGAAGGAAGTGGGAACAGATATATCTAACTAGGTCGGACTTGACTAAGAGTGAATCATACCGGAATCTCCAAACACACTTGCCGGCCGAGCGATACCGATACCGATACAGATGATGGACCACAGCCGTAGCTTGAGGACCACATCCGTTGGTGCGTACCAATTCCCCGGAAGAGATCATCTTCGGGTTTGTTGGGCGGACCGTTGCAACAACAACGTCCTAGCCTGTAGTAAAGGCGCCCGACGCCTTCACTACAGGTATCGAGCATCGCGGTGCTGAGGCATACAACGCAACTCACAACCACCGCCTCGTCCGTCTCTTCTGCATAGCTACTGTGCCAGTTTCAGCCATGTTAACCTTGTCTGTTCTCTTGCCAATGTAACGAGTGGCCCAGCTTACCGCAAGAAATGTCCTGTGCATGTCGGCTCGGGTCTGTGCTCAAAGCTCTCTCTGTAGACGTCATCCTTAGGTCGGTATTGGTATAGTCATCAAAAGTATTAACCAGGTTCGTATCGTCTTGGTTCAAACTCCCCTTCTCCCAATACCAAACACTATACGTAATCCGTAATGTTCGCTCTCCAGTGCCGGCGATCGATAGCGGCAAACACGCCCTTGCAGTTCCGCAGGGCCATCTCTACCCTGCCGAACAACCCTCACATAGTGCGCGACCAACACACCGAACCGACATGTGCCTCTGCTGATCGCGAACAGTACATCCATTCTAATTCTCCCAGCTCACATACGCTCTCCTATCTTCCGACTAGTCCACCCAATGGCAAGCTTGCCATAGGAAGCACAACCGCATTACCGCCGACGCCGGAATCTTTGACAGAGAACCACAACTTCCTCTCGATCCTGCAATCCGTCATCCGCGAGCACGCTACCAAGGATCCCGAAGTCCAGGCTGCTGCGGCCGCTTATGCCAGTTCGGCAGGTTCTTCGCTAGGATCCGGAGGCGTTTTCTTCCCAGCGAACCACCCTTCGCGGCAGCACGTGAAGCAAAAGCGAAGAAGCTGGAGCAGTGGAGGCGGTGTAAGCGGGGGTGGCGGCGGACCGACGAGTAGACAAGGCGGGATAGGCGGCGCGGCAAGAGGTGGATGGGTCCACGTGAGCGACCGGAGGAATCCACCAGACTATGGACGGATAGCGTGGCCTGAGGATATCTTCGGAAGCCTAGAGGTGGACGGCGAAGGCAGCTTTGTTGGAAACAATGGGAATTACCAGGAGAGTGGCACATACAGAGTAGTGACACGAGAAGGGATGTAAGTGTGTTCGCGAATGGAAGGAAGCATGCGTTTAGGAAGGATGATACTGACATGCACGACCAGCCTCGGTCTGACTCCATATTTGAGGGAGAAGCTGGTCGAGCGTTTGAAACAGCTTGAAGCTGAGAGCCGACGCTGATTGTCTCTGGATTGGTGTTTCCGACAAAGTTCCGTCTGTTGTTCCCACGGGAGGAGCATGACACTCATGTTCTGAGAAGGTGCTTTTAATAGCCAAGGGCAAAAGCTTGCATTGGAAGGACTCTGGAGAAGGTCAGACTCTGCGAACATCAAACAGGTAGCTTACTGTTCGAACTGGAATTCTTAGGAGCCCTTCCAGCTGCCGTAGTGGCAATTACAAGAGGATCAGAGGAAATGATTCGAATGGGCTAGCTCCGGCGTCTGTAGTTAGGAGCATGATACCCACATCTGCACATTGTCATCTTCAAGATAATGCCAGATTAGCGTATACGGCTTCGAATATGCGGCTACGACTGCGGCAGCACATTCACAGGGGTCTGGGATGAACAAGTTGACCTATCGGGCGGTCATCATCGTCACCTGGCCGTGCTCCGCGATTACAAAGTTGACTTCCGATGGTCATATGAACTGCCATTTCGGCGCTGCCGCTGGAAGCTGTACAGATGAACATCACTCACAGCCCTCGTCCTGGTCAGTGGTGGTTTCATGAACAAGTTCATCACTATTGATGATGCCGTACCATTGTCTTCGTGCCTACAAGATTCCCGTTGATGTTGTCTCTTCCTAGTGTCTTTCAAAGGCAAGTGGACAGACATCCTCGATACAACCGCTTTCTTACCAAGCAAGAAGCAACAGACTTGTTTGCTAACACGAAGCAAGATTGGACATGTTAAGAGCAGCTTTATCTTTCTCTTCTCCATCTGCCCTCGGGCGTATCAACCAACAAGGTCTCAGCTGTTCTATGCAGAGATTCAGTATGACAATCCCTGAGCAAACCCCGCTAACACAATGGACATCAGCCTCTCTGGTCACTCTCTGTGATAGCACGAACGTTGTAGATCCATAAACTAACAGGCTACACTTCCATATCACCATACCGTTATGCGGTGAGTTACCTCAAGATCTTCTTTCCGCTCACGCTTCCTCGTTCGTCAATTGGACGCGGTATGCGTGACGCCCTATGCTTTGTCTATGCCCCTATGTTCTATGCTTGTTCACACCATGTTCTCTGAGCTCGAGATATCGAAGCGCCGCGTAACAGTAACGCCTGCTCTTTCAACCCTTGTCCACCCACCAGTGCTCCGGTCAACGAGAGACTTCTGGCTGACGTTTCTTTCCAGAAGTGGTCCGGGTTGGCTGTTTTGGGAGTCGGTATCTGGCAGCACCGGCTCGAGATCCTGCATCTCATTGATGGCGCTCAGGTTTTTCCTTCCGGTGCCGGTTGTGATCATCGTGCGTGTCCACGAGTCGGGGTTTTCGAACAGTTGGAAGCCTTTCTGATCCTGGTAGCTGACATTTGATCTGGTGATCCGCTTCTGGTCGGGGTTACTGGTTTGCTTGGTTCTAGTGAAGACGGTCTTATCCTTCATGCTTCTAAACAGTGGTCGCAGCGCTGATAGGGATGCTGCGGTTATGCCAAGGCCGGGCTCAACTACTGACCAGAGTCCAGCATCCAGAGCGTGGCGGAAGAAATGGTCGTCAACGCTCAAGCCGCCCAGGTAAGCGATACGGATGACAGACGCAACGCTCCCAACGCAACCGAAGCTGAGCAATATCCCGGCTGAGATCTTGGCCCTTCGAGGCATGCTGCTGTGCCGGAGGATAACGGCAGGCAAACAGGCGTAGACCCAATCTGTGAGAGCATTGAGAACTCCGGATATGTATACCAGAGGCATCAGGGCTTGGTTTGATATACATTTTCCTCCCAGAGCGTTGACGAGGAGGTCCGGGGATTGCCGCATCGAAATGTTACTACGAAGATGAACGCAAGGCTGTATATAGTGTAGGCTGATGCAGCCGCGTAGACTAGCTTCCGTTGCCATGCGATGACGATGATCCTGAGAAAGAAAACGGCCAGAGTGATTTTAAGGAGAATAGTTGTAAGGATGTACAACGCGTTGTAGATGACAACATACTACAGTGGTATCAGTAAGATACTGGCCGCAAGTTCTATCTATCTTACGAACTTCCAGTGCCTCCGTTAGGACACTAAATATCCCGATTGGCTCTCGATTACTGTAGGCTGCTGTTACCGCACGACTTGTACTGTAGTTGGCGATCACTATCAGAATTACACAGAAGGACGTAAAGGAGGCCTGGACATTGTCAGCACCGAGGACCGGTTTAGCAGCAAAGGCCGTACCAAAGAAAGGAGCATGAACCAGTCATCCAACCCAAATGACCGGATCATACCAGCGCGGACATAGACGCGGAGAGCCACAGCAATCCAAGTCAAAACGAGAAAAGCAACGGAGAGGTTGATCATAAGGCCTGAACGAGGCCGTAGATCCTCTACATTGGGGAGGAGGGGTAGAATCGCAGACAGGTCCGAAAGAGAAGCAGACATTGTAGGAAAACGACAACAGCGACAGTTCTATGGTATGGATCCCACGGCGGCGGTTTGGGTATGTATATCGAGCCGGGAAAGTTCAGCTTGTCCCTTCGGGCTCGTCTTCGGGGCTGTCGTAGACAGGCCTCGCTACTTACTAACAATGTATCGGAGTCGCCATTCTCGATTTGTCTTGACTCGACAATTGCCTCGAGTGCCGTTGTTAGTTGGTCTCGGTACCGAGTCGTGGTCTGACCGGTTCCGCGCCGAGTGTTCATCTAAAAGGTATCCTAAACGCAGCCCTAAGTCACTATGCGCGCCGTCATAGTCACGATACAGCGGATGTGGTTCCACAAACCAGGAAACCGTTGTGGAAGACGTTAAGCGACATTTGACAGGCATGGCTTTCCACGTGGTTTTGCAACGGCCGAGAGTTTCACGGTCGAATCATCTCTGTTTTAGTATCGGTGGATTTCCCTCGATCAAGTCAGGGTGGTTGAGATCGAACGAGGCCTCGCCGTGTCCCAGTGGTGGAAGATCAACCATCGTCGTCTTCGCGCTTGGTTGCAGTCCTTGCACACGAGACGCTTGCCGATAGGGATATGCGCTCATTCCAGCAGATCTTGGTCTTCGCTCCAAGATCCGGTTTGTGGAGGCTCAGCTTAGAGTTAGGGTTCTGCGCGATTGTGTGCATTGTCAAGCTTGGCACTGGTTACGCAAGCCGAGCGGCGGAGAACCTCCCAGGCAGAGCATAGACGCGACCCAGTCAATGTAGCATTCCTTTCCGGAATAGAATGCAGGAGACAAGGTTGGGTAGCAAAAACACGAACAAAGACCGTTGTGTCGGCATGTCAGGACAAGACAACAGGTCTGCAGCTGAGGCAGACAGGACAACTCTCGATACAACCGCGTCTCCTTCAACCAAAGGAGAAACTTATGCCAAGCACCACTCAGAAGGAGACGATTGGCTGATGAGGTCACCCCTTTGGGTTTCGAATGGGACCAAGATCAAACAACAACCTACTTCTCGAACACGGAGCGATAACAGTCCTACCTTCAACGACCCAAGCGGCACTGAGCAAAAGAAGGCAAAAACGATTGCATAAACATGTAGATTGACAGGCGTATATGCGGTCAAGCTTATAGTCCTTTGAAGAACGCCCAGGCATGAGGTGCCATTGTCTGATACAAGTTCGGCAGCAACCCCAACACACCAACCGAAGTTAGCTTCGACAGATCAGTCATCTTAGATCCAGTGATCGTTGTCATGGATTGATATGCAGCGAAGACCAATCCAACTCGATACAGGATATCCGCCACGGTGATCAAGCTCGTGGATCCGAAAGCAAAGCGGCGGGCCAGAAACAGCTTCGTGACGGTCTTACGATAGACGGCAGCGTCTTTGCAGTGCGACTGAACAAAGCGATCCAGACCAGAAAGCGGAAAGGAGCGGATATCTGTCACAGTAACATTCGCTGATTGCTTCTGTACTGGTGAGTTCGCCGGAGGACATCGCAGTGACTGAAGGACTTTCCATCGCACCTGCTCGACAAGACCTAACGTCTGCTCATCAGAAGCATGCGCTTTGCTTTTCTTGTCTTGCTGGAACAACAGGGCGAGTCGTTTCGGGTCGGAGAAATGAACTGTGCGGTTCTTTTCCTCCGCGTAGAGACCCTCGCGATCGAAACCTTCCTCGGTGTGAGAGTGATGCACGAACAGACGGTAGAACGCGGGAGATGTGACGTGAATGTCTAGGCTCGGAGCATCTCCTGGTCCTTGGTGGGCGGACGACGACATGCGCACAGAATCTCCCATGCTAGCCGGAGGCGTGTATGTTACTGAAAGAGGCTTCTGACAATTCCTGACCAGATATTTCAGATATTGGTAGAAGTATGGCTCCAAAACCCTACACTCCTCTGTTAGACCCCCTCATCCTAGCCGTTTGCATTCCTACATCAAGTACTCACTTTTCCTGCTCAGAGGCTCCTAAATCATTGCTCGTAGCCTTCTCTGCGCTGACTTGTCCGGAGTTTTGTGTGCTTCGAAGCGACCGTCCTCGAAGTACGATACTCGCGCCAGACAACATGGAAATGCCCAACAACGTAAAAACTTGTACGTAGGGGGACTCTTCGCTCGATACCCACTCTGGCAATCTTATGGACAGTATCGGCCACCCTGCCAGCCCTTGGTCGATGATCGCGCATATCAACAAATCCGTCTTCTAGGTAGGGTCCGATCGGACAACACGACATAGCCATAGTGGCAGCCAGAGAAGAAAAATAATGCCTGTTGTGCCGTTCCTTGTCGCTGTTGGGGCCCACTGAGCGCTCAAACCTCTCCAGATTTTCGACAGCAGTTCAGTGCCGGTATGAGCCACTGGGGCCGGTACAATCACTCTCATTTTTGGCTAACTTGGATTGACTTGATTCGTGTACGGGTGGATGTGGGATAGGTATGGGCTTACGGACTCACCGAAGTTCATCTATGGGGATGATGACGGTCGGAACCTCTGCCGGCAGACCCGCAGCAGCGTCTCCCTATGCTTGTTACTCCCTCACAACCCGCCCGTGTATGCGGTTGAGGAAGAACCAGCATTGTATCGCATCTCGGCTTTCTGCATCACTGCGCAGGAGAGGCAAGGTATACAGGCGCAGTGGGTGGCAGGCGTACCAACAAGGTGATGCCGAAATACTAGTGTATCAAACTCTCACTACGCTGAGGAACTTGCAGAAAGCCAACAAGAAATTTGTACAGTAGAAGGATATGCGTCTTCACTTTAGCTTGATGTCAACGATGGCCGCGTGGCTATCTATCTATTTTTGGACATGCTTGTACGGACGATGTGCTCGTACCTATACGGTAAGGCTGAGTTGCTTGGCATGTTTATAGGTATACACAAACGAACATTCATATGCTGACATGCCCTGTCCCATAGACAGCGCTTCGGGTCATGCTTCAAACCAACACTGAAAACTATAGTTTGTACATATTTACCTAGGGAATTACCATCTTGCCAAAACCGGTCAAATTGTATCGGCCACCGGCTTGAAACACATCCGAGAAGGGGAGAGACCGAGCACCGGAGCATTTGTAAGTCTCACACCGGCCGACCGTACCTTCATATGCTTGCCAGGTTCACTGGCGCTGCAGAGACACTTGCTAGCATTATAAATTCTTTTCAATACTCATGCCATACACCAGCAATGGAGCAGATCCAGGTCCACAGCCAGGTAAGCAGACATTATCCAGTCGACCCGGTTCGGACCGGGTCTTGTAGTACCTATAGCTAAATCCTGTGCTCAGAGCTACATAGTACGGTGGATCAACGTCAGTGCCGGCCATTCGATATCCTGGAGTCTCCAACCACATAAGAAGAGTCTTAACTTCGGTATCTTCAAGCACCCTGGTGCCAAGAATGGCCTCACCCCCAACCTTCCTGCGACCTTTGATGTCTCGGCTACACTCACTACCGCTACTGCAGACGCAGACGAGAAGAAGAAAAGGAGGGGGTCAGTTGCCAGAAATGATTCGAGTACTGTCGTAGAGAAATTGCAGAGCATTGGGTTGAGATGTGTTGCCTGGACCGGAAAATGCGAAGCAGACAAGGTGTCCATGGGGACGTACAACGTTGGCGAGGGAGAAGGCGGCATGTATGGTCTGGTCTTCGACAACACGTTCTCCAGACAAGTGTCCAAGACGGCGACCTTCGTCCTCATGACGCATCCAACCAACGCACCACCGAAGTCCCAGGCACACCTGCACTATTCCCAGGCCATGGCGGCAGGGAGCACCACCAGCGTAGCGAAGTCGAGCCCTAGCCTGAGGCCTGTAGCAGATTCAACGGATTCCTTGCCGCAAGATTCTGGCTTGGCCACAACGGTTCGGGGTGGCCCTGCGACTAGGAAGCGTGGGAGCACGGTCAAGGCATCAGATGGGGGCAATTTCCACACAGGCACACTTTGGAAGAAGCGCAGAAAGCGGAATCAGGGTCATGCAAAAGATTCTTCTCCCTAGACTTCACGTCGGCCACACTCTCCTACTACCGCAACGGACACTCCTCAGCACTTCGTGGAGCCATTCCTCTGTCGCTAGCAGCTGTAGGAGTCAACGAAAAGCGCAGGGAGTTTTCTGTGGATTCTGGTGCTGAGGTCTGGCACCTCAAAGCAGGAAACAAAAAGGACTTTGAGGAGTGGAAGGCTGCTTTGGAGCGAGCATCGAACACGGCCCCTGGCACGCCGGGACCTGGGACACCGTTACATACCTCGTCGGATTTTCCAACCGCGGCTCTACAAAGCCCCGCCGACGAACGAGACTGGGAGAGGGTTGAAGAACTCGTGGCAAGAGTGTCCGGATCGCGAGATGCCGCACGCCGTCTCGCTCAAGATACGGACCCCAAATACCACGGTCCGAGCCCGAGCAACGGTCTAGGCATCAGCAACGGTGGTTCGCCTAGTGCCTCCTCTATAGAATCTTCGTCAAACCCGTTCTTTCTGGATACTGAAGACAAGACCTCGGAGAAGGTCCCGTTCTGGAAGCGTAAGCCTAGTTCGAGCGGTGGTACCAGTCCTGGAGCCATTTTCCGGCGCAGCGTCTCAGCACAAGTAGCAGTGTCAGCACCGTCTGCTGTTCCAGCAATGTCCTTGAACGCTGGCGGTGGGCTCAGCTTGCAAAGAAGCGCAGTCAAGCGCTACCACAATCGTCTGGAGAAGACGTTCACGAGCGCTGCCTGGCCCTTCTGAAAGACCTCGATGCCGTGGTGTCGGATTTCTCGGCCCTCCTTGCTGAAAGCAAAGCGCGTCGTATGCCACCTCTCGCCACTTCTACTTCGCGCATGTCCTCGAAACGACTTCGTCGGACGAGTTCTTCGATGCCGAAGACGGCGGCGTCAGAAGCTCGCAACTACTCACCATGTCGGACGATGTCGACGGAGGCAGAGACCAGGAGCCTTCGGACGACGCGTCCGAAACAGACGATTCCGAATCCAGCAGCGACGCTGGAGACGCGATGACCGTGCCTGGTTCTCCCGTAAAGGCCTCAGATGCATTCTCCTCCCTCTTCCCTAGCCGGCCAAGATCGCTCTCGCCACTCCCACTCCCATCCGTACAACGCCGAACCACCATTCCACCGCCTGTACAGCCACCACCCTCCATCATCGGCTTCCTCCGCAGAAACGCCGGCAAAGACCTCAGCACCGTCAGCATGCCCGTCAGCGCCAACGAGCCAACCTCACTCCTGCAGAAACTCGCCGAACCCCTCGAAGCCTCTGCCCTCCTCGACGCGGCCGCCTCACTCTCGGCAGCGGCGCAGGCCACAGAACGCCTCCTCCACGTCGCCGTGTTTGCCATCGCCGGCTTTGCCGCCAACCGGGTCAAGGAGCGGGCTATCCGCAAACCCTTCAACCCCATGCTCGGCGAGACGTACGAGCTGGTGCGCGAAGATCTGGGGTTCCGCTTCGTGGCGGAGAAGGTGGAGCACCATCCGCTGCGCATGGCATTCCAGGCGGACGGCGCGGGTTGGAGTCTCGGTCAGACGGCGTCGCCGGTGCAGAAGTTCTGGGGCAAGAGCGTCGAGCTGAACACGCTGGGCAAGACGCGGCTCGTGCTGCACGATGTGCAAGCGTCGGAGAGCATAACGACGAGAGGAGGAGGAGGAGGAGGAGGAGGGAGTGCTACTCGTGGCAACAAGCGACCTGTTTCCTGCGCAACGTGATCGCGGGGAGAAATACGTCGAACCCGTCGCCTCCATGACCATAATCTGCGAAAGCTCGGGCGCAAAAGCCATCGCGACGTTCAAGGCGGGCGGCATGTTTGCCGGCCGCAGCGAAGACGTCTCCATCGCGCTCTACACCCCGACCTCTCCCGCTCCGCTCCCGCTCGGGCTGGCGGGCAAGTGGACCTCCGGGCTCGCGCGCACAGACACGGGCGCCAGCGTCTGGACGCCCGGTCCCCTGGTGCCGGACGCGGCCAAGTGCTACGGGTTCACGGCCTTTGCGGCCGCGCTGAACCAAGTCACGGGCGTGGAGGAGGGGAGGTTGCCGCCGACGGATTCGAGGTTGAGGCCCGATCAGCGCG
Source organism: Taxawa tesnikishii (nom. ined.) (assembly GCA_030247885.1). Taxonomy (NCBI): domain Eukaryota; kingdom Fungi; phylum Ascomycota; class Dothideomycetes; order Dothideales; species Taxawa tesnikishii (nom. ined.). The sequence continues at coordinate 395,536 of JAPDRO010000009.1, read as the reverse complement.
CCCTGGAGGAGGGGTTGTTGGACAAGGCCGAGGGGTTGAAGGCCAGGTTGGAGGAGAGACAGAGGGCTCGGAAGAAAGTTTTGGAAGGTCACGGGGCGAAGTGGTCGCCGACCTTTTTGAGAAGGTAGAGGGTGCGGGTGCGGTGGATAAGGATGAGGAGGGAGGCGTGTTTAGGTTGAGAGTGGGGAAGGAAGGGTATTGGGAACGGAGGGAAGGCGGACATTGGGAGGGTGTGGGGGAGGTGTTTCAGGTCTGATGGGTTGTGACGGTTACGAACCCGAGGCGCGAAGATTCGTTGAATAGGATCAAAGGTTATGCAAAAGTTTGGTATTGACGGTCTATCAAGGTGTTGTTTCGAGACTTGAAAAGGAAAGAGGGGGGAGCTTATCATATCATCCAACATCCACTCTTCCACTCTTAACTCAACGTTAGCCTGCACCGGAAACAGACGCCCTTTGTATGCTCAAAGCTCTCCACGGCCGTTGACTTCGTCCATCTGTCACGTGCCTATCAGACCGCGACACAAAGCAGGCCACTACCAGCGCGCGCCTGCCACCCATACGCCGACCACAGCTCTACCTCCTGCCATACGAAGCGTCCATTCCGTAGGCCAAATCCTGCTCCAGGCCACCGGCCCCGTGTGCGCCCATCTCCTGCGGCCTGGGGTCAGCCTCGTGTCTAGCATCCCACTGGTTCGGAATGGGGACCTGACCGCCCTGCTGCTGGGCATAAGCAGCCGCATCGGCGTACTGGCCACGGTGCTGAGGCGTGGGCTGGCGGACCTCGGCGCGGAACCTGCGCACTTCGTCCAGGATCATTTCGCGCATCTCCTGCACGTCGTCGACGACCTCGAAGTGGAAGTCGAATGTCGTCGGGCAGGTGGGCTCGTCGGAGGCGTCGTGCCAGATGGCCAGGTAGCGGTGCTCGAGCGCGTCTTCGGTGCTGATGCGCTGCGACGGGTCGAAGGCCAGCATGCGGTCCAGGAGGTCCAGAGCGTCCGGGTTGGCCCTCGGAAAGAGCTGCTGGAAGGGGATTTTGGACATGTAGGGAAGGTTGCGGACGTATTCTTGCGCGCGCGGCGACCCGATGCGAGACAGCGTCGACTCGGAGGGTGTGCCGAGGTAGTGCAGGATCTGGTTGAGCTGGTCGACGTAGTCCCGGCCTTTGAAGAAAGGCTTGCTGCCCAGGAGCTCGGCCAGGATACAGCCCACGGACCACACATCGACTGTACATATGCGTCAGCTTGCATGCAGCTCGGGCAGACAGGACATTGCACGCACTGGCTTTCGTGTACGATTGGAAGCTGAGCATGATTTCCGGCGCTCTGTACCATCTCGTTGCAACGTATTCGGTCATGTATCCTGCGTTCTCTTCCGGGTCCACACTGAAGCCTCGCGCCAAACCGAAATCGCAAATCTTGAGCTCGCAGTCGGCGTTGACGAGCAGGTTGCCGGGCTTCAGGTCACGGTGGAGGACGTTTGCGGAGTGTATGTACTTCAGACCGCAGAGAATCTGGTAAATGAAGGACTGGAAGTGTGCGTCGGTCAATGGCTGTCCACTGCGAATGATGGCGGCGAGATCACATTCCATGAGTTCTGCGGGGTGGTCAGCGGACCGCAACCGGGGAGTGAGGTTGTGGTTGTGTTTGCGAACCTTCGTAGAGGTAGGTCTCGTTGAAGTTGTCCGGCCTGGGAATGTCCATGTCGTACAGACATGTTATCTACGCATGTTTCGTCAGTCGGTGTTTCCGCATGTCTGATGCCGTACGCGCATACGTTTCTGTGTCCTGTGGTCGATCAGTATGCCGCTTCTACGGACAAGATAGGGCGTGCACTGGCCTCTGAAGTGTTGTAGCAGCTTGATCTCTCGCAGGGCGCGCTTAGCGAGAATTTTCTTGCTGAAGACATTGGTAACCTTCTTGATCGCTACGCCCTCGTTCGTGTCATTGTTGACGGCGGCGCTGGTCGAGTGGTAAGCCTCGCGGTTTTTCTAGCATGGCCGGGCAGCCTGCGCATGCAGATGCAGAAGCAGACGCAGATGCAGAGACGTGCTGTGTCAAAGGGCGTACCAAACAATGCCGTAAGCGCCCTGTCCGAGTTCCTTGGTGACGGTGTATCTCTCGTCGACGATGAAGTCCTGGTTGAAGACCTTGAACTGTTTCCTGCCGTCCATCTTGCCTCGCTCTTGCCTCGCTCTTGCCGTTTTGGCGTGCCTGGTGTAGCGTGATGACGACGGGGAAAGAGGTGGGGGTAGAGTGTCACGGTCGTGCTTGCTTGGAGGCGCGGCTGGATGCAGGGGACGATATGAACCGACACCTGTCGTGCTAGATGGTAGATGGTAGATGGCAGATGGTAGATGGTAGATTCTAGATGCTGGATGCTAAATGCTGGATGCTGGATGCTGGATGCTGGATGGATGGCACGAGTGATTCGGCGAGCAATAGCGGGGCCACAGCGGCCTGACCGGTCAGCCAAAGAAAAGCGTGTATTGACGTTGAGAGCACGGCGAATTACGAGGAGAAGCAGCGGTGGTTGGCTGCAGTATATATGCATGTACTATACTCGTCGGGGATGCGAGTGTTCCGTGTCAGCAGTTCTTACGACAAGGCCTCCTGCTTCTTCTACTTCCTCTGCTTCTGCCTCTGCCTCTGCCTCTGCCTCTGCTTCTTCTGCTGCTTCTGCACCGCCCTGAACAACCCACTTGTGGCTGCGGGCTCAGAGGGCAGGAGCCGCAGGACACAGTCAGCCTTAACCTTAACAGCCCACCGGAACTTATCGCGGCTCGACCGCCCCGCCTCGACCTCGATACAAGTCAAGGTCCGTGCCGAGCGCGTACAGCCGCCGAGAGCGGAGAGGCCGAGCCGACCGCGTTGATTGTTGACAAAAGTCGCGCGCGAAGAAGCTGCTTGGTCCGATAAGCGCCTTAACTGATGTAGCACGCCACCCTTGCCAGCTCAGCTCAGCTCAGGTCAGCTTAGCTCAGCTCAGCTCAGTTCAGTTCAGCTACCGGCACAGGCATGTCTTGCGAATACCCGACATGCAGAAGATAAAAAACAAACAGTCTATCAATCCATCCATCAGTCAATCCATCCATCCATCCATCCATCCATCCATCCATCCATCCATCCAGAAAACGCCCAATATGCCACAAAGGTATATCCCATTACCCAGCCCACCCTCAAACGCCTTCTTCCACCATTGTGTCTCTACAACACGCCCGTGCTGTTCTGTGCCGTACTTGCCGACCCATGTGTTGCGTTCTCCGACGACCCGTTCGTCGCGTTCTCGCTCGCACTCCCCGACCCGTGACCCGACAATTCCGCATCGTCATCCTTGGAAAAGCTGAACTGCCTCTCCCGTCCCCCAACCTCCTGCACCTGGCTCGGCTCCAGCATCCTCCTCGTCGTCGGCGGCGCCTCGGTGGTCGGCGTATCCGCCGTCGGCGTACTCGGATCCACGCCGTTGTACTGTTCTTCCCGTCTCCTCATCATGTCTTTCTCCGTGATCTGCTTGCCGTCCGCTTCACGCAGCGTCGGCATATCGCCCGGCATCTCGAAAATCTGCGCCCCGAGGCCCGCATCGGCCTCGCTCGCCTGAGTCGGCGACATGGGACTCATGACCCACGTGCCGGTAGACGAGTTGTAAGTGCTGTAGCCCTGGCTCGAGGGCGACGTGGGCGTCTGTGGCGCGTGCAGGAGCCCCTTCGTCTCGCTTTCCAAGGGCGAGCTGCCGTCCAGCTCTGCCTTGGGTATCACCTGCGTGCCCTTCTCCGTCGAGCGATCCGAGCTCGATACGCTGTCGGTCGGCTTGCCGGCGCCTGCCGCCTCTTCCTCCTGCCCTGTCTTCTCGAAGGCATGCTTTTGCTGCGGCGGAAGTACCAGACTGCCAAACCGATTACCGCGCAGACCACAACGACTGCCCCAACAACGATGCCTGCAATGGCTCCTCCGCTGAGCTTGGAGGATGACGACGAGGATGGATGAGCGGTGTTGCCGCTGTAGTTGCTCGATTCTTCGTCCGATGCTGCAGCAATGGCAACGAGATGAGGCGTATAGTTCTGCTCCCAGTTGACTTGTGATACATTGAACCGAACGCGTTCGTAGTCGACACTGATGTACGCCTCTTGCATGAACGTCCGTCCCAGCGTGTACTGCGTCGCGTTCGCCGCCCTTCGAAGCGGGAAATACGTAGTGCTGTTGAGGAGGCCCCTGTACGGTGACTTGGCGGTAAGATCAAATGCAGCATACGGCATAGTGATTGTGACGGTATTTCCGCCGCCGGTTGCTTGTCCAAGCGTGATGCTGATGTTCGCATTCCGGGCAAGCAAGCCGTTGTGCAGCGTGTTGTTGACGATATAGAGCTCAGTAGTGTTGTCGTACACGAGGCCAAACTCTTGCTCAAAAGCCTGACAGGCCTCGATTGGCAGCCAGATCTCCGGAACGGTATTGTCGATAAGAGCATAAACGGGGTTTGGGAGCAGATCCGTCGTTCCTGTTCCATTCGACGAAGTTGTCGTGATTGTCTGGATTCCCACAACGAGATCGCGTTCGTTGTCCTGCGCAAAGACGAACTCCACGTTGTTGGGCGTGAACCGTGATGCATCGTACCCACCCAGAGTCAAGGAAGCGAGAACTCCGGTAAAACCTGCAAACCCAAGTCAGCAAACATCTCCATTAACCGTTCCTTGTTAGACCATACGGTATGGAGCTCCGCCGGTGAACCCAAAAGACACGCTCGGTATTTGTTTGTTCTGCTTCAGTGTGGTCATGAAGCTCGGCGTGCTATCCGTAAAGGTAGTCCAGTTGGTTGGCTTGGGATTCAACCCGAACACGCCCAGATAGAAGTCGTATACGGCAAGCGAGCCGACCGTCATATTGTCGAGTGTTGGCAAACCGCTGCCTGCAAGCCCAAGCCCAACCGTATCGTCCGCGAAGTGGGCATTCCCCTCATATCCCAGGTTCTGCTCGATCCACAGCGAATACAAGCCCCGATAATCCCAAGTCGACGACTGGTTGGAGTTGAAGAGGTGACCTCGGGATTCATAGCAGGCCTTCCAGTCAGAGCTGTTCGCCGTGTACGGGCATCCTTCGGGAGCAATGACCCAGGTGTTGTAGGACATCCACGAGGGAAGACGCGCAACACTTGGGCGGGAGTGCCCACGCGGATGTCGAAGGAGGACCATTGGCCATCTATACCGTCCCTGAATCGCGTGTCAGTACATGATATCTCTACAGCCGGAGAAGGTGCCGTTTACCAATACTCATTGGGCGCATAGCTGATTGGCGCGGGAACGACTGTCGCACGCGGTTCAAGAGATGCCGCGGTGGTTGTCAGTGCGTGTAGAACGAAGGCAAGGCCGCAAAAGGAGAGCAAACGGGTCAGGTCAAATGAGGGCATGGCTTTAGAGTTTCTATGTGGAAGATGCGCAGACAGACAAGACCGCAAGCGGCATTGCACCAGAATTTTTTCTTCTTCGAGGGCTTGAATGGCCGCGCTGTCAAGCGTGCTGTGGATGGAAGGAAGGGGCGCTGCTCAACCACAAATCGGCGTAAGGATTGGTTGCGAAACAGACAAGAAACGAAGGACGTGTGTGGTGAGCGAAAAGACGCTGCAGTCAGCACAACGGCCAAGCAGACTTCACGAGCACAAAGTTACGAGACGGATCCGCTCTGATGCCATCGGCTAAGCTCGGCCGCAACCCAGAACAGTGGCTCTGCCTCCTGAGTAAGTTAGGCGGAAAGGAACTGCTCGCTCCGAGGAGGCGACAAGCCTTGGCCGGGCTGACTGACGAAGCGATTTGCGGTGCGGGGAATCGAGGACTGGACCGTTAGACCTGGCAGTGCCGACGGCGCGGGCGTGGTGGTGAGCAGCGAGCGGGCGGATAGGCAGGCAAGCAGGCAAGCAAGCAAGCAAGCATGCAAGCGATTGACGAGAGATCGTGGCTGGGTCGGTCTGTACGATATAACATGTATGCATAATGCGGCCATGCATAGCTAGTCAGAACGCAGCCATATACGGCTAGTCAGTCAGTCAGTCAGTCAATCAGTTGGTCAGTCAGCTGTGGACGTGCTGCCTGTAGATGCACGCTCAACGTGGCCTCCCTCAGCAGATCCCGTGTCTTCGGAGAACCCTTGCCTGTACCATCACCGCATGCAGCAAGGAGAAGCGAACTAGACTGTGGTGCCACTGCAAGCTCCCGTATCGGATCACGCGCAGCACAAAAGCAATGCAACCTCGCGCAGGTACAAAGGAGCAATGCATCCTGGATTTTAATATAGCCTGCGCGACGGCGCGATGTTAGACGGCGAAGTTGTTGCTGCGTCAATCACACGCCGCCGAGTCGAGTCGAGTCGAGTCGAGACGCGGCAGAATTGTAGGCGGCCATCAAACAAGCAGTAAGCACCTGTGTTTGATCGGCCATCGCCATCTGCGCCTACCGTGCCGCACAAATCCGCCAGTGCGCTGACCAGTGCCTTGTCAAGAAAGAAGCAGGCGCTGCCGGAATCTGCGCATGGATGAATTGCTTGGGTTCTGCCACGCCACCGTCATATCACCGCATATATATGACACATGGCAACGCAGCCGATCCTGGGTGGATTTTGCGTGGTCTGACGGAGCTTCAGTCCATGTGTCCGTTGTTGCTGTTGTCGCAACTGCGGGCCGCTGACTACTCTACTGTGAGGGTGAGCTCAAGAGGGGCGAGCGACAAAGCCTATTCGAGATGACCCATGCTGCGCGACGTGGGCTAATGCAGCCCATCCTCCTCAAGCGAGGGAAGGCCGGAATGGCTCGTGGTTCTTCGCTGTACATGTCTCTGTTCCTGCTGATCAAGTCGCACACGACAGCCGCACACCAGCTCGTGCGACGTGGTGACTTCTCTGTACCCGGCGGTCTTGAACGGGTAAGAATGGGATTATGTGGAAATGGCACGGGACAACGTGTGCATGGCATTCCGATAAGCCCGGCTGATTGCAACCTAAGGGCCAGCCACGGGACTTCTGGCGGATCCAAAACTCTGTGCCGACCGACCGCTGGGGTACCAGTGAGTAGCGGCAAGGCACCAGATGTACCAGGATGTACCGCGCAGCTATCTGCAACAACCCTGAATTCCGCAGAGCCCTGAGCCCTGCTACTCGCCGATCGTATCCATAAGGCCTCCATGGTCCGGTAAACCAACCTTGGCGCTATTTCAACACTCCGCGCTTTGTCCCGTCAGCCATCTCGCTGCTGAACGCGCTCGCTCTTCTTCGTTTCATCTTCGTTTCTTTCTTGGCTCCAGAGCATTGTCCTTCGTTTCTTTGCTCCGAGACCTTCTTTCGAGCTATGAGCGGTTGATCCAACGGTGCACTCGTTTGGAAACCCGTTAACGCCTCCCCGTCGCAGCAGAAATGCTGTTCAGGCATGCGGTACTCATAGGTGTGCTGACAACCGAAGGCTTTTGCGGAGCTGTCGGTGGTCAAAGACACAAGAGGGACTTCTCAACGTATGGTGAGGAATACCAAAAACGCTGCCGGAACCCGTCCCGTTTCTCTTCAGATCACCAGGCTGACTATCGCATACAGCGGGGATATGGAACTCGTCTCTGACAACTCCCTTGAGCACGCCTTCCCCATACGTGCCTTCCACGCCGCCCGCAGTCCCGTTTTCCAGCAGCCGTTCTACGTCAGATGCAAGCACGTCAACAGGATCAGCTTCAGAGAGTTCATCGTCAAGCTCCGACTTAACTCTTTCGTATTCGATCAGCGCTAGCCCGTCGTTACCGGAGAGTTCAACACCACCCGATTCTACTACTTCACCGACACCTTCACTGAGCGGCTCTACTGCATCATCGCTGTACATCTCCAGCCTTCAGGGAAATGGCTCGACGGTGTTTCCGGTATCTACAACATCTGGAACAAGTCCTACGTTCTCCTCTGTTGCGACAGGAACCCCTTCGTCACCCATTACCCTGACTATTTCATCCTCGGTATTGTCAAGCAGCTTGTCATATGTCTCCTGGAACAGCTCATCGACCATCGTTGTACCGTTCAGCCTACCGCCCTATCTGACTTCGGAAAGCTCGGGTTCTTCTAGCTTCTCGGATAGCTCGTTCTCCGCTTCGCCGGCCTCTACTGGTGCCCCCAATCCGAAAGTGTGCCAATCACTGCCGCACCTCCTACATTTCCTCCATCTGCTGGTGCGCCAGTTTCGGAGAGCGTCTCGCCTACAGCAGCTGCCACTCCCACCTCCGTCGCGTCAAACAGCTCACTATCACCTGTTTCGGCCAGCAGCTCGTCAGTCTCTGCGCCCTCTAGCGTTGCTTCTACAGGCATTGTCACCAGTGAAAGCGTATCTCCGACTGTCGCCTCGAGTACCTTGTCCTCGTCCGTGCTGTCGAGCGGTGCGTCTCTACCATTAGGCCCGTCTTATGGCCCCGCGCCGGTTTCGCCGATCACTCCGCGACCGCCACCCCCATCCTCTCGACCCAGGCCTTTTCCTCCATCTCCTGTAGGGCCTGCAACCGCGTCTCGCAATGTGAGCTACGTGCTTCCTCCTTACCATGGGTACAACACCACTGGTGTGGCGTGGCCGTCTCGTGTCTTCCCATCAGGTTCAAATCTCCCTACCGGAAACCCTCCTCGTCCTGCGCCTAGCGATGGTGCTCGTCCGGGAAGACCGCCACATCACAATCATCACAATGACACCTGCGGAGGAGCCACGGTTCACATTCCAAGCGCATCACTCGATTACTGGTGGTATCAAACATACGACTATGTTGTATCAACTTTCTCGATACAGTACAACTGGAAGGATTCGCGGACCGGATGGACAGTGCTTCCGGCTACAACTTCGTTCGACGTGGAGAGCGCGCTGGCGTCCCCGACTTGGTACCCGTACATGACCTATGCGGACAACGATACCCAGTGGGTGTGGGCATCCTATACAGGTCCAAAGCCCGAGGCAGCAGCTACAACTGTTGTCACTCAGACTCAAGCTGTACCTCTTAACGCAACAACCGGGACAGGCGCTGTTCCGCTTGCGGTCACCAGTCCGCCAGCGGCGAGCGTAATTGTTCCTGGCCCATCTAATGCGTCTAGTGCAGCAGTCACGGTTGAATCGGACACGCCTTTCGTGCACTTCAGTGAATACGAAATCTGGTCTGAGAGACCACACACCAACCGCAACGGAAGCGTCCAGTGCACAACATCACGGACCACACATAAACTGAAGGAGGCATTCGCTTATGAGTACGAAGGTGAGGATCCTGATGGTCAACCCGTGGTTACAGGCACGGTGCCGCTTCGGTTCCTCAAGGCAATCGGACAAACCGCAGCGACAGTCGATCTAGGTACCTGGAAGGCAGAGCCTACTGTTGTCGTCGTAGTCGAACTCGTCTACGCGGCTGAAGCAGTCCTTGCTGGATACACGACAATGTCAATCATGTCCGTCGAGCAACAAACGCAAGCACCATTGTTCGCACCTGTACCCTCGGCCGCTTCTTCGGCCATCGTGATGCAGACTGAGACCGACTTCGACACGCCGGAACCAACGCCCACGGGAGATTTGGGGGCACAGATAGGGACAACAAACAGTGGACGCGTTGAGCAGACTCAGACATCTTACGATCTGCCGAGTCCTATAATCGACGATGGTGGCGCTACCCCTACGCCAACCGAAACACCTGTCACCGTGGACGTGAAGCCAATTCCCACTGTCACCAACGGCGGTCTTCAGGCGTCTGACGATGATGGTTCTGGAGACGACGATCCCGATGCTGGCCTGTTTACTAACTGGGTTCCTTTCTGGGCTGTCATACAACAAACGACAACCTTCTTCGATGCGCCTTTGCCGACTGACGGATCCAACGTTATCACAACCACAATCGACAACTCCATCCGCGTCGTCGCGACGGCAGTAACGTCCAACAATGCGCCAGGCACTGCACTGCAAGCGAATCAACCGGGTGCGACTCAAAACGCAAACGGGGCGACCGTCGGAGGCAACATTGCTTCGATCATCGGGGCAGGGACTGGAGGACAAGCCCCTGCACCAACACCTGCAAACGGCAACCCCAAAGACTCAGACGAGGGTTCAGGTATTGGTGGTGTAATCGCGTCAATCTTTGGGGTAGGCAATTCAGGCTCTTCGTCAACCGGTGGAGGAAGCTCCTCAGGCAACTCAGGCGCTTCTAGCAGTTCTGGAGGTGGATCCGGATCTCAAGGAGGTTCCGGCTCTGGAGATTTATCTGGCGGTACTGGCTCCGGAGGTTCAACCGGCGGTTCTGGTTCCTCTGGAGTCTCAAGCTCTAGTGGTTCAGGAGGCTCCAGCTCCGGAGGTTCTAGCAGTGGAGGCTCCAGTGGCTCCAGTGGCTCGTCTGGCGGTTCTTCAGGGGTTCCTCGGGCGGCCTGCAAGGCGGAGAAGGAGCGAACGTTGGAGGCAACCTTGTCTCAATCATCTCCGGCGGTTCTTCTGGAAGTGGCTCATCTGGCGGGTCCTCTGGAGGCTCTTCGGGAGGTTCCAATACGGGTGGCTCAGGCTTGGCTGGATCCGGCTCTGGCGGTTCCGGTGTGGCAGGCGCAGGCTCTGGTGGTTCTTCCAGCGGCGGATCAGGCACAGGCTCGAGTGGTGGCCAAGGAGGCTCGGGCTCATTCAACAATGCTGCAGGGAACAACAACTTCCCAGCAGGTCCCGTGGTCATTCTTCCACTTCCCATCACTGTGGGAGGGCAAACGGCTACAGTGGGACCTTTCGCAAACGCTGTTCTTGGCACACAGACCCTTGCACCTGGAGGATCGGCCATCACTGTCAGCGGTACGCGTGTCTCCCTAGGTCCGAGCGGAGTTGTTATCGGAGGCGTAACGCGCGCCTTTTCGGCTTCACCGTTTGGGAGTGCAGGATCGGCGTTACCAACTGGCTTTCCAGCATTGGTATCTCCAGGTCAGGCACCATCTTTCACTTTTGGTGGATCCGTCATCACCCCTCAACCTGTTCCTGCCTTCGTGATCGGCGGCCAAACCATACGCCCCGGTGATGCTCCAGTCACAGTCGATGGCACCGTCATTTCCGCACCTTCATCTGCCGGAGTCATCGTCATCGCTGGCAAAACAATTCCTCTTGCGGCACCAAATACACCGATGACTCTCACGACAGCGGGCCAAACGATCACTGTCAGCCCGACGCCTGTCTACGCTATTCAAGGCCAGACACTGCAACCTGGAGGCGCTCCAATTACAGTTGACGGAACACGTCTGTCGATTGCACCTTCTGCGAATGCAGTGGTCATCGGGTCTTCCACCCATTACCTTGCAGCCTCGCAACCGCAGATAACAGGATTTGGCCCTCCGCTGCTTACGATCGGATCTCAGACTTACACGGCGAATGCAGCCACGCAATACTATCTGGCGCCTGGAGCAACATTGACTCCAGGAGGTTCCGTCGTTGTCAGTGGAACCACAGTCAGTTTAGGTCCATCTGCATCAGTTGTTGTAGTCAACGGTGCCACTTCGACCCTTTCGCCACCAATGATCACACCTCCACCGCTCGTAACCGTTGGCGGTACGGCGTATGCGGCGAATGAAGGAACAACTTACGAGATTGGCGGTCAAGCACTTACACCAGGCGGTGTCATCACCGTCTCCGGCACAACTATCTCTCTTGGCAGCGATGCGTCCTCTGTGATTATCAACGGAGTCACCCAAACTCTAGGTTTCCAAGCTACTGGCGCTCCTGTGTTGACAGTGAACGGGCAGACTTACACTGCGAACTCGGGATCCTCGTATGTCGTCGCCGGGCAAACCCTCACTCCGGGCGGTGTTGTCACCCTTCCTGGCGGTACAACTCTTTCGCTCGCACCGTTCGCCTCTGATCTGGTCATCAATGGCGCAACGTCGACCATTCCATCTGAACGCAATCTTGCTGCAGCCTCTGGTTTCCAAGCGACAGGTGCTCCGATTCTGACCGTAAACGGGCAAACTTACACCGCAAATGCAGAGTCTTCGTATGTCATCGCAGGACAAACTCTCACCCCGGGTGGTGTTGTTACCCTTGCTGGCGGTACTACCCTTTCACTCGCGCCATTTGCTTCAGACTTGGTGATCAACGGGGCAACATCAACCATTCCTTCACTGCCAACCATCACGGCGCCCCCAATACTGACTATCGATGGCCAGACTGTCACTGCCGCCGCTGCTGCCAATGGAGGCACTACTTATCTGGTGTCCGGACAAGCGCTCACGCCGGGTGGTGCCGTCACCTTCAGCGGACCCAACGGTCTCGAGACAATCTCGCTCGATTCCGCAGGCACTGCCATTGTTGACGTTGTCTCTGGTGCTACGACCACCTCCACAATCCCCTCCGTGTACGGTGCTGTCGGGACTGTCGCACCTGTCCTGACGATCGACGGACAGACGTTCAGTGCCCTTCCCGGGCCGGGCCCCAGCTACTTGATCGACGGTCAGACACTAACACCGGGTGGCGTAATCACCGAAACGAGATCCGGAAGCACAATCATCATCAGCCTCAGCCCGAGCGCAACCGTCCTGGTTGTGGAAGAGGCGGGAGCTGGTGGCAAGATCACCGCTACACAATTCGAAACGCTTTTCCCTGCAACCGTTACGAGATCAAGGGGAACAGCGACGGTCACCAGCGGCATCATTGGACCTGGTGGTCAATCTACAGCGACGCAAGAGGCGGGTGCTTCAGCTACGGCCGGAGGGTCAGCAAGACCCGGTGCGAGCCTACAGGGCACAGCTTCAACCTCGAAACTCGGGTTGACGGCTGTGCTGGGTGGTGTAGGAGTGTTGGTGCTGGCCTTGTGCCTGTAAGAAAGCCCAAAGAATGTGGAGGTAATGGGGGAAGTGGGGAGGGTGAGTTGGGCAAGTTGCACGAGCACATGAGTTATGACATTGATGGGTTCTTTGGGATGCACAAGCGATGGGACACAGGGAAACCAGCTACGAGGCTGCGGCGATGGGGTACACTCGCCCGGGTTTTGCAAGAGCTGCACAGGGCGTTGGGACTGGTTTCTGTGTATTGTGCACATGATGGAATGGGGTGGGGTGGGACTGTGACTGTGACTGTGACTGGGATCGGGCACACGCTCACTTTATACCCAACAAAATGTGCCCAAGGGATATGGGATTGTACTAATGGAATCTGCACAATCGTGTGATGTTTACGACCACTACCACTACCACTACCACTACCACTACCACTGCCACTGCCACTGCCATACTTCATGAGTGTGCTTAAGCCTTTGCCTCTCAAGATGGTCAGTGCCCATGTCGCCGGAGTGTTGGTGTTAATTCGATCTAACAGGTCCCGTTATATGGCCGTATATGGCCGTATATGGCAGTTTCCGCCCCACGCCTTCTCTTCTGGGCGATGCCGGTGCCGATGCCGAGGCTCAATCACACTTTGTCACATGCTCAACGGCCAATGATAGTAATGCTTCCATCGCTTGTGTTGCATCAGCTCAACTTGGTTGTTCAAGTACTTTGTATATATATACGTATCGCTCGAGCTCCTGCCCCTCCATATTTAGACCCTCTACCTCTACCTCTACCTCTACCCCTACCCCTACCCCTACCCGATCATCCCCACTTGATGTGCATTTGATTTGAATCCGTACATCGTACAAGGATGGCGTCCAAAGACAGCCTCCTCCCACCCTTCACCCACACCCCCGTCGAATCCATCTCCGCCCTCCACTCCACTGTCGTTTCAACCTTTGCCTCGCACCTCACGCGCCCACTCGAATACCGCCTGGTGCAGCTGCGTAAGCTCTACTGGGGCATCAAGGACCACGAGAAAGACATCCTGGAAGCGTGCGCCCGCGATCTGGGGAAGCCGCAGTATGAGACGTACCTCACCGAGATCGGCTGGTGTTTGAACGATATCATTTACGTGTGCAAGAACTTGGAGAAATGGGCGAAAGAGGAGAAGCCAACGGGCATCGATTTCATTCATTTGGCCACGAGACCAAGGATTAGGAAGGAGCCGTTGGGAGCTGTGCTGGTTCTTGGGTTAGTAGAAGATTCTTTGGTTGTGTGCAACAGCACCGCTTCATAAAAGTGCAATGCGCAACGGGACGCGTACTGGCATTGGCTTCTACGCTCTGGAAGAGTTGGATCTGATCGTGTCGCAGAGCCTACAACTTCCCCATCCAACTGTCTCTCGGTCCGTTTATAGGCGCCATAGCGGCAGGATGCACCGCAATCCTCAAGCCCTCGGAGAATGCGCCTAACGCGGCGGCCGTCATGCAGAAGATCATCGAGGAGCGGCTAGATACCAGGGCGTACAAGTGCGTTCAGGGAGGCATTCCGGAAAGCTCCGCGCTACTGGACTGCAAATGGGACAAGATCTTCTACACCGGCGGTGCCAACGTCGGTGTCATCGTCTCGAAGAAGGCGGCCGAAACACTCACGCCCGTAACGTTGGAGCTCGGTGGTCGAAACCCAGCCATCGTCACTCGCCATGCTAACCTCAGACTCGCTGCGCGACGATTGCTGTGGGCGAAGGGCATGAACGCAGGACAAATCTGCGTCAGCCAGAACTACATCTTGATTGACAAGGATGTACTGCCCACCTTCCTGGAACAATTCAAGATCGCGCTGAAGGAATTCTACCCCAACGGCGTCCGGGAAAGCGAAGATTACGGCCGCATCGTCAACGAGAAGCAGTGGTCGCGCCTGAAGAAGATGCTCGACGAAACCCACGGCAAGATCCTCATCGGCGGCACCATGGACGCCTCGACGAAATATCTCGAGCCGACCGTCGTCCAAGTCACCGATCCCTCAGACTCCCTCCTCACCGAAGAGTCGTTCGGCCCCTGATTCCTATCCTCGCCGTCGATGATCTCGACTCCGCCATCCGCATCGCAAACCAAGTGCATCAGACCCCCTAGGCGTGTACCCTTTCGGCACACGCGCCGAGACGGAGAAAATCCTCGACCGGACGCGCTCGGGTGGGGCCAGCGTCAACGATGGCTTCTACCACGCCTCGATCCCGACTTTAGAATTCGGCGGCGTAGGCGAGTCCGGTCAGGGCAGCTACCGCGGCAAAGCCTCGTTCGATTGCTTCACGCACCGGAGAGCGGTGACGAGCACTCCTGGCTGGGTCGAGAGGTTGTTGGACATCAGGTATCCGCCGTACAAGGGGAAGATTGAGACGTTCAAGAGGATGGCAGAGCAGAAGCCGAATTTTGATCGCGAAGGGAAGGTGAAGCGGGCCGGGTTGGTTTGGTTGGTGCTGGCGCTGGGTGGGGAAACGGCGGCGGGTGGATTGAAGAGGTGGATTGTGTTGCTGAGTATTGTGGGAGCGAGGCAATGGCTTTTGCAGATGGGGAGGCTGTAGCGTAATCTGCCAGTGCTGATTGCTATACCGTCTTCGCGGCTGCTTCTCGGCTCGGCGACGTTCCCGTGCTTCACATCTGAGTACCCTGCACTTTTGTCTCTCTTACTGGAATCGTGCAGCGAGAGAGCATTTCTCTCGATGTCCTTGAACGCGCAGTGAAGCTGTATTGTCGTAGTGCGCTGCTTCCAGGTAACCACGTGGAACATTTGTTCTCGTTCTCAGACCACGCAAACTAATCCGACACAACACCTCCTCACTCAAGCTCCGAGCCACCGACCCCCTACTTCCTATCCAAACTCCTCCTCCCCTCTCCATCCTTCCTCCCAAAACCGCCGAATCCACCGACATCCCTCTTGAAGAACTTTCCGATGTTCTTCAGATTCTCGTTCAAACCACCACCATCCGCACCGCCGGGTGGCGGACTCGTGACCCTGCTTGTCGCGCTCGCACCCGGAGTCCCTGTCCCTCCCAGCGCCGGCGTGCCGAACCGATCCACACCATCCCTGGCCGCGTTCATGATCGCGGAGCCGAAAGTGGCCGGATCGAACCTTCCGCCGGCGCCGAGCGCGGGCGTCGAGTGCGCGGCCGCGCCGTCCTTGAGCCCCGCCAGTCCACCGAGGGCGCTCTGCGCGGGCGTTTGGGCCGTGAGCGTGAGGTTCGCAATGAGCGGGTTACTCGCCTGCAGATCGACGTTCGCGGGGCTGGCCTTGTGCGCATTGAAGAGCTCCACCAAAGGCGCCTGGTCCTGCTTACGACCGATGCCTTTGAGCTCGAGCAGTTTGCGGAAGTTTGCTTCGCTGCGGTCGTGCATGTGGATCAGGTATGCCTGGACCAGACCTTCGGGAGGTGAGGACCGCACTTGCAGGGTTTTGAGAAGGGGGTCGAGTTTGGCGAAGCTTTGGTTTACGCGCTTGATGAAGGCGGCGGGTGGCGCGGTACCGGGCTCGGCGGTTAGAGTGGACAGGATGGCGAAGCCGTTTTTGAGGACGTAGGAGTCCAGGAGCATCTGCTCGGCGCCGGGTTCGGCGATCGGGCGGCAAACGGCCAGGATGTTAATGTAGGTATTTATGAGCGCGTCGACGAGGTTGTCGCAGAAGGCGCGCGCGTACTGCTGCTTGTGCAGATGCGGCAGGATTTCTGACGATCGGTCTTTGACTCGTTGCAGCAGCGAGGAGACGTAGCTGCTTTGGTCGCCTACGCTTTCCATCTTGCTCCATGGCACGTTGCGCATTTCTCGCCAGGCAGCCTCGCAGTCGGTTTCGACTTTGCGCACAAGCGTGCGGATGGCGGCTGAGGCAATGCCCATGAACGAGTCTGCTTGCGACTGGAGGTCCACTTGCTCCCGAAACTCTTCGTCGATTCGAGACTTGATCCTTTCCTCGAGCTGGTTTGTCGTCTGGTAACAATAGTCTGCGGTGTTGAGAATGATGACAGCATCCTCGATGGACGGGCCTTGGGGCCCACTGCGTTCAGAGAGCAGATGGAAGAGCACCTGCTGTGAGTATACATCAAGGTACTTGGCGAATGTCTTCGTGAGTCCAAGAAGTCTGCTGCCTGTAGATAGCTTGGCGCATTGAGCGAAGGTGATCCTGTACGAGTGGAAAAGTTCCGTGGACGAGGATATGACCATCTGCGCATGAAATTCCTCATCTGGATTGTGTATGGGCTGTTGGCGGTATTTGGGTATCAGCGAAGCCAGTTGCCTGTTGATATCCTGGTCAGCAAACTCGCTCATCCTAAGTAAATCTTTTCGGCACTCACCTGTCCTGCGATTCAACCCATATACTCAAATATGGTTCGAAAGCCTCGGAAATGGCCTGGCTAAAGCTGTGAGGCCTGTCGTCCCTTGACGAGACATCCGTATCCACTGAAGTCCTTGATGCTCCGGAAAACCGGCGCTCCAAGCTGTGCTCAAACTCCAAGGTCTCTTGCAGGCACGAGAGTAGAAGGTTGACATCTGGAGGCTGACCGTCGGTCCGGCGCATAGACCGTTGCAGAATGCCTTTGTAGTCCTCTCTTGTACCCTCGCAGAAAGCGTTCGCAAGCATCTCATTGACATGCCAATACGGCGGGAACAAGGCCGCATGTTCAGCGTCATACGTCTTGAGCATACGATTGAACCAAGAGTATCTCCGTCCAATATTGTCCAGAGAACCAGCCTCGTCATTGCCACGAAAGACCTGCCTGTACTCCCTCAACTGAGTGTTGCAGTACCAGTTTATGAGCCTCGTCCTCGCGTGGTCTCCGAGGGCATCCATGACATGACAGGCCTCGGCAAGCATGCCTCTCTTCTGCTGCACCTCATTGCTTGCGAAGGCAATCTCATAGTCCTCACATACCTGCTCCAGAAGCTCCCTTTGGAGATCGGCTACGCCTTTGCTCAGAGCTGCTATCTGGTCGATGCTCCTGTAACTCTTGAAGTGCGCCATCAGCTGAATCACCGCCTGCAGCAGCTGCGCGCAGTCGCGGTACTGCCTCGTCTTGCTCAGGGCACGGAGCTGATCATACGCCGTCGTCAGCATCTGCAGCCTCTTCAAAGCTGTCATCGATAGTGTCAGGTTGCGCTTTGTGCCGTCCAGACGCTTGATGTCCGCCGTCATCTCTGTGATGGCCCGTTCCGTGCGCAGCGCTCTCTCACGCACACCCTCGATCTTGGCGAATAGACCTGCCAGTTCTGCTTGTGCATCTTGTATTCGTTGTACGCTTTCAGCGTCGGACTCGGTCTGCTTGGTGACCAGAGATGTGATGTCGCGGTCGAGTTGATCTTGGTATCTTTGAAGACCGGAGGAGACGTTTGACACGGAAGAAAGAGTGGAGGGGTGGAAGAAGAGTTGGTTCAAGTGGTCAAGAGGATTATACTCAACTGCTCGGGACTTAGCTATGTTTTGCTCTTGTGTGATGAGTTGTCTGTATCCGCGTGTACCTGCATCCAAGGGGTCCTGCGACTGTATGCCTGCAGAGTGCGACATGCTGTCGTTGCTTCTGGTACTTGTACTTGTACTTCTGGTTCTTGTGCTTCTCTCACGCCCGATGAGAACAGAAGCCGGCAACAGTCTCGGTCTTCTAGAGCAAAGCCACGGATACTCGTCACCGCGTCCAGGTTTTCGGTTTCTGCGTAAGCCGAGTACAGTACTTTGAAGCGTATGCATACAGCTGTTCCGTTCCCACTCGCTTAATCATACACGGTGGAGATGGAAGCGAAGCCGGCCACTTCACCCGCGCAGCGCAGTTCTCCGCCGCCCTCTCCACACTGTGATCCGCGCGTTACCATCTCCAACCATTACCTACCATTCGGCACACAACAACCCTCGCTCCCCCTCCCCCTCTTCCTTTATCCTTTTTCTTCTCCCTTTTCCTTTTCTGCTCCTTTTCCTGCTCCTCTACACCAGCGACCCCTCTCCAGACCAATCGTCCCAGCTCGCAATGTCTTCTTCCTTGAGCTCAATCGCCCGCAATTGCCGCAAGGTACCACGCTCCATCCACCTACCTGCCCCACATCAAGACAACTAACGGCTTCAACCCCAGGTAATGTGCATCGGGCGCAACTATGCCGACCACGTCAAGGAACTCAACAACCAGCGTCCGAAGCAGCCCTTCTTCTTCCTCAAGCCACCCTCATCAATCCTCCTCCCCGGCGATGGCCCCGTCCTGCGTCCCTCAGGCGTGAACATGCACTTCGAGGTGGAGCTCGCTCTAGTCATGGGCAAGCGCGTGCGTGACCTCGACCCCGACGATGTCCAGGGCGCGCTGGACTCGATCGAGAGCTACCTGTTGGCCATCGACATGACTGGCCGTAACGTGCAGGAGGAGGCCAAGAAGAAGGGATTGCCGTGGAGCATAGCCAAGGGCTTCGACACCTTCCTGCCCATTGCGGGGCCAATTTCAAAGGACAAGATCACCGACCCGCACAACATCGAGCTGTACCTCAAGGTCAACGGCGAGATCAAGCAGCAGGACAACACCGAGCTCATGCTGTTCCGCATCCCAAGGCAGTTGAGCGACATCAGCAAGGTCATGACCCTGGAGCCTGGTGACATTGTGCTCACCGGCACTCCCAAGGGTGTTGGTCCGGTCAAGACGGGCGATGTCATGGAGGCCGGCATGAAGATTGATGGCAAGGAGGTCGACGAGGCTTACATCAAGGTCGATGTCAAGGACCGCGAGGGCCCGTATGAGTTCGCTGAAACATGAGAGCGCTAATGTACATGGCCCATGTGTATATCGTCCTTCATACAGCAGAGGTACCAATAGCAAGATTTAGAACTCCACAATATCACGCCTACGGCTCGGCCAACGTGCCCTAAGCTTGTCAATCAGAGCTCGTCCAAGCCCGGGGAAGGTTGAGGAATGGTCCTTCGCTTTCTTGTACGTACAGGCGGCTCATTCTGATCTGCCGCACCTGTCGTGCCAATTCCATGGCCGTCCGTGCGCTCTTGCTCCACAGGACGCTTCTGTGGCATCTTGAGAGTCACCTCGGCGTCCGCTGCAGTCCTAAAGCCCGGCGTGTCTGCCAAAGTGCTTACAGCGCCTTTCGTGGCTGCATTCGCGGTTGGTTTGGCCTGCTCCAGTGGACGTCGGACAGGGTCCAGGTTTGGAAATATGGCCCGCGTGGCCCCTTTCGTCAAGGTTTCCTTGCCAGTCTTCGTAGCTGGTCGAGCAGTAGACGGTCTGGTTGATGACGCTTTGTTTGCTGACGGCCGTGCAGTCGAAGGTCTAACCATGGAATCAGACATTACCTTGAATCCTGCCTTCAAGGCAGGTGTGCGAAGCCCCTGCAACTCCTCAGAACGCTTCGCGGATGTCGCCTGCGCTGTTCCTTTAGTCCTCGCATAACTGCGAGCCGGATTCTGAGCCTGCTTGCGAGGGCTGTTTCTCGCAAGAGCCACATGGGATGTTGAAGGTCTCCGAGATTCTGCTGCACGAAGTAGGTTGTCCGCTTGGCTTTCCACACCTTTCAGTGCCACTCTAGCGGACCTTCGAAGCTGCGATTCAACCTGAGTAGGAGCGTTAAACAAACTTCCGCCAGCAAGTGAACTGTCATTTGTATCAGTCGCTGTCCGTAGGCAATTCACCGGAAGACTCACCCTGAAGCGGGCAGAAAAATCGAACCCTGGGCGTCTCGAGGAAGTGTGAATCGAGTGTCGACTGGTTGATACTTCTCAGCATTATCCGCCTGTCTCCACGAGCGCTGTGGAGGTCCGCGCGCCTTTTTGGGAGCTGGTGTTGCGGATGGATCACCAGTTACATTGTCTGCTTTCCGCTTTTCGACGACGCTACGTTGTTTCCTTCGAAGCCGTCAGTCACATGAAGTCAACAAGGTGAGACCTAGCTCACCGTGAAGAAGCAGGTGCAGCGAGTATGTCTCCGGGTGCAATGTCCTCAAGGGGTTGCGCTTGAGGCAGTTGCCTGTTGATCCTGCGCTCTCCAAGTTTGTCAGGGGCAAGATCAGGCTGTCGGTGCTGCTTGACACCTTTCTTGGCTGGGGGACAGTGGGGTTGCCGCGAGCTGAAGGCCTCGCGGGAGATCTGTCGATGATCCCTCTGGTTGCTGTTGAAGGGCGATCAGAACCGCAAAGCCGTTAGCGGACTGCCGTTCTAGTAAAAGGTTCAGACGTGCTTACAGGGGTATGGTGCTCGCGGCTTCGTACAGACGAGGTGGTTGGGGATCCGCTCCATGAATCTCGTCTCCTTGATCGGTGCCCTTGTCTCTGTTCTGGATAAATACACCGAGAACAGGCTCCCTCTGTTGCCCACCACTTCCGCGGCTGGATGGCACGTCCACTCGGAGAGCTAGTTTTTCACGAAGAATCAAATTAGTCTTCCTCAGCTCACCGTTGGCAGCTTCCAGAGCTTCAATTCTCTTCTCGAGACCAGCAGTTGAGGCGATCTCGTCTCTCATAGCCTTCTCAAGTCGCCTAACGTGCTGTTCGAGAGTGCCAACACTGATGTTCTCCAGTCTTGTCTCCAACCCTTCGAGGACTCTTGCATCTTTGTCTTTGGCAGCCTCCAAGTCCCCAATTCTCTTCAGCAGGGTCTTTTCCTTGTTGAAGGCGTTCCTCTTTTCGTCGTCTGTACTTCTTTTCTCCGCCTCGAGTTCCTTGACTTTCTCCGCCAAAGCTGCAAGTTTGGGCTCCTCCACACGCGCTCTGTTCTGCTCCGTTTCTTCAATCTTCTGTAGTCGCCTCTCGAAATCGCCATCATCTTGTCGGATACTCGCCAGATCAACGGCGATTTGTTTCAGGTCGGCGGACTTCATCCTAGCTGCGACAGCTTCGGCCGTCTTGAGGCGCTCATCCTGGGATTTGGAACTTGCTTCAAGAGCGGTGGTTCGTTCGAGAAGGTAGTTGTGCTCCCGCTTGAGCTGATACGCCCAGAGAAGGGCCTCCAAGTCTTTGGGCCTTGACACCATGATGAAGAGCTCTATAGATCTATCCGGGCAGGATGGGGTGCTTAAGGTTCTGGAAATCGATGCATGAAATAAGTAATGGGGTCGCAAGGATGGAATGTAACACAAGATTCAGTGCAAAAACACTTCAAGACGACCAGGGCAGTGGAGCGAATGCATGATGGGGGAAGAGAGACGAAGAAAGGAGTCGGTCGGTTCAAGGAGGGCCGGTGTTCAGTCGGGATTAGGGAAGGAGCAAGCTTCCCAAAGCGGAAGGTACGTCTCTAGCTCGACGTAGGTCTTCTCACAAACAGTGATTGCTACAGAGACTTCTCAAGACCGCACCTTCGTCTCCTTGCTTAAGGTAACGCTGGTACATGTACAGGATCGTAGCAGCAGCTGAAGCAAACAGGCACTGAACTTACATGTAAACGAACTCCAAAACTGTTGTGGCTACGATCTTATCTTGTGGTAAAGCGGACTGACCATACATGCACATGAACCTAAAGGCGATACATAGGAATGAAGATGGAGCATTTTGATTGCATTAAAGGAAGAACCCAGATCAGCCCGTCCTACTCTAAGGAAACTGAAAAGCATTTTTGACACGGCATGCACAAACGCCGAAATGCGAATGTAAAAGTGTCCATGGCGTCTCAGCAGACGCGTTCCACGACACGAGAAATATCCCTGGAATCAAGTCGCTCGCCGCTGACAACTTGGGGTATCAACAACACTCCAAGCCTTGCCGAACTCGTTGATCTACCTGCTCGTCCTCCCAGAAGATTCGTTTAGATAAGATCAGCAACGTTCATGGGCATCTCCTCGATCTGGGTGCTGTAGAACTGCTCGATCTCACGCATCATGCGGACATCGTCAGCAGTGACGAAGTTGATGGCAACACCCTTACGACCGAAACGACCACCACGACCGATACGGTGAATGTAGTTCTCACGGTTGGCGGGCAAGTCGTAGTTGATGACCAGGGAAACCTGCTGAACGTCGATACCACGAGCCAGAAGATCGGTGGCGATCAGGACACGGGAAGAACCAGAGCGGAACTCCTTCATGATAACATCACGCTGGGCCTGCTCCATATCACCGTGCATGGCGGAGACAGTGAAGTCACGGGCAGTCAGCTTATCAGTGAGCCAGTCGACCTTGCGGCGGGTGTTGCAGAAGATGACAGCCTGGGTGATGGTGACAGTCTCGTAGAGATCGGACAGGGTGTCGAGCTTCCACTCTTCCTTCTCGACGGCGATGTAGAACTGCTTGATACCTTCCAGGGTGAGTTCCTGCTTCTTCACCAGGATACGGACGGGGTCGCGCATGAACTTGGTGGTAACCTCAAGGACATCCTGGGGCATGGTAGCAGACAGCAGGACGACCTGAGTAGACTGAGGAAGGAGCTGGAAGATGTCGTAGATTTGCTCGGTGAAACCACGAGACAGCATCTCATCGGCCTCGTCCAAGACGAACATTTTCATGGAGTCAGTCTTCAGAACACGGCGCTGGATCATGTCCTGGACACGGCCGGGAGTACCGACAACGACCTGGGGACCCTCCTGAAGAGCCTTCATGTCCTCACGAACGTTGGTACCACCAATGCAAGCGTGGCACTCAATGTTCATGAAGTCACCGATGGCAACAACGACCTTCTGGATCTGCTGAGCCAACTCACGGGTTGGTGCGAGAATGAGGGCCTGGCAAGCCTTGAGGGATGGGTCGATTTTCTGAAGGACGGAGATGGAAAAGGTGGCGGTCTTGCCAGTCCCGGATTGGGCCTGGGCAATCACATCGTGGCCTGCATTATGTGTGAGTACGTTGTAATCCCCAATCTCTTTCTGGCGGTGTAGAACTCACCCTTGATAACGGGCATGATAGCACGCTGCTGGATAGCAGAGGGACGCTCGAAACCGTAGGCGTAGACACCACGGAGAAGCTCGGGCTTCAGGTCCATAGCATCGAAGGAGTCGGTGATCTCATCGTAGTTGGACTCGATGGTTCCTGTTATCAGTCAGTTTCGCAAATTCTCAGAAAGCGGGCGCTTTGCTGCGCCGTGCAGCGCAACCTGACCAGCCGGAGCAGGACAGAGAGAACAGAGCAGAGGAGGGCATGCGCAGTATCGAATAACTCACCCTCGGGAACGTCCTCAAGACCCTTTGCGTCAGCCATGATTGCGGTTGAAGTTTTTCGCTTTGCGCTGTAGAGCTGAAAGTCGCTTGGTGGGGCGGTGGTCCTGCTCGGATTCCGCCGCTTGCTGTTTTCTGAGTCGTAGAAAGACTAGAAACCGTACTCTCGCAGTTGAGAGTTACAGAGAATCTAGTGTGTTAGGTGTAAGCGGTTAGGTTGTTGTTTGTGTGATGTGCAGAGGCAATCAGCGTGGGAAGGGAAAGATATATGGGACTTTTGGGAAGATTTCTTCATTGACCGCGCTAAAGTTTGTGGCCCGTGCGTAGCCCGACCGTGGTGAAGAGGCGAAGGCAAAAACCACAAGGGCAAAGCTTCCAACGCGGACTCATGCTTCCACTTGTTTCCTGCTCCATGACAGCCGATTTTCCGCATTTGTTATTACTCGGTCCCTGTAAAACACTACAGCGGCCGACTTTCGCCACAAAGGCTTTTCATACAGTTGCTTCGAACCACGGCTTCACGCTTCGGCTGTGCACGAGTCCCGCCGGAAGCGTTGGCAAAATTGTCGCGTGCGAGTACAGTAGGCAGGCGACGTTGTACAGCCATGTCTCCACCAGCCGCCCTCCTTGACGAGTACAGACAGAGCGAACATTCCAGGCCGGTCAAGAGAGTCAAGTTGCAGTCATCGGTGGATGACTCGACGACTGAATCAGAGCAATCCACAGCTGTGCGGCGCCATCCTTTGGGCATCCGACCGTCTGGTAACGCATTTACTTCCAATGTCAATCTGAAAGCAGCATGTGGCAGTTTTTCCGTGCTTCCGGACGAGCTTCTGATACAGCTTCTCGAGTACCTCGACGCGCCTTCTTTGCTGAAGCTCGGTGGCACATGCAGAGCACTTTTCGCCTTCTCGAGAGCCGAGGAACTATGGAAGACCTTATTTCTCGAGTAAGTACAGCATTTAGCCATGTGCCCATCATATGTGTGTTCGGGAGCGTGCACATAGGAAACAGCTGTTGTTCAAGATGGAGGGCTCGGGTGGCACGAGGCTTCCGAGATTATCAGTTCGCCCGTTGCGGTGCATACAAGCACCTCCAGAGGTGCTGTTATGGAACGTTGCATGCTCAGATACCACCAGATCTGAAGACACTTCCTATGTGCCCTGTCTGTCGAGCACAATAGA
The DNA here is from genome assembly GCA_030247885.1 of Taxawa tesnikishii (nom. ined.). Classification (NCBI taxonomy): domain Eukaryota; kingdom Fungi; phylum Ascomycota; class Dothideomycetes; order Dothideales; species Taxawa tesnikishii (nom. ined.). The sequence continues at coordinate 370,504 of JAPDRO010000009.1, read as the reverse complement.
ATATGCAAAAACAGTAGGCTGAGAGATTCGTAGGTCTGCCCCCTCTTCTTTCTCATGGCATGGCACATGGCGCTCTACCTATCTCTCCCAGCCTCAATCACAAGAACCGAGAGTTGACTGCAGCAACCTTTTCTCCGACGCACTTCACCGACCCTTTTTCTGCGCCCATGTTTCGCTTGAGCCATTTGTGACCAACATTCCCGAGCGCAACCAGATCATGCGGTACGAAGATCTTACTGAGGAGCTTGTTGGCAATACCCCTTCATTGTCACAAGCCCTCCACACCGCTGGGCTGCGTACGAACACTGGTCTGTCGACTACTTGCTTTCAAAATACGCCGATGTGCCCTTCCGTGCCGAATCCGTAGACTGGCCTTTCCGGAGCTACGTTGAGTACATGCGCAGCAGCAGCGATGAGTCACCCTTGTACCTGTTTGACCACTCCTTTGCCGAGAAGATGCAAGTCAAGGTACCTGAACCGACCAAGGCGCGACTTTACGAGCGTTCCTTTTCCGAACTGAAGGATCGCATCGTTGGTACACACTGCACTAGCGTTCCTTTTTACTATCCAAACTCTGAGAAAACCGTCAAGCCAGGCTATCGCTCGGATCACGATGCACGTACGGTCGCATACTGGCCACCGACCTGCTTTGGCCCAAAGCAGGACCTCTTCTCCGTCCTGGGCGATCAGCGTCCCCACCACCGCTGGCTTATCATTGGGCCCGCACGTTCTGGATCGACCTTCCACAAAGACCCGAACGGAACGTGCGCCTGGAACGCAGTCCTTCGTGGGCGTAAGTACTGGATTATGTTTCCATCCTCCTCGAATTTTCCACCGCCGCCAGGCGTCTTCGTCTCCGAGGATCAGAGCGAAGTCACCAGCCCTCTGAGCATCGCTGAGTGGCTTCTGGGCTTTCACGCAGAAGCCCGACACACACCAGGCTGTATCGAGGCTATCTGTGAGGAGGGCGAGATGCTGTACGTGCCGGCGGGATGGTATCACCTGGTCGTTAACCTCGAGGAGAGCATTGCTCTGACGCAGAACTTCGTCCCAAGACGGAATCTTAAGGACGTACTTGCATTCTTACGGGATCAAAAGGACAGCATTAGTGGGTTTGCGGATAGCGTTGAGGATCCGTATGGTTTGTTCGTAGAGGAGTTGAGGAGAAAGGAGCCGGAGGCTTTGACCGAGGCGTTGGAGAAGTTGGAGAGGGACGGTAAGGGGAAGAGGGGGCGGTGGGAGGAGCTGACAGGCAAGGGAAAGGAGGAAGACGGCGAGAGCGCTGGCGGGTTTAGCTTTGGATTTGGTGGTGACGATGAGGATGGGGAAGTTCCGTAGTTGGACAATTGTACACTGTTGAGAGTTCAGCATTTGTGTCGTATAGCACTCAACCCACGGGACAAGACCTGAATGAGCAGTGTAGTTGAAGAAGTGACATTGTAGTCGAGAACGCCATGCGTTGAACAATGAGCTGACCGGTAAAGCCAATCCCGCCTCGTCATCATTACGGTGGCGATTTCCATCTCCCGCCTACTATACCAACTGAACCGTACCCCAATGGCACATTGCCAATAAGAACTGGAGTGGCAGTTCAACTCATCATGTCACCATTCCGCCTCCTCGACCTCCCCGCCGAGCTCCGTCTCCGCATCTATACTTACATTCTCGCGCCCACGCACAGCATCCAAATCAACTACGACTACAGCACCGCGTCATACAAGAAGAACCCCACTATCTCTCCTGAACTCTTACAAGTGAACAAGAAGGTCCATGCCGAAGCAAAACGTATTTACTATGAAGCCAACACATTCTTCCTACCCAGCGAGGTCTTTGAGAAAAGCTGGCCCATCATCGATCTTCAGATGCGCGAGGAAGCGTTGCCGAAACTCCGGAGTTTGTTCATAGTGCTCGAGTTGAACAGTCGACGCACCCCGATTTTGATCCTGGAGAGTATCTTGAGCCTTTGGATGCAATGGTGGCGTTGAAGAGTTTGCGGGTCTTGATGGTAGATGACAAGGATGACGATGCTGAGGCAGTGGCAGAGCTGTGCAGGAGGATCTGGCAGGGGCTTAGGGAGAGGGTGCCGAAGGGTTGCGTAGTGCGGTATGGTTGCAGCACGCAGGAGGAGCTTACGTATGTAAGAGACTACGTGGGACAGTGTGAGGTTTATAGGTCGCTGGAGGGCCTCGTGGAAGTAAGCGGGTCATTTCTGAGCTGATGGACTGGCTAGGGGAGACAGTAAGAAGCATGGGTTTTGTTAAGCAGGGAGCAACGAGTAACGAATTCAGCTTGGGGTTACTCTCTTATCAACGACCGCAATTTCTGTAAGTGATGCTACGGGATAGGGGTTAGAATGTTAACGGAATCTCAGGCGTGTTTCGCAAATCTATCCAAAACCGGTATTGGATGCGATGCTACTTGTGGATAGGGATTCTGCCAGATTTGCTGGCTCAAGCACCCAGATTGAGCTGCGCCTGTGTTGGAGCAAGTGAAATCCCAAACCTGCCGAGGTATGTGACGCCTTGTGTCGAGCACGCCAAAGACCATTGTCGCACTGACATTCTCTTCGTTGGAGACCGCGTGTTGATGTCAGTAGCACGTTTCAAAAAACCTCGGGGAGTGTGCGGGCGTAGCAACGACTATTAAATTGTTATACGCAGCCGCAAGGTCGAAGTTGCACATAAATGAATGCTGGATTGCAGACGACGTTCTGTGGCCGGAGCTTATGTACAAACGTGGTATCCCAGGCCGGGATTGCCTTCTCGTGCGCTCTAGTATACAGCATGCAATCTCCACTCGAGTCTTTACCATTTCAACATCAAACCCATCTGGTGCCGAACCTTTAGTTGTCGCTGAACCAGGTCTTGTGTCCCTGTGGCGCATATCAGTAAGAGCTGGGAAGAGAAGTATGTAAACAAGGCGGAGGCGACGCACCAGGACCATGCGGGACATCATGTACATGGTTGCGGCGCTAGTGGAGATCAGAAGACCGTAGTACGGGTAAAGCATGAACTTTGCGCGTGGGCCCTAGAGAAACGGCGTTAGCGACGAGAGCTCCAGAGTTCGAAAACATCCAAGGCCCAATTGTATCAGTGTTGTATCCGCACCCGACCAGACTGTTTGTGCTCCTACAGTGTGGGCCTAGCTCTTTTCTCGAATACTATTGGGAAGGGCGTCCCACCTTGTTCCATTGACGGACACCATCGTGTGTTTGGTGGAGGCGCTGCCAGTGAGGGACGTTGTTCTTGCGGTGAAGACCTGGGAAGGAGGGCATGCTAGCGACCTAATGTCAGCAGTTGTTCCTTGGGCTGCAGTGACAGAGCGGTGCGGATCTTGGGTGGACAATGTTGGCAGCACATAGCAAAGAACTCCGGAAGGACTGACCCGGCCATTGCGAAGGTGGTTGGTGTCTGTACGAGCTTAATTGGAGAGTTGAGTGGAGAGAGTACCTTGGTGCGAGTGCTCGCGGAGCTGTCTGCAATCGCAGGAGATGTCGTCGAAACGCAGGTTCGGAAGCAGCCGAGCGATCGTGGCCCGTGCCTTCCGAATATCTCGTGTTCCTTCCGTTTCTGGAGAACAGGTCGACCAGGAACTACGCTGTTGGACGATTTGCGACTGACGCGACACGGCCATTCAGCTCGCATGCTGGCTCGATGCAATGTCTCCTGATCGAGGGGCTCGCTTGATACAGAACGGTCGATGGGACCAGCATTGGAAAAGCTGCTGGGCAGACCATCAGCTTTCCGACTTCTACGGACAACAATAACCATCAACAATGCACGCCTGCCCGCGACAAACATTGGGTGCTGTTGCCGCCAGGCAGCACAGAGGAGAGCCTGTTCGGTGAATTCGCCAACCCTAGATGGAAAGGATAGCCGGGAGAGAGACACTACTCAATCACTTGTCCGCCTCGTGCAGACAAACAAGCCCACAGCCGGCGAAGATGCCCACCTGGCCTTGCTCATGTCCATGGCTACAGGCCTGTATCTTGGAGCAAAAGAGATCCACGCTGGCAAGGAGCCTTTTGAGTGGCTCCGCTACGAGGCGAACGTTACTGGCGATAGCAAAAGAGGGAAGCGTTTGGTGGACGATGCATTCTATGCGCAAAACCAGGCGTTGTGGATACAGTTGCTGTATTACCGAAGGAGGCTTGACGGGCTCAAAGGCGTACGAGATATCTGGACTGGGATGAAAACTCGAGGCGTAGCCTTGCCCACAGAGGGCGAAGCCGCAGACATGTTCTGGCAGACGTTCGCTGCAATGGGCGTGGGTGACTCCGAACTTCTGGAAGAAGTATATACCCACGCAAAGAAGCAATTTCGGTCTTCGGGCATGTACTATGCGGAACTTTACAAATGCATCATCGGTCCGCTCTTCCGTGAGAAACCTACTACTGTCAATCGTTGGCACAAGCGCTTCGAGGCAGATGGGATGTTGCCCTCGGATGCTCTCCGAAGTGTAGCCCACGATGCCGTTCTCGCCCCGCGAATAGGCAAAGCACGGAATGTTTTCAGAGAGCTGTATGGTTCCAGCAAAGAACGAGATCTGTACGACCACTACATGTATGTGTTGATGGAACACGCCCGCTTTGAAGACATGGTGAAGTGGCATAAAGTCTTCGTCCGGAAGAACGATTTACCTTCTCCGGAACTACGGACCAACCAGACGATTCAACGACTGTTCAGGTTCTCGGATCCGCGGAATGCACGGGAGCTCAAGCTGTTCGGAAAAGACAGCTCTTTGCGAAGAGATTCGCGTACACCCGGCTCTGTTTCTCCTGACCCGCCACTGTGGTCTCGAGAGAGCATGAATAGGATCGTGGGTGACGTGCACGGGTTCAAACAGAAAGAAATCAGCGATCAATTCTGTGCACGCCTTTTCGCAACTAGTACCTTCTCCGTCGGTACGGTTGTTAACGGTCTGCAGCTCTTTGGGTTAGAGGAGATTGGCCCTCTCGCTCTTCGGGAGATCGCTGCACGTTCACAGACTGTACTTGAGTTCAATGCCGCTATCAGAGCTTTGAAGGCAGCCTTGATCAAGATCCCGAAGTCGACTTTCACGCAAGCACTGCTCAAGTTTGCTTCTGAGAAGCAACAGCAATACTTCGACTTTCTGGTCACAAGCGATCAACATCCGCAGTCCTATGAAGACCAGTCCTTGCAGAAAAAGTTGCTGGCTTCTCATCTCGAAGCTGGAGATATGGCCAAAGCGCACGCAACTTTTGCAATTCTCACTTTGTCAAAGAAAGACCCACAAGAGGACATGTGGAACCTGTTGCTGCAGACGTACTGCAAAAACTCGAGTTGGTGGCACGTACTGCAGATCGTCCATGATATGCAACTGCAAAGGATACCGATCTCTTCTTATTCCCTCGACGTGCTGCATCGCTACTGTTTACGAACAAGGAGGCCTGGTAAGCGACCGGTTACTAAGGCCCCAGGCTTTGAAAACTTCGATGACATGAACTTTGTGAGAAACGTTTTCATAACAGTGCTCAGATCCGGCCAAGATCTCGAACCTACACGATGGAGGGAACTGATGAAGCGCTATGGCATGACTGGCCGTTTGAGCGGGCTTGAACAGTTGTCATTTTGGCTTGCATTGTGGTACGGAAAGCATACCAGAGTGAAGTATCGGTCACTTCTTTCTGGACGTCACAAAGACATCGACGATTTCCAGCCATCAAACACGGATGCGCCGGGCTGGTTGCCGCCTCAGGATGTATCACATCCACTCAGGCAGATATTCCATCCGGCCCTGCAACGCGCAATGATTTCTTGGGGATTTAAGAGTACTCTGCTAGGATTCGATCGTGAGCGAGAAAGCGATCTCTCGATGGCCATTTCTACACGGAACGCACGTGTTCGAGCCCCTTTCGTCCGTTACCAAAGTTGGGCAAGAGGAGTGATCCTTCTTCAAAAGCTGAAAGAACTTGGCGTTCAAGTGCCTACCTCGCTTGTTCGCAAGGAGATCGTACTCGAACTTTGGAAACTGTACGGACCTTTGGTCTCCAGACGGAAGAGTACTAGACTGCTCAAGACAACCAATGACATGTCTTTGACTGATAGAGTCAGACACGTTCAGAATCTATGGGGCGAGAGACTGTTTGACCTTCCGCCGGAAGCTCTCGAGGGAGACAGAACGTCAGAAACAAAGCTCTACAATATTGTGTTTGGGCAACGAAGACACCGGACTTTCAAGCAGCGACGCCGAATTCTTATGCAGCGGCACCGCAGTCGTGATTTGAGTGCGACCCGTATTGTTCACAGCGGTCTCTTGCAGATTGCAACACAAGACTCGACTATAGCTTCACGGCATCGTGCAGACAAGGAGCAGTCCTTGGAGAAGAACTCGTCTCAAACCTTTGCCGGTACGTAGCGGAACATGGCCATATGCGAAAACGTCTTTTCGATTGAAGCCAGGAACACCATTCAACTTTCCATCTGTAGTATTTACTCTTCCAGAGACCTAACGGTGGCATACTCTCTACTGCTCTGATTCGACTCTTGCACCCACTGCGCGATGTTGCCCGGCACTTGCTTCACCTGGTTGTCAGCACTCGGCACCGGTTCTCCCAAGACTTCATAAACCGGTACCGTCCCGGTCCACACTCTCGAAGTCGCGTCTTCGTTCTTGAGATCCTTCTTGTCGTCATGCGGTCCGCCGGTCCTCGTTTTGGCGCTAGCGGTCTCAATCCTGACTTTCAAAATCCCAGTCGCCGTGACCTCGGCCTTGGTCGGCGGCGTTCTTGAGGTCGCCCACCGGTCTGGAATCAGTCGGTTCGTGATCAGTTCCATCGCCCATACAGTCTCATCGGCATCCGTCACACGGGTTGCGTGTCCGAAAGCCACGACGGACCGGTAGTTGCAGCTGTGGTTGAAGGGTGTCAGGGCCAGCACGTAACCGTCAAGGATGGTAGCGCTGATGCAGACGGGCAGGCCAGTGTCTTCGTGGCCGCTGGTTAGACGCATGAGCCGTGCGGATGAGGAGCCGTGCAGGTAGATGCTAGGTTCGTTATCGCTGGGATAGGTGGACATGGCGCCAAGCATGGGCAAGATGGTCGGGAATTGGGGCGTGGAGTCGTCGGAGAAGGGGGCGTTAAAGGAAACATGCAGGATAGGCGTTGCTTTGATGATGGACGAGACAGCTTCTTTGTCGTAGTTCACTGGATCAAATTGGGTATAAATTTGGCGCATGAAGGACTTGTGATATATGGGCATGTAACATACCTCGCTTTGCATACCGCTTTCCCTTGCTCCTTTCGTCTGGGGTGTATACAGTTGAGTCGGACATATTGCCTGAGCTGGGTCTTCTTGAATCTTGACCGGAAACAGGAGTGAATGCTCGAAAAACTTCTACTGCGTGGTTGTTATGATAAGTATGTTTTTGCAGAGGTGCGGACAGCCAATGACTGTATGCTAGATGAGCCTTACGCGAGTACGTACAGCACGCCAACGCGACTGCAGCGCATGACTCCTTCGCCGAACGTGCGCATACAGCTTCCTTATCGAGCAACGCCTATTTCCTAGCGTTTCTTGGGCAAGCACTCTGTGTATGACGTCCAATCCGATATCCTTTTGCAGACCGCAACCCATACATGCCACACTTGCAGCAGGTATGTAGTGTTATCCATCAAGACAAGCACAAGACGAAACAGACGTGACTGAATGATTGTTCTGTCTCAATCTCTTTCCGCATCACCGCCGAAGTCTGGCTTGCGTGCGAACTTCCGCCGACCTCCAGCGAGCGAGAGATCCAATTGGTGGCATTCTTCGTTCGCCTCGTATTCTTTGCGCGGCCTATACCATCGCTAGCTGTCTGTATGACTTACTGTTGGCTACGAAGCTCAGTCGAACCACACCCATGCTCGATTCATGTTTGGAGACATGTCCTCTTGCGGAAGTAGATATAAGGAATCTTGAGAGACGATGAGAAGTCCCAACAAGTAGTCAAATATCCCAAGTTTCAGTTCGTACCTTCTCTCAGCCCTTGTCGTCTCCATTAAGTCTGTTGGATTGTTTTCTTGCACCATCTACTGCCAAGGATGACTGCCTTTAATCCGGAAAGCGACGTCCCCGGCCATTCCGGTAAAGTCATTCTCGTGACAGGTGGTCAGTCAATTCAATGCATTTCGTTTTTCGTCTACGCTCATCACAACTACAGAAACGTCGGGTTTAGGTACAGGGGTTGTTCAACAACTCGCTGCACACTCCCCATCGCACATCATCCTCACCGGACGCATCAATACATCCGCCGAGTCCCTTATCTCCCAATGCAAAAAGCTTAGCCGTGTTGGAATTCTTGTGTTTTCAACGGAGATGCTTGTTTGTATTGGACATACATATGCAGACAAACTGCCAATCTTTTCTTGCACTTCGCATCTCACTTTCTCCTTCCCTTCCTCTTCTCCTTCGTGTCTGCCATATCCTCATCCGCAGCACTACCCGGTGTAGTTATTTCCCGGTTCTCGAGGCCCTCCACGACAGGCGATTTTGCCGCTCCCAGACCTATCCCCCGCCGGTTTACGCTTGCGTCGCTCGAGCGTGCACTGTCTGTACTGAGCCGAGTCTTGTGCTTCGCCGTCGGGGCTGCATCAGACCTTGTTATGGTCCGGTAGACGGAACTAGACGGGCGCTCCTGGATAGGCGATGGCGAATCAGAAGTGCCGGCCACCTCATCAGACGACCACCATCCCTCTGGTCTCGACTTGGTCGATCGGTCCGTGAATTGCGAGTTGATAGGCGAGCTGGGGACCTGTACAGGGAGGTTACAGCTGCGACACGGCTTTGGGACGATGTCGGTCGCTCTGGTGTACCCGCACGGAATGGTCCTCTCCTTATAGCCGTCCCCATTTCTTCTACCCTGCCAGTGCCTGTGTCCTGAACCTTCTGTGGCATCGTAGGTATTCGCTCATCCTCGGAGTAGCTTGGCGGCTGGGGCGTTGTCGAATGTTCGTTTCTTACAGTTTTGAACGGCGACCTACGCCCTTTGCGGCTTCTGCCTCCCGCATGAAAGTCGAGTGCGTCCAGCACGTGCGGAAAGACGAGCTTGTCAACATCGGAAGCCCACAAGAAGTCCAGGTGTTCATAGTGGGGGACTTCCTTGGCCTGGGTATGTTGTGGCAGCTCTTTCAGCATGATCTTGATGTCCACCAAGCTATCACTCCCACCGTAAACCAGAACAATGGGTGTCTTGATGTTTCGCGTTGGGAATTTGGCCACCTTATAGTATTTGGACCCGTTGGTGAGGCTTAGTGGGGCCTGGACTTCATCATCGAACATTTGGAATGTCCCAGTGCGGATGATTTGGAACCAGTGTACGACACTCTTGGTGCTTGTGAAGGAGTAGAGATGTGGGTAAGCTGCCAGCTTCTGATACGCCGTAATGTTCTTCGCTTGCCAACCAAACAAAAAGCGTAAGCTCACGTCAATGAACCAGGTGAATATGGCTGGGTAGAGTAATGCCTGCCACATGGTCGCGCTGCTCAAAATGGCCTTCCGGCCAAAGGCAAGGAAGAGTAAATCTGGGGATGCCTTGACAAACGAACTGACGATGCCTGAGGCCAAGCCAGGTGGCGACATTGCAGGCGCCAAAGCGATGAACACGTCAACCTTCTCATTTAGTGTTGGGTGTATGGACAGCGTAGCGAATGCTTGCGCTGTTCCTTGAGAAAAGCCTATGTAAGACAGGGAAGGCTGGTGTGTGGTTTCCAAGATGTACGAGATGCTGTCTGGGATGTCATGAAAGGCGAACTGATCGATAGAGAAATTCCAAAAGTGGGTGTTCGTTGGTGAATGATGCACCGACTTCTTCGAGTATTTATTTCCGCGGTTGTTGCCAAGCTATGCATTCCGTGTTTAGTAAAGATGGAACGACATCAGGCACTTAACTTACCCAAACATCGTAACCTTTCTCAACGAGAACAAAAGGAAGGCAGCGCTCCTTCTCGGTTAAGCACACCCAGACTTCACTGTTCATCATGAGACCGTGGTGTAGATACACAACCTTCTTCTGAATGCTTCCTTCCCCGGCATTCACCCGTTGGTCTTCTTCGCCTTTACGCCAACCCAAGCGATGGAGGCCAAGGAGGTAGCCATCGCCGGTCTGCACGATGTGCTCTTCAGCGTAATAGCCAAAGATTTCGCACAGCTCCACGAAGTCGGAGGCCTGCGCGATTGGGGAAGAAATGGACTTCTTCCTGTTTCTGGACCTCCTGCCTTGTGGGGAGGACAACCAATTGAATGCCCGTCTCGAAGATTGATACAGAAACCGAAACAGCGGCGCAGGTAGAGCGAGAGTAACGCCGCGGACGAATATCTCCAAACCGATGAGTATGAAAGACCCTATCAGTGCTAGGTATTCTGCAAAGGCCAGTCGCCCAATAAAGGGTATCCTTGGCATGATTACACGAGTAGAGTAGCCTTTTCTTCAAGATAAGTATCCGATGTCCAAGTTCAAAGGGCGGGCTGCTAAGTAGGTTCAACGTATAGAATCCGGAATAGGAATAAAGAGGTCCGAACGCAGACAGTGGAATTCCGGGGTTCGATTGGATCCGTTATACAGTTGGACCACAAAAACTCATGATGGGATATCCAGGGAGATTGAGGCCTATTTCGTCCTATTTGCCGTGGGAGATTGAAGAAAGTGTACGATAGAGAGAGTTGCGGTCAACACTTGGTGACATCATGTGAATTCACGTGTTCCGTGTCAGGTATCGAGAGTATCGAGAATATCGAGACCCTGCGGATCGTCCCGGTCGGCTGCTCGCTTGCTCGGTAGTGTCGTTTCCGGTCTGCTGTTCCCAGTGGCCATCTTCGTTTCACGAGAGGTTCGACAAGCATAGGGGATTAGATATAGTAGACCCGCCGGACAGTCTTCAACATCAGACTAGGAAGAGAGCAATTCATTCTGCACTTTTCTTAGACTCTCAGTATGCCGTCCTCCTGCAAGGACATCCGTATGCTATATCCTCTGATCCTTTAACACAACCTCAATCTAATCCGCCATACCAGGAGCCGCGCTCGCCGAATGTCTTCAAAACTCCGATTGCATCCTCATCGAGCGTAACAAGCCCTCCGACTGCCTGCGACCACCCCTCGTCGACACCCTTCCCACACGATGTCAACAGCTTAAAAAGGCTACGGCGAATGCAAGCGCGGCATGATCGACATGCGCAAACGATTCAGAGGAAACAAGCCCGTCGCATCAAGCGTAGAGCTCGAAGCCGGGGCGAGCGAACCCAGCAGGCAGCTTTATGCTGGCAAGAGCGCCTTTGAGGACATCAAAGCCACGAGTGGGAACGATGCGCCTGATGAGGAGTTATAAGCGGATGACTGAGTGCGAGGCGTTGGAGGCTTGCTTGGGTGTAGCAAAAGCTGTACTACAGATACCAATGGTGGCGTTGGGGGCATCTTTGGTTGGGCTCAAAAGTTGTGTTATACCACTCAACTCTACGACGACGGGAGATGTATGGTCTGGTCCTTATGGTGCAAAGAGAAAAACACATGTTTGATTGAAGATTAAATACAAAACATGGTATCATGGTTGTGGTCAACCCAGCCGAGGCACAGAATACCGGACCCTACAGTCAAACTCCGGGTCTGTACAACACCCAAAAACCGGAAAGAGAGAAGGTGTATAGGAACGACGCCCAAGCCCGAAGGCAAAAGACCTTCGCGATACAACGCACACACACCAAGGAAAGGGATCCATGCCACTAGTCCTCGTACTTGCTGCACTTGATGGGTCCCTCGAAGTGCCAGTCCCGGTCAGAGGCGATAAACAGTTCATTCCAGGCCTCCTTAGCCTTGATGGCCCTGTCCACAAACTCGCCCATGGTGATACCGGTCTCGCACTCAATCGCCGGCCTGGCCGCTCTCTGCCATCTCCTAACTAAATGGAGGGTTGTGCACGGGGGCTGCGTGAGATACATCTTCCTCCAGCTGGCGCTCTCGTGATATATGGCAGGATCGTTAGTCGGGAGCTTGTCCGCCGGGAAGCTGATTGCTACGTCCCAGGACCAGTGACCGGAACTCCTCCGCCGAGGTCGTTGGTCAAGTTCGGACATGGCGATAAACATTTCGTCGTTATCCGCTTCTGGGGCAGGGTCGACGCCGCTAGTGATCACCTTCAAGGTCACGGTCGGATAACTGCCGCCGAGGACGCGTCTTAACATACGGTTGTTCTTGGGTCGCTCACCGGGTCGGTTGATCTCGCGCCACGGATCGAATGCCTTTGCTTCGAGACGCCAATCTGGTCGCATGAAGAGTTGGCGTTGCAACTCAGGAGAGGCGTTGATGGTACCATTCCAGAGTTGTGAAACACGCTGGAGCACGAGCAGTTCTAGTGGTGGAAGGTACGTGAGAATCTGTTCTAGGAGCTCAGGCGTGTCGAGGACCTGGCTCATGGCGCTGCCGGCCGCGTCCATCTTTGCAGGGATGCGTGACGGGTAGGAAATGTGATGCTTAGAAGATGGGAACGGACAAAGCGTATTCACTCGCGAGCACAATTGTTCGCTACACGGCGCCGTCAATGAATGGAGGTAGTGGTTTGTGTGAACGTGAAAGGGAAGCATATCAGCTTGAAACGGGCGGAGCAGAGTTCATAAGCAAGCGCAACCCCTTATCTTTCGAATGCCCAAGATCGCGATTCCTCACCTCACAACGCTGTCACGGTCCGATGATGCATCCTTTCCCTCACAGAGCATGTGGCAGTGGGTTGCGTGCTTGTGGACGACAACAAAGGAATTTGACCCGCGCTATGACGTATGGTGGGGCATTTGGAAGCTTCCGTGCAGCCGAATTCCAAACTCTCGATGCACGTCTGGTCGCGTGTCTGATTGTTCGATCTCCAAAAGCAATAGCACCGATAAACCGGCTCTGACGTTCCAGGGTCTGTCAAGGAGTCTGAGTCTCCCTAGTCGTTCTAATCGTAGGGCGTTTCTCCGCTGCTTCGTGATCCGCGCCAAGAACACCCCGTTTCTAGGGCTGTCTCCAGTCCTCCCTCCATCATGTGGCTCAGTGGATGAACCGGCTCTTCCTCCAAAACTTTGCATTGTCCTTGCTGCCGCATTGAATGGCACCGTCTCCTCAGATTACTTCGTATTGCTCTTCATAGCAGGTGGATGTCCAGAATGCCCGAGTAGGAAATGCTTCGGGAGATGGTACAGGACGCGCTCTCCCCGTTCGCTGTTCTTGGAATGTAACAGGTCCACGCCAAGCCCAGTGAAATGCAGCGCCTGGCAGCAGACAAGCCACCCTGTGACCACTCTCGAGTGCGTCACGTATGAATCGACATTCGCTCGAACCTCGAAGTGGCAGGGCTCAGTCGTCGGCTATTCGGGATTCCGGAACACTCATCGAGTTCTTGCTGAGGCCAAGATGTCGTGCTCGAGGTTGAGCTTGGTGAAAGCTGGCACTTCAAGCTCAACATTCCCTTGAATGGCAGTGGCAATCATGAAGTTCTCCTCGAACGCTTGGATTGCCATTTTGACATCTTCGACCCTTTTCCCGTGCAACAAGACCTCGACGTCCTCGACTTTCTCGCTCCAGGTGCCATGTGTCGAGCATCTGGCTACTGTTCCCGCCTTAGGACTGCGGACGTTTTGAAATTCTAGTTTTTGAGCCAGGGGCAAGTAACGCTTCGCCTGCCAGCTTGATGTAGGCTTCCTTGTAACAAAAGAAGGTGTAGAACCGCCGTAATTTCGCATCGATCAAGATGTCGCTGTTGAAGGTTTGCTGCTGTCCCGACGGTAGAGTCAAGCTCAGCTCAATGTCTCGTCGTACGCATCGATCATGCCGACCTAGCTGTTCTGCTGTGAGCGTTCGGCCGTCCAGAAGTGTGACCTCGTCCACGTTGTACTTCATGTCCCAGCGCTCCTCCTCGGAAAAGACTTCTTCGTAAATATCAACCCAGCCGTTGAAGCCTTCTTGGTCGATCGTGCGATAATCATCTCGTTCATTAACGCAAACGATGTCTATTCCGACTTGGACGTTGCCTCCGGCTTTTGAGTCCGACAGCGCTCTGTCTCCTTGAACTCCGGTCCAGCCCACCAGAGCAACTAACCCAGCCTGGTGGGACACGTTGAAGTCAATGGGCGCAAACCCGCCGGTTGGAAGGACAGCACATGGCTTCCCATGCTTCGGGTCCCCTATTCTGGCAAACTGGATATCGTGCCACGCCAAACCACAAGTTCTCGATACGAAAAGACGCTTTAGAAGTGCTGACCCCAACGACATTTTCGCATCAGCAACAAACATTTTGCGGATGCATGTTTTCCGCTCTTCAAGTGAAAGAAGCTTGAGTTCCTCTGCGGCCTGTTCCTCCATCAGCACTCGGGATTTCAGAATCCGGGTTGTCGACGAACGGCATTCTCAATCTTCTCCCCAGGCCAGAGAGCACGGGTATCCAGAAGCCAGCAGACAATCTGACCCTGCTCAGACTGCGCTACTGCTTGAGTAGTCGTCATTCTCGAGCCACGCCCTCGCCTCCTCCTATTGTTATGCAGTCGAGTAAAACAAAGAGAAATTTCAGCAGCACTAGCAACAGACAGCAGAAGGAGGGGTATCGCGATATGTCATTGCCTCTGACAGTCGTGCATCTCGGACTCCGAGCATGTTACCAAATTTAGCTAGAAGGCTGGAAGATTAGATTAGATTTCCGCGACTTGCGCAATTTATATGACTGCTTGGTTTGGTGAGGGCCATAAAAGTCATCCCGCCTCTTCACAGTCTACTTTCACCATGACATGACCAACATCACCATCGGCGTGCTCGCGCTGCAAGGCGCCTTCAGCGAACACATCCAATGTCTCCGTCAAGCCGCCACGTTTCTATCGGAGGAGCACGGCTCGCGGCAAGTCTCGTGGCGCTTCCTTGAAGTCCGTACGCCGGAGCAGCTCTCAACTTGCGACGCTCTGATCCTACCCGGTGGCGAGAGTACAGCAATCTCACTCGTTGCCGCACGATCCGGACTCCTGGAACCTCTCCGTGACTTTGTCAAGGTATCCCGCAAACCGGTCTGGGGCACCTGCGCAGGTTTGATCCTGCTAGCCGAAAGCGCGAACCGTACCAAGCAGACCGGTCAAGACTTGATAGGTGGATTGGATGTCAGAGTCAACAGGAACCACTTCGGTCGCCAGGTTGAGAGTTTCGAGGCGGATTTGGACTTGCCGTTCTTGGCTTCTGTGGGCGGAGCAGATTTCGAGACCAGCAAGAAGCCATTTAGGAGTGTTTTCATTCGCGCCCCTGTTGTTGAGAAGATATTGGAGCCGCAGCCTGGCATACAAACTCAGCAGTCACGGCTGGACGATACGGTTGTTGCACCATCGAAAGCGCCTGCAAACAACAAGGCCGAGGAAGCTGCTGCTGGCGGAGTCGAGGTACTTGCGAGGCTACCGGGACGCGCAAAGGCCCTGAAAGATCGGGAGGTCACGGCTAGAGATATTGGAGAGGAAGGAGATATTGTTGCTGTAAAGCAGGGGAACGTGTTCGGAACCAGCTTCCATCCGGAACTTACGGGCGATTCCAGGATACATGTCTGGTGGATGGAGCGTGTGATGGAGGTCATGAAGAGATGAGCACACGCGTCGAGAAAGCATATCAAAGCGGCTCTCATCTGCGAGCTCGTCCAGCACGCGTGACAAAGGCCCAAGATGAAAATTGTACCTTTATCACATGTACTTGCTGGAGTTCTCTGCAGACGTCCACCGCCAGGCGATGCGTGCGGTGCGCTATATTGATAGAATCTTATACGCCCAATAGAAGACCTTTTGACGGCCGTGTCTCCCATAGTCATTTTCCTGCGCCAAACTCCAGCCCCTGGGTATGCACCATGCACCAGCCTACTGTCCTTGCTTGTACTCGTCCGCGTAGTTCTCCTGCATCCTCCGTCCGTAACCGCCCCTGCCGGGGTCAAACTCGTCTCTGTACTCATCTCTGACTTGACCGCCGCTCTTGCCTCTGCCATACTGTCTGCCCTCCACGAAGCCCTCGTCGAGATCGGTTCTGATGATGCGCTCGTCCAGCTTGGTTCCGCCGATGTACTTGAGGCAGTCGAGCGCATCTTGATGCGTGTAGTACTCGACGAAGCAGAAGCCGCAGGGGGTCTTTTGAAAGCGATCCAGACCCATGACTAGGCGCTTGATCTCGCCGCATTTGGAGAAGAGTTCATGGATTTGTTCCTCGGTTGTGTAGAATGAGCTACGGGGAGTTAGTTCGCGGAGTCTTGTGGCTTACGATTGAGGTCTACGCACAGGTTCCCTACATAGAGGGTCGTCGCATCTTTCAGTTTGTCCTCAGGCTCGGGCTCGGGCTGGCGATCCTCGTCTCCATTGCGATCGTTGTACCTGCGCCGCTTGTACTGGTGATAGTCAGAAGTGAGCTTTGCAATATCGTGCGGAGAGGCGGCACACCTTGCCGGTAGCGTAGGAACTGGGCTTGTCCAGGCGGTCGACGGTGTTGCGCACTGTCAGAGGAGCCATTGTGAGGTTGTGGCCGCAAGTGGTTGTCTTTTGCCCGTGGGTAATGTTTCGATGTAGATCCAAGATGGTCAAAGCTTCTTATATAAACGAATGCGCGCGGTGTTGACGCGACCTCCAACTTTCTGGTCAACTTCACAGAAGCAACTGAAACTCTGATTGTCCAAAGCACATATCCCCGACATGCTGCCTTGATCCGAGACTGGACACGCTCGCTGGAACCTGGGCGCGATGCCGAAAATCCTCAGTCACACCCCTTCGTGGCTCTCTAGGCCGTCACCTGGTTTCAACTTTTTCCAGCCAACCTCCCCTATCAAGCCTACAAGCACGCTGGGCAATGGCAAGAAGTATGAGTACCAAGGACCTCTTCGCACGATAGCTACCAGAGGAACAGAGGTCTTCTGTGTGGTGGCCAATGAAATCAGGTGGTCGGATCTGGTGAACCTGAAGGAGCAAGGAGAAGAGCAGGACAAGCTCAGACAGAGCTCTTCCAGACTTCGGGGAACAGATGAACCTGTTGGACATGGTCTGAATGACACAGAGTATTACAGGGTAGGCTGGAGCTAAGGTCACGATGCGCTTGCAAGCGCTGACAGCTTGTTGCGCAGGTCCTAAAGGTCCCAGTCCACGGTCAAATACGGCAGCTTGCCATAAGCCCAAAGTCGGACTACATGGCCATTCTCACTTCGCACACTGTGCATGTTGCAGTCTTGCCGGATGTTTCGCACCTCAGCTCTATGGATGAGTCTCCTCTACGCCTTAAGACCTTCCAGCTAGGCCCGACCGCTCATGTGCTCGAACAAGCACCTGTGGTAGCCGCATTGTGGCATCCTCTTAGCAAGGCTTGTTTGGTCACCGTTACCAAGGATTCTTGCGTGCGGGTGTGGGAGCTGGACCGCAACTCACGTCACACATTCGACGAACCTGCACTGGCTGTGGATCTCAAGAAGCTCGCCAACGCAACCTCTTCCAGCGATGACCTGAGAGCTTCCAAGTACGGCACGAGTAAGGGATTTTCACCTGACTCCGTCGAGATGGAGGTTGCGTCCGCTTGCTTTGGCGGTCTTGGACTCCATGAAGAGCACGGATGGTCGGCTATGACCCTATGGATTGCCATGACCGAAGGCGATATCTACGCACTCTGTCCCTTGGTTCCCAGCAAGTGGCGGACGATACCTACGACAATACCTTCACTGACTACGACTGTGGTGTCTAAAGCTTCAATCATCCGCGAAGATCCCACGGCAACTGAAGAGGAACAACGAATTGCCGATCAACAGCAACAATGGCTTGCGGACATAGATGCGCAGGATCCCCTGCTCGACGTAGAAGACGGCACGGAGCTGTATTCTAGACCTTCGCATCCGCCCGCTATCCCCAAGCTACAGGGCCCATTCACGTTGACACCTGAACCCGACTTTGACGAGATTGTGGATCTCCTGGTCATCGGAGCCAAGATCGATGACGATGCCCTTGCACAGGAAGAAGATTTTGTTGACGATGATATTGAGGGCTTGTCGGCAAGCGTCATCTGTTTAGCGACAAACACGGGCAAAGTACACGTCTGTCTTGATCTTGAAGGAGTGGAAGCACAGTGGCTGCCTACGAAGAAGGTAAAAATGGAGGAGGCACGGCCCGCGTACAGATCAGTGAAGCTTACGAGAACGACTAGAGCACATTCAAACGCCCGTTCGAGACGCCAAGCGAGCCTGCTGAACTCCTCATCATCGAGACTGTCGACTTTGGCGCTGCCTCCGACTCATCATATTCAGCTTCGTTTAGCCGCATCCTTTACCGTAACCCGCAAGACGATGCGATCAGTCGCTATTCATTCTTCCTGACGACAGCTAATGGGGTACACAACGTCTCCCTTACCCCTTGGATATCTCACCTGGAGGACGAGCTCTCTGGACCCAGCGAGTCTGGCGCCGCTGTCCGCATCGGCGTCCGCTTCGAATCGGAGAAGACTGAGGTTCAGCAAATTATCACCTTTGCCGGTGAAGAGGACATTAATCAGTCTGCACCATCCGCTTGTGTCCCTCTTACCGACTCTGATCTGGGTTACTTTATTCTGACGGTCAGATCAAACACGCCCTATGCGGCTGTTCTTCCAATGCCCGTCGTTTCCAACATCTACAACTCCTTCGCACCGGACGAAGCCGAGTTGCCTGTTGCAGAGATCCGACAGCCTTACCGGCCAGCATCCGCCTTTTTACTTCTCTTGCGTCACTTCCCGACACTTCTGGAACCAAATTGACCCGGGCGGACATGAAATCCCAGGTCCGCTTCTCCTCGGCCACATTGCAGGTTCTCACCGACGCTCACCGCGTCCTCTCCGCCGAAACTAACAAGCTCGGCCTCGCCGCTGCCGACCTTTTCCGCCGCTGTGAGCGCATGAGAGCTGAGCTTACCGCTCAAATCGAACGCGTCAACGAAATCGCTACCAGGATAGATTCCGTCAGCGGTGCAGACGATGAAGGAGCAGAGCAACCTGCGGGTAACGAAATGCAGCCAACAGCGAAGCAGCGCATCGATCGACGCATCACACGCGCGACGGCGGAGCATGAGAGCTTGCAGCAGCGCGTGGAACGGCTGAAGAGGAGAGTCGCCGGTCTGGGAGGCAAGGAATTGAGCGCCAAAGAAGAAGCTTGGGCAAGGGAGGTCGATACGCTCGACCAGAGTCTTGGAGAATCTGAAGCGCAGGATGATGAGCCGGAGGTGGGCGTGTTGAAGAAACGCCTCGAGGCCGCGAAGGGCTTGAGGGAAGAACTGCTGGCGCAAGTTCAGGAGCTGGCCGAGGGAAAGGGAGAGGAAGAGGATACGAACAGGTCGATGAGGGAGAGCACGTCGAGGATCCCGTTGGACTTCAGGAAGAAGAAAATGGAGCAGGTGTGGCGGTTGCTGGAGCGCGAGTCGGCGTTGGTAGAGGCGGCTACGGAGAGGTTGGCGAGGCTGAGCGCGGGACGTTAAGAGATTGGTGCTTTGGATGCCGAGTTCTACATACTTGACTGGAGGAATAACAGCGTGGCGTTCTCGCGTGTGGTGGTTGCAATGCGAACAGTCCATACACGAGCCTCGTCAAAGAGTCCTTGCGATTATACATCATACACACTGTGACCGGAGTCTGGTCTGTTGACCTTGACACAAACCGCCCTCTTGTAGTGCTGTGACGAGATTACGACGCGGATCAACCAATCAACAGAGCGTCTGCTTCAGATGCTTACGCCCTTTTGCGAAGATTCCGTGAATCGTTCCGACCCCGAAGTCTTTCACCTCTGGCGGCTACGTACTGAGATTTCCCGACTGCATCAGTGATTCAGTGCAGGCCCTGGACTGCCCTGGGGTTTCTGGCTTCGCTCAGAAAAGCGGTGTTGAGCAGCTGTGGAGTGTCCCATTCTTGGGCCGGCCGCCGAGCGCAGCTTTGCCCTTGCCCGAACATGTTTCTCGGAGCCAAACTCTGACAACTTTGTCGTCTCTGCTAAGTCTGTCAAGAGAAGGCGACCATTGCTCTTTGAGCGCTTGTCTGCTGTCTTTCTTATCGTCGATGTGCTTTCCGGACTGATGATGATTCGCAATCTTGAGTATACTTGCAGTGACGTTGATATTTATAGCCCTGCTGCCTCGGGAATGTTTGGTCTGTCCTGGATCGGTGATGCAAATACTGTCGCGTTGCCTTTGGTGTTACACGTTACATGTTCCAGGCGTGCGAGCATCAGCATCAGTATTCAGCACAAGAGTCAGCATAACAATAGGCGTGGTGGAGACACATGTTCGCAGATGCAGATGCGCGTTGCGTCAGACAAGGGTACGGACACGGGGTGAAAGTTCGTCACTGCAGGACTTTGGTGTTGAGCCGGACCTTTGCGCTGGCACTGGCGTGCGGTTGTAGGCAGTGCTCCAGGGCTCATGCAGAAACCTCTTGTTGCCTTGTTGTACGAGTAAATGGTCTCGTTGCCTTGTTGCTACGGTTCGCGAGTTCGGGGACTAATATCTTTCAGTTACCACTTCGAATAGGCCCTTAAGAGTACTCGTCTTCAAGAACTCTCCCTCATACAGAAGAGCCATGGCGCGTATCTCAGTGTGGACAGTTTCCTTCCTTCATGTGAATGTCTTCTTCAAGAAACCGTTGTTCATACTACCGTCCGTGCACCCGCCCTTCCCAGTCCATCATCCTCGACATGAACCGCCCTTCTGCATTGTTGGACAGAGAGCAAAGCTCGACCTCTGCCGAAAGGGGCGTCTGATTCAATTGACTGCGCCCTTCCCCAAAGTCTCCATACATCAATTCAACCGAGAATCGCCCTGCCTTTAAATGTCAGGTAACCTCCCGATGCTCCAAGACGAACGATAAAACATAGTCTCTGTTCGGTTCTTGTAGCTTCTAGACAACGCAGCTCGTCTTGTAGACACTCCTATATCCTCCGGTGGTTGGACGCTCGGAACCCGGACAGACATCCCTGATTCCAGACATTGTTGATCCTTGACTTCTACCAGTGGTGAGGCGTCTTGGAGAACGATTAGTGAACGCCTGCTCATGACATCCAGCTGCTCAAAGCCTCGAAGCGACAACAGGGATCGCCCTTACAGAATCGTAGGGCATCAAAACCTTCCACCATCCTGTTCCGAGCGAAGACGGGATCATACACGGACGCGATGGCCAACATGCCACTTTCCCGAGAGAACCTAAGGCTTCTCCAAGCCGCTCCGCAAATGGTGAGTGAGGATGGAACATAGCCGCGGCTGTTGCTGCTTCTGATCAATCACCCAGGGAAAGAGACCATTCGTGGAGAACCAAATCCGGGACGAGCAAGTGCATATCTTCTACCGAGAGTTGTTGTACAACCAGCATCCGGCGGCGTCCAAGTCCATTGAGGAGATCCACAGATCGTCGGCCGAAGGGCAATTGACACCGAGTGCCGCGCTTGGGCTGCATCAACCACGACTCCAATCCTCAATGTCACCTGTGGAGCGTATGCTTGTGGCAGTTCCAGGGCATGACCCATTGCCAGTATACGGCAGGCTGACAATGAGAGACTCGGGCGTGAACGTCGCATCGCTGGAATCGGTCAATGCTCTGCAGACGGCCGCTGCAAAGCTCGCTAGCAATACCGAATCGAACGCGACCTCCGGAAAGCGTTCTGATTCCAAGGACGGCAGATCATGAAGACTAGACGCGAGATGGATGCAACGAAAGACGAAGGCAAGCACAACGGAACGAATGAAACCGACAGATGTGATTGAGTGGTAAAACATGTGAAACGAAGTGTCATACATATGCCTACCAAACCGTCTAGTCTGCAATGTAAGAGCACACGATTTATGAGCCACAACGTTGCATGGCCTCGGTCCACTTTAAATGTTCGCCGATGACATGTACCAAAGACTGTCGGACAGAAGATGCGCCTCTCGAGAAGGTAAAGGCAGTGGCTGAGTGTCCGGTAGGCCTTGAGCGTAATGGCGGGCAGGCGACGGATCTTGTTCTGGAGTTAACGGCGGAGTTGGCTCCGAACGAATTGAGGGTTCCGAAAGCGACAGGAAGTCATGTAGCACAGCAAGAGGGTGCGTAGATCCGCTCGCTCTAGACGCGCTGAAGAGGCCGATCGCCGACGCGACAGCGGTTCGAAGAGGAGGCGCGAGCGAGGAAAATTCGCAGTGTACTTTGTATCGCATGCAGCTAACAGAAAGCATGTGACCCTCTGGCTGGTACCTGACAATCACAAAGGGTGCGGCTGGACGTCGACCCGGTGTCGGTCAGCTTACTGAGCCGCAGTTGTCGCGTCGGGATGGCCTGTATAGCTGATAAACACAAACCCATGTGTCTTGCTCTTGCCGCGCTTTGTTTGAAAACCTGTGTTGTGTTGTGTGGGGGTATTGCTCTCTTGTGCAAGGGAAAGAGCAGGCTCGGACAAAGAAAGGGCCTTCCCTTGGGCGCGGCTGAAAGTCGTCGGAGACGGAGACGTCATCTGAAAAACCGTTCTACAGCGTGCTCAGGTCCACACCAACACCGATACCGATACCGACAGGGCAAGCGCGTCGCGGGAAGGGGGTTGAAGTTTACAACCCTCTGCCTCCTACTCACACTTTTGCTCCTGCTCCTGCTCCTGCTCCTGCTCCTGCTCCTGCTCCTGTTCGCCCAACTCGATCTGCCCTGCTTCTCCCTTCTTTCTCATAGATCGATCCCTGTCTCCTAACACACACGCTCCTTCGTAGCACATCGCCGTCGCGTGTCTATTATTCTACACACATACCCTGTCCTCGTGCCAGAGCTCACCCACCAACTACATCATACTTGAGCCCCACTACCTACTACCCACTACCCACTACTCAGTACCTACTACCCACTACTCAGTACTCAGTACCCGCTTCAGGAGTTATCAATTCCTTCAGCACACAGTCACATTCCCTCAACCAGAGCATGAGCGCGCAGAAATCCGCCCACGAAAGGAAGATCTCCGGGGATCTCGACCCCTACTCGGCTGCCCACATCTACTACGGCGAGTCCCATGGGAAGAGGAACCACACCAAGGCCAGGACATACTCGGCGGTAAGCTAAGAGTCTGAAGACAATCTGTTTCCCCGCGCTGACCACCAACCCACAGATCGACCCAAATGCCCGCAGCAGAATCCAGCAGTCTGCTCCTGGCCTGGCCCTCCCCAATCGTCGTCTCAGTCACGGTGAGCCCGACCTCCCTTCTTCCTACGATACCCCCAGTTCTGACGTTGCCCAGATGTGGAAGGACACCAGCCACGGAAGTACTTGATTAACGTCCAAGACACACTCAACACCTTGCTTTCCCGCGAGGATACGGACAACAATGTGCAGATCACAATCGAGGATTCGGGTCCCAAGGTGGGTGGAGTGTCTGTTTGGACGGCGATTGCAAGAGCTTACGAGGGAATCAGACACTACAGCTGGGCACGCTTGCCTCTGGTGGCATCAAAACCTTCGATGTTCGTGGAACGTACATGCTCTCAAACCTCCTTCAGGAGCTCACGCTCGCCAAAGAGTACGGTCGTAAGCACATTGTGCTCGACGAGGCACGCCTGAGCGAAAATCCGGTCAGCCGTCTCTCACGTTTGATCAAAGACTCCTTCTGGCCAGGTTTAACGAGGCGGATCGATGGTTCGAACATTGCGCAAGTCGCCAGGGATCCTAAGGACTGGACTCCAGATCCCAGGCCCCGTATCTACATCCCCGTTGGTGCTCCAGAGCAGCACGAGTACTACAGCAGGATTGCAAGAGAGCACCCAGATATGCGTCTCGATGTGCAATGGCTGTCAGAAGACCCAGACAACGAAGAATACGTGCGGGACCTGAACTCCGCACCTGGGCTGCTGGCTATCGCCATGGAGAGGGTCGCGGATACTCCCGACGGTGCGCCAGATTACCAGGGATTGCCGTTTGTCGTACCAGGAGGTCGCTTCAATGAACTGTATGGATGGGACAGCTACATGGAGACCCTTGGCTTGTTGGTCAACGACCGCGTCGATCTTGCAAAGTCCATGGTCAAGCACTTCTGTTTCTGCATCAAGCACTACAACAAGATCCTTAACGCCAACCGCTCGTACTACCTCTGCCGGTCACAGCCACCTTTTCTCACAGACATGGCATTGCGAGTTTACGACAGGATCAAGCACGAAGAAGATGCCAAGGACTTCTTAAAGGATGCCATCCTGGCAGCCATCAAGGAGTACTACAGCGTCTGGATGTCGGAGCCACGTTACGATCCAGAGTCCGGCCTGTCAAAGTATGCGCCGGGTGGTCTTGGTGTACCCCCGGAGACAGAGGCTACTCACTTCGTGCACATCCTGGAACCATACGCCGAGAAGCACAACATGACCTTTGAGGACTTCGTTCAGGCTTACAACTATGGACATGTCTACGAACCAGAGCTGGATGAGTACTTCCGCCACGACCGTGCTGTGCGCGAGACCGGCCACGATACCTCTTATCGTCTAGAACGTGTAGCTGCTGACCTTGCGACTATTGATCTCAACTCCCTGCTATACAAGTACGAGGTGGATATCGCGCGCTGCATCCGTGCTTTCTTCGGAGATCGTCTTACCATCCCGGCAGAATTCTGCACAAGGGATCAAAAGCCAGGCCATATCGAGACTTCGGCTATCTGGGACCGCCGTGCCAAGCGTAGGCGTCAGACCATGGAGAAGCTTCTCTGGGATGAGGAGAAGGGCATGTTCTTCGACTACGACACAAAGAAGAAGCACCACACGGGCTACGAATCGGCAACGACTTTCTGGGCTATGTGGGCTGGTGCCTGTACTCCTCGTCAAGCATCGACTATGGTCGAGATGGCACTTCAAAGTTTGAGGTTTTCGGTGGCCTTGTTTCCGGTACTGAGGAGTCGCGTGGCCCTGTCGGACTTGAGAGACCTAACCGTCAATGGGACTATCCCTTTGGTTGGGCCCCTCAGCAAATCCTGGCGTGGACTGGGCTGCTGCGTTTCGGCTACGAGGCCGAGGCTCAGCGTCTAGCTTACAGATGGCTCTATATGGTTACCAAAGCTTTCGTCGACTTCAACGGCGTTGTGGTCGAAAAGTACGATGTCACGCAGCCCATTCACCCACACAAGGTCGAGGCGGAGTACGGTAACCAGGGATCCGACTTCAAGGGTGTGGCCAAGGAAGGGTAAATCTCTACTACGAAGGATGCCAACTACTTGACAGGTTTGCTAACATATGAACAGATTTGGTTGGGTCAACGCATCCTACGTTTACGGCTTGCAGATCGTCAATGCCCACATGAAGCGCGCCCTTGGAGCCGTGACACCCTGGGACATCTTTGCAAAGAACGCGGAGCGTGACGTCTTGACCTGAGGCACAACGTAAGAAGACGGCGCAGAACCCGGACGAGTTTGACGATCAGCACACCTAAAAGGCCTCCGACCGATCTGTGAGCGGATAGAGGAGCGTCATTATTCTGGACGAGGCGAGCATTTATAGTGGCGTTTTGCTGCATGGTTCCGAGGCGTCTTTGGAGTTCAGGCTGGCGAAGCGTACAGTCAGCGCCCTGACGAAGGTCCACTGTTACCTACCTATTTTCCTTGGTGGTGTCGCGTAGGGTGGTGATGTAGATATTGTGGCCACGCTCGGAGGTTGTTGCTACCTAAGTCGGCTGCTAACGAAAACCCTACGAGTGGTTTTGCAAGTGTCTTTTCGCTATGCTCGTGAGGTCTCTAGGTGTGCGTTTGGACAGACATGCCTTGCTGTTTGATTATTCGGTAGGGGGAATGAACGTGTTTGTCTTCGATGTAGCCTGGACCCTGAAAGATCTGTCGGATGACGATGGCGGGGCAGGAAAGCCAGAGCCAACTTTCACTCCACTGTAAGGTTGTTGTATATACATTCATCTCATAGACACAAACCCGATTCGAGTGTCTGGCTGCAGGATACAACAGGATCAAATCCCACTAACAGACTCCACAGTACAACATACTATCCTCGCAAAATGAGTAGCGCCCTTGTCGACGCCGACGACGTTATGGAGCCCAGCCTCCAGTCGCTCCTCGACCAGAAGTCGCTGCGCTGGATCTTCGTCGGCGGCAAAGGAGGTGTCGGAAAGACAACGACATCATGCTCGCTCGCAATCCAGATGGCCAAGCACAGAAAGTCCGTCCTTCTGATATCAACGGATCCGGCGCACAACCTGTCCGACGCCTTCAACCAGAAGTTCGGCAAGGATGCGAGACTCGTGAACGGGTTCGACAACCTTAGCGCTATGGAAATTGATCCGAACGGCAGCATCCAGGACCTGCTGGCAGCGGGAGGAGACGAGGCACAAGAGGGCATGCAAGCACTGGGCGGAATGGGGAACATGATGCAGGACCTTGCCTTCAGCGTACGGCACTCTCAAGTCCTGTATACGTACGGTGACAAACGCATGCTGACAGATCGCCACAGATTCCTGGCGTGGACGAGGCCATGTCCTTCGCCGAAGTCTTGAAGCAAGTCAAGTCGCTCTCTTACGAAGTCATCATCTTCGACACCGCCCCGACAGGCCACACCCTCCGCTTCCTCCAATTCCCCACTGTCATGGAGAAAGCTTTGGCAAAGATCTCCCAGCTCTCCAGCCAGTTCGGACCCATGTTGAACTCGGTCCTGGGGGCGCGGGGCGGGCTGCCCAACGGCCAGAACCTCGACGACATGTTGCGCAAGATGGAGGATTTGCGGGCCACCATCGGAGAGGTCAACACGCAATTCAAGGACGCAGATCTGACGACTTTTGTCTGCGTGTGCATCCCCGAGTTCTTGTCGCTGTATGAGACGGAGCGCATGATCCAAGAACTGAACAGTTACCACATTGATACCCACTCGATTGTCGTCAATCAGCTGCTCTTCCCCAAAAGAACAATCCCTGCGAGCAGTGCGGCGCCAGGAGGAAGATGCAGAAGAAGTACCTTGAGCAAATCGAGGAGCTATATGAGGATTTCAATGTCGTCAAGATGCCCTTACTCGTCGAGGAGGTGCGGGGAAGGAGAAGCTTGAGAAGTATGTGAACCCCTCTTCTTTGACGCAGTGAAAGAGAGAGAGAGTGTGTGTGTGTTAACGGGTCATGACAGATTCAGTGATATGCTGGTGCATCCATTCGACCCGCCTCAGTAGATATAAGGGAAAAGGAAGCCGCGAGAAACACGCATGTTGGGAGGGGTGGCGTTGTGCATATGCGTAGATACCAATACATCATGGCTCTAATGACAGTATCATGAAGCATCCAGAAACTATGTGTAAAACTCCGACAACAAAAGATGCCACATGGATTTGGGTATACACGCTGCGGAACCTAAACGCTTCCCCAGCCAGTATCTACATGCAAAACCAACCCACAGCGCCGACCGCTATGCACAAGTGTTTCGCAAATTTCTCAAAACGCCATCACGATGCACCCGTCATCTTTTCGTTCCCGCATCCCCATCAGCCATCACTTCTTCTCTTTCTTGACCTCTTTGAACGCCGTCTCAAAGGCACTCTTCCTGCCCCTCATCTCCTTCTCCGTCACGCCCAAGCGCCTGACGACCTTCATAGCACCCGTCCCGATACTCATGCTCTGACCCATAATGATACACTCACTGACGCCCTCGATCTTGTCGCTCTTCATGCCGACGGCAGCAGCGAACAGGTGATCTGGCGTCTTCTCGAAACTCGCCAACTGCAACACGCTATCCCTCATCTTGGCCAGTCCGAAGCGGGTGATGCCGAGCACGTCGCCCCTGTACGTCATGACATCGGCCAGCAGCTGCATGTGACGGGGGTCGATGTCCATGCTGCCCATGACGGCGTCGATTTCCTTGATGATGGTTGCGCGCGCCGCTTCGATGCCCAGAACCGCTAGGCACTCCATCACGCTGTTGGTGCGCGTCTTGTAGCCATTGATGCCGTCGGTGGTCATGCATGCTTTCAATCCGTAACCCTCGACGAAGAGCCTGACGGGCTCGCGGCCGTTCTTGTCCGGCTTGTCGTCCTTCTTGACGATGGCGCGTTGCGCATCGGGGTAACCCTTAACGACAACAGCGGGAAGGAGACGCTTGATGTCGGCCAAGACACCGAAAAGTTCGGTGGCGGAGTGCGACTTCCCCGGGTACGGGCCTTGGGCTTCTCGCCGGGGTCGGTGACAGCGACATAAACGCGGATGTGAGAGCGGCCGACGGCGGCAGGCTTGATGCCGAGTGCCTTCAGGGGCTTGGTGCGGGAGATAGCATCGGCGATCTGGTTGAGGTTGAGACGAAGACCGAGCTTGTTGATTGTGTCCCAGTTGATGCGCATATTGATATAACCTTGCTCTCTGGACCAAACGTCTTCAACATAGGCGACGATGTCGCGGAGGTACGTCTTCTCGATCATAGCCTTAGCCACGCGAGCAGCGACGGTTTCGTACTTCGAGTCCAGGTTACATTCGATGACGGGCGTACTGATAACCTTGGAAGCGTTGATGATCTCTTTGATACGAGGCACACCACCAGTGATACTCATTCCGGCAACACCAGCAAAATGGAAGGTTTTCAAGGTCATCTGTGTTCCGGGCTCGCCGATGGATTGGGCGCCGACGGCACCTACGGCGTGACCTGGCTGGACCTTAGAACGTTCATACTTGGTCAGACACAGCTCGAGGAACATGCTGAGAGCACGAAGAGAGATCTTCATGACTCCATCCGCAACGTTACGTTGTTGAACTGTCGTATGCGTTAGCAAACATCCAAAGTATGTCTGTACGTAATATGCTTACCATCGTCCGCGACATCATAATCAACGTCCGTAGACTCCTCAGTGCCAGGCTCCATGTCGGTCTTTTCACGGATAGCAGCAAGCTTCTTAGTCTTCTCTTTGATATATTGTTCTACCTCGTCCAGGAACTGCCTTGCGCTTTCGTACTGGTCGAGACCGCGATTGCTCTGATCTTCATACTCAAGCTTCTCTCCAAGAAGAGATATGCGTGTCAACTTCCCACGCTCTTTTTCCAGTTTCTTAGCTGTGATAGTCTTGATCTCAACCGGTCGCAGGCCACGCTCATCGTTAGCCCAGGTAGTGGTGACAGCATGCGTGAAACTGCGATCGAAATTGACTGGTTTGGCCTTGCCTTCCATGTCCACTGGATCGAGTTTGTCGTCTCCGTACTGGAACTGCACAATACCGGAAGAAGAATTACGAACAGTGTCGTCGTAGTGAGCAGACAAGTCTTCGAGAGACTTCATGAGACGACGGGACATGTAACCAGTTTCTGCTGTCTTGACAGCAGTATCGACCAGACCTTCACGACCAGACATTGCGTGGAAAATGAACTCGGATGGATTGAGGCCAGTGAAGAAACTGTTAGCGACGAAACCTTTGGCAGCTGCATCTCTACTTCCTTTGGGGAAGTGAGGAAGCGTACGGTCTTGGAAGCCGTTCAACACACGCTTGCCTCCGATAATCTGTTGTCCGACCGCGGCAACCATCTGAGACACGTTGATGGCAGATCCTTTGGAACCGCATTTGGCCATGGTCAGGGAGAGTTCCTTCTGCTGAGCTCGGCGAAACAGGCGTTACCAGCGTCCTGACGGACTTTGCTGAGAATACCGGAAACACGGTTCTCCATAGTCATTTCCTCGTCGCAACCGGCGTCTCGTTGAAGTTGACCCTTGTTGAAAAGATCGATAAGCTTCCAAGTCTCCTCCTCGGCTACTTTGATCAGATTCATCTTCTTCCTCTTCAACTCTTCACTGGGGTATACATCGCTAATGCCGAGAGAGAAGCCTTGATTAGTGAGCCAACGAGCGGATAGCCTCGCCAGCCGGTTCATGCCTTGCACAGCATAGTCTGGCCCAAAATCACGCATCAGAACGTAAAACACAGAATCTTTCTTTCCGTCTCCGACAGTGGCCTTGTCCATCACGCCGCACATGACTTCGGAGTTACGGATGACAAGGTACTGGTCGTCTTCGCTCATGTCTGGCGCCATATTCTTGTCCTTCGGGGTGCATACGACTTACACTTGGCCTCCAGGTTTACTAGGACGTTCATCTTCTTGTTTGGACGCATCAGCACGTTCCAAATTTGCTTTCCAGTCCAAAGACGTTGTGGCTTCCAGACTGTTGGAGGAGGAATTTCAATGGATAGCTTCTCGCCGGTTTCTGGATCAATCACGACATCGTCATGGAACATGAAGCCAACGATCTGTGTGAACGTCTTGCGATCGAAGAAGTTGTCCTTGCTCGAGGAAAGGAAAGCACCAGTGATAAAATCTTGGATGGCCGCAATGATGGGGGTTCCGTTCTTAGGTGTCGCCAGGTTGTGCTTAACACCCATAAGGTTGATGGCTTCTGTGCGGGCTTCTTCTGTCTGGGGCACATGAAGATTCATCTCGTCACCGTCGAAATCAGCATTGTATGGATTGCAGACACACTCGTTAAGCCGGAACGTCCGATGCGGGCGAACTTTGGCGAAGTGTGAGAGAATACTGAGCTTGTGAAGTGAGGGCTGTCGATTGAAAAGGACGATATCGCCGTCTTCAAGATGACGCTCAACAATGTCTCCAATTCTGAGCTGATCGGCTGTCTGGTCCAGCTTCCCAATCCTGCCAAGAACCTCGAGAACTTTCCTGGAGCCGTCCGCCTTGATGACGAAATTGGCACCAGGGTGGACCTTCTTGCCGTTCCGGACACATTGGCGAAGCTTCTCGATGTTGTAGCGGGTGACCTTCTCGGGATACGTCATGTTTGTGGCGATTCTCGTCGGCACTGCGACCTCCTCGATACTCAGATTGGGATCCGGAGAAATAACAGTACGGCCAGAGAAGTCCACACGCTTTCCGGAGAGGTTTCCCTGAAACGTCCTTGCTTTCCTTTGAGGCGTTGGCAGAAACCGCGAAGCGGCTTTCCGTATGCAGAATCTCTTGCCAGACCTGGGAGACCACCATCAATGTACATGGCAATCTGCACCTGGAGAAATTCCCACATCTCGAGGATCTTATTTACGGGTTGTCCGCCCTTCAGGGATGCCTTGAGCAGTGTGTTGATCTGGATAATATCACCGAGCTTGTTCGTAATGTCATCTTCCGTGCTTGCGCCTTCTTGGGCAACCGATGGCCGAATGGCCACAGGCGGGGCTGGAATGTTCTGCCAAATAAGCATCTCAGGTCGTCCTGCAGACGGGTCCATTCCAAGCAACTCAACGTCGGTGGACGTGACTCTCCGGAAGAGATTGAGGGCTCGAAGAGGGTTCATGTCATCAAATGCACGCTTGATGTGCTTGTCCAATTCCGGCATGCCTTCCCTGGCTGTTTCAAAGGACTTCTCGAACTCCACCATGGATTTTGGCTTTTCCTTCGACTTGGCATTAGACGCAAGGTAGGTCGAGTACTTGACATGAACGAGTTTGATGGGGTGACCAGCCACTTTCTTGACGGTTCCGTTGATCTCGTCGCAGTAGGCGCAGACTTTCGTCTTCTTGGCCTCTTCGACAACCTTTTTGCAGATACCATCTTTGCGCAAACTGTCAAGGTCCGGACGACGGAGAGCGCGAAGGTATTTGCGTCGAGATTCCTCCGGCAACAGCACTCTAGAGCAGTTCTTGCATATGATTTGCAGAACTTCGATGATTTTCTTGAAGTAGCCGATGTGGTAGGCTGGTAGGGCAAGCTTAACAACTCCAAAATGTCCATTGCACTCTTTCAGGTCCTGCCAACATGTCTCGCACTTGCCAGTCTTGGACGATGTCCCCAGGCGTGGGTCTAGCGGGCCATGGTTGGTGAGGGTACGCGGTGCACCTGGAACGGCTCCAAGGTCATATACGTTGCGATCAGATACCTCGACAACGGACTGCTTGGCAATTTCCTGGGCAGACCTTGACCATGTTAGATAAGCGTTCGCACTTGTTTCCTCGTTTGCGCATACAGTACGCCAAACCGCAGTTCCGAGATACGCTTGGGCACGCTATCTATCACCTGCTCTTTGGGGGAAGTCCTCCTGGCCCTCCATCACGCCGTTCGTCTTGCCGATACCCTCGCTTGTCAACTGAGCATGTGGTACGCAAAGCCTCTAGCGCAAGCTTGGTGGACGAAGGTTGCTGTCGCTGGTTGTTCGTTGCTGCTTGACCTGCGCTGTATTTTTGGAGGTTCGCAGCAGAAGAAAGAGCGGCAGTGAGCCGAGGCGCGGCGGTTGTGGATGGTTGGATGAGCAAGCGATCAGTTTCGCCGTCGTCCTTCTTCAGAGTCACAAATTCTCAAACACGCCCCGCAGAGTCGGTAGGTCAGTGGTGCACGG
The DNA here is from genome assembly GCA_030247885.1 of Taxawa tesnikishii (nom. ined.). NCBI lineage: Eukaryota > Fungi > Ascomycota > Dothideomycetes > Dothideales > Taxawa tesnikishii (nom. ined.). The sequence goes on along the minus strand of JAPDRO010000009.1, from coordinate 338,275 downwards.
GCCCTGCAGAGTGCAGAGTGCAGAGTGCAGAGTGCAGCTTAAGCTCCCGACATCCCGCTCGCCGATCACGGGTCAGGGTTCAGTAGCGTAACAGGTATCCAAAACCTACACAGCTCGAAGTCAGGGAACTCTGCTACATACCACCAATTCCGCTCTGCTCCGGTAACCAAGATTAGCATGCATGACACTGGTCACTGAGACAGATCTCGTTCATCGAGTTCCTTGGCCACTTGCATCAGAAAGTTGTAAAGGAAAAGACCCACAGAGCGGCTGCAGTGAATCACATGCAAGCACTTTCGGGCTTATCGATAAATCCTAGGCAGCTAGGGTACCCCTCCTTCTCCCTCTTGTCCTGCGACCTCCCTTCGCTCCTTCCTTGAGATCACTACGCCTTGTACCTTTCCGACCTCGACGCACGCACATCGCACGCACACGCTCCCCCCCCCCTCTCTCTCTCTCTCTTTTCCTCTCTCTTTGTGTGATCGCTGGTTTCGGCTGATACCGCTGGTTTTCTTTGGCTGTCTTGTCTTCTCAAACCAACCATCTCACAAACACAGCCTGATCACCATTTTCAATCTGACACGACCTCACGACACCAAGCCAGCCTCGCCGGCGACCCTTTGACGCAGCCGAAGAACGTCCCCTTCTGTACCACCATGAGCCGTATGTACATTGCTTGTCACTCATACAATGCGAGAACGCTCATAATGTTTACAGCACCGGTTAAGATCACGCTCATCAACGAGCGCCTCGTCCCATTCAGCACGCGCAACCTTACCATCAGCCCTGGACAAGCCATCTCCATAGGTCGTTCTTCCAAGGATGACAGCAAGAATCTACCAGAAGCTGAAGGCAATGCCTTCTTCGACTGCCCTGTCATGTCGCGCAACCATGCCACCCTCACCATGGTGACTTGGCCAACGGTAAGCTGTACCGCCTGCGTCCAATGTGAACATCGGCTAATTTAGCAGCTCTCCATCATGCTTACTGACACGAGTTCCATGCACGGCACGTGCATCAACGGCACCAAGGTCGTCCCAAACGAACCATTCGAGCTCAGAGACGGTGACCGTCTCCAGTTCGGAGCCTCAGTGTCACGTGGTGAAGGTATGTGTACACCATGACTTAAAATACCAGTAGACACTCACAAGCAACATAGCCGTCCACCAAAGCGTCACAGTCCAAGTCTTCATCGCCAAGGCCAACAATCACTTCAGAGTTCCTTCAGACACGGACAGTGACTGTGCCAGCGTTGTCGAGGTCGAAGAGTTCAAGAGCCAGGGCAACATCGAGATTCCTTCTTCAGCCTCTCCTCCTCATCTGAACCAGGCTGGTCATGGTACGGAGTGTCCAGCTACCTCCTCCCGTAATGTGGTCGTCATCAAGGATGATCAACCACATTCGACGCCTAGCGTCATTGTGGTTGAGGATGACGATGATGATGAAGACTGCCATGCTATCCAACAACCTGTACAGACGGTTGACTTCCTAGCAAATTCAGCTGTGGGGAAATCGGCATCCTACAAGAGCCCATCGCCGGTCTCTGAAATGGCAAGGTGTTACGGCGAAGAGTTGCAACACAACGACTCGGATCCCGGTCTTTCCGACGATGCGGACGTAGATTCACAGTATGATCTGAGCTCTGCTCACTGCAGTCTAGATGATACTGAGAACCCGGGCGATGACGACGATGTTCCAGACGCAAACCTCATGTCGCGCAACCCATTTTCTCCGAGGATGGAATCGGATTGGGACGATGCGTCTGTCGGCGAGGAGGACTTTGATCCAGATATGCCTGACTACTCAGACTGTGAAAAGATTTCACATCCAAAGCCTGCGACTATGGACTACATCGATCCTGAAGTCAGCAACCACGTTTTTAGGCCAACCCCGCCCAGCTGTACGTTGCCCCCGGACCGTCCACTGGCTTCATGCCGCGAGCCATGGCTCCTTACGCGCCGACCCTTCCTCCTCTAGCACCCGTTGTGCCGAGCTATTCCATTTACGCTCCTCCTACTGGCAATGCTACTGCAGCACTAACGCCGTCCGTCATACCGAGCGCCTACTCCGTACCTTTCACTAACGGCTCTTTCCGCCCTAAGGGCTTCGCCGATGAGACAATGAACCTGCACCAGCAGCCGGATTACGCAGGCGTTCAAGATGACTACGTTCCGAGATTGAGAAGCCCCGAGGAAGTGGAAGCCTTGTTCGTAGACGCACCTCGTCCGCATGTCTTTCGCTGTTACTCACCGGAAGCTAGATGCAAGGAGTGGCGTGCAGGCATTGATTTTGAGCGCAAGATGGCCAAGGCAGGTCCAGACTATGTACCTCGCCTGAGGGATGCAAAGGAGGTGGATGCACTGTGCGTGAAGGAACCCTGTGAAACCACCGACACACCATGCTCACCTAGGATCAGGTGCAGAGAGTATCGCGCCGACCAAGACGCGGCCAAGAAGTCATGTAGCAGCACCCCAACTGTCAGTGTCAAGAACCGGCTGGCCATTGACAACCTCATCAACGACGCTTCTCGTCAGACCGTCAAGCAGACCGCCACTGCCGGTAAGAAGCGCAAAGCCGATGCCATCGATGAACAGCCTACGATGCAGCAGCATGCTTCGGTTGCTACAACGAAGTCCAGCAACGCAGGGGTATCTGCTGCGAGTGTGGACGAAGCGACTACGGTGAACGTCCCATCATCTGCTGCCGAAGCCCCTGCCGCGAAGAAGATGAAGACTGACACGCCACGTCCAGCCAAGCGCGCGAGGACGCAGCTGGCGTTGACAGCTGCAGCTGGAGCGATCGGAGGCTGCATCGCCACTTTTGGTTTCCTGATAAGCCCACTGGCTGAACGTCTGATCCAGGCTTAACCCCACATGGCATTGGAACGGCGCAAACAAGGCATCAACGATTCATGATTGAAATGGCGTTTTAGTGCTACTGCTCTCAACAGAAGATCATTAACGCGGGGAACAAGGAGTACACTGGCGGACCGGCTGATTTTGTTTCGCTTAACACAGATTCGCTTGCAGGTAATGGAGGCTTGGAGTTGGGTCAGGTATCCGGGATCACTCATGGGTCTGGATCGTATCTTCTACACTCACAGTCACACAGCGAGTCAATGACACTTCCGACGTCCCTTCGTGTGTACGTGTCTGGTGTTCTGCAACGTGTCTTCTCGGTAGAGTGAGCGTACACATGTCACGAAGCAGGGGGCCATTAGCAACTGTCTCTCAAGTTTCGGGTCTTCCCAAGCGTGATGCTGCCGACGGGGGATTCACCGTGGAACGCTCTGTCCAACGCACCGAGTCATCGTGTATCATCAAAGGAAGTGACACACCTCCTTTGGTAATGCTATACCATCGTCATGCACCTTTTCTCGACTTCCGGTTTGCTAGATTTGGAATTTGCAATGACGCACATGAAGGAACCCGTCGCACAAAGCCAGCACGGTGCCTTTCCCAAATCGCGGAGGCCTGCATAGACATCGACCTATCAAAACCTCCATCCGCAATACCGGGCCACGGATTGCCAGTTAACTGCATGTCGGGAGGTCACCGAAAGGGGATTCGTACAGGGATACATCGAATCGATTCAAGGCAACCCAATCAGCCTCCACCCACGGTCTGGAACATCACCATGGAGAGATAGCCGATCGGACGAGTATGCGTCCAATGCTTGCACTACCAAGCGCCCACCGCTCTTGACACGATGGCTTCTTTGCCGCGTCGCTGCTACAGGCGGCATTAACGCTCTGCGACATGCAAAGACATGAATCGGTGACCGAGGGCGGCCGGGAGGTACGTACTCCAGCAGGTTGACACTGCGCCATCGCGGCATCGAGACCATTGCGAAACATGGGACTGATGAATAGAGACATTACACGAGACACGAGAAACAGGAATGCCCGACCACTTGGTGAAAGCGAGACATGACAAGCTAACCCGATCTTCTATCGACAGCCTCCGCAACCAGCTTTGCAGACGCTGCAATGGCTTGGGCTTTACCTGGTCCACATGTCCCATCTGCCACACCTCAGCATGAGCCGGTACTTGTGACCACTTTCTGTCCATATCATACAGCGGCCTTCATCACGCCAGCATCATTAGCCAACACATACAACACCATCTCATACGAAATTCACCATCGTACACAACTACCAAACACTACCCTTTACTAATTTGGCAATCAGCAATATGACTGAAGCTGGCAATCCGTATCAGAGATCGGATACCCCATTCGGGCGGCATAGTGGATTTGCAAGGCAGTGCTTGCCTGGTGCAGTCTGCTTGATGGGAGGCTCGACGGCCATAAACAGGCTGTACTCCCCTCCTATCACTTTCAATGGCTAGCGCCTCGACACGAGATACGGTGGACAACGTTTTCACTTATTTCTATCGGTTGTGGAAGGAGATGTTCGTTTTCTCCTGTACTCATTGCTATCCAACAGCTCATCTTTAGGAGGAACAGTTTTCTACATAACATTGATATCATCTTCAAGAGTTATCCAAAAACTGCTCAAATTCTTTGCCCACCCCGAGATCTTACAGTCATGGAAATTGAAAAAGAATACAAAACAAACCGCTGGTCCTGGCAAATGCACAAGGATGAGGCAACCACAAGACACTAAAGAGGTACCCATGAAAGGTCACCGCCGAATGCAAGAAAAACGAAAATCCATGGGGAGGAACAAAGATGAGCCAGTTCCCACACCCTTTCGTCATCCGCTCGACGCCCCATCCGCGCTCGAGCTCTCACCGACTGGTATACCCAAAACCAACCAAGCCCTCATCCAGTCCATTCCAACCGACCCGCACCCAGTCCTGCCCATGCCCTTGACTCGAACCGTCGCGTCCTCACTCTACACAAGAGATCTCCGAGCCCCTCCTTCAGACTCGCAAAGGCTCTCAATCTTCCTTCTGCACCCTGAATCTGGCTCCTGCCTCCGTGCGTCTTTCCTTTCGTCTCTTCATACCCAGACTGGGCACGAAATCCTTCAACCCGCTCTTGCCTTCCCTTTTCTCCTTATCCTTATCTCTGCCCTTGTCCTTATCTTTCTCCGCCGCCCTCGCCCTCCTCTCGCGCTCGCGCAGCAGACTCGGCAGCGCAATCGCATGTTCCGTGTCGCTGCTCACCGTGCTGCTGACGCCCGAGCCAGGCGCAGCGGTTTCCTTGCCTTTTCCTCCGTTGCCGAATCCAGATAGGTCCCGGGAGTCAGTGCTGCGCCGTCCTAGAGCTTCTCCGCTTAGCCCCAATCCGCGGTCTTGCCTCACGCTGCCGGCAACCGACGCATCCCTGCCGCCACTTCCGCTGCTGCCGGCCGTGATCCGACTGCCGTGATCGAATGAATTGCTCGCTCGCGCCGCTCCATCCCGGAACCCGCTCAGCGCGCTACGATGACCCGTACGTTCCTGCGTTAGGCTGGCGGCCGCAGTGGCGGCTCCGGCGTCGCGATCACGGCCCCAGTCGTCCTCGCCACCGTTGCCATGACCTAGGTCAGGAGAACCCAACAGCGCTGGACTGGGTCCGATAGCGGAGTGGGCGATCTCGTCAAACGAGTTGCGTACCGGTGTGCCCGTGTGGGGCGTCGCCTCAGCAGAATCGGTGTGCTGTTCGTCCAGGTTGCTGCCGTGAAGTTGCTCGATGACTTCTTCCCAGCGGAAACTTAATGACGAACTTGGTCGTTCAGCCCGCTCGGCTCGCGAGAGACATTCTTGTGTACGGGTATGTAGGGCTGTGCACAGGTTGTGGAAGGCCAGGAGATCTCCGTCCTCTTTGACAATTTGTGCGGCGATGCTCCTCTCGTCAAGGGTGCTGGTCTGCCCACCATTTGTGCTTCCAGTCGGAGAGCTGCCGCCACCACTTGTACCAGTCAGCCAGAGCTCAACAAGACCCGCAAACTCGCGGGCTTGATCAATCAGATAAGGCAAGCTAGGAAAACCTTCCCTAGAGGTCAGGGGAAGGCGGTTCTTGATGGCGAGTGGGGTCGAGTAACTGGGCGGTATCTCTGGGAGAGTGTTGGGCGGAGCGGGTACAGAGCAGACATCGTCAATGAAGATTTTGAAAGAGTCGCGGTGATTGCTCAGGAAGGCGTTCATGGGCTCCATCCAGACTTCTTTGCTGCCGAAGGACGCCATGTTGGCGAGACCTTGAAGGGATTTGGCGATCAAAGTGAAGGTTCGGCGAGCTCGAGGCTTGGGATCATCTATGTGTGGTCAGCATCTTTTAGCAGCAACTAGAAACACGTGTGCATACCTTTGAGCAATCCAAAGAGCTTTGGGTTAAGAACTGCAGGACAAAAGAACCGTAAGAAAAGGAAACCCGAAACACTGCTGTACATGACGGTTCTCAGGAAGTCACCATATCTGTCCTCCGCGCAAGCTCGAATGTGCCGGAAAATGACTCTCAGCTCCAAGGGACACTTCTTTGCACTACCTTTGATGGCGGCCCAGACGTCCTGAGTGCAGTTTAGAAGCCTGTGCCAATTCCTCTGCATGACGTGGTTGTCCGAAACTTTGTTCGGGTCGACTTCGCAATCAGGATCCTTGTCGTTAATCTCCTTGATCACTGAGCCGAGAGCAGTGATAAGGTATTCTTTGCCAACGCGACGCATATGAGAATCCAAAGACTTGGTGAGGAGGGTATTTCCACGGAATAGAAGGTTCGCTTCCAGCGTAGCATTCTTGTTCATGTCACGAACAATCATCTCTCGGTCACTTTGCACACCGGAGGACCCCAAGGCTTCGGACTCGTTGCTCCCCATACGCCGGCTATACCGCAATCGGGAGATGGGCGTTTCCTTGTGAATGCCGTCTATCTCCTCTTCGACAAGCGCCATGAGCCACTCCGTGACCTGGCCAGAGACCTGGAATATATTGAGTAGCGTGTCAGACAACCGTCGCAATTCTCCTGGGATCATTTGTGCGATCTGCAGAGTCAGTCCGTTGCCGAACCGGTGCAGCAGCTGGTTAAGCGGCTCATAGTCGCGGGTCATTAGGATGACGTTCTCCTCTGCTCGAGCCTTAATCAGAATCTCTCCGACGTTCTGGCCGTACACATTGACCACAGGCCACCACTTCTCAATCTCCTTGCATGCTTCCAGTTCTTCTAGATATATCTCCACCTTGCCCAGTGTCTGATCGTGCGAGACGCCCGTGTACCCCGATGCTGCTCCACCGGCCTGCCCATTGTCAATGAGCCCATAAGCCTCGTGGATGAGGCGCGCCTGCTGCCGTTCGGCCATGGTTGTTGTATCGGGAGGGCGGTGCTTCAGAACCACAGAAGCGGAGCTCAGAACAGCGGGCAAATCCAGGAAGTCGAACTCCTCTCGCCAGAACGGGTACAGCCCTTCATACTTCACCATCGTCTTGGCACGCGTCTCTGCATCGAGATGGATCTCGACATAATATCCGTTCGCATGATCGACTTTATATGACGAATGGTTAGACCTGGAAGAATGATGGGTTGAATCGGAAGGTGGAACGACAGCGCTAGGCGGTAGCTTAGCCTCTACAATCCGAATGGAAAGAGCGCGTTCCATGCGGAACATGTCTATTGCAGAGTTTTCGAGAAGAGCATTGAAATCAGACGGTGTGCTCATGTCGTCGTGGCCATCCGGCGTCGGAGGCCTTGGGCCGTAGAGTTGGGGTATCGTGAACGCTCGTAAGAGTAGAAACCAAACTTCGTAAAGTATGCGTGATTCCAAGGAAAGGTATACTGGTCGTGAAGGCGTTGTGCTTGAGGTCGAGGTGTATTGGGGGTGTATGGCGATGCAAAATTCATTGTCCAAGACGGATGGATCCAAACGCTGTATAGCACACCTCGAGAGATGCGAGAGTTGTACAACCGTCACTAGGGAGTTCTCGGTCTCAGTGTACAGCTTGAGCTCTCCGTTCTCTCTTAGCGTGCACGAAACTCTTCGCCACCATCGGGAGCCGTAGCTTTGCATCCTGTGCACCTGCGGTCTGACCGACTTTGAGGCGCCGACATTACTGTAGGAGACATTAGTATCCCAGTAGATCATTTTGCCAACTTTGATGATGGGTGCTTCTTTCAACATGGACATTTCAGAATTCCTCCGGCTTTCAGCGGTGAGTGGCCTCCTGAGAAAACCCCTGTTTGTGATTTTGCCATCCTATTGTGAATACCTTTCGGTTTCAGCGGCTTCCAGCACATTAACGCCGCATACCAAGAATCGAAATCGGTTTGGGCATTTGCCCGGATGTGAACTGATAATGTGGAGTTGGGCACGACAATTTCCAGGTAAGGCATTTCCAACGATTCGTCAATCAGCGCGTTGATGCGACAACCGCGAAGGTCAGGAATGAGCGTCTTGTGGAATCCGGTATCAACGCCCGGCTCGTACATCAAACTTCCAGTATCCTCATGAATGTAACAGTACGATGAGGACCACGGGTTGTTGGCACCACGTCGAAAGTACAAGTTTCCCGACATGCGACCACAGAGCGTCCTCATCAGATGCACGGTTCTGCGCTTGCTCGTGTTGCTCTCGGCTACCAAGGGCGCAGTGGAAGACTCCGGTGAAACGGGACGTTGCGGATGATCTCCGACTGACGAGCTGCCGAAAGACGCTTGTGAGAGTGGCGAAACAAGCGAAGGATGGCCGACGGAGGACATGCCATCACTGCCAGTGTAAGGGGATGTTGCGGTATGGACAGAACCTATCCTGGCCCTGCTCTTTCCAATCACTGAAGACGGAGATCTTTCCCTTGTCCTAGCCTCCTCAAGTGTCCTCGTTCGGGGCCTGACGTGCCCGTATATACCTCCACTGACGCTGCTATTGAAATCCCGCTTGCTTCCATCTGTCGAATCCGACCTTGTCAAGATTTCCGGCGGTATGCTCCTTGGGCTGGTTCTTTCTCTTTTCAGGGTGCGAGGAGACGAAGAAGGTGTGACGTGAGACAGGTACTGCCGTTCGAAACTATGTGTGCTCGTCGGCTGTACGACTGCCTCTTCTGCAATGGACTGGTTGTCGGGGGTTACGGCGCGAATGGTGCCGGCATTGTTGGCGTTGACATTCCGCATGGCGGAGGGGTTGCGTTGCGGTGTCGCTTCTCGCTGGGCGGACCTCTCCTCGTTAAGGTATTCGTCGTAGAGACTCGGTTGCTTGCGGCGTCTTTCCTGCGTCCATCTCTGGCGGTGATGGTCCATGATATTGATAAGGTACACCCGAGACCCTTAGGGTCACGGCGTGTGCTATTATTAATTCGTGCCCTTGCGTCGTTATATGAGTTCTGTGCCGCACAACCGCTGCTTACGGGTGAGCAGGCTTGCCAATCCTTCTTCACAGATGGCGCGATCTGGCGCCAGTCTTCTGATCGCTCAATGTCCTCGTTGCGCCCCTTATGTCGGTGCTTTTGCGATAGCGGTCGATGCTCTTCTCGAGACGGCTCGCGGTGTAGGCGGTTTCCAGATGGTGTTTAGGCGGGATGGTTCGTGAGCCCGCGCTATGCTTCATGTCAGGGAGATGGGAGTGGCCGTGCGATGGAAGAAGTTGGTGGCTGTCTATGGTTTCTGGTCTGCGAGGCGTCTCCGGCGCATGGCCGTGAGCTACGGCAAGGGAGTGGCCTCTCTCGTGGGTCAGTGGGATTTCGCAGAGTGCAGGGCGTTGGGAGGGAGCAATACCACGTGGACTAACAGATCAGAGCAGACGTCCCCAATGCAGGAGGATTGGACAGAGCAATGCGCGGTGCAATTGGTCAGACTTTCTCGGTTTCATGCAAAATAGGTAAGGGTTTGGGACTGCGGGCAGGGTTTAGATGGCTAATGATCTCGTTTCAGTCTACGCTCCGGCCCACGCACCGGCGACGGGGCAAGGCTTAGTCCACAAATACATATATCTAACCATTTGTAACCGCCCCATGCGGCCATACTATCCAAACGCCGTGTCTGGCGTGGCAAGCTGGGCCTTTGCACACATACAGCAGCGGACAGCAGGAGTCGCACGAACAGCAGAGTGCGCATATGCAGCGCATACAGGCCCGCGATGTGGACAGTCTGCACCGGATCAATGTGCCTGCGCGAAGGATCGCTTGCGGGACCGCCCCTGGATAATCCCAAGCCCACGGTACCCTTACACCATCTGGGCCATCACGTAACCTCAGATATTGCTGTTCACTTTGACCACACTCGACCAGTACCTGACTCTCCTCGCTGTTTCGGTTGCTGCAACTAAGCAGCTAGCAAACCGCTGTATAACGGTAGGGTTGAGCTGAGCTGCGAGACACGTCTGCACGACTACTCCACACCCTCGGCATTGTGGCCACCAGTCAGTGCCGCCTTCAGCCCCGGGCCTGCCTCTGCCTTAGCCGGCCACCAGATTGACATGCGTCCACCCACCATCATCTGAGTGGCTTACGTCGGAAATGCCGTCCGCAACCATATATAACCCGCCGGGCGTCTTGTGGAGCTGTAGTCCCGACTCCCCAAGGGCCTAGCAGCCCACTCCAGATGTGCTAAGTCGACGCCTCACAGACGCCATTCCAAATGCCATCGCCCATCTCCATATGATCTTCTCTGCCCAAGAACCCGCAGCAAGACGCACCAAAGATGCAAGAAATCTGTATGCACCTAGCGGCCATCTGCCCTAGCAAATCGTGCCTTAGATCTCAAATACAACCCTGCCCACGCCCCCTATTGCCCTATTCTGACTCGCGCATATCGACTATTCATCAGCAATATCATCGATGCCTGCCCGGCTCGTACTCCGACCCTGGTAGCTTTTCCTTCTTTTCCTAGCCTGTGGGAGAATCCGATGATGGTGGATGCAGGGCATCGCTTTGAATGCCTCAACGCTCTCCCCATGCCGTCAGAAGTGCACAACATTCAGCTCCTGAGGCGTCGGAGAGTTTATACCATCGCGTGACTACTGTATACTACTTTGGCGGTGGGTGCATCCACACCGTGTTTGCCGACTCCAAGTGCTTGGTTCTGGTTTCGGACGGTTAGCGCTCCCGGTGGACGGGCCGCCGGAAGGGAAGGAAGGGAAGGAAGGGAAGGAAGGGAAGGAAAGTGTTTCAGTTGGATGAGTGACATATCACGATAGGGCTTGTAGACAGCTACTATGGTGATCAGGGCGGTGTTGGGACATTGCGGTGGCAGAGCACACGCACTGTTGGTTTTGTTGTTGTCGTTGTCAGATGCTTGACGGCCGTACTCCTCTTTCTATCCACGCCCATGACGCAGCTGGTATCCATTCGTCGGTCGTAATCTATCGAACAAAAACAGGAGACGACGGTCAGATGGACTGCTCTAGTCCGCACTCGATGACCATCTCATCGCCAGCGTCTCCACCACTTTTCGTATGAACAGCTCCGGTAGTCGTCTATCAACATCCCAATCGGCTGCAGCGGCATCCATGACACGATGGCTGGTATAAATGTAGCGCTGCTCGAAGGCTTCCCAACCACAACTACAAGTCCCGTTTCTCCTCGTCGTGCGGTTCTGGAGGGCGTAGGAAGTACTTGTCGTTTCTGACATGTGCGCCCGCTGCCTCGGTGACTCCATCCTCATCCATACTCATGCCTAGGCGCAAGTCGAAGTCCAATAACCAAAAGTTGAGTTTGATCGTCTTGGCGGCACTGGCAGAGTGTCCTGTATTCGGCTGTCTGCAGTGCCCTTGTCAAGTTGTTCTTTTCGGGCGGCTGAATGGTGCTGTACGGGAGTACGCGATCCTCGTAATCAACCAGACGCGGAGATGCAAGTGCAAACTCGCAATCGTTGGCATAGACCTGAGCCTCCCAATGCATGATAGCAAGAGCGTCAGTCATTGCCTCGCCTACCGAAGCTTTTCGAGATGAAGGTCCTCCACTCGATCTAGGTAAGGCGGGAAGTTGGTGTGTTTGACGTAATTACTATTCCCACATGTTTGTATGCCTTTCCTTCCTCCCCAGGTAAATGCGAGCCATGCAGGTCATCTTTGCATCGCCCGAGACCAGATCAAGGCGATCCGGCGGAAAGTACTCACGCAAGACGGGTTCCACGGTGCACTCTGGCAGAGGATGAATGCGCCCCGAGCATATGACGTTCCGGGACATGTTTTTAGTGTCACTGTGGAATTCTTGTGTGTGCTGGTCCCACCATTCGGTATCGTGCCTGTTGGTAGACCAGTGGCACTGTGGTACGAGAACGTCTGGACATGTTCCGTTGGCCCTCGTCCTGTTGAAGGCTTCCAGCACCCGGGTCTGCATTTGGTATTCTTTCCGTGGCGACCCGTCGAGCCGAGGTCATTCTGTTTTAACGGCGTGGGAAAATCCATCTTTGGCCCAGACGATGCCACAGTTGCCGAAGCCGACTTGTCGGGACTGCCATTGGGCCTGGACCAGGTGCTTGGATGGAAAGGGCCTCACGAACAGCTCTGCATTGGCCAATCTATCGACGGATTCCCTACAATCTGCTGAATCGGCTGTAGTTTTGTTGCGTTGTTAACGTTGTTGCAGTCGTTTGCTGTCACACAAGCCTGACAGCAAACTACCTTCTTGTGTAGAAGAGATCCCGTTGACGGAACGCTTTAGGCTTTCTGCACACGCGTGAGTCAATCTAAGGTTCCTGTTTGCCTTTTTATTGTTCCGTGGTAGATGAAACTTCTCCGAGTCTGAACCGATCGGTTGACTCTGCCGAGATCTGTCTTGCGGATTTGACCGAGTGATTGCACGTTTGAGAATGCGAGAGAAGGATGATGATTGGTACAAACAAGACATGACACACAACCAGAAGGAGCAAGCAGTGCATCGGGCTGCACGTCTCTGAGCGCCGTACGGGAAACAGAAGATCTGCACTGTTGGCTGGGCTATACCGGTTGCTTGGCAGACGTGGGCTGCTGTTCCTTGCTTGCTGCGGAGACGGGACCCTTGTTGATCGATTGATATACATTGATGACGGCAGTCGCTAGGCCTTGCAAGATCACACGCATCCTCAACGCTACCCACTTCTCACAAATAACTCGCATCCTTCCCAACTGTGACCTTCTTCCCCTCTTCCTCTTAGCTACTCTCAATGGTCCAGTCTTGCGACGCTCGTCACGCCCTTCTCCATACTAAGGCCGGCTAGTTAAGCTTTCGTCAGCCCTCAGCCCACAGCCCGCAGCCCACAGCCCACTGTCCTACCCACCAACCGTGCCCTCATTCACCGGAATGAATACGTTGGGTACGCGTACGGCCGACCCAGACACTCAAAATTCTTCTGCGCCTTCGCAACAGGAGACCACATCGAACCCGGCCAGGACTGACGAGAGGGAACACAGGGACACGGCAAAGTCCCGCAATTGGAAACTGTTCGGCTTCGGCAAGAAGAAGGAAGAAGACAACATGGTGCCGAGGAACCCAGCGGACTCTCAGTCGAGTGCTCCCGTTATGCCCGCAACACAAGCAGCCATATCTGCAATGCGCCCAACATCTCCTGGACAGCCAGATCACAAGCCTGTACCAACTTCTCCACACCGAGGGTCGCATCCATACCCTTCCGCCCTACCACTACGGCCATCTTCTCCTCGCCCTCACTCTCCAGCTGCTTCGGAGATTTTTGAGCGGAACGTTCAGGAGAACGCATTGCCCAGCGAGCTCTCACCAGCCATTCCTTCCCACATTCAGACTGAAAACTATATACCCCCGGTGCTAGAAGCCTCGTCGCTTGCAATCACAGACAACCACCTCAACCCGGACGAGGTTGAGATAGTCACACATGCCGCACACCAACCAGCTGCTGTGACAGTTGCGGAAGGCGTCTCTAGCGGACTTCAGTCAGAAGTTTCCGTGTCACCGCAGGAGCCTCAACATGAAGGTTTTCCCTCAGCCCTGCCTCCACATGTACAGCAGGAAAGCGAAGAGGCGTCCAACTATGGCTCCCTCGACCCCAACGATGTTCGACGATTGAGCTTTATCTCGTTTGCCGATGTAATGCAGGGCGAGCACGCGGAGTCTGGATCTAAGGAATCCTTACATCATCTTCCGCTTTCCGCTTCTTCCCTGGCGCATCCTCCGGCCCATCATTCGCCTTCCCACAACCGTTCTCCATCGCCAGTACGGTCTCCTGTGTCGGCGCACTCGCACTCTTTCTCCCAAGAAGTAACCACGCCTCCAACCGGTTCGGTCAAAGGAGTGGAGTTGAGTCCACGTCGCAGCCCGGTTACAAGCCCATCTTTGGGTAGCCCAGGACTGAACCCTCAACACCCACAGCAGCATGGCGAACTGACCATTGAAACGATGCGACAAGCGTTGCGCAAAACTGGAAGTGGTGATCTCAGCGTCCACAGAAGTCTGCCCGCAAGCGCTGTGGGCGGAGACGAGGGTGGTCCGGAGAGGAGCCCCTTCAAATAGGAGAACGCTGTGGCGGCGGTTGTGGACAGACGGTAAATGCCGAGTGGTTCACGACGCATGCGGTTAATGCTTTACGATCATTGACCATTCTCGGGATATCCTTCTCACTCTTTGGGTCCCATGGTTCACTCTCTGCTTTACGTGTTTCCGTCAATCTTGCACGATACCTATATGGCTTTTGGGCAGGAGATAGCCGTTTATCAAGGCGCTTAGCAAATGCATGTCTACGTCAGACCTTCCAGATCCGGAAAGAGCATCCCCTATACTCCATGATTTTTCCCGTGACTATCGGCAACCGCGAGTCTAGTCAAAAGAGTAAGCACATGTACTGTCAGCTTCCAAAGCCATGCATTGGGTTGTTATTGTAACAAACTATCGTCATGACGCGTGAGCGAAGAACAAAGTGAGGGCTCGTGGGTGATGAAGACTGTACTAAAACTAAGCTGACACAGACTGGCCTTAGTCTCTTGGCTGCACGTGTTGCTATCATACGTCCGTAGATCTGCTTACCTGATGGCTTTGACGTCTGGATAGGCGGGCCTTTGTTGAGGTACACGGGGAGCGCATTCTGCGAGCGGCCGTACCGCACTTGGCAAATGCACGGATTAGCAATACTATGAATTGTATATAATCGCGGTCGACACTGCAACCATCCACAGCCTGTCCGGTACTGACTTCAAGGATGCAGGTGAGAAGAACTTCACATCGCGTTTCCATGCGTATACCGCCCCTATATCGCCTCTCCCCCATCTAATCTTCAGGACGGAGTATAATGTATCAACCGCCGATCACGGGGCGGTCCACGGCCTCCGGATGTGTATCCTTTCCTCAGCCGGTATCCCGCCTTATCAAGTTGGACTAGCAACGGAGTATACAGTGTAGTTGCTGGTTCGGCCAATCACCCTACAGTGGACAGACGCACGCTGCTTTGTCAGACGATCGCGCACAAGCCAGCGGCCTAAAATACCACTTATGCACAGGGCTCGGGGTACGCGACCGATAATCATTGTACAGCAGACGTTTGGATGGGTAGATAACAGCGGTGCTCCGACAGCACGGAGGACGTCTGAGGTTGCCTCGGATACCTACCCACATGGGGGAGCGATTGATCCAACCTCAAGGCATGTCTACCAGGAACCGCTCAGACGCATCTCTTCCTTGCGCAGCAGTCACCTTCCATCAGAAGCAATCCAGAAGATCTGTTCTAGTCTCACCTACCAAGCGCGTTGCGGATAACATACCCGTTCGGCCTTCTACAAGTCGCTCTCCTCCCTCCGACCACTCTGCTCTTCGCTGATATGGAAGGGCCAGTGAAATCGGTATCTACACTCTACAACCCCCACAAATGTCGCTCGAGGACTCGCCAATCTCAAGACGAACGGATTGCCGCAAGGATTCTGTGATGTCGAATTGTGACGAGATATCCTCAAGCCGGGAGTCTCTCGAGTCAAACTACCGTCAAGCCCACGACGGCAGCGGACGTGTCGAACGGAACCTCACGCGAACCGTCAGGCAGTGGAGCAGATCAGCATTCATCGCGGAGTTAACAGCAGAACCGACTCCCAAAGGTCAAGGTAGTCTACCAACGCCAGCACTGACAGAAGTTCCGGACGTCTTCGATGGTGATGATCCAGAGAGTGACAGCGGGCATTACAGCGACACTCAACAGGCGCCTGAAGCAATGCAACTGTGTACGCTGGGTACAACAAAGGTTGATCCGTTCTGCCCGAACACATCCCATCGGACCCCACGTCAGATGGACGCACTTCTTAGTCATTGTAGGTTGTGGCCATGCTGTCCAAGCCCTCATGCTGCTCAGTGTTCTCAACAGTCGTTTCGACTGACTGCTCAGGATACTAATGCTGTCCCCCTTTCACCATGTTTGCAGCGGCGTTGATACAAGCTCAGTCGTCTACACCGTAACCCCGGCCCGTTTGCGACCGATTCGAGTTCGGACTTTCGGCCTATCAGGATGCTCTTCTACGACCTAGCACGACAAGATCTAGCCGCCATTCAAGCACTGCTGTCCGCTGCATCCATGGACATCGCGGTCAGGCACGGGCGTAAGGAATCCGAAGAAGCTGCCTTGCAAAAGTGCGCATCCATACTCTCCATCAACCAACGCTTGTCAAACACATACACCGCCACCCGGGATCAGACCATAATTGCCGTTGCGGCCAACGCAGGGTTGGAGGTATGTCGGGTGACTCCTCTCCCCATATGAGCACGGCAGGCATCCCAAGGCCAGTGTGGCTGACGGCAAAAGCTAATTTATGGCAAGCTACAATTTGGAAACCATGAGTCGTACACCAGACACATGGATGGGCTACAGCACATCATCAATATGAGAGGTGGGATTGACAGTCTAGAGGCTTCCAATCCTTCATTAGCACTTCTGGTTCTCTGGTACATGTGTTCCCTAAGCCGTTCCGTCCGCCCGTGCTGAGTTGAACCGTAGGCTCGATTACGCCGGCTCGTGCCACCTGATCAGCCATCGCCGTTTTTCTCTCCCTCGCTCGGGTACTATCTCTGGGGTTCTCAGGACCTCAAATCCGCAAACGTTGTTCCAGAACTGGAAACTTCCGGCCTGCTATGACCTCTGCGAAGATTGTACCAGCATTGTGCAAAAGATATTCCAAGAGAACATGCAGCTGAAAGCTCCTTCTCACGAAGTCGCCGCCGCGTCCCCGATGGGCTCGGAAACGATGCTCGAGCTCGACGCGCATCTTTGGCAATCTGCACTCGCCGCCGGAGAAGACATATTTCGGTCGCCGCCGGCTGATACGGGATTCCGTCCGGCTTGGTGCGCTCATATATCTTGTCTCAATGTCTCCGCCGCACGTGCCATGGATCAGGAAAAGCCAGCGGCTGGTGGAAAGGTTAAAAGCAACGCTGCTATCCCAGTATACGGACTGGTGTCACACGATTCTATCGTTGTTGTGGATCCTGCTTGGCAATGAGACGAAACGCATGGCGGAGGTGGAGGAGAGCATCAAGGAGCTCATGTTCGTTTCAGTAACGCTGACTTGGGAGACGTGGAAAGCCGTTCGAGACGCGCTGTTGTCGTTTTTGTTGGAAGATGAGGTGTGTGAGGGCCTTTGCCAGGATGTGTGGCGGCAACGGACTGGGCGGTACGTAGATGAGCTTCAGTAACTACGATCGAAGAGCGGTGTGTCACTAGAGCGGAGAGGTCGGAGCCACGTCGAGCGCAAGGATTACGGGTGGTCACTGCTGTCTTGTTTGAGCGTAGACATCAACGAAACTATGGTCAGGTGGTTTTTCAAAAACTTGCCAAGCGAAGATCCCACGCCCTCTTGGTCGAAGACTCGAGTGGCCTTGCGCCATGCTTGGGTGTCCGTAGCCCGCGTCGCTATCAGATGCTGCAACGCGACACCGAGCGGGAATATGACATACTGCATCCCTACGAGACCTGCATCTTGGGCGAAGAAATAGTCCACTGACTGCGTGATCTTGATTGCATAGAGCCCAGGATCGGTTCGAGCTGGCAGTGGAACACCCAAAGGTTCTCCAATCTGGCGCACCACGGTTCGAAGTGTGCTATACACCATGATGCATATGCCCCAGTACAGCAAGATGAGATATGCTGCACCAAATCCACAGGTCTTGAAGTCGTGCGGGTTCAACTCGTTCCGTCCTTCGGAGATCCTGCTGCTGGTCGGATTGGGTTGATCAAGCATCGTCAATAGCTTGAGGTGCCATTTCTGTAATGCGCTGTCTAGAGTCCAACACTTTTGCAGGACGAACTGGCGCC
Organism: Taxawa tesnikishii (nom. ined.); assembly: GCA_030247885.1. NCBI lineage: Eukaryota > Fungi > Ascomycota > Dothideomycetes > Dothideales > Taxawa tesnikishii (nom. ined.). Next base: position 320,173 of record JAPDRO010000009.1, on the reverse strand, counting down.
CCTGTGCTGCCTGCGAGGTATTTTGGCAAGATGCATAGGCGTCGAGATGATAGAATAGTTCAGGGACAACGGCCAAAATATCAATCAATTCATCTTTGATGTCTCTGGGTGTGTCTTCCCATGGCACGCTCGTCCACATTGGATCGCTGAGAAAGGTCTTTGTTCGGGTTCTGATAGCTGCAATAATCTAGAGATACGTAAGCTGCAGGAATAGTGAGGGTGGGGTGGCGATGAACGAACTCCTGAGAAACGAACTTCGGCAAAAATATGGTGGCCATGGCCGGAGATATGTCTCCGGGGCCCGCGGTGCTGGATCAATCTGCAGATGCCTTGCGCATGGTTCAGCCAGTTGTATCCAGCCGTGCGTTGTTCGTGGTCGGACGTGTGCAAGACCTGGGATTCTGTCAGCAATAAGCACTTGAGCCACTAGCAAGCTAGTTAAGCCACAGCAAAATCCCCTTCTCAGAGCGCCCTGCCACTGATACAACTGGTTCGTTGGGATGACTTGCCTCGTAACTCCCTAGCAACCTACAAGCAGCGAGCACCTCATCACTATGAGCCCTCCTGGGGTCCTGCAAGGCTCGGTTTGTTTCGCGCAGAGCTTTGCCATACAGCCCAATACCTTTCTCTGTATAAAGCCTGTCATCGAATTGTCTTCCAATGCAATCCACGGCAATGGCAAGAAGCGCTGTTCGAAGCGCAATGTCATTGGGGTAGAGTGTCGTGACAATCTTTGTCCACAACGACACTGGCACTCCCAGAGATCCGGTGGGCCCAAGCGGGTACTTGGGTAGATAGATGTCCCAGAAGAGGGCAAATGTCTGCTCGTCGTATGCAGCGTGGCTAACCGTATCTGGCAGTAACCTGAGCGATGGCGTTTCCTGTGGCGCGACTACCAAGGGCCGGGTGGTCTTGGTAACTGAAGCCGATGGTTCGTGGGCGACGAATATCCGCTGTCTTTCGTACCCTTCGCACACTAAGCCACTGCTCACGCACTGATGGCAAAGGGGCGTTGCTGACCGCACTACAGATACTGTCAGAGGATAGTCGCACGATGTTTCCGGGTACGGCAGGTAGAACATACGCCTTTCTTCCTCCTCCTGCACGTGTGGCACGCTTTTGATCTTCCCGGAACGCCGACCATATTGTTTCAATGACACCCGGAGATGCAGAGAACCCAGGGTGCAATTGGTCCATTCGCGTTGAAGCCTCTACAAGCAACTCAGAGACAGGCATTAATCCTCTAAAGCCACCCACATAAAAGGAAAGTGTGTTCCTGAACTACCCGTACTGAGTTACTCTACGGTTGAAGCAGGCTGTGCAAGAAGATAGACAGGAAACGAGAGGTTGGGATTGGGATGCTGCAGCCAATCGGAGGAACCCTTCCCGCTTGTATGCAAGTGGGGTCGGCAAAGGGAACGAGCAGAGCCTCGTTGTACTTCTGATCGGACTTCAGTCTACGCTTCGTTTCACGAACTTCCCGAGCATCGTGATGACGCTCTCAACCCGGATCCTTCGCAGCAACTTTCAGTTTGGATATCAGGAACACGACCACCCTTGCAATCTGCTCTTTCAAATTCGATCCCTTCCCCTATGACCACCGCGATCAGATCGCTCTGACCCTCATGCTGTCGCGGAGCTTCTTCAGCCACGGGACAGATCTCTTCGTCAAAAATGAGTCAATGGAGCGTGATCTTTCTGACGCTCTATCGCTACCTCGCCATCCTCTTTGTAAAACTCCCTTGAGGCGTTAACGGCGAGCTGAAGGCAGGAGCTTCAGTCTTCGTCATCCTTCTTCCCAAAGTTAATAAGTTACTATTATGAGTCGTAGTTATTTCTACTTAAAGTATAGTTAATCTAGTTTGCCGTATATATTGCGGCTTTAGAGGTTCTCCTTATATAAAAAGGTAATAAATTAAAGCGTAGTTTTAAAGGTATATAATATATATAGGCCTTATAGCATCATGCTTATCCTATAATAAGAAATCCGGGCATAAAATCCGTCCCTTGAGAACGCTAATAGCTATCGCCTTTTATAGGCCTCTTTAGCATAAGGGGCAATTAATTACGATCTATATTTACGTTCGTTTTGAGCTTAAGAAAGATTATAGTAAAGTTCCTGCCTTCTAATAGTACCTTATCGATTCGGCGAAGTACCCTTTAAGAACGCAAGTTAGTCTTGTTTTAAGAGGTCCACCACACATGCAGCTATGGTCGTGGCAGGATGATTCTGTCACCTCGCTCGGAAATGCGCAAGTCTTTGGTCTGCGCAAGACCCTCAATGGAAAGTGGCGGGACAAACAAGACTGCCGACTTCAGTTCCTACAATGCATACCTCAGACCACACAGAGAAGAGAGGCGATCACTGGCATTACTTCGTTAACTCGTTGGCTACAGCTATGACAAATACTCCACACACAACCGTGCCCGTGACCGCCGCCTAATCAAAGTATGAGCAATCGCCATTGAAGATAGGAGCAACGGTGGTCTGTACTAAGTTAGTATCAACCCCATCCCTTGGCACACGATGCAACTCACCTGCAGACCAATGCTCTCGCAGCTTCCCAAATCGCCCGGCGTGCTCTCGTACTCGTAATAAAACACCTCATATCCTGCGGTGCCAGAAGCTGTGGAGGGACAGATCATAAATCCGTTCACGATGTTCAGCGGCGAGGTGTGGTAAAGCCCGTAAGAGCCATCGTTCCCCAATCCTTGCAGGTACCACTCGTTGTCAGCCGGACGGGCCGCACTTGCATTGGCAAAGTTGAAAGCGAATCTCTGAGCATTTCCAACACCGGTTGTGTTTGTGAGCAGACCGATGGGCCCGAGGTCGTAAATGTTGTTGCTCAGGTCTCGGCCTGTGGCATGGATGGTACCGTTGCGGAGTTCGGCGGCGAGGACGGGAGATTCGGTGTCAACCGCGACGAAAGAGGTACCAGCGGTGGTGGAGCGGAGTTGAATATTGTGGCCGTCATAGGCGGGGTTGTTCGCACGGACATGCAGGTAAAGGCCAGAGCCGACAAAGGAGGTATCGTTTAATCTGACCGGATAGTAGGGAGTAGGACATGCAGCTGACGCAGATGTGGTGGCTTGCGGCAGAGGCGAGGCTCCAGCAAGTAGAGGGAGGAAGGCGAGGCAGGATGTGAGACGCATGTCGGCGTAGTAATCGTGGATGCTCTGGTAGGATGTGCCGTCTTTTTGCTAGGGTAATGGAGCGCGGAACTCAGGAAGAGTGTTTCGATGGGTGATGGATTGAACGGGAAGAGGAACAGGGACGAGGGGTTGATATGTGTTCAAGAACAGGAAAGCATAGTCGGTCGTGATTGACGTCTTGGTGCCTACCTAACCTCTCCTGACCTTTCAGATGACATAGATGTGGGAACTGTTAGGACGGCGCGCTGATCATCGGTTTCGTACTGTGGAGACGGGAAAGAGCACAAGGTTCGGCTACAAGGGCCCCTGTTTGCACGAGTGAACAGTTGCTTCTGCACGCGGCAAAGCAGGAGGAGGCTGGAGAGAGTAGAGTAGGTATGACGGTTTCCGTCCCGGCCTCGTGGTTACCGTCAGGGGGCTTGGAACTTCTCCACTCTTGTGGGGCAGCGACACTGCATGAAGGCCGGATTGCGAATAAATGCTCCGACGCGTTCCTTGTCGCAACGTCACACGTTCGCACAAAGAGTGAGCGCTGATGGCTTACTGTCGAATCTAACTTTTACAACATCGTACTGCTATGTTGGTGGCTTTCGCTCCGTTGTACCACGCTACCGTGTAGGCAGCGTCTATATGCCTTCTCCACTGTCCGAAGGAATACTAAGTTTTGCTCATGTCACAAAGGACCGTCGTCCTCCGAACACCGTCTCACTCGAACTGATCCCGCATCTCCTGCACCACAGCCTGGATCCTCTTCTCCTTTCCAAGGGGTCCTTTGCTGACCTTGTCGAGCAGCTTTCCAACTCCTCTCTCAGAGGCGATAGTCTTTCTGAACTCGTCGCCGAGTGCTTGGAACGTACCTAACGCGACTAAGCCTCTGTACGTTGCTTCACTGTCGCTGGACACCTCCACCAATGACATGGCGTCGTCGTACACTGCAGCGGCACGCTTCTCCCGAGTGGCAGACTCATCAGATGGCGCACCAGCGGTAAGCAGGACGGCGAAGTTGATGTACAGCGTGGCTATCGCTGTCGCAAGGTTCTTGTTCGACGACTTTGCGAACGGCTTCACGAGGCCTACAATTTGTTCGTAGCAGCCGTCCGCAATGAACCTGCCCTCTTCTGTATTGAACATGTTGGCTAGGGTACGGACAGCAAGCATGGTGTTGTTTGGCTTGTCCGTGTCGGCCGCAAACACGCCAGCTGCCTCTAGAGTGTCGACAACCGTACCCTCTCCACCGCTGGTATCCATAGCGAACGAGGATGCCATGGCGCATAGACGAAGAAGATCAAGACCCGGCAAGCGATTCGCAGGAGACCATTTCGATATGATCTTGATCACCACAGAAAGCTGATCTGGTTGCGGTTTGGGGTCTGTCGGGGAAGACTGCAATTGCTTGACCAGGTTTTCGAGATGCTTCACTTCGTCCGAAGACAGAGCAACATCTGCTGAGGCGGAATCATTCAGTTCCGTGATCTTCTTCCGCACGGCGGGGAGGTTGACAGTAGTGATGGAGAGGTATTGAGTCTGAGGAAGAGCGCGAGGTCGAGAGTCGCCTAGACCATTGTCAGCACAGTGTTCGTCGTTGCCTTGGCAAACTGGTATCAAATTTGGCTTTACCATGTGGTTCAGGTGCACCGGCTTCACCAGGCCGGTAACGGTTTTCGGTGCCCCATGGATCACCTCCAGGAGTCTGGGTGTGGTGCGAGTTTGATCCAATCGTGGCGCCTTGCGTGTTTGTAAGAATAAAGTTCGCTACTTGGTCCAAATAGGTAATGGGCAGCTCGTTGTTCGCAATGAACTTTTGCGCCACCTCGTACGGGTTCTGACCCAAGTTGAAGGGAAGTTTAAGTGGCGGCTTGCCGTCTTCAATGTCAACATCAAAGACATAATCGTAATCCTGGCCCTGATGCGTGACTTTGCGGCCGCTACTTGCAGCGGAATCAACAACCGTGCCCACCTGCGGCAGTCTTCAGCTTCATAATTGCATATAACCAGGAGAGGCACTCACATTGATCCATTGTTGTGCGGCTGACGACCATTGATGAGCGGTGACGCTTCCGTTAGCCTCTCTGATCATCTGCACCTGACCTTCCTTGGTGCCTGATTTTTGTTGCAGAAATTCTGCATCGCATCAATCTATGTTACATGCATCGCTAGTGCGGATTTTGGGCTTACCAGGTCCCGGCAACTTCTCTTTGTTGACTTGCCCTCCATCCCCGGCTGTCTGCTGCGGGATGCTAGACGACTTCACGCTTTCTTCAAAGTGTCGAATTGCCTACACGTTTGCATTAGCCTTGCAAGCTGCACTCGAAATTGCATCGCCGCAACAAAGTCACGCACATCTGGACTGGCCTTCCGCTCTGGGTCTCTGCTGAAAACCCTAACAATCCGATCACTAGCTCCGGTCACGATGTCACCCGTTTCGGGGCAAACTGCCACGGTCCATACAGAGATTGCGGGGTGGGTAATTGTCTGGACGCATTCCCCATTGCTCCAAACTCTCACGGTTCTGTCTTCCGACGAGCTTACAATGTCCCCGTTGGGCAAAGTCGCAAGAGCGTAGATGAATGCTTCGTGTCCGTGCAGTTGGGCAACCTCGGTGCCGTCAAATGTCCACAGCCGGATAATCTGATCATTTCCTGCAGATGCGAATGCTGCTCCAGATGGATGGTTGGGCGGAAGCTTGCAGAGGGCACGGACTACATCCGGTAGGCCAGAGATAGTCTGCAAGCGTTTTCCATTAGGGGAGAAAATGCGGATCTGTTTGTCGGCACATGCTAATGTTCAGCATTAGCAGGTAGACAACTAATGTCTCCGAACAACCGTTTCAGTCTTTTCCACCTTCCTCCACCGCCGTCTCTTCTATCGCTCTTCTGTTTGCTTACCAGTAATGATGTGGTCCTGGTCGAATACCAGGACATCCCACACAGCAGCCTCGTGCCCTTGAAGTTCTGTCACGCATTCTCCTCTTTCGACATCCCAGACTCTCGCCTGTTTGTCCCAGCCGCCACTAACAATCATCCTCCCTCCCATTCCAACATCCAGGGCGCAGACATTGTGGGCGTGGCCAAGCAAGAGCCTCTCAGCGTTCTGGTTTGGAGTGCCTCCCGATCGGCGCACGTCTATGATGGTGTCCTTTCCGGCGGAGACAATGAGACCTTCGGGGTACTCCTTAGACGGTGCAATGTAGGCCAAGGAGTTAATGAATGAACCTGACTGCACAGCGAGCGTGTCATCGAAGGTGGGGGTTTGGAAGAGGCAAGCCGCCAATGCCGCACGGTGCCGTCACGCGAGGCAGAGTAGATGGTGTCTGGCAAGGGAAAGACGACAGCGCGGACCTTGTAGCATTGTTAGCACTGGTGGTTCAGCGCTAGGAAACATGAAGCGAGAGCAGCCATGATGCATGTAAGAGCTGCAACGATAACTGTTGCAACCCGTACAGCGTAAACGGTCGCAAGCACATGAACCAAGTAGAACCACATACTCACGCTGCCACACGGCAGGTCTGTGGAGCACGTACATCGTCTTCGTGGCCCTTGAGCTCGGCGGAGAGCTTGAAGTCGCTCATGGCCGCTGTTTGTTGTAGATACTGTGATAGGCGGAGTGCGTCTGGCTATCTCAGGTTGCAGATGCAGGTAGATTGCGGAGCTGACGCGTACTGTAGTAAGTGGTATGCAGTATGCGATATGCAGTATGCGGTTTGTGGTGGTAGCAATTGATTGTCTTCAGTTTGCCTTTCACATGCAGAACATCACCTTCTCGTCACAGCTTTCGGCGAAGGAACCCGCGAGCAATGCACGGCTGCGTCATTTGCCGCGGGGCAGGGATCAGGCATCTGCAGAACTGAAACACGTAAGAAACACGCATCCACAGCCATCTGCAAGTTCGTCTCTTGTCCATGTGCCTACGATATCACTGTCATTATCAATGACCGCAGCTTACGCCCAGATATGAGCGGCTGCCACACGACCTGCATCCGGACTTCTCACCATGCACAGGACAGGAAAGGACGGGACAGGACAGGATAGGACAGCCTTTATCCGGCCGCTGGGACATCTGGTTCAAGTACAGCCCTGCGGCTATCATGATCGGTGGACAGCGAAACAGTCGTCGACACTGCTGTAGCATCAACGTCGGCGTTGTGGGCTTGCCCACTCCTCGTTTTACACCCGGCAATCGACACTTAGCTGCTCCTGCGCAAGACTCGATGCAGATCTCATCTTTTGTCCGGAACATTCCCTGTGCCAAAGACGCCAAAAGGCACGTCTAGGGCTGCTGCACGATGGCGGTACAACGACTTCGGTACGCTTGACGATCTCGAAGGGTGGTGCTGGATTCGTGAGTGATTTTGTCGCAATACTGTTCACTTTCGTCAATTCATCTTTCCAATCGACATCGTTCTCTACCCAGCATGATCCAACTGCGCAGATTGTGAACGGAGCTGCAGTGCTCAAACAGCGCCAAGATTCGGAGTGACAACCGATATACCACAACGAGCAAGTAGGTCTCCGAAGATCGTATAAGATTTCGTGCAGCCGCCTGTCTATCGCACTCTACCGTACATGCCTTGTCAACTGGTAGGAATTTCGATATTGACAGATGACTGGTTGGAGGCAAAACAAATTTATCTTGCTGCTGGGCATGAAGGCCAGATCTTGTGCGTTTTTATCGAAACGTTCACTAGTCTGCTATCTCATGCTCCAGCCACACACACCTAAACTGCTTGTGTCTTGGTAAGCCTCATCTATCACGGGCATCTCATCCAAAGTATACTTTCTTTCCCACGTGTGCTCCATTTCTGAGGTTCGAACAATTGACCACCCGCCTTCTCGCGCGAACATTTCTACAGTTCATCACGCCATTACCATTTTCGCGATGGCTTCGACGGCATCAATCTGGGACGGAACGAAAAACCAGCTCACCACTCTGCTCGCGATCTCGTTAACGTTCCTGATACTCTGCTGGATTTCCGTGGCTCTGAGGGTTTACGCCCGAGCCATTGTTCTGCGTACTCTCGGCCGAGATGATGCAAGCATGGTCGTGTCACTCCTTTTCTATTCAGCCACTTCGCTGCTGGGAGCAGTGTCCGTAATCGAGATCCGCAAGGATGGTGTCTCCACAGACACACTGCACAAAGTAAACCAGCTCTGACTCGGCCTCGCTGTTCCTCACTGACACCCTCCAGATGTTCATTGCGAGTACCGCGTGCTACATTCTGGCCCAGATGAGTCTGAAGATATCGCTAGGCTTCTTTTTCTTGAGGATCTTCCTTACGGAGAAGTGGAAGCGCACCCTCGTCCGTATCGCTGTGTGCCTGACGACCGTCTGTGGTATGGGATACTTCTTCGTGGTTATCTGCACATGCGCGTCGGTGTCACTTCTCAACACGCACAGATACGCTTGCGACATCAGGGAGACATCGGTCGTTATCGGCATGTCCTGGAGGGCTCTTGACGTTCTCACTGATTTCATATTCATATCGCTGGCCGGCTTTGCTATCTGGTCTTCCCAAATTCCCAGACCCGCCAAGATATCTGCGTCGGCACTTTTGTTTATTGGAACCTTGGGCGGTCTTTGCTCATGCGTCCGCCTTGGCCTCGCCGCGCTTGAAGGCACCTTCACCTATACTCTACGACAAGCCATAGAATTCTTGTATTGGTCGAATCTCGAAGCCGGACTAGGTATCACCGCTGCCTCCCTGGCGACGCTTCGCCCGTTATTCCGCAGCTGCTGGGAGCGGACCCGAAGGTCGACTTCCTACGCAGACGCTCAGAACGAGGCTATGCTAGACAGGATCTTTGGACCATCCTCCGATTCGAGCGTCGCTTCCGATTCCGGTGCAAGGGACGTCGAAACCGGACAGAAAGACCAGGGCATGGTGGTGCAAGTACGCGAATGGGATGACAGCCTTGCAGATCGCCATCCATGTTCTATCGTTTTGCAGACGCACCATCTCCTGGAATGATCTGGTCAGCATATGCAGGAACGAAGCTTTTCAGGCCAACAACCGCATCAGGCACAACCTCTTCCGTTTGGACACTCCCCACCAAGACACTCCAGCACTGTCTCGTATTGTACTGCGACTGCAGGGTTCCGGCCGAGTCGGGAAGACTAGCCATGAAAAGATGGTTGGAGGGTACAAGACATGCACTCTGAACAAGGGTTGTGTACTCGCAGCTGACGATACTACACCCAAAACGATATGGAGTAAGAACGGATGAAAAATGCTCCAGAGTATTGTTGTCCCTGTACGAGCGGGTAACTGTGGCGGCTCTGAACAGGCTCGTCGCTCAGCCTCAGCCTCAGCCTCAGCCTCAGGAACAGGAACAGGAACAGGACAAGGCAGGTCGAGGTGCATTGTTGTTACAGAGTTCGCCATACATGTGCACCGCCCGGCGGATCTGCCGATTGTGCGCGACCAGCAAGCGCTGTTTGCCCGGCGCAAACGCAGCAACATCAGCGCGGCTACTTGAGCAACCCGTTGTCCGACCAAGCCATGGCTCCACTACACCGCCTGCCGAGTCCAGAATAGTAGTTTAACGTATGATACTTTAGACGGCGGGCGTACGTTTCGCCATTGCCGAAGTCCATTTCAATCTCCCGAACCCCAAGTTTCTAGACCCTGCAGGGTGTTTTATCCACGGAAGGATATACATTCTTTATACTGAAAAGGGGCATTGATCCCCGCCCTCACATCAACAGCACGTTAGGCGGGCCGTCGAGCCACAGCCCGTTTGCCTTGATTCTCGGGGACTTCTTGCAATCCTGCCGATCGAGCCTCGAACCACAGCTACATATGTCGACGCCTTCTGCTTCAGCTCTCCTATCGAGGCTCCAAAGGAAATTATGTCTTGCCCTTGCCAAGAACATGCAGTGTGTGGTGTGCAGTCTGCGGCCGACCGAACTAGAGTCAGACTTATAACGTGGGGTGCACCAGAGTCCGAAAGGGTGGAACGCCTTGAAAAGGGTCTGGCTCCAAGCGCGTCTTGGCGTGCTACCACGCCGGGCAGCTCAGCTAACTTTTGCGGAACCAACGATGGCTGACTGGCCACCAACCGATCTGCCGCTGTGGGTGTTGCGCGGGTTGCGTGTCGAATGCTTGGCGAGCTGCGGGCTTGCAGGGAAGGAAAAAGGGCTTCGGCGAGAGCTTCGATGGCGACTGCTACCCCGCGCTCCTCGAAAATCACACCAATCACAGCACAGCACTGCACTGCGAAGACTGTGCGTCTTTTTCGTGTCTAGGTTGCGCAACCCTTCGCGAGGCTGTGCGAGCCCGGCACAGAGAAAGCTGCATCTTGGCTGTTTTGCTAACCTCCGCGTTGGCCACTCACGATTCACTCTGTGACAACTGCTCCCCGAGTGGATTGCCGTGGGCGTGGGTGTGGGCGCGTGCAACGTGCCTGAAGAGCTTCCGGCTACCTCGGGTGAGCGTCAGCACCTCCTTGTTCTTCGCAGCCTTCAATTTGGACGGTGGATGCTTGACTGGTCCTCCTGGGCGGCGCTCGAGGCAAATGCGGGCTGCGACTCCTGCGAGCGTTGACGCCAGTGAGATTTCGCAGCTCTCCTCTGTCACGCAGCAAACAACAAAGCAGGCTCTAGACCAGCTGCCGTTTCCGACTTGATCTCTCAGCCCGGTTGTCTCTATTTCACACATACATAATCCCTACAGGGTGTCAAGGCCCCAGTGACTCGCTAGTGACTGCAAGCATACACAACATACAAAGCAGATTCAGCCACCACCGACCAGTTTTTGTTTTCCGCTGTCCGGCCATTAAGAAATCTGCGATTCCGCTTTTGCCGCTGCGCATCTCACGTGGGCCTGCGCAGCACTACCGTCATAAGCACACCGACGTGTGTTACGCGTTGCATTGGGTAAGCTGCTGAGCTGCTGAGCTGGTGATTGGGAAAGCGGGTTGCAATAAGCAGTTATTACGGATCCACCATTGTCAATAGCTGTCAAAGCAAGCGTTTGTTCCAGGTGATAGTGAGTGTTGCGGCCAGAACCGAGGGACCGGCCAACGCGTAAGTGCCCAGGCAGATCTGACCCGAGAGGTCAGCCTACTCGCAAGCGGGAGCAGCGCAACCCTTTCATCATCTTGCCATCGGTCACATGCGTGCAACCTGCGCCCGAGCTGGCGCGCTAGGCTTCGGCGTTAACTTGCAGTCACTGACAAGACATATATGCTCAGATCTTCCCCTACTGGCGAGATTCGCCCACCAGACCACCACACACAGACACTCGTACCTTCTTCCCGAGTACCACGTTCTCTCAGGGAATACACAAAACAAAAACAAAAAGGCAGTCGATCAATTCTAGACCACTGTCATTGGGGGCCCGCCATTTTATAAAGGACTTTCGGTGCGCCTTTCCCGGACTTTGGCACATCTCTGCACTATCGGCTCTCCGCAATCGAACCCTTCCAACAGCCTTGCGTCCTACGGCAGCACGGCTCTCCACACAGCAATGGCACGCACAGAGACACCTCAGAACGAGCTGCTGGCAGCGCTTTCGACGTGCGTTCGAGCTTCTCAGTCATATCATTCTGCAAGCTGTCTTCTAACGCATTCTGCAGTCTTCATCTCGGAGGGAAATACTCCGACCTTACCGTCGTCTGCGGCTCAAAGCGATGGGCCGTCCACAAAGCCATCCTCTGCTCACGCTCGGGATTCTTCGACGGGGCATGCAGCAACCAGTTCCGGGAGTCGCAAACCGGCCTTATCGACTTGAGCGAGGATGACGAAGAGGCCATTGAACACATGATACATTGTACGTTTCGGCACCGCCCTGATCTTCCCGTCCGACAACACTGCCATGCTTTTTGGTCCCTGATCGGCGCCATGACGTCCCGGCTGTTCGCTAACATTGCTTTCCTGTTCTCAGACTTCTACCATCTCGATTACCTGACCGACGAGGCCGATGAGGAGCCATCCGCTGTTTTCCGTCACCGCCAGATCAGCGACGCCCGCCGCACCCTCCCTAAGAAGCTCGACCTCTCTCAAATCCAGGATCCCCTTCTCGCCCAGTTTGCAGCCTGCGCACCCTCCGACCCGCCAACACCTCCTTCTGAGCGTCCATCCTCACCTCAAGCCAGGCACGACTCACTGACCCCCTTCGACAAAGCTCCTCGCAGCCCCAAATTCAAGACTCGTGCACGCAGTGGCAGTATGACTTCTCCACGCTCAGCTTCCGGCTCGGACACCGAGTCCGACTGCGAAGAGTACGAAGAGTACGAGTACGAGACGGACGACTCTAACCTCCTGACGCACACGCGCGTGTACGCACTCGCGGAGAAGTACGATATTCCAACTCTCAAGGAGCTGGCGAAGCGGAAGTTCGAGATGGCCATGGCCTGCTACTATGACTCCCCGGAGTTCGCGGATGCCATCGAGGAGGTGTACTGCAGCACCATCGACACCGACCGCGGCCTCAGGGATGTTGTTCTTCAGGCCTTCCGTAGCCACCCACAGCTTGCCAGCACGCAGGACGTGTTTGCCGTCATCAAGGAGACACCCAGCCTTGCGTTTGAGCTGTGGAAGGTTGAGAGAGGCATCCCAGTCTGAGTGAACGAAGGATGGATCCAATGCGTTTAGGACAAACACCACAACAGCACCGCCTCGCTTTGAGGGAACGACAGAAGAAGAGGGGAGGAAGGTCACTCCGAGAGACAGCACATCTACACAGACGCTTTACCAAAGTCGAAAGAGATGGAGTCGAGATTCACGGCGTACATTTGGAGCGGTGGTGCATTTGGAGCTTGATACCAATAGGAGATTGCTCTTAGGCACCGGAAAGGGCGATGAGGGCGTTTGGCGAGGAGGGACAAGAAGGCAGATCTAAAGATACCCACCGTCGACTGTCTTTCTCGGGGTTTTTGCGAGGACGAAAGATCCACTCCAGGCGTGTGTATTCTATACTCTGGGAAGCATTGTGCTATTGCTATCTAGGTGGTTCCGTTGTTCTTGAAAGCGGCTCAATCTATGCTCTTGCTACCAAACCCACTCCCCTGCATCGTCCTCACTATGGCGTTCCTCCACTGGATAGCATTTCTTACTAAACAGCGGAATGCCATCCCAGGGATCCTACTGCCGTCGACAACAACCAGCTCATATCCCTGCTCCTGCTCCCGCCTCGCCGGTAATACAGACCCAAAACAGTCTGCAGAAGTCGACTCAACCTTACAGCCCCGTTGTGCATGCATGCATGCAGCACGCACGCACCCAGCAACCAGGGCGCATACATTCCCTTCCAGCGCCCTACGTTGCGCGAAGGCGCTCCTCATCACGCACGCGCCATAGAACGCACGTGGAACATTCGGTTGAGCGCCATTCCCGTACCACTTCTTCCCCCGCATCTTCTTCCTCCTTTGAACCCTGTCTTCGGCTGAGGCAGCGAGGAAATTGGTTGGGTGGGGATTGCGAATTGCGAAACAAGGTAAAAGTCCACTCCCGAAGGGTCACGCGCAACGCGTTTTTGTGCCACGAACAGGCTGAAAGAGAGCACGGCAGCAGCGCGCTCCGAGCGAAGCGCGCCCCGAGATGTGCGCTGGGGTATGGAAAGCCACGGAGTCGGGCGCCGCCGCACCCTGAGACCTTTTGCGCACGAACAGCCAGCCCCTCCCCCCGCCGAGGGGATCTGGACCTCTCGTGTTCTCGGCAGCACGCAGCACACAGCACGCAGCACACACTCATCCCGTCAGCTGAGGTTGTTCTTGCCAAGGACGAATCTGGATGCTTTCAGAACTGCCGTGTCTGGAGTAGGGTGTGGGTGGTCGCGCACACGGTGCATGCGACTGGCGCGTTCCATGCATAGTACGCCTAGACTTTGCCCTGCCAAGGGCTTGTCAGGTCACTCGGTAGAGACAATTGCGGAAACCGGCAGGGTAGCTGGATTTCTCTCGGTAATTTGGCGCCGTGTGACCACGACTCAGGGAATGGTATGCGACCGCATGCTGGGCTTGCCTGGTAAGAGCGTTAGAGATCCGTCCATACTTTTTACCCCATATATATATATATATATATATATATAATGCCAATAAAACGGACCGTTGAGCGTACCGTGTCCGAACTCGGAAGAAGTGATTTCGAAACGGTCCGAGATGCGGCCATAAGAGCATTTTCGCGAGCTTTTGTCAACGGTTGTATGGTTTGGGGCGACTAAAGCCAAGAGATTGCATGTCCATACTCGAGCGTTTACCGCACAAAGTCTACGTCGCCAAGCGTGCAGCCTCATGTTGTCGCCGAAGCCGGATGTGCACGTGCGGATCTCACGATCAGCGATCCCACGTGCGTTCGCCTCTTGGACGCGCTGCTGAGACTCTGCCATGGAAAGGCGCAGCGAAAGCAACTTCTTGCAGAGCCAAGCTTGTCGTCTTCCTGGCACAGCCTCACTCGCTTCAATCTGAACGCTTCGTGACGTGAGGTAGCGAAGCATATCGCTGCATCGCGTGCTTGATCACCTACACTTTGCACTCTCGCTCTTGCGGCAAGTGCTTACAAGAGACAAGAGACAAGAGACGAGCTGCCCTGTCAATCCGTATCGACGATCAGTATGAGTTGCATACATCGCGTGACGCGTGCTCTCACCACGCGATGATCCGCAAGCTTGCGTACGCCGACTTCTCTGAGAGCCCATCTCGATAGAACACTCATCCCTCGGATTCAAGTCCGGCGAGTCCGCAGCCATACATGTCACTTCTTGGCGGCCCCAATAACGCCCGCTCCTCTGAAGAAACACAATACGACCATCACTCCGCTGAGCGCAAAAGCGAAATCGAGCCATTCCGCAGCTCTGATTCCCTGTAAGAAAGCGCTGCTGCTGCGCGGCGATGCAGCCTGAGCTTCCTGCACATCCGTACCTAATCGGTTCGCTTCCACCGCTACCTGTATAGCCGTTCCAATCGCTAAACCGACTGCACGTCCAACCTGCCCCACTGCGTTGATCAATGCCCCGCCCAATGCTTGATCCTCGCGAGGCAACGAATGTGCGGTGAAGAGCATCAGCGATGGATAAAGCGTATCAGCACCTGCACGAACGATTAGCCCATTCAGCGCGTGCGACCAGCAACAGTGCCGACAATCTCACCAAAAACGGCCAAACACATTGCGGGAAGCCATAGGCCCAATAGGTTGTCTTGGGCGGAATCGGAACCGCGAAGAGTCTGTCAGGAGATCAGTACGTTGCTGATGGAACGCGGTTCGGTGGAGGAGACTCACAGGGCTGCGATGCTGATACAGCTCATACCCCAAACAAGGATGTAGTTGACTGGAATGCGCGCAAGAATCCGCGAGGTGACGAAGACTGCACAACACCCCACGATACCTGTAGGTATAAACCGAAGGGTCGTCTGAATGGCGCTAAGGCCTTGGTAATCCTGATAGCTGGAAAGAAGTGTCAGAGTCTTAGTTCGCTGCTGCGCCGATGCCGAGGTAGTACTCACAAGTAAGTAGCGAAAACCAGGTAGTTGTTGAAAGAGGCGAAGAAGAAAGACATGGTGACCATGGCCGCGGACACGCGAATGTTCTTGAAGAGGGTGACTTTGACGAGTGGAGGACGAGTGGTCTTCTTTTCCAGGTATAACTGCCAACACACAAAAACGGCCACGAGCAGCACTGAGATAGCGATCAACACCGGAACCCATGCGGTCTTCCAACCAACGACGTTGCCTTCTGTCAATGCGAACAGCAACATCAACAGACTGACGGTAATCAAGGTGCCCCCGATCCAATCGACCGCTGCTTTCACTTTCTCTGGTTCGGCGTGTATGGGCGGCTGTGGTACCACAAGGTAACCAGCAACTGTCACAACAGCAGCAATGATGCCCAGGATCCAGAAGATCCATTTCCAAGAAGCATATTCTGCCACAACGCCTCCCAGGATGTTGCCGAACACACTTCCCATTGGCGCTCCAGCGGCGTAGAAGGAAAAAGCGTAGTTCTTGGCCTTGCCCGGGGGAATGTCGTACCCAAAATGCCAATGGCAGTAGGCACGTTGGCCGCAGCACCGAGGCCTTGCAAGCCTCGCAGTACGTCGAAGGAAATCTCCTCTGGGCAGAAGGGGCAAGCTATGGTTACTGCGGCGACCCATGCAGAGCCCCAGATGAAGATCAGGCGCTTGCCGTAGACATCAGCAAGACGGCCCCATAGCAAGAGAAAACAGCCGAAAGTCAGAGAATATGCTGAGACGATCCACTGCTGCCGAGCGGGTGGGATGGAAAGATCTCTGCCTATGGTCGGTAAGACGATGACTGCTGCCTGAACGGATAGAGTCTGTTATGTTCGTAAGCCTTGTGTGCAACGTGGATTGCCACTTGTGGCTCTCTCACATTCAAGAACGCTGCGCCTGTCAGAGTCACCACCAGCCCAGTCGTGCGGGCCTTGGATGGCAGCGGCGAGGAAGAAGTGGTGGTCTGCCTCTGTATGGCGTTTTCCTCGTCTTGTTCGCCATAATCGACCTCAATCGGTTCCAATGTCTCGGCGTGTTTGGCCTTCTCGGGGTCGGTGATCTCTGGGTACGCTCTGGGCGGCACAGGCCCCGAATCGATCTCTAAGCCGGTCATGATCGGTCGGACGCGCAGACGAAAGAAGACATGGAGTTGGGACTCGAAGACGGGTTGTTAGCAGAAGCATCGTTATCTCGCCGAGTATATCGTCTAATCGGGTAGAGGAACGGCTACGGTGCCCGGCAGACAGATGCGCGTTGAAGATGGACGGCACTGTTCCGCGGCAAAGCAGATGGCTCTTTTGACGTTCCCACTCCCACTCCCACTCCCGCTCCGGTCCCACTCTCACTCCTTCAGCCCTACGAACATCAGGCGTGCCCAGATGCATGTTTGACAGGAGGCCTGGTGTGGTTTTCTTCGTCTTCTCATCTCATGCCACTTGTGAGTGCACTTCTCACGACTAAAACTGTCGATATGGTTCAACCCGTGTCTGGCGAAGCATTCTTTCGCTCAAGCTTTCCAGAGCATGACAACCGGCTCTTTCGCTCCCCTCCCTTCCCCAGACTCGGAGTTACGAGCCCCTCCGAAATGCACGGGGCGAATTTACATCATCATGCAAAGCGTCGTGGGATCATTAGCTGGTAGCTATATATTTTCGTTTTCTCCTGGGTTCCTCATCATACAGTCTATTTGATACCCCTCCCATCTTCAGGTCTTCATCGTTTTCCCAAATTAAAAAAAGAAAAAGAAAAGGAAAACCCCTTCACGGCACATTCAGCAGTCATGCCTTTCAAGTACAGCAAGGTTTTGGTCATTGGAGCGACCAGCGGCATTGGCGAAGCCCTTGCCGCAAAGCTGGTCGAGAATGGCACAAAGGTCATTGTTTCTGGCAGGAGGAAGGAGAAGCTGGACGGCTTCGTTTCCAAGTATGGAAAGGACAAGGCACAGGCTGTTGCCTTCGACATCACCCAGCTGGATAAAATCCCACAATTCGCCAAGGATGTCATGGAGGAGCACCCGGATGTTGACAGGTGAGCGCGGGAACTGCTTGATGAGGCGCTCAGTGTGTCTGATTTCCAACCAGTGTCTTCATGAACTCTGGTATCCAGCGAGGCTTCGATTTCTCCAAGCCAGAGACCGTCGACAAGGACACCTTGTTCACCGAGTTCAACACCAACTATCTTTCTTACCTTCACCTGACGCTGGCCTTCCTCCCGTACCTGCAGAAGCAAGAGAAGGAGACCTCTTTGATCTACACCACATCTGGTCTTGGACTCGTGCCAATGCTGCGTTGCGCAAACTATTGCGCCACAAAGGCCGCTCTGCACCACTTTATTCTGTGCCTGAGGGAGCAGCTCAAGAGCGGTCCAGGAAAGGTCAACGTTATCGAGATCTTCCCTCCAGCAGTGCAGACTGAGTTGCACGATGAGAAACACCAGCCGGACATCAAGAACGGAGGCGCTATTGGCATGCCTCTCAAGGATTTCACTGACGAGACCTGGGCCGGACTGGAAGCTGGAAGGGACCAAATCGCCGTAGGAATGTCGAAGGGTTCCTTCGATTCGTGGGAGCAGGACAGGCAGAAGATGTTCCAGCAGATGACGGCACACCTGAACAAGATGATGTCTGAGCACTCCAAGTAGATGCCGGCCTTGTTGTTTACGGCTGCTCACGAAGGAAAAATATAATCTGTAATCATATAACAAACGAAATGTACAACGAGTCGTGATCAATACCGTAGAGTTTGCTGTTTCATGTGAAACTGTCCTCTTCTCTCTTGGCTGCTGCACAGCCACTTCAACTACGCCTCGTACTCGTAAGCTCCAACTTCCATGGGACCTGCCATTGTTCGCCTGTGCTGAAAACAACCGACTCCTTGACCTTTTGGTTTCTTACAACTCTTTCTTCCGCCGTCTCTGACATCACGATCATGGCGCCCTTCGAAGAGTTCCAAGCGGCACAAGTCAACCGCAGCATCCGCGCCATCAAAGCAGTATGTCCCCTCTCGCTCTTCAGCACCGCATCTGCTAACACTCCACCCAGGAGCTCGAGTTCCTCTGCGATGCCTCCATAATCACACCCCAAACCCTCTCCCACCTGCTCTCCCAAATCCCCGCCCAAACCGCTCTCCACGCTCCCATCTCCGTGGGCGCCGTCCCGACCGCGAACCCCGCCGTCGGCGCACCTCAACCGCCCATCTCACCCGTCCAGAACCTCGGCGTGAACGAGAAGCGAGACTACTACCAGCAGCCCTCGCCCGCACCCACTCCCGCACCGCCAGCCTACAACGCACCGCCTTCGGGCCCGCCGCCGCCGCTCGCCCAGGCGACGGCGCTGTACGCGTACACGTCCACCGACGCCGGGGACCTGGAGCTGCAGCCCAACGACCACGTCACCGTGACCGAGTACATGAACGCCGAGTGGTGGAAGGGACGGTCGTCGAGGACCGGGCAGGAGGGGATCTTCCCGCGCTCGTACGTGCGGGTCATCGAGGAGAAGGCGCCGCAGTACGGTGCCCCGGCGGCCGGCACGGGCAACAATTACGGGAACATGCCGTTGGAGGTCAGTGGGGCGGGCAATGGTGACGGCAAGGTGCCGAGTAAGGGACAGGAGATGGGAAAGAAGTTTGGAAAGAAGTTGGGTAACGCGGCCATCTTTGGTGCTGGTGCTACGATTGGCGGTAACATCGTCAACTCCATCTTCTAGACGGTGGTGCGAGGGCAGGGTGAACGTGTGTGTGTGTGTGTGTGTGTGTGTGTGTGGTGGCTATCAGTGGCTACAACCGACTTGGTCGTAACCTTACTGGAGGTCACACGTCCCAACCACTTGGTACAGTAAGGCGTTCCGGATGTTATACTCTTGCATGGAGGACTGTATGTTCTTCAAAACACTATGCTGTGCTTGCCGTATAGCAGATACTCAAAATCACGTTGCCTCCTCAGCGAATTCCACAAGCGCAGTCCCAGCTCTGCACAGATCGCCAGCCTTGTGCACCACCTTGGCTATAGTACCGTCATGCGGCGCTCTGATCACCGTTTCCATCTTCATGCTCTCTATCACGACGAGTGGCTGATTCTTCGTCACTTGCGCGCCCTCCTCTACCTCGATGCGGAGGACTTTGCATGGCATCGGGGCTAGCACGCTGTTGGTCGCGTCCTTCATTCCCAACGCCTTTTCCGCCCATTTTGGCACGGCCAGTTGGAGGCGATGTTGCTGACCGTGCTGGAAGAGGATCAAGTTGTTCGTCTCCGGGTCCTGGATGAAGGTCGTCTCGAACCTTTGGTGAGGAAAGAAAGACTGTAGTATATTGTTGGACGCGTCGAATTTGCTGGTCACGATGGCGGAATCCATGTCTCCTGTGGAAACTGAAAAAACGTGCGGCCCGGTCTGCTTCACGCTGACGGCAACTGCTGCCGTGTCACTCTTCCCATCCGGCGAGATCTCCACTAGATGGAATTCGCGTGGCTGAACTGCAGTGCCGAAGCCAACTGTCTGTTCGGGCCAGTGAGCGCTCGATTTGGAACCACGCCCCTTCTGCTCCTTGATATAAAGGCCGATGGCTGCTTGCGCGTAGACTTCCGGCGCGATGGCTTTCCTCTTGAAGAGTCCTTCGCGGTGCTTCTCAATATACCCAGTCTCGACGTCGCCCTCCACAAAGGCTGGGCTGACACACATCCTCTTCACAAATTCTATGTTGGTAATTGGTCCTGCAATTTCGTATACTTCGAGTGCAGCATGCATTTTCTGCAACGCTTGTGCCCGGTCAGAACCTTGCACGATGAGCTTAGCAATCATGGGATCGTAGTGCGAAGATACTTCGTCCCCGACAACGAAGCCGGCATCGATGCGGACAGTGTCTGTGATCGGAGGTGTGCGTAGGTGCAACAGTTTTCCGGAATCGGGAATGAAGTTCCTACGCCAGGGGTCAACGTTAAGATTATGTCAGACTTGCATACAGCCATACATGTCTGGGTTCTCCGCGTAGATTCTCGCTTCTATCGCATGCCCACGCTGGCGGATTCGTTGATGAATCTCTTCCTGCGTGAGCGGCAACTCTGCCCCTTCAGCGACCAGAATCTGCCAGTGGACCAAGTCTTGGCCAGTCACCATCTCTGTCACGGGATGCTCAACTTGCAGTCGAGTGTTCATCTCCATGAAGAAGAATTCGCCGGTGTCATTGTCGAAAATAAACTCGACGGTACCGGCGCCCTCGTAGCCTACGGCCAGTGCAGCGGCACGAGCCTTTCCCCACAAGTCCTGCCTGACTTCTTCTTTCAAGTGCGGCGCCGGCGACTCCTCAAGGATCTTCTGATGCCGTCTTTGTATGCTGCAATCTCTTTCCCCGAGTGCTACGCAGTTGCCGTGCTTGTCCGCGAAGACTTGCACCTCGATGTGCCGTGGGGTCGTGATGTATTTCTCCACGAGCATCACGTCGTCCCCAAAGGAACTCTTGGCCTCGGATTTCGCTGAGGCGAGCTGGTCTAGGAACTCACCTTCTGAGCGTGCGATACGCATACCCTTGCCACCACCGCCCTTAACAGCCTTGAGTAACACGGGATAGCCTATCTGCTGTGCTTGGTCCTTTAGAAATTGGGGATCCTGGTTCGAGCCATGATAGCCGGGAATGCATGGTACGCCAGCCTCGATCATGATCTCTTTAGATCGGCTTTTGTCACCCATGGCTTCTATGGCTTTCCATGGGGGCCGATGAAGTTGAGGCCCGCTTCGGTACACTTCTTAGCGAAGGCTGCATTCTCACTGAGAAAGCCATATCCCGGATGGATGGCTTGGCAGCCGTGCTGTTTGGCAACCTCGATGATACGGTCGCCGTTCAGATACTGGCTCGTATCTCCGAGATTCACAGCAAACGGAGAGCTCAAAGCATGCTGGCTTCGAGCGTCTGGATCGGTGTATAATGTCGTTGTCTTGATGCCATTCTCAGAGGCAGTCCGTCCTACACGGAGCGCAATTTCGCCTCGGTTTGCCTATCGGACCCATTAAGAGGATTAAAGCAGAGAGGTAGCAAGGAAGTGATTACTATGAGAATGGTGCTCAATGGTTGTCTAAGTGTACTGTTTGATGACGCTGCGGTACTGTTCCACCGTTTCGCTTGTTTCGAGAGGCCCCAAAGACGGGCCGGAGATTTGCGCATCATCTTCGTCCTGTTGTTCACCTCGTCACATCCTCGCTGCTCCTGCTGATGAAGGGGGTCGTTCACAGGTGCCGGTATCCCCGCAAAGGCGTTGTTTGCATGCTCGGCTTCCTTCCGCGAATAAGCGCAGCGCGGGGACGGGGACCCTTTGTGCTGCACTGACCAGCCCCAAAGAGAGACGCGTCCATCGACTGTATCGTCGCTGATGGTTTATGAAGACCAAAGACTCTGAAATCTACGTGGCGGGCTCCAACGGAATACGCACCCATAAGTCTTGATGTACTGGAGGTAGTTTGGTTACAGACTGCAGGAGGCTTGCGCTGATGCAGGCGTGGAGCTGCCTGATGAGACACTGTGACTTCCGAGCTTGATGAGCTGGCCCGCTTTTCGCAAAGCGTCAACATCCCAATCCCACTCACAAACAATCAATCCACCTCCAAATCGGGTTGCTCCAACGTCCCTCCCATCGCTCGCAAACAACTCAAGAGTACCATGGCTTAAAGGTTGCATATCCACTCTACATCAACTCATCCTCTCGGTCGAATGCTGCAGCGTCCACGCGTCTGTTCCATCTGTATCGGCGCCCAGTCCGTCTATCTGAAGAACGGATCCAGGCAAGCATGGACGACTATGATGACGGCGACTATGACTACGACTACGACGAGTATGGCTACTTTTACGTCGAGGACAGCTACGCCATGGCGGTAAGTTGATTGCCATCTCGGTAGCCTGCATACGCGCATCAAGAAGCCGGCCCATCGGTGTCTCACTGTCCCTTGTGTCCTAGCGCATCACACCAGCGTTGTTTTTCTGATGCTGACGATTGCAGGACGAGCTCGCCGAGAACGCCGTGCCTGACCCGCCGGCCCAAGAGTTTCTCGAGCACGAGTTCTTCGATCTCGATCCGTATGACTACTGGATGAGCACAGAATACGACGAGGATCCTTATTATGACGCGTCGACTGGCACTGCAAAAGAGAGGTCAGACCCAAAAGTTGGGGGAAGAGGAAGCGTGCTGCGAGCCTGGACGGGAAATCGCCGGTTAAGAGAAGGAAAGGAACGTCAGCTGTACAAAAGCTCGCAAACACGGAAGCAGATCAAGAGGTTCATCTGCCTGGCATCTCTTGGCAGCCCATGGCCGAAACGCACTCGATCAGAAACGAGCACGAGGCCGTCTACGAGGGACCGATAGAGTCTTTCGCCTTGCTGCCAGACTGGAGGGAGCGACTTAAGGATGCGCGCGGCTTCGATATATCTGCACCGAGGGAAACCACCGTTGATATGGAAGACGTTGAAGGAGCGACAATGACTGCAGTTGATGAAGAAGAAGACTGGTCTGACGAGGATGAAGACGGAGGAGACATTGACCCGGAAATGCTGAAAGCTGCGCTGGCTGCCAAGTTGGGTACTGGCATCGATCAAGAAGCATTCATGCGCTCTATAATGCAAATGATGTCCGGGGGCGGTGAGGCAAACATGGACGACATCGTGGGAGAACTCGCGACAGACCTGCTGAATCAGGCATCTGAGGGAGGCGCCGGCTCAGAAGTAACCCAGTGGCTTACGGAACAAGGTGTTTCAATCCCTGAAGAAGACGACGATGGTCAGTCCGTCAATGACGAGAAGTATGTCACATCCGGAACCGGGCCTAAGGAGCTCGGATTATCCCCAGGAGACAGCGCTGTCAGCATGACATCTGCAAAGTCTGGACAGATGGATAGTGCTGGCTTACGTAAATCGCTTGGTACACCCAGTCAGACAAAGACAGAAGATTCGACCACACAAGGACTCTCGCAGGCTAGCGAGGCTCCTCTTGTGACGCCCCGGAGACTTTCGCATGTACTGATCCAAAATGGATCAGCCTCTCCGACGAAGAAGTCCCCACAAAAATCCCTGGCATCCGCCAAAGAGAAGAAGAAGAAGGTATCATTCGCCATTCCTGAAGAGCTTGATCCGGACGACGCAGTGCTGAATGCAGAGCCTGTCATCAATGGGGTATCCCAAGCACAACAACCCGAGCACCCCACGGCGGAGAATGCGAACAAGCTGCCAGCTAGACAAACATCCAAGCGCAAAGCGCCTGCTGACGGAGCCGATGCAGCGATCAGCAAGCCCAAACGGCAACTACGCAGTTTCGCGGCGCCCACTGCCAGCAGCAAGGGCAAAGCAGTGGAGCCTGCGAAGAGGGTCACCAGGAGCGTGAAGCAGAAGAAGTAGGGCTTCATGCCCGCTCAACCCGCATAACACCAGGAACCACCGCCTCGGATTGATCCAACTTCCCGATCCGAAGTTTCGTACGTCTGGCGCTTTGGGCCTTGGGTTGGGAGTTTTTCGTATGTTTTTGCTATTGCTGTTTCGAGCGTGGTTTCGCATGGCGTAGATCTGGAATAGCTCAAGGGTTGCATCAGGTATAGGGACGGAATACGGCACATGGCGTGAGATCATGGGTGTGAATGGACACGGCTCTCTACTAGTTGTAGAAGCTGCATGGACGAAGACGCGAATCACTGCTTTGTTGTTGGGACAGTCAGAGGGAGACAGACTCTCCTCCTCATAGGCGTAGTCGCATTCTACTCCTCATAGGCGTAGTCGCATTCTACTCACCAATGACGCTAACGTTAGACATGGATTGGGATTTGCTCATAGAAATGGAGCGGGTTCGAAGTGAAATGATTGGAGCGAGGGGCAGTCTGGCGCTAATGCAAGCAACATGCTAACAATAAAAATGATGCAAGCATATGCACATGGTAACAATAACAATGCACGCATATGCAAGCACTTTCACATGCTAACGATAAATGATAATGCAAGCACTTTCAGTCTCGGTTGTCAGGGTCCAGGGGTCGTGTAAACAGTATGACGCGCGCGAAGTCCGATATACCAGCCTCGTCCCAGCCACTTCTGCAGAAAGAGTACTACCATCTCCAACGCACCCGTTGTACTTGTCCGCCATTGCAATCGTATCCGCTGCAACGTTCCAACGCCTATCTCTGCCTATACAAGAATTGCACCGTCCTGAACTGAACTGAACTGTACTGTACTGTACCGACTGCACGCGCATACACGTCCAATACCGACAATTCAAAACATCTGATCACCCACCACACCACCGAATCGACGAACCGAATCGACCAGCTCCGTTCCCGCCAGTTCAGTTCAGCTCAGCTCAGCTCAGCTCGCAAAGCAACCCGCATGATCCTTGCTTAGGCTTCGGCCTACAGCCTACAGCCTACAGCCTACAGCGACTGCAATCACACACTGCAAGCCGAGTGCATACTCTTCCCATCCACACTCCACGCTCGCCCATCATGGCGCCTCTACCAGAAGCCCTTGTCCGACTCCTCCCTCGCTCTTTCACCACATCATCACCATCCTCCAACATCAACGCTCTGGAAATCTCTTCTCTCGAGCTGGACCCTCGCGATACATTGTCAGCAATCGGCAACCTCTTCGCTCGTTCCCATGAGGCATTATCACCATCCTCCCCAAAGCTGCCCAGGCTGCTCACCGTCTGGTCACTCGTGCAACGTCCGGCTCCGCTCCCTGTCAAGGCTGCAAAAGCCCCGACTCATTCAACAACAATTTCTACTTCGCCCTGTTCGCCGTCCTAGGTGCAGCCATGGTCGTCGCCTCCATCTGGTTCTTCTTCTGGGCAAAGAACGGTGGCTTTCAATGGACGGAGAACGATTGGAACGACTACAAGTCAACAGTGCTGCGACGCAAGGGTCCGGACGGAAAGACACTGTCGAACGCAACACGCAGTACCAAGCTCGGCGGCGGCAGTATTGTCCACAACGAAGCACGCTGGGCGGCTCGCACCGTCGTGGGTCGCGACGAGAAAGGCCGCAAGGGTATTCTAGGCAAGCGTGGCTTCGCAGGCACCCACAGCGTCTACTACAGTGACGACTTCACCGACTACACCGGCTCTCGCGCAGACGAAATGTCCGAAGTCGCCTCCTCCCATCCTGGAGGGCGTGGCCATCACACCCGTCGCTACCGCGACCGCAACCCGCGCGACTCCGTCCGGGAGTACCGCCACGAGAAACCCGCTCGCGTCGGCGGCATCAACCGCCCCGCCGACGGCAGCCACTTCGACTACACCAACAGCGACCGCAGCGAGGCAATGACCGAGACCATGACCGAACGCTCCAGCGAACCCCTCGTATCCAGAGAAGACCGCAAGCGCGCCAAAGCCGAACGCAGAGCCGAGGACGAGGCCCGCCGCATGGAGCGTCAATGGCGCAAGGAGGCCGAACGCGCCGCCGCCGACCTGGCGCGCGAGAACGAAGAACACGCCGCTCGGGCCGCGCGCGGAGCCGCCGCCGCACACAAGCACAAGACCTCATCCCGCACGCCCTCGCCCAGCAAGCGCGACCGCCCCGAGCAGCGCCGCGAGCACCGACGCGAAGCCTCACGCTCCGCGAGCCCCAAGAAGCGCAGCCAGCCCTCGGCGGCCTACTCCTTCCAGCACGGGCCCGACGACGTCGAAACCGTGTACTCGGCGCCCTACACCGCGACTTCGTCCCAGCCCACCACCAGATCCGCCAGCAACAGCTACTACGACCAGTACCGCCCGCTCGCTGCGGGCAGCGGTGGCGACAGGCGCGCGTCGCGGTCCCGGCAGTCGAGCCCGAGCAAGAAGGCCGGTGCCAGTCGCCGCTACCCCGAGACCGACGCGAGTTCCGATACCGGTACCAAGGTGTACGAGCACCACATCCCGGGCCTGAGCGGCGGAAGGCACGGACGCAGCGGTGGTGGTGGTGGTGGTGGTGGTGGTGGTGGTGGAAGGGATGTCATGGCCGGTTACAGGAGGGGTATGGACAGCTTGGCGGACAGTGATGAGGAGTGAGGAGGCGGTGTGTGGTCCTGCCGGTGTGACCGGAGTGAGGAGTTGGCGTCCTCGAGGTGTGGAGGTAGGGGAATGGTAGGTAGAGAAGAGACGCAGGGGATGATTACGGATGAACGAATTTTTGCAAGGCTTCCGCCGATGCGGCGATGATATCAGCGAGCGATGCTTTTGTGGCGTCCCGGAGAGCTACGAGACGAAATGGGAGATCTGGGTGTTTCGAGAGGGCACTCGCATGTGCTGTGCATAGAAGAGAACGAGGCCCAAGAGCGGTTACGCTCGCTTTTGTACAGCTTGACAGCGAGTGCCATGGACGGATCGGGAAATGGAAAAGCTCACTTACGTAGATAAAGTATATCGAAATCTGAACATCGATGAACTGCTCCCTCTCATCTCTTAGTTATTCGGAGAGTGTTGACTCCTACCAGCCGCCTACCTGACCAGATTCCCACAAAAAAACGCCTCTCAAGATCACAGCTCTGCCCCAGCTCGACTGTCAAACTCCCGTCCTGATCTATCTCACACTTAAGCGCGCCCTCAAGCCTTTCCAGCCTCGATCGTCGCCCCCTCTCCCTCTCCTTCCCCTTCTCTTTCTCCCTTTCCCTTTCCTTCGCTCTCCTCCTCCTGACCGGCTGATAAACATCGTTAAAATTCATAACCACGCCCAAAAACCGCATATCGACGTCCGGCTGGTAGGCCAGATCGCCCAGCAGCACGTTAACCCTGCCTCTGAACTCCGTCTCGAGCGCCTCGAGCCTGGCCTTCAGCTGCGTCAGCATGTTCGCCTCGTCCACGGCCGCGGCTCCGGAGCCGGGACCGAAAGGCAGGAGGGGCGGGATCGGCGAGTCGGTCTCGCGCTCTCGCTCGCGGGTGGTTCCGCGCCCGGAGTTGCCGGAGGAGAAAAACGGAGAGGTGTGTTCGTCGTCGCGCTCGCTGAGGCCCCAGCCGCCGGCCGCGGTGCGCGTTTCGATCTTGGCCGCGAGGTCTTGACGGCGCGTGAATTCGGCGACTGAGTACGAGTATCTGGGAGAAGGGGGTTAGTATGGTGTCAAATCGCGGTTTCTTGGTGGTGGCTCGTAGGTCACTGACAGATTATCGACGGCGTCCTTGTAAGCGAGCATCAGCTTGAGCAGCTCGTGGAGCTGGATGGGGAAATCCGGGCCTGACACGCCGGACGAGGACGAGGCAAGGAGACCTTTCCTCGTGATGTTGCGTAGATAGGACGTATGGGCTGAGATGAGGGTATCCAGGGTCGCATCGGGCTAGTCGACGGCTGCGTTAGTATTCTGTGAAGGACCAAACAAAGGACGACGGGAGTCGGGTGGTTTGAACGAACCTTTCGTATCTCGGCCTGGAGTCCTTCCCACCCCGCTTCGATGACTTCGAAGAGAATGTAGTGTTGTAGCTGGCAGATGAAGTGGATCATTTCCGACATACCACCCCTGGCGCCCTTCCAGTCATTGCCGAGTTTGTCTCCCACCGCGCCGAGAACGCCTCTTGCGCCGGTCATGCAGCGCCGCCATGTGCTGCCGAGAGCAAACTCCACTCTCTTGACGCGCCACAGGAAGTTGAAGACTTTGAGGTACTGTTTCGAGGCCCATGGCGTGACGATCACGTCCAGAGGCGAGTCCATGCGGTATTCAAGAGTGAACACATCCCAGCCAATCTCGCCGTGCGACAGTTCCAGCATCCGTGCGTCCAAACGCCGCAGTACGTCGGGAGAGTCGTACTGGGCATTACTGTTTCGAATGGCATGTTCGAGCTGCGCAGTCAGAGTGTGTCGATACTGGCTGTTAGCCGGCCGATCCAGATTCGAAGCAAGTGATTCCATCAGAAGTGCGATGAAGTCGCCCTGGCCCAGGAGCAGATACTTCTTGAGCGCGGCTAGGTGCTCGAATAGTTTGAATTTGTCCTCCATCAGGTGAATCAAACGAGCCATTGTACGCTTGTAGGCCTCGTCAATCGAAGTCTCAAGCGTTGCCGTGTCACCGTACTGGAGCTCGCGGGAGGAGTCCTTGCTGTAGCTCTCCACCCACGCGGAATCGCCGCAGCCATAACGGATGAAGTTCAACGACTTGCCAATCAGGAAAATCTTTTTGGCAAAATCGGGTGTAACAATGCTCGGGATCATGGACTCCTTGAGGCGGTACTTGTCCTCCCAAACGCTCGTAGCACCTCCGCGTCGTGGATCGTCAAGTGCGCGTGCATCGTCGTTCTCGGAGACGAAGAATTCTTGAAAGGGGTCTTCAAGCTCTCCATCATATATCCAGTGACGAAGCATGTTGTAGAAAGGCTTGGTGACATGCTGGAGAAGTCGCTCGGCGAAGGTGTGCACGAAGGGGTCGCCGTGGGACGAAGAAAATGAGTGAATTAGCGAGATCAGCTCGCCACCCTTCTTGCCTTCGCATATATATAAGCTTAGCCATACTGCGCGTACAGCACACCTGCTTACCTTTCGATTGTTCGACCATGGAGCTCATTAACCGCAGTCCGAGGGTAGCCTCTCGTGTCCACACCACGCACCGCTTCAACGTTACACCTGCCTTCCCCAGCCCCTGGTTGGGCTGCGATTCGTCCAGTTGCGCCAGCGCCCTCCGTATCTGACCTTCTAGGGTAGCGACCAACCCAAGGTACGATCTCAGTTCCAATCCAATCGCGGATCGCAAACTCTGTCCGACCAAGCCGCCTTCTGATGATTCCACGAATTGAGACAAGCTTCTGTACAACAAGGACGGCTCCGCGAGTGTATGTAACAAACTAATAAGCGGCACAGGGAGTGTTGGAGGTAACTTGAGTGACGAGGCGTCCGCAAATGGTAGGTTGGTGGATGACAGGCCCTGCAGAGTAAACGGCAGGTCGCGGAGGAGGACCGACTCCACAGGTCCCTTCTCCCTCTCCACCGGGGCAGGCGTCTGCGGTTCTTGAGATGCGCGCACGCTAGGTGGTTTTGTAGGTGGGGGCCTATCCCTAGATGGCGGTAGGCGCGGACTATCTGGCCCATCTGTCCGAGGTAGCCTTGGAAGTCCGTTGCGCGAGAAGGCTTCATTGAACGCTGGGCTGTCCACAGAAAACCTAACGAAAATCAGCATACAATTATAGATGGACATTGCGGCAAGACATGGAGTTTGAGCCGACAGGTCCTTGGAGAACACCAGCGTGCATCAATTCCGACGTCCAATACCACTTACTGTCTCTCTGTCCTCGCGCGACCCAGCGCGTCTTCAGCTCCTAGCTCCGTCTCCGCTTCCCTGACCGTCTTACCGCCAACGAACTCCGGCGCCTCTGCGCTCGCAAGCCGTTGGCGTACACCGCTCGCATCGTTCGAGTCCGACAACTGGTAGAGGAAATACAAGATCGCCCATTTCTGACTGAGCACAGGTTGACTAAGAAGGCGCGAGTAGAGGTTGGCGAATTTGGCGGCCTTTTCCGGTCTGTCGTTCTCTCGCACGAGCTTCTTCTTAATCAGGTCCGCGGCATGGTTGACGTCCTCGGCAATGGAAGGAGAGTCTTCACTATCTTCTCAGTCTTGGTGTCAGCAAAGGGCCCTTTGATGATCCGCTGAAGAATGCAGATGCGTGCATGCTTGCCTATCGTATCTCGCGCAAACTGAAGCGCTTCTTCGTAGCGCTTGTCTTCGTCTGCCTCATCTTCACCGGCTATCGGAGGTAGTATGCGACTCAGCAACTGCTGTAACGCGTCGTCGACGCGCTGTTCTTTCGCAGCTGCCATCCGAAGCTGTCCATGGGCTGATTCGAAGTGTTTGTTGCTTTGGTCGAAGTTGCACACGCGTTGTTTGCGATGAATTGAGCCGCATCTCCACAGCGGGGCAGGGCCGCAGGGACGGGCCTTTAAGCATGTGAACGTGAAAGTGAACGTGAATCAATGTGTCTAGAATCGAACGTCACTGGGTACGATCAATTTTCACTTTATCATCGAAGCCAGCAAAAAGTTGGAGCGAATGCAGGGAAGCGTTCTGGAAGTTACGAGTTGACTGGGCATGTCAAACACTGTACGTGTGTTAGAGCAGCAGTGTCATGGTCATCACACCTGGGCAATGGTATCTTGATGGTCGAGGCACAGGGTTGACATCCTTTGTGACGACCTCTCCAAAGAGCCAACAGCACATAAAGTGTATAACATCCCATTTCGTCGAATAAATGTACATCTCAAGCACCTTCAGTCCAAATGACCCCCAATCCCCCTCGCCCACTGCCTGACGCCAGCCCCACACCCATCTGTGTGCCTGTTATGTACAAATTAAGTTTCGAGAGGCAGAATCGAAGAAGGAAGGACTTGCAAAAACTCAAAATGCCCAAAAATACGAGAAATGAATGATGGCTGATCACGCAAGCCGCCACACACTTTGAACGACACTTTTCGCCTGCACCGGAGCCAACAAAGGCCAGTAACAGCGGCGATGGCACTCATTCAACCCCGCTTTACCTTGAAACGCCAATGTCGTGGAGATCGTTAGCTACGCCTGATATGCGGCGTAGGCGTGCACGTGATCGACCGTGTTGGTCTATCTTCTCTGCATGTTTGGTTGGGGTGGCATGCCTTGCTGTGGCATGCCTTGGGGCATGCCCATTCCGTATGGGTTTGCGTAGTGCTGTGGCTCGCCAGCGATGTTCTGCATAGCCATACCACTGATTCCTTGAGCCTGAGAGACCGGGCAGTCCTTGTGTGCAAGAAGGAGAGTTTTGAGCCCAACGATTTCCTCGCGAAGCGAAGTGACAGTCGCAGCAAGGGCATCGTTCTCAGTTGAGAATATTTCAACCTTCTGCTGGAGGTTGGCAAGCCATTGCTTCTTGCGTTGACGACACTTGAGGGCAGCAACTCTTTGACGAGGTTAATCAAAGGAACAAATAGCGGAGATGAACCAACGTACCTGTTGCGCTCAAGGAAGTTCTTGCGCTTCTCTTCGTCTGTCATCTTCTTGTTACCGTTGTTGCCGTCGTTGAGGTCTTGCTGGTCCTCTTCGTCGGAGTCTAGTTCGTCGTCTTGCATATTGACACTGCCTCCAATGCTCTTCTGCTTCTTGTTCGCAGGAGCCTTGCCTGGTGTCTCTTCCGCTTTCCTCCGACCGTTGCCGGCAGCCTTGATGCTGCCTGCCTTCTTGGCTCGTGGCCGTGTCTGCGGCTTAGCTTGCTCGCTGTTTCCACTCTCCGAGAATTCTCCTTGCTCATTCTGAGTCGAACCCGAAATGTTGCTTCCGACAGAGTTCTTTGCGGCCCTCTTGGCCATATCTGGAGACATGTCGTGCTGTTGCTGTGACACACCGCCCATGTGTGGCGCATTCGGCATGTAGTTCATCTGCTGAGGTTGCTGAGGGACGGGGTATTGCTGAGGGCCGTTGCGGCCTTCTCTGGACTGCGCCAGGATGTATAGGCTGTTGGCAGCATCGTTGGCGTCATGCTGTCCAAAGGGATCTTGCTGTTGCTGCTGTGAGTGGGGAGGGAAACCCCTGCTCTGGATGTTGGGGTCGATGTTAGGATCCTGTGGTGCTGATGTTGCTCCGTTAGGCATGGTGAGGTTCTGGTTGTTGGGTTGGTTGTTCAAACTAGCGGCACGCGCGTGCATGGCAGTTCTGTGGAAGTCGAGTGTACTAGGCGTGGCACCACCACTTTGCATCGCATTGTAGATTGCTTGAGAGTTAGGGCTCGGGGCAGGGAACATAGACCCGCCTCCACCAGGCGTCAGTCCAGTCCGTAGCGACGACTCGTTTGGAGTCGGGAAACTGCCGGCGAAGGGGTGGTGGTCGCTACTGAAGTAGTCGTTGGTCGCGGTAGGGCCCGTAAGCATTGCAGGGCTAAGTGGACCCGAGCGGAGAGAGCCTCCCCAGCCTGGTGTTCCGCCGGGAAGCAGCGACGCGGGCGACGTCAAGCTTGTCACACCGGGCAGTTGCGTCTTTCCTGGCGTCTCTGACGGGTTGCCAAAGGCGCTCTCGAAGGGATTGGGTTCCTTTGTGAGATGGGCGGTGTGGCTACCACTGAAATAATCGCCGTTCTCTTGACCGTTGGCTTGGTTTGGGCGCGGCGGAGGCGCAAGTGGTGCATTGGTTGCGGGAGCGGTAGCGGGAGCAGCGTTATCCTTGGCAGCAGCGTCGACAGGAGGCTTTGAGTCCTCGGGCTGTAGGATGGTAGGTACCTGCTGGGCGTCTGTATGCGGGTCAGCGACGTGGTTGTGGACAGTGAACGCGTCGGTGTTGTGGTGTTGCATACCTGCGCGTGACGGCGACGTCTGGCGCGAGTCTTGGGCGAACGGAGATGCTTTGCGCTGGTGTTCTATCGTCGCAAACACGTTAGTATGTTCGCGTCGCAATGGACGTTCATCGTGGACGAGGATGTGACGGGGCAGCTATGACATCGTTGACGTGGTACGTAAATGGAGGCTCTCGCGTGGCGATGACGGCGTTCCTGACGCAAAGCAGGCGACAAAGCAATGCGTTGGAGCGACCTTCCCGAGGCGACAGAACACTCACCTTCAGTCTTCAACTGCACACGTTTCGTGTCTTTGGGCGAGTGCATCGTCTTGCTTCCCAGGGCAGGCGAGT
The DNA here is from genome assembly GCA_030247885.1 of Taxawa tesnikishii (nom. ined.). Taxonomy (NCBI): domain Eukaryota; kingdom Fungi; phylum Ascomycota; class Dothideomycetes; order Dothideales; species Taxawa tesnikishii (nom. ined.). The sequence goes on along the minus strand of JAPDRO010000009.1, from coordinate 287,030 downwards.
TGTTGCTCGAACGAGCTGCAGCGACAGCAGCCATGACGATGACGTACGAAGAGAATGTAACTGGGAGGAATTGTCGATCTTCCTAGATTGGCTTGTCTCACGGCGCCTTCGCGGATCGCAGACTTCTATCTTCCGTTTTCGCCGCTGGAGTCTGTCGAAAACATGTCAACCACGTCCTGGACGGCTCTCACGATGCTTCACTGATGGAATCCGATGGTTTTGGTATGGGAAGTGATGCGTGGTGGAAGCGAGGGCCTCTAAGCGGCAGCGACACGACGCGGTGGCGAGAGGCCCGGCGAGCTCACTTACCGCAGTTTACCGCACCAGCGCGTGCGAGAAACAAAAGAAACGTTTGCGATGCGTTCTTGTTTCGAGGCTCTGCTGAGAACGATTTCCCTCTCTACAACAAACGTTAGAAACTCTGTACAAGCAGAGATGGCCGCGAGCTGAGGTGACGCAATTGCAGTCGTCCGTGTCGCGATGCGAAAAGGGAGAGCAATTGGCGAAACACTGAGGCGGCAAGCGGCAGCAGGGGCGGTTGTTCGCGTTTCCGTACCTGTTCTTGGGTGCCCAAGAATCCGGTATACACAATTATGCCACAGTTTGGTCGATAAGGCTGCGCCTCTGCGTACGTCCGTGTCCGTGTGCTGCTTCTTTCGAGAGGTGCGTCGGTGGATGATGAAATGTCTGACGTAGGGAGAGGATTGCTAGAAGACATTCAGCCGCTTACGAATGCTGAAGCGCCAAGACGTTGCTAGCGCCATGGCACGTGATGCGAAGAACAACTGCCGACGATACCGCGCTCAACGCTCGACGAATCACGAACCCGCACAAGCATCCGATGCCGAGCCACACGCGCATTGCAACATCGGTAGGGTAGGAGGAGAATTCATCAAACTTCTGGACATGTGTATGGGGGAATGCCTATATGGAATACAGTGTGTAGAGAGAGAGAGGATAGCCCGCCATCAGATGCGCCAAACATTTACGCGAGGATGCTTCACGTGCCCCCACCGTTTTAAACCGCCAGACGAGTACAAGAATCCGCAAGCTGCCCGATCAAAGGCCTAGCAAGAGGTCTAGCACAACCTCTCCCCTACGGTAGGGAAGGATTTGTACCAAGGTTGTGAGTCTCTACCTCATACCTCCTGGTGGCGGGCCCATCGCACCCATGCCCTGCAGCCGGCTCGCCAACTGAGGGTACTTCTCCTGAACCTCAAGCTGTGTCCGTGTTGCCTCGGCGTAGGACAGCGCGTTGACGATTTCACCCTCGGTACGGGAGAGCTCTGCGGCCCGTTCGAAGTACTTGAGAGCTTCGGTGACCTTGCCCTGCTGCAGGAGGAGCTGGGCCATGGTGGCTACTGCGATGTCGCACTCCGGGTCAACTGGAGAAGACCGTCAGCCTTGTGTATCCCTCAACAGCCCTTGCATGACTTACTGATGAGCGCTTTCTGGCACAGCTCCTCGGCAGCGGAGAAGTCATGCTTCCACTGGAACAGCGCAAGAGCCTTGTTGATGAGTGGCAGCACGTTCATGCCCGTCAACCTCTCCTTCTTTTCCATCTCGACGGCCGTCTCAAACTTCTCAATGGCTTCCTGATACTTTTGCTGGTCTAGAAGGAGTTCACCATAGTAGTTGTAGACATCCGGCACCTTGTCGAAGTTCTTCATGCATCGTCGGAATGTGGCCATAGAGGATGCGATGCTACCCATCTTATACTGCGTGACACCGAGCTGGATGTGCGAGAAGATGAACTTGGGGTCGAGGTCAATCGACTTCTGATAGTCCTTGGCGGCTTCGGCGAATTCGGAGAGGATGAAGTGAAGCTGGGCGCGGTGGTAGAAGATGTCAGGATCCTTGTCGTCTTGCTCCATGGCGGTCTCGAAGTCCCGTGCAGCTTCTTCACGCTTGCCTTTGAGACTGTCAGCTCACTGCGCCCCACGTGCACCGCACGGCGTACTCACCGGATTCAAGGTGCATGCTAGCACGCTTGACGTAGCTCTGAATCAGAGTCTTGTCAAGCTCGATACTCTTGTTCAGATCATCCAATGCGTTGTTCTCGCCTCTCAGGTACCGGAACGTTCCGCGCATGTTGTATGCATACGCTTCGTGGTCACCCAAATCGTTCAATTCGATAGCCTTGTCAAAGCATGTCGCAGCCTCAGCGTATCCTTCTCCCGTCTTCTTCTGGATGGCCAACAATCCTTTCCTCAACTGTCCCTTTCCGCTCTCCTCGTCCAAGTCTGCCGTCTCTTCCAGACCTTCCGGCATCGGCCTCGGCCTGAAGCTCTGCAAGTAGTTGGACACGAAAGTCGGGCTGGGGAGCTTCCTCTCCTTGGACTTCATGATGGTGCTGGCCTTTGCTTCGGCGACCTTCTTCAGCAACCTCTCGACGGCTTGCGCGCTTGTGTCATTCCTGAATCCATCGATGATGCAGCTTGCAGTGTAATCCAAGAGAGCTTCGCTGTACTTTTCCGACTCTTCGTATGCATTGGCTCGCCTGTTCAGTGCCTTTACGTATTCGGGGTTCAGGTTGATGGCAGCGGTGGTGTCCTCGATGACCTTTTCCCAATCCTTCTTTGCGTTCCAGCAGGCGGCACGGTTCGAGTAGAAGACGGGGTCCGGCTTGCAAAGGATGGCTTGGCTGTACAGGTCGATTGCCTTGTCGTGCTCCTTTGCGGCATACGCCTTGTTGCCGGCTGCCTTGAGCTTGGCAGCATAGTCACTCCGTTGTTGCTCGGACAAGGCGCCGACGGACTCCTCTGTAACGTGGGGCAGCTCTTCTTCTGTCTCGACGGAAGGCGCTGGAGGTTTGGCTGCTGTCCGGTATAAGCGATTGTGAGATGTATCTACGGTAGGCGGTGTTCTCCACGAGCATCCTACCCTGTGGATGAAGCCCTATCGAGTTTGTGGCCGAAACGTACCTGCTTCTGGTTGCGCCTTCTCTGTTGGGGCAGCTTCCCCTTTCTCGACATCCTTCGTTTTCCGCTTGTTCTTCTTAGCCTTCTTCTTCCCTGTGGCAGCTTCCTCTGATGGACCAGTCTTCGGCTCGGACATGTAATACACGACACCAGCACCGGTGACCACCAGGGTTACTCCGGCGATGGTGTAGACTGCGGCCTTGTGCTCGGATGCCCAGGTGGAGATGCGATCCCATAATGACCCTGGAGCGGCGGAGATGGAAGAATCTACTGGTACAGGGATGGGCGATGGGGCAGAGGCGCCCAGCGCGGTGCTAGAGGACATTATGATACAGAGGGAGGAAGACAATTAGACGAGGGGATAGGGCGAGATGAATGGGTGCAGCAACAATCGCGTGTACTTGGTAGGTTTCTGAAAATGAGCGCTTTCCGCTGCTTCGGAGCTGTCTCAGCACGGGCCAAGACAGTCTTGAAAGCTCGCTCGCTCGCTCGCCAAGGGAGCGTCATGTTCTTCGGCGCATCTCTTCTTCGTCGGAGTGCTACTCGCGCTCGCGCGATCCCAATCAACACCCCGGGATCCTGCCGCAACTGAATAAGCTACCTGCAATGTAAGCAGTATCATCCATAACTTGACAACTACAGAACAAGCTTTGTTCGAAGCAAATTGACGAACAGTTGACTGTGTTGTGTTGGTAAAGCCCGAATTGCACAGCGTTTACTGCTAGCCGACAGAGAACTCCAGGGTGTTGATTAAGACGGCGCGAGGGTGGGTAGGGGGATGCAAGACGAATGGCGAATGGCGAACGGCGAACGGCGAATGGCCGAGCCTGCGCTCTGGCTTGCCCTGCGTTATTTGCGCCATGCGGTCGCTGGCTAGCCTGAGGTTGCGATCCACCCTTCAGATGACACGCACCCATCCTTGAGCTACTTTTTGTGTCTCCACGTTCGTTGACTGTGGCATTGCGCTGGATACGTCCCTTACTGCGTTCCCGACTATTCGCTCATTGTTGAGCCCTCGCCCTCGCCCTTGGCTCAAGTCATCCCCATGCCCACCAGCGCTCCGGACCATAACGCAACGCTTGAGTTCGTCTGAAGCGCTAAGGGCGGGCAATCGGCACGGCCGGGCGTTTGGAGTGGTGTACTGCGTGGGGTATAAGAAGTCTCAGGCTCTGGCGGGTTGGGTGGGTGGAACCCTGTTCTCGCAACCACAGCCTGCTGCGCTCGCATGGGACGGTCATTTTCTTTCTCTTCTGTCTACCGACCGACCGACCGACTGACTGACTGATTGTCTGTCTGTCCGTCCGTCCGCCAAAATTCCACACTTCCGCTTATCGTCTCATTCTCCTATCGCTACTGTAAAGATGATTTTCTCGTAATTGTTGTTGATCGCAGAAGCCGTTGCAACAACACCCCTCCATTGTTCCGCTTACCAGCAGCGCCGTCGTCACTCTCTTCAACTTTTCTTTGCTTGCTCCATGCCTCGCGCTATGTTAGACATACCCCTCAAGGACCAATATGTCTTCACGTCGCTGCGCTACGATTGCGCCATGAAGAAGAACCCTCAGAACCCGATTTGCTGTCCCGAGTCAAAGGCCGCCTACCTGATCAAATACCACCATGATCGCCTCATCAACTCTGCAAACCACATGGGCTGGTATGAGGTGGCGAAGAAGTACAAGGATCCGATGGCCCTCTTCAACCGCGTACAGTCAGCCGTGGTCGAGCACAAGCGCAAGTCCGGGGACAAATGTCCGTTCAAGGTGAGACACAACCTCTGACATTCCGGATGAATGACATTCCGCTTTTAGCAAAGCTGAAGCCAAGACTATCTGCACCACCTACCAGCAGCGCACATTACTAAACATGTGGTTACAGGTCCGAGTGAGCATCAACCACGACCTGAAGATGGAGGTCACCGTTCAGCCCATCTTTCAAGTCAAGCCACCTCTGCTCTTCCCCACGACCCTGGACTACACCCGCATGCCAACCACCGATGCCGCCCAACTGCATCGCATCTTCAAGGTAGTACTCGATGCCCTACCGACAAATCGAACCCTCTTCACCCGTGACAAGACACACCTCCGCACCATGTACAACTATGCCCGCCAATGCGCCCAAATCCAATCATACCAAGACGCCAAAGAGGTCCTCCTCTTCAACTCGGACGGCGAAATCATGGACGTAAGCGCTCCTTCCTACCCTCTTCCCCCTTCCCACCCATCTCACATTTCGCCCTAGGGCTCGATAACAACCCCGTACTTCTTCCGCAACGGCAAATGGACCACGCCGCAGAACAGCTGCGGTGGCCAGCAAGGCACGACGCGCCGTTGGGCCATGGACCAAGGCCTGTGCTGCCAAGGCATCATCAAAGCCGACAGTTTACGCCACGGTGAGGTCATCTGGCTCAGCAACGGCGTCAAGGGCTTCTTCACCGCCCGCTACATCGACGACCAGGGTCGCTGTCAGGCCCCGACTTACCGATTGCGCCCCGAAACAGAACGCAAGGACTCCGGTATGGCCATGACCGGAGACAGCGACGATGAGGAGGATAAGGTGCCCCCGAAGCCGAGGCCGAGAGAGCACATGCTCTGATCTGGCCCCGGATCGGATCTGATCGGACTCTGACCGCTTGCGGAACTGAGTACGGCGAGGGGTGCGGTCGAGTTTTGATTTGGCTTTCGGCGCGGCGTATTTGTGGAGGTGTCTTGTGCTTCTTGGTGACTGCATTCTGCAAAAAGTGGGCGGGTTCATGGTGCATCAGCGGGTTCTCTTTGGGTTCATATCTTGGATAGAGTGGGTGGCCGCGTGTGTGTGTGTGTGTGTGGGTGGCTGTGTGCATGTTGTTCAATGAATTCCCTCTTTATGGCAGCCCGTAGGCCAGCCAGCGACGTCGACGTATATGATCCTGTTCGCAATCGTTGCTCCAACAGTTCGGGTTAGTATTGCTATCTGGTTGGGAGGGGTGGGGTTACCGCTCAAAGCGCTTCAATACCACCAGCTACATCGACGCTAAGCATAGCGTGCGAGCTTCTTGCTCAGCTCGCACTCGTGGCCCTCGATACTACCTCGTTTTCGTGAACAATTTGGACTCTCTTCATTAATGGAAGATGGCGAGGGCGAGAAGTGGAAAGCAAGAACGCTTTTGACACGCCTTGGCAGACCGACTAATGGGTCCAACCTCGATGCATCAACATCAACCCAAAGACAAATGAAGACGAACACGAGATGGATTCGTGGCAACACAAAGCAGCGTTGAAGCAGCAGTAGTTCAGATCATCTTAAAACATACATTCTTCGAGAAAGTAATCCAGCACAGAACAAATTCGGTCACTTTTCTAGCCAAGCCCGCACAACCGTCTCTTGTCAGTCGTCTAGTGGACGACGGAACCGCTCCACTGGGAGCAGGAGACCTGGACGGCGGTTCCGATAGCAAGACCGACACCGCTGTTACCAAAGAGGGCAGCACTGGCACCAGAGTCGATGCAGGTGTCGAAGTTGAGGTTAGCACCGTACCTGGCAGTCGCATTAGTATCACAGCCAAGCGAGTAAGTCAATATTATGGACATACTGGTTGGTTCCGGTGAGGCCGTTCTGAGCGCAAAGAGGGTTGCCGGAAGCAGGGCAGAGGTTGGTGACCTGGACAACGATGGAGTTGCCAGCGTTGGAAAGCTTGTTGCCAGACGAGTCAGTCTGAGCAGTAAGCTTCCAGCAGGTACCGCAAGCAGGGCCAGCGCCAGCACCTGGGCCGACACCGAACTCGTTCTGTGTGATATGATCAGCATGTTGCGTGGTCAAGTCATGCATGTCACGGCGTCGTACCTGGCTGACGGCGGCAGAGTAGCCGGGAGAGGTGTAGAAACCACAAGCGGTGGTGGCGACGTTGCAGTTGCCAGAGCCCCAAGTATCGGTGCTACCGTACTGGGTGAAGGAAGCCTTGTAGACGGTGCCAGAAGAACCTCCTGAGGCAGCCTTGGAAGTGGAGGCTGGGGCGGCAGCCTTGGTCGAGGTCTTGGCAGTGGTGGCGGCCTTGGTGGTAGCACCCGCGCCGGAGCCTGGCAGGCACTGGCTATAGCAGACATGAGCTATAGTACGCATTGTAGTGGGCATCTCTTTTCACCTGTAATATGCATTGCTGTAGGTGCAGGTGTAGCCCGACACACAGGTGGTAGCTCCAGTCCAGCCCTGTCCACCGCCTAGGTTCGTCAGCAACAACCAAAGTGCAGCCTGAAGGGCACAAAGACATACACTGAGCGTAGGCAGCTGCGGTAGCAGCCTGGGCAGTGCCGAAAGCGGCAGCAGCGACGACGATGATCTTGGCAAGCATCTTGACTGTTTCTCGGAGAAGGTCGAAATTGAAGAAGGTTCAATGAATGACAGAGTCTACCTGAGACTGTAGTTGAAAGGAGTGATTGAAGAGAGTGGATGAACTTGACAGAAAGGGAAGCAGAGTATGAGATGCGAGCACGCTCTTATACTTGGCCCAGGAGCGCCCGATAGCGCCATAGGAGTAGTTCGTAGCGCCTAGTTCTGGAGTAATGCACACTTGCGTACATTGTGGCCGGTTTGCCGTCTCCTTGACCCTGATGTTTCTTCGCCCCAGACCTAGAGGCGGACTGGATCCCCCACCACTACGCAAGTCAAGCTTTGAAAGGTCAAGCATTTGGCGCTGTCCGGCCCTGGAACGTGACGCCTTGCATCGACCGGTTGAAAACGTGGGTTCGGCGGGTCGATGAGATGAAGATTCCGCCTCGACGGATCTAGTTTCCGGGAGATGTATGGTTCCTGGTGGAGTTGCTCGCTTACGGATTCCCTTTCCACTAGACACGACTCCGGAGATGTGAACATCTGGACAAAGATCCTTCCAATCGGTGCATGGATGATCTCTGCTCGTAGATGTCAATCGGGAGCTAGTGTTTGAGATTGACAGTTGCTGTTGCGTTCGGGCACTCCCGCCCCCAGTTAGCGTTTTATTCCTTTTGCCTGAACACTGTAAGCGATGTTTAAGGGGCTCTCGAAGTGTTCAACAGACTTTGTGCCAGGGAAAGCAGGCATATGCACCCAGCCACATCAGGCCATTGTGGACTTGCTGGAGGGTTCCTTTTGCAAAGCCAGAAAACCATGCTGCGCATTGAATTTACTTCTGGACGTTTGCGCTGTAGACAGCGGCCAGTTTCTTCAGTGCATACGCTACTAGAAAGTTGAGACGCATCTACGGCTGACTTAGTCTGGTACGTGAAGCGTGCCGTGGAACAGTGTACAACATGAGATGAGGAAGGACGAAGTGGCTGAAACGAAGTTCGCCAAGTCCGTGACAGCGGTTCACACCATGGGTCCCTGCTCGGATTTTGCTAGCGGCTCGGGGGTAACGTGACATGGCATGCACTTCGGCGACCAGGACTCGACGACAAGGAAAAGACCTCAATGATGTTGGGAGAGGTTCGAGTAGATGCATATGCACTGTAAAGCTCCGCCATGTTTGAATGAACCCGACTGTTGGCAGCATCCACCTCAAACACTTCCCTCAGCCACAGCAAGTCTAGATTCCGTCGATGTATCCTTAGGTCTATGGCAAATTCATCCCTCTTCAGGCTGATCTTGTCGCTGCGGGGAAGCATTCTTCTCTGGATCAGCCCCGTCATTGTCTCCAGAAAGAGCAGGGACTATGCTCTCGTCGAAGGCTCGCCTCGCTGGAAGTCGCCAGCCCGCTCAATGTGCGTCACCACATCTTCCCCACCACTTCATCCTGAACCACAACCCTGGAATCCTGGAGCTCCCGGGCCCTCGAGTGACGGAGGATTGTGCCTTTGATTGCCCCGCTAATGATGCTGCCTTCAAACAGCGAGTGGGTCAATTCCAGCGGAACATCCTTTGTTTCTGGCACGCAGCAGATGGTGTAGATGACCACGCAGATGCAGCAGGAACCAAAAAGGAAGAAAGTGCCATAGGTGATGCCGGGGAGCATGATCACTGTCAGTTTGGCGATGCAGAAATTGACAAGCCACTGAGTCATCAGAGCGGCCGTCATAACCAGTGAGCGGACATGGTTGGACTCGTGTGGTATGTCAGCGGTGTCGTTTGGGGAACATTGTACACGAGCATGCAACTTGCAGCACATTCGGCGCTTAGCACAAAGGGAATCGGTCCCCAGCCAAACCAATAGAACACCACGAACAAGTACACGCAGATAATGGCGAAGACGCTGTGACCCGCAAGTCCTTCTCAAACAATCACTCAATCAATGGCTCGATCGACGCCGATGTAGTACAAGGCAAACGCCTGTCCAAGGCCGCCGATAATCAGAGACCACTTCCAGCCGAGCTGCTCAGTGGAAAGTGCGAGCCCTAATGCCGTAATGACAACTTACGTACGTTGATAGGCAGAGATGCTGGTGTCAATTCAGGGATACTTACTTTGATAACTCCGCATATACCCCGTTGCAGAAAGGCCGGCAGATGTGCCTGTCACTCCCACTGACTTGAAGATTTAAGGTGAGTGCTAGTTAACGAAGTTGGTGCCTTATGGGGAGTCAGAAGAAGGCCAAATGAAACAACAAGAAACGGTACTTACGGTGCATTATTGCCAGAACATAAGCACAAAGTACCCCTTCGGCGGTTGACCCACCTACACCAAAAGCATTCAGCAGCGATCTATTCGGGACAAAAGCCGTGAGCATCGGCAACTGCGTCCTCATGGTGTGGAGAAACCATACGACAGAAACCGTGTGTGTGTATGATACTCACATGTTTTTTTATCACCACAGCCCGATCGCTCAAAACCTGAGCCAGATGCCTAATGCATTGCGATTGCGAACATAGCGGATTTTCAATGGGCCTTGCAGGAGTAAAAGCAACCTTCCCGCAAAACACAACATTGAGCTAAAGATATTGCATGTTTGCATATACTCAGAGTTTGCTGCCAATACGAAGGCTGAGGAGCAGCTATATGTCAGCCCGTCTGATGCATTGTTGTAGACTATGGCAACCTACTTCTTCTGCTCTGGTACTAACGTTAGCAGGCCCTTGCCCTGCACCGCCGACCTCAGGTTTTCCAACACCAACAGCTCCATGTCTTTCTGCGTCTCCCAGGTCGCTGTACCGACGTGCGGTAGTAAGACAACTTTCTCGTTGTCCACCAGACCAGGGTGTATCTTTGGCTCCTCTTCAAAGACGTCCAACCCTGCCGAAAAGACCTTTCCGGAATTGACTGCGTCGACAAGCGCCGCTTCATCGATGATCGGCCCTCGTGCTGTGTTGACTATGATGACTCCGTCTTTCATTTGGTCGAACTGTGGCTTGGATATGATGTGCCGAGTAGACGCGTTCAGAGCCAGGTTGAGACTGAGCACATCCGAGGTCTGCAGCAGCTCCCCAAAAGAGACGTATTTGGCGTCCCCGGCCTGCTCCACCGGCAAGGGATTGCGGTTGTGGTATTGTATCCGCATGCCAAATGCCTTGGCTCTGTGTGCTACGGCCTGGCCAATTCCACCCATACCCAGAACACCAAGCACTTTGTTCTTCGGATCGTGACCCAAACCAAACTGTTTGCCCCGCCACTCGCCATTCCGCACACTCTGGAAAGGTACGGTGATTCTTCGCAGCGCACCTAGCATAAGGAAGATTGCAACGTCAGCAGTTGCGTCGTTGACGGCGATTGGCGTGCTGGAGACTTGGATGCCGCGCTCGCTGCATGCTTTTACGTCGATGTTGTCATACCCGGCACCGTTGTGACAGATGAAGGAGAGCGAGGAGGGAAGAGCAGAAACGAGCTCCTTGTCGAAGGGGCCGGTTATGCTGGTGGAGTCGTTGCTTCGGTAAATCGCGACAACATCCTTGTATTCGTCTGATCGTAGCTTTTGCAGAAAATCGTCTCGGGAGCCCTTGGGATATTCCTACAGAAGTGAGAACTTGCACGGTAGTGCTTGTACCGCCTTGCCCACCTTTAGTTGCAAAAGCGAGCCACATTCTTCCCACTCTTTGCGAGCATGAGCAATATTGCCGATCAACAACGCAGACTTAGGTGAGCTCATCTTGCGATTCCGGTTGAGACGCGGTGACTCTCGCTTGAACAATGAGTTGAATGTGGAACAATCAGGCCAGCGGAGAAAAGAAACACAGAAGATGGCATGGATGTACTCTACCCCATGCCATCGGCATCTGTCACCGCTCATCGGCGTTTGGCAACATGCCTCGCACCAATCACAGCACTCGACCGAGGCCGAAATATCCACACCCATGGGGAAGACCCGGACCGCCTTCCGCAATGTGCAAGTCTGGTTAGAGAGTGATATTCCAGTCTTCCATAGTCCCGAGTCCGTCCATGGTCCCGAAAGGATTGTTGTCTGTAGGAAGGAATCCAGTCCACCAGTCAGCCTCTCCTGTAAGGCCATCGTTGCCGTTCAGAGCAAAGTTTCCAATGGCGTCCAAATCTGTCCAACTGAAATCACCCATGGGCTCTGTGAGTGCAGGAGACCCGTTTGACATTGATTTCGAGGAGATCGAGGCAGGCGTAGTTGCAGTCAATCCGCCAGGCCGATACGGATCTACCAGTGTCGCAGTGCTCTTGTGCTTTTCTTTGGTGTTCTTCTGACCAACCTTGTCCCAAAGGAGTTTGAGAAGCTGCGAGTATCTGCTTCCTGGGTGTTGGTCGCCAACGCTGGACTGCTGCAACATTGTGACGGTTTCCTGAATCAGCTTCCGTACGGAAGTCTCCTCCTCTGGAGACATGACGCCAACGCAACGAGCGCGATAGAGGAAGACGCCCGCATATATAGTGTACAGATAGAAACGAAGGGGCATGTACCTCAAAGACCTGATAAAGCCGTCAGCAGGAGTGCAACAAAGTGATAGACTGTTGGCAACCAGTCTGTCGACTTACTTCTCAGCGTCCACAAAATTATTCATAGTCGTCAGCAGACTCTTAGCCGCATCGAGGCCTTCGTAGATAAAGCGGGCATCACCAACTGCACCTACGTTGTTATAAAATACTCTGCTAAGCGATGGCTTTCCATTCTGCTTCAGCGGCAGAGCACGCCGTATAGTCGCATGGAAAGCAAAGGCGTTGGTGTAGAGACGTAGATAGTCATAAGACATTAGCAGTGTAGCTTTGAGATTGGGTAAACCTGTTGTGATTCTGATCAGCTAAGACTCTCAGGTACATTCAGTGGGTTGTCTCACAAGTCAAGACACCCCAAACGCTTTTCCACTGGTAGATCGCAGATCGAAAATCGTCAATGTATTTAATGTATCCACCGTTCAAGTGGCTCCTTACACCGGTGGGGTTGGAGTAAAGGACGTCATGTACATTGCTGAACAGCATTGTCAATTCGAGGTTAGCTTGAAAGATACTTGCGTAATCTTCATCTCCCAGAGCCTGGGGCTGGAGCATGGGAAAATCTTCTTTCCGTAATGTGGTGAGTGGACCAGGGCCTCTGGACCAGAAGGCTTTGCCCAAGCGGATGGATATCGATCTGTCAGAGCAATAGCAGGCAGTCCAGACCAGCCTCTTCCGTTGCCAGAGCGGCTCCTTGGCATCATCATGGACGCGGAAAGAGTAACGGTCCAATCCCAGGAAATAGCCAACCCTGAGCGCGGTTCCGACATGCATCCACGCCTCTCGGTCTTCTTCACCCCTGCCAACTTGTCCAGCGCGAGCACGTGACGAGTATGGTGTCCACTCGGCGAGCAAGAGCAACGCTTCCACGACCTCCACTCCACCTGGGCCTCCGGCAGCGAGCGCGGATACGAGCGATTGCATATGTTCGGCGCATTTGCTAAATACTTGGGGTTCATCGATGAGATCCTTGGATGCAATGACTAGGATCGCGGTAAGAAGGTGTGGTTCTTCCAACGCTACCGAAGATATGTTGCTTGCGTCCAAAACGTGAGCGGGTACAATAGGGAAATAGCTATGGTAATAATGGCGATAGCGTTGTATAAGCTGCACGACCTTGGCTGAGGTTAGATGCCCTTCGCGCACCAGATAGTGGTCGATGCCGCTATGCACTCTGCTGTCGTATGCAGTACCCACAATGTGCGCTGAACTTGCGGTCCTCCTCTGCTCCCATGGCGCTGCTTGACGGTTAGCGCCGCCATCACTGCTTGCAATCTGGGCTAGAATATCCAGAGCATCCGATGGGTTTTGCAGCTCGTTGAAAGACACGTTCTCGGAGCTTGTCGAGCGCGAAGATTCGTCCAAATGTCCGCCTTGAGCAGGAGGACCCATACTGCTCAACGCAGGGTCAATCTGCATTGACATGTCAGGGTTGATGCTAGCATTGAAGCCTGCATTCTCGGGCGCGCTATTGAAGTCTATGCCGCCGCTATTTGCCCTTGGTGATATGCCATAAGGATTGTTGGCTGCATCGCCAGGAGGCCAGGTAGAGTTGGGCTCCTTGGGTTGTGTCTTTTGCGCGTTCTGCGCTGCAAGGGTAGATCTCCTCACGCGCCGACCGCCGCGGTTGCTCGAACCGATAACACATTCCTTGCCTTCTTTCCTGCAACGCACACACGGCGGTACGGCTTTACCGTCAGCCGTGTCACTGTCGATGTGGTTAGCAGATGATACACGTGACGAGGCAATTGCTGGTTGTTTCGCGTCCGCGACGGGTCGGCTATAGAACACTGGTGGAGGCGGATGTTGAGAAGAACTCACAGCGTGCATTTGCTCTTGCGAGCCCTACACACGAGGCACGCTTTGCTGGTCCTTTTGGCGGTCTACCGCTCTCAGGCGATTGTGCCTTAGTATTAGGCGTACGCGCCTCAGCAGCAGCAGCAGCAGCAGCAGCAGCCGCGGTTTCAGACATGCTGACAGCAATTACTGGCGAGATGCGCGGATGTTACGCATAGATGGGAGCAAAAGCCGCATGAAAACGCAGTTCCGGGTGAAGTGCCAAGATTTTGGTTTCCGACAGAATCCATGGAAGCCCGGTCAAAGGCTCAAACACTTTCTGTCTTCCGTCTTCCTCATGCGAACCACAGCTTGTGACCCGCTGATGCAGACAGAAGCGGACAAAAACTGTCGTCCCTCGGTAGGGAATCATTCCGTCCTACTGTCTTTCCCCTCTTCTCAACCTGCTACTCCACGTCGGGAACGACTGCTCTGTGCTTATAAGCACAGCAAATGCCGCTAGCCCACAACCCATCGCTCAAGCATTGTGCTTTTGAAGCGCTGATTCTACCTTCGGACTCAGAGTCGGTTGTTCATTTGACGATCTTATCCTTCTCGCTCTTGCGGATATCCCAACCTCACTTTCCCTTTTCCGTCTGGGCTCTAAGCGATGGCTCAACCAGCCAACGATATAACTGGGAAGCTGGTCCTAATCACTGGTGCATCCGGAGGGTATCAGATTCTTTTCTCGGCACGGTGCATTCTATGATTGACAAAGGCTAGAATCGGATCGGCATGCGCACGCCATTTTGCAAAACACGGCTGTGATCTCGCCTTGACATACTCATCTAATCCTGGATCCGCAGCGGCTCTAGCGGAAGAGTTGCAGACCCAGTCCGAAGGAACCAGAAAGCTGCGGATCACGACGCACAAGGCCAATCTCGCATTGCCAGATGAAACCGTTCAATTAACCAAAGACGTTCAGCAAGAACATGGCCGCGCAGTGGATATCCTCATTTCCAATGCCGGTTATGGCAAGAGGATCAGGGATGTTTCGTGTGTAAACTCGCGATCGCCTCTAGTGGCTCTTCTGACTTTGAGGCAGCGACATTCCTCTAGAAGAGTTCGAACATACTATCAACGTCAACCTTCGGGCGCCATTTTTGCTGGTTAAAGGCGTTGTGGATGGCATGAAGGCCCAGCGGTGGGGAAGGATCATCTTCATATCATCCATCGCAGCCTACGGTGGCGGCATCAACGTGCGTGGTGGTATTGCGATATTGGGATACATGCAACTGACTGTTTGGCAGGGCTGTCACTACGCAGCCTCGAAGGGAGGCATAATGGGCATGATGAAGAACTTGGCTACGACACTTGCTCCCTTCAACATCTCGGTAAACGATGTCGCACCTGCACTGATCGGCAACACGGGCTTGATTCCAAATGGCGACAATTTTCCTGGACTTGTAGACAGCATTCCGCTACACAGGTTAGGCGAGCCTGATGAAGTCGCAAACGCGGTCATCATGTATGCAACAACCGGATTTGCTACCGGTCAGAGCATTGTGATTGCTGGAGGATTGAAGTAATTCGAGGGTGGCCTTCGGGAAGTGTCGAGACGTCGAAGTACTTTCCGACAACGTACTCATACTTTTTTATATCATAGAAGCCAGTTCACAAGTTTCGTTTTGTTTGTCCGCAACCTTTGTCTTTAGCATACACGCACGACAAGCTTCGATCGGCTCGCTTTGGACAATTGCCGGCATCTTCAAAACCCCACTTCCTCCCCGCACAACTGGAGAATCATGGACGCAACCTGTGCAACAACTGCGGATGTTGTGCCGTGAAACGCGACCGGCAGTGAGAGAGCCGTATGTGGGTAACAAAAACAATATATGTTGGTGTAGTACTTTGTCTTTCTTCTCTTTCCCACCGTATTCCTTCGTAGAATTACATCTCCACCCCCATCTTCTTGTTGAGAACATTCAACACCATGCCCTTAGCAAAGGATTCCAAAGGCCGCTCTGTCGTGCCTATAGTAATCAAAGACTCCCCCTCCCCGTTGACGAAAACCGCATCTTTCCCATAACTTCCTCCGTCAGCGGCGAAACGATACACTATTTCCAGGGCACCGATGTTCCTACTTGCACCAAAGCCTGCGAGACAGCGTACGAAGCATTTCAAGGCGGCTGGAAAAGGGCCACAGTCACAGCGAGGCGGAATCTGCTATACAAGGTCGCAGATCTATTCGAACAGAACAAGGATGAGCTGGTCAGGGTACAGAAGGCAGAGACGAGCTGTGAGCAGAGCTGGGCAGAGAATAACGTCGCGCTCAGCGTGGCTTATATCAGGGAGATTGCGGCTTGCATATCGAGCATAAGAGGCGTGATACCGCCGAACGACAAGCCGGATACCATGGCCTTTGTCTACAAAGAGCCCATCGGACCCGTTCTCATCATCCCGCCGTGAGTCCGTTGCCAAATTCTCGCGTAAAACACGTGTACACGCTTCGACGGAACCATTGATTCGTTGTTTCCCTGCAGATGGAACGCCGCCCTCATCCTCGCTACGAGGGCTATTACTTCCGCCGTGGGCGCAGGTTGTACCGTTGTCCTCAAAGCCTCCGAGCTCTCCCCACTAACACACACCATGATCGTCGACATGTACCGCGAAGCTGGATGCCCGCCCGGTGTCATCAACACTCTGCAAGCGGCC
The DNA here is from genome assembly GCA_030247885.1 of Taxawa tesnikishii (nom. ined.). Classification (NCBI taxonomy): domain Eukaryota; kingdom Fungi; phylum Ascomycota; class Dothideomycetes; order Dothideales; species Taxawa tesnikishii (nom. ined.). The sequence goes on along the minus strand of JAPDRO010000009.1, from coordinate 270,789 downwards.
CGGCAAGACGCAGCAGAGGTGACTGAGGCGTTGATCGCGAGTGAGCGTATCCGCAAAGTCGAGTTCATCGGCAGCGCAGCCGTAGGTCGCATCATTGGCGCAACAGCAGCCAGGTATCTGAAGCCGGTCCTGATGGAGCTTGGAGGGAAATGTCCGGCTGTCGTACTCGATGATGCGGATCTGCAGAAAGCAGCTGTCATGTGCGCTAAGGGTGCGCTGGTGCATCACGGACAGGTCTGCTTCAGTACGGAACGGATCATCGTACAGCGCAAGGTGGCGGAAGAGTTCCAAAAGCTTTTGGCGAAGGTTGTCGAGGAGACGCCTGGCGGAACTGCCGTGCATGAAGGCATCGCTAAACATGCTTACGAAGTGCTGCAAGATGCGAAAGAGAAGGGAAACAAGTTCATCGTTGGCGGTGTCGAGTATGCTGGCAAGAACGCCGTTAAGCCTGCCATTGTCGCCGTGGATCCGAAAACCTCGAAAGATGAGCTGAGAATCGTTGATGAGGAGACGTTCGGACCCAGCGCGAGTTTGTACGTGGTCGACACCGACGAAGAAGCCATTGCTTTGGCGAACAGGAGTGCATATGGATTGAACGCTACCATTCATACCCAGAACATGGAACGAGGTATCAAGATGGGTAGGGAGCTAGAGTATGGCCAGGTTCACATTAACTGGATTAGTCTTTACACAAGCGGTAAGTCTGTTCCGTCTATAGGCGAACGGCAGAGCTGACATTGCGACAGCGACGGGTCCTCAGGGAGGTGTGAAGGGGAGTGGTTGGGGACGGCAAAACGCGATTTGGGGGCTGGAAGAGTTTTTGATCGAGCGGTCAATCACTTACCACGGCAAGGGTAGCTGATAACGCACAGCACCTCTCGGTGATAGGTCATTTCTGCTCAGACGGGCATCTGCGGGGTTCTATCGTTACATACACGTCCAAACCTCTTCGGTTGGTCTTCGAGGAGTTACAGCATTCCTCAAAGAGCCTCTCGTGGTTACAGTGGTAGCATTTGCAATGACTGGAACTGCGGGCTTGGACTTGTCGACAAGGTCATTGCTGGTATTAGATCGAGCTAGCGTACTCCTTGTTGAAACTCCTCCCAATGACCATCCTCCGAATTTCACTTGTACCGGCTCCGATCTCGTACAGCTTGGCATCTCGCATGATTCGCCCAGCGCTGACCTCGTTTACATACCCCGTGCCCCCAAGGCATTGGATAGCATCCATGCCGCACTCCGTGGCTCGTTCGGCGGCATACAAGATGGCTCCTGCACAGTCTTGAGTTTTGATCTGTGGTGCTGACGGGTTGTTGTCGATCGCAGCAGCCACCGAATGGGTAAAAGCTGAACAAACACGATATTTTGTGTACATGTCTGCGAGCTTTCCTTGGATGAACTGGTTGTGAGCGATGGGTTGTCCAAACTGCTTTCTCTGGTGTGTAAACGGCAAAGTGATGTCAAGAGCTGCCTGCATGAGACCGAGCGGGCCGGCGCTCAGGACAAGACGTTCCAGGTCGAGTCCTTCCATTAGCACTCGTACGCCCTTGTTGACGCCCCCGAGAACGTTTTCCCGCGGTACGAAGACATCTTCTAAGATGAGCTCGCCGGTGTTAGAACCTCTCATACCGAGCTTGTCCAGTTTTCGAGCACATGAGAAGCCTTTGGCGCTGGTATCGACAATGAACGCCGTCATACCTTTGGATCCAGCGGATGGTTCTGTTTTCGCATACACCACTATGGTGTGTGCGTCTGGGCCCTAGAATACTAGACGTCAGGAACAAGAATAAGTATTCGCGGCTAAGAGTCTTACATTAGTTATCCACATTTTCGTGCCGTTGAGGAGATAGCCTCCGTCGACTTCTTTCGCGGTCATCTTCATGCTGACTACATCGCTACCGGCTGAATGTTCCGACATGGCGAGGCCACCAATCTTCTTGCCGGCGATGAGATCGGGGAGAAACCGCTGCTTCTGATCATCATTCCCATTCAACATCAACTGGTTGACGCAGAGCTGAGAATGCGCGGCATAGGAGAGACCAATACTGCCTAAGCATGTAAGCAGAGGTCCAATGTGCGTACGTAGCTCGTTTCGGCACCTGATGCACGAGATATTTCCTCCATGACAATGCAATGAGCTTGGTAACCCATGGCAAGACCGCCGTAGTCTTCGTCGGCGGTAATGCCCAAAAAGCTGCTCAATCTTAGTCCGGCTCAAAGCATCTAGCGAAGGGACGAACCCTGCTTCACCTAGTTTCCTCCACATGTCGTTGGGAAACTCATTCTCGTAGTCTGTCTTCTGAGCAACTTCCTCAGGGATCTCTCGTCCTGTAACTCGTTAGCATTCGTGCAGAAACAAAGTACGCAACCCGAAAGCAAAAGTTCACGGTTAACAGTCTTCTGCTGGCGTAGAGTACACCTACTGGCGAACTCCTGAGTCCGTTCCCGCAGCTCGTCTAGATCCTCGCGTGAGGGCGGTTCGAAGCCTTTTGGATGCTTTGTTGAAGCACATCTCCGCCACTGATACTGTGCCAAAGACGGCCTCGGTGATCGAGGACACTCGAGCACACGAGACAAGAGACGTAGTGGTGTTACGGGAGGCATACTGAGTGATGTAGTATGCTCAGTCAGTGATATGGAACGAGTCCGGGGTCTCCAGAAAGCATCCCTACAGCGGCTCTCGGCTAGCATCGGCGGATGCGCTCCGGAATGCGGGGAATGCAGGGTGCCTTATTGACTCTCCCTCTACTCTCTACTTCAGTGCGGCAACAAGCAGCACTGTCATGTAGTAGTATTACCCAGATCAATGGCTGCAGCACGCTCCCGGCAGCCATGGGCTCTGCTGTCCCGTACTCTGCTCGCAAGGAGACCACCACTACCGCCGTCCAGAGAGATCCAATCGCAATGGACGCGTTCAGCAGCGACCTATACCTCTCCTCACCAGGCTGGAAAGGTCTCGGTAATCCAGAGCACTGTTGACACCTCTTCTGGTGCTTATCGAGAGAATGAAAGGAACATGAACGATCTGATGCGCAAACTCACCCTTCTCCACGAGGAAGCAGCAAGAGGTGGACCTACAAAGGCGAGGGAGAAGCACGTTGCCAGAGGGAAGATGCTGGTCCGAGACAGGATCACCGCGCTCGTAGATCCTGGCACACCATTCTTGGAACTTTCCGCCCTGGCCGGCCATCAGGTATATCCAGGCGAAGAGGTGCCCGCAGGAGGAATGGTGACGGGCATTGGCACAGTTGAGGGCGTCATGTGCATGATTGTAGCGAACGACAGCACGTAGGTCGTGCCTTGAGCTAAGGACATTGCTTGAAGCTGGACTCACTGAACAAGTGTCAAGGGAGGGACCTACTATCCGGTCACGGTCAAGAAGCACTTGCGTGCTCAAGAAATCGCCATGCAGAACCGCCTGCCCTGCATCTACCTTGTCGATTCGGGTGGTGCCAATCTCCCGCACCAGGCAGATGTCTTCCCCGACCGCGACCATTTCGGTCGCATCTTCTACAACCAAGCACGCATGTCATCCATGAGCATTCCCCAATTGTCCGTTGTCATGGGGCCCTGCACGGCTGGAGGCGCATACGTTCCCAGCATGAGCGATGAGAGTATAATTGTGCAGGAACAGGGACACATCTTCCTCGCAGGGCCGCCACTGGTCAAAGCCGCAACCGGAGAGGTAGTCAGCGCAGAAGACCTTGGTGGTGGCAAGCTGCATAGCGAGATCAGCGGTGTAACAGACTATTTGGCGGTAGACGACGCGCACGCCCTTATTCTTGCCCGGAGATGTGTGCAAAACCTGAACTATCCTAAGCTACCCAATCCATCGCAAATCGAAGGATGGGCGGAACCAATCTACGACCCGGAAGAGCTCGGAGGAATACTAGGGACAAATCTGAAGACGCAAGTTGACGCACACGAAATCATCGCTCGCGTCGTTGATGGGAGTGCTTTCAGTGAGTTCAAGCCATTGTATGGTTCGACACTGGTGACGGGGTTTGCGACGATATACGGCCACCCGGTTGGCATTGTTGCGAACAACGGCATCCTATTCTCCGAGTCGTCGCTCAAAGGCGCACATTTCATCCAGCTGTGCGCCAAGCGAAACATCCCGCTGGTTTTTCTGCAAAACATATCCGGGTTTATGGTAGGTCAGGACGCCGAGAAGGGTGGTATCGCCAAAAATGGCGCCAAACTGGTCACCGCCGTCGCTTGTGCCGATGTGCCCAAATTCACAGTCGTGTTTGGCAGTTCCGCTGGAGCTGGAAATTACGGGATGTGGTAAGTGTGAACTGCAGTCACCGAGCGTCGTCGAAACATGGACTGACGTAAACAGCGGTCGAGCGTACTCGCCACGCTTCCTTTGGGCTTGGCCTACGGCGAAGACGAGCGTCATGGGTCCAGAGCAACTATCTGCAGTCATGGAAGCTGTCGGAAAGCAGGTAGATCCGAAACTCAGGGAAAGAATTGAGCTCGAGAGTGAGGCTACTTTCTCCACAGCCAGGTTATGGGATGACGGCATTATACCACCTTCGCACACGAGACGGGTCCTAGGCATGAGCTTGCAAGCCGCCATGTCTGGCAGTGCTGAGGAGAAGGAGACGAGATGGGGCGTCTTCAGAATGTAGTTGCTGTGCGAAACAAAATAGCTTTTTGACACACGTCTAAATCTATGGTATCACAGTGGCGGTAGCCTTACAAGATGGTACATTTGCTTCCATGCCGCCTCCGGTCTCTGCGTCGCCTGCGTCGCCAACTCTCGTCATCGTCTTCCTCGATCACTCGGCGTCGTCGCCTGTCCCTGTCCCTGTCCCTGTCGTAAGTGTCGGTCGGGACCCTCGATCTTGCGTTGTCCCTGCGGATTATTTGCCTGCAAACATCTACAAAAACCTCATTGACGTTCGATCGTCGTTTCGCGCTCGTTTCATAGTAGGGCACATTTCCCCAGCTCTGTGATACTGCAAAGGCTCGAGCGCGCGAAACGGCGCGGTCTTCCTCCAGGTCGGACTTGTTACCTACGAGCACGATAGGCACATTGGGGTCGTCCTTGAGATTGACAAGCTGTTCTCGTAGCTCGTGCAATTCGTTCAGTGATGACATTGACGCTATGCTGAAGACCAGAAGGAAGCCTTGTCCGGACTTCATGTACAGTTCCCTGTGAAGAGTAAGCGTCCGCTTTCTTCGACTCGTTTGAAGAGTTGAGGTTGTTACCTCATGGCAGCTGCACAGAGATTAGCAAATGGCAAGAAAATGGCCAGGCTTGTGTTTACTCACTGAACTGTTCTGTACCAGCTGTGTCTAAGATTTCAAGTACGACTTGCCGGCCCTGCAAAGACTTAGCCTGAGCAATTCGCGTATGCGCTCGCATGCTGGAAACAAGGATTCCAGCCATCCCAGATTGGCTATGGTGTTGAATACAAGAATGCCACATTCTCAGCTTCAACATTATAACTTACGTCTACTTCTATCTGTTTCCTATACGAATCCTCGATCGTCGGATCGTAGCGCTCTATCCAGACGTTCTGGACGAATTGCGCTGCGAGGATCAGTCAGTCAAGCGGACTATGCAAAGGAACCTCAAATGCTAACCTGTTAGACAGCTTTTCCCAACTCCACCTGCAAAGGGCATGTCAGATTAGATCAGGCGAATCCACAAGTATCTCGTTTGAACCCACCCGAGCCCAACACGACTATGTGATACTCCCTGAACTTCGTCAGTTCCAGAAATCCTGCGCATCTTGAATTTTTGTTCTCACCTCTGCTGCGGAACGCGCGACATGACAATAACAGTTTGTTACAGACAACGCTGCTTTGGATTGGCGATCCTGTTCTTCCAGTTCTACTCCTGGAATTTCTTGATCGGCGGACTTGCAGCGTGCAAGCGGGCGAGAAACAGCAGCCGTGCTTCTCCCCACGCCAAAGTTTCAGAGGGCAGGGGATTATTTGCAAGCTCCGAATGTCTCAGGACGGCAAGTCTAGCAACCGTCGTGGTCACAAAGTCCTCCGGGCTCTAGCAACTATCTCGCGCGGACCGACGACCAGAGCTTCCTGTTGTTGCGCCCGAAAACAGTCGCCGGGGGTTGCGCTGTCGTACTGGGATCCCCGACGGGTGTAACGCTATAGACCCCATCAGTACGTGTACACGGATGGTCACGCTGTCTGGGGCGCTGTTGCTCCCGGTCAAGGACTCTGCTCGACTCACATTGGCGGTGCGCAAGAGCTAGCAAACTGCTGAGGCGTCTATACCAGTGATAGATATACGGTTGCTAAGGATGCACTACTGCTGCTAACGAGAGACGACAATGGCACTGTCTTTCCGACGCGGGCGCGCAGAACGGCGGGCTACAGACATATTTTACCTTTTCCTTGCACCTCTGGGTACCAACAGTGCTCGGGGAGAACAACAAGACTGAGGATCATGAGCCCTGACATAATGCCTGATAAAATCCGGTGCATCTGGCAGAAGATAGCCGGCGCCCTCGCTAAGTGTCGGTATCCTCGAGATTGACCAGCATTTGCCTACCGGAGTGCGAGCCGAGTCGGCCGTGCAGGACGGGCGGACCTCTGCTCAAGCCGTCATTCGTCAAAAGCGCTGCATATGCTTGGATAGCCTTGAAAGGCCACGCAGATGGCTTGAAAGAGCGTCACCAGTCACCGCTCTGTCTGGCGCGCTAGCAAAGAGCATTAGCATCCGGAACAAAGCTCACGTTCTCCGCGCAAACCAGCGACGTGCACCGGCGCCCACTTTCCGCCCTCTGCTCCGATCCATCGCAGGCTTGCTCGCGCTTGTAGCCCTGTGAAACATGCCGAATGTTGGTGATGCTTCCGCGTTCACCAAAAACTCCGGTGGTTAAACATGCCCCGTACGTCATCCTGTGCCTGAACGATGTGTGCGTGAACATGCGTTTCACGGTTTCACAGTTTCACCATCTCAACGACATGTGCGAGGGCACCCTTCCATCCCCGTCTGCTGGGTCGCTGGACGTCAGTGGCTTGTTGATCTCCAACCGTGCGACTCCCAGGTTGCATTCGAATCTCCGATTCTCTGGTCGGTTCCGCAGCTAGAAGCTTTCCAGAACCGAAGCTCAGATGATCAATTGGAGAATCTCGAGGTTGCAGCTGGGAATAAGATGGTAGGGCAGGAGGTCGCATCCAGCCAGGTACAGACAAGCATGCGAGAATCTAGCGGTTGGCTGTTGTTTGTGTTTCTATGTAATGCCCCTCTGTCGTTCTTCTAATCCGAAGCGAGCAAGCTCTCATATGTCTGAGGAGAGAGGGACATGCATGACGACAGACCTGCAGGCAAGATCTCGGTCGGGATGCCTCTCTATGAACCGTGACCGATTTCCTCCCCAAAAGCGAGCAGAGTTGCCGAGTTAAGCGCACGGTTAGCGGCTTTAGCCGAGAGAGGGTCTTGTAGACGAGACGACAGCACAGAGAGACGCGCTTCAGGCTTGCGATAGTGATACTCCATCTCTGCCTGCATGTCATTATGCGTTTACAGTCGGTGCTCGCAGCAGCCGCCATATTTTGCAAGGCAGCGAATGCCGTCTTCGCCGATGATGCCTGGCAGGTAGACTACCACCTTGCCCTTCTGGGCGCTCCTCAAGAGCACACCACCTTCTTCCACCAACCCTTCGCTGGATCCAAGGCATCCCTTCTATACACGCTTTCGGACAAGGCTGTCCTCGGTGCCGTCCATCCTAAAGACGGCAGCTTGGTGTGGCGCCAGGCATTGGCTTCGCAAAAGAATGCAAGCTCATCTTTCTTGCGCGCAGGTTCTGGCCAGGATGTTGTGATCAGCGCCGTCGACAGCGAACTGGCCGGCTGGAGTGCTGCAGATGGACGTCAACTGTGGTCTACACAGCTTGGTGCGCAAGTCAAGGATTTGGAGATTTTGGAGTTGCAAGATGGAAGAGAAGGAGCTTCCGGCAAAGATGCTATTGTCCTTATCGGACATGACCATCCTATACTGCGAAGGATTGACACACGTACCGGCCATGTAAGATGGGAGTTCAAAGATGAGAGGTAGGTTTCGGAATTGTGCGCATACCACCAGCATGCTGAACTGTGGGCAGTGGTGATGTTCCCCACCAAGTTTCCGCTTCGGCAACTGAGGTGTATCTTATCTCAATGCACAAGAATCTCCTAGGTGGTGGCAAGATTAAGGTAGTGAGCTTGGATCCCACAAATGGCCGTAAGACGGACCAACACAGCCTCGCCTCGGACAGTGACCTCTCTTCGATTGAGGACATACTCACGGTGGGGGCCAATTCGGCTTCGCCCATCATTGCTTGGACAGACAAGACTCGTGGTCTGCTGAAGGTAAACATTATCGGCACGAAGGGCGTGTCAACCTTCAATGTTGCGTCAACGGGGACAGAGATCAAGAAGATTTCTCTGCACGCACCATACCATATCGACGCTCACGCGCATTTCCTTGTGCATTATGAGACATCCACCGAACACTGGGCGGAAGTGTACCATGTTGACCTAAAATCCTCTACAGTGAAGAAGGCGTACAGCCTTTCCAGATTGGGAGGCGCCGGCGTGTTCTCCACTAGCGTCTCAGACGCCAACGTGTATTTCACTAGAGTTTCCGAGGGCGAAGTCTCGGTGGTGTCTTCCGCCTCCCATGGTATTCTGGCACGGTGGCCCGTCTCATCTCTGGGTGCATCTCATCTCCAGGACAGGACTCCGCTGCACGCCGTGTCGGAGGTGTCTGTCAAAGGCGATTCAGTAGCGGCCGTGCGCTCTGCCATCTTCCTGTCCTCGAATGACTGGGTACTTGTACGGGACGGAACCATGAGCTGGCAAAGACCCGAGGCACTTGCTGGTACGAGGTCTGCTGTCTGGGCATACCCCCAACCAAGGAAGATTTGATCCAGGAACTTGAAGTGGAGGGCCATGGCACGGTTGTCGAGGCCTATCTCCACCGGACAAGACGACACTTGAAGGACCTCAAACTGCTGCCTGGATATCTGGCTACACTGCCGGACAGGTTCCTGCATAGCACTGGTCTTGGCAAGGCACCACAGATTGCATCTACTGCGCACGACACCTTTGGTTATCACAAGCTTGTGATCTGTGCAACCGATACTGGGAGACTAATCGCCCTGGACGCAGGCGAAAGTGGACAGGTTGTGTGGAACGTTCAGGCCCTGCCAATCCCTGTCGGATCGACACTGGAAACGCCTCAACTTATTGCAAGCCCCGATGGCACAGTGCAGCTTCTGGACACCGAGAACCAGGCATGGATTTCGTTCAACGCTTCTACTGGAACCAGGCTGTCATCGAGCGCACAACCTACTGCCAAGCCGCCATCAACTCAACCAGAATACAGTTACGCTCTTACTGGCGGTGCAGTCATTGGATTGTCTGCTCACCAAGCCTCAGCAGCCCCGTTCTGGGAGTTCAAGCCCGTTGGTGACCAACGCATAGCGAGCGTGACTTCTCGTCCAGCGGTAGACCCCGTGGCCTCTATCGGCAGAGTTCTCGGAGACCGGAGAGTGTTATACAAGTACTTGAACCCCAATCTCCTCCTTGTTGTCGGCATTTCGGACACCGAGAAAACCGCCTCATTCTACGTCCTTGATGCCGTGACTGGATCTACAATATCATCTAAGACGCATGCCAAGGTGGACACCTCTTCTCCAATCTCCTGTGCGTTGTCTGAGAACTGGTTTGCATATTCTTTCGCCGTCGACTCTGCGACAACTCTCTCGAAAGGATATCAGCTCGTCATTGGAGAACTCTATGAGTCTCCTCTACCAAATGATAGAGGTCCTTTGGGCGCGGCGTTCAACTTCTCTACGGTGCGACAGGAGTATGAGCCTTACGTCGCTCTGCAGACATACAGTATTCCGGAGCCCATCTCTCACATGGCTGTTACCCAAACCCGACAGGGAATCACTTCTCGCCAGCTGCTGGCCGTCTTGGCAGAGTCCGGTGCCATTGTCGGCATACCTCGAGCGGTCATTGACCCACGTCGGCCAGTTGGCAGGGACCCCACCTCTACTGAAGCAGCCGAAGGCCTTATGCGCTACGCGCCAGTCCTTGAGTTCGATGCCAAATGGTATTTGAACCACCAACGGGAGCTGCTTGGCGTGGAGAAGATCACCACGAGTCCCGCAGTTTTAGAGAGTACGAGTCTTGTTTTCGCGTACGGTCTGGACGTTTTCGGAACCAGAGTCAACCCGAGTTTCTCGTTTGATGTGCTGGGCAAGGACTTTAACAAGCTGCAAATGCTGGCTACTGTAGCAGCTCTGGCTGTTGGTACACTCGTCGTGGCCCCTCTGGTGAGTTAAAAGTGCTAGGGACTGATGCCCGTATACGGGATGGCTAACAATCTGTAGGTGAAGCGCAAGCAGATCAACACGCGCTGGCAGTTCTAGTAGATGGACCTTTCTCTTGCCTACCAGGCGTGACACAGATCACGTCTCTGCACGATCTACCCAGCGGCGATGGGTATCGGTGGCTAGACGACTGCGCGACTGCGTACAAGCGGGTTTCCGGTGAAGGCATTGTATTGAGGTTCGCTCTTGTGCATGTGTTTCCATTTGACGTGTCAAAATCAAGGACCAGTCGTCTGTATTGCGGTTCCGGTTCGCGCCTCTATACAACGCCACAAAGGTTTCGTGCAGAGGCTGACGCAGAAGACGGGACGACAATTTGTAATACATGCTTGTATCATCGACCCTGCGAGCCTACTGGCTCAGCACCCTAGAGTGTAGCAGCGCACAGTTGTCTTCAAAGCCAGCTCCCGGGCATGGCGCCCTTCCGACCCTGCTCCCCTCTGAGCATATTCCCTCTTGAGTATAACACTCCTCGTCTTGACCGCGCCCGCACATGCACGTTGGCCGGGGCTTGGTGTAAATACGAGGATTAATCAGAGTTGTGCATAGTGCTGTGTCACCTCGATGCATCCAAACCACTCATGTTCGTTACCTTCCACACTACCAGCACTGATCCTACCTTCTCGGTGGTATACATCGTTCCTCACATCTGAAATATCGTCCGACCGTCCGAGTCGTCCCCAGATTTTGCCTCGTGATGTCATCAATGCCGCAATCTCCGCTGTTCCACACACTGTATTATGAGAGATTTTAGCGTAGAAGGGTAGCTTATAAATGATGGATTACAACAGTAAGCGAGGAAATGTGCTGGTATTAATAAATCGAGGGGCGCTCATTAGTGGGTACGTCTGAGAGTGACAAGTGCCGGTGCGGCGTTAGGAAGAAGAGGAAAAGGATATATAATATCCTAGCCAGTCATGTCCTAGTCGTATCTCTCATCACTCTCGTATATCCAGACAACCAACCCAATCCACCTATCTGGCCTAGACCGGAAAGCTATACCGTTGAAATAAACAAAAGCACAATGTCGGATCAGATCAAGTACACACAGAAGCTCAAGGACGCCCACGTCCTCATCATAGGCGGCTCCGCAGGCATTGGCTATGGCGTTGCCGAAGCCGTCCTGGAGAACGGCGGCCGTGTGACCATCTCCTCGTCCAACTCGAGCCGCGTGCAAAACGCGGTCGAGCGCCTGCAGAAGGCGTACCCGTCAGCCGCCCAGCGGGTCGCCGGGCACGCGTGCGGTCTAGGCGACGAGGCGACGCTCGAGAGCAACGTCAAGTCACTGTTCGAGAAGACGGGCGAGCTGGACCACGTCGTGTTCACGGCGGGCGACGCACTCGCGACAATCCCGATCCAGGACGTCACGATGGACAAGGTCAAGAAGGCCGGGATGGTGCGGTTCTTCGCGCCTCTTATGATCGGCAAGATCGCGCCGCAGTATCTGAAGAAGAGCCCGGCGAGCTCCATCACGCTCACGACGGGAGCCGTTTCGGAGAGGCCGATTCCGGATTGGTCGGTGGTGGGCTCGTACGCGGCTGGACTGCAGGCAATGACACGGGGTCTGGCGCTCGATCTCAAGCCGATCAGGGTCAACCTTGTCAGTCCTGGTGCTGTTGACACGGTATGTCATGTTCGGCGCTGCTGTTGGCTTCAAGCTGGCTGATGCTTTGTCACTACTAGGAACTCTGGGGTAATATGACTGAGGAGCAGAAGAAGGAGGCGTTCAAGTCGTTTGAGTCGAAGATGGCAACGGGTAGGGTGGGCCAGGTTGAGGATGTGGCCGAGAGCTATCTGTACTGCATGAAGGACAAGAATTTGACGGGAAGCATGATCAGTACGAATGGCGGAAGTCTGTTTATGTGAGGTGGAGCATGCCGAAGACGAGAACCTCACCCTGTATGCTCCGGACCGGATATCCTTTCTCTACAGAGCATTGGGAATGGCGGACCTGGGCAGTCATGTATCACGATATGAAGCCTCTACGACAGAATCGAGGTCAACTGTGCAACGATCAAAAAGTGGTTTCGCAAGTTTCTAGCTGCCGTGTGTATATCCTCTCTGAAACACAACGGAACCTGGTAATGCACTGTAACCACAATCACGGGTGGTTTCAGACCCTTTTGCTTGGGAAATTAACGGCACGGAATGTTTGGGCAGCGAGTCGGGGGTAGGCTTCGAGCCCCTCATGTTGAGAATGACGTCGGGCAGCATTCGGGCCAATCAAACGTTAAGACGCTCACGCTCGCGCTCACGCTCACTGCCAGAAGCAGAAGCTTGCACAGCGAATCTCATGCATGGGGAGTGAAGAAAGCGAACGTCTCGTGAAAGAGCTATTCTGCATCCTACACCTACACCTGCACTCACACCCACACTCACACCTACACCCACACTTACACCTACACCTACACCCGTTCACACTCTACCCACAGCCGGGTCACCTTGACGACAGCTGGCTACCGCGACTACTGTACCCTCTCGACTCTGCACTCGCATTTCACCACGTACGAACGCCCATCGCTTCACCGGTTATCGACTGCGCGCCGGCCAAGGCGAGGCTCAGCACATCCACCGTCCTGATGCCATCCACCTGACCTCTCCCTCACCAGAGGACAGACAGGCACGGCAGGGAGGAAAACACTGGCAGCCTTGCCGTCTTTGCCCAGTACGTCTCACCGCCCCAGCTGTCCCCGTCTCCGTCTCGTCCCACGCCCTCAGCTCGCCTGATGCCCCGCTATGGTCAACCATGCGTTCCCACTGGAGCCCAACCCGCCCCGTTTCCATCGCCAGGCAATGATCAAATGTGCTGGGCTGCCTATGCCAACACCCACGCCCGCCAGGTAGCCCTATCCTGTTTTTCTGTCCCGTAGCTAACCAACATTCCCACAGCGGGCAGCCCACCCACTACAACAACCACCATCACAATCAAGCTACGGAGGAAGGAGCGAAGAAGCTTCACAATGTCTCACCACCGCTCCACATCCCCGGGAGCCGACGCATCCACAACCCTGGTCGAGCCTCAGACAGCTGGACTACAGATCCCTACTACACTACACGAACCCATTATGCATCACCACGGACCAGCACCGATAGGGTCATTCCCATATCAACCACGACCTATGTCAACCCGCCTACCTCTCACGCCAAACCCAGCGACCGCTATGATGCCTACAGCGGCCGACCAAGACGCTCTACCTTGACTGAGGTTCGCCCGCCTGCCGTTGGGACTACCACTCAGCTTTCGGCACATGCGAAACCACATGTGGTCCAGGCCAGTGTTGACCGTCCCAAGAGCCCGCTCTCACGCTCCACTCACGTTCAAGATCGCGATTACTACGTGACACCGGCCTCTTCATCCGCACCGCGCCGGGAACAGCATAAGAAGCTCTACAGCGTCGATGACGGCAAAACGCGCCTTGTGGCCGACATCGACCTGAACGCAGCCGCTAAACCAGCCCGGCGGGAGAGTTTGGAAAGAGGAGGCTATCGCAGCTCTGGCATGGGCGGCAGTCGCAAAGGATACCACCTGAGTGGACCACTTGTCAGGGTGAAGGACGGTTCGGACGACGACTATCCGACCTATTCATACACGGATGCTGCTGGCATGTACAGGGACACCGAGCCTCGCTGGCGCTCACGGCGTGGCAGCGTCGACGGTGGCAGGCCAAAGAGCATGACCGTTGAAGCCTTTCCACAGCCCAGGTCAACCGCAAGGGAACTGGGACCTCCGCCAACATCTCGCGGTCTAGACAAGCTCAACGATGGTTACGGCATCACAAGGAGGAGCAGTCTGCGTGAACAAGTCCGCTCCCCCAACCGTACATCCTACCAGGAGCCTACATATAGGGATGTACAGGACCCTTACTACGGCCCAACAAGAAGCTCAAGCACTCGCCAACCTACCGCTGTCCACCAGGAACGGCCCACCGACCGATACGATCCGTATCCAGCACCGCGTGACCCCTTGCCTAGGGAGAACCATGATGCAAGAAGGGACCCAAGAGATTTGGATCCCTACCAGCAGCCAAGCTTGGCTCACAAAGATCGAAGCATTGAGCGTCGAGGCTTCGGTATTAGAGGCGGTAGTCCAGAGCGCCTTGATGCGCGCCGCAGTGACGAGAGCTTCGAACGTAGAGAGCCCTACCTCGACAGACCGGTTGTCCAGCCTCCTGATCCACGTGACTATGCCCAACCGCTATCACGCAGCAGTACTTGGGAGGACCCTCGTGCAGAGCAGGAGAGACGCGACCGTGAGCTGGCCAAGGATCTGGATAGGGAGGAGCGGCGAGCAGAAAGGGAAAGGGAGCGTGAACGCGAGCGCGAGCGTGAGCGTGAGCGCGAGAAAGACCGCGAACGGGACTACCGAGAGCAAGAACAACGCAGAAGAGACAGGGAGAGGCAACGAGACGAACGCGACGATGATAGAGACAGGGACCGAGAAAGACGCCACAGAGACCGCGACAGGGAGCGGCAGAACGACTACGACAGGCACGATAGAGGACCGAAAGACAGCGCCGACAGCCTTTCGGGCATTCTGCCAGCGGCAATCGGTGGCCTGGGAGCTGCTGCTGCCTATGGTGCGGGTGAGGTGGTTAGCCAGAACCGCGAACGTGAACGGGAGAGAGCGCGTCCCAGAGCCTCCGATCGACTCCGGCCGTGCTACAGAGAGGCCTCGCAAGCACCGCGAGCAGGACCGTGACGAGGACCGCTCGCCGCCTGATCGCCAGCGCCACTACGCCGACGAGGCGCGCTCTCGAGAGCCCGAACAACCATCTCAGTCTGCTGCAGACCCTGACGAGGAGTACCGCCGTCGCCTTGAGGAAGTACAGAGGAGTATGGGAGTGAACACTGCTGCCACTGCTGCCACTGCTGCCACTACTGCCACTGCTGCCACTGCTGTCCCTCCACGGGATCGAGAAGACAGAAGGGACTCACCACCCTCGGTATCGAGTGGCTATTCCAGACAAGAGTATACTGACCCACAAGGCTACGATGACAGGTATCGGAATCGGGACGCTGTTGGTATCAACGAAGCGCCTCCACCGCGTGAGCTCCGCCGTAACCTCGACGATGAGCAAGACCGACACAGGGACCGTGACCGTGACCGGGACCGGGAACGGCAACACAGCATCCTGGACGAGGCCATGACATCCGAGCCAGCGGAGATTATTGACAACCGCGCCAGCACCGTCCGTGAAAACCGTGTCCGCATCGTGGATCCCCCGACCGACCGCGACGAGCCTGCGCCCGTGAGAGGTATTCTGAGGAGGCCCACTGAGAAATTCCCAGAGGATCCCAACCCGATCAGGGAAGGCGTAGCACCGCTTAAAGATGTGAGTTTTTGCGTGCTTTGACATCCGACTGCCATCCGCGCTCTGCTGCGCCGTTGGGGACTGGTTGCTGATGGTAACTGTGGGCAGGCCAGTAAGAAGGGCATTCCGCCAGGCGCGCGTTGGACCAAGATCGACCGGCGACTGGTGAACCCCGAAGCGCTCGAAGAAGCAAAGGAGCGCTTCGAAGAGCGACTCGACTGCGTCATAGTGCTGCGTGTGCTGACCAAGGAGGAGATTCAGAAGTTCGCCGACAGGACGAGGGAGATTCGAGGTTCGTATATTCCTATTTGCTTGCGGTGACGAAAAACGTTTTCAGGTAACGCCAGTGCTGCCGCTACCCCCATCCCCCTTCTTTTTCTTTTCTGCCTTCCTCTTCTTTCCCCCACCCCCTCTCTTCACCGTACCGGTTCTGTTTGATCATTTGAGAACATGGTGCCTGACGCTTTCTTAGATGGGAGATATGACGAGGAGAGGAGAGAGAAACGCGATCGGAGAAGAAGGGAGAAGGAACGCGATCGCAGAGAGAGGGACGAGTACTCCGACGACAGCGACGACGAGTACCGCGAGCGGCCGCCGAGAATGCTGGAGGCCGGGCCCGGCGCGGAGCAGGAACCGGATGCGGATTTCATCAAGGACGAGAGGAGGGACAAAGACAGAGACAGAGATAGGGATAAGGATAGGGAGAAGAGGAGGGAGAGGGATGATGGTAGAGATGGTGGCGCGTATATGTCTGGTGGACTTTGAGCTATTGTACCGCTAGGCCACGTCGCTCGTGTATTCGTTGGAGCATGAAATCTGGCATCCGACACTTGCACTTGGGGAGGTCAAGGGCTCGGGTTCTGAATGGAAGAACGTCCTGTGACTCGCGATGCACGACGTACGAAACATACGGTCTACAGAGTTTGGTGGGCCATCCCCCAAGATAGGGGAAGGAGAAGTAAGAGGGGGAGGGGGGTTGGAAAGCCTTTTTTTTTTTTGGGATGCCCGTTGTTTTTGCTGTCACCTTAGATCCATGTATGGAAAATGCGAACTGTCGTTCCCTTCCTTCCCTTCCCTCCCCTCCCTCCCTGCTTTCATTTGTTTGAGATTTTCGAGCACAAGGGGAACGGGTCCCTGACCGTACCTGCGTGAGACAGGGATCTTTTCTTTTCGGAAAGGGGGAAGATCGGATCGTGGCGAGGCCTTTTTCTTTTCTTTTCTTTTCTTTTCTTTTCTTTTTTCTTTGTCTTCTCGTAGGATTGCAGTGGCACGTATGTGGCGGGGGATAGGTTGCGGGAAAAAGAAAACCAAGTTGGACATGAGGGATTTGATTAGGATGGCTATGGCCGGGGAGAGAGGGGAGGGGGATGCATATTGTAAACACATATAGGAAGCGGGTTGAAGGGGTTAAGGGAGTGAGTGAATCAGGTCTGGGAGGGTGATCCCCGTCCGAGGCCGGGTCTTCTGTGTGGGAGACGTACGACGAACCCCATCGGACACCGAAACCTCGAATGCTCAACGATGCTGTGCATGTTTCACGTTTGAGGTGGGGGGGGGGTTGGTGAGAGTCGTAAATGGTGCTGCAGGATGCAGTCCTCGGATGTGCCTTGGTATCGTCACCTCATGGCCGAGATCAACCCATCTGTATCCGTGTGTGTGTGTGTGTGTGTGTGTGTGTGTGTGTGTGTGTGTGCGCGCGGGTTCCGAAGAGGCTGAGGATGCCCGTGGTTTGATGCGCTTGCAACCTTGCACCGATTCAAACTATCTGTGTATACCCGCCTATGAGCGACGCGTGCCACTCTGCAGCCCCCAGGCGCGTCTGTGTCAAGATACCCTGTTCGCTGCCGAATCCGAATTCGGTAACCGCAGTCACTACTATGATATATGGACGGCACGGCTAGGGCCTCCAATCTTTTGGCAGACATTGTCCGCACCATGATTGGAAGCCCCGAAAGACCCACGGGTACGCTCCTGCTGTTGAGAACGCCCGACCAGCCACACACGACTCGTGAGAACAACCACCCGCTTGCATGTGATGGAAGGGCAGTAGCAAGGCGGAGGTGGCGGAAGGCATTGTTGCTTTCATGGAATCGTGCCACGTCGAGGGACGATCTCTTAGCCCTCTCGCACGTTGTGTTCTGGGCTGGGGACGGGGAGGTTTACCTGTGTGGACGGGATGGGATGGACGGGAAACCCTAGATCCGTCACCATGGTTGAAGTCGGGGATGCTGGTCGAATCGTGAAGCGCGGATTGGACACGACGTCCCGGCCGCAGGACGAGGGGGTTGCAGATCGTGGAAGCGAATGTTTTTGTGCGCATATGAATAGGAGACATTGCGGACTCGGCCTCTTGCCTATAGAGAATTGTGGTAATGCGTTGGGGCTCAGAACAGAGACTTCTGTCTGCAGCTGTAGCTGCGACTTGTGCAGCTTGCTACTGGGGTTCCTTGAAGATTTTGAGGCTCATCTGTCATGACATGTGGTCGGAGCGATGGCTGTAGCCCAATATTTCCGTGACTGCATAGCATCGGTCGGACGAGATGCTTGCAACACCCTGACAACAGATGCTTGCAAGACGCATCGGATCTTGAAAGGGGCTGGGTGATTGCAGCCTCCTGCACGGCGGGCAAGGTATCCACTGCCCTGCATCAGAGGGTTGATGTTTAGATTGACTCGTGATCGATTGGTAGTGTCGTCGCAGCTGTTATTCCAGTTACTCGAGGCGCACTGCCCATATTAGGTATATTGTTCTCATGCGGCGCTTCAGCAGACGACGGAGTCGGTCTCCTTACCGACCGTTGGTTCTCCCACCACTACTCTTTAGCATCGCTCCGAGGCGGCCGGGCCGTTTTGGCCAGATCTGCAACCAGCTTTTGTGTGCAGCAAGGATGTGTGCGAGGTCCATGACCGTTTCGAGCGCCTGAATCCAGGATGCCCTCCGCGAGACACGTGCCGACCAGGATGGCATGGTGGAGAGGAGCGTGGCGTAAACGCTGCCCTCGAAACCATGGCGTTGATCAACGGTTTTCCTCATCACCCGCAGGCGCCAAACAGCAACACATGGGACTGCGTTGACGTTACATGTAGCGGTTCAGTTGAACCCAGGCTGCAAGCCTATCCGTTGTCGATGCTTTGCAGCTGCTCCCCGTTCCTCATCCAACGTGAGAAGCTTGTTAGAGCTAGGGGCGTGACCGTGACACATCACAATTGATAGAAAACAACCGAGGCCGCGAAGGGCAAACTGGACCGACCGGTCAACGAAAGAGCCCGTGGCGCTGCTCCTCCTTGGAAGGCCCCTCGCTTTCAGTTGCAAAGCTTTCGGATGCCTCGACAAGCCGCTGCACACGAAGGGCCTTTGCAGGTGCCAAACTCTAATAGAGGGGAGAAGCCGCATGAGCAGTCAAGAGGGTCGTGCCGATTCTGACACGCGTCGACCTGCGCCCGTCTATTTCCATCCCCCAACCAGCGCGAAGTTTCGCGGGTAGGAACGTCGGGCAGGTCGTCAATCAGAGTTCGGTGGCTGCAGTGGTGCAAAACGACTAGGAACGTGATCCGACGAGTTCCTCGGTCGAACAGACGCGCATGGCTGATGCCAGAGTTTGAATGCTAACGGTGGGTTTTTGCATTCCGCTCGCCTCAATCCACATTGTGCCGCTCCGGCTCGGCCTGAAGTCTCCCACTTGACTCGCGATCGCCGTGTCGCATATATTGCTCCGCGGCGGCACCGTTCGTTATCGCCTTGTCCTTATCGCCCATCCTATCAGCCATCATCGTCGATGGGATTGACAAGTGCCTTTCCGTTTTGGTGCAACGTTCAACTGCCGGCCGAGCGTCGAATCAGGCCGCTGCGGTAAGCAAGAGTGACCAAGCGGGGGCATTCCGTGATCATCGGTCGCGGGTCTCGTTTTCATGCAAGACATAACAGAGAAGGGAGATCCCTGTCGGGGGTCGCTCTCCGAAGCCTTGTCTGTCTCTGACGCCTGCCCGCGAGCGTCCAAGTGACGCAACGGGTGCCTGCGGTGTCGTGATCTGCGCGTGGACAGTCAGGATAGAGAGACCCGGTGACCCTGTGCCATTGTGGTTCTGGACTTGTGCTACAGAAGAACCTGCTGTAGTCACGATGGTCGACAATTCGTCAGATCAAGACGGTCGTAGTTACGAGGCACAGGTATGATTGCGTCTCGCGTAAGCCGCAACTCGAAAGCTCTGCTGACATGGGCCTATCAGCAAAGCCGCGTTACTCATCGGAGCTGGACCGCGCTCTCTCCTCTCTCTCTCTTCTTGTCTCCAACTTTCCCTTCTGTGCAAAGGATGCAAAACGCGTCTGACAAAGGCTCCCTATGTCAGGATTGCGCTTACGCAGCCTATAGTATGCATTGCGTACGCGAAACATGGTGGCTGGCCGCCGCCCCGTCATTCGCCTCCGGTTCCCCTTCCCGCAACCTCTGTGCTACCATATCCGAAAGTATCGTGACGGACGCGTCGCCTTGTTGGACGGGAGATTAGAGGAACCTTGGACCTCAATCTATCACAGTCTTGCTCAACCTTGCGCACGCTTGGGCAGAAGGGCGTGCGGGCATCGCGAATCGACTGCGCTGCTTTGCGCTGCTTTGCGCTGCTTGGTATGAAGAAGTGGCAGCCGATCATTCGGCGACAACGACACCGAGAAACGGACGAAAGAGAGTGAGAGGGCATGATCAGCACTTCGAATGATGGTAATGAGGATTTGCAAACAGCGACCGTCACCCATAACTGGGCAAGGCAGGTCATGTCGGACGGTTGGGGCTAGAGGGACGTTTGGGCGGGAGCGGAAAGCGGTGAAGCTCGAAGGAGCGCGAGGCTAAAACGCAGCGCCGCGTGCATCGTGTGCGCCGCATCCAGAGAGAAATGCTCGGTACCACGAAAACGCGGCGCCCACGAGAAGAGACTAAGGGCTGGAGACGTCTCCGGCTCTAATGTGGTGCCTGTGCTACGTGACGCTACAGTACAGTATTCAGTTGTCGATCGTTCATCATGTTAGACTAGATAAACTGCCAGCGCTGCTGCTACTGCTGCTGCTACTGCTGCTGACACTGCTGATGCCACTGTTGCTGCCAAGACCGCCAGTAATGTGAAGTCAGGCGGCGGCTTGGAGATCCACGTCAGGTCAGAGACAGATTGCATGGCGCTTTGCAAGTTCGGCAGCTCTTGCAGCGCTCTCTGACTCCGTGCAGCACACCCGGATCAGTCGACGGCGGTACAGGTACAGTAGTCGGTAGCAGGGAGGAGCTAGCGGCTAGCAGTGCGCTTTAGCGATGCGCCAGGCGTCAGTGGGCGGGCGAGCCACGCGAAACGGTCGACGGGATGGAAGCATGGCAAGCGAGGGATCACCGTTGAAGAGCGTTTGGCCGTGGCGCTGTTTCGAATTTGGGAACCAGTGACAGGTTGACCACGATGGACCCCACTCCCGCCAGCATTCCGAACCAGCTAACGTAGTTTGGCTACCTCCGTTGGTGCTCAGTGGGTGAAGGTGCAGCGCAGAATACACACCTTGCGTGTGCGCGACGTGACTTTTCAATCTGCTGCCAGCCCGTATCGTGCTGATACTAGCCATCATCGAGCCGAGCACGGCGACGCTTCTGTTCATCGTGCCGTGCTCTGGCCTCGCACCTTGCACCGCAGCAGAGCACGGACGTTTCTCCTCGAGCAATCTGATCCCGCTCACGGTCACGTTGCAGCACGATAATCCGGTCATAGCAATTGCAGCCCGAACGGCTCCCGGTCCCTGGGAGCTATAAGGATGACCGGGCTCCTGTGGCGGGCGATCTGGCGAGCAAGGAGTGCAATAGTGTCTGTCTTGTCTGCAGTTCTGTGAACACCCACCGAAACACACCCTGCCCTCCTCCTCCACACCCTTCTGCACGGCCAGCCAGCTAGCCCTACCAACTTACCTCATCGTCCTGCTTGTCCTGTTCCCGATTCTCACCTTTGTTTTCGCACTTGCTGCCAAGGGTCATTCATTCATTCATTCATTCATTCATTCATTCATTCATCCACTCGCGACATCCTCCTCCGAACCGTTGTGCACCCACTACTGCATGCCCGTTGGCTGTGTCTCACTCGCCAACCTTCGCCGCCTTCCGACAGACTAGCCATCGCTGCACGCGTTACGCCTCGTCGGTGCACAGCTCTGCATTGCATTGCACTGAGCATAGCGCCGTCCGTCACCGTCCCCCGGAACTTACGCGCCTTTCTACATGGTAAGAGCCTGCCCTCTCTCGACACTAGCTTCAATCCGATCCTGCACCGCATCTCATCATCACGCATCATCCTTGTCGTGTACTTCCTTCAAGCCCCTCCTTCCTTGCTCCCCGACTCGCATAATCCACGCACATCTGTCGGTCCCTGTCAAACCCGTTGCCAATCCCTGTCACCTGCTTGCGCGCAAGCTTCCCTACCGCTTCCCTATCTCTGTTTTCCTAATCCAGCCAGCTCCCCTCTATCTTGTTATGCAATGCTCGTCGCGTCCGAGCTCTGAGTTCGCGTCTTCATTCATGTTCATACCCCCTTGTCACTTCTGTCTAGCACTCCTCCCAGCTTGGCACTTCGATAGTCCGCGCCCTCCCCATCAAATCCACACACCGGGCCAAGCTCCGTACGGAGATATCCTGACCATCGCGCATACCAACATCTATTGCGGGTCTCACATCTCTCAACTTTTACATCATCCTAACCCACCCCGCCCTTGATCTACCAGCGGTTCGCTGGCACTCATCTATCCCCGTCTTCTACCTTTGCCAGGATTTCTTTTTCCATTCACGTTTCACACGGATCCTCCACTACCATTCCTTACACCTATTCCTACATCCTAAACGGCTGACCGTTTCCACCGTTCAGAATCTCCCTCGCACTTCTAATCAGGGCCTCTTACCACCACCGCCAGCTCAACCGTCGTACCAGCACCCCCGGATTCTTACCTTCCCACATCAGCACCGTCCAGTCTCACCTCATTCGTCTCAAACGGTCCAGCCATCCGCAGCAGTTCCCATCACCGCCCCACCTTCTTCGAACCCTGGTCTCTCATCTGGCCAGTATCCGCCGACTTACCCACCTCCCGTACCTGCTTTGCCAAGTCAGGCCCAGGGCCACCATCTCTACTACGGGGCGCATCCTAGCCCATATAGCACCAATAGCACAGCCGGGAGCCACTCATCTTCAGGTAAGCTGCCCTTTTGAATCTCGCTGCCGCGTCCGATACCACGTCTTCTGAATTCCTCTCAGTTAACGTACGCGATCCACATCATATCCGCGTTACTGACTCACTCCTGCAGAACACGGCGATAACATGGCCGTCCACGCAGCAGTGAACAGGCAGATTTACCCGCCTTCATTGAGTGCATACCATACCCCGCAATCGAGCTCTCCAGCGTCGGTGCAATCTCCAACACACGATATCCATGGCAGAGCAATTTACGGCCATGGCTTTCCCATGGCCCACCAATTCTACCCTAACTATACCTTTGCTGCGCAGCAATCACCATACCAACATCATGCTCCGCAAACTTACCCGGCCGTCACTTCAGCGAGTTCTGCCATGCTCGTCTCTCATCAACAGCCTCCAAACCTCCACCAGCAACAGACCCAGCCTCCTCCCCAACCTCTCAGTAGCAGTCCCCGCATTACCAAGATGGAGCACTCGCCAATCCAGCGGCAATCAACCAGCATGAGCATGTCGCAAAGCAATGGAATGCCTGGCATGCCCCCAGGTCCGCCTGCCAGCAGCGCCAGCGCAGCTCCCGGACCGATTCCAGCCACTACGCCACTCGTTGTTCGCCAAGATGGAAACGGTGTACAGTGGATTGCTTTTGAGTATTCTCGAGACCGCGTCAAGATGGAGTACACCATTCGCTGCGACGTGGAGTCTGTGAACATTGATGAACTGACGCCCGAATTCAAATCGGCAAACTGCGTCTACCCGCGCGCTTGTGGCGGCAAGGACCAGTACAAAGGCAACAGACTGCATTACGAGAGCGAGTGCAACGCGGTGGGATGGGCCTTGGCGGAACTTAACCCGATGCTGCGTGAGAAACGCGGTCTCATCCAGCGCGCGGTCGATAGCTGGCGCAACAGCAACCAGGACGTGCGTCTCCGCAGTCGTCGGGTGAGGCGCCAGGCAAAGATCAACAGCCGCAAGAGTCAGATGCCGTCTGCTACGTCGCCGCAATTGGGAGGACCCGGCGCTCCAGCCCTTGGCGGCGCACAGGCACCGGGACCGATGGCTCCCGTACCAGTCAGACTTCCGCAAATGAGTGCAGCTGCTGGACAGCTTCACCACCACCATGCATCCGATGCAAACGGCGCCCATCCAGGCGAAGACGCGAGCGGTATGTTCCACCAGATGTGATTGACGAAGTACACGTGTGTTTGCTTTCAGCCAGCGATGTTATGGGAAACATGAAATATCGGCTTTGCAGCGTTTGTTTTCCTTCTGTACACATGTACACTACTACCAGGGCGACCGGCGGTGTCTTTGGTTTCCTTATAAGCAAAACCCTGTCGTTTCGTATATACCCTTGTTTGTCGTTGAGGCTAATTTCTTTCTTGTTTCGTGTAGCCGGCAATGAATACAACAACACTGTATCACTCCGTCAGCCCGCGTCCAGTGGCCAACCCTTCAGCTCGCCTACGGAAATTCGCCAAACGCACAACTTCTATCCGACCTACCCGTTGCAATCCAGAGTGATCGGCCAGTCCCTGCCTCCAGTCCATGACGGTATGGATTCGATACCGTCCCACGCTTCTCTCATCACACCCGCAAACTCGGCTTCCGTCAAGGATGAAGATGAAGACAAGAAAGCTGCGCTGTTCGGAGATTTGCCAGAGGCAAAACGCCGCAAGTTTATCCTCGTCGACGACAACCAACGAGGCACCCGCGTCCGAGTACGTGTCGCGCTTGATCAGGTGAAGATGGAAGATATGCCAGATTCTCATCTCAAGGCCAACTCGGTATATCCTCGCTCTTACTATCCCCGACAGATGCGATCGCCGCCCGGTTCTCCCGGTGATCCAGGGAATTGGGACGATGACGAATCCGAAGATGAGGAATCATCGGCAGGCACTCTGCCCTCCAGCAAAGGAAAGACTTTTGTGCGGGTGCCGCTCATGGACGGTAGCCACGCTCAGCTTCCAGTGCCAAGAATGACCCGAGGCAGGCGTGCAAAGGAATGCGCGCTCAACGAGCTGGGTTATCGCATGAGTTGGAGCCAAGCCAAGACTTTCAACGGGCGGACCATCTTTATGCAGAGATCTCGTATGTCCTGGCCGAAACCCTTTTGTTATTATCATGCAACGACTGACATAGCCGTAGTGGACGCCTACCGGAACAAGATGAGAAGCACCATGCTTGCAAATGGTCAAGACGTCTCCACCATTGCGTCCCATTTCGAGGCTCGCCGCGGAAAGAGGAAGTGGCTCGAGCACGGCAAGCGGTCGAGGCGTGAGGCATCGCCTCAAGGCTCGCTAACGATGTGAAGAAGCCTCTGGAGAGTGGTTTCTTTTAAACAAAAGCGCACCGACGCCAACCTACGGTTCATCAGCTCATACACCTTCCAAACGTCCACCGAGCGCTTGGTGGACGAAGGGCAGCAATCCGGGTGTTGAGGCTTCGCACTGCTGGACTGGCAACAAAAACTGGCCGGAACCGAATGCTTGCAGTGTACCACTACACAACTGGCTCCAAAGCAGAACGATCGATTTGCGTACACGATTCCAAGATGATTTCCGAGACGTACAGTATTTTGCGCATTTTCAGCAGATTGGGCTGCTATAATGCTTGCTTTACGGTTTTTCTTCAATGTATTGATACGGGGAAAAGTTCATGGTATCTGGGAGCGGGTACGGCGTCAACGGAGGACTGAAAACGAGAAAAGTCGGGCGTCGCTACTGGGTTACAAGCGCGAGGTAATAACGAATTGCGGTCTTTGCTAATGTTTCTCGCAATGGGTTTTCGTTGTGGCAGGCTCGAAGATAATAGGGACACGCAGAAGACGGCACGTCTAACGAGGGTAATGCAGGTGCTTATGTACTTTCTCGATTTGCGGTGTATATACACGAATACTTTTCCTTGATTGCCTCGCGTGCCGGGGAATGAAACGCTCGCCGCAAAGAACCTGGTCAATACCTGTGACTTGATGGAGTCGCTATTGCATATTGACAGGAGTTGTTTCCTGGGTTTTCGCAGAGCTGGCCAGCAAGGCGTTTCCCGGGACTGATGCTTGCTAACCCACGTTGCAAGATCCAGGACTGACAGCGGGATGAGAGGTCCGGGCAGGAACCTGCTACCTCACGCTGCTGCTAGCCGCCAAGCCCCCTGTACTGCGGTTGCACGTTGACATGAAGTTCATTTCGGACAAACCGCGGTGTTTGGTGTTTTCCCGCTACAATGCAGAGGGTACATTTCCCCCCTCCCTCTTCCCTTCGAGTTTGTGTCGCCATCCGAACGTCATATGCAGAAACGGTCAGCAAGCCATCCACGTGACGCTTTTGCTCGCCCGATGCTACAGGCAATGTTACTGTGCACGAGCGCGGCAGCCCATGCAGCGGGTTATTTCCACACCAAGCAAGCCTTCGGGGAGGCGGCCATCCCAGCCTCCTGGTAGATGGACTCCGACCCGGCCGTGCATCGAAAGGTGGGCACTAGCTGCGGCTGCAGCATGCACCTCGCTCAATGTTCCTCAATCGACCCATGCTGATACAAGCAGGGGCAGCGAGCAATCACAGCGGGCAAGCAGGGACGCATACGGGTAGTGCAGTGCAGGGCAGGGCAGGGCAGGGCAGGGCAGGGCAGGGCAGGGTCCGTGAAAGACAAGGGTGCAAAGCAGCCAGGACTGCAAGATGTCCGATCCCCTCTCCCCAAACCGTTCGTCACGCCGTTTTACCTCCGCACGACGGGATCTTGAGACCATCCTTGACCTTCCGGTTGGCATCCATGAGCCCCCATTTGCTCTCCCAGCCATCCGTCGGCGTATCGAAGATGTGCTTCCAGGGCTCATCGAACGCTTCAAACCTGCAGTCACAACCACGTCAGCAATCTCAATGCAACTCACACCGATTGCCCGGCACCACCACACCCCCCCCAAGATCTATCTACCAAGAGTGCAGTGCCACGCGGCTGATGGCGGAACGTACCAGAAATATGCCGTGCCGTTGTCCAACGCCGGGCACACCCACGACTCCTGTTGCCCTTGTCAGTCACACCGTGTGTTATCGTATATCACACCGATCCTCCCGCCTTCCTGCGCAGGAGGGAGGGCGGACATGGACGCGGATTGCTCCAACTCACCAGAAACGTGTTCATCTCGTCTATGCCAGCCACGCTCCCACTGCCAGCAGGGCACTCACCGCTGCCCGTGCCGCAGTCGTTCCCGCCCTCGCTCGGCCACCCGACCTCGCTGATGATGTCGCGCGCGACACCGTTCGCCGTCGTGCTGCTCGCGCCCGACGCAGAGTTCAGGCTGACGTCCTTGGTCTGCCAGAAATTCCACGTCCAGGCCGCGGCTTTGTCGGGCGTGATGCCGGCGAAGAATGGGTGCACGTTCGCCATCACAATGTCCGTGTCCGCGGCCAGTGCGGCGGTCCAGTTGTCGCCGAGATCAGACGTCGCGACCGGCAGGTCGATTTTCATGTCCGTGAGGTTCTTGCGTACGCCCTGTAGCGTGTCGCCCAGCTGTTCCAGAGTGAGGTCTTTGCGGAACAGGACCTCGTTGCCCACGATGACGCCCTTGAAGCGCGAGGATGGGTAAGTGCGGAGGATGTCGTACATCTGCGCCAGCTGCCGTTCGTTTGTCGTCTCGTTGTTTCCCAGCCAGACGCCGATCCACACGGTCATCGAGTCGTTGAGGTTCAGCCGGTCAATCGCTGTGAGTACCATTTCTGTCTGGTTGCAGTCCGTCCCGTACAGGCGTACGGCAGGCGTGAGCTGAGATAGCATGGCCATGTCCAAGGTGACGTTGTTCTGAGATGGGGGATTGCTGAGGCAATCTGGGTACTGAGCATTCAAAGGCGTGTAGTCCATTGCCGGAAACACCTTGGAAAGAGCCGGGTTGTTCATCAGAGCCTTTACTTCCGAAGACGATGCCGTCAAATCACCACCGCTGTCCGCCGAGGACGAAGAAGCACCCGGAGAGGTGGAAGATGAGGAACGATTGCGAGAGGCGAGCACACCCCCACCGCACCTCCAATAGCGGCCAACACAAGGATGACGGCGAACACGCCGATGATGATCCACTTCCTCCGTCTTCGACGCTGGTTCTCGTGATTCAGCCATTGAGACTTCTCGAACTTGCCTCCGCCCGGCGGTCTTGCAGCGCCGCCAGCACTTCCCGGTAGTGGTCCGTAACTGCCACTTGCGTCTCTGGGCGCGAAAGTCTGTCTCAAAGCTCCCGCTGCTGCCGGAGCAGCGACTCCGAAATCGTCGTCGTCGCCGTCGTCAGCGATGAATCTCGGGTCGATGTTGTCTTGTTCAGGCCGTCCCAGGTATGAGGAGCGTGGGTTGGGGTCATATGAGCGCGAGGGAGAATAGTCGCGCAAGCGGTCAGGCGAGCCGCTGTACATATCGTGCCTTTGAGGCGACCGGGAAGTGCTGTTTCTTGCAAGAGGAGGCGTACTCAGGCCGTATGCTCCAGCGGCAGGTGCAAGTGCTATTGACGAACCATACGAGTCGCTGGCGTTGTGTCCCCTAGGCCTCCTCACCGGACTCGACGAGGCATCATATCGAGCTGGTGTGTTCTGGTACGGAGCCGTGGAATCCGACCGCGGGTGTCCGTATAGCTGGTCTATGTCCCGTAGCGCCTGCAATCCACTTTCTCTGTTGTTCGCGTTCGCTACCTCGGCAGCGATGCCTGAAATGCCTCCACCTGCTGCATGTTCGCTGAGATTGTCCATTCCCGGTGTTGTAGTGGATCCTCTTCGTACAGAATCCGAATAGCCACGACTTTTTCCCCAGTACCTATCTCCGTTTTCTGACTGATCGGATGCAACTGTCTGCCGTTGATGCGGTGGTGGTGGAGGCGGGGCAACGTTGGGCGTAAAACGGTCTCTCGACGTGGTATCGGCGGCTGGGGGAGAAATGGGAGAAAATTGTGAAGGGTACATGGATGGGCTGCCGGTGTGCCTATAGGTGGATGGATTGTACGCTTCGACCGGCGAGACCTCGTATTCTCTTTGCCCGCGTAGGCGCTGCTCGTAAGGCGAAGGCGCAGCATCTGAGTAAGCTGGATAGCCGCGCTCCATTTCTCTCTGATATGCCATGCTACGAATGGACCACGGCTGCCTCTCCTGGAGTGCGGCGGCTGTCGCGCTCTTGAGGATGGCTCCCTGTTTGATGTGGGTTTCTGGTGAAGCAGTTTGTGTCGCAGGTGGTCGCAAGACAACTCCACGTGTGTATGCAAAAGCGAATACGAAGAGCGGTGCGAGAGATGTATGTGTGTAGATTCTACCTACGTATATGATTCTACTAATAACTCGTCAGCTCAGGGTTTGGCTGGCCCGCTCTGCCACATGCAAGAGAGCGAGCCGGGCGTTTGGTTGTGTGATTTGTTTGGGTGCCACAGTAACCGGCTGATGGAGGATGATCGTTGGTGTGTCCCCGCAACAACGCTCCCCAGCCTTGCGCACGACCACCGTTATACCACGTTTGATGATTTCTATATTTATTGGACTGCCGTCATGGTTCAGAATTTCCTCAATTCGTGTTGCGAGCGGAATCAACAGAGCTCACAGCGTGGCCGGTATGCCAAACGAAGTCTCCTGAGATGCTACAGGAGCCGCTACCGCGAAAGGCTTGCAGAAAGTGATTCCTAGATACTATGAAAGATCAGCAGCACCTATTCTAACTTTTCATGCGATCATCTGACAATAAACGCCTCGAGCTATGAAAGAGCTGGCCGCCTTGAATGTTACTTCCGAATACTGATGGCGACAGTCTCGACTGCACAAAAACGAGCCTCATCAACAGAATACTTGGGGGGAAAGGTACAGATTCTCTTGTGTTGTCACTCAGGAAATTGTTCTTATATAACAAGCTCCGTTGCCTGCCGCTACGATCCACCTCATTTTTCTGGTTCTCCTTCAGACAACCTTCCTTCACAATACACATTCGGAGGCAGCCGGCATCTTCTTGTGCGGTGTGCCTACAATGAACCAGTCTCCGGGTGCCTTTGTCCTGCTGCGGTGAGCTTTCACTCCGGTCGCCCACCAAGCAGAAACGTGATCTTCTTCGAAGACTGAACATCTCATCAACAAGCTCGCCCCCTGTGCCAGGCTGCCACTGCTTCGCCTTCCAGCAAACCATGGACATATGCCTCTCCGACCAACTCAAACACGCCATCATCACCATCTACAGACCGGAAAATGAAACACAACTCTCCGCCGAACAAACTTACCACCAAACCACCTGGCTTTACGGCGGTTAATGCTAAGCGGAAGTGATCATGTTCCGTCAGCATGTGTTCGCGATTGTCGCAAGCATCGTAAACGGCAGTAGTCATCGTCTCCCTCGCCGCTCTCTTGTACCTCAAACATCTAAACCAATCGATGGCTCGTGAGAGAAGGGTCGAAAGGCCTGCCTCTTTCAGCAGGGGGTTTTCGAAATAGACCCTGATGGCAAACTCCATCTACGCTGACCTTCTTTCCTCAAGGTCGCAAACTCCGACGGTCGATGTTGTCGGGGAGCCTTGCTGTTCCATGAGAATGCTTCCATTTGAAGGACCGCCTTTCGCCATGTCTGCGCCAGAAAGAGGTACTCATGGGCTTCATTGGTAACCTCGAGACAGACATTCGGTTGAGCAGTCGAACCGGAAATGACGGAGGATTTAGGGAAAATGACAGATATAAAGAGGAAACAGCGGAAAGGTTATGGGAAATAATAAGTATAAGAGGAAAACAACAAAAGGTCAAGGGAAACAATATGCCATTTCCTATGTATATATGTCGTTTCCTGATATATAGGGAAATGACACATTAAGATGGAAATTGACGAGTATGTATAGGGAAATGGCTGACCTAAACTAAAGGCAAACTACATGTTTGCCCAGCAGATTCATTCAGGAACTGTTCCAAACTAACTGCCCTCAGTTTGCCTGTTCCCACTGCCTTCGCCCTCTGGTGGGTAAACACAGCGAGCACTGTCGTCGTGATAATGTGCGGAGCCCACCTGCCGACGCCAATAGGCATACGGTATCAGCATGCTTTGTTCGTAAGAAGGCCTTTTCATTTCGACCTCTGTTGTCCTAACGTCGTCCTTACGCCGTGCTCTTCCCTCTCTTCTTTGAAAGCTTTTCACGAACACCAGGTTGCATTGCGTTAGCAGTTGGCGAAACGGATAGTTGGGCGAAAATCGCCAGTGCTTATACCAGGCTCTTCGCCACGCCCATCGACATCTTCCTCGATTGGCCCGCAGCCCGCAGAGTTATCTCACCTACCTGGGCTTATGGTACGGCAGCAGTGCGGGTCCTGTCAAAAGAACGTACCCATTGCTGCTTACCTGACGTGATCGTTTTGGTCCCCTTGCCGTCTTCTTCTTCTTTTGGGACACAAGATAACCCTCTGCACCAGATGTGTTCGCTGGGATAGTTGACGCAGAACGGTGTGCCTTAACAAGCTTTGCGTTTGCAACCTCAATATGTTGTGGCACAGCTGGTCTGTTGCGGCAGCGGGTATCGGGAGAAGCGCGTGCGGGCATCCGGGGTACCGCACATGAAGGCGAAGGGGGAGCATAGGATCTGGAGAGGCAGCGCGCCAGATGATTTGGAAGAGCTAGCCGGGTACGACTGTTGGGAGTTGTTACCAAAAACGTACAATGCAAGGAGCTAAAGACCTGTTTTGCTGGTGCTATATCTGCATATGCATGTCTTCATCATTTCTACAGTTGCTTTTCTTCTCCCTCACGCTTCCTCATGCATGCAGCCTTTATCGCCGTTCTCTTGCGATGTATTCCTATTCTTCTTGCCCCTCTGTATCGTCCCTAGCTTCTGCAGCATCGTCCGCCGAGTTGGCAGTAGCAACCCATCTAAGCAACGCGTAATGTATTCAAACGACGTCCAACCTGCTCGCTTTCGTGCAATGATACCCTATGGTGTGTCCAGCTTTTTTTGCTCCAGATTTGGTCCAAACACTGCGCCATCCGTATGCTCACCGATCCGGACAGAGTGTATAGTAGACCGTCGTCCTGCCGCGCTGCCTTGTACCCGACTATGCTCCTAACGCTTTTCTGTTATGCTTTTGGATGCGTCATGCTTGTACAGTCGTATATTGTGTCCCCAGTGCCTTTTCGCGTTGAACTTTCTTCTTAGTGTTTGGAAAACTTCGGTAGAGGGAATTGCGTGATGGGATCGGCAGCCGGGACCGTTCGATGGCGTGCGAGGACCATCGCAACGATGGCGAAATTCTCTATCCTGGTGTCGTGATGGGTGTTTGTACGAATGAGCAATGCCGCTTGTGGGATGCTGATGGATAGGTGGTGGAGGTGAGCACGAGCATGCCCATGCGCAGCTTAATGGGCATCCTCATCTTGGCCATCGACACTCGGAACAATCCGTACGTTTCGAAGCGGATGGCGGACGACTCTCCGTACATCTTATCTTATCTTTATCCCAGTCTTTATGGTACCAAGTACTCGATACGTTGAGCCGATGCCATGGTTGTTGGCAAAAATTCTATTTTTCAAGGCCAATTGATGCAACATCGACGGAACGATGACCATTCCTGTCACTAGCATGCACGTTTCGTGATCGTTTTGAGATATAGCAGATCCAGATCGTAAATACCGGAGTGTACCCATTCACCCGCTTTGACCGTTTTCCCCGTTCTTTTGCTCCCCAGATAGACCCACACGGTACGTAGGTCCTGGTTTACGTCGTCGGTTCGAGAAAGTTATATCAGGTCCACTCGCCCCATTGCCTGTGGCTGTGGCTGAATGATTGCAGTCCCCACATCCAGACATAATGACCATCATTGACACCGGCAAGGACTTGTCGGCACTCTTCACCAAGCAGGTGAAGGCAACGCCCGATGCCGTTGCTTTGGAAGATGAGACATCGACATACACCTATGCCGAACTGGACCAGAAGGTCGGCGACCTCTCTAAACGCCTTCGTGACCGTGGAGTCGGTCGGGACAGTCTCGTCGGCGTGCTTCTGGGACGCAGCGCTGACTACGTGATTGCCTGTCTCGCGGCGCTTCGTGCTGGAGGAGCCTTCCTCGTTCTTGAACTTGCATATCCAACTGACCTCCTGGCCGATGTTATTGAGGATTCCAAACCAGCTGTCGTGATCACGTACAGGGCCGAAGTCGGCAAGATCAGGGAAGGCGTCCCGCTCATCGCGCTTGACGACGAGGCTTCAGAAACCAACGGACACGCAAAGAGCCTTCTCCTTTACCTGCCGATGACGACCTCGATCGATTGTCCTTCGTTGCTTACTCGTCAGGTACTACCGGCAAGCCTAAGGGCATTGCGAATCCTCATAGAGCGCCAGTACTTTCATATGACCTGCGATTCGGTGTCTCTGATCAACAGCCAGGAGACCGCGTTGCTTGTAACGTTTTCTTCATCTGGGAGATCCTGCGTCCGCTCCTGCGAGGAGCGACTGTTGTTGCGATCCCGGACGAGGCCAGCTACGACCCGGTTGCTCTTGTGGATCTACTCTCATCTAAGAAAATCACTGAAACCCTGATGACACCTACGCTTTTGGCTACGGTTCTCTCCCGCCACTCCGATATTGGATCTCGCCTCCCGGATTTGCGCGTCTTGTGGCTTAACGGCGAGGTCGTCACTACGGACCTCGCCCGTCAAGCGATCAAGGCTCTTCCAAAAGTACGCCTACTCAACTGCTACAGCGCCTGCGAGACGCATGAGATTGCCTGCGGTGACATTGGGGACATGCTCAAGGTGCTTGATGATGATGCGGTTTACTGTCCTGTCGGTCCGCCCCTGGACCCTGAACATACTTACATTCTTGATGAGAGTGGTCAGAGAGTGGAAGAAGGGGTCAGCGGAGAGCTCTTTGTGGGAGGACCTTTGCTAGCCCGTGGATATCTCAACCTTGAGGAGACCACTGCTAAAGCTTTCCAACGGGACGAATTCGACCCAGACCCGGAAGCCCGCATGTACAGGACCGGAGATTTGGCACGAATGCTTCCTTCAGGACTCCTCGAAATCACCGGTCGCGTTGGAGCTATGATCAAGCTCCGCGGTTATTCGGTGGTGCCTGCAAAGGTCGAGAGCGCCATTGTTGCAAATCTGGCTGTCAGACATTGTGCTGTGGTAGCGCATGGTGAAGGTGTAGACAGGCAGCTGGTTGCGTACATCGTCCGGGACAAGGAACATCCTGAAGGCCGGCCATTTCCCGAGATCAACGAGTCAGGTCACAGCCCGGAGGCTCGCAAAACACTCTCCGCTGCTCTGGCACAGTATATGATCCCAGCTCTGTGGGTTGAACTTGACGAGCTTCCCCTTCATGAGGTTTCCGGCAAGATCGATCTCAAACGCCTTCCACCGCCACCAACTCCAAAAGAAAGCGTTAACGGCAATGGCCAACAAACACAGGATCCGATTGGAGTCAATGACGTAGCAGAGGAATGGGCGAAGGTCCTCAAAATTCCACGAAGTGTTATTTCTCCGGAAAATGACTTCTTTGATCTGGGTGGTCATTCATTGGCACTCGCGAACCTTGCTTCAGCGCTGTCCAAAGCCTTTGGCTTCAAAGTTCCTGTTGTTCGTCTCGCAGACCCCCAACTCTTGCAGGACATGTGGACACTGTGCGTTCCGTGAGAGACGGGCATGCCGCAGCAGTTCAAGCAGATCTGCCCCGCATCCTGCGCAAAGATTCCACCCTCGACGATGATATCCGGCCCAAGGACGGTGTCTCGATGTGTCCGGTCAACAAGGCAAAGACAGTGTTCCTGACCGGTGCAACGGGCTTCTTGGGTGCTTTCTTGCTCAACGATTTGCTGGAAAGCACATCCGCCCATATTGTGGTTCTCGTCCGTTTCAGCGACCCATCGCAAACCGATTACCCTGCAGGTATTGCGAGGATCCGAAGGCACCTCCTTGACTTGGGGCTGTGGCGTGACTCGATCATGGAGCGCGTCGAGATCCTTCCGGGAAATTTGTCCCGGGAACGGCTGGGCCTTTCCCCAGAGGCATTCAGAGAGCTCGCGAACAGAGTGCAGGTCATCATCCACGCCGGTGCCACTGTCAACCTTGTGTATCCTTATGCTTCGATGCGAGGCGCCAACATAGGTGGCACGAGAGAAATCCTGCGACTGGCGTCTCTTGGTGGCGCTACGGTACAGTATGTGTCTACAAACGGTGTTCTGCCGCCATTCAAGGCCGGCTGGCCCGAGTACGCCTCGCTTGATGTCGATTCCGTTCCCGACAAGCTACTTGATGGCTACGGACAGACCAAGTGGGTGGCCGAGCAGCTTGTGCACGAAGCCGGTCGTCGCGGGCTTCCAGTGAAGATCCACCGAGCAGGCACCATCAGCGGTCACAGCCTTACAGGTGCGGCCAACGCCTGGGACTTGCTGAACGCTTTAATCGTGGAATCAATCCATCTCGGCTACGCTCCAGATGTCGAAGGCTGGCGCGCCGAGATGACTCCCGTGGATTTTGTCAGCAAATCTATCGTTCACCTTTCCAACCAGACACACGCAAAGCAGCTTGTCTTCCATCTTGGCGATCCAACACCAGTCGGTATGGAATCTGTCTGGAGCGACCTCGAGAAGCTCGGATACCCGACCAAGCCACTCGACTTCGATAAATGGGTGGCGCTGTGGACCGAGAAAAGAGGGTCCGTGAAAGGCGGTGATGGTGCGTTCACCGTCGATATCCTTCGCAGTGGTATGCCGAGTGTGGAGTTCTTGAGGGGTATCGTCGTGCTTGACAACGCCGCCACCAGGCCTTTCCGTGCGGTTGTTGAACGCCCCAAGGTCGACGCCGTACTGCTTGAGACTTACACCCGCCATTGGTTCGCGAGAGGCTGGCTGCCTCGGGCGCCTAAGAGCCTGCATGCTCTCGGCGGCTCTGCTCAAGCTCCGCGCAGAGGGCCATTGAGCGGAAAGGTCGCTGTCGTGACCGGCGCATCTTCCGGCATCGGGGCCGCCGTCGCTGTCGCTCTGGCAAGAGAAGGATGCCACGTCGCTCTCGCTGCTCGTCGTGCTGACGCTCTCGAATCCGTCAAGCGGAGGCTTACGGTCCGTGAAGGCAAGGTCATAATCCGCCCGACCGACGTGACGGACAGGA
This sequence comes from Taxawa tesnikishii (nom. ined.), assembly GCA_030247885.1. Taxonomy (NCBI): domain Eukaryota; kingdom Fungi; phylum Ascomycota; class Dothideomycetes; order Dothideales; species Taxawa tesnikishii (nom. ined.). The sequence goes on along the minus strand of JAPDRO010000009.1, from coordinate 234,838 downwards.
AGCAAGTCGAAGCGCTCATTACCGCAGCTAACGACGAGCTCGGCCCGGTCGACATTCTCGTTTCAGTCGCTGGCGTCATGTACTTCACGATGATGAAGAACGTGCAGGTTGAGGAGTGGGAGCGCACGGTCGACGTCAACTGCAAGGGTCTCCTGCACTGCCTGTCCGCGACGGTGCCGGGCATGCTGGCCCGCGGCAGCGGCCACATCGTCGCCATCTCGTCCGACGCCGGACGCAAGGTTTTCCCCGGCCTGGGGGTATACTCGGCCAGCAAGTTCTTCGTCGAAGCCACGCTCCAGAGCTTGCGCCTGGAGACTGCGGGCACGGGCCTGCGGGTCACGAGTGTACAGCCTGGAAATGTGGCTACGGACTTGCTGGGAATGTCGACGGATCAGGAAGCCCTCAAGAAGTATGGAGAGCCGTCTGGTGCACAGGTTCTGGAACCAGAGGATGTGGCGAACTCGATTGTGTATGCGCTTAAGCAGCCTCAGCACGTTGCGGTGAACGAGGTCTTGATTGAGCCGAGGGACGAACCGATCTAGTCGCGTTGGGTGCAAAATTGTTGCGTTGGGTCTTGCGTCAAAAGAGTTTGTGATCAAAGACAGCTGTGTAGGGGAAGATGACGGCGCTTTGGAAGTGTGTTGATCATTTCAGGTGCTTGCATAGTGCAATTACGTAGAGCAAGCTGCGAGGGGTGAGCTTGGTTGATGCAGCTGTATGTACATAAACTTGATTCATTAGCACGTATCATCAATCAGCTCGCACCAAAGACGTGAGAACAGCGCCAGGTAAGCAAGCGAACTCTCATGCCCGCACATCCTAATGTGATGTTGCCGGATCCTCCAGCGGACCCGCCAAGGCGTCCGAATCCCTCCCCACGCCTGGTGAGATCGACCCCGCAGCAACTCCGCATCCCTCGGGCTCATAACCCGGAGGTGACAAGCAACCGGCATGGGTTAATAAAGGAAAGGCCACATGTGCCACTCCGTATCCATGACACTGTCTTCATGGAACAATGTTACGGTCCTTGTTCGGGCGCGGGTTGCCCAATCAAAGGATCAGGATATCCCCGCGAACAACCAGGACGCTCCTCACCCAAGCGTACAGTAAGGGACCAACTGAGGTATGCTCACATGCAGCAGATAACGATCGCAGAACCCTGACGATGCGTAGCCGCCCCTTCTAGAACATACAGTCGGACAGCATTTTACATCTATCGTCTCGGCACATGGCGATCGACCGGCGTAAGCTGTTCTGTATGTCTTTCCAGTCTCGCGTGGGCTGACCGAGCGAAGAGTGATATCGCGCCACCAGCAGACTACTTTGACATATGACGAGCTTGACCGGCACAGTAATGCTTTGGCCCAAGGTCTCATCAATGTTGGAGTGAAAAGGGCGACAGAGTCGGAGTTTTCTTGGGGAACAACGTCGAGTATGCTACCGTAGGACCTTCTCCCAGGGACGCTCTGGTAATGAGCTGACAGCCACAGGCCACATATGCACTGTTCAAGCTAGGAGCCATCCTCGTAAGTGCAGCACTGTGGTCTGAGTGATGGGTCGGCTCTGATTATATAGGTCCCCTTGAATCCTGCGTTCAACGCCCAGCAGGTCGTCGCTGCCTTGACGCATCTAGAAGCAAGTCACTTGATCATCGGAACGGAAACAAACCTCGCGTGGAAGGAGCCACGCTCAAACATCCCGTTACTCACCAACTTGGTACCCAACCTACGAGGCAACAAGCTGGAATCGGAGTTGGTGCCATCACTCAAGCAGGTCGTCCTTGTCAACAACTCTGCAGGCAGGATCGACACGGCCGAGCTAAAAGCGGTTACACCGTACCGCTCAGTGCTGGAAGATGGGGGTTCGGGGAGACCATTGCCAGACCAGGACCTGAATAACGACGAGATCGTAAACATTCAGTTCACTTCTGGCACGACTTCTATGCCCAAAGCGGCTTGCCTGACTCATCGGTCCATTCTGAACAATGGCAAGTTCATTGGCGACAGGATGCTTCTCACATCGAAGGATGTAGTATGTTGTCCGCCACCACTGTTCCAGTAAGTCCAGCTGCCGATCGCTTGGCACGATGCACGTTTGACAAGATGGCAGCTGCTTCGGATGTATCCTCGGATACATGGCGACAGCAACTCATGGCTCCGCCATCGTCTTTCCAACCGAAGCTTTCAACCCCACGGCCACGCTGAAAGCGGTACAAGAGTATGCATGTACGGCACTGTACGGTGTTCCGACCATGTTCCTCGCAGAGCTGGAACTGCTTTCCTCCGGCAAAGTCCCACACGAAGGCTTCCAGCACCTTCGCACGGGAATAGCAGCAGGCTCATCCATTCCCGCGGAACTCATGCGGAAACTGCACCGCGTGCTCGGGCTGACCGAACTCACCATCTGCTACGGCATGACGGAGACGAGTCCGGTGTCAGCCATGACAACCACCGACGACCCCCTGCAGAAGCGTATCGAAACCGTAGGCCGTCTGCTCCCGCACGTCGAAGCCAAGGTCGTGGACCCGGCCAACCGCTCGCGCATCCTCGGCGTCGACGAGCGCGGCGAGCTGGCTGTGGGCGGATACCTCGTCATGAAAGGGTATTGGGGGACGCGGCCAGGACCGCAGAGGTCATGGTCCCCGATCCCGACGACCCGGCCAAGGTCTGGATGCTCACGGGAGACGAAGCCAGCATGGACGAGGAGGGGTACGTCAAGATATCCGGACGCATCAAAGATTTGATCATCAGGGAGGCGAAAACATCCATCCACTAGAAGTGGAGAATTGCCTTCTAGCGCACGATAGCGTGCAAGACGTGAGTGTGGTGGGGCTGCCGGATGAGCGCTACGGAGAAGTCGTCGCGGCATTTGTGGTCAAGAGGGAAGGTCAACAGCTGTCCGCTGATGGGATCCGCTCATGGGTGAAGGAAAGGCTCAGTGGTCATCTCGGTACGTGGATGAAGCTTGTTTGAGTTCCCGAGCGCAGCTGCTTCGAGAGCTCGGGGAAGAGTACACTTGCTGACCAGCATGCAAAAAGCTCCCAGATACGTTTTCTGGGTGGACTCGTACCCAAAGACGGCAAGTGGCAAGATTCAGAAATTCAAACTGAGAGAACAGGGGCTGCAGTTGTTGCGAGAAGGCCAAGGATTGCAGTGACCTCTCTTTGCTCCTCGCATCTGCGGCTTCCGGGCGCCATGGATGCAAGTAGAGTACAAACAGTCCATCGGACGACATATCCAGGGGGTTCGAAAGCAAATCTTTAGATCCATAACACATCAATTGTTCAATGCAAGCAGTTGCACAAATTCAAAGAAACCCTCCCTAATCTCTACACAGTTCACTCCTCATCATCATCCTCATCCTCATCCTCATCCTCCTCCATCCCCTCCGCCGCATCCACGCTGAACGTCGGCGCCTGATCCACACCCACATAACTATCGCACATGAGGTAAAGCGTGAGCTCATGCTTCCCGGGGTTCGGCACCGTGAAGTCCAACTTCATCTCCAACTTCTTTCCAATCGTGACCCTCTTGATACTGAGCAGGGACTTTGAGCTCTCCTCTCCGACCGCCAGCCACCAATTCTCCGTCTTCTCACCCGGGTAGAAGGGCGCGTGGACGCTGAGGTCCGGCTCGTCCTCTGCATCTTCGTCGACCTCGCGCTCGATGGTGACGTTGAGGTACGACGGTTCGCCCGCGGTGATGTTCTCGGGGTCCAGGAGTTCGAAGTTGAGTTCGACGTTGGGGTACTTGTCGTTTGTGAACCTTGCCGCGTCGGCCAGCTGCTGATTGCTGAGACCCATGGCCTTGACCAGCTTGTCGTAATCCTTGTTCTCCTCGGGATCCATGGCCTCCATGAACTCGAAGACGTCTTTGACACCTGCGCGGTTGCACGCCTCCACGACCTCGGATTCGAAGTGCGGGATCTGCTTCAAAGGCGAATCACGGTCCCACATGGCTTGCACGACCATCTGCGACATCTCCATGGCGGACAAAGCGTTCAGATGGGCTTCCGAGCTCAGGACGTCGACGGCGGCGGACAGCAGCCTGAGAATCTGCTTGAGGATCAACTCCTGATCCTTGGCAAGATCGACAGGCAACTGCATGCGCGAAAAGTGCGCTTGGAGTAAGACGAAAGCCTTGAAATGGGGCGACTCGAAGTTCGCTTCGGCAAGCTTGACGGGACAGCGGTCGTAGATACGCTGTAGGGTGGCCTCCTCGTGGCGGCGGATGGAGATGGATTCGAACTCGGTCGCGGCGGTCGCGATCTCGAGAATGCCCTTGAGCTTGGTGTTACGCTTGAGGGAAAGTAGGAAGGTCTGCATTGTAATGAAGGAAATGTTGTAGTACGCGGCGATCATGGCGGCATTGAGTGGCGTGATGCTGTCATCTTCCTCGTCGACCTCGATGATGTTTGCGTCGGCGAGGTCCTTGAGGGTGGATTCGATGAGCTCGGACAAATGCACGTTGAAGCCGTCCTGAGAGGTGTCCGTGAGGCCGTAGAAGGAAGGGTTGGCCATGAGGCGGCGGTAGAAGTACGTGTAGGTGAACCAGTTGATGGCGTCTTGCATGTCTTCGATGGTCTTGCTGCTTATCTCTGTCACGAAGATATCGTGCAGGTAAGCTTGCAGTTGCGACTCAATCGGAAGCGCCTCCGAGAGGAACTTCTTGTAATAATCCCGCTTCACCGCTGGACACATCAGCACGCCGCGACCCCGCTCGCCCTTGATCATTGGTCGGCCGGCTTTGCCCAGCATTTGAAGCACTTCACTGATGGGGTAGTCAATATAGCGGTGCTCGCGTCCTTCGAAAAATTGCGTGCCCATAACAATGACTAGGTGCGCTGGTGTCTGCACCTCCCATGCGCAATCTCTGGAAACAAGCATAACTTGGATGGCACCGGCCTTGAAGAAGTGTTCGACTGCCCTCTTATCGAATGCGGACAACGCTTCGTGGTAATATCCAATACCGTGAGACAGGGACTCAGCGAGGGCACGCTCACTGACCTTCTCCAGAACAGGCGTGAGCTGTTCCAACTCGGCATGCAAGAAGCGGTCTTCGTCATCATCCGCAGCACAGGCAGCTAAGAGATCGAGGGCCGTAGCACGAGCCTGTTTGCGGCTTGGTACGAACACCATTGCAGGCTTGTCATTAGCCATCTGCAGTATGGATTGGTACACAGGCTTGACCATTGCCAGCATCAACGACGGGAAATGCGGGATGCTGAAAGATTGGATGTGCAGGTCCAGTGGAGTCTCCCTAGTGTGGGGACTGAAGTTGAAGATGGCGTGCTTACTAGCACCGAACCATTCACCAAGGTCTCTACCGTTGGCCAGCGATACGCTCAATCCGACGATACGGAGGCCGTTCTCCAACTGCTTGCTGATGGCGTGGCTGCGCGAGATGACAGTTTCGTAGACGTAGCCGTTCTGTCCTCCGAGCATGTGCAGGTCGTCAGCAATGACGAGCGTGACGTTCTGAACATTCTTCCTGCGCTGCCACAGACGTGACATCATGTCCCACTGTTGAGGCGTTGCGAGAACGAGGTCACCCCTCTCGAGAAGCTTTAAATCCGCTGCTGTCTCTCCAACGAGCTTGACAATCTGCTTGCCGCCAGCGAGGCCGCCGAGCCTTGTTTGCCAATCCTTGAGACGGGCATCAATCTGCTCTTGGAACGGCGCAATGTAGACTGCGCGACCGCCGTCCTGCTTCGTCCAGTGGCGGAGAAGAGCAAACTCCGCGCAAACTGTCTTTCCGGTGCCGGTAGGAGCGCCAACGAAGACATTGTCATCCGAGGTGAAAAGCGAGTTGAACACCTGTGTCTGCATCTTGTTGAACACCTCCCAATCGGGATACAGATCAATGTACTCTTGCCGTTTCAGCGCAGTAACTGGCAACCGCTGGAGGTCCAGAAGCTGGGTGTGTGCTGGGAACTTCTCAGGAAGGACGAGTTTCTGGAAGGAAACAGCAAGTCTTGACTCCGAGTGCATCCAGCGGTCCGAGATCACGGTGATGAAGTAGTTAGGCGGCATTGGTTCGGTGATCGGGACGGTAAATTCCACGAGATGCTCGTTCATCTCGGAGAGTGCGTATTCCTTGCGAAGCAAAAACTGATCACGGAAGAGAATGTCTTCTCCATCGCAGTCTTCGACCAGGATCCAGAAACTCTCCGCTTTTCCGTGCAGTGCGTCGTCCCACTCAAACTTGGGTGTAATCGTAAGTTCGACGCGGAGCGTCGACCGCGTCATTGGCTGGACCTGAGCTTGGATGTCAAGACGAGGGAACTTTGCAACAAGGGCGCAAACTTGACGACCGGCTCGGGGAGGCCAAGGAGCTCGCCCATGCGTGGAGGATCCAGATCGAAGTAGCTTGACCAAGGCACATCGATGCGCTCTGCCTTCTTGATGATATCAGCCGGGCATTCCGGGAACTGTCGAAGAGGCGTCATCGTTGGCCACATGCGCTTCTCAGCCATCTTACACAGATCTAGAGCATCTTTCGCTACCGACGCCGAGCCCTTGTTAAGTGAGATCTCAAAGATGGCACGGAGGATACGGCCCGCAGACTGGGTGACATAGACCATATCAGCCATGAGAGCCAAGCCTTCGAGCTTCAGTCGGGAAACATAGGCCTGCAGCAGAACATTGATCTTGCAGTGGGGTTCGTCGATTGTCTCCTTGACGGGAATAGGCACTCTTCCCAGCAACTTCGCGAGCTCAAGTTTCTCATCCTGGCGGACCGGGATGTACTTGAATTCCTCACTCAAAGAGAAAACCCTAAAGAGCTCGATTGGTGTGATGGATGGCTGAATGTGCTGGTTGTAGGTCAACATGGAGTTGTGCGTAATGTAGTAGTGAGAGGCAACTCTTCCAAGATCAGTGGATTGTATCCTGCCCGAGCGCTTGTCGTATTTGATAAGGTTTGCACGTTCCAGGACCACTGCAGCAGAATGAATGAGGTCGACACGTTTCTGCTCCAGCGTGTCGTCGTCGTCGTAGTCTGCGCCAACCTGGTAAAGCGCAGGTGACCGAAGCATGCGGACGAAAAGGTATGTGTACCCAAGCCACTCCACTCCGTCATCACGGTTCCTGACGTTACCAAGGACCACCTCAGCATTCAGGTTGTCGGCCAATTTGCTCATGAACTGCGACTCGATCGGTAACTGCTGGTTCAACAGAGAGAGATAATACTGGATCTCTGCCTGAGTGGTGATGATGATACCCTCACCGTACGTATCATATTGCGGCCGACCGGCGCGTCCGAGCATCTGAAGTACGTCCTGCGGGCTAAGTTCGACCCAGCTGCCCTTTTCTGGAGAGTAGATCTGGGTACCCTTGATGATGACAGTATGCGCCGGAAGATTGACGCCCCAGGCCAGTGTGGCAGTGCAAACAAGGACTTGAATGTCACCAGAGGCGAACAATTCTTCGACAGAGGTACGGTCGGCACGACTCATACCAGCATGGTGAATACCAAGACCATAAGGGAGGAGGTCCTTGAGGTCAGCGTTGGTGCTGCTCTCTGCTTCTTCTCTCAGAATTTCGACGCTGGCGGCATCGGATTTGAGGATCTGCCCAATGGTTTCGAGCTCAAGCGCCTTGTCTCGGATGTACTTGGCAGTTTTGGCAGTCTCCTTCCGCGAATGTACGAAGATCAGCATCTGATTCCGCTGCTGCCCGACCTGTTCCATCACCTTCGTGTAGCAGATGTCGTTCATGGTCTTCAGCTGCTTGATAGCTTTCTTGTCGGTGACACCAATGAATTCCTGCTTCAGTGGACATGGTCTGTAAGTACCATCGAAGTGGAAAAGGCCCTTTGCAGGATCAACCCTGAGGAACGTGGCGACATCGCGGTAGTTGGGCAGAGTGGCACTGAGACCAACCAGGCGGACCGGTTCGCCCGTTTGTTCTATCTTACGAATTTGCCGGCTGACGATACTCTCCAAGACTGGACCACGGTCATCGTGCAACAAATGAATCTCATCGATACAGATCAAGCGAACGAGGTTCGTGTAGCTTGTATCGGTGGCTTTACGAGTGATGACATCCCATTTCTCAGGCGTTGTCACAATCACCTGGGTCTCCGCAATTTGCTGCTTGGTCAACTGACGGTCACCAGTCAGCTCAGAGACCTTGATGCCATACGGCTCAAGTCTCTTGCCAAAGTTGCCCACTTGCTCAGCAACAAGAGCTTTCAGAGGCGCGATGAAGATGATCTTAAAAGCGTCCAGATCAATCTCGCCAGTTCGAGGGTCACGGTGCTTACCGATTTCTCGAAGCATCGCAAGCATCGCCACGTTGGTCTTTCCGGATCCAGTTGGTGCGCAAATCAGCATGTTGCCGTCATCTTTGAAGGCTTGCGGGAAACAACGGGTTTGAATGCGGTTCAGCTCCTTTGAACTACCGAACCCGACACGCGCCCACTCCGGAAGCTCGGTCGTGGGAAGATTTGGGGTCTCGTTAGCCTCTCTCTTCCGCTTTGGCGCCGGAACATGGATCTCATCGTAGCCCTTGAACGTCCGCTTGGTCGAACCCTGAGGAAGTTTGACGCTGGGGTTGGTCATGAGATGGTTGCCCTGGTCAAACACCAAGTTCTCGAGATTGATGGTGCGACTAGGTTGAAGTCCGCCAACCAAGCCTTCCTTAGTCTCTGGTGCTTCGGCCTTCGTGGCGACCCTGTCCACATCCATAGCATCGATGTTTACCCTCATCTTGCCGCGTCTTTCTGTGGTATCTTGCTCCCTTGTGCGCAGCTCTCTGAGAATCTTGCCGTGACCCGCATTGACCATCTCCTGTTCCACAGCCAACCTGGCTGGCTCATCTTCGCCTGCTCTTGCCCAGCGGGTTGCCCAGACGATCCTATCACGGTTGGTAACAAGCTTCGAGACCAGCTCATTGTGCTCGTAGTCGAAAAGATCCATCAGGTCATTCTCGACGTCGCGGAGCGATTTCTCCTCTCCGTCTTCGTTCAGACCAGACATTATATCGAGGGCTTGCTGTGTCTTCTCTTGCTGGATATGCGCGTCCTCGAATATGCTACCAATCTGTCTCTGGAGCCAGTAGGCGTCGATCTCGTAGGCTGGTACGACGTCTTCTCGCTGTGTTGCTTGTCCGCGCGTAGTGTTACCGGCTGACAGAACCATACCCTCATCCTCTTCTCCTTCGTCTCCGGGTTCCAGTCCATCGGCACCCGGCTTTGCAACAGTCTCCGGGTCATCCATGATACCGGCTTCATCCTCGGAAGTGTCGTCCTCGTCGCGCACTTCGTAGGCCTGCTCGCCTTCTTCCTCCTCATCGCCGAAGTCCACAGCAACACCTTGGCGCTCGTCAATGTCCGCACCGACACCTGCTTCGTCGCCATCTGCCATATTCTCGTCGTCATCCTGAGCATCGTAATCTGTGATCTTCTTTCCCAGGTTCACCAATTCGTTGAACTCCTTCGACGTCATGGCCTCTCCCAATATATCGTCAATTTCCCTCTTCTTGTCAAAATCCTTTAGATCCTGATCCTTAAGGTACTCCAAGATGCTGTCTGTGGCACTAGCAACAATGTGCAGGCCATAGTCTCCACCCATCTTCTGCCCCACCAGCGTGCTGATCAGGTTGTAGATGGTCTGCGTCGCCGGTGTGCGTGGCCTGTACCGAAGTCCTTCAATGTTCAGGTCCTGTTGTGAGAGGATACCAGCGGCGCGCGACGCCTGCGCAGGTTCTGTCCGCTTGCGCTTCCTCTGTTGTTCCTCCGTTCGTGGCTGGGCTGGCGCGCGCTCTCTGGCAGTCCTTGAACCCATGTCGTTGAATCTGATGCGCCCGGCGAGAGACTCTGGATCTCCTGTGTTTTCATCGCCGCGACGAGTGACGAACCGACGGTCCGCCTGGAGAACCAGGTTGGACATCGCCGAGTACTTGTACTGGTTGAGGCGGTTTGCATCTTCGCCCTTGCCCGCCATGGCTGCGGCTGAAGACTGGAAGTATTGGGGATATGAATTAAAAGCGACACGCGCTAGATGGAAGGGATGGAGCAGTAGGTGGTGGGAGCCGTAGGAGTGACTCTACGCTCTTTGTACAATGAAGCTCGCCGCCTGAAGAAAGTTATAAAGTCTGAACGCGCGACCGAGGCTTGGCATTTGGACCGATTCTCGCTTTGCTCCTTCCATGTTGCTTCACTTCAATTCTCCATCCATCTCAGTCAGCTCCACGACACATGAGTCGCGTGAGTAGGCAGCCGCTTTCCGAAAGGAGAGTTTGCAGAGAGAAAGTTAAAAGACGAGAGCCGAACCGCTTTCAAGCCATTATCGTACAAGCGCTGGTAAGGTCTATGGCAATACAAAAAGGTAAATGAAGCAGCACGATAGATCCTTTCTACATACCAATCTCCTTCTCGCCTCTCATTCCTCATCCTATCGGACATATAAAACCGTACTTGCACAACCATCCTCAAAGAACCTTCCAAGCCACTATTCCAATCGTACCACAAGTCCGAAAAATGGCACCAGCTTTCGTCAAGCAGCCCTTCCAGTGTCAAGACCTCACCTACGGTACTGCCGTCGGTTCCGTACGGCCCTTCGAGGGTCCCGTCCCAGAGGGTGATTCCCAGGGGCCAAACCGGATTGTCATGACGGCGCTATCTCAAGTCAAAGTGCATGGAGGCGAGCCACGATGCGCTCGCTGACATCTTCTTGGGATAGACAGAAGAGGGCCATGCGTTGCAGATGAGGATATGCGGCACCTCACGAGAGGATCAGCCACTCCTCCAGGCCATACGGACGAGTTGTTCGACTTATCATGTGACGATGAGAACCTCCACACGGCGGACATCAGGGATTGCTTGCGCTGCCCATCTGGAGGGCCATCCGTGCTGCTGGTCCTCCAACCCTGCTGGCACCTAACAATCTTGCGCTGGTATACCCGGCTCCCCAGCCATCTGCTGCCTTGGCGCAGCGCACCCAGAGGCCTCCAGCACGCAATATAGACGCTGTTGCAGGCTCCCGTTCCGCTGGGCGTCGCCGTGGCGGGCGGTGTACTCAGCAGGCGCCAGTTCAGCTTGCATTCGGATACCCCGCTGCGCAGCAGGACTCTGCCTTTCCACAGTACCCTGTGGTGGGCATAGGGAAAACGAGAACATGGTCGCTCTCACTAACCCCGCGGGCCGCGACCACTACGGCCAGTACACCCAGCAGGCAACAACAAGGTCTGCACTGCCGACTCCGGTGCAGAGCATGCCCCTGCCTTTGCACAGCGCACCGTGCAATTCTCGCAGCAGCGCGTGAACGCCGCTGCCCCTTCCTCTTCCGCTGTCCGCGATGACAGCAGCCGATCCGATTTAAGGGGACTTCGTGAGGTAAGAGCGAGACAGCTCGCTACCCGAACACTTACTGACTCTGTACAGCTCATCATGTCCCCCCGAATCAGGCAAGGACAACACCGCCGCCTCCCACCCCTCCGCCGGCCCTCACACTTCGCCGCCATCTAACCAGGGCGACACATTCACACGCGCGCTGGAGCCACTGAGGTTCGCCAGAGCCTGTCGCGAGGCCGGCGTCTCTGTTTCGAAGGCCGGTTGGACTGATGTGAGGTACGGCCTGGACTACTAACCGGAGGATCAGGGGCACAAGTGCACAAATCTGGGGACGTGCTAAAGGTTTTGCGGTTCTTTTTTTCTTTTGTTACACACAGACTGCTTCGCTTTCTTCACCAGGTTTCTATAACCCCTTCCAAGCCAGTTTGAGCACGTGGTCCACTTTCTTCTTCGTCGCCTTCATCAGGCCGAGATACTGTAACTGAGCCAACGATTGTTGGAAGAGTGCCGACATCTCCTTCTCATCCACTTCATCGCCACCCAAGATCGTAGTGAAGGCCAGACGCAGATCGGCAGTATTGATAATGGCGCCACTTTCGAGATACAATTGATACAAGATCGCAGCAGCCGGCTGCGTGGGTGACAGGGAACTCTCTCCACCCTCCTTGTTGGGTGCACAGCACACGCAATCCAGGTAATCGTGCGGACTCGTTAATGCCCTCTCCACCGCAAACCTCGGCTTCGGGGTAAAGACGTCTCGATTCGGGCTCCGCAAGTCATACACGAAGATCTCGTTGAATACGAGAGCCTTGGGATCGATGAGGGCGTTTGCGAAAAGAGTCTCGAGGGCCGAGGAGAACTGGCGTAAGAGGGATGTGTATTCGGCGTCACCCTTGGTGAGGCGGGATTTTTGTTTGCTGAGTTCGACTTTCTTGGCAACGACGGTAGTGCGTAGGGATGCGCTGGAGATGTCGTATTCGCTGCGCAGCGGTGTCGCTGCGCTCTTTCCCTCGTTCTGGGCGAGCACGAGTTTGCGCAGGGAAGCCTGGAGAGTGGTACAGGTGGAGTGCAGATCGTTTTCCGAGGATAGTAGCGATAGCAGTTCCTGCAGGATGGTTTCAAGCACGTTGGAGGGAGCTTTGCGTATACAGAGGAGGAGCGTGCGGATGTAGGGGAGTCCTTGAGCGTGCAGGCTAGCGCGTCGATGATGAGTTGAGAGCGTGGAAGCTGCTGGAGTGTCGGGAAGTGGGGTTGTAGAGTTCGAAGTAGGTCCGCGACGCTGAGAAGATGCACGAGACGCTGCTGACCGGCAGCGATCTGTTCTTTGGCAAATGAGAAGAGTGTAGAGTCATCATCCAAAAGGTAGCGGACAAGTGGTGTTCGGCGCTGTTCAATCAGGGATGTTACGTGCCTGTGAGAGGAGGTCAGTATCTCTATTATACGGCTATTGATGGCTTCTTACGATTGAAAAGACGGTAGTGACCGGAGCGCGTTAAACATCGACATACCATTCCCGGCTGTCGCTGTCAACGGGTCGGGTTCCAGAGAGGAATCCAGAAAAATGCTCAGCGGATTGGCGTAAAAGGAGGTCATATATGCATACTACAACTAGTCAGTCTAATCCAACGTATCCAGGTGCAGGGATAGACCAACCTTGATGCTATCAGCAAAGGCATCCAAGCTCTGAACATGATCGCCTTGCCGTCGAACCATCGAAGTGCAGAGTCCCGGACCAAGCCAAAGCTTGGTATCGGCATTATGGATGGTAGAGAAAACCTGTTCAAGCGCACTCTCGGCTTTCACGACGTCGTATTGCCGGCCACTGATGCATTTCGCCGCCTTCCGCGTGAGCTTAGACTGGAAGTTTTCCACCGACGTAGCAACGCCGAAAAGCAGGACAAAAGGAATACGGTCACGCCAGGCACCGAGGAGCTCAATTGTATCGGATAACAACGACCCGTCAAAGGCTTCGCAATCCTGAAATGCCACGACTACCTGTGCCGTCTCACGCTCGGCGACCCAGTCATGGAGGATCTGGAGGTCGTAGTTGAGAAGTCGACGGCGCTTTGTTGACGTTTGGCGTGGCGCGTCCTCATCCTCATCATCGAAATAGCTTTCACTGCTTGTGCCCTTATAAATGAGGGTCTTGAGGAGAGTCTTGAGATTTGGCGAGGCATTTGAGGTAAGTGAAACGAAGATATTCCTAGTAGATTTGGTGATCCGCTCGGATAGATGGTTGAACAGGGTAGTATGGGAAGCCAGACTCGGGCCTGCAGAGATGATTGCAGAGGGTATCCTTGAGCTGTGTTCCCGGGTTGAGCTGTTCTCTACGAAAGATGATATGTCGGCAACAGTGGCTTCGTTGATGTGTCGAAGTAAACTCTTAAGAGCACACTTAGTAACGCAACGAGACCCGAAGAGAGATAGACCAACCCTGAGTTTTTGAGCTTGCTCGCCCCATAACTTTTCGTATATCTTACGCCGGATCGGCCAAGATGTTTGGAGCCCGTGTGTTTCTGTGCGACGCCTTTTAGCAGGCCGGCGGTCTTCACGTGGTTGGAAAACGTAACAGCCTTCGTACTCCATGGCGAACACTGTACCAAATATGGATTAGTGTGCAAGCTTCCTGCCACAGAAAGAACGACCTGTACTAATACACTTGCCCACTAGAGTAAAAGTGAATGAAGGACAGCACACTTCTCCTATTCGAAACGCGTCGCGTCTTGCGGAGATTGATTATTGACTTACATCTTATCTAATCTCATCAGCCAAGACCATGATCAAGCCAGAAAAGTTCAAGGAGAGAAGTGAGGCGCACTTACACCCACGCTCCTTCAACGGAACAAGGATACCGTACTGACCATTAGGACGGCGAAACCGACATCTCAAAACAGAATCCGGTACGTGATTAGGACGGCAATACCGCATGCACCCATTCTGTCTGCGGAGGACCAGCATACAGCCGCGCCTCTTTCAGCAAGCATGTCGTCTCGCCTCCACCAAACGGACTGTCCAGCGCCGCAATCCCGCCAACAACCAACGAGGACGGATACCTGCTGAGCGCCCGTTACCCTACCGGCCGCCACCACAGAGGCAAACCAAGGTTGACGAAGACGATGAGGACTCCATACGCTGGTTCGAGAAGGATGTCGAGACCGGCGCCGTGCGCAGGGTTGCAGGCAACCCTGAGGAGATGGAAGCCAAGAAGCTCCGACAGCAGATAAAGGAACTGGAAGCGGAGCTGCAGGACTACAAGTCGGCCGATGGGGGCCTGTCTTCGGAGACGTTTCTTGCTGGGTTGACACCCGAGGAGCGAGCGAAGGTCCAGGACGCGCTACGGAGGAAGAAGGAGGAAGACAAAGCGATGACGAAGGGGCTGGAGATCAGTCTGGAGCTTCCACCGACCAGCATACCGTTGCTCAAACGCCTCAACACGAGTCTACGAGAGTCTGCGCTGGAACCGGATGATGTGGACCGACGCAAGACGCTCTGGAGATGGTATAGTCGCGCAAAGTACAGTATACCTGCTCTACCACGAATGATTCCGCAGCAAGCTTGGGATGTGCTGTGGCGGACGCAGTCTGTCTGGCATCCAACGAACCCCGACAGAGTATCCAAAGTCAACGAGCTTCTGGAAGACATGATCAGTGTGGATCATGCATTGACGCCAGTTCAGAAGCGAGAACACATCGAGGCTTTGCTCCTGCAAGACAAGCAACAAGAAGCAAGAGATGTCTGGGAGAGCGAGTACAGCAGCAGCGGTGGCACAGATGCAGAGATGCTTGCAGTTGGGGTTCGTCTGCACGTTGTTGTGGATGACTTGCCCAGGGCGCAGACCTTGCTACAACAGTATCTGGAGCAGAACTCGTCAAATGATCCTCGCGTTATCCTCCAGGTTCTCTCTGCTCACGCACAGATCGGCAACGATCACATGGCGTTTGCCTTGTACTTGCTCCTGCGCTCCAGGCTCGGAGCCAAGATGACCATGGACGATTACGACTCCGTGGTACTCACATTCCTTGAACAAGACAAGCGAGACCTGGCATTGGCAGTTTTCCGCGACATGATGCTACAGGGTAATCAGGCCATCGAACAGCGGCTTCTATCAACACGGAAAGAAAATGAATTGTACGAAGCCGTGTTCCACCGCATGAATGCGCTGCGCTCGTACGCCGTCAACCCGAAAGAGGTCAATAGCATCTCTCTGTCTGCAGTCTCTGCTCTCCCTGCCGAGTGGCAGAACAAGTACTTCTTCGCCAGCTGGCTGAAGAAGCTCATTGGGATGGGTGAAATCGATGCTGCCGCAAAAGTGATCGAACTTATGTACGAACGCGGCGTTCAGCCAGACCCCAAGCACCTCAACGGACTCATTGGCGCATGGCTGCGCTCAGGAAATCCGGACTTGCAAAACAAAGCGGAGCAACTAGCATGGTCGATGATTCAACAGCGACTGGAATTCACCTGGCGGCGTCGCGCGTCAAAGCGCGGTGAGCCCATGCCCTCCGTACAGTCAAACACGACCGAGACTAGAATATCCATACCCCTGCACGTCGGCCGCCCTGTCTCTCGTGCGACTATCGAAACCTTCAACATCCTGATGCTGCACTACCTCGTCAAAGAGAAGTGGGCCTACATGCATCACTTGCACAACCTCCTGCGCCCCGCTGAGCTTCACATGGACAGTTTCTTCATGAACCACCTCCTCTCGGTAGACCTGCACACGAAAGGCCAGCGTGACGTTTGGCGCTCCTTCGTCAAGCACGCCCGCATCGTGAATCCGGACGTCGAAACCTATAACCTCCTCTGGACGTGCTGCCTACGCAACCTCGACCGCTTCAAAACGCCCTTGGACCAGCGCGCGGGCTTCCCAACTCCGCGCCAGCTCTTCTCCGTCATGACGACCTGGCATTCGAGTCTTGACGCCAAGGCCCGCGCGCAGGCGGCCGCGGGTATTAGCGAAAACCAAGAAATGTACGCGAAGGTCGTGCAAGCTTTTCTACTGGAAAAAGACTTTGCGGGCGCTTTGGTCGCTATGCACGGCATATCGCGCCTCTTCGCCCTGTACCCTAGCCCCGAGATCGCACGCTTGATCACCGTCGCGGTCGCGAACCTCAACCACCCCGCCCTCACTAATACCACTCCTGCGCCAACAATTAGAGCCCGTGGGCGCAGGCAGCAGATTCCGCTGTCGCAGCAACGGCTCGAGAGCGTGGGGAAAGTGCTGGAGGCGATTGCGAACAAGCGGAATCAGGATGCCATAGAGCACGGTGTTGTGGTCAGCGAGATGGATGAGGAGACGAGGGCGAGCGAGAATCTGGACCTGTTGAGTGAGTTTGTGAGGGTGGTTATGGTGAGGAGTAGTGGAAGCGCAGAGGACGTGGAGCCGACCATTGAGCTCGCGGCGAGGGAGATGGGGTTGAAGGGGCTGCAGACGGGAGATGTGGACGCGAGCAATGTATCATAAAGAAAGGCAGATGGTGTGAGTGGAGGGTGCGGTGTTGGAATGTGTAGATATTGGGGGTATCTTCTGTATACACATGTATTTGTACGGCTAACATCATCGTGTCCGTTACTTCATTTCTCATTCGCGCTCCCAATTCAGAACGCAGTCTCCAAAGACAGATCGTTTCCTCAGGCGCTCCGAGCGGGTTCGTTTGCCAGCAGTTGGAGATACCTTCCACAACCAGCATAGATGCAGCCGTAAACAAGGGTCATTTTGTTACAAATTTGCTTTGTACAGTACGTTCGGCCATAGGCGGCTGAAAACTGGGCATCCCGTTCGCTCTGCCATACATAAGCAGTCGACCGACGAGCTAGTACTACAATCGGTGACGGTGTGGGAATCCTCGTTGCTGAACGTCTTTTTGTTTATGCCTGGAACGAGTTGGGAGGGAGAAGAAGATTTGAGCAGAGGAGAGTTGGCTCAGTCCACTGAGAAGGGCTGCGGCACTCTCCTTTTGCTCACGGGCGTGGACGTGGACCTAATAAGATCAATCCATCGCCGAACTTGCTTTCAATGTCTTCTCGGCATCGCTACATCCGCCGTCTACGGTCGATAGCGGAATTCCCAAGCGCAGGGTTGGTTCCGCTTAATAGTGCAAGCAACGTTATAAAGGGGGTAACCTGTTAGCACTATGGGGAACACAGCGTAGTAAGTTGCTTGGAGCCTTGTTGTGAACCTAATTTCGAGGATTCATAGGAGGCAAGATGGAGAAAGGAAGGATATGCTTTAGGATACTCCATCTCATGGCTAGCGTGATGCAGTAAGTCCGGTCACAATGATCGCAATATACGTCGCCAGTATCACTCAGCCAATCACTCATTGACCTGCACCGGAGTCCTACAAACACGATAGCCGGAGTGAGTCAAATTCCAAAATGCCTTGCCTTAGAAGTGCGGGATGAAGTTCGACCATTGCACATTAACAAACGCCGTCGCCTCTAGATTGCGTAACTCCAAAAACGCCTCGATGATGAGATAGAGCCGGGCCACGCCGTACATGAGGGCTAAAGGGAAAATACTCCAGAATTCCCACGGAAGCGGAAGAACCTTCGGTGTAGTCTCGACACTCTCGGTCGTCGGCTTGTGATTTTCCTGTGGCGGTCTTTGGCGGCCGAATGCCTTGTAAAGGTATCTCCAGCGTCCCAAGCGCTTCCACGAAGCCATAGTCTCTAGGATCCAGAACGCCGCCGTGATGCAGAACAAGAGCATGCTCGCTATCCGCCACAAAAGCTGCTCGTTCCTGGACGGGAATGCGAGGTTCCACCCACTTACATGTATGGCTGCGAAGAGGAGTGTTGCAAAGCAGAGCAGATATTCCTGATAACCATATGGATTCATCGGGAACCTGTCGTTGGGTATCCGCTGAATCGGACGCTCCGCTGGTATGACGGGCATCTTCATGAAAGGTTGGATGTTGATTGCCCAGCCTGGTCCGTTCTCGTCAACGAAGTCAAGGGGAGTGTTCCTCCATGTTCTCAGACCGGTGATTTTCGCAATGGTGTTCTTAGTGTGAATTTTGATAGGGGTGCGCACACCCGCAGGTTTGTGCAGCCATGCATAGCTCGTCATGAGAGAGCACACAACAATGGCAAGAGTGTTGAGCTCGAGGGTTGTAATGGCGAGACCTTGTGATACTCGGCCAATGCACTGTACTACAAGGTATCCCATCTGAAACCCGGTGATGGCTTTGGTAAATGTATCTTGCTTCGACTTGTCCCATATGTCCGCGGCCGTGACCTCACGGTATTCGATATGCCCATTGACGACGAGCCAGTAGACGTGCTTTGCGTTCAGCGGGAAGGACTCGCTTTGAGAAGGGCAGAGGACGAACCCGCCCATGTCCGCAAAGAATGCCAGGCGCAAGGTCCATTGCTGATATCCTGCTTCATGGAAAGCTTCTACGGACTGGTGCGCTCGACTCCACTGACCAGCTGCATAGGTCATGACAATCTCTGGTCCCAGGATAGCGAGACACATCCACTTGAGTTGGCGTCCGAAGATGTTCTTCCACCCATCGTGCCGTGATGGCACATTGAGACATAGGATCGTATAAGTGGATATGAAAATCGTGGCCAGGCACGTCCAAATTATGTCGAGGGTTCCACGTATATTCGGCTGGTCTACCCACGCGGCTATCCGTCCGTTAGGTGCCGCAACCAGGACATCAGAAGCCAGGATGTCATTTTCGTTGCCACAAGCCTGTGGATTGATAGCTGCAGCGTTAACGAGAACGACGAGGATGAAGGTGAAAGATATGATTAGATTGAAAGAATACATCGAAACAAGCCCGAACGATATCGAATGGTGCTAGATACAGCCAGTGTCCGGGTAGTACAGAATTCGCTCGTATATGTAGTTCTGCCCGCAGGCTTTTCATTTTGGGCACAGTTTCACTCACAAAACCTACAGCGCTTTGTAGCATAATTCGAATGGCCCGCTTAGCAGGGTTGAGGCACAGTATATGTCGGCTGCAATGTTGTCGCGAGGCTGAAACCCGAAGCATCCATAAATACAATCCATTAGATCACCTTTGTCGTCGAAGAAGGGCCAGGATACATGGGTATCGGGGCCGTTGCCTCTTCTAGGCTAAGAGTCCATGATATGGGCAGGTTCTTGTGAAGTTAGATGCAAAGCTGGAAATCCTCTGTAAACGCGGTGTTACGCGAATCAAGCAGATGCTTAGGCGCTGAGGCGCTCTCTTGAACCGATCCTCGACCATGATGTGTTTCGAAGAGACACCGGCGACAAAATTTCCAATAGAAGAGAAGGTAGGGCGGGAGCCAACTTGAGAATCAACTCTTGCGAAGCGAGCATGTTGCATATCTGATGGGACATCGTCGCGCTTAGCGTGCATGGGCGGCTATCTTCATGGACCTATCAAAGAGCATCAGCTATCCCAATAAATCGTCAGGACATATTTGATTGGTTGACAGTCTTTACTGGCCATGCTGTTGTTCTGCGAGGGCCTTTGTGCTTATTTAAGGTAGCGGGTACGCATGTTCTTCTTTAACTATCAGTAAAACCAGACAGAAACCCAGGCATTACAACCAGCACTGACATCGACCAAGCAAGCACGAAACAGCAATCGAGGAGTCGAGTTCACACAACTCATTGATCAAACTGCTATGACTGTTCTCGAAGTCTTCCAATGGACATTGCGCGCGGCCGCGTACTCGGTCACCGCCTATGTCGTGTTCGTTGCGGCCCTCACCATTCCATTCCTACAGAACCAAGTGATCTATCTCAACTTCGCCACTCAGACATGGGGAATGGACCTCGACGTGCCGGAGCAATGGGGCTTCCTGCGGAACCAGGTAACGCCCTTCTCTATTGCCACCCGGGACGGAGAGACACTGCAGGCCTGGCACATTCTTCCACTTGAGCTTTATCGTAGATACGAAGAAAAGCTCATTAGTGAGTCATCGGGACATGTCGACGATGTTACATCCCGTTGGGGCTTTCATCTCTTGCGAGACGACCCAAACGCACTTCTTGTCATATATCTACACGGTGCAGGTGGCACCCTCAGCTCAGGTTGGCGGCCAGCTAGCTACCGTGGACTCTACTCAGGTGCATCTGACAGAATCCACACCGTCGCGATCGATTACAGAGGCTTCGGTCGGAGTACTGGAAAAAGTTCAGAAGATGGACTCCTAACAGACGCGGAAACCCTGGTCGATTGGGCGATGAACGTCGCCGGCATACCAGCATCGCGCATCGTGATCTTTGGCCAGTCACTTGGCACTGCTGTCAGCGTCTCCTTGGCTTGTCATATGGCCAGTCGACCAACACCAGTACTCTTCGCCGGCATGGTCCTTGTGGCGCCTTTGTCAGATGTGGAGACACTGACTGCAACCTACCGTGTGGCGGGCCTCATACCGATTTTGTCGCCAGTGGCGTACTTTCCGACTCTGCTCAAGGTCCTCAACAGCTTCATCAGGAGCAAATGGCCGAGCAAAGACAAGATTGCCGAGTTGATAAGGATCTGCGAAGCGTCGAAAGATCAGCATGCCAGGTATCACATCACCATAATACATGCTGAAGATGATACCGACATCCCTTGGAATCATAGTGATCTCCTGTACTGGCACGCGGTCAATGCTTCCCAGCCAACGGGAATCAGCTACGAGGCATTCGAAGAGGAGAAGGAGAGAAACAAAAAGCATGTTGGTGCTGCAGGTTGGACGGTGGAATTCCCCGCCAGAAAAGGGGTTGTGAGAGAGGAGATCATCAAATATGGGGTCCACGACAAGATCATGTCGTATCCGGTTGTTAGCTTGGCGGTTCTTAGGGCCTTTCAAAGTGCCAGCATGTCAAGCTAGACCCAGAACCCGAACAAAGAGTTTTACCGACCAGATATTCGCCCATATAAGCTGCTCTTGAGGAACACGCACTGCCCGCTTGTTGCTCAGGCACCAGAACCAAAGGCGCCAGTGGCAACGTGTAGACGATTTAACATCCCCGTTGCGGCATCTCTCATGGATGCCGAATTCTATTTATGCTGTTGGCATAGGTTGTAACTAAAATGAATTCCGATGTCAATCTCGGACGCAATCAATTCAACGTGAATACGATTGGGGGTATCTCGCGCCTGCAGTAAGTACAGAAATCATCAAAACACTCTTCTTCACCATCAATCAGCGCTAGACGCCAGGCGTTGGTTGTCAATAACTTGCTAACTTGCACCTTAATCATGATCTTCCTCTGTCAAACCTGGACACCCTTCCATATCCTTATCCGGATACCTGTATTTGCACCAGAAGCAGTAATGGTATGTGGTCCGCAGATATTCGACAATCTGTTTCAGCTTCTCCGCCGGTTCCAAGGCCCAGAATGCATCGAGTTCCGGGTCCTCTTCTTCCGGCTCCGGGTCCTCGATTTCGGTTCCATAGGCCAGCTTATCGTCTTTATCCTCGTCCGGGTCGTTGAGCCTGGGTAGACGCGAGGAAAGGCTGTCTGTAAATTCGTGGCGCTGACGACGTTCCCTTTCTCTCTCCGCCCTCTGTCGAGCCAATTGGCGCCATAAGACGTTGACCTTGTTTGACTTCGCGCTGTCTCCTTTGCAAGCCGTGTTGCCGTTCTGCCTATCCTGCTTCTTGCTTTCTCTGCTCTCCTCCTCGTTGCCCACACGCTCACCTTCCGCCTTCCCGTCGGCTTTGCGCTCTTCTTCCGCCTCAGTATCCAGCCTCTCAGTCACCTTCATAGCGCCCCAAACCATCCCCTCGTTCCGTTTCTCCTCCCTCTCCTGCCTATTCCTCTCCCTAAACTCCCCTCCTCAGCTTTAACTCTCTTCTCCTTACCCAACCTCTCTTCCATCACCTCTCTGATCTTCCTCTTCTTCTCGTTATCCATGCCGATACCACCTCTATCCTCCTTCATGTTCAACTCAATCGGCTGCGTGCGCGCGCTCGGATCTTTGCCTAATGCGCCGCCTTTAAAGCCGAGCTTGGCCATCATTTTTGCGCCTCTGTTCGTTGGATCGAGTTGGGTCGCGAGCGCCGCTTCCCGGGCTGCGTTCGCTTCGGCTTCGAGCTCTGCTTTGGATTTTACGTGGGCCTTGAGTGCGTTTTCTTTGCGCTTTTGTTGTTGACGGTGAAGCGAGGTCTTGGGTGCTGCTGGAGTTTCTTCCTCAAAGGTCATGTTCATGTAGTCATCGTCTTCGTCCGCCATTTTGGTTGTGGAAATTTTCCGAAACTGTTTCTAGTTATCTATTTTCCAGGTCGTTGTCTTAAAGGGAGTTGTATAATGCGCAGTGTTTGTGGTTGTGAAGGCAGCGGAAGAGGGGGCTAGTGATACGGATGTACTGAGTGTGTTTGAGCTTTCCATTCGGAATGAATTTAGACTTGAATTCGATTGCCAAGCATAGCGAACGCCGAACTCCGGAGTTCACTCTTCCACTTCACGCAAAACCCGTCAAAGCACAAACGGCTGTGGTTCCATCTCACTTAAAACGGTAGCAGTTGCTTGTGCGGCCAAAGGACTGCATAGATTGGGAAAGATATACACATCCCAGCGCTCCTTGCTGTGCCACGGCTACTGCTGCTACACGGTAGCCTTGTTTACTTGCTTGCGACCTCGGGCAGCATCCGGCAGACAAAAACGGACCTGACCTGAGCGGTCGTTCAATCTATACTGGTCCGAGGACTTCTGTATGTAACATGCGTGATTGGTGCTCGGTGCTCGGTGCTTGCTACGTAGAGAACAGATTGTGGCTTCGAACATTTCGGAGTACAGTGTCATGATCGAACTCTCTCGATAGACTGCAGGGACCTACAGAATCTAGTATAAGCGTCACGTATGGAAATGAACTAACGTGCCTTGGGAATCACAGGACTGCTCAACGACAGAAAGTATATAGAACAAGATCACGTGGAACCATTCTACGGCGTGGAGCCACTCTACGCGTGTGAGACGCGAAGCGCGTTTGATTCTGGACATCGTCGCGTTGACCTGAATAGCTCAGCGTATCACATATACACACAATGGCCGACTCAATCGCAACACCAGCCGTCGAGCACGATCCTCCTTCTCTTCCCTCGTCTCCTCCAGCGAAGAGGACAAAGAACATTGAGCCTGCGCCCACCACTCTCTCTGTAGCGTGTACGTATTTCAGCTACCCCTTGTATACCCATCTGCTGCACGTCCGCATGTTCAACTGGATTAAAGAGGTTGTTATATTGAGACGGTTGCTGACAATGGCAACAAAGCTATGCTAAACGATACCGCTCCAACACCCACGCCTCACTCACCACCACAAGCCACCGCTCCAATGGACCCTACAGCCGCAGCAGCAACTTCCCTACCCATATTACCCTCCATGGGCGCCACCGGCTACCTCCCCAGCGCGCCGGAACCACTACGCGTCAAGCTATGCACCGAGAAGGCGCAACAACCCACAAAAGGCAGCGTATACGCCGCAGGTTACGATCTGTACGCGGCCGAGGAAGCGACAATCCCCGCCAGGGGAAGGGCATGGTGGATACGGGCATTGCGATCCAATGTCCGCTTGGCACTTGTACGTTTCTAACACCACCATGTTCCCAGTATCTCCCCTCTATTTTCCTGTTTGGAGGGGCGTGTCCGGGAGTTTTTTTGAACTCAAGTGCTGAATTCGAGACAGACGGCAGGGTAGCACCACGCTCCGGCCTCGCGGCCAAGAAATCCATCGACGTGGGCGCGGGCGTCATCGATGCGGATTATAGAGGCTTGGTCAAAGTGATCTTGTTCAATTTCGGCGACGAGAACTTTCAGGTCCAGGTTGGTGATCGTATCGCCCAACTCATTCTCGAAAAGGTAAGCACGAACCCCTGAACCCTCATTCTCGATTTCTTAATCGAAAGCTACAAATGGTCGAAGCGTAAAGCCTAACGGTGTTGCCATCAGTACCACATGTGCGATGTAGCCGTCGTTCAGGAGCTCGACGACAGTGTTCGCGGTGCTGGTGGGTTTGGTTCCACGGGCGGGTTTGGAGGTGCGCTGCCGCCGTTGATGCAAGTTCCCGTGCCTGCTGCGGCGCCGGGAGCTGATGTTACGGCGCTCAACGGCGCTCCTCAATGAGACACTGAGTGCTACTGCGAGCGATACGATCGGATGTGCCGACATGGGTTGGCCCTTCAAAGAGGTGTACGATTTGGCCTCTCCGAGAAGTTCGTGCGCATGAGGCGACATTCGGAAGAGGGTAACCGCTCTTCTTGGGCGGTAAGAAGATAAAGTTACAGGTCTATGTATTATGAACTGTATTCTAAATAACCACATCATGCCCCCACGAATCGCCTCTACCAACAACCAGAGCCCAGCCGTCTCACATCTGGTGTACCGCACCGCGTCCTCCCGCCACCTTCAGCACCCCTAACTCATCCTTTTCCACCTTCTCCTCCCCACCACCGGGCACCTCCACCTCCACAGTCTGTGCCCTAAACATCTCCAAATCAGGCGGATCGATCAAATCCCTCGCATTCCTAACCACCTTGACCTCCGCCGCCTTCGTCAACCTCAGATGCCTCTCCTTTTCCCTGTCTCCCTCCGCCTCCTCTCCCTGTCCCGGATTCAACTCGCGGTTCTTGCCCTCCTCCAACTCCTCCTCGACCTTCTTCCTTACCACCATCGTCTTCTTGAGCACGGCGTGCATGCTCGCGAGCACCTTCTCGGCCGCCTTCGCCAGCGGCAGGTCGCACGGCTCGACATCGTCGGGGCTCTGCCAATGCGATGTTGAGAGCAGATCCGCGGATTGCGCCGCCTCGCGCAGTCGGGCTACCGTGAGCGCGGCGAACATGTCGCCTGTGCCGGAGAAGAAGACGGGGAAGGCGGGGACGGTGACGCGGAAGAGGCGGGGGTCATGTCTGAGCGGGCGGTCGAGCCTACGATGGAGAGTTTGGGGCCCTGCGAGAGTAGGCTACGGGAGTCACGGTCAGGAGATGTGGCGCGGGATTGGTTTTGCGGCGTCGAGGCCGCGGTGGGCGGGAGGCGGACGGATGTTATGAGGATGTGAGGGACGCGGTGGGTGGCGTGCAGGTTGCCAATCGCGGATGCTAGGGAGTTGAAGTCGGTTATTTTGATCTCGGAGAGGAGCCTGTGGAGTGTTAATGCGCAGGTAGCGACAAGAGACCGTTGGAGAGGGAGCGTTACTCGGCTTCGAATTGGTTGGGGAGGATGAGGTCGGCGTCTCGGAGCATTTTCTTATACATGGGCACGACCTCCTCGCTCACGTAAATCCTGCCGTCGTCGCCCATGACGGGATCAAGTACTGCGGTACATAAGCCTCTCCTGTCACGGCATGGCATGTCTTGCGCATCACTCACTCCAGAAGAAGGACCCCGGTTTCGTCGTCGTCTTGAGTCGCAATTCCCGGGCTATCTTCCCAACCTCCCGTACCACTTCTGCACTGGGGCAGTAGCCTGACAGCATCACATCAAAGGTATCGAGGTATGATTGCCTGAGTCCAACGTAGAGCTCCGATATCTCTTCAGCCGGCGTTTTTCTGCCCTTGACCTGCTTGTACGCGGTGTGGTTGCCTATGAGCACACAATCGATTAGACTCCAGCCCTTTGCACAGTTGCATCCCCATCCCTCCCGGTCGCGTGATTCCTTACTGAAGTTGACTGTATTCAATGCCGTGACTTCGCATCCCAGTGTCTGCATGACGAAGGTCGCCATCGTGTTCCCGACGTATCTAAGCATGCCTCAGCCAGAGACATTGATTGTTCTCTTGTATCGCTTCCTGCTTACCCATATGCGACCTTTCCGAGCGGTTAGCCTGCGTCGCAACAGGAGCCAGGACGTGTCGTTCTTACATGACTGGCGACGGCAAGAACGTGAGTTTCTGGTATCTCGCCCATTTTCGGTGGCACGTTGTCGCTCTCTGTTGCGGTCGAGACTGACACTGGAAAGGACAGAGATAGAGATAACTGATAGTGATCTTCTTTGCTTGTTTACAAACGTACAGTGACTCGAGATAGGGAAAATGTGCTGTGACGTGTGCGGGGCATCCTTCCATTTTTCTCAATTCCGAATCACCCCGCAACGCTTGTCCTGAATATCTCTTGGCATGAACCCGTCCACATGCCTCCATGAACCGACTGTTCCCGTCTCATTCATTCGTGCCTCCTTGTCCGTGGAGATGGCTCGGCGCAGATTAGAACCGGAATTGCGCCTGCCATGCTCCCCTCATCCATGACGCATCCAACTCCATGACCATGCAGGGTTATCGTGCTGTTTGTTGTCGCTTACTCCTCGTCGCCGATCTACAGAAAATAGAGTCAGCACTATTTTAACAAAACACATCCAGCCAACCATACCTTTGGAGCCAGATAGAATCTCAGATAGCTGTTGTTGGACAGCGCGTACTCGACGAGGAGCGGCACCTCGTTCGAAAGGCACAACCTGACCTTGCTCGACAGGCCACTAGCCTTGCAGAAGTTGGACAAGTATTTCAAGGAGAACGTAAGCGCGACAGGCTCAGTAAGGTTGATTGTGACGTCGTTGTCGGGCTTGTCGACGTTGGAGTGGCTGCGAAGTGTGACGGAGCCGGAGCCAATATCACCCTGGCAAGCGAACTTGACGCCCTCTTTTGTGCACTCGATCGAGACTGTATCTTGTCAGCGATGTTTTCGATATAATGCATCGATATGTCGTACCAGACTCCGACAGAGCCATCAAATCTCTTGTGATGCGCTGGAACTCGGCCGACGGCATCTCAATGGTTGCCGCATACTCCGTGTCGGGGATACCCAAGTGCTCTTGATCAATGTCCATGAGCTTGATGTCGTACTCGCTCAACCTGTCGTTCTCTGCACTCTCGAAGACAAGGTTGACGACGTCCGGCGCATCTTCAGCTTTGAGTGTGAGGATGTCCTCATTCTGCGCGCTTCGCAAGACCTTTTGCAACGATGTGAGGTTGATGCCGAGTGCGATGTTGCGGTCACAGCGGAAAGGTGAGAAGGATTCGGACTTGAGCATCATGGAGACGAGGGCGACGTGAGAGTTGTCCATCGCCTGAAGGGCAATTCCAGAGTCATTGCAGTCGAAGTTGCAGTCCTGAACCAGGTCTTTGATGGCGTCGACCACCTTCTTGAGGAGGTTTGCCTGTTCTAGGCGCGCTTCAAGCACTGAAAGTGTGTTAGTGCGGGCATCGCTAGGCGTGTACTTGTTCGGTCCTACTCTTCGTGAGGTTTGGGATGAAGTTGGTGTTGAAGGTACTAAATTTGGTAGAGAGGTGTGTGATGAAACCGTGTGAAGGGGAAGAGTGAGATGGGACAATGCTGGTGTTGACAACAGACAAGAGAACCACACACGCCAGATTTAAACGGCGGGCAGCTTCGACGCGTCCGCCTCGCGTTTTGGCGCGCCGATCGATTAATTGATAATGTCACGTGAACGTTTGCATCACCAGTGTACTGAAATGGGAAATCCGATCTCCTGCGCCTGATTCCAATCCACAACACAATGCAAACTGTCACTGCCGCACTCAATATACCGGAAATGGCTGTGCACGCGCGTGCCGCTGGCTTAGACCACCCCGTGTTCTAACGCCAGACATTCTGGACCGGATAGGGAGCAGATCTCATCAACCACTCCCAATACCTAATGACAAGCCTTTATTACTTTTGCAGTTGTTCTCCTATTCCAAGAACCCAAGTCTTGCCGTGGTCCACCACGGTGACATCCAATTGAGCCGCCGGGCTAGCTCAATCGGTAGAGCGTGAGACTCTTATCATCAACGCATGAATCAGGGATTCATCTGAAGGTTGCGGGTTCGACCCCGCGTTGGGCTATTCCTAAGCTATCAATCGAGAACCAGATCAGTTCTCAAAATCTTTTTGCTGAGCCCTGAAACGAATTCACAAACGACCGACCGAATGCGATCACATTAACTACGATGTTTGCTATCTGGCATAACAGCATTGAGACCAGCTAAACCATTCCCAAGCATTACAACGGGACCTGATCAGTCCCGTAATCCTCTTTACTTATATCGTAGACGTACCAGCTTGGCTCCTCCCTAGCGTTGTGCCTGACCTCACAACCCTTCTTCGCTTCCTCGTTGTGGCTCCGAATTGAGTCAGCGAAGCCCTTTGACACTATACAAGCGACACTATTGACAAATTGCGAGAAGATCTGACTTCTGTAAAACATGAAGTGTGATCTTGTCAGGTTATGATGCTAATGTGATGGAATGCTTGACATATTCAAGGCTAGTATTCCCAGTCACCTAATCCATTTTCACTTAATCCATTTCGACCTCATCCAACACCACCAGCTCTCCCGCCTCACTCACGCTCTACACGATCCTCGTCACCAACCTCGCTCCTCGAGGTTGGATCCGTACGCATGTTTATGTCCCGCCGTTCTGAGTGAAGAGGAGGTGGAAGATGGAGCCCTTTGTGACAGCGTTGGGGAATATGGAGACGGCGAGCGGGGATGGGGAGTCTGCGGCGCTGGTCACCATGCTCCAGTTTCTTGATATCGTTGTATGGGAGCTGTCCCAGAAGCCGAGAGGCTAGGAGACTTCATAGACGGAGCCGTTCGGGCTTTGATAGCACACCGTCATTATTTCGAGGAACGGAGGGTTCAGAGTTGCGACACCCAACAGCTTCGTTGCTGAGGGAAGTCCTGTGCCTTTTTCCACTAGTCCTCGTTGCTGTCCCCGCGCTGTCTGTAGCACTGACTTGAAAGCCACTGGCGGATGTTGGAGTGGTTGCCGAAGCGGGACCATCTGTCGCGTCGGAGTGGCTGGTTTCTGGTTTTAAGGTGGGATTAACACACGCACGGGACTGACGATGCGAGCTCCTTGTTTTCGTGATGACTGCTGCTCAGAACGCCTCCAATCACAGCAGCCACAACGACAATGATGACCAGGATAACTCCAACCGGAACGTGCAGTGTGATTGTGCGGTCAAGGTTGAACTTCCTCTTCCCTGCCTCGGTGTCGGTAAATTCTGGAATGAAGAAAGTATGAAAGTCACGAGAAGTGAAGCACTGATGAGAGGGATGTCGAAGCGGTGTCGAGGGGCTTGGGGGTATTTCATGTTACTTAAGCGAAAGAAGCTGCGCTCAGCCTAACCTATCTATACCCAGATCCGCAGCTTGGTATGCATGGCGAAGACTTCACCTGGCATGAGAGAGTCTGAATCCTTCGAAAGCTTGCCAGCGAGGCCCTAGACGTACTTCAAGTCCCTGAAGGACAGAGCGATCGACTCATAAGAGCTCTGAGGGCTCTCCAGGTACAACCTCTATGGGCTGGGTCGTAAAAGCCTATACCAGAGGCCCATAATGCGAGTCAAGAGATATCTGAGTGTAATTTCCTGCGATTCGTGGTAGATATCCGGCTTGCAGGCACACCTGGGTGTGTACGCAGAAATTCAACGCAGGGGAAGAGGATGGCTTCACTGTCCCGTAGTCCTGTATACAGTGAGGTGCGTAATGTAACGTGACCGAAGGTTGAGAGAAACATTCTGGCTGTCTTGCCTCTCCTCCCATGCGGCATGTCCCGCTTTACCCCATGCCAAGCCTCGTTTTGGACCCTCGATGCGAGGCCAGCTGTATATCGCTGCAGCTCCTGAAGACGAACAATTAATTTCAGGAAGAGCGATTACCTGTCGACTTCCAATCCGGCAGCACACCATGGCCTCCCAACCAAGCTGGCTAATCCAGCTCCTCCTCTTCGCGCTTCTGCCGCTCACGCTCGCCCTCAAGTTCGACATCCAGGCCCACCCGGGCGCCGAATCCGCCAAACATGAGCGCTGCATACGGAATTTCGTCGCCAAGGACCAGCTCGTCGTCGTGACGGTCACCGTCAGTGGCGCGAGGGGCGACGGACAAATGTTGAATATGCATGTGCGTGGTCGCGTGTCCTACAACTCCTACAGCAGTAGCAGACGAAGAAGAAACGTGCCGGAAAGAGAACGAGATAGCGCGGGGCTGATACAGAGGACATACAGATCAAAGATGCAGTAGGAAATGACTACGGTCGCCCAAGAGACGTGGCCGGGGAGAACCGCTATGCCTTCACCTCGCACGCTGACTCGGCGTTTGATGTTTGCTTCGAGAATATCCTCACGTCCTGTACGCCAAATCCTCCCCCTTTCCCTGGTACATTGTAGGACGTGGTAGAGCTGACGTTACGCAGCCGGTGCCGTCATGAACCCAACACGCCACGTCGAGCTCGACATTGATATCGGCGCCGACGCAAAGGATTGGTCCGCGATCCAGGCCGGCGAGAAGCTGAAGCCGGTAGAAACGGAGCTGCGCAGAATCGAAGAGCTGGTTGGTGAGATCGTCTCCGAGATGGAATACCTGAGGGGAAGAGAACAGAAGCTGCGTGATACGAACGAGAGCACGAATGAGCGCGTCAAGTGGTTCGCTTTCGGCACTATGGGCATGTTGGTCGGTCTCGGCGCGTGGCAGATCGTCTACTTGAGAGCATACTTCAGGTGCGTATTGCGCGATGTTATTTCGGAAGAGACAGGGACGAAGCTGACATTCGTGGGCAGATCGAAGCACCTGATCTAGAAGGAGACGAAAAGTATTGTTGATGCGATTCTGGGGTCATGAGCCTCCTTCTGTGGGTTTAGCGGCATAGGACAGGTACGGTATATAGGAACAAGGGCGCCTAGTGTACACAGGTTCTTTCCCCCAACATCAACCCCAACCAAACGATTTCCCATCACTCAACCGCTGCTCTCGTTGCGGGCTCCTCGTTCACCTCAAGCCATATACGGTTCAATCACATTCCTGGGGCATCTCTTCCCGTCCGCGTGTTCATGGAAAGTGCACGGATCACCCTTACGTACATCCTCAATGCCGTTCCTGCCCAGCTTGACCAACGCCTGCGCGAAGTCGACGGCGAAGTCTCCACCCTTTTCGAGGAGCGTCTTGATCGAGTGGCTCATGTACATGCCGGGTTCGGCCGGAGCTTCGCAGAGGCAACGGTACGCGGCCGTAGTAACGAGGAAGTTGCGCATGTGGTTCGGCACGTCGGTGTAGGTGTAGATGAACTCGAGACGGTAGGCTGGCGCCGTCATGCTGTTTTGCCGATAGTAGATACGGCAGAGATCCATGACTACTCCACCACCATCATTAGTCTGTTGAATGTGGAAACAAGGGATGACAAGGAGGGGATGCTGACTGTTGTTGCACAGGACCTCGATATGCCAGCGCAGAGCCAGCACGTAGCAGCACAGGTAATGCTGGAAGCTGTGGAAGTCGTGCGGACCGTGCAGCTTCCCACCATAGATCCAGCGGATGAAGAGCGCGAATGCGTACTCGTCCAGATCGGGAAACGTGAGCTGCTCGGCAGTCGGCTCGGCGTTGAACGCGAAGAGCTTCCCGAAGAAGGGAACTTTGGTGGTCAGGAGTTCGACGTGCGCATTGAAAGCCTTGTGGCTAGAGCCGGCGTAGAGCGTCGTGACGTCCTTGACGTGAGGAATCGTGTGCTGGTCCGTGTGCATGGATGAGATGAGTTGTCTGTGACCGCGATCAGCTTCAGGCACCCTCAACCTCAGCTTCAGCGCTCGCTTGAGCCGAGTTCGCCAGAGGATAATGTACTCAACGGCTCCCACAGGAATTACTGGAGAGGCCAGACCAGATCGGAGGTCAGTGGAGGGCGCGGCCCGTCCATACGCAGGTCGTGCGGGCATCGGAAGTTGAAGGGCAGGCTTCCCATCCTTCTCAGTAGCCGAGTTTCCTTCCACCGCTGATGGTAGATCAGAAGTAGACTGGCTGGTCCGTATCTGGGGAGTGAGCGGCTCATCAACGATATGGAGTGAACTCGATGAGGCCGACCGAGAATGGCCTGGACGCGTCGTGCGTGTGGGAACGTTGAGGGTGGAGATGGATGCATTTGTGGGTGACATTCTGTTGAGGCTGTAAAATTGGTAATGACTGGGACGTAAGACTGGAGTGTTGAGCAGGAGTGTGCGACGTGGAACGGAGAGTGAAATGAGGCGTGGGACATATGTACGAAGTAGAGGGTTGAGGTAGAAGTAGGAGCGTGACATATTCAGGGGGATCCGACTTGTTTCCGTCGAGGGTGGAAAGCAGAAAGCGCGTTCGTTGTCGGGGTTGCGATTGAACGGAGAAAGGGGAGCACGACCGCCCCCAGAAGTAAGTACCATCTGCCACTTACTTGAACGCAAGGCAACTCGCGAAAACGTGACTTCCGGAATAGCGGCTCAGTGTGTTGAAGGGACCGTCGTGGAACGAACAACGCGAATGGTACGTATTTACAGCTGGGCTCAGTAACCTACAAACGCCTGCCGTTTCCGGTATTTCACTTGTCAAAGTTCTTCAAAGGCGGCATGAAACCAAGTCCACCTCCTCCGGTGCCTTGAACGCTTTGGCTGAGTCCCTTTCCGTCCACTCCCGGCGAGCTTTCCTCGTGAACACCTCCGGCGCTACGGTCTTTGACGTGCTTCCTCAACATGGACAAGATTTCAGAGTTCTTCCACCGCTTTGGAACGGGACGATACGCGGGCTTGAAGGCACCCACGGTCTGTGCCCACTCGCCAACACGGTCTTGGGTCCGCCATTCGTCCGTGGGCTTCTTGCCCGGTGGAGATTTACCCTGAGCAGCTGGCGCGGCGTATTCCGGACCGGCGCCCTCAGCATAAACCATGGATGTTGGTGTCGGCTCTTGTGTTACCCAGTAGTAGATGTCCCAGTCATTCTCGTCCAGGAAAAGATCGTATTGCTGCAGCTGCTTTGGTGTCATGGTAGCGAGGTTGGCATCGGCGAAGGTGGACAGAAGGAGGTCGCTCTCTAGCGTCCCCCGCTTCCTGCTTTGATCTGTTACAAGAGCTTCGTTAGCGGTTGGTTCTAAGCGGTGCCAGTCGACGTCGTCCACGAACATAGTAGCCTCGCCCGGATAGTGTTGGCGTCTTCTCCCGTCCTCCTCAATGGCTCAACCCGGAACGAACCACCTTCGATTTCACCTACATCAAGGTCGGCGTTGACGCCGGACTCGGGCTGGCTCTTCTGGGTACCGCCAGTCATCCTCTCGGTGTTCTCGGGAACAGAGTCCTTTGGCGTGAAGTCTCCGTCCACACTGGCGAGCAGCTCTGGCGGTGGTGCAGCCTTTCCGATCGAAGGCATCTCGTTGGCAATGGTCGAGTTGGTGTTTGTCATGTGAGGATTCAAGGGCTTCTGCTCTTTCTGGATCTTCTCATACTCGTCTTGCCTCTCTTGGTACCGCTCTTTGCCCGGCTTCGGCATGCCATTGAAGCGGGCGGCGGACGTGCTAAGTGGGCGGGCAACGCGAGGTGCGGCGCGGGTCGCTTTAAACAGTGCTCTGACGGGAGACATGCTGAGCTGTGCTGGACTGAAGACTGTGGGATAGGATGTGATGTGATGCTCGAGTACAGGAAGCTCCAACAAGAAGATGTCCAGCCGTGATGAGGTCATGCAAGCGGCACGTGATTGACGCAATCGTTTCTACTCTCTGCCATTGAACTCATTATCAACAAAACAAGTCAAGTGAAGGCTACAAACACAACAACGACCTTGTGGCTACGAGAAATCTTCAACACGTCCACCCTGCGTCAACGGTGTATACCTGTCATACCGATTAGCACAACACACGGCGCGTATAGCACTTTCTCCTTTCCGAACCTACCGAGCCGGTTACGAACGATGCCTCATCGCTCAGAAGAAAAGCGATCACCTTCGCTACCTCGCTCGCATCAGCCTTCCTCGGCATCGCCGCCCTCTCAAGTGCGCCAACGATGCGTTCTTTCCCAGCTTGTCTCTCAACGCTGTCCGTCTGCATCGCATCAGCGACCGAACCAGCCTCCGGCAATGGCCGTCAGTGCAAACCTACCATTGGTGTGTCAATCCACCCCGGTGCCTGTGGAAATCAACATCAGCCCATGTACGATTGACTCGGGTTCAAGAATCTCTAGCTTACCACGGCATTGACCCTGATCCCCTACCTCCGTTCTCCTTCGCCGCAGCCTTGGTCAGCCCAATAACACCATGTTTCGCCGCGCAGTACGCGGCGGTATGATTGAGACCGACCAGGCCGGCGATCGAAGATGCGTTGACGATGCTCGCCCCTTTCTGCATGGCTTTCAACTCCTCTTTCATGCAGTGCATGACCCCGTCAGATTGATTCCGATAATGGCATCCCATTCCTCTTCCTCCATCTCATGAAGCTGGTTCGATCTGTCCAGTCTTTGATGTATGCCAGCGAGGTTCGCCGCCCCATCGAGCCGGCCGAACTCGTCAACCGTTTTCTTGAGCCAGGCCGCGACGGAGGAGAGATCGCGAACGTCGCATTGCGTGCTTACGATCTGATGCGTGTCGAGGGAAGCTACAGCAGCGTCGAGGCTTGCCTGAGACACGTCGGCGATGGAGACTTTGCAGCCTCTGGATGTGAGTAGTTTCGCAAGGGAAAGCCCGATCCCTGACGCTCCTCCCGTGATTGCGATGACTTTACCCTCCATCTTGATGGCTTGGTTGATTGAGCTTTAGGAGCGTGTATGGTACTAGAAAGAAGCAGATGCAGTCTATTGATGTGTTTTTGCACGTCTTCTATTTAGATAGAGACTCTCTATGGAGTACACCATACACGACAACCCCGCTTCAGCTGGAGCTTTGGTGCATGTAGCATGATCTTGAGTGGGACGATCTCGCGACACTAGATCCACTGCAACTTCAAAAACACGGTAACACCCCAAACGACTCTGTCCGTTGCCTGCAAAAGAAAATCGTCATCTCCTTAGTGCTTCCGGGCAATTTTCGCTAGTTGGGTTAAGAAGAACACCACTGCCAAGTCACTTAGTGCTCCGAACCTCGAGATAGGGAATGAGCAGGCATATGGATGATTTCTTTCCACAGATGGATGACCTCTCTTCACGGGAAGGTGGCGGCAGTGTAAGAAAAATGCATCATCATACGAAGTAAGCATGATTAAATACCGCGCCGTAAGTATCTACAGACGCTCAAGGGCCGTCCAGGCTCGTACCAACCCTTCTAAGGTTCGACAAGAAAAAAACAGCGAAAACATGGTATCAAGAAAGCAACAATGGCAAGGACGTGACAACAAGTCGGGTTGAAGGATAGAATGTACGATACGAAGGAAGAAACGCTTTGTGGGGTATAGAAGAAAGAAAGGATCCGTCGCTGCAGCAAAACCCAAAGGTATCTATTACATGGGTCATCCTTTCATCGACGGTGGCAGAGGAGGCGATACTATCGCTGGTTGCCCGTGAGTTCGGCGACACGGGCTTTGATGCGAGCAACACGCGCCTCGATTGCTGCAACGCATTAGTTTCAATTTTGCAAATGAAGGGATCCGGCGGATACTCACTTTCTTCACCGCTCGTCTCGCCATCATCTTCAGTGCGTGTGGTCTGGCTTCGTCCGCTCTGTTCCTCGCTCATTCTAGCGGCTCGTTCCGCGGCATTCTTCCTGATTTGTGCCCAGCGGTCGTTGACGGTTGGTGCTACTGGCTCGCTGGGATAGTCCATGGACACTTCCGATGCAGCGTCGCTGGAGGGTTCTGCAGTTCCCTCCGGACGGTAGTTGAGCCATGTGCCGCCATGTCTGGCGGACGAGCTGTTGAGGTCTCCGACGGGCGTAGCATACTCCGAGCGCTGGGGTTCGTTGCTCGTCTGCTGGTGGAAGTAGTCGGGCTCATGGTCATTTTGAGTGGAAATAGATGGAGCTCCGTCGTCGTACGACTCTCTCGGCCCACCCGGCACAAAAGCCGGGACACCGTCAAGTGGGCCTTGGTCGAACCGCGAGAAGGCGTGAGCGGCGTCGTGATGCTCTTCGCTATCTACGCGGGACATGGTTCCGACCTCAGAGTCGTTGTGTTGGCCGTTTGACGAAGGGGCCTCCTGTTCGGCAAGAGACGTGACAGGAGCAGGAGCCGCTGCAGGAGCCGCTGCAAGAGCCGCTGCAGACACAGGTGCAGCACGGTTCTGTGTTGGTACCTGGGTTGGCGTCTTCTTCCGCAGCAACGATAAGTGGCGTCCAACGCTTGCTTCTGATGGAGGCTGAAGGCCCTGCGGTGCCGGCTTTGTCAGAGATTGACGGTCCGAATTATCCCTCTTCTTTGCAAAGAACTTCCTAATGCCTGCTTGGCCCGTCTTCTTCGCCTCAGGATGAGCAGAAGCAGCGTCTCTTGCTTCCCACGCTCGCCTTGCCGCCTCGGTTGCAGGACTACCACCTGCTTTGCCCGCATTTTGTTGTTCAACACGATTCCTGAAAGCAGGGTGGTTACTGATGTCGTTGGACCGTGGGACGGGTTTCCTCTCTACTTGCGTAACCTTGGGTGACAGAGCTGCGTGAGCCTCCATCGCCTTCTCCAAAGCCTCCATCGCCTTCTCCTCATGCGGTGTCATTTCTGGAAGAGGTACGCTCGCTGCCTCAGATGCGGCAACAGAGGCACCATCGTCTACCGGTGTAACAGTTACTATAGGCTCTTTTGGAAGTGGTGCTGGAGGCGGAGACGGTGTAGCTTCCGGCAGAGCTTCGATTTTCTCATCTTTGGACACAGTTGGCAGTTCACGCTCTGGTTTATCCTGGCTTGCAGATTGCATGGGCGCGGCGGACACCGCTGGATCGGTGTATCTTGCTTCTGCGCTGACGGAAGATGGTTCGGAGTCCATACCAAGACCTTTTCCTGCAAAGTTATCGCCGAGGTACTGTCTCCGAATTTCTTCCTTGTCATATGCGTTTGCCCATTTCATTGCTGGACTAGCTTCACTCGTCAGACCCAGCGTAAAAATGCTGTTGGTTTTGGTCGAAGCGGCGTCCTCAATTCTTCCACGGCGCTGAGCGATCTGATCAGGGTCTTGCTGCTTCTGTTTCTGGGCCAACGCAGCCGCGGCCGCCTTAATCTTTGCCTGTTGGTCAAGAGACATACTGCTCTTGCTCGGTGTAGCTGACACTCCACGAGAGACTGGTTCCATTGGTTCCGGCGACTTTGCTTGCATGGTCGACTTTCTGCGATCCTTGTTCTTCCGTTTGAGAGTGAAGAGGGACTTCTTCTCTGCAATATAGGCACCTTCTTCCGGACCAGGCGAGGCACCCTTCACTTGTTCCTCCATGAGAAGCCAGCGCCCACCATATATATCTGTTTCGATTAGGGCACAACGACCGAATACAGCCTTCCTTTCGGTTGGTTCTTCGGCTGCGAGGCTTGTCATCCAGACCCACCAGAAAGTATCATCCAATTCGAACTGTGTGATGCTCGCTAGCTCTCCTGGTTCCAGGCCGTCTTCATCCTCGCCCAATCCCGGTGACTTGGCCCTGTTGAACCCATCACCACCAATGGGTGGCAGGATTTTGTCCGGAGGAAGCAAAAGAGCTGGGTTAGAAGGGCCTTCAACATTCTCATCTGCAAAGCCTGATGACAGGAAATCAGCCCACGATGGTGTTGTTGGCCGTCCAAGGTCAGTGGGCCGCGATCGTGGGGCAGATCTCAGGGCCTGCCTCTGCGATGTTGTAGAACTCGAGCCAGGACTACCCACTCCAATCGTGCTATCGGAGAACCCTAGGTCTTGAAAGCGTGACCAAGACTCATCCGGTCCGTTGTTCAGGTTGTTCAGAGTGGTAGTCATTCCTCCGTGCCGCGATCGAGCAATGGAGGAGTTAGTGGTAGCGATGCAATATAGAACCCGCTTGCACTCGTCGGTCAATGCTTCTACAGGATCCCTGAAATGAGAGAACTGCTGCAGCAACTCGTCTTCGTCCCGGTACTGGAAATGTTTTGCCCTTCTCAACAGTGCAAATGGTGTAGGCGAAACGGAATCCACTATCATCACGACCTTTGGTGTTGTCGATTGCATGAGCAGTGGCGTTTCGGGAGGATACTCGGTTTGTGCGACAAGAGCCTGGAGCGAGCGAGGCAGTGTTGATATGCCAGTGATACCCTCTACGGACTCGGGCGACAGCGATCGGAGGTATGCGAAGAACAGATGACTCGACGCATCCGCGGCGCTTCAACGGTCAACAATGGTCACTAGCGATAGTCCGAACAAACCTACCTGGTCCATGACTTGTAACCGCCTTCGAAGCCTTTGCCGTCATCCGAGTGCTCAAAGGCCCACCACCCGGCCATGCGTGACAGCTTGCGTCCACCGAAACCGTTGGTCTTGCCGTGGGCTGCTATCGCTGCAAGGAGGTCGAAGAAGTCGTAGACGATGTTCTTACGAGTGGCGGACTCGACGCTGAGGGGGATGAAAGTATCGAATGCCGTTCTCGCCATGTTCGAGTCTGTGGGAAGCGGTTAACTCGGAAACGACCTAAGCAGATATTGATTTGCGGACCTTGCTCTCCCAACCTGAACATCTCGTACACTGTCCAAGTCACGACTCCCCGGGTATTCGGCTCCAGCACCATTTGACAATACTGCAAAGGACCTGATGCAGTCAGTACGGCGATGCTGTCACCAACAGCTTTTGTATCTCACAATTGGTTCCGTCAACCTCAGTTCCTGCTGCAATGCCGCGCCGGCGTATCGGGAAGAGCGTTCGCTCCTAGACTGGAAGAAGTTGCCGATGAAAGTGCGAGCCGGAACAGTGTCGAGTTCGGGTCGAAAAGGGAGAAGTAAGAAGGGCGCATCGAGTGCCTCCGCTACATCCAAAAGTCAGTACGCCAGCAGCGCATTCGGGCTCCAGCAGGTAGTACCTCTTGACTTCATCTCCAAAGTACAACGATGCAGGAGCTCTTCCACATCTTCCGGATCAACCTCCTTGCTATTCCAGTTGATTACTCGTTTGGGCTTCGTAGGCGCATGGGCAAGACCGTCGATATGCTGTTGCTGTCGCTTGTCTTTCGCAGCCGGCGTTGAGCCATCCTTGTTCTTGAACACTTTTGAAAAGAACGGCATTGCGTGGGCAAAGGGCCGCGGTGTGCCTGGGCTCTCGTGTGGCGAGGTTTCCGCAGTTGAAGGAATCCGTCTGGGTGAACCAAGGCAGACGCTTTATAGAAGTGAACAGTAGTTGGAGAGGTCTGGACATCCGATGGGGTGGTGATATCGCATCGACGAGTGGTATTGTAGGTTGGTGAGAACAGAGATAAGTAAGACTACGCAATGGTGTCGAAGATGTCGGGATGCAGGGCCTGACGTAGACGTGGTATTATAGAGCTGCCGGGCTATAGGTACCTGGCGAGCATTCAATCAATTGGATTGCGGAGCGATGCGCCAACGTTCACAGCGGTAACTATGTGCAGGGCAAGTGCGAGCCGCGAAGGTTACTACCGGTACTGCAGAACAGAGGCGACGGTTGCGCAACGGCAGCGGACGAGCAAGCCAAAACGCGCTCGCAGAACAGACAAAACGGGCAAAAAGAGGGAGGAGAAGAGCAAAGGCGCATGAAGATTGGAGAAGTCAACAACCCCCCGTTCGATGATAACTAGAGTTCAGGAGCCAGTAAACCACCAGACCCTGACTTGTGCGCTAATGGTCAGAAGCCTCTCGGTCCGCCGCATAATTGGCCTGTGCTAGCCCCTGCAACTGGTCTATAACGTGTTTCAGTTAAGTGCGTGCCAGCGCATCCAAGATCTTCGTACGATGATCAAACACGCGCAGGCTGTTACGCACTTCGGCTGCCGCCATCCGGAGGGTATATCTATCTCGACAGGATCCCTTCCAAAAAGCTACAGTACATCAAGAGCATCGCTCTCCGTCGAGGAACGCACCGCGAGTGGTCGGCATTCGTTCTAATTCCCCGAGGCACACTAGAAGGCGCCAATAGACGGTCGGCGGGAGCTTCAATCTTAGATTTCAGGATTGGTCTTCTCTCGTCCACCCAGCCAGGGTCTCTGCGGCGAGTTTGGCGCTGTGATTCGCGCACCTGCAGGACCTTCTACAGCGTCTCGAGATTGCAATACCTGCAGAAGCCGACTGCTCGAGGTTGGCAAGGCAATAAGCCTGAACAAGGGACACCCTGCAACAAAACCCTGAAATTGCAACAAGCCATTTGCTGCTGGCTGTCGCAAAAGAAATAGGGGCCGGCATCTAGATGGACGTTTGCGCAAAGTTGGAGTTCCCGGTCTGAAACACAGAACCTTGCGCGCACGCGTGGAAGAAACGTTTCCTGGACGCGACAGAAAGCCAATGGATGATGTCACCACTGTTGTTGCTCTTCGTGGCTCTGCAGCCATCTTCTACCTTGTATCCCTTGTTCAATGTATAATACGATCTTCAGACATAGAATCCCAACCCGCCCCCTCATTCAATCTCATTCTCGAGCTTCTAGAGCCTTTTCAGTGTGCGTTGTCAGAATGGTCAAGGACAAAGAAACTGTCATCAAGTGAGTGGAGCTCGGAGCTCCTGCAAGCCTGCAATATGCGACAGCCAGGATCCGTCACGCATTCATTCTACCCCTGCTAATTCTGCACCAGGGAGTTCAATGAACTTGGTGAGTGCTGAACACGGCCACGCCAAGATTCAGAGATACTTGATGTTGACTGACACCATGGAAAGTCAACATGGACGCCAAAGAACTGACCGATTGGCTCGGAAAGGAGGAGTCTGCTGGCGCAGGTTGGAGTAAAGACGACGGCAGTGGTGAGTTGGTCACTGCCCTTTATAGAAGACAGCTCTAAAGCGCGCCTTGAAGGAGAGACAATCGGCCACGAGAGCGGCCGCAAGATCATCAAGATTCTGGAGAAGAACCCGAAGAAGGATCCGAGCAAGTACGAAGAGGAAGACGTCCAACACATGCGTAAGGTTGGTAAACATGTGAAGTGGTACCAACAACGAGCCGCGCTGACGTGTAGAAAGGTTGTCTCTTACTGCAAACGTCACCTTGCTCAAGAGGAGACGGCGAAGAAGAATCCGGATAGCAAGAGCGCAAAGTCGCTGAAGAACTGGGGACATAACCCGGAAAAGGACAACTAAAGACTAAATAACGAAGATGATCAAATTTCTGTTTGCTCCACTCTGACGTCCGGTATTGCCGCAAGTGGAAAGGTTGAGGCATCGGGATGTCCAATTTCGACCATCTTCATGTCGAATCCAATGCTGATCTCGTCTTACTGCGTCTCATCTGAGCGTGCAGTTGCATTCCAGTCATCGTGAGAAAATCCACCCCAGACGGCCATCCCCGCAGGATCTACGTGCTTTGTGTGGTGAGATAGTCGACGCGTACTCATGGTATGGGACGTCCGAGCTGTCATGACTGGGAATCAGCACACCGCAGGCACACTGCCCTTGCTTTCGGACGGACGTCCTGCGGCTGAATCGGAACACCTCTGTATACAATCAGCCTTTGTGTCAGTGGAAACATCACACCATATCAAAGCGCGGGTGGTGCTGTCGCACGGCTCGAAAACACGTGGGTTGACCCTCGGCAGCAGAGAACGGTGACTGGTGCTGGTGCATGCTCGCGCTTTTAGTGCTGTGAACCTCTGCCCGTCCGTTGGAGCCCGCTGCGGGAACGTTAGGATTGGCTAATGTTTCAGGATGGAAGTAGGACTACGATTGGGCGCATAATCGAGGTTAACCGCCCCAAAGATGACTAAATATACTCGATCGAGCAGATCTGCTGCTTAGCCCTGCACGTGCAGCAAGGATGTCCGAGCCGTGGGACGTTTTGCTGATCAAGCCTCGACTTTCCTTTGCCCTTGCTGTTCCCTCCTCCCCAAATCGTTCCTCGCGTGGTTGTCCTTAAAATAGATACCACCTACAGGTCACCGCAGCTTACTCCAGGCGCATTATCGCAGCGCCTTGAGACTTGCGTCAGCGCGTTGACATACGCCCTTGGCCATACCGTCGTGCTATTGTTATTGTTCGGCCTTATTACATTCTCGCCGTCGTTCCCAAGTCAGATCGGCTGAGAGCGTCGCGAACACGCTTCGTGCTGATATCGAAGCTTCACGGCACAGCACCGTTCTTGAAACCTTTGGCCATCTTACTGCGCGTCTGCGTTCGCAATAATGGGTCGCAGAAAAATTGAAATCAGGCCAATCAAGGATGACAGGAACCGCTCCGTGTAAGTACTCGCGCATCTCTCTGCCCAGCGATACGGGTCGCGCAATGGTTTGCTGATCATCGGTCGCGAACAGGACCTTCCTCAAGCGCAAAGGCGGTCTCTTCAAGAAAGCATACGAGCTCGGCGTCCTGTGCTCCGTTGACGTCGCTGTCATCATCTTCGGCCACAACAAGAAGCTTTACGAGTTCTCTTCCGGAGACATCCACGAAACCATCGGTCGCTTCCAATACGTACGCCAACCCTCCACTGCCTCGAACTCTCCCACATACTAACGTTGCAACAGTATGGCGGTGCACACGAACACAAGGGACCTGCCGATTTTGCTGGGAAGGGCGGTGGAGATGACGAGGACGAAGAGGAGGACAACGTAGGCTCTCCACCACCCGAATCGCACTCTCCCCAGAAGCTCCGATGATGGCACGCAATCTTGCCAACCAACCTGGCCTCCAACACATCAGACACCACACGCCTTCCGGTTCACCACCAGTTACCAACGGTGCTATACCGTACGTCCACCGTGGACCTACCCCTCAGCCACAGGGCATCTCGAGACCGTCGTCGCGGGCCTCCCACCAGCACCTGCGCCGGACAAGCTCGAACCTC
The DNA here is from genome assembly GCA_030247885.1 of Taxawa tesnikishii (nom. ined.). NCBI lineage: Eukaryota > Fungi > Ascomycota > Dothideomycetes > Dothideales > Taxawa tesnikishii (nom. ined.). The sequence goes on along the minus strand of JAPDRO010000009.1, from coordinate 191,997 downwards.
GCGATACCGCAGCACCACCCAGCCTCGCAAGCACCCACACCTCAGCCCAGCTATGCCTATACTCCCAACCCTCCCTTCTACAATCCCCAAGCTGCTGCGGGTGTGCAACAGGTGCAGAGGGGAACACCACCCCAACCACACCCGCAAGCACCGCAGTACCATTATACCCACCCGCAGCCGACGCACCAGCAGATGCAACAAGCTTACATGCAGGACCAGAGGAGGAGCTCGATGCCACCAGCGTATCCCCATCCGATCCCACAACCACCGCAAGCTGCGCCTCAGACCCGCCAGCCAACGCCGCAACCACCACCGCAAGAGCAGCAGCAGCGGTTAAGCGTATCCCAGCCGCAGCCTCGGCCTTCTCCGCAGCCGGACCAGAGCACGTTTCAAAGCCCGCCGTTGCCTCAGCCGAAACCCCTTCCCGCTCACGCAAAGTCTTACAGCATCTTCACGCCTATCGACGACAGCCGCTCGCTTTTAGCACAGCATTGGGGAGGCACGAGCACTTCAGAGCCTCAGCCAACGATCAAGGTCGAGGGTCCGAGGTCGCAGTCTATTGACGTTGCTGCCATGTCCCGTGACAAAGCGAATGGCGCGTCGCCGAAACCGCCACCGGCTCCGTTGCCTGCACGTCCGCCCCAGCGAACAGCGTCATCGTCTTCAGTACCAAGCATTCCGCTACCGTCACGTGCAAGCACGATGCAATCAGAGGCCAAACGCCCCCGACTGAAGGTACAGATTCCGAGCGAGCAATCAGATGGCGGCAGCGCTACTGGAGACTCGTCACCAAAAGATACGACCACTACTGCTGGAACCGGAATCGGAACCGGACCCGCTCCGGCTGCTAACCCTGGTGTTGTCCTACCTCCACCGTCGCCTTCGACGAACGCTCTACTTTCTGCGGGTGCGTCCGGACCTCCTAATCCGTTCGCACGTCCGGCTCCGCCCATCAGCACCAACCCGCACGCGGTCAACAGAGAGAGGGATCACATCGAAACACCGCTGTCGGCACTGCCAAGTCGCATCATGGAAGGCAACCAAATGCTGCCGAGTCCATCGTCGCTCTGGGCTGACGCGTGGTGGGATAGGAATAGCAACAACATGATGCCATCACCGCTGAACTTCCAGACGCCTGTTGCGTTCAGCGGGCCGAGCTTCAGAGACGAGGACGCTGACAGAAAGAGAAAGTTGGACGAGGAAGATGCAGGCGGCGGTGGGAAGAGGACACGGAGCTGAGTTTCTTGTTCGAGAATAATTTCACTTATGCATTGTAATCGTCCTTTCTTTTTAGGAAATCTTGTGGGTCGTGCCAAAGGCTGGGAAAAAGATATCACTTTCGCATGATATGGGTTGCAATCTCCTTTGGTTTGGGCGATTGGGCAATGTCCAGGAGTTTGGTTTGTGCGCGGTGGGAGATTGTGGTTCAGCAGTACGCAGATGAAGCATCCTCAGTTCGAGAATCAGACTCGGACTTGGAGATGATTATTTTTCAGGCTCGCTCTCAAGTGTTTCTCGTCGGTCAGCACGTGTCTACAAAGTCTAGATCAGAGCGAGACGGCCTTTCGGTATGCTGCACCTTGTTTATTTATAGGGTTGCCAAAGACGGAAGTGTTGCATGAGTGAAATCGAACGAGGCTTGCGCAGCTGCCAGCTGCCAGCTGGTGGCTTGGCTTGGCTTGGCGGGGCTTGGCTTGGCGGGGCCCCATCGTCATATGCGCATTCCCGTCTCCTGCTCCTGCGGTCATCTTGCCTTGTACGCTCTGGCTCTGCTTTGATCTGAACCTGCATTGACGTTGTTGCTGTGTTTGTTGTACGTACGACCACAGCCGTCTTCCGGCACCACATCAACTGCGCGCAGCATCGCCCACCTGTTGCACCGCAGCGCATCTGTTGACCCTCGTCTGACTTGTGCCATAGACCCCTCCACGCCCCGCGCAAGCGATTGCAGCCTTCCTTCTCTTTGCATTCACTGTATCTACAGCCCTTTCAGCAGAACGAGAACGAGAACGAGAACGAGAACGAGAACGAAGCAGCGACTCGGCCTGAATCACTGCGCGACACATCTCACATCTGCGCCCTCGTCTTCTCGCCAACATGGCATACAACAGATACGCCGGCAACCCGGATGCCCTCCTGCGTAAGTCACTCGTCACTCCGTCGTCGCCAGTTCTTCACGCCCTCTGGAGAAGCACACTGCCAACACCATCGCTGACTCGACCACCGAACCAGCCACGCCGAACCAGAACAAGCAGCAGCAATGCTCTCCAACCCCTCGCGCACCTCCTCCTCAAACTACGGCAGCAAGCCTCCACTGCCCGCACCCGTCCAGAATCTCCGCCCAGACGACCGCTACGCGCGCCCAGCCAGTTCCGGCTACCAACCCAGCACTGGCTACCAATCCACCTCCGGGGCACAGTCACCCGCCTACGCCGACGGGCGGCAGCGCTACGACAACTACAACCCGCAATCACCGCGTTACAACAACAACAACTACCAGCAAGGTGGTCCCCAGCAAGGCGGGCCAGCGCCGCCCCCACGAAACGCATACGCCTCGCCTCCCCGCCTGCGAATTACGGACAAGGACCGCCGCCGGCCGGCTACCATAACCGCCCACCGATCCCGCAGCAACAGCGACCGCCCACCGTCGCGCCCGCACCGCGCAGCGGCAACGACAGAGATGCGCTCTGGCCGCTCTTCGTCGCCGTAGACAAAGACCGCACCGGCCAACTGACCGAGTCCTCGCTCCGGCGCGCGCTCGTCAACGGCGACTACACAGCCTTCGACCCGCACACGGTCAAGATGATGATCCGCATGTTCGACACCGACCGCTCCGGCACCATCAACTTCGACGAGTTCTGCGGGCTCTGGGGCTTCCTGGCCGCGTGGCGGAGCCTCTTCGACCGCTTCGATGCCGACAGGAGCGGCAACATCAGCTTCGACGAGTTCGGCGACGCCCTCGTCGCCTTCGGGTACCGGTTGAGTCCGCAGTTCGTGCAGCTGCTGTTCAGCACGTATGCGAGGAACGTGGGCGGGAGGGGCGACGATACCTACGGCGGACCCGGGGCTGGGCATGGTGGGTACGGGCATGGGAGGGAGAAGGGGTTGAGTTTCGACCTTTTCGTACAGGCTTGCATCAGTCTGAAGCGCATGACCGACGTGTTCAAGAAGTACGACGACGATCGGGATGGCTATATCACACTCAGTTTGTAAGTGCAAAGCAAAAAACACACACAAAGAAAAAACGTTTCATGGGAAAGAAGGAGGGGTTGTTGTGAAACGAGTGCGACAAAGGGGAAAGAGATCTGAGAAACAAAAAAATGAAAGAAATCAAGAAAAGGCTAACGGAAATCCGTGGTGTTCGCAGTGAGGAGTTCTTGACAGGTGCGCAGGCCCTCTTCCTCTTCAACAGCATCTCCCCCAAACCGATACGGGACTTTACTGAAACAAAACCCCGCGGTTCTCTTGCCTTGTTACAGAGATCCTCAAACAGAGATAAATGACACACACATACACACACACACACACACACACACACACACACACACACACACACACACACACACACACACACACGCGCGCACACACACACACAAACCCCGACCCGCCCGAACCCGCCCAACGCCCCCATTTTGCCGATCCGACCTCCGAGGTCCTACTCGATCAACTCCTTGGATGGCCATTCTGGACTTTTCTTTTTTATATCCGGTCCCCGCTTGGCGGCAATTTGGAATATTTGCGCACAGCGGAGGGATATTCTTCCCGCTCGGATCCGGTAGATATAGGGGGATATATTAATGGAAGCGAACAGGGAAAGAGGGAAGGAGGACGGTTGATGAAGTGCAGATTTGAGGATTCGGATGGGAACCGAGAAAAGTTGTCGTTTTCATTGCGTCTATGAGCTAAGATACCCCCTCCCTTTTTCTCTCCTCTCCAATCCATCAGTCGAGTATTACCATTTCGTGTTTACCAACGTAGTGGGGGTTTTTCTTGTCGGGGCCTAAGCAACTGGGCGTTGTTGTTCTTGCGTAGGCTGAAGCGTCGAGTCTCGTCGGTGTTCGTTGCGGAGTTTACGTGACTGTTTCGCTGGCGGATCTATACAGGAGAGCAAAACGAAGACGGATGAAAGGCTGGGAGAAAGAGAGAGGGAGTGTGTGTGTGTGTGTATGGTGTTTTCATGTTTCTCGTTCGCTTCCAAAAAAACGCATGGTCATCTGTCGCACGGCCAGTGACAGAGATCAAAAGAAAAGACAGGACGGTGGCTCAAGAAGGGAGTGAAGCGCTCATCACATCCCATTCAGCCAAAAACAATCTCCCCTTTTCCTCCTCCCCCACCACCCATCTAGAACGATTCCGTCGAAGCGCGGCTCGCCCAGACCACCGGCATGCAGAGCCCGTGCGGGTCCTTTTCGTGATTTCACAGTCGCTGCTCTGTTTTGTGTCGTTTGCCGCACACGTTGTGGTAGTATGGATACTCGCCGTCTTCGCTTTTGCCGAAACGGAGCCACGTGCAGTACAAATCACTCCTCTCTCGTGGTACCCCAGACCACCTTCGCTCTTGTAGCGTCTTGCCACACGCCTTGCAATTGCTACGGAAACACCGCCTCCTTGCCTGACCTTGCAGTCGACGCCTTGCTCGAACTCGATCAAGTGCACGTACGGCGAGACGCATCCGCACAGCGGCATAACTGCTTGTACAGGCTCTGTCTGTAGCCAGGTTTCACACCACGTCTCTTTGGGGGCTTGGATACCTTTGGTCCGACGGGTTTCGGGCCTGCTGCCCTCTTCATGGCCTTCTTCACTCTCCCCTTTTGCTGCTCTTCTGCCTTCCTGATAGCCTGATCTTTCTGCCATGCTTCACCCTCCGCTTGCCACTCTGCCCACGTTTTGGGAGGGGCTGGCCTGATCAGCTGGAGTCTGGAGAGTATAGAGCCGTTGCCGCTCCTCAGCTCTTGACCCAGTACATCTCGATGTCGTAGGTCTTGAAGTTGGCTGTCGAGTTGTAGTTCCGGGAGCGCTTCGGTGCCGGTGTCCATCCCACAGGTTGACTCGACTTGTGGAATCTCATTCATTGCGGGAGGACGGGAAAGAAGGGTGTGAGGGCTTGGGCAAGATGGGTTGGAATCTGTTGTGGCGTAACCGACTGTGTCGTTATCCAGCTGATTGGCGTCTGCAAAACAGATAGCCAGGGTAGAGAATGACTGAATATTCATCATTATAAATCACTGAATAACAACTGAATATTCAGTATATTCAGTGTATTCAATTGTTATCCACTTCTCTATAATGTATAAATATCCGTGCATTGCCCACCCTGCAGATAGCGGGCCCCTCCGGTTGGGATTTTGCAGCAATGCTCTTGTGAAGAACTGTGTCTACTCTTTCTAGTGCTCGGAGCAACTGGTCTTCGAGCGATCGCTCTCGGCATTGGTTGAAACTGGTGTCAGTTTCACAAGTTGGCTAGACCTGTGAGACTCTACTGGTCGCAGAGGACTGGGCAGGAACCGATGGGAAAGTCGTTAAGTCGGTGTGACTGACACCCGCTGGGGTTCAACCAAACGTGCTCCCCAGCTGCGGGTTAAGACCCGGCATGGCTTGGTCTCCGACGGGCTGCGGCATGTTGATGTAACTTGAGTTAAACCCTGGGTTCGCCTGGGTGTCGAGCGGCGCTTCAAGGCCGGTGTTGAGGTTGTTGGCCATCATACGGTCGTGAAGTCCAACACGATCGATCGTGCCGTCCGAGATTCTCGCCGTGTCAGCTGGAGCAAAGCCCATCAAGGGATCTGGTGGGTATTCTTGCATAGTGTTGTCTCCAAGGGTGGGAAAGGGTTCGGCCGTGTAAGTGGGTTGCTGGCCACCGTAGTCCGCTGTGATGCCTGATAACATCGTTGTGTTGGTTGTGAAAGCTTCCATGAAGAGACTTGACAAAAATCCCGGGGTAGTGCTTCCTTGAAGGGATTGTTGCAGTCCATTGCCGCTCAAACTCTGCTCAAGTGTGCCCCCGAGGAATGACCACTGTCACCCAAACTAGAGCCATACGAGCTTTGCTGGCATTCCAACGTATCTCCCAAAGCAAGGTCAACATTGTTAGCGATTGAATGAGTGGTTCCGATGAATGTGGTCTGACCAGGCGACGTGGACCGTACGTGCTGTGTCGAAATGTCCGTAGGTAGCATCTTATGCATACTCATTGCTTGCGGACACTGAGACCAGATGTTAACGTGACCGTAGTTTTCCAAAGCAGTCTTGAGGTTCGATGAGAGATATGCAAATGTGGGCTTGTCGTTTGTTTCCGGATTGAAAGGTATTTGTTCGGTCCTAGAGAACCAAGCGTTCTGCACCGGTGTACGGGGGTCTGTAAGATGCCGATTCGGTTCCTCTTCTCCATCTTTGCGTGAAGCGCGTCCCTGAACACCTGCTCGGCACTCTCCAACATCTTGTGCTTCAGTATCGGGAGCACGTTAAACGTCATGGGAGCCGTTCCTGCCCCGGACAAGGTAGGCGGAAATCTGGACTGGCTTGCCGACATGGGCTCCTGTTTTGACGGGGACGACGTGTACTTCCAGCTCCCGACAGCAGTTGTTGTCGATGCTTCGCTATCATCTTCGGATTCTGCATTGGCATGTTCGCCTTCGTCCGGGTTTTTGCGCCTTTGAGACAGTAGAGTGACGTTGCTGAGCAAGCTGCCACGTTTCTTGGAGGTTGAAGGCTGCATGGTCACGATTGACTTGCTCGGAGATGGCGAGCTTGACGGTGAAGACGAGGGTTCTTCATAGGAAACTTTTTGTTTCGTTGAGAGTCTCTTGCTGCGGCGCGTTCCTCCCGATTCAGAGACCGTGAACGTTGGCTTGCTTTGTGATTTGGACTTTGGTGTTCGCTTCAATGGCTTGTGGGTTGGCGTGATGCTGGAGCTTCCTAGTTTGATCAAGGATCGGTGTGTGGACGTCGCTAGAGGGCTCGCCGCTGACTTTGATGACACGTATGAATTGAGGCCGTTCACGGAAAGTGTCTGTAGCTTTGACAAAGGCTGCTGTGGAACTATGGGCGCCGTTGGGTGCAAGGCAAATCCCTCAGGAGTCTTGGGTATGCTTGGCGCTAACTTTCCGAACCCAGGTATGTCGCCTAGAGAGGCGGTTGGATTGGCCAGTCGGCGATTGCGGGCCTCGTTCATGGAGCCCTCGAGCGCCTTAATCTTCATCTTCAGATCCATCCCTTCGGAACGGAGCTCGTGATAATTTGTTTCCAAGTAGGATTTGAGAATGTCCAACGTGCGTATCTGAGTCGCATCTTGGGTGATCAATGCCTTCGCGTTTGCCTGGTTGATCTTTGCGCGGCAATTGTTGGCGGCTTGCAGTTTGGCCTCGCAGCGTGGACGCAATCCCTCCCATGTAGTGTACATCCCGTAGTAGATGATAAATTCCTTGGACTGTGCACAGATCCAAGCACTGCACAGCTCGGCATGATCATAAACCTCGATCGTGTAGTTGTCGCAAAACATGATGGAGAAGGGCGGATTGTAGAGCTCGCAGTGGTCCTCGACGGTGCCTCCATGAGAGCAGGCGAAGTTGTGGAAGGTTTGCTTACACATACCTGCAATCTAGAGATGGTATGGCGTTGCAATGAACGAACTGTGACTGTGCTGAGCGATCTGTGTGTGATGTTGTGGTGACGGCTCTGAACGACGCGAACGAGACGATGCTGTCGTATTCGCTGTTCCGGGGTTATGACGTTTGAGTACGAAAGAGCTGTCACCGTAAGGCAGAGATAGAACAGTAGTAGGTTGTGAATGATACAAGGTGTGGTGTATGGGCTCGAGCGGTGAGGAGGAAAAGATGCGATTGTTATTTCGCTGTTTGGAAGCCGTGAAGGTGATGTTTGCGTGCGTCAGAGTTGCCCAAACAGGAAAGCACGACCACGACTAGGATTGTGTCCCACCTTCCTCACGTAGCGACCTACCTACCTACCTACCTACCTACTTACTTACTCACCTCTGCAACTGCGTGGGAGAAAGGATATAGCATGACTGCACACCTCATCTGAATACTTGACTGATGATGGCGAGAGCGACAAGCCGTCACCACCCAAAATTGCCCCTACGCTCTGCCACCGGGATATCATTACTGGCAACCACCAGAAAATCAGACGTTCGAACAGCATGGGGCACCGCCTTCTGCAACCACATGAAGTGTTCGCATGAGTCGCCTCGATCAATCTTTTGAATGCCGTCGTCTCTGCAAGGTCGTTGTTTCGCACGCATCAGGAGCCTCAGATGTTCAATTCTTTAAATCTTCATAACTGCAGCTGGGCACTCGCAATGAGCACGACACATATCGGACCCGAGTCTTCTACGCGGATGCTGCGGGTTACGGCTGCCGTACGATGATGATCAGTCAGTCAGTCAGCTCAGGCTCTTGGAAGCACTACGTATGAACTAATGGAGAAATTAAGACGACCGTGGCATGACCTGTTTTGGCAAATGCGGACTCTGGACAAGCCGTTCCATGGAAGCGATTAAGGCATGCCATGTGTCGGACATGGCAGAAGCCCTTCCTCCCTCCCTTGCGGTGCCCTAGTTCTTTGCTTACACCTCCTGTTAGAGACCCTTGGCATGCATGTCATCGTCCGCCCGCCCTGCTCGGTTCGGAGTTATGACACTTTCTCTCCATTCGTCAGCAGTGCCAAGTTGCTGTCGTCTCTACCTGTTGTTGGCAGCTGTGTCGGATACATGTTCTGGGCGTAAGCACCAGCATGCAATGCAATGCAATGCAATGTGTGTATGTAAGTGAGGGGTCAGGTGAAGTGAAGTGAAGCGAAGAGCTGATATACTCCGGACCGGAAGGAGGAGAAGCTCTCAGGGCCAAGCTTCCAGGGATGTTTTGACAGGTGGATCTCTGTATGGAAGTCGGGCCGGGGTTTACTGTGACACCGGGAAAACAAGCCGATGGCCATAGCGGGGCAATAGAAAACCTCTCACTGTGTTTCACTCTGCTCGTGCTCGTCCAGCATCGGAAAGGAGAGGTTGGGAGGCTGCTGCATCGTCATTCGATCTTGCCGGGAAGTCACATAGAGCAAAGAATCGCATGTGGCGGGGATAATCGGCACTTCTCCAAGGGCGAGAGCCGCGCCTTAAACCCGACCATAGCCCCATTAGGAAGAAAATCGCCTCCGAGAAACGAGCTGCTCGTGCTCATTCCGTCAGGTCCTGCTCGCTAACAATGGCTCCCTTCAACCGTTGTACAAACATACATAAGGTGAGCTAGCCCAACCTTCTTGCACCTTGCTTCAGCCATCGCCTTCCCCTCCTTCGACAACGAACGGTTACGGCCAAACACCGGCAACATGAGCGGGCAAGAGAAGCTTCAAGACACAAACAACAACGCGAAGGGCGAGGTCGCCGCAGAGGCTGGTCCAGGCGCGGCAGACACCAATGCCGTCCCGTTGAATGAGACCAAGGAGGGTGAAGAGAAGAGTCTCGGAGAGAGGACCGGTTCAGATATGTCGACTGGAGCACTGGAAGAGAAGCCCAAGGACGACCCAAAAGATGCGAGCAACCCCGCCTCCGAGGAGTTCACCCCGCTTGACAAGAGGAGCAAGGGCAAAATCGCCATTATTATGGCCGCGCTGGGAATGGCCGTCTTCCTTGCAGCTCTCGACGTAACAATCATCACCACAGCACTTCCTACCATCTCGGAGCACTTCCACTCTAGCGCCGGATACACCTGGATCGGTTCTGCGTACCTGCTCGCCAACTCCGCCAGCACGCCGTCATGGGGAAAGATCTCCGACATCTTCGGTCGCAAGCCCGTCCTCTTGCTTGCCAACATCGTCTTCATGGTCGGATCCCTCGTCGCTGCCCTATCCAACAGCATTGGCATGCTGATTGCGGCTCGTGCAGTCCAAGGTATGGGCGGCGGCGGACTGGTCACTCTGGTCAACATCTGCATTTCGGATTTGTTTAGCTTGCGAAGCAGAGGAGCCTATTTCGGTATCATCGGTGGTGTCTGGGCTCTAGCAAGTGCCATTGGACCTGTCATCGGAGGCGTTTTCACGGAGAAGGTGAGCTGGAGGTGGTGCTTCTACATCAACCTCCCGCTTGACGGTCTTGCCTTCTTCGTCATCCTCTTCTTCCTTGACCTTAAGACGCCCAAGACGCCAATCTGGGATGGTCTCAAGGCAATCGACTGGACCGGATCCCTGACCGTCGTTGGCGGTACGCTTATGTTCCTGTTCGGTCTGGAGTACGGCGGCATCACCTATCCATGGGACTCCGCGATCGTCATCTGTCTGCTCGTTTTCGGCGTCGTGACCTGGGGCCTCTTCGTCATCAACGAGTGGAAAATCGCCAAATACCCCGTCATGCCACTACGCCTCTTCAAATACAGCTCCAACGTCGCTGCCCTCGGCGTCGTCTTCATCCACGGCATGGTCTTCATCGCCGGCTCCTACTACCTCCCGCTCTACTTCCAAGTCGTGCGCGGCGCGACACCCCTCCTCTCCGGCGTCTACATTCTGCCGACCGCCATCTCTCTCTATCGCCTCAGCCGGCACCGGCGTCTTCATCCGCAAGACCGGGCGCTACCTACCCTGCATCTACTTCGGCTTCTTCTTCATGACGCTCGGCTACGGCCTCTTCGTCGACTTGCGCGTCAACAGCAGCTGGGCCAAACTTATCATCTACCAGATCATCGCCGGTCTGGGTATCGGCCCGAACTTCCAATCCCCGCTCATCGCGCTTCAGACGAACGTCCCACCGCGCGACATCGCCACCGCGACCGCGACTTTCGGCTTCATCCGCCAGCTCGCAACATCCATCTCCGTCGTCATCGGGGGCGTCGTCTACCAGAACCAAATGCAGCAGCGCAGCGGCACGTTACGCTCCGCCCTAGGCGCGCAGGCCGCACAGCAGCTCTCCGGCTCCGGGGCCGGCGCGAACGTGGAGGTCGTCGACGCCCTGCCGCCGGCGCAGCGCGAGGTCGCGAGGACGGCGTTCGCGGACAGCCTGCACACCATGTGGATCATGTACGTCTGCTTCAGCGCGGTCGGGCTGCTGATCAGCTTCTTCATCAAGAAGAAGCAGCTGAGCGCGCAGCACGAGGAGACAAAAGTCGGTCTGGAGGCGGAGAAGGCGAACGCCGAGGCCAGGGCCAGGGAGAAGGAGCAGAGAAAGAGCATGGGGAGCAGGCCTGTGAGTGGTGCTGGGTCGGGGGATGTGGAGAGCGGTGCGCAGAGCACGAAGGAGGAGCTCTGATATCAGTGCGTTTTCTTGTGGGATGATACCTGTTTTGCGCTTTTCGGGGTTTGACGGTCCCATAATCTGTGGTCTTGTGCTGAGCGTTTGCATTGCATGGCGTTAGGGGCCCTGCGCTCAGGGGTCACGGTTGTTGGGAGTAGATCACGTATAACTCTGCTTCAGAATCTTATGGGATGAAATTCGAAAAAGTGGATCTGAGAACACTTATGCTCTTGAGATTGATGCTTCTATCCCATCTGGTTGAAGGCACTCGGAAATGTTGTAGAAGGCACATGGAGGTTGAAGGTGGAGGCGAGGAAAGCCAGTGATTACAAGAGCGTCAGCATCCGCAAACCCAATCGTCAGCTCACGCTTTGTCTTATGATTTAAATCAAAGGTCTTAGCTATGGGCAGCCTCAGTCAGGATTCACTCTACACGGTGGTCCATTTCTGTACGGCCAATCCCTCCAACCAATCCCCTTCACGCCATCCCTCGTTCGTTTCTCCTCCATTACGCGTCCAGTTTTCCTACCCTCCTCCAACCCCTAACCCATTCCTCCACAACCCCCACGTTCCCCCTCATACCCCCTCAGCCTCCCTTACCGCCGTCTCAAGCTTTTCCAGTCCTTCCCTCCATGCCCTGATCTCGGCCTCCATCTCCCCTGCCGCTTCTCCACCTCATCGAGCGCCTGGCTCGCGCTTGCCGCGTTGGCATGCAGAGACCGCAGTGATCGTAGACGGTCTAGCAACAGGGGCAGGGTCGGGGAGAGGGTGGTCAGGGTGGGCAGGAGGGAGAAGAGGGAATGCAGTTTCGTCGTGTCTTCCGGGGTGAGGATGGAACCTGCCGTCTCGTTGGAAGAAGGAGGTTGGTCGGGGCCGGGGGTAGGGAGTGATTGGAGGCGTTGGGCCAGGGCTTCGAGGGAGCTGGGCGAGGATAGGATTTGTAGCTGGGTGTCCAGGTGGCTGAGCGTGGGCAGGATGGGCGTGATGGTGGTGTCTGGAGATGTCGGATCGAGCGTACTGATGCCGAGCGCGCGCTCCAGCGCTGTGAGACGCGTGTCGAAGTCGGCGACGCGGGAGAGTGTCTGCGTATCTGACGACTCGGTCGCGCTCGCTGTTCCCGACGGTGCTGTTTCGCTTGTGCTCCGGTCCGTGATATCCGTATCCCTCGGTTGCTTGTTCAACCGGCGCATGAGCTGGGTTTGCGCGTCCGCAGCAGGCATGCTCGACGTGCGCATCTGCTGCAGGACCTTGCTCAACTCGTTCACAGATTCCTCATTCTCGTCCTCCTCATCCTCACCCGTTTCTTCTCCGTCTTCCTGCCCCTGCGTCTTGCGCCGCGCAAACTCGGCCTTGACTTCCTCCACCTCCCGTCTCAACCTGGCCAACTTCCTCTCAACCCCTCCTCTTCACCCTCGCTCCAATCCTCTTCCTCTTCCCCTGCATCCCCCTCGCAGTCCCTCGTCTCCGCCGCGTAGACACCTGATACGACCTCCTCTTCTCACCCAACCGGTCCGAAAAATCCGCCTCGCGCGCGTCGACCCGTGAGCCCAAGAACTGGTTTCGCGCCTGGTCCGGTTGCAGTCGCTGGCGGATGATGTTTGTATCGGAATCCTCGGAATTTGTGGGCGAGGGAGAGCGTGCGCCTGTCGAAGTCTGAAGGGTAGACGCGTCGTCTACTAGGTCGGGCGTCTCGTAAATGTCGGGGGCATTGTCCTGAGGAAGGTTCAGTATGCGGTACGGGAGAGCGAGGGAGGACGTACCGTACAAGATCGGGCAATTGCGCGTATTTTCTGACTTGCGCCATGGTCACGGTGGCAGTGTGTGTTCGCGCGGGATATATGGGTTTCGCGGACGGGCGAGCTTATGTTCAATGTTTTGTTTATCTCTTAGAGGAGTGGATAGAGTAAGGATTGTGGTTCGCTTTTCTAGAGGTGAAGCTCGAAGCTCGATCAACGCAATCACATGCACATGCTTCTGCACAAACACAGATAGAAACACAGATACGGAACTATCACGTGAAGGGACTAGATCTGAATAGATGCTCTGGACGGAACAATTCAAGGTGAGACGCAAAGATCGCTTGGCATCTTGTATGGGTAGGTATCATGATCTGTGAATCTGCCTCTTTTCGAAACTCCACAAAACACCTGTCGCACGTGTTCTGCACGCAGTCGACTCTCCATCCATTGCCTGATCTCTGTTCTGTTCTGCTACATGTTCTAGAATCCTAGCCACCGGCGTGTGTCGCCTTGCGCATGGATATTTTCTTGCAGACGTTGCACAGATTCCGCCCACAATCGCGGCCATTGCGCTGTATGCGTAATGCAGTATGTGATGGAGCAACTCCTTCTGAACGTCGGTATCCAGGTTTTGCGTGCACACGTCAGGGCGTTGAGAATATCCGCAATGGCGTGATGGCGCGCAAGAACGTTCCTCAAAGTAACCTTTCTCAGACATGCTTGCATAAACCGACGGGGGTTTTCATGTATGAGCCTGAACTCATGTCCTCTAGCTGGTAATGACGAAGCAATGAAGCCGGTGGAAACGGACGCTACACATACTTTGTGTTGTGGCGGACAGGAAGCGACAGGCAAGTGTCTATGGGCACCATTGAGAACTATCGACATCAGTGTCACCGGTGTTATGTTCGCAAGCAAGCCTGATGCTCTATCGCAATATAGGGAGCTTTTCGAAGAGGAGGATCTGCCGCATGTCGTGTATCCGCCACATCACGTTGCCGGACATGGAGAGGAAGGCGCGTCTTTCGCCAGAAAACAGGAAAGGTTGGCAGTTACCGAGGTGTCCATGGCGATTGTGTGTCAAGGAAGGAGAAAAGAGGACGATTTGTAGGGCATGAAGTTGGTTGTCCCGCAACGTCCGAGCGGGGAAATTCCATCCGCAAGATCGGCATCTGGTGATCGTATGTAGGGCTCGTGGGGTGGTCGGAAGACATCGCCCAACATGTGCTCCGCTCGGTCAACAGGGCGGTCCAGCCAAGAGACGCTGTCGATGTGGTCGCATGGCATGTGGAGGAACGATGGTGGTGCTGGTGGATGAACTGAGGTTCAGATTATCAGTGGAGTCCAATCCATTTTCGGCTTGGTGCGATGTGCGGAGCAAGACAAGTCCCTCGAACACGCTTCACCTTTCTGCCTCACCCATATCAGACGACGCCTTGCTGCTGCCCGCCATTGCCGACGGATCTAGCCTGGCAATACACATTCACTAACGGGCGCAACAGGCAGGCAATTGAGGAAAGGCGCCCAGCGCGCAGCGATGCAACCGAGTCCTTGGCCGTTCGCCGCCCACCACTTATAGCACCATCATGGTCACATCCACGAGGCCCAATGGCCTTCAGACAGAGCAAAAGCCTGAAAATCTCGGTACAGTCGGTAGCGTTGATGGCACAAAATTGGGCAAAGCAATGGAGAGGTCTTCGGTGCCACCCGATAGCGACTGTATCCGTGTCGCCGCCCCATCTGACCTTCTTCATACCGCCAACGCCCGCGAAAGCAGCGATGATTCAAGCTTGTCTTCCGTGGAGACCGAAACGTTCGACACTGTCCCTGATTCAAGCAACACTTTTCTGAGCAAAGTCGATGTTAATGGCATACTCAGATATGGCTCTCTCGATGTCGCCGAAGATACTGGCTTATCTTCGGTATCATCTTCTTCACTCGCCGAGAGGAAACCACTGAGCACCAAAGTTCGACCAGCTCCTGGTTGTTCCACTTCGTTGGATGATAACGGACCTCGCAAGAGGGTCGCTCTCTCGGTCGAAAGCGTACAGCAGTCGGACAAGGATGCCGGTCAACCAGCATCATCGCATCCATCGAATTCGCCTCGTTCTCATCCTTTCATTCCAGAAGCTAAAAGAAGCCCTCCTGCACAGGTCAAGACGGAAGAAACCGACACTGTTGCCTTGACGGCACTGTCCCCTAAAATCCGAAGAAACTCAAAGATAACCAAGCTGAAGACTGATATTCGACCAAGGTCCTCCATCCCGAAAGACATGTCATGGGAAGAGTACGGAAGACAGTGCATACTTGCCGCTCATTCCTCTAGACTTAATCCCTACGCTCTGCATGTTGGAGAGTACCGGCTACTGCGCAACCACATCACCCAACCACAAGTCACAATCTACTTGAACATCAGAAATGGAATTCTTCGGTTATGGACAAGGAACCCGATGGTCAGTGTGACAAAGGAGGAAGCCGCTGGGTGCGCCAAAGAGGCACGGTTCTTTGAGCTTGCATACTTCGCCTACGAGTGGCTTGTCCGGAACGGCTACATCAATTTTGGCTGCGTTGAAGTTCCAATTCCTTCTACATCTGCTCCACGAGGCCGCAAGCCAAGCAAGCAGAAAACAATTGTGGTTGTGGGAGCGGGTATGTCTGGCTTGGGATGTGCAAGGCAGCTTGAAGGGCTCTTCCAGCAGCTCGGAGATCGCTGGGTGGGGACAGGCGAGCTTCCGCCAAAGGTTGTCGTGTTAGAGGGCAGAAGCCGCATCGGAGGCCGTGTGTACTCGCACCCACTTCGCAGCCAGGTCGCAAACAATTTACCGGGCGAGCTACGCAACACCGCAGAGATGGGTGCTCAGATCATTACAGGCTTTCGAAGAGGAAACCCACTGAACATCCTTGTTCGTGGGCAGCTGGGCCTGCGGTACCATTTCATGTTGGACGAGGTTTACATGCAAGACTGCGATGGTCGCCTGATCGACGAAAAGCGGGATTTGATGGTCAACAGCCTCCATCGTGACCTCCTCGAACGTACAAGCGAATTTCGCGTAAAGCCAAATCCAGTCGAGACACTCGAAGGCATACCTGAGTATATCAAGTTCTGCCAAGATCCGATACACGAAGAGATGGCAGGCCACCAAAAGGAAAAGAACAACTCCACAGTGACTGATCAGGGTCGCCAGCAAGTTGTGCCTCCTGGCTTTGCAAAACTTCAAGGGAGAACACAGGTCGTTGCTGGAAACAGCAGCAGCGTAACAGCGGCACAGGCTTTGCGAGATGCTGACTGGCAGCTCCGGCCAGGCATCAGCAGGAATCACACTTTGAATCTGGATACAGCGGCGAACGCCTCCTCTCATCCTACACTGGGAGCGACCATGGACGAAGCAGTCCGACAATACCAACGGCTCGTGGAGCTCACCCCTCAAGACATGCGCTTGCTCAGTTGGCATTACGCAGACCTCGAATATGCCAATGCCGCCATGGTCAACAATCTGAGTCTTGGAGGGCATGATCAGGACAGCGGGAATGAATTCTCTGGCAAGCATTCAGAAGTAGTTGGTGGGTATATCCAGGTCCCTCGCGGGCTTTGGAGTCTTCCGCACAAGCTGGACGTGCGGTTCGGTTGCGCTGTGAGGAACATCAAATATACATCAGAAGACCATGCACAGATTGGCCCAGCAGTAATCGAATGCACAAACGGAGAGCGCATCGAGGCTGACAGGGTGATCCTCACATCTCCGTTGGGCGTCCTCAAGGCGAATGCTATCGGATTTGATCCACCACTGCCAGATTGGAAGGTTGGAGCAATCAACCGTATGGGCTTCGGCTTGCTCAACAAGGTTAGCCGCGTGATTTCCACTTGCTACAGTTCAAGCTAACGTGTTAACTCAGGTCGTCCTCCTTTACGAACGAGCCTTTTGGCCTCCGAAATACGATATTCTGAGCTTGCTCAACGAATCCGACCCTCCCAACAGCATGGATCCAAGAGATTATGCCGCTCGAAGAGGACGGTTCTACTTACTCTGGAACTGTGTCGCAAACAGTGGGCGGCCAATGCTTATTGCGCTTATGGCTGGTAACGCAGCGCATGAGGTGGAGAAGACAGATACAAATGAGCTTGTGCGCGAAGTGACGGAGAAGTTCGCTAGGAAGTTTGCGCCACAGCATGTTCCAGCACCCGTCGAAGTAATTGTGACACGTTGGAAGAGTGATCCGTTCAGCAGGGGAACATACTCATACGTCGGCCCGAAGACGGATCCAAGGGACTACGATGTGATGGCTGCGCCAGTTGGCAACCTGCACTTCGCTGGGGAAGCCACCTGCGGCACGCATCCGGCCACCGTTCATGGCGCTTACCTCTCCGGTCTCAGAGTGGCAGCCGAAGTGTTGGAATCCCTGACAGGGCCAATCGATGTGCCTCAGCCGCTGATCCCACCCAAGCAAACAATCGACCTTGATCCTCCTGGATCTAGGTTCGATGAAGATGATTCCCCGATGAGGACTCCGCTTGCCAATGTGTCAACCAAGACCAAGACAACTATCAAGCTCCGTTTCACTAAGGAGCTGAACTCACAAAATCCCATCGAGATCGATCCTTCTCCAAAAGTGAACCCTTATCGCACGTCCGCCAACAGTCGGTCGTCCCTCGATGAGGACTACGAAGCCCTCATCATCGGCACCATTCTCAGTAGAATCGGAGACAGGCCTATGAAGCCTGGAAGACCGGGCGTCAACCCGTTCCTGCTCTTCACTAATCAGAACTGGGACAAGGTCAAAACCCAGCTCCAGGAAGAGCGACGAGCAGCCACCGGCGATGCGGATGCAAAGGCTGGCAGAAACGAAATCCGTGTGGCCATCGGCAGGATGTGGCGCGAGGCAAGCGAGGACGTCAAAAAGCCCTTCCTCGAGCAATGTGAGACGGCCCAGCAGTCGGCGAACGAAGCGCGTGCGGCATACGAGAGAGATGTGGTCAAATGGGATGAGGACGCACGCAGGATCCGTGAGGAGTTTCTCAGGGAGAATCCGCCGCCTGAAAATGGCAACGGACAGACCTGGTCGGGTAGGACGGCCATAGAGGTCGGCAGCGCCGGTGGTAGGAAGAGGGCTGCGGTCAATTATGCAGAGTCTGATGGGGAGTAGGGTTTGAGGAAGCGTTGGCGGGTAGGGACGTAGATACCCTGATTGTGATTTGTTGAAGGGCACATGGAGAATATGTTGTGCTACTGTGGGGCGTGTACAGCGTAGCATATGAACACGAGGACGTGCGTCCCGGTTCAATCCTACATTGCTTGCGTGTTGTGAGGTACTCGGATGATCCTTGTTCGGAAGCTGATCCCCGTTTTTGATCCACCTCCACCTCCGCCTCCACCTGACGTATGGCTGTACAAACCCCACACGTTCAGAAACCAAACTTATAGACACATTATCAGCTTAGTATTTACATTGGATTCATTCGGTCACCCTATCCGAAAGAAGAACTGCATTTCAGTAATCATGGGACTTCCCGGTGAAGACCTCCTGCTCTGCGTCACTTGCGGCACGCAGTACGACTCGCCCGCCAGCGAGCCGCTCGAATCATGCAGGATCTGCGACGTAAGAAAGCACACGCCCGACGAAAAAGCTCCAAACATTCTTGTATTGAAATTTTAATTTTTTGGTGTAGGATCCGCGGCAATTTGTTCCCCCAGCGGCCAGCAGTGGACCAGTCTCGCCAAAGAGCGCGGCAAGCACGAGAACCAGTGGAAGCAAGACGAAGTCGACAAGCGACTCTGGTCCATCTTCACCGACCCTAAGGTATCTCCAGCACGACGACGGCCCCGGGGAGGGTATTTGCTTTTCTCGGAGGCTCAGCTGATAGTCGGCTAACGTAACACATTCAGCTCGGAATCGGTGAACGGGCATGCTTCATCCAGACCGAGCACGGTAACGTGCTCTGGGACTGCTTCGCCTACCTCGGTGACGAGGCGATCGATTTCGTAAGACCTCATGTGTTCTCTTCCCCCCCCCCCTATTTTCAGGTGTGTGTGTGCAAGGAAAGGTCATGGTTGCTGAAAAAGTGCACGTGCAGATCAAGTCCAAAGGCGGCCTCGAAGCCATCGTGATCTCGCACCCGCACTTCTACACCACGCACCTCGACTGGGCCGAGACGTTTGACTGTCCCGTGTACATGCACGCCGCTGACAGGGAGTGGTTGAACCGCAAAGACGCGCACGGCCGCAGAGTCCTGATCGAGGAACCCACCAGGGAGATCGTTCCCGGCGTCACGGCTATTCAGACCGGTGGCCATTTTCCCGGTAGCATGGTGTTGCATTGGGAGAAGCATCTCTTCATCGCTGACTCGTTCGTCAACGTGCCCGTGAGTTCTTCCTTCCTCCTCGTTTGCTATTCGAAGACTTTTTTTCCCGATTACGACAGCTGGCTTCTCGTGTTAACGTTTTTTCAGTCCGGTTTCTATCATAAGAACAGGCCCAAGGGGACGACGTCCTACTCTTTCATGTGGTGTAAGTTCTGGCAAAGACGTTTCCTTTTCCGTCCCTTTTTTTCTTGCCTTGATGTCGTTCAGCTGACGGCAGCACTGAAAGCGATACCGAATATGATTCCCATGAAGCCCGACACCATTCACCAGATCTGGAAGGTGCTCCAGCCGTTCGAGTTCGATACCACTCACGGTCTGTTCAACGGCTGGGAGGTCAGGGGGACGACGTCAAGGGCAGGGTGCTGGAGAGTATGAAGATCCAGATCAAACACCAGGGTTTTGACGATCATGCGCTGTTCAGCGAGAGCTGGCCATGAGAGCACGGAAATGACGTGAATGGCATTGGAAGATTGACTGAACGTTGGAAGCATTTGGGCCCATGCCAGTAACAGGTTATGGTATATTCTTCAACTTTCCAATCATAGTGTGTACAGAAAATGTATCGCAGTGAGCGTGCCGTGATTGAACCAATTTCTCTCCGTCCGAGAAATGACAGTTTCGGTGGTAAGAACATAAAAAGCCAGGCCGTCAATGTAAATCAATATATCCGGAGAAAACATGAGAGGAAACACGCGAGTCCAAAAAGCATGCGATCCAACCCGATGCAGTTATTAAGCGATGGAGGAGAAAGCAAAGGAGCAGTTTGCCCAAAAAGCAAAGACCAAGGACGTGAGCGCAGCAGGGTATCTCTTGACTAGGAGACTCATTGCAGGGAAAACAGGAATATGGGTCGCAGCCGATCTGCTAGTCAGTTTCGCCAGCCGGGGAACAAAGACGTCAAAAAGAGAAAACGCCAACCAATGCCGCGGTATGATGCTTCAATAGACAGTAAGAGATGGCTGAAATGATCGTGTCATACAGTGTTTAGACCGTGGACGTGCTAACACGGTCGTATCGTGATGTGGCCGTGAAGGATTAGATGGAAGTGATGCGGCCTGCGGGATTCTTGCGCGGCCGGAGGTTGATGACGGACTCGAGCTCTCTAAGCATGTTTGTGTTGGACTCGCGCTTTTCGCGAAGGCTGGCCTGGCGCTGTCGCTCTTCGTGCATTTTCGCGATGCGCTCTTCTCGTGTCAGCGAGCTGCGCAAGCTGCGTTGACGGGGAGGGCGATAGCTTCAAACACCTCCTCGATTTCCTCAGATGGTGTCGTTGCGAGACTCGACCTGTTGGACTTGGGTTCGCCAGTCAAGGCTCGCAGGGCATCGGCCGGGGTGCCTTCCTCGACTGCTGTTAGCCCGCCGAGACTGGATACTGGCGATCTGAGACCGTTAGAAGCGAGAGAAATCCGACGCTCTTGCCTGTCGATGTTGTTCGCAAGGGATGCTTTTCCGGTTTCCCAAGCCTGCATCAGGGCTTTGAGGTCTGCGCCGATCGATTCGTACTGCGCCATGAGGCTCGGTCCCAGATCAGTAAGGTCTTCTGACTCCTCGATGGACTTGTTGGATTCTTCACGCAACAAAGCCATCTTAGCCTGAAGACCTCTGATACCCTGTGACAGGGTGCTGATCTTGCGGATCTGAGCACGGAGACGCTCGTTGGGAGGTTTCAAGCCGACTTTGGGAGTCACAGGAATGGCGAATTCTGTATGATGTTAGTATTGTTCAATGGGAGACATAGTCAGTACTGACGCTCCGTTTCGTGCTGCAGCTGGTTCAGCTTTTCAGCCCAAGTGGCGACAACTCCACTGAGCGTCTGCATAATGTCCACAGCAGCACGCCACCGAGCAAAGTCCGGCTTTCCTCCATCGGCTTCAAGCGACAACAAAGAGCACAAGATGACTCTTCGAAGCGTACTGTACTGATAGCTGACAAAGCGTAGACTCTTGAGTGATTCCTGGTCTTCCTCGCCATCGCTCGGGTTGTCAACGAGCGCTTCTTGGATTATGTGACGTGGCACATCGTATATTTCAAGGTACTTCTCGAGATCTTCGATGTCGTAGAGGCTCTCGAGAGACTTGGTGGCATCCCTGAATGCTGGAAGCACTGCAGCATAGGCTTTCTGCAGGATTCTGCGCTGCCTGCCACACTTTCGGCCCGTCTTAGGATCTTCAAGCCTGGAGATAGGTGGTAAGGGAAAGCTCCTGCCTGCGGTCAGTCTTGCTCGTGATGTTGCAGACCTCATAATGCATTACGCACATCCTGTAACCTTTGGACACCAACTCCACCTCCTGAACCAATGATAGTACCGCTGTAGTAGAGACTTCGAACGCCTGCAGATTGGTCGTCAGACCAGACGCTGCATCCACCGCCTGGTGCCTTAGGTATTTGAGCCATTGGCGCCGTAAGTATCCGTATGAAGCTATGCCAAGGACCGCAATGAGTGCGAGTACTACCAGGATCCGACCCTTGTTGGGAGCACTCTTTGCCCAGTGGAGCACGCAGACAAGCACGAATGCAACGGCTGCTGTAACGAGTACTCCGTTGAGGCTCGTCGCTACGCCTTGCAAACTATGCTCGCTGCTCGATCCGTTCGGTCCCTGCGTCTGGACGGTAGAGGATTGCAAGAAGGTCTGATCTGGGTATTCGCTGAGAAGTTGGGAAGCGACGACGATGTAGCGGAAGTGCTCGAGGAACTGCGCGTTTTCTGTCCTGCCTATCCTTGAATTGACCGCCTTCTATTGCGCGTTCGTGTCAGCACCTGGTTGTGTGTGGGGGTTTCTTGTAGGCGTGGTCTTACCGACCAAGCGGTATGGATCTTGGAGATGGATCCTCGAGTGGGAACGCTGAGCCGGAGAGGTTGAGGTAATCTTTTACCTATTCGATTCCGGAGAGCATGGTCGCTGACAGGGGCAAAGGCGGGTGTCAGTGGTGGAGAAGAGGAGAGGGAGACGTTGTCCTTGTTGAAGCTATCGTCAGCTGTTCCTTCTCCTACCCAGGTCAGCAGCCATACAGATTGATCCAAGAAACCAGAGGCGCGAGGCATCTTGAACGGAGACATACCCTCCAAGTAGACTGCCAGCGGGGTCTCGTCGGATATGATGCTCTCCATTCAATCGTCGCGTTCAGCAAGACATGAGATTTCCTAATGCGGTAGTTCGCTTTGTTCACCGCCAGATGGGAAGAAGTCGTGCGACGAGGTTGTTGCTGGCGGGTTTGTTGTTGTCGGTTCGTGTGAGGTCGACCCGGGGACAGACAGGTTTGTTTTGGGACGATATAGTGTTTAATTATCTTGTATCATGAACGTTGGAACGGTAGAGTCGCGTGTAGGGGGAAACTGGGAAAGAGGTAAGGTTTGCGCTACTCCACAGCAAGGGTCCGGGCCTATGCCAGGGATCCTCAGGCTAAACGGAGCATTAACGTTAAATGATGGGGGAGCCCAATGCGCGTGCAACGCGCCTGCATCTTGCATGTGCCAGCCGAGTCACGAGTGCGAGGGTGAGAGTGAGAGAGTGAGAGCGAGAGTGGGAGTGAGAGTGTCGGCTTGGTCATGAGGAGTGCAGTCTGAGAGCTTCCTCCTCGATTGGAAATCTTGGTCTTCTCGAAGCGTCGCCGAACGCTGTCCTCCCGAACCTGGCCGAGAGATTCGTAGGCGCGTCATCGGGCTGACATGAGACTCCGACCGCGCGCGAGGCCACAGCAGTATCTCTCTCTCCCTCGCTCTCCTACGGCCGACACTATTCTCCTGTCTCTGCTCCTGCCCAGGGATACGAGCTCTTTCGCTCTACTCAAATACTGCCCTGTCGCCCCGAGCATCGTCGATTCGCCATCACATCTGGACGCCTAATGAAGCGAGAACTCGCAGCCACGAAGCGTCGTTTGTGGTTGGTGACGTAAGGCCCAGCAACTTATCTCGTCCTGGACATGCGACTCACACGTCCTCTATATGGTGTTGTTATGCTTGCTGACACATCACCTGTTCCTTCATCCGAGAGCCTCCTTTCTTGCTTACAATTGCAGCCTAGACTAGACTAAGCTTCCACCCTCCTGCTCTCGGACGTACCATCGTGCTCCAAGCCACGGCGCGGGGCTAACAATGCATACCACCTTTATCTGCGTTGACAACTAGCACACGTCTGTTTCGTCTTCTTGACGTCCCCTTGCTCCCAATGGGCTATTCTGGTGATGGCTTCGCTTATTTGTGGCCACCTGGCTCTCATGCTCCCGGTTTTGGCAATGGTTGCGTGCACTCCCATTCGCAGAGAGCATTCGTCAGCGTATGGAGGTAGGTAGGATCGTCAACTAGCAAGGGATCTATGACAGTTGCTGCAACATCATGCAGCCCTACTGGGCGCATGCGGCTCAGGTGCTTCGCGTACCTTCTCTTGCATCTTCCTCTGTCTCAATCATTTCCAATACTAGGGTCTTGCTTCTCAATCACATCGAACGTAGGGTTCGCAAAACTCTCGCCCTGCATGTCGTCGTCGCCTCTTGTTTACTCATGCCTTCCTTCTGTCCGTGGTCTTGTGGCTGGGTGATGATCATCTGTAGCTTCTGACATCTAATCTTCCCAACACAACCCGCAGGCGTCTGCTCTAGATTGCGAGCTACTCTACGTTTCAATCGGAACGGAGTCACCGCATCTCGTTCCTCAGCCGCAAGTACCGGAAGCCGACCGGTGGTCTGGGATAGTCTACCTCCGTTTGTAGCCTATCCCTGCGTCGAACCTGATCAAGCCGCTAGTGATCATGCAGAGAAAGAAGTTGGTTGTTGCACACACTCTGCCCGCATGCCTCGGTGGTGAGGCAAGTATAAATACTTTTCTATGCCGCTGACGATCTTGACAGAAGA
The DNA here is from genome assembly GCA_030247885.1 of Taxawa tesnikishii (nom. ined.). Taxonomy (NCBI): domain Eukaryota; kingdom Fungi; phylum Ascomycota; class Dothideomycetes; order Dothideales; species Taxawa tesnikishii (nom. ined.). The sequence continues at coordinate 167,819 of JAPDRO010000009.1, read as the reverse complement.
TCTCGTATCCCAACGCTCCATCAGCATTGCAGATTTTTTGCTGTTCATACGATGTCACAGTCTGGGCTGACCGAGGAACAGCGCATTACGGCCTGCAAGACGAATGTTGCCAGAATCTATACAATGCTCCAAGGCAACCCCGACGATTGGCAAGACTTTGTCAGCCTCGCGAGATCAATAATCGCGAACCTTAACTTTACAAGCTTCATGAGACATCCTGCAAGGGTGGGTGAGCAAGCCTGGGTTGTTGATGGCTTACAACAGCTTGCATATCAGGATCCAGACAGTGGAGGGGTCTCGGACGTAGCAGCTTGGTGCTCCCAGCAGTGGCTTCTAATCTTCCAGCATGATGCTCAGAACGTAACCGCACTGAAAGGTACACGCACCGACCCGATTGAGTTCTCATGTTAACGCTGGATAGGAATCGGACAAGCATGGCTTTTCAGAGCACAACCAGTACTGGCGAGAATACAACGTCAAGAAAGAAGTTCTTCTTCCAGCGGTACCGGGTCTAACCCACTCACGTTATCCCGCAGTGAAGAGGAGCGCCAGGCTGCGGTAGCCGCTGCCGAAGCAGAAGCTCGAACAGGCAGTCCCGAATACGTGGAAGCTCGGGGTCTTCTGCAACCTGCTACTGAGTACCTTGAACGAGCTGTCGCTGCGGCTACGGCCCAGCGAGTCGTGACGGGCGAATTGCTCGCTTCCGTAAAACAACCTCGTCATCTTTGCTGAGGATGAAGCTAATCTTGCGAACAGACGGCGGAGGCATACATGAGTCTTGGTAATGTCTCAAGTGCGCGGATTAACCAAAGGTATTTCCGTCGTGCCATTGAACTCCTAAGGACAGCCTGTAACATTCCCGGATACGTGTTGACGCGCTACCTACAGCAGTAAGTACGTCATTAACATGTCGCGAAAACACCGTCTAACGCTAACCCTAAGATATCTCGACGATTATGGTCGTTTGGTTGACTGATCCGCAAGCACACGTTCGTTACGATTACTAGACTCATGGGTTCTTTACACACACGGGCATGTACCACGAGACTTTCATTTGCATGTACTTGATTAGCAGGCACGTTACGGGATATGAAATGGGCAAACCTTCCTTCTTCATCAGTCGCAATTACAGCTTTAGACCGTTAAACGTACATCAGGCATTATAATCCATATTGCGGAGGCCGGCGGCCTAGTTGAATAAGTATGCACTGCGGTACATTCAAACAAGCCACACACATACGTCTTCGCGGAGGTAGCCAAAAAATCAGGACAACACAGACTTTTATAGATCCCTTACATGTTCGCAACCAGACAATGTTATGCCTCAACTCCATAGCCCTCCCAAGACGTTCATTTTAAACCCCGCATTCAACAGCGAAGTGCACACCAATCCCAATTTCAGCGCCGAATGCCACGTTCTTGAGCTATGGCACGTTGTTCGAACTAGCTAGCAAGTGCGATACAGCGCTTCGCATGAGGATCCTTGGGAAGCATGGAATTCCCTCTCTGCGCTGCATCTGTGCCCATCCCGCATCGAGACGAGTTTCTACATCATAGCCCTTTTACTCGAAGAGCAGATGAGGTGAGGTTAGTTTGGACGAATAACCACGTCAGCGTCAGTATCAGAAGTCATCTCGCGATCTCGGGGCATACAAACGCCAAGACCGATCTACAAGCGTGCGAACTCACGAAGCCCGTAAGCTGCATACCACAACCACATCGGCCAACTCATATCCGCTCCCCGGTCGCTGACCTTTACATCACACCACGTCAAAACAATTGCTGCCACAATCATCGTCCATCTCGACTGCATTCGCCACTGCGAAAGCGCGGTGCGAACCCGATTGTCCGAGCCGCAGCGGCTGACCACGGAGTTTACACCTACGGGCCGAACTGTCCACCACGACGTCAACAGTTTCTGCGACAAGGGCAGGCTAGGATAGCGTAGCATCTCCCTTTCCAAGATGCTGGACGAGCGAGAACTGGCCAGAAACCCAATCGTGCAGGAAAGCGTGCAGCACAATGCTCGCGTAAGTCTATTGCATCCCCATCTATGCATGCCTTCAATTCCTCACATCTCCGACTCTCAACACCCATCACCACCATATCCCTCTTCCCAAGCACTTTTCCAGCGACCTGCAGACAAGCAAGCAAGCACAACATCCCTAACGCAACACCAGACCGTCTCCAACATCCGCGCACTGACCGCCTCGCTCTTCGGCGTCGCCGCCGGCACCCTCGGCCTCGAATCCTACCCAGGCTTCCTCTTCTACCTGCTCGGCACGCTCGTCGTATCGGTGCTCATCTTCGCCTTCAAGGCCGACTCGAACACAAAGGTGTACTTCCACAGCCCCGTCGCGGATCTCTGGATGGGCGACCTGTTCGGCGGGCTCATGAGCTTCGTGCTGACCTGGACGCTGTTTTACGGCTTGGTCAGGGTGTAGGTGACGTGGTTGTGGCGAAGAAAAAAATGGGAAAAGGATGTCAAGATACCCCTGCAGGGGAGTGGCGCGGCCAGTGTCGCATCGGCCAGAGCGAAGAGGTGATGCGGTGGGGGTGGGCGAGTTGAGGGCGGAGCACGGTATTGTGAACGCCTCGCAGTATGTCGCCGCGAAGGCAGCAGCATATGTGGTGGGCTGTGTTGGGTTGCCACATTCCGTGCTTCATAAGCAGGGCATTACCAAGCAGGGTCTCAGACGAACTGTCACCGTTCCACACGGTCGTGTCGCTTAGGGCCGACCAGAAGATGATGAGTGTGAGCCACAGGAGCCAACGCCTCCAGAGGTTTCCAGAAGGCCGGTGGGAAATGACTGCGCACGGAGTCTACATCTCTTTTGCACAGTGGATGACGACGTAACCGTGGCAAAGTTCACGTGAAAAGAAGAGGCAGGCAATACCTGGCCGGATCACACGGACAGCTGAGTGTAAAGTTGGGCCTGCTCGTTGTCCACATTGTTCGATGCCCTCTGTTCTATAAACGTCATGAAACCGAAGTCGAGATCCCATCAAAGCCAATGTTCCAATCAAGTCAAGCATAAGCGGGCAAGACCGCATAATCCCACTCCTCCGCACCAGACCCGGGCTTCGTCAGTTCAACGTCCAGGCCTTCACTCCCACTCGCACCGACGTAAAACTTGACAAAGTTGACCTCGGACCAGTAACTGAAGCCCGTGTTGCCCGGCACGAACGCCACATCTCCCTGCGCGAGCGTGTCCTCGTACCCCGCCAGCCGGACCGTCAGCTGGCCCTCGAGCACCTGCACAACGTAGGGCTCCGGGAGGCTGTAGGTGGGGATGGTGTCGTTGGCCCTGCGCTTCCTCATCACGACGGTGCTGAGGGAGAATCTACCGCCCGTTGACTGGGGAGTCGCGCGCTTGGCGACGACCTGGCCGAGCGCCAGGTTGAGGTGTTTGGGGCCGTAGTTGTTGGCGACGTAGTAGGGGGTCGAGTCGTTGGTAGGGATGGGGTTGGAGCCCGTGTGCCAGACGCCGCCGGGGTTGGTGCCGTTCACGGCGTCTGCGTCGAGAGAGGGGTTGGGTCGAGGTTGACGTCGTACTTCTTCGCCACTGCGCCGAACAACGGGCCAGGGAATGCCAGGGCTTGGTCGGGTGGATAGGGCGTGTTGACGGAGGGGTTGAAAGGGGCGGAAACGTTCAGGAAGAGGGCCTCGAACCCGCCGGGCGAGATGAAGCCGGTGAATTGCGAGTCCGGCTCTACGAGCTGGTAAGAGTGGTTGTGGAACGCTGGAACCTGTTGTTCTCAAGATCAGAATCGAGATGCCTGACGGGGTTGGAATTTGGATCGAATGGAAGGAGCCTTTACTGCGCCGAAGTCCTGTGCAGTCAGGCGCCGCACCTGATCATCCACCCAGACGTTCAAAGCTCCCTTGACACAGAAGAAGGTCTCGTAGTACTCGGAGTGGTAGTGTTCGGGGACAACGAGACCGTGCACGCCGTTTGTGCCCAAAAGACTGAATGCGCCGCCAGATGAGGCGTTGGTCACCAGCATTCGGAAGACGTCTGTGGCCAGCTGGACCTTCTTTCCTGAATACGGATCAGCTGGTAACGGGAGGATGCAGTGGGAGGAGGGTTGTTGCTCACCCTCAAGGTTGGGCAGAATATACGGCCGGACATAGTCGGGCGCCTCTGATACTACCAGACTATCACCATAAGATGCGTTTCGGTGAGGTGCCGGCTTCTTCGCAACGTGGCCGTGTACCAGGGGAAGAAACGACGAAAGAAAAAGAGCGAATGACGTTGAGGCGACCATGACATATAAATTGCTGGAAACGCACCAAGAAAATTGAATCAATAGGGATGAGGTGCTGCAAAGAATAGATGCAAACTCGTTCTTATACGTACTTTCCAGCCTACAGCGTCGTCGATGTTTCGCACGGCACTGTTCTAGCGTGTTGACATGCAGGGTGTTTGTCCTCAACTGTATTTCGCTGCCACACATCTTACCTTTTCCAAATCTTACAGACCCCACAGACACACGGTACGGAAAAAGTGGGTTTGCATAGGTGTTTTGAGTCTGCAGTCTCAGTGTCCCAAGTGGCTCCTGGCCCGCGGGTGTGCCCCAAGTGGAACCTGGTAGCACGGCAGGATTCGTGCGACGATCAACATAATCATCCAAAGGCGATCTTTACAGGGGACACGGCGGGCACTTGACACGGGAAGAGGATTAAGTAGAGAGGACAACAGGGAAGTGTTCGAGGCATGTTCGGGAATGCCCGCTGTATGTACGAGTAGGTGGTGGTGATATAGCGACCGCAAGAACTTGAGAGCAGGGAGAAGTTAAGGCTTCACGGCTCCAAAGCCTAGCCCACTTAGGAAATAATAGTTCAATCGGTGGAGTTTCGGAAGTGATGAGGAAGCCCTAGAGGCTGGCTGCATCACCGGGGCCGCACGGTGTCGAGGGATACAAGGCACACGGGGTCGAAGTATAGAGTCTGGGTCCGTTGAGCGATCGAACAGACATTGATACATTGCTAACCGCTTAACTGCGTCGTTAGGATAGTAGAACACCAATAGCCAACACGAGTGCTCGGCACAAGGGGAAAAGCGCATGCTATCCTTACGCAGAGAGCTGAGCTGAAGGAGTTAGGATATAGGATTTAAAAAATACTCCATGCGTCGGCAGTCATAGTACTTACGTCATAACATATGGACCACTACTGCCTCAGAGTGGGCGGCATGAAGATACAGATTATAGCGCTTTGCCCACTCGCAACATCTTCGACATGCTTCACACATCAAGATTGAGAACCATTGCGAACCACGTCTCGTTTTCCTCACGTACTTTCTCAACGACCTCACGCAAAATGGCTGGCAAGCTCGATATCAACTCCAGTGTCAAAATGAACTCTGGTTACTCTATTCCTTTACTGGGTTATGGAGTGTACCAAACGTGCGCCGGTTGTTGAAGCGCTTAGATCCTGTTCTGAGAATGTCATAGGCCATACGATGTAGCCGAAGATGTAGTGCAGCATGCCATGAAGACCGGATACCGTCATGTGAGAACTCCGATCAACATCACCGGTGCACTGCCATACTCACAAGTGCCAGGTGGACTCAGCGACGGCATACAAGAATGAAGAGCCATCCGCCTCGGGTATGAAGAAATCCGGCATCCCACGAAATGAACTCTTCTTCACCTCCAAGGTATGTAACGATCTCGCCGTAGAATAATGTGTACATGCAGCTTCACATAGCGTTCCGTCCACTGATGCGTGATGTAGGTCCCACCCAAGGAAATCAACTACGAGGGGGCCAAGAAGTGTGTGGATGAGACTCTCTCCAAGACCGGCTTTGACTATATTGATCTCTATCTCCTGCACGCACCATACGGTGGCAAAGAGGGCCGTCTAGGTGCCTGGAAAGCGCTGACCGAAGCTGTGGAGGCAGGCAAGATTCGAAGCATTGGAGTCAGCAACTTCGGAGTGCACCATCTCGACGAACTGGAGGCGCACATCAAGGAGGTTGACTCCAAGGAAGGCAAGGGCAAAGGCGGAGTCTTGAGCGTGAATCAGGTTGAACTCCATCCATGGCTGGCCAGGCCAGACATCGTGGACTGGTGCGAGAAGAGAGGCGTCGTCCTGGAGGTACTGAAACCCGCTCCTTTGGTCCTGAGCGGGAATGAGCTGATCATCCGCAGGCATACTGTCCTCTGGTCCGCGCGACGAAGAACGACGACCCGCTCCTTGTTCCTCTGGCCAAGAAACACAACAAGACGACGGCACAGATCCTGCTCCGATGGGGGCTGCAGAAAGGATTCGTGATCCTGCCAAAGTCGGTGACGCACTCTCGGATCGAAGAGAACCGGGATCTTTACGATTTTGAGCTCTCTGCGGAGGACATGGAAACCTTGCACACCGGCAAGTACGAACCGTGTGCGTGGGGTGAGTCGGTCCATCTCTATAGCCGTTCCTTCGACTGCCTCGAGATTTCAGGTGCAGCACCTGGCATCCGTGGAAGGCGCGGCTACTGCCCGTCGTGGCAGTACTGCTTTGCTTTTCTCAGCTAACATACGCAATAGACCCGACCACAAGCAAGGATTGAGCATCCAAAACGTTGTCCGTCGAGTGAAGGATTTAGGAACACAGCCCTTTCTTTTGAAAATATGTAGTGACATGAAACACTGATAATCTTAGGTTTTCCAAAACATCTCAGGAAGGCATAGCCACCTATGAGACCTATTTGCGCCCTTGCATCGAGGCGTGTGTACCTTTCCTGTGAATGATGCGAGTCGTGACGCTTCTCCACCCAGAAATTGAGCGGCGCAGTTGACGCACGCTACAATTGACGCTACCGGGGATTAGTAGGGAAATTACCTCATTTCTGATCGCCATGTTGCTAGCTCGACATCGCCATGTTGTTTGGTTTCTTTCGGAGACGCTGGTCGGGGTTTCCTCCTCAGATAGAGATTGTCCCGATTGGCCTTTACCTACCTGTCGGAAAGCCATTGCCCTATAAGTACTAGAAGCTTGTTCAGAGTTCATCCCGCGTGCGCGTTAGTAGCAGGTGAGTGCCGCCAACGAACGCACATCCTCAACCGCGACATGCAGTCTCGCCTGTAAGGTTTGCGTCTCGCGCGCAAGGTTCACAAGAAGTGGAGAAATCGGGTGATATACAAAATGAAGTCTTCGGTACCAGGAGCCGGCGGGTGGGCAAAATGGCAAGGGCTGTTTTTAGGTGCTGAGTGGCTGAATCCCCGCTCTCCCTCATCCTCCCCGGCAAGTTTCGAAACGCGCTATTAATCCTACTAATAGAACTGAAAGCGGAATACTTAGCTCTTTTTTGGGGCCAAGGAAGGTTATTTTAAGGGCAATTGCGGCTGCGGCTATCTGCTCGGGCGCTTGCGTGAGGTCAGTCATCAAGATGAGATCAATTAAGCGAATATTTTGGATAATTATCGCTATTTTTGGACCGCTGTGCATGAGCCTCTTCATCTTGGGTCCATGTCCACTGGATCTGCCGCCGTTTCATAGTTTCACAGCCACGTTGTCCTCCCGTGAAATCTAATGCCAGATCTTGGGGAAACAAACGAGAGCTTGGAGGCCAGTTGACCGTCTTTTCCTAACATTAGGAACATGCGAACTGGGCACGCAGTGCGAGAAAACCCGGGCATCCGGATATTGAAAAGCGGTCGACAGTTCCTCCTTCCGACATTGGAAGGAAGGGGCCGCACTGCTAGAACGCATACCGGAGCAGTGGACAGCGGCTGAATGTATGTGCTGTGTGTAAGTATGTACGCCTGCAGCAAGTCAACGTCCCTGCTGGACAGAACAACAACAGCATCATCATCATCGCAGCACCGGTCTAGACTCCTTTGCAATACCAGCCCCAGGCCACAATGCGCGTCACACCTCGAGGCTTGACACGTTTACGGTTCCTCCCGCCAGGTGGCTGGGCTTGTGTAGTTAGCCTACTGAGCCGTCCGCAACGGTACCGTAGAGGATGAGGAGAGACTCATCCGTGCATGGTGGCTGTAGAGTAACCAGGCCTGGCCGGACACGGTATGGATAAGGTGGTTCAGACGGCGATTAATCTCCGGCGGCTATGTATGTGCGTAGGTGCGCAAGTGCAGGGCAGGGCAGGGCATGGAACAATGGCTGGCCTGCCGAGCAAGTGCTGCAAGCCTCGACCGGCTCTTTGTTGGGCAATACTTCCATAGGCTATCGTCACCTGGCGCACCACTGGGCCCCTCTTGCAATAGTAGCTTAATGATCCTCCTGGCTGTACAGTGCATGCGGCGCTCAAGGTCTGCTCGAAATACCTTTCCCACTAAGACCCAAGCCTCGAGCTGTTCCGCACCCGTTCTTTGTCTGCAAGTCTCTTGTCATCCTACAAATCCTTCGTCATGTCCGGCCTGACGAAAATGGTTCCAGCTGCTCAGGCTTCCCCAACTGACTATCAGCACAACAAATCTCCGTTATCTCGAATCATCTTTCTTGTTGTTAGTGGCGCAAGTCCTATGTTCCTTGGCCTCTTCCATCTGCTCTTACGCGAGACATGGCGAACGCTCAAGACTTTTCTAACATGTCCGCGACAACAGACACTATTCCCTCCACTGGTATAGTGAGCTCAGAACCTCTGAGCACTGAGTGGTACCATCCAAGCACTGTATGTAGTCGGTCTGCAGTTGTGGGTTTTTGAAAAAGAGGCTAAAGCAGCAGATCCAGCTCGCCTATGCCGATCCGTACATCACACCTCTCCCAACATGCATACCGGGCAACTCGCCCTGGATAGCAGCATCGCAAGCAGAACACACGAATTTCTTTTACGGGTACGATATCTTCCAACAGCAACAACTACCACCACAACACCTAGCGTACGCGAACACGCTCAGTAGACCCCGGAGTAGCCCCAGCACTTTCGGACCTTCACCAGACAGCATCGTCTGGCCCGACAACGCTTTGGGAATACGTTATCCGGAGCAGCAGCAGCAACAACCGCACCACCATCACCACCATCACCACCACCAACAACAACAACAACAACAACAGACAACCCCCATGAGCTCTCCATTTCTCTCCGCTCCAGGCCTATATCAATCTGCAACCGCACCTCAGTTGGAAACATACGTGAGCGTCAGTCCGCCCGAGATCAAGGAGCCCCAGCCGCGTCGATCCTACCCGATTTTAGCCCCGAACCCAGCAGGCGTGGCCACAGCGCAAAAACGGCGGCACGAGGAAGAAGAGCTTGCCCTAAGCGCGGGCAAACGGCGCAAGCGCACATCCTCCGTAGCCTCTGCCGAACTCAGCGACGACGACAGGCTCCTTGTGGCGCTCAAGGAGGACCAGAATCTACCGTGGAAGGACATCGCGGCGCGATTCACGAGCGAGCGCGGCAAGGTGTACCAGGTGGCGGCGCTGCAGATGCGCTACAAGCGGCTGCGCGAAAAGCACCGAGTGTGGGAGAACAAGGACGTCGAGGCGCTCAAGCTGGCGTACGAGTACTGGGAGAAGAACAAGTGGGAGATTGTTGCGCAACGGGTGAGTGTCCCCCTTCTTTCTTCCATTCCCGTCTCCTTGACCTGTTACACCTCGTTCCTGACTCTTTTCTTTTGCAGATGGTGGATTATGGCGTGCAAGAAAGATGGCCAGCGAGACATTGCGCACGCAAATGGCAAGAGATCGCCCCGACACCAGAATTCCCAACCACCAGTCTCCCGAGCCAACAGCCGCTCGCGTCCCAGTTCTCGAGCCCGGACGAGTCTTCATCCCACTTCCAGCTGTACCCCATGCCTTGATCTGCCAGGGCAGATGACTTGTTTTTGCTTCTGTTCACTATAGACCACACGCATCGTGGAAACCTTCGCTCCGCATGTAGGCGGATTCATTGCTGTTTCTTTGATTTGCTGTTCAAGATACCCCAATACGCTCGCTTTTCCTGGAGTTTTCGGGATCCTGGTTTTTTGGTGGAAAAGGGGTTTGTCACTTCGATTAGAAAGAAAGTTTCTGATATCTTTTCCTTTGTACATACTTCCCTTGAATTTTCCAACCCAAAGTCAATTTCTTCCTGATACAATGAGGCTTCCGCGTTGGTTCGCTGATTGATCTTTCTTCTTTGCTTCCTCTCCGTAGGGTTTGGTCTTCCACCCAGGCCATTTCCTTCGCTTTGACAGCTGATTCACCGTAAAAATCCTAGAACAGATCGGTCATGGCACCTAAAGAAGAACATCATCAGTATGTGCGACTTTCATTATTGCAGTTTAAGAAAGGCCAGAAGCTTACCGTGACTTGCGTCACCAACCAGGTGGGCATATTTGGCCAAAACACCTCTGGTTACGGTGGCCTTTGGCTTCTTCCAAGCCTTCAATCGGGCATCAATCTCCTCTTGAGGAACATCCATGCTGATGGTGTTGTTCTCGGCGTCAATCGTGACAATATCGCCGTCCCGGACGACGGCTATCGGACCTCCCGCTGCGGCCTCCGGTACCACGTGTCCTACGATAAAGCCGTGACTTGCACCAGAGTAACGACCATCGGTGACCAGGGCAACATTAGTCAGTTTGGCACCCATCAGCGCTGCGCTCGCTTTGAGCTGCTCCGGCATGCCTGGTCCGCCTTTTGGACCCTCATACCGGACGATCAGGACAAGATTCTCATTTCGGGAGATCTGGCCTTTGTTGAGGGCTTGATCCAACTGATGTTCCTTATCGAACACTTTGGCTTTACCGGTAAACCTCAGGCCCTCCTTTCCGGTGATCTTGGCAACGGCACCACCGGGTGCAAGATTACCACGCAGGATCTCGATGTGACCGGTCTTCTTGATTGGGTTATCCAGGCTTCGGATGATCTCTTGTCCTTGTGGCAGTGAGGGGAATGCCTCGAGGTTCTCGGCCATGGTCTTGCCTGTGATTGTAGGTGTGCTTCCGTCAAGCAGGCCCGCTGCTACAAGAAGCTTCATGACGCTAGGGATACCGCCAATCTCGTATAGATCTGCCATAAGGTATTTGCCGGATGGCGCCAAGTCAGCAATGAAAGGGATCTTGTTCGAGACACGTTGGAAGTCTGGCTCGCGTTAGACAAATGGAGCATGGTGCTGATAGACAACTTACCATCCAGGGTCAGATCCACTTCTGCAGTACCAGCCATAGCCTGCAAAAGCCATTAGACGGATTTCTGGCAAGAGGAGACAACAATACTCACCAGCAGATGCAGTACACCATTTGTAGAGCCGCCAAGAGCCATCATCATGACTAAAGCGTTTTCAAACGAGCGCTTCGTTAGCATGTCACGCGGGCGGATGTTCTTTTCCATGCAGACCTTGATGGCCTCGGCGACCTTGTAGCACTCGCGTCCTTTGGCTGGAGACGTCGCTGGAGTGCTCGCAGAACCGGGTAGCGTCAGCCCGAGCGTCTCAATAGCGGTAGCCATCGTGTTCGCCGTGAACATGCCTCCGCAAGCCCCAGGCCCAGGGCATGCACTCTTCTCGATATCGCTCAGAATGTCATCCTTGGTTTGCGAAGGGTCGTCGGGGTTCTTCAGTGTGTCGAAAGAGTAGGCTCCGTGTGCCTCGTAGCAGGTTGTGATATTGATGGTCTTGCGGAGCAGCTTGGAGTACCCAGGTTGGATGGTCCCACCGTAGATCATAATCGAGGGGCGGTTGTGGCGTGCCATAGCCATCACACAGCCGGGCATGTTCTTGTCACAGCCTGGAATGGTGACGCAAGCATCGTGAAACTGAGCGCAGGTTACCGTTTCGATGCTGTCGGCGATCAGCTCTCGAGTTTGCAGGGAGAACCGCATTCCTGGGTGCAAGATCAGACGTGAGAAGTCCTCTGAATTCTGGTCTTGCTACACTAACCTTCGCCACCCATTGTGATGGCATCTGATACACCCGGTGGGCTGTATTGCCAGGCCAACATGCCTTGCTTTTGCAGAGCATCTTTTACCGTCTTCCCTAGATCCAATACTGATCATTCGGTGCATGAGCTTTTCTATAACCCTTCGTGATCAAAATCATGGCAATGCCACTCACGATGGGTGTTGCAAGGATTGCCTTCCCACCACACGCTAGCAACTCCAACCTGTGGAGCCGTCTTCATCGTCTTCTCATCAGGCACGCCTGCAGCATAGAGCATTGCCTGAGCTCCCGGAAAGTCATGACCTTTCGTGAGCGTAGAGGAATACTTGTTCAGTATCGGCTCGTCTGAATGAGGGAAGCTCAGGTATCGTGGCTCCTCCGGTTTATGCTGCTTCTCCAGGTTGGTGGGATCCATTGTGAGTTTCGGTAAATGAAGGCGGTCTTATGTCTCGAATATTCGAACCTTGCCTACGGTCTTAGTATGGACAGCAAGCCAGATACGATGGAGATGGGACCGGATGTACAATTGGGAGAGATGCTGTGCAGCGAATAACAAGAGCATCTTTTGCACTGCTGACCTTTGAAGTGGAGCAATTCAGCTTCCCCGCTCGAATCGGCAAGAATGCCGGGGGCATCAGAGACCGACATCGCAACCGCAGACAGATCGATAGCTCGTCTTTCACATCAACAACATCTCTCAGAATGTATCACGGATGCCGAACATTGCGTCTAGTAAGTTTATGATGGGATGTTGTGCTTTGCGAGACGTTCCGAGGCAGACAGGTTTGAAGAGCAACTACATGTACCAAGCCTGCAACTCGACGACATCGATGGCGGACCGGGACTGCGAGCGCCACCGGCGTACTAGATGATCGAAGAGAAAATTCGATATAGCTTTGGCGATCTTAGAGATTGGCCGGCTAGTACAAGCAAACATCGGGTGGTTAGACAACGGAGGTCGTAGCATCACAATTCCCAAGGTGCGGCCAGTACGGCGAGCCTGTTCGGCATCACTTTGGGAACGGTCTGTCACCCTCTTCGAGAACAGCATGTTCAAACGATCGGTCGAGAGTTAAGAAGTGTTGCTACCGTAAGCATGGTCAAGGTGCTGAAGAAGAATGCCATGTGTCGCCGAGGAATGCGTCTCCCCACCAGCGACCACCAACCACCAGCGCCGCGTGCAGCTGTTTCAAAACTGGTACACAGAGACAGGAAACCAGACTTGCATTCCTGGGGTCGACAGCAATACTGGGAAGTGTCTTGATGACCGGGAGCCGTCAACAACCTTCCTTTCAAGGTATATGATACTTGGTTTGTTCGATTGCTTCTCGCGCGCGCAAACTCCACCGCACATCACGTATCATCCCCTCTCATAGACTCAAACCCCTTCTGTCACACTCATACAACCAGTCGCTGTGTCTGTTCTCAATCGGGCATTGAGCGGCCGCGTGCTTAGTCATGGCTCTCTTCGAAAATCAAAACAGCTACCTAATCCGGTCAGCCAACAAAGAGCCGGATTTTTCCACCGTCTACGATGATCTCTTTGACCAATACGTTGACACGGACCACTTCAATTTTGGTGGGAGCCCTCTTGAAAGACGCAGCTCAGATGACCTGAGCAGCAATGCCCATGACCTCCTTGGTTCCTCCAACGACAGCAACCCCGCGGATTCCTCGCCTCATACCAGTTGGGACGCCAGCCAGGCGGCCTCGGACGAGTTCTGGGAAAACACGCTTCGCTGTTTCCAGCAGAAGGTCGCTGTGAGCGAGCAACGTGGCAGAACTACATCTCGCAGTGAAGACTGCCGTGCTGCCTCCTCTTCCGCCTCCAATCCTGACTTCCTTAGCTTGGGTGGCTTTCCTTCTCCTCATCTTCGTTCAGCTTCCGACCATCCATCACAGTCACCGCGTCGGCCGAAACCTTACTTCTCTGCCAACGACTCACGCCAAAATTCTCCGAGAAAGCCTTCGGGCGTCAGAAAATTGTCTCGATCTTGTAGCAGGAAGCCATCAAAGATGATGAGCCCTTCACGATATACATCAGCGGGTTTCAGAGACATCTGGCTGGAGAATAGCGCCAATGCACCCCACAGTTATGATCTAAAGCTGCCCATTCGGAACGCGCCCTTGTCCCCTCCGCCATCTGCAAAACCCAATGGCAGAGGGGCAGCTCTTCGTTCACGACAGCGGGTAGCGTCAATCCGAGGTGCCTAGAGCAGCAGCAAATGCACTTCGATGATCACCAAATCTCACCTTTGCTGAACAGCTTCCAGCAACAGGCTTATATCCAAAGCCCCATCGCATCACCCTTGGCAAGCCCAGACCTCGTGCCTCAAAACTCATACTTCGCCCTTCCCGCAGACGCGTACGAAGTTCAACCGATGCCGATCCCGCTGCGGGTGCCACATTCAGGTTCACCTCACTCGCAACAGAACAACAACAGAAACTCGTGGCCTCGGCCTGCTCCTCCAACCGCCAGCAGCGCTTACGACACGGCTGAGTATCCACCCGACAGCAACCCGTGGGGCAACCCATGGGGAGACTCTGGTGGTGATGAAGGCTCACGGGCAGCAGCACGAGCAGCAGACCTCGACGTCGAAGCCGACGTTCCAGGGTTTTCGTCTCTGATTCCAACAGAGCTGGCGGGCATGGGTCTCATGATCAACTGCGACCCGTCGTCCATGCACAGCCTGCACGACGGCAGCAACGCGGCTAACAACGCGCTCGTGGAATCCATCTACGGGAACTTGGCCAACATGTCGACAATGAGTGTACATCCATCAACGCAGGCACGCCCGCCTTCCCCACCAGGACACTACTACATCAGCACGGGCGCTGGCAACAACATATCCCCCATATCCCTACCTCCCGTGGCCTCCAGCTTACCGCTAACCCCGCGCCGGCAGCGCCACCGACGCGCCTCGACGTCGTCTCCCACGCGCTCTCCCACATCCACTCACCCCTCTCACCAATCTCGCAGTCGCTCCCGTCACGTCTCCGGTCACCGGCGGGCGAAGTCGAGCACGCACGCTAGTTCATCGACACCGCGAAGCAGTGGCAATTTTGGTGGGTTCGTGAATTTCACGCCGAGTGATAGCGCAAGGTTGATTGCGGGGTCGCGCCGAGTGGAAGTTCGAAGACGAAGGCGAGGAGGGAGAAGGAAGCGGCGGAGAAGAGGAGGAGGTTGAGCCAGGCGGCTGTTAAGGCTGTCGTGGAGGCGGGTGGGGATCCGGAGGCTTTGAGGAGGGAGGGGTTGTTGGTTTGATGGAAGATGGTGTGAGGAAATTAGATAGAGATAGGGTGGGGGGAAAGGGAGAAGGGAGAATGGGATTCGCAAGGAAGTCAGTATTGAGGTGGTGTCATATTTGGATAAGTGTATAGTTTACCTTTTCTTTTAATCTCTAAACAAACGAAATTTAGAAAAGCTGTATGGCTTTTGGTACCAGCCTCACATGGACCGACTACCATACGGCAAGCAGAGGCGCAGTGCCTGCGTGGCTTTCATCGTGGAGCAAACATCACATCATGCCAATCCCTCACCGCCTTCACTAGCCTAGCCTGGGTGGTCCATCCACGCATCTTCTCACGCGGTTGCCCCCGAAACACATCGGCTAATAGACAACACACCATTGTCTTGCTGAAGCAACGCAGAAGAAGCGAATGCGGTGGCCTCTTCAGCTGTATCAACGAACGTCGGTCATCGAAGAGGGTAGACCGCTCCTATCACAAACATTTGACACAGTTCTTGTTCGAACGTACAAAGCCGAGTGAGCGACGACAGGCCGAAACATGAGCGTAAGCATAAAGAGTGATGAAACTTAATAGCATTGGAGTCTGAAGCAGGCTTTAGTCTTCAATACCTGCAGTCTTTAAATCTTTATTTCCTATGCAGCTACACAGCTGCATGGAAGCAAGTTGCCATTCCCGTAACCATCCTCAAAGCCTCACTCGGCTATTTTGAGCGCCTTGAACGCCCCATTTGCCTATCTCGCATGGTGGTGCAGCGTGATGCACACGCTGCCCTCATATTCCATCTTTCTTCTTTGAATGTCGTCCAAACCGGCTTCAAAGGGCCATTGCCCGTAGGTATGCGCAGCATCTCACGGCAGACCACTTCATCTCCTCTGATCATCGCCCATGCGCTCGAGCGCCTCTAGCATGACAACAGAGTTACCGCGGATAACCTTCAAAGTACGATCAGTACACCGTAATGGGCTGACGTTGGCTCTTTCCATTTGCTTGCAACGTACCACTTGACCGATCCTGACCTTCTCGCCGCCCGCCTTTTCCTCGACCGCATCGTCGAGAACGATGTTTAGAAAGACCTATCGTTGTTTTGCATTAGTCCTCTTGTTCCCCTGGTTCGGATCTCATTGAAAAGTCGTATATGCGCTGTCTAGTGCCAAACGTCTAGGGAGCTGTTCGAGAGCAGGGAAATAGGGAAACGGGAACGGAGGACGTACATCGTAACCGCGCAGGACACCGATGACCTTGCGACTGCCGTTCAGCTGAACAAAGAGCCGTCGGTCGAGGTACTATGTTGTGGATTAGCGCATGTTCCCACCACCACTAGGCAGGTTGGAATGTGCAGGGCGCCCGAGCGCATCATGGCAGACGCACCTTCTTCAGCTCTGGCTGTGCTTGAGGCATCTTGAGTCGTCGTGTCCGTTTGCTATGTAGAGATGCACGCGCGCAGACTGAGCAGTTGTGAGAGTTTGCGATGCGCGTCGATGCGAAGAGCCGAAGGCGGAAGGTTTGCCGAGAGCTTGTGAAAGTTGCATGCGACTTCCAATTCCACTTGATCGTTTCCCTACCTACATACTTACAGTCATAATCAAAGCCAGCCGTCTTCTCTACCTTGTGATTGCAATCTAACTGCCTCCGCGACCTCAGCTTTCGCATACCGGATCTACTGTCTCTACGATAGGCGATCAGTCTTGTTTCACGTAACCTACCCCAGCATACGTCCTCTGCTCAGAGAAGGATTCCACGATGAAGAAGTTTGGCGCACGCCGTGTAGCGCGCAAGATCGGAGGTGACGACGACGAAGAGCAATCTGCTTCTGCTACAGGGCCAAGTACCGAGAGCAGCCCAGGTAAGTCCACTCAAGCAGTCTTTGTACAGCGCCCGATCTGACATTCTATCTGCGCACAGTCGGCTGATAACCGCTCGTAGAACCTTCATCTGCAGTCAAACGCCCTTCAGTTAAGCCCAGGAAATCCTCTGCTCTCCGTTCCTCCTTCGGCCCCTCTTTTGCAGACGATGCGGAAGGACCATCCAGCGTCATAATGCCCAAGCGCAGCAATCTTTCCCGCGTCGCGATACAACGTAGTGCTGAGAAGCGCTCCAACGACCTGCCCTTCCGTGCCGGCCGCGAAGACGATGAAATCCGGCCGAGCTACAGCAAAGGTTACCTTGAAGAGTTAAAACAGAGCACACCAAGCACACCGAAGGATCTGTCCGCTTCCACGACCGATGCTGAAGATGGTGGTGTACCTCTGGACGCTCAGGCGCTCGATATTACCGCCAAGTTTGGCACAAACCTCAATCGGTATCAGCCACCGACCGCTATTCCCACAGACGCTGAGATCCGGGAGAAGAAAGAGCGGCGTGCACGGTTGGCGAAAGAGAACGATTTCATCGCTCTCGACGACGAAGACGAGGAAGATGAAGACGATAACGTCACGCACGATGAGAATGGCCGCTTGATCCTGAGACCGAAGGAGAAGTACCCCGAAACCCGGCTTGTGCGCGACGACGAAGACATCCTAGAAGATTTCGACGACTTCACATCCGATGGACGGATCGCACTGGGTCGCAAAGCGGAGAAGGAAGCGGCGGCGCGACGCAAGGCGGAAATGGCCTCGATGATCGCGTCAGCGGAGGGCGGACACGGGGACGAATCGTCAGAAGACGAGAGCGAAGCGGAGCGCAACGCAGCCTTCGAGGTCGCGCAGACGCGCAGCGGGAACTACGCCGCGGCCGCAGAGCAAGAAGAAGAAGGCGCCCGACCGCGGACGCCGCCAAGGATCGCACCATTACCGACTATGGATGCGGTGGTGGAGCGGCTGCGAAAGCGGTTACAGGAGATGCAGACGGCGCGGATGGGGAAGGTGAGGGAGATGGAGTCCCTGAAAGATGAAAAGACCAGGATTGGTGAGGAGGAGGTTAGGGTGCAGACGAGTTTGAAGGAGACGGGGAGAAGTACGCGAAATTGAGAGAAGAGTTGGGGGTCAAGGATGAGCAGGCCGGGAGTCAGGTTGCGGTTGTTGACGGGGCGGCTGATGGGCTGGGTACGGGCATGGGAACGGGAGAAAGGGTGGGATTAGATGGTGCTGGTTTGGGAAGTATGATGGGTAGGGGGTTGGAGAGTCTGGGAGGGACGCCTTTGGGTGGGACGCCGCTGAGGGCGACGAGTGTGTCAAGCAGCGAGTGAAACAGGCTCAAAAGCGATGGACCCATCAGTCCTGCAACGAAAGCTAAGTGAGCTACAAGATTGAACACCTTTTGCTCCCGAAAGCAAGGAAGGTAGTTCAATGGTGCCTCAATGTCTTCTCTCAATGTCTCCTCATCCACAGTAACAGATGGTATTTGACGTGCTGCGGGAGAGTCCGTCTCATATGTACGCTTAGAGCAGGACATGGTTGCTGAACCATCAGTTTTGATGCATACACCCTCTCTTCTCATTCTGATGCAAGCGTCTCGCGCTCGCTAGGTGAGTAGCTGTAGGTACGATAAGAGTAACAAACTGTCATATTGGGCTGAGAGGGAAAACGAAGACTCCCTTTGATCTCTGTCCCGTCCTTGATTCAACCAGTTCGGAAAGTCAAAGACCAATCGCGTCTCTACTACCTCGGGGTTTAGTAAACCGCGACCGCCCTAGCACACATTTGGCGCCCGTCGCATTCTCTTCCTATTCGACCCAACATCTCACGCATTCGACTGATTCATTCGGGCTTCTCTTACACTCCGTCCGACTTCCCCGGTGCTTCATTTGAGTTGGTCTATCCAGAGTGAGCTTTCAGTGAGTGACATCCTCGGCCTGTCATCGGCAGCGCATCAGGTGTCATTCCTTCCTAATCCGGAAGTCTGCGCACAAGCCTCGACGCAACGCACGCAAGGACGCTATCTTCGAAGCTCAAAAGCCTCCTCCGTCGCGTACCACCGACATCTCTCGACTCCTCCCTCTTCTTCTCGTCCACCCACTTACACCTCACATCGGTCTTGCTTGACTGGTGTGATCCCTCCTTGTCTTCTTGTCGCTCCTTTACACAAACACCACAACGCGAACATCATGTCTGGTTGGGACGACACCTCAGCGCGTAAGTCTCTCGCCTCCCACCACTCGCTGCCCGCACAAACAATCCACAGATGGCTGACTGCACCTCACTTACAGCCACTGGCGACGATGCCTGGAACGGCGGCAACAACACCGCTGGCGAAGACAGCGGCTTTAACAACTTCAATGCCGACAACACCTCCAAGCACGAGACCTGCCGCAAGTAAGTTACTATTCATATGCTCACTCACCTTATCAGACCTATGCTGACTGTCACCGAGCTGTGGCAAGGAGGGTCACTTCTCACGCGACTGCTCAGAGCTCAAGCAGACGACCGGCGAGTGCTTCAACTGTGGCCAGGTCGGGTAAGTCCCTCCTCAACGACACGCCAAACCACCAGCAACCCCACAGCCCAAAGCGCCTCCGAGAACACCAGCCTGCATACATCATACCGTCCAGCACCACATACTGTTCCGACCGACCACTGACACCTCTCAGACACAACAAGGCCGATTGCCCAAATGAGCGCGTTGAGCGTCCACTCACGGGCACCTGTCGTGTCTGTAACCAAGAGAGCCACCGCGCTGCCGAGTGTCCAGAGAAGCCTCCTACCACCTGCAGGGCCTGTGGCCAGGAGGGTCACCACTCGTCCGAGTGCACCGCCAACCGCGTCGTCTTCGGTGCCGATGTCGAGACCATGGATGCGGAGAAAGCCTATGAGATGATGGTCCAGGCTGACGAAGAGAAGGATGTTGACGCGTTCAAGAAGGTATGGCTGGTTGCTTACCAACGCTCTTTCATGGCTAATAGTGTTCCAGGCTTTCATGTCCTACGCCAAAGCTCTTCCTGAAGTCACCCTTGCCGACCTAGAGCAAGGCTTCCGTGACAACAACTTCAACACCTACCTTATTGCCAAGGTATGTTGTGCTACACTGCTGACCATTGTAACTTGTGCTGACAACACGAAGGAGCAAGAGATCTTCGGTACCCACACCATCGTCGACCTCAAAGGCCAGACCGGCCGTCAGTACGTGGTCTCCTTCCAGCATACCGACAAGCCACGTCGTCCAAAGTTCGCTGCCGGCTGGCCATCGAGCCCGGAAGAGAACATGACTCGCCTCCAGAACGCTGGATTCATCATGGACAGCCTCAAGCAGAAGTGCAACAACTGCGGAGAGGTCGGTCACGGCTCCAGATCCTGCCCTCAGGAGAAGATAGAGAGAGGGGACAGGGCCACGATCACCTGCTCCAACTGCAAGGAGCCCGGACACCGTGTCCGTGACTGCCCGAGCCCGCGCGAGGACCGCAATGTTTGTCGC
Organism: Taxawa tesnikishii (nom. ined.); assembly: GCA_030247885.1. Taxonomy (NCBI): domain Eukaryota; kingdom Fungi; phylum Ascomycota; class Dothideomycetes; order Dothideales; species Taxawa tesnikishii (nom. ined.). The sequence continues at coordinate 147,408 of JAPDRO010000009.1, read as the reverse complement.
AACTGCAAGCAGCCCGGCCACAAGGCTAGCGATTGCGACCAGCCACGCTCCGCCGAGGGAATTGAGTGCAAGAATTGCGGCGAGATGGGTCATTTTTCTCGTGACTGCCCAACCCGTGAGCCTATGAAGTGCCGCAACTGCGGTGAGGAGGGTCACAAGTCGAATGAGTGCGAGAAGGAGCGTGTCATGACCTGCCGCAACTGTGGCCAAGAGGGTCGGTGACGCTCAAAACCTACACCGTGTATAGTGCTGACTTGATCCAGGACACATTTCTCGCGAGTGCCCAGAGCCGCGTAATACGATGACTTGCCGCAACTGCGACCAGGTCGGCCACATGTCCAAGGACTGTCCAGAGCCGAAGAACTGGGCCAAGGTTCAATGTCGCAACTGTGGTGAGATGGGCCATGGTGCCGGACGCTGCAAGAACCCACCCAAGGAGGAGGAGGCCAACACTGGCTTCGACGACGCCAGCGCTCCTACCGCTTCGAAGGACTGGGAGGATACCGCTGCCACCGGCACCGATGGAGGTAGTGGATGGGGTGCTGCCACCGAGCCCGTTGCTGCTGGTGGTTGGTGAATGCACAAGTTTGCTCAAAAGATTGGTTTTGTCGAGTGTGCTTCTGCATATCTCGATGTTGTTGACAGAAAGACACTGCAGCTGACTGCAGGCCATAGCTGAGATGAACTCATGAATTGGTTTCATACTTTCTCGTTCAACGGCGCTTGGTCACTCTCTTTTGTTGTTTGTCATAGTCGGTTGCCCTCCACGTGTTGTGTGGCCGCCGGACCCGGTGCATATCAGAAGCAAGCTTCGAAATACATCAATGATGGATGGAATCAGTGACATGGTAAGCAATCAACCCAAACGGCAGAGGTCGTGACTGAGTGCAAATGGTCCAGATCTCCTTCCGTCCTCGGTATCAGCCCGTAGTGGAGTATGGGACGTTCGGATTCCTGCGTCGTCCCTGCAGAACAAAAGCACAAAAGCATGAACCGCGCGACCGGGACAGTCGTTGAGGGAAACCGCGCGTTTGTCCCGTGTCCCATGCCCCATGGGGAGGAAGGCAAGCAATTTCATCGGAAAGCCGCGAATCAGCATACCGCTGGTCTAGAGTCCGGAGAGCAATCTTTCTGGCAGTTGAGGTTGGTTAGTAACAACTACCGGATGGACCAATCTGGCAATCCCGAAACCACTGTGCGGTCTGGATACACTTTTGCATTGAGGCCAAGTCGAAGCGTGAAACGCCCTTGCAGTCTATGTTTGAACTGGTTACTGTAATAGGCATTTCACACAGATGAAAAGGATGAGCTAGAGTCGAGAGCGAAGGGACGCTTGACAGATCCGCAGCTCCCGGCTACTGCTCGGAAAATAATGCTCGCGACCTCACGTGTGCTGAACCACCCATAGCTCCATTCACAGTGGCCGGCTGAAGGGCTCACGCGAGTCACAAAGGCCTGCTGTGGGTCGTTCTAACCTAGGATGCAACGTCGCTCCCAAAGCCTTAAGGCTGATGAAGTCGAAGCTGACTGTCGGAACAGTCCCACATTGCGCGTTTGGCGTGTAGTCAAAGCGTGCGGTGCACGAGGCACGAAATAACCCAGCCGACGTCACGCCGTGAAGTCCCCTGGCGCGCGGTTTGGCTTTTTGGCTGACTTGAGCGCTGAAAGCATCTCTATAATGTCTCAGGCCCTCGTACCTCGTGGAGAACAAGATCGATGATCCTGCGAGGTAGTGTACCTACTCGAGTATACTTCTGGGCCCAACCCTGGGGGCAAAAACAGATCTCGCAAGAAGCCGAAGGGACGCAGATGACTGTGGGGGACAACACCGGGGATAGCCACGAGCTCGGAGGCTGGAGAATGTCAGACCCTCGCCAGGGTTTCACGCGCCGGATTACCCAAACAGGTAGACCGGCCGGCAGGTCGCACACCTCCTCCGCTTCCGACCCGCAAGTCTCTCCTGCATCCCGAGGGCGCCAGGCCATGCAGTTTCTCGGTCTCCACACGCCCATTTGTTCGCTTGTTCACAGTCTTCAGTTTGCTCAAGCCAAGCGGCGAAGCCACCCAGCCATCCGAGCAATGGGACCGTTGCATCTGCACGCTTTAATACGCCGTACGTCATTTCTCCCACAGGACGCTTGGACTCATGTATCGGAGTATCTCGCAAGGATGCCAAGCGCGTGAGTTGCATGTCGAGTAAGCCTTGTCGGTATCAGCATGTGTGAGTATATGTAAGAGTTCGAGATCCCCGGGGATTTTTTTGGTATACAGGGTCATCACCTCCCACTCCTCTGTTTTCTCTGAGACCTGGCCGCCCGATTCTCACGGGACAGTAAGATCCATTCTTGACGGTTTCACATTTTTTGTTCTTTCTCTTTGTATCAGGGATTGATAGGACGTTTGTTCGAGATGTTCGGGAAACGATATTTCGGCCTGAGAGGCCTGAAGCTGAATGTTGCTATCGGTGTCATCGCTGGCATGGACTTCCTGTGAGTAGCCAGAGAAGCGAGGGGTTGGGAGTGGTAGCGTTTGCTGACATGTTACAGGCTGTTTGGATACGATCAGGGTGTAATGGGAGGTTTACTCACTCTGCCTTCTTTCGTCGGCACGTTTCCGGAGATCAACGTTAGCAATCCACCTCCTGGAGTGAGCTCGAGCCATACATCAACCATTCAGGGTATTTCGATTGCCTCGTATAACGTGGGTTGCTTCTTCGGCGCTATCGCTACGATATGGCTGGGTGATCTACTCGGACGCAGGAAGATGATCTTCCTTGGATCTGCGATCATGGTTGTTGGTGCCGCTCTCCAGTGCTCAGCGTTTGCTCTTGGACATTTGATCGCTGGTAGAGTCATCACCGGATTCGGCAACGGTGGGTCTCCCCGAGTACAGCTTTTGGGAAGGTTACTGATTCTTGGAAAGGCATGAACACCTCCACTGTACCGACATGGCAATCAGAGACATCAAAATCACACAGAAGAGGGCAGATGGTCATGGTGGAGGGTGCACTCATCACAGGAGGTATCTGTATCAGTTATTGGCTGGACTTCGGCTTCTCTTTTCTCGAACCCAGCACGATTTCCTGGGTAAGTGAATTCGGGGGGAAGAAGACGCTGGTATCAATCGCTTGCTGACACGCCACAGCGCTTCCCCATTGCCTTCCAGATAGTGTTTGCTCTCATTATCTTGGCGTTCATCTTAGAGCTCCCAGAATCTCCGCGCTGGCTGATCCTGAAGGGCAAAGAAGATGAAGCCGTCAATGTACTTGCCGCCCTGAGTGACCGGTCGATCGATGACCCGTACGTTGCCGGTGAATTCGCAGCCATCAAAGACACCGTCCTCGAGATGCAACAAGGCAGTTTCCGTGACCTCTTCACTATGGGACCAGACCGCAACTTCCACCGGGTTTGCCTCGGCTACGTCAACCAGGTCTTCCAACAGATCTCCGGTATCAACCTCATCACTTATTATGCCGCGAACATTTACCAGCAAAACATTGGCCTCTCTGGTTTTCTCTCCCGCATCCTTGCCGCAGCGAATGGTACCGAATACTTCCTCGCTTCCTGGATCGCCGTCTTTATCATCGAGAAGGTCGGCCGTCGCTCTCTCATGTTGTTCGGCGCTGCCGGTCAGGCGGCCTCAATGGCTATCTTAGCAGGCACGACGGCCTATCCAGGCAATGCCACCGGTATCGTAGCGGCTGCATTCCTCTTCATCTTCAACACCTTCGTAAGTCCCCGTGTAGATAGCCTCCTCCCCATCGGCCACGAGAGCTGACACAAACGCCCCCCAGTTCGCCATCGGCTGGCTCGGCATGACCTGGCTCTACCCGGCCGAAATCGTGCCCCTGCGGATCCGCGCGCCGGCAAACGCGCTCTCGACGTCCGCCAACTGGGCCTTCAACTTCATGGTCGTCATGGTCACGCCCGTCGCCTTCGACACAATCGGCTACCAGACCTACATCATCTTCGCCGTCATCAACGCCTTCATCGTCCCCTGCGTCTACTTCTTCTACCCCGAGACCGCGTACCGCTCGCTCGAGGAGATGGACGAGATCTTCCACAAGACGACGAATGTCTTCAACGTCGTCGGCATTGCGCACAACCAGCCCAGACGCTACGGAAAGAACGGTGAGCTGTTGATCAACTATCTGGAGACGGAGGAGGCGCATCAGCACGACGAGGCTAGGCGGAGGAGCAGCGTGGCGAGTGCGGATGTGCACGCGAGCCGGAACAAGCCGAGGATGCAGCACGATGAGATGTACGGGGCTGAGAATGGCTTTGGGGGAATGAAAAGCACTGAGATGTGAGTCTCTTTAGGCTTGGGAGTTCTGGGTTTCCTTGAAGGGGGGCTGGTGTGCGGGAAGGTGATGTTTTGCTGCTTGCTTTTCGTTTTTGTATATACCCCCATCAAATGTGTTTGGGAAAACGGCCATTTCTTCCGAAACGGAAGAGCTGATTGGTGTTTCTGGCGCGGGCTCGATTGGTCTGTGTGAAAAGCAGCAACGCATGCGAGGCGCGGGAATACAACCGTCCTCTCCTTGCCAATGTTCTCTGAACATGTTTAGAGAACAATGGAGATGCGGAGGAGTGTGTCGGGAACGACAATGGACGCTGAAGACAGGTGCGTTACGATCTGATCTTACGAGAACTCCGCCCACCAGCTGTTCTGCTGTTCTAAGTGTAGGCAGTGACCGTTGAAAGGACGGTCTGCACAGCGCCGCCTATCTGAGTAGTGGAGCGGTTGGGGAGCTCGAATTCTCGACACATGCTCTTCGAATATTGCGCGCGCACGGCACGAAAGGAAGTTTACGGAATGCAGCATCATCGCTCGAGGCGTGCCTGTGGAGCATCGGGGTTTTGTTCTGCTGTTAATGGTATGATTTTTAGGGTTCCACATCCCTGTCCCCTTTGCCGTGGGTGTCGTTTATGTCCTCCTACTTCTTCTCATCTTGGTCTGGTTTGATATAGATCTCGTGCGCTCTGCCGTAGTATCCGCATTCCGGCTGCATTCCATCACATGCTCCGCCGAACCCCTTTCGCTTCCATTCTTTGTGCCAGGCACACACGGGCAGGACTCTGATTCCTCTACTCTTTGTCTGTCCGTACCGACGCAGACTGATGCCGGCCACCGGCTGTCCCTCCTCCGCGGCCTTCTCTCTTGCCTCTTTACGCTCGTTCGAACTGCGTGCCCGTTCGCGATTCTCTGCGTCTCCCGTTCCTCTCAGCACGTATCTCCGCTGATCCTCAGGCTTGATTGGTACTCCTTGCTCCTGTGCCCTCTTCCTTGCCCTCATGCGCCTTACCGATTCACGTACAATCGCAGATCCCATCCCTTTCGGGGCTATCCTCAGCTGATACTCAGGCTCAATTGGTTCTCCTCGTTCCTGCGCCCTCTTTCTGGCCAAGTAACGGGCGGATGTTGCCCTCTGCTTTCGTAACCGCTCTTCTTGTCTGAGAAGCTCGAGGTGCGCCGAAGCCTCATCACCTTCAGCCGAAGAGCTAGTTGTCTTCGTCCTTATCATATTCGAAGCGTCGAAGATGGGATTCTGCGCACGTGGGACACGTATGCCGTTTACCACTCCCTTGCACATGGGTTTGTGTAATGATTGCAACCCGCGAACGTTTCTCGAACCAACCATTGAAGATGTACTTATCGACGAAAACGAAGAACGAATCAGAATCAAGCCCGTAGAGGCCGCAGATAGCGGCTTTAGAGTTTGCCACAGCACCATGTTCGGCAGTGAGGTTGGCATTCCCGTAGATCCAGCGACAGTAGAAGTAGTCCGTCTTTGGCGAAACACGAAGAGAACTGATTGTGTGACACTGCTTTGAGACAAAGTGTTCCGAACGGCACAGTTTTTTTTCAGCGACGGAACGACTGAAACACAGCTGAGTCCGTTGATGGCCTTTCGTGTGTGACCGACAATCCCTGGAAAGACAGATGACCTAGAAACCGGTAAAAGTGTCGCTCTCTGTGAAGTACGGCAGGATTGGCAACGTTGGCGCGAGTCTTCCTGCTACAACGGAGTCGGCGGTGGCAGATGCATGCTGCCTCCCTTCGACTGCCTTCAGGAACTGCTTCGCCGTGTCCCTCTGATAGACTGACGCCAGAAAAACACGCTGGGATGTGGGCGTTTGCAGATGCTGTTTGTGCCAGATGGTCGCTGCTTGGGAACGTACAAGAAAGTATTGCCGGACTGGGGAAACGAACGAAAATGGCCATCCAGGGCGGTGAGGCTAGTCCTTAAGCACCCATGGAACTATGAACCGGTATATCTTTTCTGCAGGGTTTCCTGGAAAGTGTATACTTTAGAATGAAGGAGGTCAGGTGAGTGGTTTGTGCAACGCGACAGCCTCGGATGGAACGCGTCAGCCACGGGTCCTCAGGACAGCTCTCAGCTTTACAGGCATCCATGCGTCTTCTTCTTCCACATGCCCATACGTATATCGAATCCACGGCCTCTACTATCTATTTGCAAGGACCGCGATTACCTGCATAAATATGCAATAAAACCACCACTGCCACAACCCGCAGCACTATCACACCAGCCTGGGATACACAGCAACAGACCGGGCCTGGGGCAGCATGAACTTCAACATCTTCCGCATATTGGGCGACCTGTCCCACACGGCGTCCAAATGCATCCTCATCTGGTCTATCCATACCAATCGCAGCGCTGAAGGTGTCTCGTTGTTAACCCAAATCTTGTACATCTGCGTCTTCTGCACACGATACCTGGATCTCTTCTGGTAAAGACCGATCGCAGCCTTGACAAGACTATGGTGGAGTACCCGTGCCTAACGCCTTTGATGTAGGACACCGCCATGGTATTCATTCTGGAACTTCACCCTGAAGCTCTTCTACATCACCTCCTCGGCGTACATTGTCTTCCTGATGATGCGCGTATATGCACGGACCCGAGAACGTGAGAAGGCATGGAGATTGGGTGCCTGGAGTCTGCTCGGCAGTCTCGTGGCAGCGCCTCTCGTGGCGCCATTGTTCGAGGGCTTCCGTCGGGGATTCCGATTTTTCGAAGTACGTGGACGACACCCTGGCTTGACCATACGAGCAAGACAAGAGGACGGGCAGGCTAACAACAACGCTCGCGTTTCAGATCCTCTACACCTTCTCCCTAATCCTAGAATCCGTCTGCATCCTCCCTCAACTCCTCCTTCTTCGCCAAACCACCGTGCCCACGGTAATCGACTCCTTCTACCTCGTGACACTGGGCAGCTACCGTTTCTTCTACATCCTGAACTGGATCGTGCGCGGAATCACCGAACGCGGACATCTGGACCCCATCTTTCCCATCTCAGTCATCTTTGGTGTCGTCCAAACAACTCTGTACATCGACTTCGCCTGGGTGTACTTTACCCGACAACGGGTCAAATTGAGGGAGGCGGCGTCGTGGATGGTGAGGATTTGAGCAAGGGATGGTTGATAAGCAAGATCATCGGACGCAGGAGTATGGACGTCGAGGGCGAAGATGATGAGGAGAGAAGGGCGCTTGCGGGAGCGGAAGAGGGAACGGGTGCTCGACCTGCGGCGCCCAGACACGCGAGGAGCTGGGGCGCGAGAGGCATCTCTGTTTCCGCTGATGACGGCGTGGTCGAGGACCACCGTGAGGAAGGAGGTGACAACGCGGGTGCAAAGGGCGGTATGACGGACCCGGCGAACTTCGAGGACGATGTGGACGACGACGCACCCGTGGCAGAGTCACCAACGAGGGACGAGGCTGGAAATGTCTGGCAGGATCATGATCATGCGGACAGTTGAGTGATTACGTGTTCATTCTCTATATTGTTCGATACCCTCTATTCTATAACCCTTGAACCAACATAACCTCACTCACTCATTGAGTCGCGTCCGTACTCTGGAAGAAGTGTTTTCCACTCTCTTGTATGCTCACGATCCTCATCTATCACTTCGAGCACGCTCAGCAAACATGACATGCATCAAGCCTTGGAGGAGAAGAGGATCAAGGACAGTCAAAAGCACGCCCATTCAAGAGTTCGCCCTCAAAACAAACGCGCCCGTCTTCTTTAGAGGAGAGACAATACCGAGTGCTAGACAGCAGAGACGGTGCTCTTGTCGCTAAGTATGGAGAAGGGCGTCGCGAACGGGCTGGCAAGGCATCGTAAGTCTCCCCACTCAGTGCTCTTAACGGTCCGCAGCTACATTGGCAATCGCTTGTTTGCAAGGCCTCTGCAGAGCAACTCCACAGGCTTCCAGCAGTTTGACTGATCTCTACATAGAAAGTCCACGTACGTCGCCAATCTCGAGCGACTCGAGACACAGGTTCCATCGATTTGCGATGCTGATGTTTTGAAGTGCTTGACATATCCAATCGGCCTAGTTTGTCTGCGTATCTAGTCCATTTCCGTCTCGTCCGACAACATCATGTCCCATCCGGACCGTGCAGTGGAACACACCCTCTACGGTCCTTTCGTTCCCACGGCACAGGAGCTTGTATCACCCAGCCTTGATCTTCGTTTTCCGTTCTGAATCTCTCAAGGAAATCAAATCACCATCCGCCACGACCCGGTTCCAAGCGCGCATCCACTTCCTTGACGCGTGCAGTCAACCCCCGCCCCCACCCCCCCCCCCCCCGACGAACCCGGCACCGGTATACCAAAGGTATGAAACAAAGAGACGGTGGTCGTAGCGATAGCGGATCCTGGTCCAGGTCGAATCGTCCAAAAGTCGTAGGTGAGTTAATGTTGCGCGGATGCGATTGACGAATGGTTCAGCACTCCGGATTACTTCAAGAAGAAAGAAAAAGCGACGCATCAGGTCTTCCGCATGACTGACTCTTCGAGGACACGGTGGGCGTTGTGCTTGTGCACGTCGCCGGTCAGGATGGACTTCAGCGTACCGGATCTCGATTCGGATCTGGGAGTGCTGGGTTTGGAGTCCTTGGATGCTGCGCTCGCGTCTGCCGCCTTCTCGAGCACGTAGTGTGGGTTGTGCTTGTGGACGTCACCTGCCGTTCTTGTCAGCGTGCCGGACGTGGATTCAGGGGGTGCGAGGCTGGTGCAAACACACCTGACAGGATGGACTTGAGCGTGCTGAATCTCTGCTTCTTTGGCTGAGAGGTCTTCGCCGCAACCTCTTTTTCTGCTACGACGATGTTCTTGCTTCCGGTTTCTTGATAGGGTGGAAGCGTTTCTTGGGAGGTGTTCTTCGAAGTCCCGGGGTGTACGGGCCAATGGTCCATGGCGTATGGGTTGCTGGGGTATGCGCTGCCTGCCATTGTTGTGGAGCTTAGGGATTGGTGTTGGATGGGGGTGTTGGACAGAATAGTGATGGTGAGGTTGGTCGTTGTTGGATGTGTGGGTTGTGGGAAACAAAAGTTGTTGTTGACTGTTGTGGTGCTTTGGATGTTAGGATGATACCCAGATGAGGTGCTAAGGCATCCATCTTATATACGCATTCCTTGCCCATGCCCTAAAAGGGAGTGGGAAGAGCAAGTGAGCGAATGGCGCAACACCGAACGCCGAAGTGATTGTTCAAAGATGCGTGGGTGGCCTACCTAGTCACGACTTACGCGACTAGCGGTGGCCTGAAGGTAATTCGACGAACATCCCTGACTCACCTGCAGTCTCTCACACACGTCCGTATAGTTTATACTCGACCCAGAAGCCGAAGAGTGCGGTGTCAGCATCGAGTATGCGGCGTGGCTTGCTTCGAGCCAATCGGAGTTCCAGATGCACAGCAGATGACTCCGATTGCGCATCTCCGTCTGGCTCCGCGCATGTGAATCAAGCCGGGGAGCGTCGGCACGGCTGCTCTTGCTACCATCCACATCCTGTTTGGATCAGTATGATAAGAGAGACGGCAGGCAGGCAGCCGCCATACACGTCCTGCTTCTTTCGTCTTCACGGATTGCCCACGCGGTGAGTACGCAATCAAAAGAGTCCCCGGAGTGATACGTGTAACGAATCAATTCACCCACGCAACGGCAAGGTTACCCAATCCTTCGCAAGGCGGGACACAGTGGAGGTACGAGCAACATGCTCGGTTGACGTTGATCCCTTGCCGTGAGGCGCTTACCTACTCTAGTCGTCCGACCCTCGCTCAGCGGGCGGTATCCTGGAAAGGCGATCCTGCCCTGACGCGGCATGCAGCATTGGGCCCAATGCTTAGCAAGCTTGTCCCGGACGATCATTGTTGGCTGTTCACACACAGAACAAGATTCAAGGAGCAAGTGCGGAACATCGTCGCTCGGTGTGCATAATGCTGCAAGTATCGGAATGACTCAGAAGAACTAAATCGAGTCCGAGCACCTTGCGCCGGAATGCGGCGTTCGGCCTTCGGACTCAACTACCGCTTGTCCGTCGGAGTGACGGGATAATATATGCTAGTCAACAACAGCATCTTCTGATGATCAGAGTCGAGCACTCAACGAACAGATCACATGCACGCTCATGCAAGTTGGGCGGACGATGCGTGCTTGGAAGAGCAATCGAGAACTCCAAGCCATGTACGCGTTCGGAATTGAAACAGGTAGCATCACCGTTGAATTTTTCACCAGATCGGCTTGCGGTTCGCCAATAATGCTCTCGCTTCCGACTAGCTGGAATCAATGAACGCCGATATATGCGGCGGTCTGTGGGTTCGTTTTCAGCGAAGGCACACAAAGGGAACAAGTAAGTGCCACCGCAGCAGCAACCGTTACCCATCGTTGCAGATACCGGGAAAGCCATTCAGCATGGAGATCGAAGACGAATTTGTACAATGACAACCGGTCCGTTGCGAGCGACTGTTGGCACACGTGTATATCTAAACTTTGAATTCGCTTCTAATACGCTGAGAGAACAGAGTCAGGTGGAACTCCCTTCATTCAGGGTCCCTGATGCATTCATGTTTTGCATGGGTCGCAATACATCTGCAACGTCTCCGGACAAAGTTTGCGACATGTGCGCGTTAAGGGCGGTTCTGCCCGTTTTTTCTTTCGTAATACTAAAGCGTTTGGGGCGGAAAGCAATATCCGTACATGGTGTTACGCGATTCGGCCTGTAGCGTCAGTAATTGTGATCCTGTAGGTGGGAGCGGTCATGACGGGTTGGTTGTCGCGAAGACGCATAATGCAGCGATGGTTTATGGGATCCTGGAATGGTGTGAGCTTTGGCGTAGAACAACTGATCCAAGATTGAACAAAGAAGGAAGTCCGTACCGTGGTTTTGCATAAGCACCAAGGGAATTGTGTGAGTAACACTTCAAGGTTTTTGTAGTCTCTCGACCTTTTCTGCGTTTCGAAACGCCGAACGGAAGGAGAAGAAACACCCATTCAGCAATTTAGTAGTAACATGTTCTGATTTGGGGCTGCTTTTACACTGCGTTTCCTTCCTCCGTCCGTGACACGATAGTAGTGACATGGATATCCATATCCTGAACCTTCTCAACCGAATCCCCCTCACACTTTTCATCTCCACGCTGCTCACTCCCTGAACACGAATGAAACTATCATCTTCTTCCCACCTTGACGCTTTTCGGCTCCTAGGGACACTGACTGCTGTGATTCCGGTACCGTACCATGTTCGGGTTCCTGCTGAAGTCGAGAAGAGACGCGGCGAGCATCTCGAAATGAATGCTTTGAGGGTTGGCAAGGAAGCACATATGATTCCTACGTTGGCCTCGATAGCGCTCCAGTAGGCTGCGGGGCCATTGTCGAAGGTTGTATCGGTGGAGATAGAGATGACATAGAGGGCATGCATTCGGATTATGGAGACGAGACATACACTGGGAGCAGGGTCAGACAAACGTACTCCGGCATAGGCTTGTGAGGGACGGGAAGGGCATGCGGGGAGTGAGAAACATAGCCGCAACAAGCTATAGGGGATTGCGGCCACAAGAAGGACGTATACGTACAATCCGCCAATGGCGAAGACGGCCATGAGGCCGTATCTCTGCCTCCGAGGAAGGTTCAACTGCCGGAGTAATGGCAAAGGTAGAGCGAACAACATGACATCAGTCACAAAGTTCAACGCAGTGTTGGCGAACCACACCGCCGTCTGATCTAGACAAGACCCGTGCAAGGACTTGTCCCAGAAGTAGGCAACAGGTGTACACATTGCTGCCGTGATGGAAACTGAGACGATTCCTGGACGATGAGTGGTCAGTTTCAATCATGTGTCACCGAGAGTGCCCGCAGAGGAAGGGGAGCATGACTCAATATACTTACCGTAGCATATCACGATAACGAACATGGCCACGATGCTTCTGTACATCCTCGTCGAGGTCCTGTTTCCAAAGATCTGTAGATACTGGAAAAGGATTGACAGCTTCGTCAGAGTGAGGGAGAGTTGGTAGAGCGGAACGCTGATGTACAATGCCTGATTCGTGGCGCTTAGCGTAGTAATATGGTCGGAAGAGTGATTCGTACCTCCACGATCGCGTGAATTTGTTCTGTGGAGAGTGTGTTGAAGTGATTTCCCTGACCATGTTTGGCCTCTGAGGCCGGTTGGTAACCATACTCGAGTCTTGAGGAACGGATGAAGCGGCCAGTGGAATGTGCTTACCAACGCATATCAGTGCAGCAAAACTGATCGAGGCGAGCTGGTGTGTCGCGTTAGATGGAATGTTGGCACACATTTTGGGAGAGTCCTGGGGCAGGCTTACCAACGAAGCAACGATCACGTAGTCCTCCGTGCCGAGCCTCCTAACAACGAACATGCGCGTGTACCATCGCAAGCAGACTGTCAGCGTCGCCAGCGAGGCGAAGAAAAGGGTAATGACGACCGTCTGCAAGCCAGCAAACCCAGCCGAGGATTGCACCATGTTTGCTGAACCCAAGAGTTCGGGCGTGCAGTCCAGATGATCGAAAAGTCCGTGATGCAAGATGGCCAGAGCAGAAAGTACGACCAGCGCGTTCCTTGTTGGATCTTGCTGCCACGAGGAAAGTTTGGGAACCAAGTAGCAATATAGAGGCGTGCTCAAAATCCAGGGAAGGGCGCAGCCTACCTAGCTTACCTGCCATGCTTTTTAACGTCGCCGCGTCTGTCTGCTGGCCAGCGGTTGATGCGGAAGCAAGATAGCTATACCGAACAAGAGATCAATACTTCTGAACCATAACGGGTTCAGTGTCAATTATGGTTGCCTTCGCATACCCCATACCCCGTAAGCCCTCGTTGCCACGCTGTCGTTGCGTGAAAAGCTCGCCAAAAGCCGTTTGATAGCGCAAACGGCCCTGCTGAAAGGGTTCAACAGACGTTGGTAGTGCAGCTTCTCCAAAGCATTGCCTGCTTTCGTGCCAGCGCACGTTCTGCAGACGAGAAACAGGGTGGAGTTGTAATGTCCCCGTTGGCCTCGTCTATAGAACATGTGCTGTTGCGAACAGGTGAAAAATACGGCTGAAATCGTGGCTGTCGAGTTCGAGGATCAACGCTGTATCCGGGATGAGTTTCCGGCTTCGAAACAGAGCATCCGGTCACAAAGTTGGACGTTCTTGCCTACGTCCGCGAAGAGCTGTTGACATTTTGGCTTCCGTCAATTGTGCCCTGGTGTTGTTGAGAAAATTACCCGTGCGCAAGACAAGCGGGGACTCGGAGTTGGCGATGGATGAACGCCAAGGCGAAATGAACGCATCATGGCATCGTTTCAACCCTCTTTGGGTACACATGGTAGCAATTCCGCCACGCACGACAGCCCGCGACTCGACCGAAAGCTCGTATGCGCGCATCCATCAGCTGAACCATGCTGGCAGTCGTGGTTGAGATTCTACTTGGAGAATGGCACGATCACATATCACAATCGCCTTAGCAGCGGCGACCATCGCCCTCCTCATCCTCTTCACTTTGATCCAGCAGTTCGGACTCCCTGAACTGGACTACTGGCATCAACACTCGTCCATAGGGAAAGACAACGGACAGCGGGTCTTGGATGACCCGGCGCAGGCAGCATGGAGCGACCGAGCGGGAGATCGATATCTGCTTGGTGTTGGCAAGGGAGACATTACCGGGTACGCCGTTCAATCTCTAAGAGGAATGTATCGTTCTGACATGAGCCCAGACCATCCGTTGAAATCAACTTCATGGGTTATGCGGACCCGAACCAATTGGGATCCGGTATACGCCAGCGCATCTACTCGCGTGCCTTCATTATAGGCGATGTCGAGAATCTCTCCGACCGCTTCGTGTATCTAGTCCTTGACACCCAATCTGGAGATACTGCCATCCGCCACGGCATACTGGAGCGTTTGCAAGAGCTTGGTCCAGAGTATGCAATCTACGGACAACAGAATGTCGCTGTCACAGGAACACATTCACATTCAGGCCCGGGCGCCTGGCTCAATTACCTTCTGCCGCAGATCACAAGTCGAGGATTCAGCAAGCAGAGCTATCAAGCTATAGTGGATGGCGCGATAAAGTCAATACGCCAGGCGCATGAGGGTCTCGCACCTGGTCGTCTCAGCTACGGTGGTGTTGAGATACTGGATGCAAACGTTAACCGGAGTCCGTATGCATATCTGGCAAACCCGGCTTCTGAGAGGTCTCGGTACGAACACGACGTGGACAAGCAGCTCACTCTGCTCAAATTCCGTCGAGACGAGGACGAAAAGGACATTGGGGTTCTGACGTGGTTCCCCGTTCATGGCACATCGATGCTCGGCAATAACACCTTGGTTACTGGCGACAACAAGGGCGTGGCGGCACAACTGTTCGAGCGATACGCGGAGGGCGTCAGTAGTGCTGCTGAGAATTTCGTGGCAGGCTTCTCGCAAGCAAATGTCGGAGATACTTCGCCCAATGTGCTGGGAGCCTACTGTGAGTCCGGACCCGATGAGGGCAAGCAGTGCGATTTCAGAACTAGCTTGTGCGCGGGCAAGAACGGCCCTTGTCATGGCCGAGGACCGCACTGGGGTCTTGACGATGCCGGAACCGCCTCTGCTTGGGAGATAGGGAACAGGCAGTTCGCGGGCGCAAGGGACCTTTTCGAAGCCATGTCAGCTGGCAAATCATCTTCGCAACTGCGAACGTTGCCACTTTCTGACACGCCAATCTACGGCAAAACCGTCCGCTCCGTTCACACCTTTGTGGATTTTGCAAATCGCACCTTCACGCTTTCGAACGGGACATCTGCGCGCACATGTGCTGCCGCTCTTGGGTACTCTTTCGCTGCAGGTACCACTGACGGACCCGGCGCTTTTGATTTCAAGCAGAACAACCCTGGCGATCCAAACGCGAATCCGTTGTGGGCTGCTGTGAGAAACTCACTTCATGAGCCAGGACCGGACCAGAAGGCTTGCCACGGCGTAAAACCAATCCTCCTTGATGTAGGAGAGACGCAAAGCCCCTATCTCTGGACCCCCAACATCGTCGACGTTCAACTCCTGCGCGTGGGACAGCTCTTCGTCATCGTCAGTCCAGGCGAAGCTACGACCATGGCAGGCCGACGTTGGAAAGAAGCGCTCGCCACATCCGCTCGCCAACTCTTCACCGACGCCCCAGGCGAGATCGAGCATGCTGAGGGCACGGAACCTCTCGTTGTCCTCGGCGGTCCGGCAAACACCTACACCCACTACATCACCACTCCTGCCGAATACGACGTCCAGCGCTACGAAGGCGCCTCCACCATCTACGGTCCCCACACACTCGATGCCTACATCAATCTGACGCTTTCCTACCTCCCTTATCTCGATGCATCGACCAAAACGTCTCGTAACACGTCGCTTCCACCCTCGCACCCCGATCTTCCGGTTCTAAACCCAGGCCCTTACCCGCCGATCCATACCAACGCCTCCCTCTCTTTCATCCAACCCGTGGTTGTGGACCGCACCCCTTCTTCCGCAACTTCGGAGAGGTGCTCGAGGATGTAAAACCGCGGTATGAGCTCTCTTCCTCCCCTTCAGTCATCTCAGCCACCTTCGTGGGCGCAAACCCGCGCAACAACCTCCGCCTAGGTGGGACCTCCGCCGCGGTTGAGAAATTTCATGAAGGGAGGTGGGAGAGGGTCAGGGATGATAGAGATTGGAGCCTCGTGTTTGAGTGGAAGAGGACGAGTACAGCATTGGGGACGAGCGCTGTAAAGATAACCTGGGAACTGGGTTGGGAAGTTGGCGTCTTTGGCAGGACAGATCTGCAGCAGGGGAAACATGAGGATCTGGCAAAGAGAACATCAATCCATGAGAGCTTGAGGGGAAAATACAGGTTGAGATATTACGGGGACTGGAAATCTTTCGGAGGAACTATCACGGAGTTTGAAGGGACTAGTGGGGATTTTGAAATTGTTTAAACTGCTGTGTATAACATTGCAGGTCCTGTGTTTTGTTATGTACAGGCCTGTTCGACCACCTACCAGAAAAGGTGTCATGTGTCGTTCACGAATGCTCTGTAAAACTTCACTTTACTCTACCCCTCTAAGCAGTTTCACAAATTGAACTCCACACCCACTTCTCGGGGAACACTCAATGAAAGTAGCCCTTCTCGAGCTAGCGCTTGCTTGTTCAGGGAGTAGAAACATCGTCAAGAGAATCAAAGTGCTGGTGTTCTTGGCGTTCCGCCGCCGCTACAGAACTCAATTTCAACCTCCACGTCTCTTTACGTAAATTGAGATAACCTCACTTCTTCGCGTTTCGAGTCTCAAAGCTCAGAGTGACGAGGTTCTGCCATGCCGCCGTCTATAGCATCTCTCCTGGTATCGCCCAGTAGTCCCTGATCTTGCGCACTCCGGTAGTGGTACTAGATATGGAACAATGTCATTTATAGGATACTGAGTAAGTAGTTGCATAAACTGAGATTTTAGGTCAGGGCTCTGTGAGTAGCGCTGACATAGCGCCAATGATTTGCGCAGGTACGTGAGATGGCGCACTTAACCGCGGGCCGCTATATGGTTTGGAATCACCTTGGTCCAGCCAGCAGCCATTGCCAGGATACAATGCCACTGGAAGGACATCAGCTTCGTATATCCGGCTTGAAACATGACTTGCACGTCTGTGCATGATAACAACCGAAATAGGCTGACATCGGTTTCGAGTCTCGGCTACGTACGGTCACTTCATCGTGCTTACAGCCAACTTTGTACACGATTCGATAATCAGCCAGCCACAGCCACCTATTCATGAGCATGGGGTGAACAGTCGTCAATAAAACCTTCCCTGAGCCTCTTGTTTGAATGTGCTGCGCTTTGATACAGAGTGTCGAGTTCTCCGTTGTTGTAGGATCCTGTCGCTACAATCACCAAGCCATGCCGCTTCTTGTGATATTTGCTGTTTTCCTGTCAGTACGTGTTGCGCAAGGATTGTCGTGTAAGTGCGCAAAGACATGAGCGGCGGGCACACTCTTATCATCACCTAGTTTACAGCAATTCCACACGAAGCTCTATTCAAGACTCGCATTCCGCCAGCAGTTCCACAGCATCTTCGCCTAGCTTGGAGACCTTTAGCAGCAGCAAGATAGCAAACACTTCTTCGCCTGGCACGTCAGAGACGAAACGCTCCGAAAGTTATACAAGCGGCACGCACCAAACCACTCACGGCATTGGCGAACAAATCATGGCAGGCCTCGGCCAAAGCATATCGTACACGTTGCACTCCTCGAACTATACTCAAATATCGAGTCCTACGTCCCTGAAGATCCAAGGAACGACGGAGCGGATAGGTGGATCATCCCAGGCGCGGTTAAACTCTACCTCTTCGTACTTCAATCACTCCGCAACGGTTTCCGCTGGTGATGTCGTTACGATACCCCTAGTCACAGCTCAACCCAGCTTGGGTATGGGTAATTGGAACGCAACCCAACAGAACAGCTCGGATATCTTACGTACCAACGGTACCGGTAAGCTCTTATCGGTCATCTGAATGTTGATAAAGCTATACTAACCTAACAACAGGATCGGTGTATGCCAGTGCTTGTTTGTCGGCACAGGCTTCGTACGAAGATGCTTACTGGTCTTACCGCGAAGCAAATACGCAAATCACCATATACACTTCATCCTACAGTTCTGTCTACACCAACACCGCTGAATTCTTCTCGGAGTACACGCTTTGCGATGGACATCCGCGCATTCAAGGCCTACCGCCGGGAACTCCAACTTCGATATCTGTAGACTACACTACGGACACGGGAGTCTACACAATCACCAGCACAATTGTTAACACATTTCCTTCGCCTTCACCAACCGGTAGCATTAACACAAGTGACTGCGCCGCTCTCTCTAGCGCGCAAAACGCCTCTGACATGGCTTACTCAAGTATCACTTCCAGCCTGGGAACCCAGAACAGCGACAAATGGCCTTCAAGTCCATCGTACCAATACATACCATGCACAGCTACTTCTTGCGACATGTCCTGAAACATCTATGGTGGCACTGTACAGTTGCTTTATTTCCCTGTTCGGGGCAATGTTTCCCGGGATATGTGTGCGAGTACGCCAGAGGGTGGTTTAGCGACCTGGGCTACTGTCAGCGGGACTTGGAAGGAAGTGTTCCCACAGCCCACAAGATGTGAGAAACACGATGTATAGATCATTCTGTTCATGCTGACGATGCTTAGCGTCGACGGCATGGTCCAACGTTACAGAGCTGGTCACCGCTGTCTTTGACATGCACACTCTAACATCTGGTTCGGCGGTAAGTGTTCGAGATGCCAACATATGTAGCAATCACCATACGGTTGCAACAGAGTTGCAGGAACATCGCTTGGGTAGCTGACAACCGTTGTAGTATATCTATTTCGAGACCGTATACGCCGTCGACGGCTGCGGGTCTACAGTCGGCAAACCACACGGCGGCACTATAATAGGTTTACCGTCAAGCAGCATCTACAGTCTACGAGGCTATCATAGCGATGTGATCAACACTGGTTACGCGATTAACTATGCGGACTTTAGCTCACCGGTACCTTACAGCGCGTATATTGGCATGGCACGATGTTTCCCAGCAGGCTCATGCAATACGATATACGTAATAAGGCCACTCCATGCGACGCGGTGGAAACAAGCTAATGTAGACAGGAAGACTACAATCCCGTGCTAGCAGTACCCAGCATTATCCGAGACCTTGATCCAGCCTGGAAGTCGTGCGAGCCGCCGCTTCTCGGGCTGTATGATCCGCCACAGGTTCTTTCTCCCACCGATGCTGTCCCAACCCCAACCATTCATACGCATACACCGTTGACGACACCTGCATCACCGAGTTCGGCACCTACCACAGTCATTCCTTCACCAACCAGTCCTCTCAGTGTCGCGTCTACGTACGCACCAACTGCGCTCCCAGAGTCGACCACTGCAAATGAAGCACCATCCAATCCACCACAGACATCAGCCGCCTCTGATGACCAACCCTCGTCAACTGGCCAGCCTCTTCCAAGCGAGACGGGCGAGCAATCATCTGTCGAAGTTTCTGCTCAGCCCGGGACAACAGGAATTGCGACTACAGAACCGCAATCTGTCGGTACAGGAACGACTAACACATCGCCTGCGTTTTCGGATTCATCCAAGTCAGGGAGTGGCGCAAATTCGGCTGGTACCTCGCCATCGGACACTCCCATTGCCGATTCATCGGTTACGTCCCTAACCGCCCGCACTAGCTCATCCGCTGGAGCACCTGACGGAATTGGCAATGCTCCTTCAGCGGTTGCACAAACCCTCACAGGGGTGAAGGAGACTCCAATTGGGGTGAACGCATCATCGTCTGCTTCTCCATCCGAATCCACTTCTGGGCCCGCGGATCAATCATCGGCATCAAAGGCGACTGCGATACTGCCCAATGTCACGCCTGCAGCTCAGCACTCTGCATCCGAAAGCCATCTTGCTCCTACCGCTACAACAGCAGCAGGACACAACAGTGGCGCAGACGACAATCCTTCAAATGCGGGTTCAAGTCAGCCGTTCACCACAATTGGCGATGTAGGTGTAGGTGGAGCTCCTGGACAGTCGGGTGCGGTCACGTTCGATGGAACCACGATCACGCCAGGCGGTCCTGCAGTGACGATCAAGAGCACTCCCTCTCTGCCGGTACAGATGGAATCCACATCGGCGGGCAGACATTCGTTTTCTCCACCAATGTCGTCTCAATCGTCAATGACGCCCCAGGGCTCCCTGCAACAGATCACCCTCCTGGCCTGCCCGCGGCATCGTTGGCACAAGTGACGACTTTCGTTGCCGGCGGAATTGCGCATACAGCAAGTGCTGCTGGCAACGGCATCGTAATTGACAGTTCTGTCACTTTGTCAGCTGGCGGGCCCGTGCAAACGTTGGATGATGGCCAAACCGTGAATGCTGCATCGTCGAACGCCGTTGTCTTCGACGGCAACACTGTGCAGTTGCCGGAGCCGTCTGTGCCTTCTAGTGCAGGCTTGTTCACTGCAGACGGAGTCAGCCACAGCGCGAGCTTGGTCGGAAACAAGGTCATCCTCGACGGTTCCACGACGTTGTCCGCCGGCGGTCCTGCGGAAACGCTGGACAGCGGTGCAGTTGTTAGCGCGGCCTCGGATGGAATCGTTCTTGGCAGTAGCACCTTTTCTTTACCTGCTGAGACTCAGGCCGGTGCAGTCGGCGCCGTGCTCACTGTCGGAGGTCGAGTAATCACCGCCGCGCAACAGAGCAACGGACTGTTTGTCGTCGGCTCGCAAACTCTTACGCCTGGAGGTTCGGGGATCGCTCTGCCGGACGGCCATATGGTCAGCGTTGCAACGAACGACCTTTTGGAGGTTGGCGGCAGTACAGTAACGCCATCATCCCTGGCGACGCCCTTCCAGACGGGTGCCGTTTTCACGATTGCCGGCCAAACCCTCACAGCTATCAGAGGTAGCGACGGGGAAGTTAGCGTCGGATCGGATGCCCTCAGCGCTGGAGGTTCGCCGACGACACTAGCAGATGGAACGATCGCAACCATGGCTTCCAACGGCGCTCTCGTGGTCGAAGGCAGTACAGTCGCGTTCTCGTCCCTTCCGCTGCCGACGTCGACGGCAGCGGCAATCCTCACCATCGACGGCACTACACTCACGGCTTACACCGCCGCTGGCCTTCCGGGCCGGATCGTTGTTGGCTCAGAAACCATATCGGTTGGCGGATCCGCGCTCACGCTGTCAGGGGCGAGGTCCTAAGCGCCGGGTCGGATGGAGTGGTTTGGGAGCCCTCCATCGTCAAGCTGCCCGCGGTCACGGCGACTGCGAATCCCGTCGATGCGATCATGTCGCTTGTCAATGATGTGGCGAAAGCGGCAGCTTCCTCTGCAAGCTCCACGCCCACAGCGAGTCCTCTGGCTACTACCGCCAAGGGGACGACGGATTCTCCGACGGGCTCGTTGGGGCTGGGCAGTACTGAAGCCGCCGGTCAGGCAGAAGCTACGACGTCGGGCGCGGCGGGCGTTGCAGCGGCTGCGAGGAACTCTTCGCTTGCATGTCTGTATGCGGCATTGCTGCTGGTGCCTCTGTTGTGTATCTGATCAATCGCACCGAGTGGCACAAACGAACATCTATCCCAGTCACGCTGCTTGCGAGCCAGCCAACCGGCCGGCCGGCCGCACTCGTTACTCTCTTTCCATAGCAATAATGTGACCCCAGCTCCATTGTTGAAGACGCAAGTTTCCCTATCTAGTTCGTAATATCCTGCGCCAAATGCGATAGCCGCCCTCCCGCCACTCTTTTTCCAACTTTCCGATCCCACCGTTTTCTCCGCGCCCCATTCTCAATGGAAAGATGAACGGGGCCAGACGGGATGGGGGCACTCGTCAACAGAGAATCTCCCCACATTGCGCTCTAGAGTCCTTTTTCCAAGATATCTCGTCGCAGGCTCCCGATGTACACACAATCCCCCCTCCCCCGATCCGCGCCATTAAGCCAGATCAGCCAGCCGCAAGAGCAGCCACAGCGGCCCACGATGGCAGAATGAGGAGAGTATCGCCCCGGGGCCCGGGCACAGCTGGCTCCAGCCTACGGAATTGGCTTCACCACCCTGATCAAATTGCACCCAAGAACCCGTGTGCTGGATACGCCGTTTGGGCGTACGGGCGCGTACGGGGCTGCTAGCTAGTGCTGCGTTGGCCGATTGCAGGGTTCTTCCCCACCATAGATGGCGGATGGGATGGGCAGAGCAAGTACCGAGCCCAGACGAGAAAAGGAGGAGGGGGAGGAGGGGGAGGAGGACGAGCACGAGCACGGGGGATTCGGAAATCTTTTTCCCCGGGGTTAGTGGCGGTAGTGGGGTCTGCTGGGCGTGGTGCAACTGACCGACTTCCTGGTTAGAGGAGCAGAGGGTGGATGGAGAGGCTTCGGCCCGAGTAAGCGACGGGCGTAAGACTGTCCGAGTTCAGGGGCGTGCTGAGGCGGTTTCTTTGCTCCCGGTCAGACAATTGTGTTCCAGAATACAAGATGCAAGTGCAGTCATTAGAGGACCGTGAGGGGCTTATGACCCACTACACGTGTCTCCGTTATCGTGCGGATCCGGTCAGTTGTTGCAACGTACCTGGTGACAGCGCTATTGATGCAAAGAAAAAGCTGCACGTTGTCCCCATTCGGGTCATCGTACAGCTACAGATCAATCTTAGTTTGGCAGGAACTCGCAGAGCTTTGTCAAGGCCGCAGCCGAAAACACCGGGTTTCTTCTACACTAAGAATCACGGAATACCCTCGCAGGTGATCCCCGAAGCTAACACAGCAGATGGGGGGTCGGGAATGATGGGTCAGAAGGGTCAGATATGGGCATCAGTTCGCACACCGATTTCTAGTGTTTCACGCTGGCCTGGCAGGACTCTGTAGGTGGGCTGCAAGCGCTGAACGCAAAGGATGAGTGGATCGAAGTGACACCAACACCCGACACCTTCGTGGTCAACATCGAGGATCTCCTTCAGCGGTTGTCGAGTGATGGGTTCAAGTCAACGGTGCACCGAGTGTCGAACAGGCCGCCAGAAGAGAGGGCGAGCGTGCCGTTTTTCTTTTCGAGTTCAGCTCAGCTCGGCTCTGCTCTGCTCTGCTCTGCTCTGCTCTGCTGCATGTTGGTCTTGTATTTCCCAGAACTAAGGGCGGACCGCCTGATGTTGGAGGCCTCCGACTGAGCGCTTGGCCGTGGGCCGCGCGACACAACTCTTTCTAGCCGCTGGTTTGGTGCTGTATGGTTCAGGCCTCCCACAGAGCAGACCTGGCGGAGACGGCAATTGGTTTAGATGATCGTATCGCAGACGACTTCAGCTTGAGATGACACCTGCTGACTTATATGTATCCTTCTCCTTCTCCAACCCCTCTGCAATGCGACTTGTCTCTGCCCCTTCAAGTAGATGCACAAACGATTCGCCGTTGCACATCATCCCTGCGGCTCTCACCTTTCGGCTGGCTCACGTCTGATAACTGCACCTAAGCCTTCTCTTAGCTAACCGCCTCGCCTCGGCTACAGCATGGCTGCACCAACCCGCTATTCATCAGGCTCTGCCATGGACTACACGCCAGGCCAAACCCGCAAAGTGCCAATGCAAGTCCTCTCGCTCGGCCTCCCACGCACAGGAACGTCGTCCATGGCCCTCGCACTCGAACAACTCGGCTACGTCCACTGCGCGCACGGCTTCGACAACATGGACAGCGACGCCTACTCCAAGCGTTGGCTCGCGGCCGTCGACGCAAAGTACCACAACATCGGAAAGCCTTTCACCCATGCCGACTGGGACGAGCTGCTGGGCCATTGCGCCGCAGTCACCGACATGCCGTGCGTCATGTTCTGGCGCGAACTAGTGGCCGCCTATCCCGACGCCAAGATCCTTCTCGTGCAACGCGACGAGGATAAGTGGTTCCGTTCGTTCAACGACACCGTCATCGAATCCTTGTACTCCCGTAGCGGTACATTCACCCGCAACTATGCCGAACCCCTGCTCGGGAGCTCGACAGGCCTCCTGTGTCTCAAGATCCTAGAGGGATACTTCCGATCCGAGGGACCGGAGCAGATGAGGGAAAACGCCAGACGGGTCTGCCGTGAGCATTACGACGACATCAGAGCGACGATCCCCAAGGAAAAGCTGCTCGAGTACCGGCTCGGTAGCGGTTGGACGCCCCTCTGCGACTTTCTGGGAAAGGAAGTTCCGGACGTCGAATTCCCCTGGGTTAACGAGGCCGATGCGCTGAAGCTGAAGATTGAGGATTACACGACGCAGAAGCGGAATGAGCTCGCGAGTTGGTTGAGGAGTAGAGTGTTGCCCGTCCTTGGAACGGCCATGACGGCCGTGGCGGCGTACTCCCTTGCTAAGAGAGTAGAGCTCGTGTAGGAGATTGAGAGTGTCGTGGCACTTCTTCGGGTTTAGCATTGCCAATTGGTCATGGACGACCGCTCCAGATTTTTTCTTGTTTATTTTTCCTTAAACATCCTGTGTCTTTCGGAGCTGGTCACGGTTGTCGATAGAAATCCTCATATCGCCCCAGGTTACCCCTGCCGTTGGGTCTCCTGGTCTGTTCTAGGCGGAGCTTCACGTACTGCAATTGCATCCGCCAGCCACTTCTTACCTTTTCTAGTGCCCTGTTCGATGGTGAGAAATTCAGAACTCTCATATCTACCGCCGCAGGGAATGGACTATACTTCACCGCGTGTTCCCTATCGACACAAGCCGACAAAGTCTCACACCGCCCGTTGGAGCCGAGGCTGAGGCTGAGGCTGACGGTTTATTGATTGTTGTGATCCGTCCAACTCCAACTTCGCACGACGGAAGAGCCTGAGCCACGACAGACGCGGATAAACGTTGCACCGCACGCTCGTCTCGTTGTTGACGCAGTGACATCACAGCGTACGGCAAACACACTCCACACTCCATCCCCACAACGACTCGACCGACCTCAAGACAAAAAGAAGAAAGTCGTAGACCGCCATCTCCCACACAACAAGACTCTTGCCGTCCAGCCCACAACCCCGACACGACACAATGCCCAAATCCGCCGGCGATGCCACCGCCACAAGCGACCAACAACAACAACAACAACAACCCCCACAACAACCAGCCTCGGGCGACGACAAGCAAGCGCAACCACCGAGCCAACAAGACCTCGCGCGCGCCGCCTCCCTCGCCTCATCCGCCCGCAACCTCCAAGCCTCGGCCGCCAGCATGCGGGCCCAAGTGAGCAAGTTCACGAACCCGCAAGAGCGCGAACGCTGGCTGCGCGACGCCTACGCCAAGGAAGTCGCCGCGAACGGGCAGTCCAAGACGGCGCGGCGGCTGCAGAGCGGCACGTGGCAGGGCGCGGGCGGCGGCGCCGGCATCGGCGCCGCCACGGGACTGGGCGTGGGCACCGTGGTGGGCACGCTGGTGGGGACCACCGTCGGCGCTGTCACCGCCGTGCCGACGACGCTTGTGGGCGGAGGCGTCGGCGCTGGCGTCGGCGCGATCAAGGGCCCGTTTATCAAGTTGGGGGATGTTGCCAAGATTGGAGGTGCCGGGAAGGAGAAGAAGGGGCTGGCGCGGGCAAGGGGTCGATGCAAAGGATGGCAAGGAGGGAGGAGCGGATCCTGCCGCGACGGGCGAGGATGGTGCACAGGAAGATTTTGGCGGTGGAGGAGCAGCACAGGGTGATGGACCGGCACCGAAGCCGAGGAAAAAGCCGAGGAAACTCGAGGTCAGGAACCAGAAAGCTAAAGGCTAAAGGTTGGGGTTGTTGTGGCCTGGCAGAAGGACCAGAGGAACCCCCCAAAAAGAAACAAGGGACGGTGAGGGCATGATTGAGAGAGCATTGAGACACCGCTTGGGGGCTGCATCACGCCATTGAAATACGCGCGTAAACTCGATCCGAAGGCATCTTGCTTGTCAGGCACTACAAATATCACCCGGGTCGTCGCGTCTTCCGCAACAGCAGCAGCAGCAGCAGCCGCCGCCCCCGCCGCCGCCCGTACCACTGCTCGAAAACCTGCTGCCCTACCAATCCAAAACCGCGTCAAGAGTACCGCTTTTCCTTACCAATCGCCCACATCGCCTCGCTTCACCACCTAACCCACTGCACCGAGCACTTGTCGAAGCCTTCCTGCAGTCGTGTCTTCGAATGCCAGCAGCTCATCGAACCCGTCTACAGTGCGCTAGCGCATACCCCGGGGCTGGAAACCCCTCTGCCGCTATTCCCCGTGTCTCTTGAACCAGGAAACGCCTAGCCATCATCAGGCTTTCTTACATTCAGGGAAACCAAGCTGACCAAGGGCGGGGGGTGGGGGTGAACGGCGGCGTGGGGATGTAGACCAACTGTATACACCGACGGACGGTTAGTGAGGTGGGGGAAAAAGAGTCAGTCGGACTTGGGTCAGACAGAGAAGTTCGTTCAGAGGATGTCTAGACACAGCAGCGAGCTTTTATTGTCGACCTTTTTTTTTTCGCTCCTTCGGCTCGTGTCGAAAGAGGGGATCCTTTGCTGCAAAAGAGCCGTTTCGCACGTCTCGCTTCGACCCGTTTCGTTACCGCCTTCCTTGTGGGAATGTTCCGAACGCTTACTCGGGAAGGGGACATGTGTCATGTCATACGAGGTATTCCATCTCCAGGGGTCCAGGCGGGAGTTCAGCTAGCCTCCGACGACATTGTCAATGTCGGACGAAGTTGTTGACTTTAGTTCCCCAAAAAGCGTCATGAATGGGCGTGATAGCAGCGCCTTTCGGCTAGCGAGAGCCTAGCGTTTACCGTTTTCGGCACAAGGGTGTCGTCTATGTTGCTTAGCGCGTGGGTGTACTACTATTGTCGTGCAGTGCGACCGATGGGGTTGTTGGCAACTACTCGTAGTTTGTATAACCGCGAAAGACTCTTAGGGAACAATCGAAATATCCTTCGGTTCATTATTACATGTCTAAGTGCAAGAAAGCAGAACAAACAGCAATCTCCTCATTCCCATCATCAGTCGTTTCCATCCGGCAGTCTGAGCTGTTCCATGCCATTACCTGACCGATGTCCGGCATCTACACGAGTCAATCGGGAACCCGTCTCATGTCTCACACTCAAGACTGAGTAGTGATACCGCCCGAGCTCGAGGTCGGATCAGCACGCTGCACGGCGCCGAAACGCTGATTGCCCTGGTCAAAAACGGCATAAATGCCCTTCAGGAAGGTGTCGCCCAGGATATCGAAAGTCAGGTCACCACGGCTCTGGATGCCTCCGTAGACCATGCCGTTGCCGGCATCGGCGAAAGCCAGATCTTGCTTGTGGACGCTGAACTGGGTGTCGCCGACGGCGAAGCTGACGACGGGGAGCTTGTCGGCGGAGGTGGAGCTGGGGAAGATCCAGCCTTGCTGGGTGGAGTCGTACTTGGCGCCAGGGATTGCGCCGTAGATTGTCTCAAGGAGAGAGTCCTCGACCAAGGCCAGCGTAGTGCCAGTGTCGGCGATGGCACTGTTGCCGGAGCGCTCAATGACCTGTCCGTTGACGGCCGCGGATGTAGAGCTGAACTGCCAAAAGCCCTGGCTGTTATCGACAGGAGTGTAGCTGATGCTGTCGGTGCTGCTGACGTTGTTCGCGGTCAAGACCTCCTGGTCAATGTATCCGAAGGTGTAGAAGGGCTCGTCACTGGTGTCGCGCGAGCTGGACAGGTATGCGGTGAAGAGTTCGGATGTCTTGGGGATGTCGTCCTGAGTGATCATATTCTCGACGGGTGTTGCAACTGGAGTTGGCTGCACGGTGTTGATGCTTCCCCATGCAAGTCCCAGAAGACCGTCTCCGGCGCCTTGAACGAATTCGGCTGACATCTGCTTAGCGACCTCAACGGCTTGGTTCTTGATGGCGAGTCCGCCGACGGTGACGGTATCGGTGCCCACGTCACCGGAGGCTGAGGATTGATCTCCGTATTGGATCTGGAAACGCAGTCAGCATTTGTTGAAGTATACAAGTGTATAACAATGCGAGGCATGATGCTATGGGAGGCAGGAGGCAGAGGAGAGAGGAGCATGCTGTGCGTGGAGCTGCCCGAAACCAGCGGACGTCCAGCTTTGGAGTCTCGACTCCGTCCATGCCAGCCAGCACAACCAGCACTGCCGGCGCTGTACGCCTTTGACATACCTGCCACGTGCTTCCGCTCTGCTTCTTCCAAGTGCTGCTCTTGGATGGGTTGAAGATGTGGTGGCCCGCCTGCTGGCCCTGCGACTGAATGCTCTTGCTGAGCTCAGTAGACCACACCCAAAGGTCGGCGGATCCGGTATCGAAGTCCAGGGTAACAGTCTGAGCTGGAGTTCCGATCTGGACCTCGCAAAGGTACTCAGAATCGTTCTGCTGGTCCTCGGCAGGCACCTCTCCGGTCTGACCGGTGGCAGCGTCGCGCTTCTGGAGGATATGCTTCTGAACATGGGCCTTACCGCCAGCTCTGCTCTTGTGATGCTGCAACAGAGTATGCTTGCCGGTTTGATGGATCCTGTTGGTGCAGATATAAGGTCCCTCTTTGGTTGGACCGATGCCATCTGTGTCCTTGTCAGCGACCCCGACAGTAGAACAAGATGTTTGGTCAGTGTCCTCCACAGGCAGTTGTATTGTCTGACAGACTGCTATCACAGGGCAGCGGCAATGCCAATGTGTCTACAAACGCGCAACGTCTGTAGACACGAGAGGCGTGACGAGTTGCTCCAGGGCTTGTCCGCGGCTTTGAAGGCAGCAAGGTCAAGCCCTCGAAATCTCCATGATGCCTACACTGATCTGCAGACGACGTGCAATAGCGGTCCGCCCAGACAGTTCAGCTGACTGTTGAGAGCACTGTGTTTGGCTTACATTTTTGAAGGAGGTAGACGTAAGACTTGATTCCCGACTTGGCGTAGTTAGGGTTGTGAATGAGCTTCACACGGGTCAAGTTGCTGGTCATCTTGTAGGTTGCTGTTTCTTAAGGATTTGATAGGGATTGAGGTGTAAGTTGTTCAGAGGTTGGTGATGAAAGGGAGAAAGTGCGGGAGAGGAAGAAGATGTCTTTTTATGTCGTTTGATGCTCTCGCGTGCTCTTACCATCCGAGGCAAGCAGACAAAGCAGGTACGGCAGCAAGTCATGCGTCATGGCATATGCGTATGCGTATGCGTATGGAGATGGGGATGGGTGCGGGTGCGGGTGTGGCATTATGTCTTGCGTGCTAAGTACGGGTGATGACTCAGGGCACCTATCAAGAGCGTGTAGGCAAGAGAGGTGACTGGGTCATGAAACAGAGAAGAGTGTTATCGGACGATTGTGTTTGTGCTTGTGCTTCAAGCAGGTTTGCAGCTTGGTGGACGAAGCCGCGCAAGCTACGCAGCGCTGCGCTGTCGGCGACGGCCAACTGCTGCGGGGTTCGCATTGTATAGACGATATGAGCCTAGATATGACGATCAGAGACCCTCCTACGGCAAGGCCCGCTGCCGCAAGGGCCAGAGGTTAGAGCATGCTTCTTCACAGTGTCTTGCGCATTGTTGAAGATAGCCGTGTGATAGGTGCATGTCGCACAGCCCCAAAACAAGAAGGAGGTGGCTGATTCAAGCTTTCGTTCAAGCTCGCTGACGCCTCGGCAATATCGCACTACGTCACCCACGGCACGTCTTCCAACGTGGCACAGTATCATAGAGAGCAGCACGTTTCAAGCTGTGGTATCTCACTCTGTGAGGGCCCAGTGAGGGCCCAGTGAGACGTCGCCATGTAGCATATGTCCTTTGTTAACTGGGCCGTGCGTCAAAAGTGGCGACTCCGACCAGCGTGTTGGAATTGACCGGATCTTGAAGTAGCAAAAAGCATTGTTATGTCTGATGATCGGCTATGTCTTGCTTCACTAGCAAACACGCTATCTGACACAAGGAGAAGTTGTACTGAAGTTACGTGATGAGTGTCTGTGCTGCGCCATCGCATCGCGCGCTGCGGGCGACAGAGAACGCCGATGATGCACCCCTGAGCTGTCAGGTATCCGACCTTTCCCAGCAAAATCCCATATGCATGCCCTCCCATAAAAACTCCGATAAATGCAGCCCGATTATCCATGCAAAAGGTGCATTTATCGCCCTTGAGGCACTTGCCGGGCCAGTATTTGCACGGCACCGTGTAGCGGTTGTCGAACTTTCCGCCGTCCGACTGCTTTCCTTTCTTAAAGCGTCCACCTTGGTTGCCTGCGCCTGCGGAGTAGTCGTTCGAACCGTCATACCCATTGTTTTCACCCCTTCACGCAGACGTCTGCGCTCCTCGTTCTCGTATGGGTACTGTTGCTGCTGCGGCTGCTGCTGTGTCTGAGCCATGTTCGATGTATTGAACGGAACGCCCGGGAATCCGAAGCCGGCCATATGCGGCATTGCCGTTGCACTCTGCGCATTTGTCCCTTGGTTGAACTGCCCAAGATAGGCTGTAAGGTTAGCTGGATCTACTGGGTTGTTTGCAGCCGGCACCTGAGCCTGTTGTTGTGCAGGCTGAGCCGAGGCGATTCCCAGGCTAGCAAGGATATTGGCGAAACTGGGCGTCGCTGACGGGTTCTCTGAAGGAGCAGCAGGTGCAGTTTGTTGTGGGGCAGTCAGCTTGGCAAGGAGCGACTGTAAATCGGTCGTCGGGCCCTGTGGCTGTGGCGTCTGCTGTGGAGGCTGCTGAATCTGCGCCGCTTGTGCAGGCTGCTGTTGTCCACCATTGAGCATTGCCAAAAGTCCCGCCACGTCAACCGTCCCAGAGGGCTGCTGTGGTGCGGTTGGCGCTTGCTGTGTTGAGCCAGCAGCAGCAAGTAACTGCGCACTCCTAGTCGCAACGGCACCGGCCGGCGCTCCGAATGATTTGGTGGAACTAGCCTCGCCGTTGTAGGGATCTGCTGGCTCCCTGGGGCATGGTGGAATCTCGCTTCTATCGGTGTAGAAGACCACGAGAATGTTGGCTTCGTACTTTTCGCGTTCAGCCTTTTCGGGAGACCCTGGTTCCAGGACTCCACCGCCGTAAGGTGCATAGTTTCTGTCTCGTTCTTCCTTGTCCACGTCGGTAAAGTCGATTACTGATATGTATTAGCAGCACGTTCGTAAGAGGGCATACTTATTGAACTCACGTGAAGGAGGACTGTATGTCCGCAAAGTCTCCTCACCGGCGTCGTCATCGTCATCGTCAATGTCCATTGTGTCGTGGTGCTGTTTGAACATACGACCTTCACCACCCACATCCGCGACATCGCGAGTCATGCTCGCGTCATGGCCGAGCTCTTCATCCGGATCATGGGTGAAGAATCGCACTTCGGTAAGGGAATGATCAGGCCTGAAAGACACCCGCAACTTGCGGCGAGATTCCTTGCGAAGACGCCTTTGCTTCTCTTCGGCGGTTTCAGGAGGTCGGGTGTCCTTAGTATCTCCCGCTTTTGGTGCAGGCTCCTTTTCCTTGGCTTTGGTCAGATTTGCCATCGTATCAGCAAAAGAGAATGCAGGCTTGGCAGCCGCCATGGGTGCCGCGGGGACGCTCGCTTTCTTCTCAACATTTGGTTTTGCGGCAGGCTTGGCATTTGCTGTACTCGCGGGCTTCGTAGCAGTTGAGGGCGTAGGCTTCTTCGTGGTAGTTGGAGGAGCGGAGAAGAATCCCGACGGTTTAGCAACAACCTGTTTCGGTTTCGCGGCCGGAGTTCCGGCAGCAGTGGGCGTCGTAGTCTTGGCAGTCGTGGCACCAGTCGTTGGGCGTTTGATAGGAGCAATAGCAGGCTTCGAAACAGCAGCGCCCGGAGCAGCACCATTCGTAGCAGAGGCAACACGTTTCGGTGCTTGGGCAGATGGGGCGCCGCCTGGTGCAGATCGCTTGACGCCAGCCACTGCATCAGGTGCTGATTTTGTTGACTTTGTCACAGCGTCGGTACCAGTCACCTCACCGGTTTCTGCTTTTTCTCTGCTTCCCGTTTGGTGGCGGCAGCAATACTGGCTTGCACCTTTTTGACAAGCGCTTGGGTCTCGGCGTTTCCTTTGTTGAAGCGAGGCACTGCCTTGTTGAGGTAAGTCTCTTGATAGACCGTGGTGGTAAGAGTTGTACAAGACGCCAAAATCTGCAGCATGTATAAGCTTAGGTTAACGTCTTTACTTCTTTGAGCACTGACCTCGAGACTGTAGCGTGCAATTGGACTGTTGAAATCGCCTTCCTTGGTTCTGTCGAGCAGGAACTGGTACAGGACGAACATGAATGATTTGTTTGAGCTGAATCTATTTAGGATCAAATTAGTACACACTTTCGAAGGCTCGTGGTGCAGTGGTCTAGCAAATATGCATTTGATTGACGCCCCGTTTAGCCAGACGCATTCCGCAAGCAGGTTCTGGGCAACAGCAGGTTCGCGTCAATACGGTAACTCCGTGAGGAGGGATGCAATTCGCCTTTCAGCTGCCTATGCCGCCTCCACGTTCAGACGTTTGCTTGAGTGTACACGCTCTGCCGTCTTGCGGGTTGCGTTCATCCGTATTGTGCCCGCGCAAGATGCAAATCGGGTTCGTTTACGATCACAACGCGACCATGCTCTGCATTCTGCACTTATGCGCGCACTCATGCAATCACGTCTGGGACGGGGGTGGGCATGCGATTACAACTTACACTTCCAAGATAGCAATGTGTCCATGCTCAAGAGCCGACTTCAAGGCGGCTTCCATCATGTTTCTCTGGTCTTTGACTCTGCTTTTCAACAAAGGCAACTCACCAAGCCGCTTCTTTTCCTCGGCTTGTGTAACAGCTGCGGCATCAGTTTTCCAGCGATCTCTGATAGTTCTCGCGAGCTCCCAGAAGTCTTTCAGCCCTTCACGCACTGAATCGGCCGATACCGGGAGGCTTTTGGGGCGCCAGACAGCCTTGATTGTATCGTATCTCGTAGCTCCCAAGGGGTCATCTGGTCGTTTTTCCGGTAGCGGTGAAATTTCAAGCTCATCCTCCGAATCTTCGTCGGAATACTCATCGGATGATTCCTCTTCACTCGAAGACTCCGGTTCGATCTTGACGTCTGTTGGAGACTTGGCCGCTGATTGAGGACGTTGCAGCTTAATGTCGGCATGTATCTTCCTTTTGGGCCGCTTGCTCAATTTCGCTATACGCACATAAGCATACGCATACAGTGAACGACATGCCACCTTACAAAGAAGTTTCGGGTTATCTTTGCCGAGCTTACGCAGTTCGTTGCGGGACTTTCTTTGCACAGGAGCTGGCACCGCAGCTGGGCAACGTTAGTATGTAACCTTCTGACCAGCGTGTGTCGACAGCGTACCTTTGTTGATCGGGTATTCGTAGTCTTGCGAGCCGGTGTTGATGAAGTTGTGCATACGCTTCGAACCCGTGGCGCTGGAAAGAGTGTTGATGTCGATTATAGAGAACGGTCCCGAGATCTGGCTTTGGGGAATGGTCGCGAGCAACTCATCCTGATTGACCAAAGGAGCTGATTGATAGCGCTGAGGTTGATTTCCCTGTGCATATCCATTGAGAATGTCCTGTAAGTGTCAGTAAGGGAAGCGGAAGCAGGAAATCATGCAATTCTTACACGCTGATTCGTATTGTAGTTGCCGTCATTACGAGGCAGTGGCATTCTCTCATGCTGTAGGGCCTGTGGTGCAATGGTCCTGTTGTCCATGGGTTGATGGTCGTACGGCGATTGCGACATGTGAAACTGGGCGCCGATGCTGGAAGGGCCCTGGACTAAGGAGGGATCGACAGGAGTATTCTGGTATGACCGTGTTTCGCCATAGGAAGGGAAAGGTACAGAGGGGCTCTTCGAAGGAGGTCGGCCATAGCCATTCAGGGGGGATCTGTCTGATTCCATCCGGCATACAGCGACGAGGACTGGGGCGCTGATGCTGCCAGATCATCTTGGGCATTGTAATTCCAGCCCGACGTATCGTAGTGACTATCGTTTCCGTTGGTGTACAGGTTGGCGAAGGCGGGATCGTTGTACGAGTTCTGAAAGCCGCCAAAATTATGAGGCATTTGATGGGGGTCCATGTCTGCGAGATGCGTGTCTCACGTGGATTTGGAAGGTCGGATCAGGGTCCACTATCCACAGCTGGGCCGTGCGCGATGCGCTAGGCCGAGACTGGAAGAGTGCCTTTCTTGGCTTGGATAATTACGTGTCTCAAAGAAGGAAGACGGCCGGGGAGCTCGATGCGATGCGCAGAGTTGCAGACGTGTATAACGACTCTTCTGACGATGCCGTCTGACGTGGAGCCGTGCGTGACTCTCCCCGAGTGTAAGCTAGGAGTTGATGAGGATGGACGCGACCTCGATCTCGCCCGCTCGAGCCGCCCAAGTGCAAGAAGTAACAGGTGTGCGCGACACCCCTAGTAAGGTATCAACGAACGTTACTCCAGCCAGCTGCAGAGCAACACGCGCTTATAGCTTAGAGTGATACTTTGCGACCCGCAGCCGTGTGCCTGCGCGCTGTTCACGAGAGCCAGCTTAATTGACAGCCTGAGCTTGAGAGATGTCTGTCACTTTGATTGATGATGACGATGATGGCAAGCTCCACTTGTCAAGACACACTCGGTCGCAATTTGCACCTTCGTTGACGAGGTTAATTAAGGCCGCCTTTACGGGCCCGACAACACTTCCCAATCACCGAGTAAGTAAGAGAACGTGTACCAAAGAAGCTGTCGCGGATGAGAAGAGAAGGACGGGTGCTGTGTTACGGTGCTGCGAAAGTGACAAGAGGTTGTTGATGGATGGATGGTTGACTGAAAGAAGAGACGCGAGCGGAAGTCATGCCTCGCCTCCCTGCTACGTCCGTGCACACGTGCAGTTTGCCCGGTGTTTGCTTCCAAAGTGACATCGCTGGCCAGTTTACAATTAACTTGCATGTGAGTCTACGATCAACGTTCCAAAACACGCGCAAGCCAGCCACAGTTGTGCCTTAGCAAGAACGTCTCACACGACATAATTGCGACTCGAAAGATCTGCACTGTCCTTGAGTCGCAACCCAGCTTCCAGGATTGCATGCCATAGAGGAAAGGAGGGCTGAACCACAGCCTGTGTCGCCAACATGTCCAGCACATACCAGACCCTCAGGGACCGCCAAGTGGGTATGTAGCCTCGCAACGTTCAGGAGAAGATGAGCTGACTTGCGACAGCTTTTATCGAACGGATCCTGAACCTCAATCATGCCCCGCAAGACCCCGACAGCCAGCATGACGCTTCTGGCGCGAACGGACTGATCTCGACTCCTATACTCGATTCTGACGGAGAGCCCATATGGAAGGCACTTGTATTTGACAAGCTCGGACAAGATGTGATTAGCAGCGTGCTCCGGGTAGACGACTTGCGAAAATGGGGAGTCACAATACACTTGTATGTTTTCAATGCGCGCTCAACAGTCTACAAGCTTGCACAGCACCAAGATACTGAGACTGTCCCACAGAATTGCTGCTGACAGCTTCGTGTCAGAAACATAAAATCGAACCGCCACGCCATACCAGACGTACCTGTTCTCTACCTCGTAGAGCCCACCGCAGCCAATCTCGATCTGATCACCTCCGACCTCCAAAAGGGCCTCTACTCGCCAGCATACATCAACTTCACCTCTTCTATTCCAAGGCCGTTGCTCGAGGATTTTGCTGCTCAGACTGCAGCAGCCGGAACGTCAGAAAGCATCGCCCAGGTGTACGACCAATATCTCAACTTCATTGTGAGCGAGCCGAATCTGTTCAGTCTAGGCATGGGGAAGGATCTGTACTGGACTTTCAACAGCGGCAATGCTAGCGATCAGGAGCAAGATGAAAAAGTGGACCGGATTGTCAGCGGTCTGTTCAGTGTGGCCGTCACCATGGGTAAGCGTATTCTCCGTATGCTTCAAACAAAATGTGCTGACCATACCCTTTCAGGTTCTATACCCATAATCCGCTGCCCTAAGGGTGGGCCGGCTGAACTAATTGCCGGCAAGCTGGATCGTAAACTGCGCGATCACATACTGAACGCTAAAGACAACCTCTTCTCCGGCGCAAATTCCCGTACCGGTGTCGCCGCAAACACTCCGTCATCTCGGCCTATCTTGATCATCGTCGACCGCAACGTGGATCTGGTGCCGATGCTTTCGCACTCATGGACATACCAGTCTCTGGTGCACGATGTCCTGAAGATGCATTTGAACCGCATAACGGTGGATCTTCCGGTGGATGAGGCAGATCCAAGCAAGGGCAGCACAAAGAAGTCCTACGACCTCAATGCGACTGACTTCTTTTGGACGCGGAACGCCAGCGTGCCCTTTCCCCAAGTGGCCGAGGATATCGACGCAGAGTTGACTCGCTACAAGGACGACGCTGCCGAGGTTACAAAAAGACAGGCGCTTCGTCTCTTGAAGACCTGGACACCAACGCCTCGACCGCGCATATGAAGGCCGCAATCGACCTCCTCCCAGAGCTTAGGGCACGTAAGAATACACTAGACATGCACATGAACATTGCCACAGCCCTGCTGAAAGGCATCAAGGACCGGCAATTAGACAACTTCTACCAGATAGAGGAGGAAATTACGAAGCAGTCCAAAGCTCAAATGTTTGAGCTATTGGGAGACCCGGACAAAGGTAACAACCCACTCGACAAGCTTCGGGTCTTTGTTATATGGTTCCTCAGCACCCAACAGGAAGTTTCAAGAGCGGACATGGAGAAGTTTGAGGAGGCTTTGCAGAAGGCCGGCGTCGACACAACTCCGCTAGCGTACATCAAACGGTAGGCATCCTCCTTCGGGTGACACGAATTTTGTTAATTTTTGTTTCAGAGTGCGAGAAATAACCCGGATGACAATGATATCCTCTGCACCGACGCAGCCCGCACAGTCATCGACATCGAACACCTTGTTCCGCGGGTTCGGATCACTATCACAGGGTCTTACCGACCGCTTCAAGGAAGCCGGCATTGGTTCAAACTTCGAGAATCTTATCTCCGGTGTCAAAAACTTCCTGCCTGTGAACAAAGACCTGACCCTCACCAAGATTACCGAGTCCCTTATGGATCCTACAAACGCTAGCACAAGTGCACTGCAGAAAACGGAGGGCTATCTCTACTTTGACCCCGCAGTGCGAATGCGAGAGGGACAATGCCGTCCTCTGCACAAGCCAAGAACCAGGGCAACAGTAGTGTTCAGAGGGGTATCGAGGCCAGCTTCGGTCAGCGAAGGCAAGGCTTTAGTGAGGCTATTGTATTCACGGTCGGCGGAGGAAGCATGGACGAGTATGGCAATTTACAGGAATGGGCCAAGCGGACCAGCGGGCAGGGTGCGGCTAGTGCGGTGAGCAGGAAGAGGATCATCTACGGCAGCACTGAGCTGGTCAACGCGGAAGACTTTGTGCTGGGAGAGTTGACGAAGCTGGGTCAGGAAAGCGTGTAGATGTAACGCAGCATGCGCAATGCAACCGCAAATGAACAGTGACAAACTTTGATATGATATCACAACATCTCGTGGAGGTGATCAAATGGTAATATCAGGTGAAAGACTTTCTCTTACTGAAGCACGGGCTGAACAACACGGTTTTCCCAGTGCACGGGATTGAACATGTCATACGTACTGTTGATCCGAGTCAATATGGGTAGGTCTTGCATGTGTAGACGGACGGCTTCCGATAGGTGAATCAACGCTGCGGTCTCGGGTCACGTTTCTTAAGGTTCAATACACGGGCGCTTCCGCAGTCTGGGGCGGAGGTCGAGCTGGCGGAAATTCATTGCAATGTAATGTCTTGTGCCGTCATCGCATACAACAGGCAACAACTACAACAGCTCCCAACCTACACCCGCATCCTCAATTTCGCGTGCGCTCCTTATTGACGGAAATCAAAGTGCCTGTCAAACACAAGACCTTGCGCTTTGCACACCCTTCTTGCTATCAGCAGCCGTTCGCGATTGTCCCAGCGCGAAGGCCGGAACCCTTTCTCAACCACTCTTCTTCCACCAGTTGCCCTCACTGCAGGCCCTAAACATGGCGGCGGGTCGTACCTTGAAGAACCTTGTCAGCAGAAGGAGACGGGCTCCTGGGGATGAGGAGGACGATGACTCGGTCACCATGGCCGATGACTCGCAGAGTGAAGGCTCCGCACTTAGCGACTTGGACGATGATGCGGACGGTGAGGCAAGCGATGCCAGCGACGGAGAAGCTGTAGAGCCTACAACAGCGGATGCTGCAATCGCAACGGCCGGCGAAGGAGATAAGAAGGGGAAGTCTCGGTCAAAGCGATCTAGGAAATCCGGAAAGGCGAAAGAGCAGACCAAATTACCCGCTACGCAGGCGGAACAACCTGCATTTACGCCTAGCGCAGATACTGAAGCAATGATGAACGGCCTGAAGATAGCGGAAAGCGGGACACTGGGCGAGGCGGTTGACTTCGATAGCACCCAGGCAGAGGGAGCTACAAGGCCGGCTGCAACAAGCGAACCTCAGCAATTGGACGCAAGGACTGAGCCAGTAGTGGACCGCCGAAAACGTGAGCACGAAGAGTACAAGAAGAAGCGTGACGCCGATCCTACCTTCATTCCCAATCGAGGCAATTTCTTCATGCACGATCCTCGAACGCCAGATCAACGCGGCTTCGCGCCAACAGGAAGAGGGGGACGAGGTAGAGGTCGTGGAGTTGTAGGGGACCTTTCTCACCAGCAGCGTATGTTTGTCCTCATTCCAACTTCACTTGGTCGTAGGTGGTAGCTAATCAAAGCTCCACAGTCAGATGGCCCAGGCGGACAAGACTGCGGACGCACCTTGGACGCACGATCTTCACGAAACCTTGAATGAGACAGACACGAGACCCGGCGCTCCTTCCACGAGGCCTACCGAGACGTCTCACCCTCAAGTAATGCCTGCCGCAGATTCAGCCGCGAGACCTCCAAATCAGCAAGCACGACCTCTGAACTTCTCCCGGACAACTCATGTTGGCAACGTACTGCTGCGAGTTTTCCTTCCGGGAATGAAAGCGCCCATACCATTCTCTGCGGTTCCGGTCAAGTCACACACCCGCCTGCCAGACCACAGACCTCCCCTTCGTCGCGACAAGCCTGTGCGTGTATCGCTGCCTGAACATACACCGCGCTATATCTTCCCTTCGATTGACCGATCCTTCATCTTCATACCCAGAGCGCTGCGACCCAATCAGCAAGGCTTTGGGGGAAGAGGAGGAAGAAGCAGTATTGGAGGCTTTGGTGGATACTCGAGCCGGCGCACCAGTGCGTACGGAGGCAGTGTGTACGCACCGAGTGTTGCTATGAGCAGGAGGTCTTCGCTTGCGCGCGAGATAGGGCGCGAGGCAGCTTTCTCTCCTACTGGATCTGTCGCTACACGCCACAGCGTCTCACGCCCGGTGGTGAGGTTACCACAAGGCGTACCTTACCACTCCACCGCTGCCTCTCCTGCAGGGTCGATGTCGGCGCAAGGCGGCCACTTTGGGCCTCAGAGCCGTCCTGTGCACAGCTATCCTCCGCCACAGCAGCCTGCCGTTACGAACTATCTCCAAGACGTTACTATGCACCAACCCCGGCCGCAGAAGGCAGTCTCAGCCCCTGGACTTGAATCCGCAGCAGGCTTGTCCTTAAACGCCCCCCAGCCGCAGGACCAGCAGCCCTTCCAAAACCAGATTCCGACTCATGTTTCCAACAACAACGCAAGCTTCCAAAGTTTCCCCGCAGAGACGGCACCACCGTCATTCCAACCTCAGCAGCCTTACCCGTACCAAAACTTCAGCAGTGGCACCCCTCTACCCAACATCCCAGAAGGAGCAGCCCGTGCTCCAGATTTCCAACCGGGGATGCATTACGGCCAGCCAGCAGCTTTCTACCCGGGATACCCAGCTGGCGGCTACTACAACTGGATTCCACCACAGCAACCAGTCCCGCTCTTTGTACCCCAGCAAGGTTATTCCATGCCTCAGGGTACCGATCCCAGCGCCCAAGAGGGCACGCAACACTCGCAGCCGGCTGGACCAGTGGCCTACCAGAGCAACGGTATGGTCCACTACCAATACGCGCCGCAGAATTTTGCTGGGCAGAACTATGCACCGATGCCAGCGCAGTATCCGGCTCAGGAGCCATACCAAGGCCAAGAGGGATACCTGCAGCCACCAGGCTACAGCTATGCTGTTCCTGGCATGGGGGCATGCCTACGCCAAGTCCTGAGGGGCCGTATAACTACGGACAGATGCCTGGCCCAGCCGCCTACTACGCTCCACAGCAGTAGTAGTACGTTGTGGCAGAGGCAGAGGGTATCGTCATGCAAATGGGTCTTGACAGGAATCAACCACTGCTAGCGCCGGAGGTCCTTTTGTCCGCACGACTTTAACATCCTTACCACACTCATTCATTCCGTGGCACGAGCGGCCCTTTTTCTTTTCTTCTTTTTGCCTCTTTCCCCTTCCTCCTTTGTCTTGTCTAGTCTATCTCTTGGTGGTTTGCGTGCTGTTGCTTGTTTGTATTGAATGCGATGGCGTCTCGGCGTTTTCTTTCTCATGTTGCTATTTCCAATACCCTCACTTCGGGAGTGCATATTTTCAGCCGTTGTTACTCTGGCATTGACGAGGCTGGAGGGCAGCCGCAGGTTTTGGATCAGGGCCATATTCTTCTCTAGCGAGTGTATGAGAAACAGACGTTCTGCGACATGGCGTCGGTCGAGACGTCCAACATCATGGGTGTCTTTCCGTTCGTGTTCAATGTGATGATGACTTGTCAAAGATCAGATCGGGGAGGAAACAAGGTGCTATCGCGCGGCAGCAGCAAACACAACAACAATAACAACAGCAACAGTAACAACAGCAACATCACAGTGCCTGAAAGCGTACAGAGCCTCGGCACATCGATCTTTCTATACTCGCCTCCAGCGACCAAACGCCAGCCTGCAGAATGGCAGGGAGTTCATCATCCTATTTCGGAGGCCCTATGGAGGAATACTCTCGATTTGCGATAGCATCTCATCGGATATGCAAGCGAGCCGCCGAGACCATGATCATTTTCCATCACTATACATGTCTCTGTTATCTCTAAGCCAACTGAGCACTTTCAGTTCTACCTCTCGCGCATTGAGGTGAACAACCGGGTGGTTATATCTTGCGAATCTGCCGCTTTCTCTTGCATTTCTTGGGGCAAGCAGCAGGCAGAATCGGTGACGAAGTCTCACCATAACACTTGGAGCTAGCCGCATATGTAAGCGCAAGCGTGAAGCATGTGATTCCCCGCGGTACAAAGCTCCGTCTCCAACCTTGACACACCGTCTCCTCCTCTCCATCTCCATCCACTCACCAACCTCACACACCGGCTTAATCTTCTCGTTCCCATACCACAGCAACACACTGCAGTCCTTCTGTCTGCAGCACGATCAGTACTTTCCCTTCTCTTCGCATCACCACCGCCTCTTCGCCTCGCTGGTCGGGCCCACGATAAGCTCACGCCCCGGCTGACTACGTCAACGGCGATAGCTGTAGCTTCGCGTTGCCTTAACCATGGCAACTCCAACAAACGTGCCTGTGACGGAGAACACTCCCATAACCATCAAGATTTCTATTAACGGTTCCCACAAGAAGCTCAAGCTGCCACTGAAGGACCTCGGTGCTAGCGTGCTGCCAGACAAGGTCAGTTCGCGCGTCTGTCGCACAAGGCTGCCGCCTAGTCCACTCTTTGCACCTCACGGCATACTGACACAAACAACATCAGCTCCGTCACCTCCTTGGTATCGCTCCAGAGCAGGAGGTCGTGTTTGAGCGCTTCTCCGATTCCGCTGGCGGATACGTTGTGCTTGACCCTCACAACCCTGCCGTCTATAAGACCCTCGTACGTGCCGCCAAGGCCAAACTGAAGCTGAGGCTCAAGGCAACCGTCGAGCCATCAGAGGCCCAGCTCAACCAGGCACAAGAGCAGGAAGAGAAGCAAACACTGGAGCCATCCAAGATGCCGGAAACCGCCACACCCGATCAGGATGTACCCGTCGCTCGCTCACCGCCCGCGTCTCTCATCGCTCCCCGCGACTCCACCGCTGTCGACCGCCGCTCTGTCGGGTCTGGCATCTTCGAGTATCGCGAGTCTCGTGCCAGCAGCAGCAAGGCCGAGACCGCTTCCAACGAGGCTCCAGTGCCCAGCCCATTCACTCTGCCTAACAATGGTTTGTGACTTCTACAAGATACATCGTTGATCACTCTAACCAAGGCGCACAGATGTTCTATCCACACCACTGGCAGTGCGTACCCGACCTGTCATGGTTTCGGGCAACACCCCTTGGTCTGTCTATTGCAACGTCTGCGACGTCGTCATGAGCAACGCCCACTTCCACTGCAACATCTGCGACAAGGGGGACTTCGATATCTGCGAACAATGCGTTGAAAAGGGCTTCTTCTGCCCTGGCGAAGACCATTGGCTCATCAAGCGCTTCGTCTCCAACGGCAGAATCATCGACAGCACTGCTGACGAACGCATTAGTCAAAGGCCTAAGAAGGACAACTTCATCAAGAAGGAGGTCGTACGCAGGTTCCGAGTTTACAAGGAGATGCCTGGTGCTTTCACCGAAGACTCCAAACTTGCTAGAGAGGGGTCTGTTCCTGAGAAGAAGTTTGAGGAGCCATCTCGCACCTGCAACTCGTGCGTTGTCGGTAAGTACACATTGTGATTGCTTCATGACACGCTCCACTAACACCACTCAGTCATGCCTGAGCACGAGTTCGTAACCTGCACCGTTTGTGAGGACTTTGATCTCTGCCGTCGTTGCCATACAGACAACAAGCACGGCCACCACCCGGCTCACAGCTTCAAGCCTGCCACGGAGCAGACCGAACTGTCTCTTATGGAGAAGTCTCTGCTTCCGGCTGGCCGCAATGTGCGTCATCACGCGATCTGCGACGGCTGTGACAGGTCCATCTACGGCGTCCGCTACAAGTGTTTCAACTGTCCTGACTTTGACTACTGCGGCGGCTGCATCGCGATGGCCCGTTCCTACCACCCGCGCCACCGCTTCGCCGCCTTGTACGAGCCCATCCCAGGCGGTCGCACGACTGTCGTCCGCCACCACGGCGTCTACTGCGACGGTCCTTTGTGCAAAGGCAAGGATCGTCAGACCGCCATTGAAGGTGTTCGCTACAAGTGTGTAGTCTGCCACGACACCGACTTCTGCGCCAACTGTGAGGCCCTCCCAGGACACCACCACAACAAGACTCATCCTTTGATCATGTTCAAGACGCCTGTCAACAACTTGACCATCTCGACCGAGCACGAGCAGCCAAATGGCACGGTTAGGATGGTCGGTGATCGTTGTGCAGCTCCTGCTCTTGCTGCAAAGGCTCTCGTCGCTGAGAATCCTGCCACAAAGACGTCAAGCACCATAGCTCCCGTTCGGACTGTTGCTGACATTAAGCCTACGGTCGAAGCTAAGGCTCCCACTCCTCCACCTGCCTACAGCTTTGATTCGATAATCGCAGCAGACCCCGCAATCAAGAAGTTGGAATCTCACTTCTCCACTCTTCTGCCTGTTTCGAAGGTCGAAGATGCACCGAAGGAGGCTACGCCAACTGCGGCTCTTGATGCTCACTTCGTCTGTGACACCATTCGCGATGGTACTGTCGTTGCTCCAAACACACGCTTTACGCAGGTGTGGACTATCAAGAACCCTGGGCCCCACGCCTGGCCTGCAGGCTGCAGTGTGCGTTACGTCGGAGGTGACAACATGCTCAACGTCGACAATCGCCATGCCGCTTCCGTCACAGACATCAACGAGGCTACCGAGAGCAATGTAGTCGGCCGCGAAGTCAACGTCGGGGAAGAGGTCGCTTTCAAGGTGGTTATGAAGGCTCCTGAGCGCTTGGGCAAGGCCATCAGTTACTGGCGCCTCAAGGCTGCCGATGGCACTCCGTTCGGTCACCGCCTTTGGTGCGATGTCGATGTCAAGAAGGATGAGCACGCCATTTCAACATCACAACAAGTTAACGCTATGTCGTGGGCCCGCGAGCATGTGCGCCCTCAGCACGAAGCTCTCCTCCAACAGAAGCTCCAGCTCGAGTCTAGGCAGAAGGAGCGCGAAGCCGCTCTCTTGAGGGCGAAGGAACAGTGGACTGCAGCTGTGCGAGCCAGGACTCTTCTACCATCCGAGCAGGCAAGTACATACTTCAAGCAGTTCCAGGACCGCCTGAACGCGATGCAGGCTGCTCAGGCCGAGCGTCTAGAAGCCATGGGCGCACAACAGAGTGCACGCGTACAGGCCCAACAGGGACAGCGTCTTGCGAATGCACAGCGACTGGACGATCTCATGAAGCTGCATGCCGCTATCACCTCCTCCGCTCAGCCACAAGCTCCTGCCGAGCCCTCCGGTGCTCCAGTGCCAAAGACTGAGGAGGCAAGTGCTGAGTCAGCTCAGACCGCTACTGAGCACATCCCGGAGCTTGCGAAGGGCGAGATCGTTGAAACGTCAGAGGAGCCAAAGGAAGAGATGCAGGGCAGCCAAATGGTCTTCCCAACTCTCGAGAAGGAATCTCCTATAAGTTCCGCGTACCAGTCCATGACGTCGTCCAGCACCAGAAAGGGCAAAGCCGCATACGTCGAGGACGAAGAAACTGGCGTCAAGATTGCCGAGGCCAGCAACAACAGCAGCACCGAGCCTGAGGCTTCCGACAAGGCCTCCGTGGCCGAGTCTGAGGCCGTCACCGCTACTGAGGATGTCACTGAGGAGGGCTTCGAGACTGTGTCGGATGACCTTGAGGTCCTCAGCGCCGATGGAGAGGCTGAAGACGACGGCTTCATGACTGATGAGGAGTATGATATCCTTGATGCCAGCGACCGGGAGACCGTCTCTTCGCGCAACTAAATACATGTAACACATGCTGGTGGATCAGATTGAACAATGGTGGAACGACGTCAATGGGGCGCAATATGGCGCGAAAATGGCGGATGGGAG
The DNA here is from genome assembly GCA_030247885.1 of Taxawa tesnikishii (nom. ined.). Classification (NCBI taxonomy): domain Eukaryota; kingdom Fungi; phylum Ascomycota; class Dothideomycetes; order Dothideales; species Taxawa tesnikishii (nom. ined.). Next base: position 102,740 of record JAPDRO010000009.1, on the reverse strand, counting down.
GGTCCTCTTACTGTCGTTCCTGATCAAGAGGTGCTTGGATATGACGGAAACGTGCCCGGCTTGCAAATTGCTGGCTGGCACACACGCTCCTTGGATGCGTCTCAACTTTGCTTGATGCAAGTACCCCAGCGGGAGTTAATGGGATGTTGATCACAATCCCCAAAGTTTCGTAACTTGGTTTATGTAATCTTTTTGTATCGACATCACTGCTCTAATGCCTGTCTGTCCGGAAGTGGGCCGAACTTGTGAAGTCATTCCAGAGCTTGGTCTGCGTTGCTCATAAGGTACTACGGCAAAGCGGGATCATTATTGTTATTTCTATGCAAGTATAGTACATCGCATAGAAGCGGTACTTTGCTAGCCCCTAACTGTTCCGTTGGCATTGCACTGGACTAGGAAGAGTCATGTGTCCTAGGATCCACACGAAATCCATTTCACTTCGCTTCACCTCCGAGCGAACTCGGCAACTTTTGTACTTCATATCAATTCTCCGACAACACAAAACCGATACACTCGTACACGCATATACACTGCCCCTCGACTTTCGAAAACCCGCAGAACCATCTGCCATCGTTCTATATACAGCAAACATCCTCTTCACCCACGAATCAGTCGCGGTCCCAAACAACCCCACCAATCCGCATCCGCATTCGCACACACCCCGCCATGGAAGAGCTCCAAGCCAAACACCGCAAAGAAGCCCGGGACCTGCAATCGCGGGTCACGCAAAAGAAAAATCGGCCACGAAGAAGACGCGCAAGGGCATCAACGACGAGTGCGACGCCCTCGAACGCCAACTCAAAGAACGACAGGCCGCCGAGCTGGCCGCGCTCGATGATCCCGACGCGCCCGCGATCGAGTCGGACCCCGTCGCACACCCTGACCCCTTGGAGAAGAGCGAGGACGAGGAGGTGGCGAATCGAGTTGGTGGGCTACGGATCGGTGCGGGTGAGGGCGAGGGCGAGCGCAACGCGGCACCCGATGGTAACACCGATGAGCCTGCACAACAGAGTGTAGTATCAGGAGGAGGGGAAGGAGGAGGAGGGGAAGGAGGAGGAGGAGGAGGAGGAGGAGGAGGAGGAGGGGAGGGGGAGGAAAGAAGCGCAACAGAGCCAAAGAGCGACTAGCCCGGCGCGCCGCCGAGCAAGCCGCCCTCGCCCACTCCGCCGCCTCCGAAGCAGCATCCCTCCCGGACCTGAAAGCCGCGGAGCGCGAGCGCATGCTGGCGCACCAGAAGCAGCGTGGACTGGTCGAAAAGGAGATCAGAGCCGACGGGCACTGCCTATTCTCCGCCATCGCGGACCAGATGCGCGTGCTCGAGATGCCGTTGCAGCAGCAGCACGTTCTGGGAACGGCGGCGGCGGGCGCGGGCGCAGATGCGTCCGGCGTGGTGGGGACTACAGGATCGTGCGCGCGACCGCGGCGGACTACATGATGGCGCATCCGGACGATTTCGCGCCGTTTCTGGAGGAGCCGCTCGAGGCGTATGTGCGCAAGGTGAGGGATACTGGGGAGTGGGGTGGCCAGCTTGAGCTCATGGCGTTGGCGAGGAGTTACGGGATCAGGATCAAAGTGCTGCAGGGGATGGGCGGGTGGAGGAGATTGCGCCGGAGCGGCCGGAAGAGGGGAAGGATGTCTGGTTGGCCTACTACAGGCACGGGTTTGGGTTGGGCGAGCATTATAACTCGCTGAGGAAGGAGGGCAAGTCGTAGTGTGCATGAACGGGACTTGGGTGCATGCGTTGCTCAGGGGTTATAGGATGTGGGGGTGTTAGAAGGCGTTTAGGTGGTCATGCTCGTGTCGAGCATGGGGAACGATCACTGCATATGCATGGCGCTCGGGAAGAATAAGTGGCTTTGGCTTCTTTCGTTCAGACAAATGGTAAGATTCCCTATCTGAATCTCCTTCGGCTTGTCTCATTCCCTCCCTGTCTCATCATCAATTGTCCATCTTCCTCTTCCATTAGCAACCCCCGACTCGCACAAGTCCTCCGCGACGTTTACTCGGCCTCGGCCGTGAAGTTCGTTGTGGACAAGTTCGTGTTGCCAGGCAGAATGAATGGCTTGATCTGCGGGAGCCTGTTCAGCGTGTCCTCGCTGAAGCCCAAGTGGTCCTTGACGATCTGCTTGGGTGTCAGGCCTAGCCACTGGGCGACACTGATGTCGTTGTAGACGCCGGCCTGCAGCACTTCGAGGTACACGACGTCCTCAGTGCCTGTGTTCTCGATATAGTGCGCGTCTGGAACGGGCACGTAGCCGACATCGCCGGCTTGGAAGTCAAAGGTCCGCGAAGCTTCGGGCGCGCTGAAGACGGTCAGACGGGCTTGGCCGGAGATGAAGTAGGACCTATGATCGTGTTAGTACAGGATGAGTGAGAGGGGTGGTGAAAATGTCGTACCATTCATCGCTGGAGGTGTGCCAGTGCAGTTCTCTCATGGCACCGGGCTTGATGGTGAAGAGGGCGGCGGCAAAGTTGGAGGCGGCCGGGAATGTCAGTGGGTCGACAATCTTGACACTGCCGCCCGGTACCTCGTAGGGTTGCTGCTGAGAGAAGTGGTAGCTGTACGTCTTGCTCATCGGGATGGGACCCGCAGGGCCGGTGACGTTGTTGGCCGGGTCGGAGATGTTCTTTGGCGCAGGTGTGCCCTCGAAGATGTACAGCTCGCCCTTGGGAATGTTGTCGAGCGCGGATGTGTCAACGCGAATGTCCTTTGCGAGCACTGATTTGGGGTTGCGCTCGAACAGCTCACTGACGAGGAAGGTTTCGTCCTCGGAGAAGGCGCCGTCGTCGAAGACGAGGAGGAACTCGGTACCCTCCTCGAAAGCCTGGATCGAGTGCGGTATTCCGGCTGGAAAGAACCAGACGTCGCCGGCCTGGAGGTCGTCGGTGAAGGTCTGGCCGGCTTCATCCACGGCATTCAAGCGCACGGTGCCATTGAGGATCAGACTCCACTCGTTGGCCTTGTGCCAGTGAAGCTCGCGATATGCGTTGGGCTGCAGCCGCATGTTGACACCAGCCATGGCCGTGGCAATCGGAAGATTCTTGATGTTCTGCTGGCGGGCATAGCCAGCACCGTTCAGACCATGTCTGTTGTGCGAGAGACCCAGGGGCCACTTAGCCTGGCCGACATCGCCAGAGTCAGTCCCAGGAGGCGCAAAGATATCGCTGTTCTCCCGATCTATGGGGACGTTCCTTGGACCGGGGTCGGTTGGGGCGTCCGTGGAACCGCGGATCGGTTGCGGGTTCTTCACTGTGGACAGGTCAATGTAGAGACCCAGGTCGGCGTCCTCTGTCTGTCCAGGAGCAAGCTCGTACTGGTCTGGTGGGATCACCGTGCTGTCGGAGGTGGGTGCCGGGTTGGCTGGGTTGTACCCCAGCTGGGCATCCGACCCGCGCAGCGAGCCAGAGGCGCCGGGAGGCCCGTATGGAGTCTGAGTAGCCTCAGCGGCCACTGAGCCTCCTCCGCTATCTTGTCTTGGTTCGAGGACTGGGGCGGCGAACGCCGTGGCCAGCAGGCCAGCGGCGGTAAGAGCTCGAGCAGAGAAGGACTTCATGTTGATGGACAAATAGGAAACGCGGGAAACGAATGCGGCCTGGTATCCTGCCAGCATCCGGGAGGAGACGCGTCTCTTTAAATATGCGGGCCCAAACCTGACTCCACAAGATACGTGCCGTATAGAGCTGGCCTTAATATGCTCGTGCATGGCATCATACCTAACGTGTACTTAGTCGGCAGTCCGATTCCCCACGAACTTGCCGCATCTCCGTTTGCTGGCACAAATGTACTCTAAGCCGAACACGCGTTATTCAGACTAAAGCTAGGGAGGGCGTTGCTGTGTGAGGAGGCTGGGGTCACGTTGTCCCGAACATAAACACTCCGCGTCATCAAGAGACCCTTTGCCAATGAGAGGTAGCGAGGGCGACAGGCATTCACCTGCATGCATTGCTGGACCCGCCAGGGAAAAGGATTAGCTGCCGTGGACCACTCTGTCCGATGCGGCTAAGGGTCTTGCGATATCCAGATCTAGGTTAGAGAGCGGGGAAACAGACAAATAAACTACAGATGGCTCACGGTCGAGGCAGATGCTGACCTCGGCCGGGAGTAAGGTGCTCGAGAGGTTGATTTCAGATAGAATGAATGTTGACTTGTATCCACTTACTCCGGAGATGGTAAGCTTGGCGAGCTTATCGGTGCTTAGTCCAGCCACTGGCGCCGCCGCCAAAGGCTTGATGTTTGTTGATGAGGGAAAGCGGGACATGAAACGATACCTCAATAGAGTGATTCCGGTGAATGAAGGTCTCCACAGCATTGTTGACCTGTGTCGGGGTGGTCACAAACGAAGCACAAGGGCGATAGCAGTTGCAGAGACAGCAGACCGGAGCATTTTCTCGGCTGAGTAGAGTTCGACCTCACATAGCCGTTAGTTGACGTCCGTCAAACCCACGAGGATCGCCTGCCCTTGTTCCAACCACAAGCGCCCGTAACCGTCTGGGGTGCGGCCCCTGCCGGGAGAAGTCGTGGTGGAGAGGTTTCGGCAGTCATTGGGAGCTTACAACCGAGGCTTGGTCTACGTCACTTTGTGTCCGACACAACCCTGCCCTTCTATACACAACGAGGATTGGCTTTTGCGAACCACAGTTGATGTCGAGATCTGCTGTTTCGACGCGTATGCCCAGAAAAAGATGATCCTGAGTTTGATCAGCCAAGGCTTCTTGGAAGACTGATTGCAAGGTATCGCTGTCCTTCGGAGATGAGCCCGGTGACATCTTGATCGTAACAGCAACCATAGCGTTACAAGGAAACCGGCAATGTTTGTCGAGTGGGAAACGACAAGGAACCTCCTTGTTACCCTCAAACGTCAACCAGAACAGCCTGTCGATGGCTATTGCAGGGCGGCGTGCTTCGCTTATGGTACACCCTATCGTCTCAACCTCAACCCATGCATGACTTATCCTACTCTAGGACATGGTCCGACAGGACTTACCGGTACATACACGTGTTCCAATAACACTTGTAGCACAGATTTCGGCTATGTGTAGTGAACCATAGTGCACTAGCCGCGTCTCCAGTCGTGGTTCGGGAGGTATTTGTGATGACGACAACTGTAGCGCTCAAGTGATGGCTCCACCAGAGCAACCGCTATCGCAAGGCAACAACTATCCCACAACAATCTTATACGCGTTGTTAGTCTCAAATTGATTTCCTTGCATTATCCTCTAATTTAGAGGGTGTGTCAAACCCGAACATTTGAGCAGACCTAAAACTCTTGTTGAGACGACTTCACCTCGCATTAGTAACTCACCATCGTCGTAAACTGATCCGTAGTTCGCGACATGTTCGTTCCAGGGCCGCCTGTGCGAAGGAAACCGCTGTTCTTTCGCAGACAAGCAACGCTCGAAAGAGAGGAAGAGACATGCACATTCACAGCTTCCCTCATGACGGGCAAGCAAGAAGGCCAAGAAGGGGACATCAGTAATCGCCAACCCGAGCCGCGTTGGCTACACCTCGTTTGAGTTCTCAAGTAGCGTCGCTGATCTGAGAAATAGACATATTGTAACATGACGACTCCGCTGTGTGCCGTCACCTCGGGTACCACATGAGTGCGCCGAGCGGACGAGCCTAGCCTCCATTCGTACCAGACCCTCAACAGCGTAAGACACACTGAGTCGTCATCCTCATTGGTCTCCTCATTAGCCTTAGGAGACAAGCACCGTTATGGAATGCATGTTCGCCCTTCGCACGCATGCTCCGCAGGTTTACCGAGCAGTTTGGAGGCAACAGATGTACCTCACATGTTTGCCGTCGGGTGTTCAGCCCGCTTTGGATGCCATTCCGCTCATATCTGGCATCATGTCCGTGTGAATGCCGAAGTGCTGAGAGAGCGCTGAAAGTGACGAAGGAACCGGAATGGATACCTGTGCTGCAACCGCACTTCGGTCATGACGAGCCGCCGGTGCGCATTTTCTCCATAACCTCCGGTTTGGGCGCGACGTCGCAAATCTCTCCGCAGTTGCCGCATTTCCTGCTTCCCTCATCCGCCTTGAACGCATTCACAGCGTCCTTGATCTGCGTGCCCAAATCTGTGCAATGGAACGCCGCCTCGTGAACCTTCTCACCACAGTTCTGGCAGTACCAGCGAAGCCGATCCATAGACTCCTTTGGCCTCGGTTGTTCTATAACTACTCCGACGGTATCCGCAAATCTGACAGGGTTGTGTGGCGTATTGGCAGGAAGCAGGAATAGCTCTCCCTCGTTGATGTAGATATCTTTGAACTCGCCGTCTTGCACGGTTTTGAGCAGCATGCGACCCTTGTATTGATAGAAGAACTCTGGCGTCTCGTTGATGTGGTAGTCGGTGCGAGCGTTGGGTCCTCCTACTACCATGACGGTCATGGGGTCTTGGTAGACGCAGAAGTTATTGATTGGAGGTTTGAGGAGATGGGAGTTTTCCGAGAGCCTAGAGGGTTGATGTCAGCAGTTGCTGCAAAGCAGAGCACGTGTAAATGTTAGGGATTGTCGTACCATTTGGGAAGGTTCAGCGGCGATGAGAGCGCTGCATGCCGCTGAGAGGTAGAGAACGCGGCTGCTCTGAAAGTGGGCTGGATGAGTTGGGGTGCCACGGGCGTGGATGCTACCACTCTACGGGCTGTTCGACGAGCAATGCTGCTCAGTATCGGTCTGGGTATCTGCATCTCGGTAGGGGCGATGATGGTTTGTCGGGAGTGCAGGGAGAGAGACACCGCAACTGTTGATGTTTTCACCAAGTGACTCTTTACAGAGCGAAGAAGCAGATGCTCGATGTCATCACTCTATTTCGAACCTCGGCCACGGATTACCATCACCCCACGTGCATAACTACTAAGAATAGCCCCTGATAGCGATAAGGGCCGTCGCCTTGTCCACACGTCTTTCTAGAACCTCAACGCGTTATAACGGGCAATAGTTCAACATCGTCTGTCAAACTTTTGAACATCCTATCTCCTCCCCTGCCGTGCCAATCCTGACAGCGCCAAAGTCTCAAACAACACCCTACGCGTAACGAGCTGCAAAACAGATATCACTCTTTGACGACGTTCATGGATATGGATCACGGCGGCATGGGTCACGGCGGCATGGACCACGGTGGAGGCCACGAGGCTATGTGCAGCATGAATGTAAACTCGAATATTCCTTCCTTCCCTGCATTGCCTGTCCTAGTTCACCCTGATCTTTTCTGTGCAAACTGTATCCGGTGCAGGTTGCGTTTCATGAGGCACTGTTCAGCACATTGTACGTACCGTCCTACTGTTCATAAAACTGACCAATGGTTCGCAGATGCTCTTCACATGGGACACAACGAACCTTTGCATTGTGTTCCGGTCATGGCGCGTTACCAACACCATAACCCTCCTCTGGTCCTTGTTCGGCGTCATGCTTTTGACCGCCGGATACGAGTTGGTGCGCGAGCTGTCGAGGAGGTATGACGATAGTGCACAGCAGCAGATCGAGGCGTTGCCGCGTAAGTTCTTCTACTTCCCTTATCTGAACGTTTTGAACTTCTCTTCTCGGCCACTCCGTGAATCCCTGTCTGTTGTATGAGGGATGATTCTGTCTTTTCTTTATCTACTTGTCAGTTATAGACTTGTCCGCCTTCATCAGAGCGCAAGCTAAAACATCCCCAAAAGCAAACGAAGATGGCGAATCGAGCTCATTGCTGTGGTCGACAGGACGGAACTCGATTGTATTCCAGAAGAGAAGCAAGATCATCAAGGCCTTTCTCTATGCTGTGCAGGTGTTTTACTCCTTCTTCATTATGTAAGTATATCTGATCTAAAGCAGTTGCAGCAGCAGGAGGGATGGAGCTCTCAAAGTATGGAATTACTACGCAAGAACCCTGCAAAGCCTAAGGCCAGCAGAACTGCGTAATGCTATCTATCCGAGAGTTCGGATTCCCGTTGCACCTCTGCTTTCGCATCATTGAAGCACATGCTGACCTCGCAGGTTGCTGTTCATGACCTACAATGGCTGGATCATGCTCTCAGTCGGCGTGGGCGCATTCGTGGGATACCTGCTCTTTTCCAACTCCTCGCCAACTAAGAGCGCTGCTTGCCACTAACGCTTCAACCCGCAACAACGGGGTGGTGTCAGTGTACCACCTCGTCCGTTTCCTTTAGTAGTTGCGTTGTTCCTCCTGTCTCGAAATCATCTCGTGCGCATACGACAAGGTTGAATGGCAATTACCATCACCTGACCTCTCAGGGATATCAATTGCACATAACTCGTATCCAACACCTTCAACGTCGCCTCGATCTTAGCTTACTCGCTTTGTCTCTGCATTCTCTTCTCCCGCCGTTCAGAAGCATTGCTGCCGTATACAACTCTACGTTTTCAGAGAATCACCGGAAGTATATTAGCAGTACCTCAATCGTACTACAATCGCGCCCGCTGTTCAAGTGTTTAAACAGTGCAGCAGCCACATTCCAGCTGATAATATTCCAAAGAGCAAACAGCCTTCATCGAGCCTTACCCTCTTGGAGGAGTGGCAAGCAGCCACGCTCAAGGGCTCCTCAACAATGGCTCCCCGAAAATGGCTAGTGACGATCCGTCAGAAATCGACATCGTTACCATCAAGCCATTCCTTTGCCTGCCAATAAAGCAAATCGTGCTTTTCCTTGGTTGCACCCTTGTCACTGTTATGGCCCGGTAGATCGAGTGGAAACTCAACACCCATGCCGACTTCCCAGCAGTAGGCTAGGTACCGGTAGCCTCTCGGGTACTTCTTCAGCTTCTCCTCATCAATCTCGGGGATCCGCCGAGGATTCGCAGGGATCAACTTGTCCTTCTCGTACCAGTGCCTCACGTACTTCGCCCTCCACTCACCATTACCGGAGTTCTTTTCGAAGAGGTAGAAGAAGCGGCAGTCTGCTTCAGCGTCGACTTCACACCCGGAAAGCTCGAAGCGTTGGGTGATTGTTGCTTTCATCTTGGTGACCGCACGCGTAGCGGACGGGTTGATATCCGTGCTCGACCCGTGCACGCGGTGCATGATGAACGCCCCTTTGTCCATGCCGTCTTGAGACATTTTGATGAACTTTTCAATGGGTGTTTTGCCTGTCCACGAGGTGTAAATGTACGCGTCCGGGTGGAACATTGACCTGAAGTTCTCCCATTCGCACGCGTCGCTGCGTGAATCTCGTTAGACTTGAGATGGCTGACATGCCTTGTTGATATTGATGCCTACCGGTACATAGGCCAGCCTTCAGCGAGCTCACGAAGTTTGTATCGTTCCAAAGCAAGTGCATCCGGGCCATTGTTGCGAATTGCTTGGTCTGGGCGAGACCCATTGGGGAGGCTGTGATAGTCAGGCATCCTTATGCTCTAAGTTGTTGCGCGGAAAGAGGTGTCGGTGATCAGGCACCTCTCCTCTCTAGGGCAAGTTCATCTCCTCTATATACCTTACAGGGAACGATCCGGGTAAGTGAGCGAAAGAGGGGCTGCTCCACCCCATGGTTCGGCAGATGAAGTACATCCTGGGTCAACGTCGCACAATAATAGCGTCCGGCCGAGGAGCGCGAAGCCAGCGAGGTTCTAGAGGAACACCATATATGCTGATCCCTACTATGTCGCTCTCTTTCGCGATGGACATGGACAGGCTTCAAAGAAGGGTGACATCTCCTAGTTCACGTACGAACGCGTATCCGATTACGTCATTGGCTGCTATATATCCTTGTCGTGTGGCGCGTAGGATCAAGGTATTAAGAAGCCCTCATCTCCCCTCCTGAAGCGTGTTGTGAACCGTCTGTCAAGACTGTATTTTCTCGTGGCTCCAGAATTCGCGATTCCGTGCGCGTCTTCTTGAGCCGTGCAGGAAAAGATGCCCAAGCGAAAGAGCAATGCCGTCGAGGACCCATCTCAATCTGTCGATCTCGACGAGATTGACATCCCCGATGGCACTCCAATGGAATCGCCAGATGTGGTCAGAAGGAAGATCAACGCATTCATCGAATCTGGTGAAATGAAAGTGGGCGAGTTTTGCGATACTCTCGGTGTCTCAGGCAACAGCTATCGGAACTTCCTAGGTCAGCATGGCCGCACCAAAGGACTGGAGAGTGACACGTACCACGAAGCATGGGTGTTCTTCAAGAAGAGAGAAGTTGCAGGACTGAAGATGCCTAACAAGAAGCGGAAGACCCAAGCGGCAGGAAGTGCTTCAGGCAGCAAAGGAGGCCCCGCTCCAGACCTCGGCGACATCCACCTTAGGGGTAAGTAACTCTCGCTCAGCCTCAGCGTTCTCAACAGACAGCTGGCTTGCCCGATCCACTTGCTACTGCAAGGTAACCGTATAAACGTATCCGCATATGCGCACGCGTGATGTTTTCCCCTGGCGCTTAGCGACAGCCACATAGCCATCACCCGACTCGCAATCCGTTTTCGTTCCCGCACACGCGCGGCGACTTACTCAAAGCACAGGCGAGGAAAACGACGGGGTCGAGGTCTACGACACCTGCGACGAGATCCGCCGGAAGATCAACGCGTATCTCCGAAAGCCAGGCGTCACACAGGCACAATTCTTGCGGGACCTTCACGCGCAGTACCATGCTGCCAAGGCTCCCAAATCCATCCAGTCGACCCAGCTCAACGCCTTCCGTAACAATAGAGGCCCCACTAAAGGCAATACGAGCTCTGTATACTACAGCGCTTACGTTTTCTTCGAAAAGATCCGCATTAAACAAGGAAAGCCTAAGAGCAAACACCGTGAAGAAATGGAGAGCATCTATGGGCCAAGTGGTGGCATGGATACCGACAGACGACAAGATGGGTATGTTACTGTGCACGGCCATCCGCATTATCTACGTTGTAGGAATGCTTGCGCTGATTTGTTGACTTAGGGAGTTTGGGTCATGGCTGGCAAGACGCCGTATCAGGACAAGTACGGCCAGGTCTTTACTGTATGATGCCTCCCAACGATGCAGTGTGTTCACGTTTTCGAGAACTTCTATGTTGCTTCCGTGAGTATGCTGTGGATCAACGATAGCTGTTAAGTAGGAAGTCTGATTGCTTGTTTGGATGGCGCATGGTGCAGAAAACAAAATATTTATGAGCGAGCCGAAGGGGCTTGACTGGAGCTTGAATAAATGTTTTGGTTTTTAGCAATGCTATGGATTTGTGTGTTGTGTACGTTTCCGTCCTGCCCCGCTCAGGCGCCATCGGCGAAGAATTCAAGTCTTGACACCAATTGTTGGTACAATCCTATGAATACCGGGAGCCAGCCCATCGAGAATCGAGGGTGGCAACCATGTTCTCCACTAAATTTGTAAACTACGCAGCAGGAGACCATAGATTGGTGAAACGCAGCCACACAATCGGAGAGCAACAATAGTGTTGGTTTTGTTCGCCACCACTTGCCGAAGGAAGTAGAAGCTGCGGCGATAGAGGTAAGAAGTGTATCGACGGTACGTCCGAAACTTTGCTGAGCAGCACCACTCCTAGCATCAAGCCAGCATACGGTGTCGAAAGGGAGAGTAATGGAGGCCGACGGCACCATTCTGGCAAATGCCAGCAGGACGCTGCTCAGCGCCTATAACCGTAGATTTTCCTGGAAGCGTAGACTTTGTCCAGTAACTCTTTGTCGAAGGGAACTGCTTTCTTTGGTGGGGTGTCCTCTCTCTTGGGAGGCCGCGACGGCTGCTGCTGCTGCTTCTTAGCTTTGAGCGGTGGCGAAGCGTCGCTGTCGCTGTCGCCGTCGCTTTCACTTTCACTCTCACTGCTACTGTCATTGTCGCTGTCACCGCTGCTTGACGAATCATCGGATTCGTCTTCGGAAGAAGCGGAGTTGTCGTCGGATGAGGTAGCTGAGGTATTGCTGCTAGCGCCCGTCTTGCGTTTCTTTGTTACCGACGTCCCTCCGTCGTCCGAGTCCGAGTCGCTATTTGAGCTGCTGCTGCTACTGCTATCGTCGGAGCCACTACCGGCCGTGCGCGCCTTTCGAGAACGACGCCTGGTTAAAGGCTTGGCAACGTCCGGGGCTCCCGACGAAGCGTTTTGCGGGGTTGGAATCGAACCGGTCTGCGCCTTGACATCGTCTTGTGGGTCTGATCTTAATGTTGCTCCGAGCAGGTCAGCCCGAATAGCTCTCTCCTTGGCCGTTCTGCCGGTTTCTTTCTCTTCTTCATAGTCTGAGTCGCTCAATTGGCCGAGCTGGTGCAGCTTCTCGAGACGCCTATGGAGTGCGGTATCGAGTGCTGCTACGCGAGCCGCTGGATCTTCCATCTTCAGCTGCTCACTTTCGATGGAAAGTTTTTCGGCCGTCTCCGATAGTTTGCTCTCAAGCTGACTGACAGCTTCCTCAAGGATGGTCTTAGCTGCTTCCCTTAGGCGTTGACGCGCGGCTGCGCCTTGAAGACCGCTGATATATATCGCTAAAGCTTCGTTGTGCTCTGGCGATATCCGGTAAACGTTCCAGATGTTCTTCAACAGATCGTTCTGCTTTGATTTGTTGAATTTCCAGGATTCACGGTCTGCGTGGTACTGCTGAAGATATTGCAAATACGCCGGTGCTTCCTTGCCAGATTTGGGTGTTCGAGCTTTGACTTGTTGCTCACCGTCTTTCGTCTCGGTGGTCGATGACTTTTCTGCTTTGGACTTCTTGGGCTTCTTCTTCGTCCCAGACACTAGAGTTTCAGATGCTCCGACGGATTCAGCGGCGTTCTGTTCATCGACCCAAGCCTGGAAAAGGTTTTGAGCGCTGCTGCCGTCTTCTGTTTTCGTGTCCTGACTGAAACTGACGGATTTGTGACGTTTCAATGAAGATGGAGTTGCCACGTCTGCCCGAGCAGCTTTATCTGATGTATCAGTGGGAGATGCTTGACTGTGTGTGCTGTTAGCATACGCTCCATATACAAGAAAGTGAAGAGATTTCTTCCAAAACCAAGCGTTTTGGTAAGACAAAGCTCGTTCGGACGGCAAATGGAATGGCGCTCATCGTTTGGGACTTGCTCACCATTTCATCGCCTTCAAACCAAGGGCCATACAGGTAACCCGTACGTCACCTAATGTCCCAAAGATTGGAGATCCAGAGGATGCCGTTGAAAATGCCTAACTTGGTGATACAATGAAGTTAAAACTTACTTCTTGAAAATACTACCATCTGGAGCAGCATTCCTAGAACCTTTCGGTGCTGAGGCAGCGATAGAGTTATCAGCCTCTTGCACAGACGCTTTCTTTCCATCGCGCTTTGCCTTCTTTCGCTCAGACGTGTCATCGTCTGCGTCGCGTGTCCTCTTGGACTTGCCAGTTGACTGATCGTTCTGGGCATTAACGTCTCGGACCAGTTCGTTGCTGTCTTCATTCCGGTCTACTTGAGCAGGTAGAGCAGACGTTGTTGCGGTGGCTCCATAGGGTTCAATGGGGACTTCTTTCGCATTCTTCAGCTTCAGACCCAATTTTTCCATGCTGGAACATGTCCAGTTGGCTGCCCATTACTCGTAGGGGCGACTGCCATGATAGTATCTTATATAGCGTTGAATGGCGCAGCGAGGCCGCCTTTTGGGTTGTAAGAAAGATTTGTGAGAGATGGCAACAAATCTCTGCCGTTGGCCGGATGACGTTCCTTGGCGCTCCGCGATTCGCGACTTTCGAGCTCCATCAGGCAAACAGCTCTATACGCGTTCACAACTACTGCCCAAATCGCCGTCGCCCATCGCCTCTACAACTCTCAGCTTGCTACACCATCTATTCCAAATCCTTCTTCCACCTGGCAACTTCTTAAAGCTCACAACATACCTACATCCTCCCACCATGTCTGGCAAGTCGAACTCCGGAGCCCTATGGGGGTTGTCCGCATGAGCTAATATTCATTACTTCACAGGCAGCGCAGGCTACGACAGGCACATCACCATTTTCTCTGACCAGGGACGTCTCTACCAAGTCGGTGCGTCTTGCTGATTTAAGGGCGTACACGCGCGACAACCCCGAGCTGACCATAAGCTCGACAGAGTATGCGTTCAAAGCCATCACAGCAGCCAACATTACGTCCGTCGGAGTACGGGGCAAGAATTGCGCGGTAGTCATATCACAGAAGAAGGTCCCCGTACGTTCAGATCTCTGCCTTTGATGAATTACGGTGGCTAAATCCCGTTCGTACACAGGACAAGCTCATCGATCCTTCCTCCGTGTCATACGTCTACAGACTCTCACCTTCCGTTGGATGCGTCATGACAGGATCCATTGCGGACGCAAGGGCCTCAGTGAACCGCGCAAGAGGCGAAGCTGCAGAGTTCAGGTACAAGAACGGATACGAGATGCCTTGCGATGTGCTGGCGAAGCGTCTGGCAAACATCTCCCAGGTCTATACGCAGCGCGTGAGTGGACTCGACGATACGAGAAGCACTTGGGTACTGACCCGACGTCTTATGCTAGGCTTACATGCGGCCCCTTGGCGTTGCGACAACTCTGATCTCAGTGGATTCTGAATACGGCCCGCAGCTGTTTAAGTGCGACCCAGCTGGATACTATGTCGGCTACAAAGCGACTGCATCAGGACCAAAGCAGCAGGAAGCACTCAACTTCCTCGAGAAGAAGCTCAAGAACAAAGACTACGCCGAAGGCAGCTGGGAGGACGTCGTGGAGCTAGCCATCACTGCGCTCAGCACTGTGCTCAGTGTCGACTTCAAGAAGGGGAGATAGAGATTGGTATTGTTGGTGGACCACGTGGTGACGGCAAGGAAGGGACCGATCCGCACTTCAGGTCGCTTACAGAGGACGAGATTGATGAGCGTCTGCAAGCCATTGCTGAGAAGGACTGAGGAGGAGCAATGGCTCTTAGCCAATGAGAGCTCGTATGGCGACTTAGAGACCGAGGATTGCCAAGCATGCGCAGCTGTTGGCAGCCTCATCATGCACGCATGCAAACGCAGGTGGACATGGGTATTGGGACCTGCATAAGCGCATGGAGCAAGCGAGCTGGGCTTTTACGTGTCAGCCGCAGCGTCGCGAGATATACTCACCTGTAATTTTAGCTTCACCTTCTTCGAGCGCAGAACGCATCCTGTATTTTCCTCCAGCACTAAGATTGGACTCTCTATGTGTCTGAGGCTCGCCAAAGAACTGCCGATACGGGGTCGTCAGCCGGTCAAAGATAGCGTTGCGCCACGCGCAAACAGCTTCTCTCGGCCATACAGCAAGCCGGCCCCCGCACAAACGACTATGGCACAACGACTTTTCAGAGACCATTGGTATACGCTAACTTCTTCCACTCGGACCATTCCGTCACACGTTCAGCTGCTGCAGAGCCGCACGTCGGAACTTAGCATCGTTCAATCGGCATGCTCACCGTGCCCTGCCACACCACCCCGGGCTTGATTTGGCTAAGTGAAGACTGTTTTCGTAGCCTATCGAACCTCATTCGGAACAGTGACGTTTGGTTCCGCACTTGGTTTCCAGCTGCCTTCTCTGCTCTTCTTCCGCGCTCGTACCCTCTATGTCCTCCAAGTAAATGATGGTGCAAGATCGGTTCGTTTCATCGTCTCCACAATCGTTCTCCTGCCTCGCATCCTTCAGCTGCCATCATGCAAAGGAAGACGTCGCTGCACTCGACTGTACAACGACAGACTTCCTCCATGGTGGTTTAAAGAGGCTCAAGAGCCCATCCATATATCCAGCAGCAGTACCAAGACCCTACTAATCAACATCACGTCTTACGCCTATTCACTGATTCCATATACGATCTCATATTTTTTCTTGGATCCTTTCTTTCGTTCTTTGTCTGAACAGGCGGACCATCTCATCCCATTCCATGGCGGACGGACGTGCGTACCTGTTCTCTCTCTACGTGTTCTGTTTGTCCCTATTTCGTGGCTCATGTAGCTAATGTCAGCATGATCAAGTGAATCAAGCGCGAGCCATGCGTGTTGCAGAGATCATGACCGACTTCCGGAATTTACAGCACTATATCGCATCCATTCGAGCAAATCCATCCGCGGAGGAGTATCACGAGGAAGGCTATGTTGTCCTACGGCAGTGTGCAACAGAAGCCCAAGCAGTGCTTGCGCACCCCTTCAATGCCAGTGCCATCAGTCCAATGGGAAACGCAGAGCAGGAGAAAACACAGCTCAGACAGTACGTGAAAGCCGTCCAAGGAATGCCAAAACGAACAGTGCTTAGTCAGGGCTTATTAGGGTCATCATCGACGCAAGCATCCGCAGATTCAAAGCGCAGAAGATTTACCTCCGCGCAACCGCTGCACTGCGATGGGTCAACTCGCGGAATGCTATACTCAGAGGGCAGAAACCCCAGCCCGTACACGGACCGGCTCTACAGCAGATCACCAACACCCTGCGAGCTGTAAGTCACTCTTGTTTCTTCATTGATCTGCATCCCCTCATATCACTTTTTCCCTGCATTTTCCTGTTCCATCCTCCTCTATCACTCCACGCGACGCACGTCTCAGCAATTAAGCGGTCCAGTTCTGACTCAAGTGGTTTACCCTAGGAGCTCGCTTCAGTAACTGACGCCCGCATCGAACTCTCTCTCCGGTCAGTCGACACGCAACACGGCAAGTGGATCCAAGAAGACCCAACGCTGCCAGTGCTGCAACAAATGATGCGGGCATGCCGATGACAGTGCACCTGCTGCTCTCATATCATGGAACAATTTCTCCGGACATGAAGCTAGGAAAACGCCGCGAGAGAACCCTGGTGTGTTCTTTTGACTCGCTTTGGTCGCGCGATACCCGAGTGAGGAAGATTGACAACCTTATCGCGCTGTCGGGTTGCGGAGACACAGCGTTATCCCAATCAAGCCTTTTAGCGCTTGGGCCCGAGGCGTCGGGCTCCCGGGCGCTCCGATCTGGGCATCATCCGTTTTCCTCGCATGCAGGAACCCCCTCTTTCCACTTCCTCGCGTGATCCTTCCCATCTCCACTAGCACCTTCTTCCCTCAAGCCTTCGTAGGGCACCCCGTTCTGCACTGTCGTTTTCTTTTTTGCTTTGCTGTTGCCGTGTGCTTGTTCTGCGAATGCTATATGGAGCCGGCGCTAGTTGCGTTTTCCCAAAACGGTGCCCCTTCGGTCAGGGTTTCTTTCCGCGTTCACCGTTTCTTGCAGTGCATTGACAAACGCGATGGAGTGTTTGGATGATGTGTATGTTCTGATGCTGTTATGTCCTGAAGATTCTCTTTTTGTACCGCAAACTTCGTTGCTTCAGGCGTCTTGCTGCTGTTTTTCCCTTCTTTTTTGTCTGACGTTCTGCTCATCTCATACCCTAAACAGTTTCTGCTGTACTGCATCATACGGGATTTACTCCGTCATGCTTTGTTATTGCAATATTATCGTTGAACTCTGTAGCTACGACGTATGCACATGTGCTAAGCAAAACGATTGTGCTTCTGCTACTTTAGCTATCTGTGTCTCCTGAGCATCGCCGTGACGCCATTGACGACATGGATGCTGCAGCGCAAGGGTAAACCTGCCATATGGATGTCCTGGAGTTCTCCGCCAACGCTCCTGCATACCAGCCCAGTAAGCAACCTTCTCGGGAGGAGCCACGTGGGATGCGCGTGCGTGCTTGAGTCATTTGCGCATTAACTGGATGATATTAACGACCAACACAACCGCTCATTGAAGCCTATTAGTCGTCCGTCATATAAGGTTTGTCGCTACCCCCGGAGACCCCGTCGTGGTACATGATATTCACCCTCGCGCAACAGCTGGGCGTTTTGACCTGCGTTTTGCCGACAGCTGTTGATCAAGAGTGCGCGAGGGTGAGTATGTCCAGCCATAAGTGTCGTTCGTAGTCGCCGTGATCTTTGCAAGCTGCTGCGGCGCGCAAGTTCCGCTGCTGCTTCCACGTTTGTTGTCATCTGAGGGGCTTCGGAACGGAATTATTGTGTCGATATGTGGTGAATCGCGCTATGCGTCTCCAGCCACCGAGCACAGCTGCTCTAGCTATGCAAGTTGTTCCGCCTTCTGTGTGATCACGCAATGCAGGCAGTGCTGATCAGTCCACCTCCCAGACTTCCTGGCGCAATCCTCCTATCGTGAGTCCTGCCAATCTGACTGATGAGCGTGAGCTTGCAGAATCGTCGCTTTGTTTAGAGTCGTCCGTGGCGGTGCTGCCTTCCGCTGTGGCATTGCTTGCGGTTGTACCTGCAGTTATGCGCCGTCGCTTGCTCGTCTGCCTGGTTGTCTGAGAGGCCGTTGTGAGCGCCTGTTCCCGCTGTTCTTGTGCAGCCCATTTGCTCAAGACAGTGTCCTCGGCTGGGTTTTCTAGACTATGGAATGAAGCATGGTGGCCACAGCCGTCGCACTCGAACGACGTAGCAGCCTGAGTAGGATTAGAAATGTCATCAGAGCACATTATGATGTGGGAAAGAGCGAGACGATAGAGCTTCGAAGCGCGATAACTTAGGGTTTCATACCTTGACCGGGTGTAACATGAAGCGGAGGCAAGGGCATGTACCAGCTACGATGCCATTCTTGAAGTTACAAGGACCACGGGGAGGCGTGTAGTTCATGGAACTCCATACACTGTTGGCGGGCGCGCCTGGCATTCTGTTCGAATCGGTTGTGCAGTACTGAAGGAGCCAGTCCTTGTGCTGCAGTGTGATGGGTTGTCCTCGAGTCAGCGCTTGCTGTGGATTTAGCTGAGAGTGGTCCAAAAAGCAGACAGTTACTTGGGATCAGTGATATGATCCTTTCCTGTCAAGAACTTGCTCTGAGAAGGAGTGTTCCTGAGTGAATATCCCATAAGAAAGTGTTTGTCTTTGGGCGACGCGATTGTATAACACGTGATCACGTGAAGGTTGTTCATTGATCGATTGATGCCAAGACCTTCACTTTCCAGATCGAACCAAGTCGCAGCAGTTCATTCACTTTGCGCCGGAGGGGATATCTTCCACACCCACTGCCAAACGACACTCTTCCAGGTCCAGAAAGCAACCGGCAAGATGCCCAAATATAAGTAAACTCTTCCTGTTGCCGTCGGACGTCTAGCTAACCAGCCATGCACTCTTCTGTAGGTTCTTTCCTCCAGCTCCCTCTGCGCATAGCGATGCATTTCCTACCTCTCCCGATGAACGCAACGACTGATTTTGGCGACAACAACCAGGCGATTACTGCGATGTCTACCTCACCCACGATTCCATGAGCGTCCGCAAGGCGCACAACAGTGGCCGTAACCATCTCCGCAACGTGGTGGACTACTATCAACGTACGTGGACACCCTAAAGAGCTTGGGATATCGCGTGTATCAGTGATGGAGAGCTACTGTGGTGGTCGGGATGTGATGACTGACTGGGTATAGAGATCGGCCATGAGAAGGCACAATCAGTGATTGATTCCATCACCTCTTCATACGCTGCCGAAGGCCAAGCAAGCGCAAATCCCATGCTTCCTGGAAACGGACCCATGGGTGCATCAGGCTTCGGCAGCATGCCACCACCATCTTTCGGCTTCCCTCCTGGTAGGCACATCTGAAGGTACATCCGGATGCTTGTTGCTGACACGATGTACAGGAATGCCCCTCCACCCTTCGGTTCAATGCCTGGAGCACCTGGCGGGCCACCACCACGTATGTCACCTCCATCCTCTATCAAGATTGACTGTAGTTGACGGTTGAACCACAGCTGGCGGTCGCGGCATGCCACCCTTCCCGTTCCCGCCACCAAATGGAATGCCCTTCCCTCCTCCGAACGGCATGCCGTTCCCTCCACCCACGCCTGGCTCAGCAGGTTCTCCACCGCAAGGAATGCCCTTTCCTCCACCACCTGGAGCGCCCGGTGGAATGCCTTTCCCGCCTCCGAACATGCCTGGTGGAATGCCTTTCCCGCCACCAAACATGGGTGGACCAAGCCCTGGGCCAGGTGGACAAGGACAAGGATTCCCTCCTCCGACTGCCGATCCCAGGAGGCAATGACGAAAAGACGGAATGCACTGTGAGATCGGTTGGATGCGGCGTTAAGGGACACGGAGAAAAGCTACGGCTATGGCATTGCAGGCGTTCAGGTTGATAATCGTACGACGGTCTCGCTGTACTAGACGAAGAAAAGCAAGTTTTCTTCACAACGGGCTCCATAACGTGTACAGAATCAACCAGCACACGATGTTTGGATTCTTGCATTCGGAAGTGGGTCAGTAAGATGTGTTCGGATTCAGAACAGAATCTTGGCTTGGTCTTATTGGTCTTTCTGCATCAAGCCTACTACACTACAGTCTCCTGAAAAACATCCGCACGCGTTTTCTTCCTTCTCAAAGACAGTTTGAATTGCAGATTGACAGGCCATGTGAGGATCCCCGCTGTGAACAATGATACTCCAATTACTAAAGCGGTCAGTGGGAACGCCACAGCCCAGAACACCCACTGAGACTTGTCCATGGTACGAATGTCGTTCGTGTTCATTCCTAGCACACTTGCAACTGTTGATATTGGCAGGAAAATAATGGTCACAATGGTGAAGACGTAGATGGCTGCTTCTTGCCTGTCTTTGTTATGGTGCTTTGCTTCCGCGTTCTAGGTGCTTTTCTTTTAGCAGGCGGTTCGCAGCACTTGATCTTTTCTTTTCTGTTCTGAGCCGCTCACCTTGTCCAGCAGATTCTTCGCTCTGTGGAGAAGCTCTCCCATCGATTCTGTCTTGCCCTGAAGAGTCCACAGACATCGGTGAAGAACATATAAAGCCGGGTCGGGATAATGGATCTCCCTTGCGGCGAGAGTGTGCTTTGAGAAGACTTCTAGTTCTAATTCTGCCACGACTCTGCGCTGAGACGACAGGGAGTCGATGACAATTTCTACTTCGTTGAGGAGGGCTGAAATCCTCAGGTGGTTCCGACGACTGAGCGGGTTCTCGGTGGATTTGAGCTCCTGCGATGAATAGAAACGATCAACTCTGAAAGACGGAAGGGATTTGATAGACGTACAAGTTGGTTGTAATGCTCCCAATATGAGTAAACAATATCCGGTTGGCCGTTGCAGAAGTCCAAGGTGACTCGTCTGAGAATATGTGTGAGTAGCCCGGTAGGAAGCATGGCCTCGGTATCCTGGATCTTTTTGGCCACGGGATTCCGCATCAGTTTAACGTGTGTTTTCCGAAGGTAATGTCTACACTTATTGGCGTGGTGCTGGCACAGTCTCATGGTTTTGGGAGACCAGAACAGGACGCAAAACAAGAGATTATACCACGCTCGAAGTGCCTCTGGTGGCATCAGGAGGAAATGTGGACCGGGAGCCTGTCCCTCTGATAACTGAATTCTGATAGTATCCGCGATTTCTGCCGCTCCAGCAAGGAGGTGAACAACACCAGCGGTGTGTTCGACTTCTTGCCCAGGAATTGCGCTCTTGCCATCGTCAGATCAATCTAATATTGGGCATGGTACCCTGACTCACTGTCACTGCGTTGTGAAGGGCACCCCAGACTTTAGAGCATATCGGGCCCCGTTGCTCCAAAGGTAGGAAAACGCGAAAGATCGCCTTGACCGTACCGACTAGGCGATTCTTCTGGGTTTGTGCAGAAGGCTCGTCTAACTGGGCCTTTTTGATCCCGCGCAATGCCCGCTCAACATCATCTAGAGTTTTTGTGCGCCTTTTCGGTACATGGCCTTAGTCACCGGATCTGGTTGGCTCTCAAGCCACCGATTCAGCGTGCTGAGATATGTGTAAACTAGTTCCCGATCGGACTTCGTCGGTTCCATCTCCTCGATTCTGACTACAGGTGTGCCAGTTCCGGAGTCGACGGCCTTCTGGTCTTGAGCGTTGTATTGTCCCTGACGAATCGCGTTCCATATCAGAATGTGGAAGTCTTGGAAGTCAGCCGTCACGGGTTGAGGACTACTGCTGCGACTCGACTGCCCGGACACGTTGTCAGGTTTCCGGCTTGGACTTTGCAAGTGAGCATCGGACGTGTTACGGACACGGCCAGGACTACGGACTGGGCTAGAAGTCCGGTTTTCTCCACGGAATGCTCTGTTGGGCGACTCGGAAACAGGGGAGGGGACTCGGAGATTACTGACAGTTTGTCAATATCCGGGGTCGTCGGCCGTGTATCTAGGTCGACCGTATCAAACTCGAATTCGTGGGCGTCACCGTGAGATTTGGTAGTTCGCTTCCTGTCACAAAAGTCAACCAAGCAACTACGGCGAGCAGGGATGCGATTCCGTATACCTCCGAGAGAGCGAGATATAGATAATCTCCTTTTGAGCTTGACGGATAACTAACGGCCATAGTCGTGGAGTAACCTGGATGCCTTTCCAATGGACTAGTTGTTCGTCATCAAAGGTCAAGGTGATTTCATGAAAGTTCTGCGTGAATTTCTACAAGCTTCAGCAAGACCGCTACGCAGGAAAACGAGATGGCCACCTGACTTACAAACCAAGTGTCACATTGAGGAAGAGGAATGATGAAGAGTCGATCTTTTACGAAAACGCGTAAGCTTTGTGGTAATGGACATTTCTGTGGTGGGTTTACAGGAGCTGTGCGAACAAGATCCACAAGATCTTTGCAGATATCCTGTGCAGAGAGGTTATTGGTACAGGTGATGATGTATCCTGTGAAACTTTGATTAGCGGTCAGTACGTAAGAGGCATCTAGAATTCTCAATAGACCGTTGACATTGTGAAAGCCTTATGCCAAACTGCTTCTTTGAACGGTGAACCTGTCCAACGAACATACGGTCTCTCGTGGCGCGCCGGAGAGACGACTGTAAACCTACGTACTATTGTTGATGATGAGACACCAAAGATTCGGGATATGGAAGCAGTGGTCAGGGGGTATCTTCAAGGAAGCAAACGGTCTGCTCGAGATCTCGTTTCTTAATCGTCGATGGGTGTTTGTACTGCAACAGCGTGACGACAGGATGTAGCCGGGACTCCGCAGTCGCTGTCAAAGAGGTGTATGGGGCAAGCTGATGATATGGTAGACTGCAGAAGATATACATTTCGTTGCCCAGTTCGGTTGTTCTCTCATGCTGGTCTCTTCCGATGATGCAGGCGGGTGCCATGTAGTTTCCAAGGTTCCCACGTTGCGTCCGGATGGGTCTTTCCAGATCTCTGCGAACTCGTTGGAGGAATCGTGCTATGTTCTGTCTCTGGCCGTGGTGTAGACCTGGCGAAGCTCGTGCATATGACTGTCCCCGTCATCTCATATCTTGCTTTTGTGATATTTGGAACTCACAATGAAGTCATCGAAATCCATGTTTTCCTGTTGTAGGTGTCTCAAGGTTTTGTGAGACAATGAAGTTTACGTGAGTATGGGTTACTTACTCCCATTTGAACAAGGGCTGCTCTCGCCGCAGTGTCTCGCTGCTTTCTACGTACTCGATCTGCGTTGGGACGCGAGCGAAATCTTCCTTTTCGTAACATGAAGTTATCACGCCGAAACTTGCTTTCGTGCCCTTTGTCCGCAACGCCGGTTCTGGTTGCACTCGTGTTTCGATGGCAGCATCACGAACTTCATCAAGTCTAGCTTCGAGGGCAGGCGTTGATGACGATACTCCTGGCTTTGGGTCGTTTCCTGGGAGCGCACTATCAAGATCTAGCAGCATCGAATCAACATCGTCAATGTCAGTGTCGGACTCGGAATCCTCGCTTAGGACTACATGTACGGGACTGTCATGCCGGCGACTGTGTGGACTTTCTCTTGGTCGGAACGTTCCTCCCAAATAGCCGGCATCTGTTTCAGAGAAATGGTACGGAAACGTGGTATTGTCGGGAAAGACATTGGCTGCACCTGCCGAGTGATGTGCTGGAGCTGTTGATTCAAGTTGAGGGGAATAGTGCATGTCTGCAGGAAGCGGTGCGGAATTCGCAGAGAAGCCGGGCCATGGTGAACTGGTTGAGAATGCTGATCGTGATACGAGCGAAAGCTGTCTCCTGCTCGCGTTCAATCTTCCAGGAGAATGAGGCGTAAACGCAGACTGATAGCTCCACTGCATTGAACTAAATTAAAAGAGTTGATGCTTCATATATTCAGATGAACGTACTCTAGCTGTCGCTGGAAGCGCGCTCATCTTGCCCAGAATTTCTTCGAGATCATGAAGAGTGATTGGGAAAGCAAGCCTACCAGATCATAGGAAAAACTGACATAGAGAACCGTGTCTCCCTTAGTAGCTGGCAGTCGTTCAAAAGAGTCAGTAGAGCCTTCGGTTGATATGACATTGGGAAGAAGGCGGCCGCCAGGACGCTTGAAAGATGGTAGGCATGCTATTGTTGAGCCACAGGACGATGTTGGTTATCCGGTAGTGGCACACTTCCTCATGCAACGGTGGTCTGATGAGCCCTTCCTGCGGTATGATGGAAGGCCCAGGGCCGACGGATGTCGTAGGCATCGAAGCGCGTGACTCTACATATTGCCATGGCCACATGAGAATATCACTACTGCAAGAGACACCTACAAAGCCAAGCGAAGAAGCGAAAAACAAGTCGAATCGAATCACTTTCGGCAGCTCGAAGCTTGATGCTTCCTCTTATCGGACCCCTGCAGGAAGCTGAAACGAACGCGCCAAGCCACCCAGCATCTTCGCGCCCTAATGCTACGCTCTATAGACCACGGACACTGGAGATCTTGCCGAGTCGCCTCAATGCTTACCGCTTCGCCCGAGAAAGCGCAACCAGTCTTGACGTCTCCGAAAACGCCATGACCTAACATACTACTTTTGTCGCACCTTCGGCCGACTGCCATTGATGGCTCTAACCAGGAGACAGACGACATCAACATTCAGCTCAACTCAAAGTGACGACCCACTCGAACTCAAACCAACCGACATGGGAGACATTCCTCGGCAAGAGCTGATGGCCGGGCTGCAAAGGTACGGCGCATCGCTGGGTGGCGTTCAGGCTGTATAACGATGTCTGCTGACACGAATCCAAGCCTCCATCTGTCAGCTGAGTATGCCGACTTGAAGCTAGTACTTGCAGACGGGAGTGAAATCGTAGCACACAAAGCCATAGTGTGTCCTCGAACACCGTTTTTCGCCAAGTGCGTCAAGAACGAGGCATTCAAGGTGAGTCTCTCCACCATACATCTATAGGTCTTGGCGTGGATGTGGGTTGACGGATTGGTACATCAGGAAGGCATCGAAGGCAAGATCGAGCTTCCGGATGACGAACCAGAGATCGTGCGGTACATGATGGAGTATCTATATTGTCTAGACTACACGCCACCCGCGCTCGTAGACGCGGACACGCAGAGCCTGGCCGAATCCCATAACTCGGCCATGTTGCACGGCATTCCTGACGGCCAGTTCTTCGGCTCTAGCGCTTTCGAACAACCCGCCTCTCCCTTCGGAGGCTTCATGCCGCCAGATGGCCGCAGATCTGCCCGCCGGATGGCAGATAGAAGGAACCCATCGGCGGCACCGGAACCATCGCCTCTCGCAACCGCCACGCCGCATCTGGTCCTGCACGCCAAGATGTACAGCATAGCGGACAAGTACGGTATCAGCGGACTGAAGTCTCTAGCATTGGACAAGTTCAAGATCCAGCTGACCAAGCACTGGTGCGTTCCCCCCTCTGTCCCCTTCACCACCGCGATCCGCATTCTTTCCGTCCCCCCATCCTTGAAGTCCATCTCCGACCCAAAAACCTGACCCCAGCACTCTTCTCGCAGGAACAACGACGAATTCTGCGAAGCGATTCACGTCGTCTACACCTCGACCCCCAGCTCCGACAGGGACATGCGCAGTTCTGTGGCGGACGTGTTCGACTGGCATGACGAACTGCTCGATAAACCGGAGATCGAGGTGACGATCATGGAGATTACCGGACTAGCTTACGAGTTGCTCAAGAGGAGCCGCAGGGCCCGGAGGGCGATTTTCTGAATGCGGGAAGTAGGGGAGGTGTGTAAGTCGATGACTGGTGCGGTGAGCTCCGATTTGTTTTGGCGTCGAGGCGTAATCGAAATCCCCGAGAGCGCATGCGAAAAAAACGGCCACTGCACATTGAGTGGTGTAATACGTACACATCTTTCGAAAGACGTACGGGTTCCGACTTATGCACGACTTCGTTCAGTGGTCTGCCCACGGGGTTCAGTTGCGTGCAATTCGACAGACTACGTATGTCTACAGCTTCGCGCCCCTTTCCCGTTTGCACGCCTGAACCAACCCCCACGCAACCTCGGCAAAAGGTTTCATCTGCACGGCGTACTCGATGGCGCGCGCACTGCTCGCCTGCCTCAGCGCATAGCGGGCCGCAATGCCTTGCATGATGATGCTGCCCCTGTAGATGCCGAAGGCGTCGCCCCACGTCATGTCCGGCGCCGGATCCCAGCCTGCCACTTCACGGTACCAGGCGATGCACTCCTCCTTGGTGGGGAGGCCGGGGTGCGGCCGGGGAGGAAGGCAGTGTTGCCGCGGCCGATAGAGCGGGCCAGTTCTGAAGTGGAGGTTGTGTAAGGGGTTAGTAGGTTTGCGAGGTCTGAGAGGGGATGCCCGATGGTGGACATTTCCCAGCTGGAGTGCGGTATGTCAGCGTTGCGGTTTATGTTGTATGGTACGAAAGACACGGTTGAGGTTGGACGGCAGAGCGAAAGGATGGGACTCACTCCAATATCCCAATCACCCTCGGCTCGGTCTTGTGAAAGACGACGTTATCGATCTTGTAGTCTCCGTGCACGAAGCCACTGCGGTCTTTTGGCTGTGTGTTCGGATCGCCGAAGAATGCAACCATGTCCTGGTAGTGAGGAATATCGCCTACGGGCTCCTTGGATTCCACATCGACAGCACTGGCTTGTGCTTCCTGTATTGTCTTGAATGTATTCAACTGACGGTTGTAGAAGCCATTGGGCTTGCCAAAAGAGCTGAGGCCGACCGAAGAAGGGGAAACCCTGTGGAACTTTGCGAGCGTTGTCACCGCGGAATGCCACCTGAGACACTATCAGCATTGCCAACACAATCCAGACCTGAATGGCAGATACATCTCCCTCCTGTCTTCAGCGCTTACGCCGGGCAAGCTAGGATCCTCTATAATCCTACCGTCCAGAAACTCCATGATATAGAATGCTGTGCCGATAACGGCGTCATCCTCGCAGAGACAGTAGGTCTTTGGCACGGGTACGTCTGTCTTCTCTAGGGCGTGTAATATGCGGTACTCGCGGTCTACTTTGTGTGCGGTTTTGGAGAGGAGCTTTCCTGGAGGCTTCTTGCGGAGAACATATTTCTTCTTGTTCGAGGACGTGAGGAGATAGGTAGGATTTGATTGACCGTAGCCGAACTGGTAGCTATGGTTTTAGCAAGGTGTACGGAAGCCATCAAGCACGCAGTGTGCTGCAATGGTCGGGTGGACCCCAGGTATGCGGAGGTTCTCCCCATAAAGCAATGCGGAGAAGCGAGATCTGACCTGCTTTACGTCAAGGGGCGTTTTGATATCCGGGACATTCTGGTCTAGGTATCGCTCGAGGGAGGGAATGTCTATAGGCTGTCTGATGGGGCCTGCCATTGCTGCCAGTGCGATAGCAACAACCAAGAGATGGCACGAAAACCGCCATGGTTGTAGATGATGCTGGCCGAAGCGCAACTCCCCGCGTCCTCTACACTGCCGAGGCCGAGGCTTGCGGCGTTCGGTTCGGTTGGAGTAGCCCTGCCGAAACGAAACAGATCAACGCGCATCTGAGAGCATTTGCAGAGCGTCGACGGCCAAACGACGAAGGCACAACATTACTTCTAGTGCAAGTGCAGAGGCGAACAAACACAGAAGATGGGGTCGTGGATGAAACCGACGGGATGCACGAACAACGCATCAAGCACGGGAAATGGCCTACTTGTACATGTTTGATATGAGAGAGAGAGGGAGGAGAGAAGAGAAGAGGAAAGAAAGAGCGACGCGTCCGGAACGCGGCTGCAGAGTGGAAATCGCGCCAAGAACCAACAAACATCGATGACAGGGCCATGTCCAATCTTGTCGCAATACAGCCCGGCTTGCCGCTCCTCTGTTTCCTGCTACACAAACAAGTCCTCCACCACCCCAGGACGCCGCAACATCTCACCGGTCTCTCCCCATGTCCCTCCAAACTCCAAGACAGCGGGGCATGCCCAGGCCCTCGTTTGGCAACACAAACACCGCATCCTCGCCCAACTTGCACCTTAGCGCCAGCACTCAGATGAACAGAAAGGCCTCCCTGAACGCCCTTACAGGCCACTCACCTTCGACTCCTAACAGCAGGATGACAGACGCAGAACTCTCCGTGGGCGACGCCGTCAACGTGCCCGGCGAGATGTACGGCACTGTCAGATTTATCGGCAACGTCAGAGGCAAGACAGGCAGATTCGTGGGTGTTGAGCTGAGCAGAGAGTTTGCTGCTAGAGGAAAGAACGACGGCGATGTGGATGGGTACGAGCGCGGCAGAACAGCTGAAGGAACGATGTAAAGGCTGATGGAAGTACACAGCGTGCACTACTTCAACACTTCCATACCAGGCTCTGGCATCTTCCTGCCAGTCCACCGAGCAGAGAAGCGTGCGTCACCCGCAGTGAGTCTGGACTCGTTCCCTGCCACGCCCAATACACCTTCACACAGCAACTACTCCAGGCCGAATTTCACCCCAGCTGCGAACCGTCCGAATTTCTCGCAGTCGGTCGGCCCTGGTACAAGAGCACCTAGCCCTCAATTGAAGAAGCCTCGTCAATCACTTCCCCGCCCGGAATCTCCCTTCAGGAAACAGCCTCCGAGTCTTCAGCCCACTCCAGCACGACAGGCATCCTCTACGAAACGAGGACCCATCGCACAACCACGTTTTACCAACAGCCCGGCACCCGGCCGTGTTAGCAGTACCCCCAAGGCCTCGTTCTCAGCTTCCACATCACGCGCGCCCCCGCCACGCCCCTTCTCGCGCAACAACTCTCGTCTTGGGCATCGTGATGCGATAGCAGAAGATGCTGAAGAGCGTCCTGTCCTCAGAAGCAATCACTCGTTCTCTCAATCCACTCGCTCGCCTTCTCGTCTTGGGAGCTCCAGCAATGACGCCGAAGTCCAGCGTCTGAAGATACAGCTCGAAGAGAAGGATAAGCAGCTGAAGGAGCAGGCTGCCGCTCTGGCAGACATGGAAGCTAGCTTACAGAAAGTCCAATCCATCATCGATTCCGAACAGGCTCCAAACCGCGATGACGATATGGATGTTGCACGGTTGCGTCAGGAGCTGAAGGAGAAGAACGACAAGATTCAGGAGCAAATTGCCGATTTCGATGCGCATCGCGCCGACTTCAGGAGTACAATCGACGCTTTGGAGCTCGCGGCCAGCGAGACGGAGCGCGTGTACGAGTCCAAGGTGGCCGATCTCGAGGCCGAGCTTGCGGAGTTGAGAGAACTGAGGCAGACTCAGGAAGATGTAGAGAGTGTGGCAGAGCAACTGAAGAGTCTAGAAGACCTCGTGTCTGAGTTGGAAGAGGGGCTGGAAGATGCCAGGCGTGGTGAAGCGGAGGCAAGAGGCGAAGTGGAGTTCTTGCGCGGGGAAGTAGAGAGGGGAAGGAGCGAACTGAGAAGGGAAAGAGAGAAGGCGGCCAAAGCTCTGCAGGGCGCGAAAGAGGCCGAGGGAATGAACAGCCCGCGCAACAAAGACGTCGAGATGAAGGATGATGAGATCAGGGGATTGAAGGCTATCATACACTCCCTGAGCTCGTCGACTCCGGATGTTGCGAGCCCAGCGGTCAAGAACAGGGGAGAGTACGTGACAGACAAGGACGAAGTCAAGAGGATGCAGGATGCTATGCAGCAGCTCGAGCACGAGAATAGCGAGCTGCAAGGCCTCGTCGAGCGCAAAACCTTCAGAGAAGAGCAGCTCGAACGTCAGCTCGAGAACGTGCGAGGGCAAACGAATGGCCAACGGGAGAGGGTAGACAGCAACGGCTTGTCCGAACACAGCGCCAGTCACGGCCGCCGCAGCCCTCAGAAGACGCACCACGGGCGCGTAGAAGAGGAGGAGGAGGAGGCGCACGAAGACGAACAAACAGAAGACCCCCGCCCCGGAACAGCATCCGCAGAAGCGGACGGAGGTCTCTGGTGCGAAGCTTGCGAGACTAAAGGCCACGACATCCTATCGTGCACAAACATGTTCGGCGCAAACGGCGAGCCCAACAAGGCCATGAAGGAGAGCCTCCGCGAAGGCTTCCGGAAGCTCAAGATCTCGCACGAACGCAGCGAGAGTGCGACGCCCGCACCGCTCGCGCCGAGCCGGTCCAAGTCCAGCAACAGTCCCGAGGGCCTGAAGGAGAAGTCGGAGGACGGTGCCAAGGGAGCGGAAGAGCAGGGGCCGGGTGCGAGTGCGGACGCGGGGGACAAGTGGTGCGCGCTGTGCGAACAGGATGGACACCTTGCGTTCGATTGCCCGAATGAGCAGTATTAGAGGTGCTGTTCGGCGTACTTGTGATTTCATCTCTTTCTATGGATGGGGAATGCAGAGGGAAGGAGAGATACCCCTGTTTTATTTATTGTGCTGGGCTTATGCGCTCTGTATCACATTGCAATCCATGTTTTCGAAAGACTGTGTTGGTGGCTTCTGTCGTGCCTCTCACTTCGCCACGGCTGCTTCGTTTCATCTTTGAGCGTGCAGGGAGCAGCATCACGCATTACGACAGTGTTGTTGATGTGTGATCTGGCCCTCCAGCCCAGAACGCGAGGTGCAAGTGCCCTTTGTCAGTCGAGCGGTGTCCGCAATCCTGATGACGCTTTTGGGGAATGTGCGCGCGTGTGTCGTTCGCGTGATGATGCATTGTCCACGTCAAAGTCCTGACGCGACGCGGGCAAGACGCAGTCAAAGGGGTCGGCTTGAGAACGCGACGATCTGCCCTGCCCTCCAGGGCACACAGGAAGCTTGGCGGCCCTTCTGGTTGTCGGAAGAAATGGATAGAACGGCTTCTTTCTTGGCTGAACCGCTGCAAACGGTTCACGGGTGAGGTGTTTCAGTCCCTTATGCAGCAGCGTGTGACTGCCGCAGTGGTCTGGGCAAGACAAGGCGAGACAATCCGAGACAATCGGAGACAATCGATGGACGACTGCCGCCCACGGCCCCGGAAACCAGCCTGCATGGGTTGGAGAGCAAAAGGCAAGGGCATGCATCTAAGGAGAGGTCGATGGAGGTTCCGGCAAAGTCTTCGGATCAGCGTGCCGGGTGATTTTGGGATTTTGGGATTTTGGGACCTTGGACCTTGGACCTTGGTAGCACGAGGCCCACGCGAAAGGGGCGGGGAAGACATGCGTCCGGCGCAACTCTGGTTGGTCGGGAAGCCTGCCTCATGGTCCGGTACGTCTTTCTATCGATAGGGCAAGCAGACCTCTGCACGGAACCGCTGTGACATTGCCAATGCGGTGGATAGGATGACTCGCTGCAATGCGACAGCGACAGGCAGTCGTGTTAACTAATCACGATGGCTACGAGGACAAGCAGTCGCACTGCAAAATGGAGATGCATGCACTGGCTGGTCATCGTGCAGGAACAGCGATTAAGCGCGCCAAAGCGGCTCTAGATTGGGCTGGGCGCCTCCACCACTCCACCACCGACATCGAATTCGCTTGCAGCCATGCATCCATCTCATCACGCCTCCACACTTGGAGAACACGGGCCCTGTCCGCGCCGCCCTGCGCATCTCCGCATCTGCGCTTTCCCTCCATCATGACCACCACACTGTATTCCTACTGTACTCCCGAGAGCGCGCCTACGTTGCATTGCTTGTAATCTACCCCCGTACAGCCTTTCCCACTTTCTTTGTACAGCCCTGTATATCCTAGTCAGACCCTCCATCAGCCACGACACTACCAAGCCTCGGTGAAGCCCCCAGTCTCCGTTCCCTCTCCCAGGCGACACAACACCATGTCGTTCTTCGGGAAGTTCAAGAGCAACGCGGTTCGTTCTCGCCATCTGTCTCCCCTCCCCGTCACACGCCCTGTCCTGACCCAGTCTCCCTGCTTGCCAGACCCCGACCACCCCATCGGTAGCCGGCGCGGCTGCGAAGAAAGACCCGAATGCGCCGCAACCCACAGCCCTCGAGAAGCACCTCGTCGACTTGACCGGCCCAGTAAGGCCAGACGGCAGCGACAAATTCTTCGGCTTCGAAAATGTAAGGCTTCTGGATTCCTTCTCGAATGCACCCTGGGCTGATCACGAGTGCAACTACAGTACGGCAGCACATGGTACGCAAGCACAAGATACAACATACATCTCCCTCGACGGCTACTGACTGTCGCAGTTACTGCAACTCTATAATACAATGTCTATACTACTCGGCGCCCTTTCGGGAAAACGTAATCAACTTCCCGACGAAGAAACCTCTAGATGCTGGGGACGATCCGACATCGTTACCACCCCTGAACACCGGGGTGACGAACGGGTACGAAGGGAGAAGGTCATCGCCGGATACTCTGAGGTCTCCCTTGTCGCCCGGTCCACAAGCGCTCAATTCGCCTGCTCGGAAACCGATCGTGCTGCCTGGATCGCCAGGCGCGCAGACACAAAAGCCGGACGAGAAGGACTCGCCAGAGTACAGGAAAAACTGGCGCTCCAGGCGGGACCGCTTTTGGACATGCAAACGGACAACTCCTCTACCTATGGCATGGACGAATCTCTCTTTACCTCTCTCAAGGATATTTTCGAATCCATCATCGCTCACGACTCGCGGATAGGTGTTGTCAGTCCACACAAATTCCTGGAGATATTGCGAAAGAACAACGAAATGTTCCGATCGGCCATGCACCAGGACGCTCACGAGTTCTTGAACCTGCTGCTCAATGACGTGGTCGACAACGTCGAGGCATACTCGCGGCGGAACGGAGCTATGAAGTCGGATCTGAGTTTTGCCAACGCCATGTCACAAGCTCTTGGCAGTAGTACCACGGCCGTGGCGCAAAACCCAGACTGGGTGAACGGCTTGTTCAGAGGTGTCCTCACGTCGGAAACTCGATGCTTGACGTGCGAGAACACTTCGCAGCGTGACGAGCCATTCATGGATCTGTCGGTGGATCTGGAAGCGCACTCCTCGGTCACCTCGTGCTTGAACAAGTTCTCGGAAGAGGAGATGTTGTGCGAAAGGAACAAGTTCCACTGCGACAACTGCGGAGGCCTGCAGGAAGCGGAGAAGAGGATGAAGATCAAGAGACTGCCTAAAATCCTGGCACTGCACCTGAAGCGCTTCAAGTACACCGAGGACATGCAGCGGTTACAGAAGCTGTTCCACCGCGTCGTTTATCCCTTCCACCTGCGACTTTTCAACACGACTGATGACGCCGAGGACCCGGATCGGCTCTACGAGCTCTATGCCGTCGTGGTCCACATTGGCGGTGGGCCTTACCACGGCCATTATGTTTCCATCGTCAAGACGCAGGACCGAGGGTGGTTGATGTTTGACGATGAGCTTGTCGAGCCCGTGGACAGAGCCTTTGTGCGCAACTTCTTCGGTGGCGAGCTCGTGCCAGGCAAACAGGACGCCTCGCAGCTTGCCTGCGCATACGTGTTGTTCTACCAAGAGACGACCCTGGAAGCCATACAAAAGGAACAGGAAATGGAAGAACGAACAGAGGCGCTACGCGCCGCCGAATCCGCCAACCTTGCCAAGGAAACCGTCTCGCCTGTCACCCCGGGACCTGGCTTCTTCGGCAACGGACTGAGGCATTCGCAGACCCTGCAGACACCCATGGAGGAAGACGTCGAGCAGTTCGCAAGCCTTGCGCATGCGGCCACCGCCCCCACGGCTTCGCCGCCCCTCCGGCCAAACGGAGACACGATGAAGAGTTCGCCCTTCCTGCCAAAACTCACAATCAAGTCCAAGGACGAAAGAAAAGCGGAAAAGGAGCGCAAGGCAGCGGAGAAAGAGGCAGAGGCGGCAGCACGGGAGAAGCGCATGGAGCAGATCAAAGCGCGGACGGAGCAGCGGAAGAGGGAGGAGGAGGAATTCAAGCGGGCCATTGAGGAGAGCAAAGCGATGGCGGACCAAGAGTCGCAGAAGAACGGCGCTCCTCAGCCTCCTACTCAACCGTCGGCGAACGGCAACCAGGGCTCGGGCCTCAGCCGCTTCAGACACGGAAGCATGAGTTTGCGACAGAAGCCGGGTTTCTTCTCGAGCAAGGACAAGGAGAAGAGTAAACTCCCGACGCCTGCCGAAGCACCCAAGAGCCAGGAGGCTACGCCGGAGAAGAAGAATAGGTTCAGTATCGGCAGGAAAAAGTCTACGATGATGTAGAGATTGTGCGCTGCTGCGCGCACGTTCGGTTGGGTTGCATTTTGGGATGGGGGGGGGGCGTCGTTCAGCTGTGGCATCGGGGATGGCATATACCAGTTGGATAAGAATATGGGGGCGACTTTTAGTTCTCTTTTTTTCTTTTCCTTCTTCTGAGATGAAGAAGGGAAGGATATCTTGGTGTCGACATCCTTGCTTGGGCGATGTTTTCACCCCTTCTTGTCTCCACTCTTGACGACTGATAGGGAGGCTCTTGTGCGTCGAGATACCACGGATCAAATACGTTGCTACTTCTCTCGAAGACTTCTCGCTTGATTGCATGTTTATACATAGAGTTGCTGAGTCCCGTGTTGCTCGTCTTCCCGGCCCGTAATCCTTGATTGCACATGGGATCGTCTCTGCTTGCTGCGTGGATTCCAGCTCCGCTTGAGCCACGGGCCCATTGCCACCATTTCCCACGATGGACTTCCCTCTTAGAACCTGTGTCTGCTCTGCGTGTTCTTTACCACTCGAGCCTCCGCGCTCGCGCGTCTCTTTTCCGTCCTTGGTCATGCATCTCATAGCGTCGTACAGCAAACGTTGACACTCTTGGTCTCCGTCCACAGGCCCCCCACCTTCATCATCCCAGTATCAACTCATAGGTTATAACGACCGCGTTGATGATGATGAGCGGTACTGCCGGCCTGGTCAACCCCCATCCATTCATCCCCGCGGTTTTGCGCCATCTGGGCAAGTGCGTTTTCCCGACGTACCTCGCATCACCGTCCGCACCGCCGAGATCAGGTTCACCAGCTTCGCTTTGACGCTCGTCGTGTCCTGGGCTCCGCCGAAGCCGGGGTCTGATGGCGCGTTTCCCCAGCCAACTGTTTATGGGTTTTGGGGTCAGAGTGGAGCGTGTTAGAGGGAGGGGGTAGGTGGGAATGCGTACTGCGCGCGAGAAAGCGGTCTTCGGATAGGATTGCTATGGCGTTGAGGAGGAGGACGGAGACTGCGTGGGTCAGCCACTTGTCGTGAGAGATTCCGTCGCCGCTTGGGAAGGGGGAACGCACTGTAGACGAGGCCGCCGAGGCCGAAGAAGAACATTCTGAGAGCGGAAGCTGAGGGATGTGGTTGCGGGCGATGCTGTCTCTGGCTCTGTCGTGGGTAGCGTTGTCCACTCGAGAGGGTTGTTGTTGCAGGTGTTGAAGCTGAGTTGTTGTGCATCTGATCTGACCTTGGAGGCCAGCGTTGCAACTCCGCGTTTGTTCCACTCCACGACAGGGCAGGCAGCCTTGAAACAGCATGTGAACCTGACCGAACCCATCACAGACAAAGCTCTACATGCCAACAATGGCAGGAACTACAGGTGAACAAGTAACATGCATACCGCAAAGAACGAATGCTAATGGTTGCAAGATCTCTTGCTTTCTTTACTGGTACCCACCCTCATCCTTACGCATCTCTATTTTGCTCCGTATACCAAGGTGGAGGAGTCTTTCAACATACAAGCTATCCATGATATTCTAACCTACGGCATTCCAAACGAAGACGTCTCTAACTACCTGAAAACGAACTATGACCATGTGTCCTTCCCTGGCTCAGTACCGAGGACTTTTGTGGGCGCTGTAGTTCTTTCTGGCCTCTCCCGGCCCTGGATCAGCCTGCTGCAATCGCCTCATCAGCTCCAGTTCCTTGGTGTGTTCCGAGAAATCATTGTCCCTATCTAAGCTAACCGAGAATGACACAGCGCGAGCTGTCCTCGGCCTTCTCAACGCCTTTGCGCTCGTGTACTTTAGAGGGGCCGTAGATACAGCATATGGCAAGACGGCAGGCAGATGGTATCTGGTCTTTCAGGCCTGTCAATTCCACGTGATGTTTTATGCATCTCGCACCCTGCCAAACATGCTGGCTTTCCCGCTCAGTACGTAGTTCCCGATCATGCACCTCCGAATGTCATGGCTGACTAGGAAAAGCTACCGTCGCTTTGCGCAACCTCATCTTGGTGAAAGCTCTCCCGTCAAAATCCAGCAAAAGCACTGGCCGCAGGCGACTGGCTCTCTATTTGCTCACTGTAGCAGGGATTGTGTTCCGGTCAGAGGTAGCGATTCTGCTCGCCACCGAAACAGCTTACCTGTTACTGCAGCAGCGGGCTTCGCTAACCAAAGAAGTCATTCCTGCCGGGCTACTTGGAGCAGCTTTCGGCCTGCTCACTACCGTATCAGTAGACTCTTTCTTCTGGCAGCAGGTTCCGCTCTGGCCCGAATGGGTTGGCTTCTACTACAACACCGTCCTAGGAAAGTCCTCGGATTGGGGTGTCAGCCCTTACCACTTCTACTTCCTCAACGCCATCCCCCGACTGCTATTCAATCCCATGACTTGGGCCGTGTGCATGCCATTGGCCCTGCAATTGCAAGCTACAAGAGGACGAGCCAGGATATCCTGGCGCCTTTGCTCACGTTTGTGGCGGTATACAGTGTGCTCCCGCACAAGGAGTGGAGATTCATCGTTTACATCGTTCCATCCCTCACCGCTGTGGCGGCAGGAGGGGCTTCATGGATCTGGACACGCAGAGCAAAAAGCGCGGTTTACATGCTGCTGAGCCTCGCTCTGATTGCTTCTACCCTGATCTCGTTTGCGGGTAGTCTCACGCTTTTGTTTATCTCCAGTCTCAACTACCCCGGTGGCGAAGCGCTTGTGCGTCTGCATGAGATCGCAGATAGTTCGAATGCGACGGTCAATGTCTATATGGGCAATCTCGCTTGCCAGACAGGAGTTACTCGGTTCCTGGAAAGGCAGTCGCCTCCCCTCTTCCAGCCAGGTTTCGGAGGTGCTCGGTGGATCTATGACAAGACTGAGGACGAAGAGCAGTTACTTGACCCTGTTTTCTGGCAGCGCTTCGACTACGTACTGGCAGAGAGTCCGGAGCGGATCATCGGCAGTTGGGAGATCGTGGATACAGTGTACGGATACGGTGGCATCACACTGCGTCCAGACAGTGTTCCCACAGACCAGAGGGTGGAGATGGCATACAGCCACATGCCGCAATTTGTCCTGCCCGTCTACAAGCCCTTGAAAGAATTCGTCCAGAACAAGATCGCTAAGGGTCAATGGCCGACAATCAAGACCGAGCCGAAGATTTACATACTCCGACGGCAGGACTAAGTG
The DNA here is from genome assembly GCA_030247885.1 of Taxawa tesnikishii (nom. ined.). Classification (NCBI taxonomy): domain Eukaryota; kingdom Fungi; phylum Ascomycota; class Dothideomycetes; order Dothideales; species Taxawa tesnikishii (nom. ined.). Next base: position 65,479 of record JAPDRO010000009.1, on the reverse strand, counting down.
GTTGAATCAGATTTGCACACTATAGGAAAGCTCCCACGATCAACAGACACGACAATCCTCCACCTGGGTATATGACTATAATCACGAGTACAATCGCTCCAGACCCTTGCCCAAGACTCCATATCCATAGACTTCACCATACCACATCAACCGCGAGAACCCACATCGCATACGTAGACCGCTCAGGCTGACGCCAAACGACAAAACATGAGACTGTCAAAAGCAAGAGACGTATCGGCACACTTCGGTACAGAATTCTACCAAAGTCTGCCGCTGTTCTTCGCTCCTCCCCACTCGAGAGCGTCGGCCTCCTGAACCGGCTCCGTCGTGTACTGAACCTCGGTGGTCCTTGTGATGTTCATGATCTTCCTCGAATCCGTGCTCGCGCCGGCCTCGTAAGCGCCACGCTCCATGCGCAAGATGCTGTCTTCGGACGCGCCGGCCTCGCGCGACTGGGCAATCTTCTTTTCCGCATTGATGTCGGTCCTGATGGAGCTGAGCGGGTGGCTGTTTCCGTCGCCGTACTGCGTGTAACCCCTCGTCGTCCTCTTCTTCAGGCTAGTGAGCAGACCCAGACGCCCGAGGATGCGCTCGAACGGCGCCTTCAGCGTCGGGATGCAGGCGGCCATAATGCTGATGTTCTGCTCCATCTGCCACCACAGCGACAGGTCGACGACTTCCCAGAACGGATCGCGCGTGCTGCGGTACGCGTTCAAGACGGTCGTTTTGAGGATGGCGGCGACGGTGGCGAAAATGCCCAGGCCCATGAGACAGCTGAGGGCGACCTTTTCGCGCAGTGGCCGGTTCATGTTCTTGAGGAAGCTGATGGGCATCAGGGACAGGACAATGTCGGAGAGGATGTTCATCGCTGTTCCCCCACGTCAGCAAAAATTCATCCCCGGGGCAATGAAACCGGCCAGAAAGGGAAAAAACCCACCCGTCGTCGCATAAGCAATCTTTTGGATCACGGCAGCATCGATACATTTGGTCGTTGGCTTCATTGCGACGGCAACATCCCACATTGCTGCGAGGGGCCGACATTGAATGAATTCCGCAATGTTGGAAATCACACCGGCTAAAACGACCAAAAGGATCAAGGCGTATAGGCCGTACATCCAGGTCTTGGTGTGCTTGATACGCAACAGCATGCACGCCATTGACATTTTGGCGAAACCGAGCGACCAGATACAGATGGGCTGGCCGACAAAGCTGTAGTAGTTCGCCGTCTTTGCGTGTTCAGCGGACACGTAATAGCTGTGCCGTCCAATGCCGTAGTAGCAACTGGCCGCGGTCTGTTTTTTCGAGACATCAGACATGAGAACAGGCTTGAACGACTATTTCGTGAGGGGAGATGATGAACTCACGGTACCGGTCTGTGCAATGGCGCATATCATCGCCAGAGTAATCATATAGTCGTCCCAGCCTAAGTTGCGAGCATTGCGGTGGGTACGAGCCCAAATTCTGATCCCGTAGAGGATCAGACACAAGCCCAGTGTCACTCCGACAGGGACCATGAGTCTGTACGCCTGAGAGACATTGGGACCTGGGTATGGGTATGGATTGTCGGCCATGGTTCAGGTCGCCTCAGTGGCAGCTCACCACACCAAAACTGTGTGTGCCAAAGGGCAGCCCTCGGGGGGCAGACGGTGAATTGGAAGCGGATGAAGTGGCAGCAGGAAGAGAGGTTACAAACGGTGAAGCTATGCTTGCAGGGAAACACTGGGGTAAGAACGGCGAAAGGAAGGGCTTCTGAACTGCCGGCGCGGGCCGTATGGAGAAGGGACAAAGTCAAATAGAGTTTTACGAGAGAGTGTCGAAGCTGGAGTTTGCTACCGCGACAGCGGTAGGATATTATTCATACAGAGGAGCACGCTCCCAAGGAGACCAACATCACCAAAGGGGGCCGCTCATGTGTGCGCCATGCAGCGCGATGTGTCTGGCACAGCCATTGTTTCCAGCCACATGCCCCCGATCGAGCATCGCTTCTCAGGTGTTTCACCCGCATTACTCGACAGCACTGCTGGAGGCGGGTCGGATGCTGCAATGCCGCTGCAAGCTGCAGTCTTGGGACGCGTCTGGAAAGTGTTCCGGGACAGGGTGTTTGCTGAATCGTTCTGCACCGTTCGAGAATGGCCCGTACTGGCCTGCGAAACTTTCCTGACAGAAGCTAGTCAGGTGGGGAGGTGGTGGAAATGGGCCAGGTGAGCACAGACTGATCAGGAGGGGCTAAGCGAGCGGAACGGTGGGGGGACGGACGGGGAGTTTGCCTCGTGCGAGACGTTCCTCCCGTAACCTTTTATCGTTTAAGCTCGGAATGCCCGTTTCCAATCGAATTGAGTTTCGAAACAGGGTTGAAAGCTAGAGCACGTCTGTGTAGATGTGTGTAGATGTTTGTTGGAGTGATCCTGTGCCGCAAGGAACATCAGGCCTCAGATGTTTGTGTCCGATGGACCACTGTGATGGGAAACTCGCCCAGCGGGATTATGCTATTATCGCACGGATGAGAGCCAGGCGCGATCATTGGTTGGTTTTCTGCGGAAGTCCCGTACGGTGTTCCGGAGCCATGTTGTGGTCCTTGGCGACTTCATCTGCTGCGGCAGCTAAGCCCGCAGATCCATCACAACCGATGCGCCAGCATCCTACTAACCTGCCGTCGCGGACAGACCTTCTGCGGCCCCCGTTGCCCTTACTGATACGGTATCGAACATGTTGCGGGCCAGTGCTGTGTCTCGCGTATTGCGGACGAGTCTCTCAAGCGTCGACAGCCATATCAGACTACGCGTAACCAGCCGTGTCGAGTACAGAGCCATTTAAAGGGCATATAAGACGCTTTGGTCAACGATCCTCGTCGCCAAGGTACTCCACCTCGCTACGGCGTTCTCTGACGGTGACGGTAGCATAACATGGTTCTGGGAAAGTCCTATTTGGGATGGCTGCATCAGTGGCAGCCCGCTACTGCTTGCTATCCACGCCGCTTCTGCAACTGCAGAGCCGTGTCCGTGATATGCGATGCAGCTTCTGCCAAGAAACGCGCGGAGAAGGGTCAGGTTCATCTATTTCTTCCGGAACCGGGCCGCTCTGAGCCCTCTGGCACTCTGCAGGGGGCCAACCGACACCAGTCTGCGGACCCCGATTAATCAAAGGCCAGGAGTTGGCATCCATCGTTGTCGTCGATCATCCAACTATAGCATTGCTTGCTGCAAGCCTCGCAAACGCAAATGCATGCCGCTGTTCAGTTGGTAAAGCGTCGAACAACATCCATAGAACTCTCTGATTGTTGATCATCTATAAGGCAGTCCGCTAGATAGGGGTTCTACTCTACAGTCCTGGGTCTTGATATAGAATATCACCCATGATGCGTAGCGACTGTGCCCGTGTGTCGCACCGTTCCTCCGGTAGATTGCAAGGGACCGGTCCCCGATTCAGCTCCTTCTGCCAGACCCGGAAGGCGAGCGGACCGTTGAGGTCGCTCTCACCCCTCCCAGTTTCTTGATGGAGGACTAGGTGCGCGACAGACGGACTTCGGCAACGTAACGGCATGCTCACGAAGCACGTTGTCGTCTTCGACTCAGATCTTGCGTGTCGAGCATTCGATAGTGTTGCTCAAGCATTCCCAATGCAACGGACGACTCGGTGTACCTGACTGCTCAGTGGTTCCTGCAGAGTCCCGACGATGCAGCAATCAAGCACGCGCATGGTCCTCAAGGCAGTGCAACCACGTGTAGTCGGAGCCTGAAGCCAAGATTTGCCTCGGATGGATCGCGTCGAGTACGGGAGATTGAAACACGCGCGGCCTGGATGAATCCGAGAAACAACAAGAGCACTCACTTAATGGCCCAACAGACAGGATCAGACAAACACCATGTCGACTTAGCGTTCCTGCGCCTGCAGAAACGTGTATTGGGTGACGGTCTGCAGAAATGCACGTCTGAAGTCAGTAAACATTCTGGATCGGTGGCACAAGCTTCGCTTCGAACAGAGCATCCAATGATCATCCCACCCGCTCTCTCACCGACCTGCAGTTGTGCGCCCAAGGTCAGTCGACAGCGTGACGGATCACCGGTTTTCTAGCTGTGGTCCCTGCATTATTGACTTCTGGCGGGCTTCCAGAAGCGGCCGCAATCCCCCGCACTGTCGTCTTCGCTGCTTTTGCGTGCTGCTATCTTCCATTCCTGCATTACTGTATGGATCCTCATCTGCTTTTCATTGAGCCGCCGCATCGTCTGCAGCGCGCACGGCTGGCCCAAACACGCGGCTCTGACAGTGGTTGCTGGCACCAATGAGGCACAGCAACACTGGAAGTCGGCACTTAATGAGCATTTCCACTATGCTGGCCGGCAATGACTGCTTCGCCTCACGGTTGATGTACAAGTATATAAGTTAAGTGAACATCCACCTGTCTACCACGCCACGAACACATACTTTCGCTACACTCACTCAACCACTCTCGTTCCAAATAAATCGTCTTCAAGATGCGCTTCGCTACCTCCTTCGTCGCGCTCACCACGCTCGTTTCCCTGGGCGCTGCCCAGGAGATTTCTGACTACAGCACTGCTGAGATCCTCAACGGTACTGCTTTCGCCGACATTGCGCAGCTTGCCTACGACAACGCGCAGTCGGCAGCCTCTGTAAAAGGGCTTCTACCTGCACGCTGAAGAACGCCAGCATCCGCCAGGAATTGTGAGTAGCGCCAAGGGTCTTTTGTTTTCGGTTCAAGCAACTAACCGGTCGCCAGCCGTGCCATGACCAAGGCCAACCGCAAGAGCTACACCGATGCCGTTACCTGCCTCCAGAACCTTGCTCCTCAGCGCATGACCGCCGCCCAAGCGGCTCAGTACCCTGGTGTCAAGTCTCGCTACGATGAGTATATCGCGACGCACATCAATTACACTCTCAGCATCCACTTCACTGCCGACTTCCTCGCCTGGCACCGTTACTTCATCCACAACTATGAGCAGGACCTGAAGAACTTGTGTGGCTACACTGGCGTTTTGCCTTACTGGGACTGGTCCTTCGACGCTGCTGCGCCCCAGAAATCGGAGATTTTCAACGGTGACGCGTACTCGATGGGTTCGAACGGCCAATACATCCCAGGCCGTGAGCCAGTCTACCTCCACAACCAGGACGTTACTGTGCCACCTGGTTCCGGCGGCGGTTGCTTGTACTCCGGTCCCTTCGCCAAAACCACCATCCACCTTGGTCCCCTCGACACTGCCAACCAAACTTCGGTCGCTAACTCGTTCGACTACAACCCACGCTGCATTACCCGCGACCTTAGCAACTGGTTCAGCTCTCGCTTCAACACATACTATAACGTGACCACCCTTGTCTTGAATTCCCCGACATCCACCACTTCCAGTCCATCATGCAAGCCGACGGCACCTACAACCCGACCGGTGACTTCGGTGTCCACGGTGGCGGTCACTTCACCCCGGGTGCCACTGCCATCATGTCCGACTTCTACGCCAGCCCGAACGACCCAATCTTCTACCTGCACCACGCCCAGCTCGACCGGTAAGTGCACTTTGCTTGACTGAATGTTGTTGATGTGCCCTTTTTCTGATACCTTTTGCAGCCTGTGGACCATCTGGCAGAACCTTGACATCAAGAACCGCCAGAACGCCATCTACGGCACCAGTACCCTCCTCAACAACCCACCGTCGCCAAACATGACCCTCACCGACATGATCCCGTTCGGCTTTGTCGCCAAGGATGTCGAGTTCGGCACTCTGATGGACACCTTCAGCGGTCCTTTCTGCTACTTCTACCTTTAGAGGCATGAGGCATGGTGCACGAGGGCGTAGTTGCATTGCATTTTCAGCGGCGTTTTTTTCTTCTGTCTTTTCCCTTCAATGCTTCAAACGGCTGAGGTTTAGCCGGCCGGTTGGAGACATGACTTGATGAACGGATCGTTCGATTGACTCTCACGAGCAGAGATTATAGATAAGGCAGACCATCCGTAATGGACATGGGATTTAGACGCGCAGCTACCATCGCGTGACGATTTCTCGCCTCATATTTGTTGTGGAGGTAGACTGCCTTACTCCCTCTCATGCTTCAATAGGATACGGCTGCTAGATTAGGCAATAGGCATGCAGACATCGTAGTAGGCTTTATCGACAACGGTTGCAGTTGAGCTTGTCTTCAACAAGGGGGCCTTGCTGCTAGGGCCATCGGCTCGTCTCGCACCGACCCATGCACATACCATACCACCTTTTCTGTGAAATGTCCGGGCAGGCCGTAGGTGATGTTTCGTACTTCAGCCGGCAACGTCAGCAATGTGGTGGATATCAGCACTTTCGGTGACGACGAACGGACTTCGTCTTAGGCCCATCCTGACAACGGCCTGGATATTCGCGATCATGAAATTGGATCTTTACATAGTAAAACAAGAAGTATAAGTTGGTGGCTTATACCTTATTACGTCCTACTCTGTTAGGTTTGCTATAGTTACAGCTACGCGATATAGCAACCTACACGTCGCAAGCGTGGCACTTGTGGAGCCTACTTCAACTGCACGGTCTCAAGGATGAACCATCAGTCCTATGCCTCTGTGGCTGAGTTAGTAACTCATGTTCACACATAACCACTAGTTCTGTCTTATACAGCGAAACACAAGCGGTTACGATGCGCCGTAAGGCTTGTAGAGTGAATTGTCAGTGCCTGTCATTGGAGCATGTCTGCTGTTGGCAAGCCTGGATCGAGCTGTGGCGGCGGCAATCCTTCAATTTGGATGGAGTCATAGTCTCGACCATGCACAGTTCGACTTGTCCCAGCGACTGACCGAAGGTGTATATGCCCAACGGCAGGTTTTCTGGTAAATCGCGCATGCAAGTGACCAGCTGGGGACAAGCGGCACACGGCCATGGCTCGGCCAGTCGATCTAGCGCGCCGCCTGAACGACAGGTGGCGTCGCACTTCCGATGATCTCGGAGAGGTCTGCTGGAAGGATCGATGAGGCTGAACTTCCCCGCGACAATTCTCCGCTGATATCGGTCGTATGGTCAGCCTCAAGTATCAACTTTGGTTGGTATAACAGCCCAGGCAAACATATGAGCTATTTTGAAAGCCCAAAAATGACTCACAGGATCAGTCCTTCAGGGCTCGACCTTCTGGTATTAAAGGGAGTCCACGCCCAACACGGTGGCAAGTACTTCTTTCGAAATCTCAAGTTTGGAGACACTACTTCATCAACTGCACCGGACCCCTTAGGAAATCCTCAGTTTGTTGAATACAATCACAATGGTCGACGGCAAGCCGGAAGCAAAGGTTCTCGGCCAAACTACCGCCGAAGGATTCGGAACGTATATGAACAATGCTGAACTCCCCAAGCACTGCTTTCCGTCAGAATAGCAGCGGACACATTGACAAACGCGCACTTGAGTGAAGGTGTCCAGGCTGTGTCTGCAGCGGCAGAGAAGATAAAGGATCTGCCTATGGACGAAGTGGCGGGCCAAATCCAGGACACAGCGAAAGCCATGCATGATGTTACTCAGTACGTCAGGCAGCTACCGCTAGACGAAGCAACGAAGAGCATTAGAACAGCTGCCGACGCGACAACGACCACGGCAGAATCAGCGAACGCAGCTCTGAAAGTGGGGAGGGGTCTTCTCCACGCGGCGACCGCCGTTCAGGCAGTTAGCATTCCCTTGATGTGTATCAATGCGTACAACCAGAAAATCGAAGCCACGGCGAAGACAAAACAAGCGGAAATTCTTGCTTGCCAGGTCCATCTCGAACATGAAAGCCGGACGTATGGTCTCAGTCCAACCGCCAGGGCCCAGTCGTTTCTCGATATCTGCGAACACTGGGATTGTTATGTCCGGAAAAAGTTCCTGGAAGACCGACCATCTTCGACTGTCAAAACTTATCTTGTTGGAGTGAGCACCGTTGATCTGACCCCCTTGTGGAAGCTGGCAGAGAAGAAACAAGGATTCCGCGATCTTCTCGTTGTACCAACCAAGCCTGGCTATGAGACGTTCCAGGAAGCGATCGACGCGGCGGACGCGCACACAAACCGGAGATCTCAGGATCAGAAGCGTACGGACACTTACCATATCTTTATCCTGATAAGCGATGGCGAGCCACGTTTGTGCCGCCCGGAGACGCATCACGTCGCGATCCCACATAGCCTGGCTCCCAAGGACCTCTTCATCGTGGGGCTTGGAAGCAAGGGCAAGAAAAGCGCGCACGCTATTGACGAGAGGTCAACTGTTGAGACAGAACTAGCTCGTAGGAGCCCTTTTGCGAAGTCATCAGCGCGGACCAGGTATGCGGCGTGTCTATCCGGCGAAGGGCAAGGCAGGATGAAACGAAGCTCGAAGTATTGAAAGTTGGCAGCGCAGGCGCAGGCGCAGGGCTTGGTGGATTTATCCATTGGGGCGTTTTACATTTTGCTTTGCCACATACCGCTGCAGCGACGCTCCTTGTGGCACCTGGTGTGGGAATTGGAGCTGGGGCCTTGCTGTTGCCTTACGGGTCTTACAAGCTTTATCAACGCATTACGCGGGAACCTAACTAAGACGCTGTATAGCGCAGGAAACGTCCAAGATGCTGATGTGGATGCACTTATTCATTCGATCTAAATGGTGATGATCAGGAATATGCGTTGTATTCTGGGGTGTACAGAGCGTTAACCTTCTCTCGGACGAATCACTTCTTCCCAACAATCCGCCTCCCTTTTCGCGCTGTATTACCAATCGAAAGGAAGGGTTCTTCGCCTCATGTAACAAAGCGATGTTTTACACCATTGCGTCCACCCTTTGTAGTTCTACACCTCCAAATCGAAATCCACCTTGCCAACTTCCGGTGTCAATGTTCGAAACAACCAACACTGGTTGGCGCCCACTAACAATCTCAAACCGTTCTTCTTGGTTCTCTAGGTTTATCCAGCCGTTATCTTTGTTGCTATGATACGTATGAGGGTCCACAAACAGATCTAGTCGGGGGCAGCAAGCCGACCGTGGCAACAGCACTTGATCTGCGATTGGTTCTTTATTTAGTCCATAAAGAAGCTGATAGTCTTTGACATGACGTGGAGAGCGGCCGTAACCGATACTCAATCTTAGCGCAGGGCAGTGGGGATAAGAGGCCTCATCATGCCCGGGCCATCTTGGGAAGCCCATGACATTTTTGTAACCGTTGAGCAGCGGGCCTGGGTCACGGCTTGAGTCGCTTGTTGTGCTTGTACCATCGCACGAATTCTGTCGTGAGTTCATAAGTTCAAGTGTTCTGTCGAGGATTGTCTGCCGGTCGCGCTCGCTTTCATGCGGATCAAAGAATTGTAAACGCCAGATGACGCGATAATAGCCCGGCGTAAGCAACATTGGTGGGAAAGTCCGATTCGAAGGGCTTTCCAGATCAAGATAACCCTATCTGTGTGAGACGATACTGGTCCAAAAGTGCAATTCAAGACAGACTCACGTATAGAGAGCAAATTCTTCGGCACGTCAGGACCATCTCGCCTTCGCGAAAGGCGGCCCTTTCCTTGTCGTTATGGGGGCGACTGTTGCGCTGATGGGACCAAGCAGCGTTCATCTTGGACGAAGGATCAAGATTGGGCATAGGGTGTTGACTCCGCATGAGTGGCGTCAAGCTAAAGACAGATTTTCTGAAGACACAAAGTTGTGAGAATGATTCATGAAAAGCTAAGTGTGAGGATTACCCTGTTTCCTCGATCTCTCTCCGCACATAGAGGGGACTCCATGCTTGTCTTTTCTCATATGGCTCCTCGATGTAGAAATACTGCCGCCCCAGATGCAGTGGATCCTGGACAGTATCATATCCCTCGGGTGCAGGTTGATATTCCATATGTTCCCCAAATCCGCAACGGGGTGGGGCATGTTTGAAAGCAAAGTCTGTGGCGAAGAAGAGTAGCTGATCATTGGAATAATCACAGACTTTTTGGGGACCATAGTGTGACTTCCTTGTTGCGCACTTCTCACAGAAATTGAAGCGGTAACCCAGATCAGGAACGCATTTCTGCTTCTGTTTGGCACAGAGCCAACAGGCTCGGACTGCTGCCATGCTTGAAATCAATTATGGCGTAAAAGCCTCCCCGCAAAACCGGCGTTCCACGGTGTTCACAAAGGACGCGTAACAGCTAGTAGTGAGCAGGCGGAGCGATATTTCTTCGGAACCTGGAGACGAGGACGTGTATAAGGCGTCCAACAGAAAGGGAGCACGACAACATAGGTGTCGCGGGCGCAGCCTAGTAACACGCAGGTTTCGCACGTGATCCTATAGCAGTGGCCGGGCGGCGCTCCGTCGGGAACCCCGGCGGTCGTCCGAAACCACAATGACTTTATAAGACGTGTGTATAGTCTGGCAAAAGACTTGTTCGCACTCGACATCAGCCGATTGTCTTCTTCCGCCATCTCAAAACCCCAAAATACATGGGCCAACATGTCGTCGTTTCGGAGGCCGATATACGAGAGACAAGCACCGCGAGGACCACCGATTCCTTCCGTTGACATCTCCCAGCAGTACAAGTTCCACCTTTCCCTTCCATCGTACTCGCCCACGCCTCTCATTCCACTCGATAACCTCGCCAAACAGCTCGGTGTCAAAGCTATCTTTGTTAAGGATGAGAGTTCGCGCTTTGGCCTCCCGTCTTTCAAAGCCTCAGGCGCTTCTTGGTATGTATTCACATCACCGTCGTCTTCTTCATCAGACTGCGCTCTCTGTCTCTGATCTTGTGGCTGAGTTTGAGTGTCGCTAGGGGATATACCGCGCCCTCACAGCTCGTCTCGGTCTTCCTCTGGACGGGGCAAGCTTGGAACAGCTATCGACAGCAGCAAGGAACCAGTCCTTGAAGCTCTTCGCTGCCACTGATGGAAACCATGGGCGAGCTGTCGCTTGGATGGCAAAGATTCTACGCATCCCCGCCCAAATCTATGTTCCGAGCGGCGTCAACGAAGCTGCTCGCTGTTTCATACAAGCAGAAGGCGCACAGGTTGTGCCCGTTGATGGAGAATACGATGAGGCGGTTCGAAGAGCCACAACTGCAGCCGCTACCGGGGGCGTCCTTATCCAGGACACTGCGTTCGAGGGCTATGAGGATGTCCCATCGTGGATCATCGACGGCTACGCCACGCTGTTCCGCGAAATGGAGATCCAGCTAGAAGAGCTCGGTGTCCAGCCAACCACCATCGTCACCCCAGTAGGTGTGGGCTCGCTAGCTCAAGCAGCGATTGTATACGCCAACACCAGTGGGCGGGATCTCGACGTGGTCGCGGTGGAGCCCGATACAGCGCCATGCCTCTACGAGAGCCTGAGATCCGGTCTTCGATCCGTTCGCACTTTCCATACTATCATGGCTGGTATGAACTGTGGGACGGTATCGTCAACCGCCTGGCCGTACCTTCGAGACTATGTCAACATTAGCACGACTGTTTCCGACTACGAGAGCCATTGTGCAGTTGAATACCTTGTTTCGCGAGGCATCTCATCCGGCCCATGCGGTGCATCCGGTTTGGCGGCGCTGAGGCGCATCGCCACTGTCAGAAGCTTTCCCAAAGATGCCATCATTCTCTTACTCAACACCGAAGGATGTCGACCGTACCGTGTCCCTTGGGATATCAGTCCGGATGATCCCATCGAGCTCACGCGAGCCTTGACCCGCATTGATTCCTCCAACCCTGCACTTTCACTTTCCGGTGGTGCGGGTGAGAGCAGAATTGCCGATTACATCTGCGCATGGCTGCAACACCGCGACATCGAGACGCACCTCATCGAACCCGTAGTCGGCCGTCCGTCGGTTATTGGTGTGATAAGGGGGTCAGGCGACGGCAAATCGATCATGTTGAGCGGTCACACAGACACTGCGGATTTGGCCACTTATGCTTCCAATGCTCTCAACGGGCACCTGGAACATAATCGTATCCATGGCAGGGGCGTCCTGGATATGAAGGCAGGGCTTGCCGCATCAATGACCGCCATGATGAAGGCCAGAACTTCTTCTCAGACTTTGCGAGGTTCTGTCATCCTTACAGCTGTCAGCGACAAGGTCTTTGCATCACAAGGAACCCTGGACGTTCTCCAGGCGGGCTGGACCGCTGATGGAGCCATCGTCACCGAACCCACATCTTTGGAGCTATATTCTGCGCACAAGGGCTTCGTCTGGGTCAAGGTTGACATCCTTGGAGTAGCAGCTCATGGATCTGATCCAGCAGCGGGAGTTGACGCAATCTTCTCTGCTGGTGCCTTTCTGACCGCTCTCGAAGCTTACGGTAAGAAATTGCCTACCGACAGAATCCTTGGGCAGGGAACAATGCACTGCGGCGTGATCAACGGCGGAGAAGAGCCTAGCAGTTATCCAGCAAGCTGCAGCGTCACCGTCGAATTCCGCACAGTATCTGGCCAAACTTCGGCGTCTATCCTCAGTGACTTGGAAGACATCCTCTCCAGTATCGCCAGGAATAGGATGGGGTTTCGATACTCTCCACCTAAGGTGCTATTCGAAAGGCCGTTCCTGCTGCCTTCAGAATGCCAACTGTTGATTAGAAAGGTCAAGTCAGCGGCTACCGAGGTCATGCAGAAGAAGGCTGAGCCCGTTGCTGGCAAAATCTGGTGTGATGCTGCGTTGCTTAGTCAAGCAGGCATTCCAGCGGTTGTATTTGGCCCTACCGGAGAAGGTACCCATAGTAAAGAGGAGTGGGTAGATGTGGCAAGTATCCACAAGGTGGAGGCAATACTGTCAGAAACGGTCAATACGTTCTGTGCATAGAGCTGGGAAGTCAACTGGATATCGCTCAAATCGGATGCGCGTATCACAACAGACTGTCAACCGTGAAATATTCGCCGAAAACGTCGAAGCCAGTGAGATCGAAATCATGCAGCCCGGTACTCAGAAAATCCTGATCTGCAACAACTTGATGCCCAAGAGTTCCAGGATTGACGCTCTCGCTCTCCAAAGACCGCTGCAATGCGCGTTGCAAGATTTGACCGTGGCGGTACGCGATGTGCATGTTGTTAGGCGCCACTCGTGTCAAGTATTTCTGCATACTTTCGACCAGATGATGATCGATGGCCGATTCGCAAAGGACAAGGGAGGCATAGCCAGCAATGAAGAAGATGAAGTCGGGGAAGTCTGCGACTCGTGCTGGATTGTGGCGCACAAATTGCGAAACGATGCTGGCACTTTCACGCAACGCGCGTGCCTTCTGCTCCGTGGAGACATCTTCTTCTAGTTGCATAGTTCGTCGGTTCTGTATCAGGTGAGAGAACCACCATCCGAGTTGTAGTGTTGTTGGTGGTCCTGGTTTGTTGAGCAGATGGCCCCAGGAAGAGTGCCAATCCTCTAGATCCGGACGTTGGTCGGCTTCGGAATTTCCAGTCTGCTCTCTCAGGGTTTTGTGCAGAGCCAGATAGAGAGACAGCTCCGCGATCAGAGGCTCGTTGAATGGTAGCTGAGCGGTTTCGTCAAGGAGCCGGGAACACTGCTCGATCAGTGGGATAGTGATCAAGATCGGTCGGCCATTACCGATGGAATATCTGCGTTGATCAATACCTCGGTTTCCTTAACAGGAAAGTACAGGCTCTGTACTGACTGTAGGTGAGCCAGACATAGGCTGCTCCAGATCCGAAGGTTTTGCGCCGGAGTCTTATCTGTGATCGTGATCGGCTTGCCCAATTTGAAGGCAAGTATCGCGAGACCAGCCGTGGTGCCGCTCAAATGCCAACTATCTAGGGGCTTTTCGGTGCGAATTGCTGGACTCCACATGCACAACAGGGTCAGAGCTTGTACCACGCTGAGGCTAGCCGAGGGCGTATCGATGATGGCGCTGGCGGTCAACCTTTTGACGTGATGGTATATTTCCTGTGTAGAGTACACAGAAATCTCGGCGTGAAAGCGTGTAGCTAACAAGCATAAGACGCTTTTCAGAAGGGCATAGCCCTGGGGAGAGCTCTCGGACAGCTGGTCAGGATTTGAGATAGATACCCATTTCCCATAGCGCTCGACAGATCTAGAGACGGTCAGATACGTTGACCACGGCAATGGTAGGCCTACAAGCGGTCGTACGTGTGCAGCAGGGAACTTGCAACCTGTGGGGTTATGATACCTGTGGAGACCACGTCCATATATTTCGAGTGTTCGTCGGACGACTCATGTCTCTCATCTAGCAGTTCATACTGCAGATCCCGGATGATCTCGACAGGTCTAGGGTAATTGTTCGATGGAAGAGAATCTGTACCTGCGCCGTTCGTTGGCGTTCGAGATTCGCCATTTGGGGCGGAGGAGGATGCGGCTTGAGGAAAAACAGCCTCTGATAATCGCAGGATTATCTCCTCAATACGGTGCAACCTGTCTTCGAAGCCATTGTTCTGCGAACCGGAAACTAAGGCCCGTTCAGGGAGTTCGCATTCGATGCTACCTGAATCATCAGTCCAGTACTGTGCTGCTACGACGTTGACGAACTCTAATATGTTGCAGCGATGGCATCTGTTTTCGTGCTGCTGCAACTCACACCGTGCCTTGGCTGTGCGACATGACTGGCAAGCGGTGCCAACCCGGCGACGCTTGTTCGGACGGACCTGTTCGCTATCCATGTCGTCATGCTACGAGCTCGCAAGGAAGAAGTTCAGAGAAGGAATGAGAGCCTTGACAAATACGCGATCGAAATTCCGAGTGATCTGTCATATCCGCGAAAGAACTTGACGAATCTATTGCGGTCTGACAACGTCTCGTACTGACACCGGAGATCTTAACATCATCCGGTAAATCGTACTTCCAGTCGCCGTTCCGCCGAGCCTAGCAATCCAGTCACGTGATGGACTTGTCAATACAATGTGGTGTTCCTGCTCATTGAGTTGCTTGATTGAGTTATTAGTCAGCCTTGGCGTTGTAACGTTTGCAGTGTTTGCAACCCTAAATCGTATAAGTAGACCAGTCACCCCTCTGAGGAATAGATCAGTTTCTATCGCGCTTCTATTACAACAACAAACCAGATGAAGTAGGGGTTCATGAAGTAGCAGTAAACAGATTCGGCTCAATTCAGATCTCATACCACCGATAGTATCTGTCTCCATTCTACCACGGTGCTTGTAAGAGTCTCACTCCCAGATGAACAACATCCTTGGAGGCCGATGCGACACGCGGTGCCTTTCCCTCGGCGTGAAGCTCTGTACTATTAAACAGGTCATGATCGGGCCATTCCTCAACACCAGCCACAATGCCATCGATCAGCTCTTTTAAAGCCTTGCCTCCACCATGTGCTTTCGGGACTTCCCTATTGACCACGACGGCATAGCTCACCTCGTTCTCAAAATCGATCACGACCCAAGAATTCGTTCCCGGATACCCACCACTCTTAGTCGCCCTTCTTGTTTTCCCTTCCCGATCCTCAACGATTTCATCCCAGCCAAGCCCGTATTTTGAGCCCTCCACGTTACTTCTCGTGAACATCATTTCCCTCATGGCAGCGTTCAGAATGTCATTGCGTCTCGCCAACCCATCGATCGCAGTCAGCATTTTGACCAGATGCATTGGACTCGCAATCCAAGCCCCTACGGAATCCCTCCTTGCAACATGGAACCCATACGGCGCGTCCTCATCCTCGCCCTCACGGGCATAATACACTACCTCGTTGACCTTCGTCTCATCACTCGCGATCTCCATGCCCCTAATCCCCAACAGCGGCCACAGAATCTCATCCTGCACGAACGAAGCGTAAGGAGTAATGCCACTGACTTCTTCGATGACGCGTCCGAGCACAAAGTACCCGAAATTGGAGTAGTTTGCCACCGTGCCCGGCTCATGCGTTGGTTGGTAAGTACTGAGGATTGCATCCACGAGTGACCATTGATCGAGCCCGAGCCATTCCGGTCTGTACGTCGGATCGCAGCCGTACGTCTCGTCGCACTCGCCACCGCTCATATCCGCGTCCAGGAAGCCACTGCTGTGCTCGAGGAGGTTGCGGACCGTGACGTTGGTCGTCCATGTTGAATAAGGTTCACAACCGTACTTTGTACCAAGCACGCCGTTGTCGCCAAAGACGGTGTCGTCAAGTGATAGGTTACCCTGCTGTACCAGGTACAAGGCGGTGACGGCAGTGACGGTTTTGGAGACGCTAGCTTGCCGGAAGCGGTGAGTGGTGTTGACTGGAATCTGTAAAGTGGCGTCCGCATACCCGTAACTGGAGGCGTAGACCAGACGGTCGGATTTGGTGATTGCAAGGCTCAGGCCTGGGATCGAGTTGTTGGTCAGGAATGCCTCGATCGTGGCGTTGAAAGCTGAAGAGCCCAGTTGATAGCGGGGCGTTGTTGCTGCATTGGACGAGCTCAGAGGGATTTGTTGAGCACCGACGACGAAGAACAGAAAGCTGGCAGAGAGCAAGGAGGAAATGAATGCCAAAACTAACATGTCTGTGGTGGTGATGTGAGCATCTCGGGGATTGTTTACCGCAGACCGCGACAGTGGGTCGAGGTCGTCCGCCAAGAGCGAATCACTGCGTCCAATGGTTGCCGCCATGTTTCGCTCTCAGTACGCTGCTAACGATGACCTGGAGCAGAGGTTCGTGTTGTGACAGACAACTATCAGGTCTCGCTCGCACGCATATGAGACATCTACAGTGAAATCCGTTCAATGACCAGTGGCATCGAGTTATGTTTGACAAGACTGATGCATGATGCACCTCACTGTACGTGGTTATCATTGGTATTGATGTTCTGTGCTATCGCAGCAGTTTGCGGTGCTTGAGCCATCTTGAGTAGAACACATGCTCCGAGTTAATTGCCGCCTTCGATTCCATACTCCCAGACAGACCATTCTCAAAGAGCAACACCCCATGCATCGTCCCAGGATCCCAAGCTCAAGGCTTCACGAGCCCATTCGTGTCAAGCCCCTTCTTGAGCTTCTTTCGACAATCCGGGCAATACCACTTCGCGCGTCTCGGCGGTAACTCCGTAAGGTTAACGCAGTGAAGATGAAACCACTCCTTCTCGCAGGCCTAACCTCAACAGTCAGCATTACCTTACTCCTTTGGCCTGCCTCGAGGAGAATGCAGGGCAACGACTGAAGCAACTCACCGGCTCATTATCGCAAGCAATCATATCGCCATAGCTTACATTATCGCAGATGCAATATCTCGGCTCATCAGGATCGATATACTCTTCCTCGAATGCACTCTCCTCCTTCTCCTTCCTATCCTTCGATGTCGCAGCAGCAGGTGCACCCTTTTCCTTCTTCTTCGGCGCAGCCTTCCGCTTCGCCCGACTCACCTTCGTACTGCCATCCTCATCCGCCATGATCAACCCAGGCGCAGGCCGCTTGCTCCGGCGCGCAGGACGTCCAGCACCAGGGGCAGCCGCCTCGGACTTTGGCGACGAGGCAGCAGGTAAGCTGGCATTGCTGCCGCGCCGCAGGCTCTCACGCCTGTTTGGGGGCTCGGCGCTCGCGGCTTTGGAGGCTTTGAGCGTGATTGAGGTGCCGCCAAGACGGGTGGATGGACGCGCACTCGTGGCTGAGTGAGGCGCGGTGGTGGATTCGGGGACCGCAGACGCGCGGCTGCTGCGCGGGCGAGTGCGTGGGGAAGAGATGGCGGGACCGGTGGCCTTGATGGGGGACGAAGCGGACGCGGCGGGGGCTTTGTCGCTGCTCGTGTTGTTGCCAGCAGGTGGAGCCGGGATGGAGAGTTTAAGCTTTTGGGCTGCGGAGCTGAGCGTGCGGATGCAGGAGCGTCTGGAAGATCTGTGGCTGTAGCGTCTGGAGGTGCTGGAGCAGCAGGTGGCGGTGTAGATTCTCTCTTGCGCTTCTTCTGTGCAGGTTGCTCTGTTGACTTTTTCTGCGTTGATTGCTCGGTCGGGGCGTTGGGTTTCGGTGTTTTCGCGCGCGCTGAAGGGGCCCTTGTAGGCTCTGGTGGTGCGTCCGGCATTCTAGTGTCTTCTGGCTTAGTGGCCTGCTCAACCCCAAGTTGCGCCTGCAGAGCTTGCTCCTCGAGCATCTTTGCCCGCTTCAGTTTCTTGGCTTCGTTCAATTTGACTCCCAGATTGAGAAGGGCGTTGTCGTCATCACCGCCTTCCATGTCCGCGATGAAACCGTTGTTTACCATTGTGGCCTTGTCCTCGTTCGAGAGGGCAAATTTTGTGGGATCTACCCAGTTCTCATCATACTCATCGACGAAGGCTGGTCCTCCAGCTTCTGCTTCAGCTGCTGCGGGTCAGAATACATCCATGATTTACGGAATGGCCATAGTCACCTTTCGCCTTCTCCATGTTAGACTGGCCTCTTTCAAGGAGCTTCAGTTCGCGTTTCTTCATCGTCTGAGATGGAACCCAAACGGCGTTCTTCTTCATCTTCTTGCGCAGCTTCGCCAACTCGTATTCGGTCAAGGCCATCCAAGGAAGCCACTTGCTGCCTATGACAGCATCGGGAGGCGGCGCAGTGAGTGCTAAGAGAGCATTAGACGTGCTGATTCCGGCAACAGCCGAGTGCGCGTTCGTGCCTGGCATGCCCGGCGGGCGAATTCTCGGTGTCTTCGGGACCTTCTCTTTTGGCTCCTTTGGCTCCTTGGGTTCCTTCGGCGGCTTTTGAGGCTTTGGTGTCTTCTGTCTGCTGACGCTTTTCTGTCGTTCTTGCCGAGGTGGCTCAGTAGGCGGTGATGACGGCCGTGAGGGAGAGCCCCAGTTCGAGGGCTCGCTTGGCGGAGGGGAGTCTGGGTTACGTGGTGGCAGCACCTCGCCAGGTACCATGATCTTCTCGCTGCGCACTCGAGGCGCGGTGCCTGTCCTGTGTGCTGCGGCGCGCTTGTCCGCCTGAGCTTTCTCTTCGGCTCTTTGAGCATTCCTCCGCAGCTGCGGTGAGGTAAGCACGGGCTCCGGAGTAGGGTCTCTCGATGGGGGCATGGGCAACGCTTTGAGTTTTCTGGTGACGATGGCAAGCTTGCCGCTATCCTTGTGCACCATCTCTTCCATTCTAGCGCTCTCTTCGGCTGCCATGAGTCGCAGCTTCATTATGCGATCAAGGTTGCTGCTGATCTCCTTGCGCAGCTGCACAGGATCCGGCCTCTGTTCATGCGCGTCATCCTTGGGCTTGTTCAGCGTCGCGTAGAGTTTTGTGAGCTCGTGAATATTCTGCTGCAGCTCGTTCGCTTTGCGATCAAGCTCTTCGATGAGGGTGAGGGAGCGCACGACGGAGGAGGAGGTGCTCGGTGAAGTTGAGAAAGTCGGAGAGCGTGGCTGGTATGTCCGGATCGATCTCTGGCGGTTTACTCATGGCACGCAGGTCGGGCGTGATGATACTGACATGCTGAGGCAGCAGTTCAGCGGCCATGATGAGAGAAGAAGGAGGAGAAGAAGAAGAAGGTTGTGCGTGTTTCTTCCTGAGGGGTGTGTCAGCCGCGTAACCAAGCAACTAGCAAAGTATGTCGCGGCGTGAGCAGAGCTCCATGCCTTTGCGCCGTCGTCTGTAGATGCTTTTCTTGGAGGCTCGTGGTGGCGATGGTGGTGGTGACAGTGACGGCGACAGCGACAGCGACAGCGACAGCGACAGCGACAGCGACAGCGACAGTTGCAGAGGTTGAAGGTGTTTACACGAGCAATCGTATGACGTCGCAAGAAGACGCGCCCAAGGGAAGGAACGAAGGAACTCCCTGCTCGATCAGGAAAGCGCAGTCCACGCAATCACGTGATTAGGCGAACCCATCGCTATATACCCTGTACTCCTAGTGCCCCGAGTACCACGAATACCACTAGTGCACGTACGGCAGACCCTAAAGTCTCGAGTGCCTCTATTGCTCCAACGTCCACCACAGTCTTGTTGGACGCTTTGTATCGGCCGGGCCGCGCTGATACATGTACGAGCCGCGCTGTGCTTTGTTTTGACCTTCCAGCCATGGAGAGATGAATGCGAAAGCTGCCCTTTCAGTAGACACATATACATATGGAGGCAGCGGTGCGGTGGTCGCCAACCTCCACAGCTGACCAGGGCCGTTTCCTGGTTGTCGATGTTGCTGGCAACACGCTCAAACTCTTTGGCCTCGAGTGTGTGAACAAGCGCAAGATCCAGTATCAGCAGCTTGCTCAGCGCGACAACGTCCCCAACTTTTCCGCTTTCGATTGGTCCAAGACAGACGACAGCCTCGTTGCTCTCGGACTCTCCACTGGAAATGCCTGTCTGCTGAAGATTGAGCCCGGCCAACGGCATACAGGCTTCCTGCACACCGGCGCCCAGTACACCTACCCCATTAAGACACAGCGACAGTGCAACAGCATCACTTTCAACAGTGACAATCTGGTCGCCGTCGGCCTTGGTCGGGTGAGACATGACCACTGCCTGAACATCTATGACATTGCACATGCCGGGGAGCCCTACAGGCGTTTGTGCAGCTCGGAGGGTGTCAGTAGTGTCAAGTTCTTCCCCAGCCAGCCGCAAGAACTCATAGCCGCAGTCGCGCGAGCAACGCTTAGACTGTACGATTTGCGAGGTACGCTTTCAACTCATGCAGGCCGAACAAAGACGTCCTGATCACTCTAACAAAAGGAACGAAACGTGTACTGAACCGCAACCAGATCCATCATACAACACCACTGGCTCTGGTGTATCTGGCTTCACAAAGCAGGTCAACAACATTGCCATTGATCCCTTGGACGAGAATTACTTTGCCTCTGCTGGCTCGACAGGCGATCCCTCTGTCAACGTCTGGGACAAACGGTGGTTCACTCGACTCAACAATGGCAGTGCGGGATCAGACGGCGGCGCAGTTCTGGAGCTTCGGCCTGCCGTCGACAACTCTGTGACCACCAGCGTCTGGAGCGTTCGTTACTCTGGACTGAAACGTGGACGCTTCTGTACGCTGTCAAGCACGGGCGAAGTCAAATTGTTTGATACCGCTTGCTTCAAAGATGGCGCGAGGAACCCAACGGTCCGGACGAACTACTACGGAGGCAATCCCTGGAACTCACCCCATTATATATCAAGAACACACAACCTACAGTATCCTCACCACTCTGAACACGGTTCGCCCGAGGACGAGAGAGTGATCGCATTCGACTGGTTATCTGCCGGCATTGGGGGCCGGCAAGCAATGCTAGCGCTCCGGCCATCGCGAGATATTGATCTCTTGCACGTTCCCGATCCATGCCACATCAACCTCACGTCAAAGGACGACCTGGCCGTATCACGTTCCGACATCACCATCTTCGAACCCAAAGCTGCAGACGCCAGCATTGCGGAGGATGTCTTGGCGGTCCGGGAACAGATGCAGAGCGTGATGCTTTCTCCCGTTCGCTCTCCAGCACCCACGGGACTGGAAAACGGGAAACCAAGCGAACAGCTGGATCAGCAGACTCTGAGAGCGTTGCGGAACTCCACAACCCCTGCAGCTAGAACAGCGCAATGGGTCGAAGCAGACTACAGCAGAAGTCGAGATGTACTTCGCAACCACAACTTCCCAGAAGCTCTGACACTACTCAGTGTACAACGTCGGCGTTGTCAGGAAGGATACTTGTTCGACTGCAGCAAGAACATGCAGATTGTGGCCGACGATCCGTCGTTGGTGAGGATGTGGGCAACCATCAAGCGACTGGAAGAGCTCGCAAAGGACGGCGGTATGGTGGCGGAGTCTCTCGATCTAAGCTATCTAGGCGTGGAAGCCATCTGGAAGAGTCAGCTGGGCGACAGCCCCAACCGCGTCGTCTCCCAGCGGTCCATGGTACCTGCCAAGATCGGAGACAGCATCAAAGCACTAGCCGACGCCCACGGGCTACCAAGTTTCGAGGGCATAAACACAGAAAAGCCCAAGAAGCGCCTTCTCTGTCTCGAGATGTGCGGCTGGGCCTTCACTCGCGCAGACGCAGAAGTGCAGTGCGAGGAGCTGCTCCAGACACAAGAATACTGGAGAGCTATCGCGCTTGCCGTGTTCCAGCGGCACAAGAATCTCGGACTGCGACTGCTTCAGGGCTTGATCCGTGAGAAGACGCTCCCGAACAACGGGCTCACTGCG
The DNA here is from genome assembly GCA_030247885.1 of Taxawa tesnikishii (nom. ined.). Classification (NCBI taxonomy): domain Eukaryota; kingdom Fungi; phylum Ascomycota; class Dothideomycetes; order Dothideales; species Taxawa tesnikishii (nom. ined.). The sequence continues at coordinate 43,538 of JAPDRO010000009.1, read as the reverse complement.
TTCCTGGCCGCTGACACGCTCAATGCGGACCAGCGCGAGATGTGCGGCTGGCTGGCCGAAGAAGCTCAGGACCCGTACCTGCGTGCACTGTTCTCACATCTCGCCAGTGGCGGGGACTGGGACCTGCTGATCGACAACGTATCACTGGATCTCAGCACACGCGTCGGCATCGCCCTGGCACACTTACCAGATGTTTCTCTTACCTCCTTCATCACCACTAGCGCCGCCGCCAGCATCAGCGCCGGTGATCCCGAGGGCATCCTCCTAACTGGCCTAACCTCATCCAGCATGCCCCTTTTCCAAGCCTACATCACGCGGACCTCTGACCTGCAAACCGCCGTGCTCGCAACCGCATTCACAAACCCCCTCTACGTCAACGACGTCCGCTGGGAGATGTGGCGCGAGACCTACTTCCAGCAACTACAAGCCTGGCGCGCCTTCATCCCACGCACGCGCTTCTCAATGCTGCACACGCGCCTCGCCACCACGCAACCCGGGCGCCGCCTCACGCAACCTCCGAAACCGCAGATCCGCCTGCGCTGCGCAAACTGCAGCGGGGATCTGGCGAGGAGACGTGAGGACGGCGAGACGGCGACGCACAAGCGCACGCACACCACCACGAGCGTGGGGAAAAACGGCGATGTGGAGGCGAAGATCGCCCAGGGCGCGGGGACTGTGTGTCCGAGGTGTGGGAGACATCTGCCTCGCTGTGCGGTTTGTATGCAGTGGCTGGGGACGCCGGATCCGTCAAATACGCCTGCTGTTCAAGAGGGAGGTCCTGGTCCTGGCGGAGGGAGAGGGGAGGGAGGAGTGGGGAGGAGAAGCCAAGGGGATGGAGGGGATGTGTTGGCGAGATTTGCCACGTTCTGTATCAGTTGTGGGCATGGGTTCCATGCGAGTCATGCGAGGACTTGGTTCAGGAAGCATGGGATGTGTCCTGTGCCGGATTGCCAGTGTTTGTGTGGATTGAAAGGATGAATGGGGCGGTCGGAGTTAATCAGTTTTTAGGGATGAGTGTCTTTTCACTCGGCGATTATTCGTCATGATATCTTGTTTGACCCTCTATATCCATGCTTGTTTGAAAGTGGACTGGAGTACCGAGAGATCGCCGACCGGCAGGCACGGCGAGGATGGAAGATACACTATGCTCCTGACTAGACGACGGGGAAGCTGCTTCCACCCGCAAGTACGCATATTGCATGAACGGTGCGCGCTTGTCCAGATCCTGGGGCACGAGAAGAGAGAGACGAGATCAACACTCGGGCGCGACTGCCGCGCAAAGAGCGGCAAGGTAACAACACGTGGATGGGTGTTGTAAATATGATCGGCTGAATCAGCGTTACACAAAGCAGTGAGATGAGGAGAGCAAGTCGTGCGTCGGTTCGATTCAAAGCAAATGTGCGGATGTGTCAATTGCAATGCTTGCCAGATGACGTGGATCTTCACGTGCACTTGGCGGGGTCGTTTGTTGCTTCCGCACGCAAGGGTGCAATTGCTGGAAGCTGTATTATGATCCGGAGAAAGGCAGTGTACGGATTGCTTGGAAACGAGGTTCCTCCCACGGAAACGCATGATGGGATTCAATCAATCGCCGAGTCTGTGTAACAAAGAGTCGCACAACAGAAAAGAGGGGCAAGTTGATACCCCTCCTTCGGCTGATAGACGAGACTCGACCGGTGCAAGCCACAACACCAGGGGGCATTGCGACATTGCGACATCGCTCTAGGGCGAGAATGACTCGCGAAATCCCCCTGCATTCATTGTCGTTGGCATAGACAGGGATTGATGTGAATGATTTGACTTTGCGAAAGAAGTGATGCAGAGTGGACCAGTCGACCAGTCCACTGGTTCCACAGCTGCGGAAGCTTATTTTTACCCCTTCCACCTTTCTCCCTCCCCCGATCTGAACCTCACGTCTCATCTTCTCAACTCTCAGTTCACGACCACACCTTCAAAATTCAGTCACTAAGAAGACTAGTCGGCCTAGGCAAAATGGGTGTTGATAAGAAGCTCATCAGACCCGGCAACGGCACCGACAGGCCAAAGCAAGGTGACACCGTCACTATGGAGTACACCGGCTGGCTGTACGACCAGAAGCAGGCCAGCAATGACTACAAGGGCAAGCAGTACGTTGCTAGTCCCTCACTTACATGCTACCCATTACCCGAGTAGCTTCGGAACAGAAATGCTGACCCGTGCCAGGTTCGACTCTTCCGTCGGTCGTGGCGACTTCAAGACCCGCATTGGCGTCGGGCAGGTCATCAAGGGCTGGGACGAGGGTATAATCAGCGCCGACGGCGGCATGACTCTTGGCGAAAAGTCCACCCTGGTTATCTCTGGTGACTATGCTTACGGTGACCGTGGCTTCCCTGGCCTCATTCCTCCAAACGCTACCCTGATCTTGTAAGTCTTTCTGCAGCTGAAGATGTCTGGTATGCAGAACCTGATAAGTCTGCAGCGACGTCGAGCTTAAGGGCATCAACAACAAGAAGGCATGAGCCGAGATGGTTGATGGTTGACGGTTAATGGAGCACGAGGTGGTGGTATATCTCGCTGCCGCGAAGGCAGATGACTGGAATACCTAAACGGATAGACGAGATAAAAGCTTACGATTTTGAGTTCCACGAAGTTTCGTGTGGACTGCCCAGCTATCTCTTCCACAGGAAATGTTCAATGTTTGTCCTGTAGTGTAGGCAGCGACTGCTTGCTTCGATTGAGGCGCCTGTTTCGCCCGCGACCCGTTGTAATGACGAAGAAGCACTCGGTGCGCAGCTACGACAGCACTCCTGGTCCCACCATTGAGGACGACGAAGTGAATGGTTCGCAGTGGTGTCCACATGTGCTATCCATGGACCCATCGTAGTTTGACCGGACACGCCAGACGACTAATGAGGCAATTACCCCACCTGTACCGATTGGTTTGTCTCATCTGTACGCTACTTCTGTTATGGAGATCTCCGATGCTCGACTGTGTGCTCCGGAAATGTCGAGATCTCCTTTGTATATGTCTATATGTATGCGCACGGACCATATAGGGCGAAATATGGACAGCTTCTCGAACTGCTCCCCTGACGCCCAATCGTACACATTATGTTTGCTATGGCGGCAAGACTGCCGTCTGCAATCCGGCTTTTGGTCGCTTTCTACGTTGCGCTGGCCGCAGCAGTGTCTTCGCAGCAGCCCTTACTAGACAAGCCAGCATACCGACAAGGGGAAGCGATTCCCGTCAGTTGCTTGAACAGGACCATGTAAGCCCCCTTTACCGCTCTGCTTGCTCCTCTGCATCTGTACTGATCGTCCGTGTTATACAGTGATACCGGCGAACATGTGCGCTTACTATCCTCATCGCGACGAAAGAGAAGCATGAAACACTGACGGAGCGGCTACACAGATCACGGACGCGCAAGGCCAGTTACAGTACATCCCCTTTCCCGTGTGCAACGAGACCGGGCGGCCACTGGAACTCTACTTTGGCGTCGAGCGTGACATCAACTGCACCATCGACTTCATCTCCGATTCCTTCTTCCACCTACTGGAGTTCTATGTCCACAATGATGCGCGTAAGTATTTCATTTGGCCCACGGCGTTTGGTGTGCAGAAGGCTGATGGGTTGCAGCGCTGACCTGTCGCATCCCGACCCGTCCACTCGCCTCCTCCTCCCTGAAACCCACGTCCGACGAAGACAAAGCGGAAGATGCGATTGAAGGGCAAGGCAGCCTGAGCGACGACTACACAGCGCTCATCGTCGCGCTGACGGGTACACTACAGCTGTCGCATCTACACGTTTCGGGCCACTTGAACGTGCTGCTGCACGCCGCGCCTCGCGCAATCGCTCCCGGCACCATCGCTGCCGCGACCGCATACTCCATCTCCTCGCCCGTCACACCACCGACCCGCATCGTCATCGGCGACTCGCTCCCGCTCCAGTTCTCCGTCCGGTGGTATCCCAACACGCAGCTGCCTAGCGGCTGGACGGGCGTCGGAGGACACATCTATGCGAGCACTCTGGTATACTGCCTGCTCAGTGCGGGCGCGGCGGCAGCGGTTTGTACGGCGTATTTCCGGGGTGTGGAACTGCCGCGGCGACTTAGGAGTCACGGGAAGGATAGGATGGGAGGGGGATGGAGGGCGGTAGGTTGGGCGGTTACGGATATGGGATCGGAGGTGGGATGAATGGGTATGGTATGCCAAGTGGGAAGAGAGATTGAGAGGCTGGGGTGTTGGGCGTCGGATGCAGAGGACGTGCGAAATCGGATAAAGGAAGAGAAGGACACGGTTCCAGAGGTACCCTCAGCCGTGTCGGGGGTTAGGGATGGATGGTTGTCGAGAGGCTTGAGAGACTGCATGAGCAGACAGTGGGAGAGTTTGCTTCGTGGAGAATAGAAAGGCAGCGAGGACGATGTGGAAGGGCCACTGTACGATCATCTGGTACCGGGGGCACGATGGAGGGTGCATGAGAGGGAGCCTCGCCTCGCCCCGCCTCGTGCTAGGCCCCTTCCCATCTTAGGGTGGTTGCCGAGCACGCTGTTGGTTCCTTCCTTTTGTCGTCCTCTTCACTCTCGGTCACCCAAGATGCAATATCCTCACTGAAGATGACTAGGCTGCTTCTACGCAAGTTTCCAGTATGCATTGAAACAGCCCTTTTCGCGATATTCGAGGGCATTCGGGAGACATGCTGATCGGGTGTTACGCACCTACCTGTTTTCGGATCTCTGCAAGCATCGAATTAATCACATTTCTGAGTATACAGTGAGTGTGAATCATTTCAAGATCGCATCGCTCAATGCGGGGATCCGATTGGCCGAAAGCAGGTGCGAATCAGATGACTTCATTTGTGGGGTGCATTATCGCTCCTCTCATCCCTTATCGGGTGGCACTCTGTCGCGCCTTCCTGAGTATCCCGGTACCTGTCCTCTACCCTCCTTTCTTGCTTCTCTTTCCCAACAACAGGCCCTCGACCAAGCTCAGCGCTACCCGGTTATACCGCTTACCGCGCACCGCTCACCGTGCCCTTCTCCTCCTCCATCCACCGCCAGACGAGGCTCTCCTCTTTGCTCTCTCCTTAATACAATGGCCATCCTTACAGCTCCCGCTACAGCGTCCAGTGGCGTTGACATTGAAGCCTGGACTGTCGAACAGGCCGCCGAAGCCCTCAGCGCGACTACCATTTCACCAGCACCCATCCGGGTTGTTCGCGGAACTTCCGTAGCTATCGAAATACCGCTTGACGAACGCACCGTACCCGCGTCTCCTGAGGCTCAGCGGGACAGAGATCCCAGGGGTGCGCATACTGTATACCGGCGACGAGAGCCTATTAGGCGCGACAGCCAGAAGAGACGAGAGGCGCTTCTAAAGGGCAAGGAGGGCAGTCGCCGGCGCCAGCGGTGGGAGAATGGTCCGAATCTCTTTCGCAGCCTCGCGCTCTCCCGCTGACACGCATCAGACCGCTTGTTAAACAACCCTTACGCGCAACCTCCGCTCCCCAGCGACTGGGAAGTCCGTCCCACCTACCCAGTCCAGAGTGTCCCCTACTTCCTCGCTCCCCTTTGGGACGCCGAATACAAAGCCCGCGCTCAACGCAAGTCCGCCCCTCAGAAGAAGCCCGTCGACCGACGCGCCCACGGCACAAAGGAAGACCAAGCCGCTTCACGCGTGCCCGCCGTGCTGCGCGAGAAGCTGAAGCGCAGCAGCAGAAACGCCAGGTTCCTGCTGCAGGACCTCGAGAGTGAGGTCAGGGCGTTCATGGAGCAGTGGGAAGCGCGCGAGAAAGAGATGCAGAGAGACGGGCTGATCTTGGAGCCGGACAGTGAGGATGAGGAAATTGTCTTTGTGGGCTTGAACGGAGAGATGAGCGATGAGCGCAGGAAGCAGAGGGATGAAAAGCAGCTGAGACGGGACAAGATGGTCTTTGAGAGCTTTGCTGACGATCGGAGTGCCGCGTTTGGGTGAGTATCATCCTCTTAGCAAAATAGCGTACTACGCCGGTTGCATACTAATGGCAGCGAAATTGTCGTAATCTTGGCTGACTGGAGCATTGCAGGCGCTGGCTCGTCCATTCGATCGCGACGTACTATGGCCTCGAAACGTGGTCCGTGACTACCGGCAACCCAGCGCGGAGAGAAGCGTACGTAGGGCTTAAGGAGGACGACGGCGCGGTGAAGTCGTCTGTTGAGAAGATTGAGCTGCCAAGACCGCTTTGGGGGCTTGTATGAGCAACGCATATCCCTGTAGATGCTGTAGGTCTGAGGTGTGTTTTAGAGGTATAGTTCAGGTTTTTCTCTAGACAAGATAAAGATTTGGTCGATGGGATTTCTAGACTATGAGATTTCATGAAGTGGGAACTACGCAGCCCTCCTCATGGTGTGAACACGGTCTTCATCAGTCACGATCCAGCTTCCATCCTCTAGGTTTTCGCTATGCCCGCGAGGGGTGGCAAGGTCAAAACTGCCTGCCCATAGGTCGGCGGGCAACTTAACATACGTGTCCTGTCACACTTCGGCTTACACAGTTAAATCACGTAGGAAATTGAGGTCGGCTAGTCGAAGTCCATTAAAGTACCTAGTAAAATGTACAGCGACTTGTTTCCTAGTTATGCTGTTGTTGCGATACGTAGATAGCGATGGAACATGTGTAGTTAGTAGTTTAGCGGTTCGCTTCACTACCTGGTCTAATTCCCCTAACGGTCGGCCAAACGTGCCAAACCGCCACGACCCCATTTGTTGGAACTTGAGAATGAGCGGCACGTGTGGCCAACCGTTCCTCCTGGCTTACGTTACGTAAGCCGAAGCATACTACTAACGCGGGGACGAAGACCTCATCGACAACGCGTGAATCACAACAACATACGGGTATCCTGTCTACAAACAGGATGACTATTGCTTCAACGCCAACGGAGATTCACATTCCACAAAAATCCCATGCCGGGATATCTAGACGACGACCAATCTTCGCGACAAGCGAGAGACAAAGAACGGCTTGACATATAGCAACGGTTCTATCGATATGTCACTGTCTTTGTTATGTATAAGTCTATTGGAACGTTGTAGATCCAGCCTCTATGCTATAACGTCAACTGCATTTGCCTTGCCCGTCTCGTTCCATGTAACGAATCGTCTCCTCTCTATCACGTAACATAATTGTGGGACCTTTTTTTCCCTTTCAAATGTGGTCCTAGGACGTGGCATCGAAACTCATTTGATATCTCGCAACCAGGGATCGGGCACACAGCAAGGGTCAAATGTCCAGTCAGATCGAAACGAGGGGATGGGAAATTGTCGTTGTTGATGCGATACTCGGAACTATCGCTTTGCTGTCGGTGACGCTAAGGATATGGTTACGCGCCGGCATCCAGCGAAATGCTGACGCTTCAGATTGGATGATGCTCGGGGCAGCAGTTCGTACTGTTCACAAGTTTGGGCTCCATTGACTGATTTAGACAGATCTTGATGGTTGCGTACATGGTCGCTACAAGCATGGTAGTCAAGAGGTTTGGCGGTGATCACCACGCCTACGATCTTGGTTTGGAAGACTTGGTACTCTATCTCAAAGTCAGTTCTAACAGGTCATTTGATGCGGCGATATTGACGTCTACAGTACACACTTACAAGCACCGTCATCGCAGTCTTTACGGGCTTCTTCATACGCATGTCGATTCTGCTCTTCTACCGTTACACCTTTATCAATCATCCAAGCAGAGCGCTCAGATGGTTTCTCGAGGGGTTCTTCATTTTTTGATCCTGCAGTTTATCGCAGCTGTCGTGTCAATCTTCTTCAGCTGTCGACCATTGAACGCATTTTGGGATGCAGCTGTTCCGATGTGGGATGCTGCTAACCAATTTAGCTGCTTCTCCAACGGAGGATACATCATTGCATTTGGTGCGATATACGTCGTCGTGGACGTGGTCTTGACGCTAATCCCTGCCGGAATAATCTGGAAGATGCAACTCCCGACAATGCAGAAAGTGGGTCTCTGGGGCCTGTTTTTCCTGGGAACAGTATCCAGTGTTGCCGCCATATTGAGGATGTATTACAGCTATGTCGCTTTCTTCAGCACAAGAGGCACCTCTGACATCAGTTGTGAGTTATGTCCTGATCCTTGGCCAATTATCGACTGACAAGGCAAGGGTACTCATACGGCATCTTCCTCTGGTCATGTGTAGAATTTCCTGTCGGCATCTCCTGCGCATCTGCGGTCACTCTTCGCGCTCTCTTTACAGGCCATGACAACCGCGCCAAGCGTACCGTCCTCGAGGGAGGTCACCTGTTTTCCTGCCGCAAAAGCTATACTCCAGTTCTCCGACGGACAGCTGCAGTAACCCAAGCACCTCTACGTGGGACATGAGCGCCGAGATAGAGATGGAGCGTCTGTTCGAGGTCGCAGGCGGCATGGCCAAGCGTCATGAGGTCAAGGGGCCTTTTACGGCTTTGACAACCGTCAAGTAACTAAGATCAGATATGGAGACTGCCAACAGAAGAACTGAGCATCCAGCGCGCACGTATCCATATTCCGGCCTCATGCCATGATTCCACCAGCACCTCAGAGTGCATGTCGCACAGCAATATCACAGCCTGTCTTTGACGGTCCGGATGTACAGGCTCTTCTTCCTCGTGTGATGATAGTAGCCAAACACAAGTCGGCGGAGCTGTCATCACATGCGGTCTGAAGATTGGCATCGTGTCGATCGAGTTTCTCATTTGAAGGTCAACGGGTTAATCTTCGACGTTTCTAAATTCCAGAGGAGGGTGTAGAAATTGAGCTGGGGACCGCTTCAATGTATCCAGATCAGTTTTAGAAGTTGAGGTCGACTTGATACTACCAATCGTCAAGATGCTATAACTGTTAGTGACTAGTCTAATATAGTGCGTTTAATCGTTACTAAATAGAACAATATCGATTGCAATGTTCCTATTTCAGTAATAGCTATGATATACTAGATTTGTTACCTCTTTGAAGTACGTTGTAGCTAGATCTACTAGGCTATATCCGCATAAGTGCCGGCGATTCCTAGAATGATCCCTGATAAGCTATAATCATCCAGTAAAATTCGAAGAGAAAGTAGTCGAGTATAGTACGTATACTTATATCTATCCTATTTGAACCTATGCCTTATAAGTCTTTGTACGCTTCAGCAACCTATGAAAAACCGTTTGTACGACACCGGATTTTTTTAAGAAGGAAAGCTAACGTGCGCTTTTAGCTGGCTATCGGTGACGCCTACGACGGCCGGGACTGAACCGATCCCTTACCGTCTTCGGTGGTATCGTTATCATGACGGTCGTGCACTCGTTCGCAAAAACATATTGTGCCTATACCGGACCGGTTGTGCAGATCGGTTGCGGTCTATGGAACGAGCAGGGCGCTTTTGCCAAGGTGAGGATGACGACCTGACCTGGGAGTTAATAAGACAGTTCCATGCCACTATGTGCTTGACAGTGTACACTCACAACGAGCGGAGATATGCCAAAGTGTTCGATCGTTGATTTTCATCTCAGACAAGCCCCATATCATCCCGATCAGTGGTTCACGAAGTCGTGATGAATGCGGCTGAGAGCTAAAGTGGCGTGTCCTATGCCAAGTCTACCAAGAGAACACGTCCAACCTCAGCTGATGCGTGTGGTCTGATCGCAAATACTTGGAGAGAGAAGGCCAGTTGTTTGATAAAGAGCAAGCATCTTAGGGATGCGCAAGGGGCTCCATTGACTCATCTCAATCAACAAATCTGACGGCTCACCTATGAAGCATGCCACGACAGCGTTTCGTAACGAAGATCCCATCACGATATCTGAGGCACCGATCTGCTAAACCGAACCCCTCGAGTGCGCTAGAAGGACTTAAAGAAGAGTTGCGTCTCGGACACGAAGTTGACGAGAACCTCCGAGCGAAGCTTTGTCTTATATGCCAGATCGATGAGAACCTTCGCAAAACAAAGGAGAGCCGTCGGGCAGCAGAAATAAAGATCAGAAAGTCTAAAGAATACCTGCAACTATCTAAGCAGTGTCTCGAAGAGATGAAGAAATCTGAACACATGTTTGAGGGGTATCTTCGCGCCGTCCGAGGCATCCATCACAACCAAGTCAAGTATGATCTCCGTCACCTACTCCGGCGACCTCTCTTGCTATACTGTCTTCTCTGGCTTGGGCTTTTCTGGTTTGAAGACCATGAGTGGATCGATAACTTCACCTCCAAGTTCAAGGCTCCAGTCACCGTTCCAGGGAAGGTAGTAACACATTCGGCCTATATCCGACTGCTTCAGATCGAGTCCGCGTCGCATCCTGACAGCGACATCAATTGCGTGACGAAGACAGTACCCCTCCAGAGTGGGCAACACTATCATGCGCTTTCATATGTCTGGGGCACTTCTCTGGATACGTGTCCTATATCGATGGATGGTAAGGTGGTCAATGTTCGGACGAATCTATTTCACGCCTTGAAGCAATTGAGGCACACGGACGGTCCCCGTCTACTTTGGGTGGATGCTTTGTGCATCAATCAACAAGACGAAGAGGAGAAAAGTGGGCAGATCAAGTTGATGGGAGACATCTATGCTAACGCAGAAGCGGTGTTCGTATGGCTAGGCGATGAGAAGCCGGGTACTCAGAAAGCATTCGATCAGCTGAAAGGGATCGCTCAATTCCGGGCTAAGACTACCCCTATCTATCTCGTGGACAGAATTTTCGGACGAGGAAATCTGGTAGCCAGAACACTGGGAGCTATGGATCTCAAACCGATCATAGAGCTTTTGGAGAACCCTTGGGTCGGTGGCCTTGTGGTGCAACGTTGAAACCAGATCGTTGACGGTCATACAGTTCCAGCGTGTGTGGGTTATCCAAGAAGCCGTCAAAGCAACAGAAGTATTTCTCCGATCTGGTGAACAGGTGCTGCCTTGGGGAACATTCATCTACGCAATATCGGAACTTCACAATGCCCAAGAGCTGCTCCCGCCATCCATTCGTCAACCGATTCAGAACATCAAGACAATGGACGTCGCGAGATTGAACCGCCAGCAAAACAAACGAAGGAGGCTCATTGATCTGTATTGGGAAGCAAGAAAGTTTCGCTGCACCGATGAGCGCGACCGGGTCTTCGCTCTCTTGGGCATGGCTACGGATATAGGTCCGGAGGACGAAGATGTACAGCCAGATTACAGTTGCACTCTCGAAGATGTCCTGAGACGATTCACACTATTCCATCTTGTGCATTGTGAAATTCTGGACACGCTTTCCTGGCCGAATGGGACGGATAACGGATCTCAAAATGCATTGCCGTCTTGGATCCCCGATGCTCGTCGCTTCGATGACCAAGAAGCGTTTGACCACGTGCCCACGAGGATCGACGAGAAAAGAGCATGGTTCAGTGCATCTGGGAACACGAAAGCACAGATCTCGCTTGCAGATGATAAAAAGACTCTCCACGTCAAGGGACACATTCTAGATTGTATACAGGGCATAGGGCGCACAGTTGACGAAATGATCGAGACTCCAACGCATTGCGACGTCAAGTCAGCATTAGCCGTGGCAGAATGCTCTGGACTGGAAGGACTTGTATGGCTGGACGTGGCCAAGCTCACAGCTTGGTTAACTGAATGCAATGCCGTTGCTTCAGGAGGACTTGAAACGGATATTCCCCAGCCAAGTGGGATTCCGTCGTATTACTTCTTTAACATGCTCGGCCCGCCGTACTTTTCCCTTATGAATCCATTAGTATCCCTGGTGTCCCATCGATGCGCATCCTACGAAGCTTTTTGGCAGACAACCACCTGTGGAATGAGCTACCGGGGTCGGCGAGTTTGGTACGATTCCCTCTATCGGTGTTCTTACAACACTTTGTTGCATCTCTTGCACGAATGCACCTCAGTCTCTGAGAAGTGGTTCATCAACATGTGGACAAGGAAAGGCCTTCCCCATCGTTTCATGGAGCAATCCATCGGAGTCTGGAGCTTTGGGCGTCGGTTTTGCATAACTCGTGACGGTCGCTTTGGCTGTGTGCCTAGAAGTGCTGCGGTTGGTGATCTCATCTGCATCATCCATGGAGGCAAAACACCTTACTTGATCCGTCCCACTGCCGATGGGCGCTTCAGAGTCCTTGGAGAATGTTATGTGCATGGGTTGATGGATGGAGAGGGAGTCAAACAGACTGAAATCCCGGCCCGCGACATTGACTTGCGATAGGAATACTTACTCTGCGTGTATCAACTGGCTGGACTGGCAATGAATGAATGTCGTCGAGAGTGAGGGCAACGAGCAACGTTGCAACATCATCGGTTTCGAGGTAGTCTTATGGCTACAAAGCTGATTTGCAGAGCAGTCAATAGGTTTATCGATGGCAGCGCAGGCAGTTCAGCTTTCGAGGGTGGCTCTGGGATGCTTTATGTTGTCTAGGACCGTTCCTCGTGAACATCCACGATTCTCAACTGATTGATCCACACAAGACCATTGTTGACCCAAATCCCTGATAACGTTCTTGATCGTCCCTGAGCATCTCGCCAGTCTTCGCGGATCGCCGACGAAGGCAACCCTGTGTCCCGTAAGATCCGAACAGGTCTGAATCCAAGAGTTGCCGAATATAGGGCCTGGAGAACTAGAGCAGTAAAGTGCTCGCATTCTCTCGCCTTGCAATGTCTCACGATCTGGCACAAATGTCCTCCCACAACATTTGCCATTCTTCAAATTCTACGCAGGCTTTCCCGTCAACAATAAACTCCACTCGTTCTCCAGTCACAACTCCAGGCTCAACGGTCCGCAGATGGTTCAGCGCTTCAGTCAGGAGGAATATTCGCTCATCTGGTATCATTACTTGAGCATAGTAGTCCTGACCCACTCTAGGTCTTTGATCGTCCACGGATAAGAAAGGCGAGAAAACAACCTCGGCCACTGCGTCCCAGTCCTCCAAGTTCACGCCTGCAATAGTATATTTACGCTTCATCTCCGGGGAAGGCCAACGCAGAGGCTGGTGGATCTGCAGATCATGGATCAGTCTAAGTCACGGCGCCGCTGAGGACGAGCGAAATACATACTTGAGCATAGTATAACACGTGGTTGGCTAGGAACCAGGGTAACGCTATCCGGGCATGGCGCTCAGTGTAGTGATGCTTGAAATCCGCCTTCGAGCTGCCTGCGCGACGTTTGAGCAGATGTTGCTCGCCAATGTTCGGGCCAGAGGGGATACGGAAGGTTGGCTTGACATAGCGAGTTGTGGGCAAGACCTTGTGGAAGTTGAGATCTAGACAAGTTACTTCCAACACTCTCGTAAGTGGATGTATGAGGATTGCGCAGAAAAGTCTGACTCCGACTACTCCGCAACATTATATACAATGGTAGATCAGCGGAAATCCGGCCGCTTAGTAATAGTAAGGATTGCGAAGTTGACATTTGTTCAGCTGACATTTGCTCGACGTGCATATATTTACCGTATATAGATAGTAATATCTTAAGTGCGCCAAATCTATTTGAGTTTATCTAAGAAAACCCTAACTAACCCTAGACCCTAGCCCCTTTCTAATCCTTTCTCTTTCTCTCCTTCTCTCCTAGTCTCAATTCTCTCTTGATGGGTATCTTTAAAACACGTTTACGAAGCTTACTCTCTAAATCAGGAGCGTGTCAAATTGTCCTAACCGTAGTCTCTAGATCGCTTCCTTCGACTTACATAGCTCTAGGATATAAGACCATTAGGCTCTTCACGAAGAGACGTGTTATGTTGACAAGCATACAGGGCATGGAGGACGGCTACGATTACCAACCCTAAGAATACGGCTAGAATGAGGCAAGCAACCCATGGTACTAAGTGGAGGCGTAATTCTCTATGGGTAGTTCGTCCCGTGATCGTTCGTGGTTTATCGAGTAGTTGGAAGGTATGTTCAGCGACAGCTGTTGGGTATACAGCCGAAAACATCCGAGATGCAGCTACAAGGAGAGTTTGTGTGTCGAGCGACAAGTTCCCTTCGAGAAACGAGACATAGTTGAGGACAATGTCGCCAAAAGCACTCGTCGACTAGTCGAATCCAAGGTTGAATGTTGTCGAGTCCGACACATCTGCTCAATACGCTGCCAGGATATCGGTCTCGGTCTGTCAATGATCACCGGGTTCGTAGATGAAAGGATATCAACCTGTCGCTAATCCCTAGCTCTCTTGGAGATGGTCAGATAACTAGGCGTAACGCTGTGATGGACAGTACAAGAGATAAAGGAATGATCTTCCAGTAAGAAAGTCGATCAGGCGTCATATGCTGCGGCTGTGAACACCAGTCGACTATGGGATGTCGATCTTCCGCAAGTATTGGTTGAAGTGATCTTGGAGTAGATACCCTGAACCAGGCCAATATCGAGATCTTGCTAGACGCAGGGTTGGCAATGACTGAATATTGATCATTATAAAGCACTGAATAACAACCAAGTATTCAGTATATTCAGTGTATTCACCCTAACCCTAGAGTTGGCAACGTTGTCCACAAGAGCTTCAGATCCCAACTGACTCCAAGTGTTAGGACTAATCGGCACGTCACAGCAACAAACCCGGCTTGCAAGCCTGAACGTACCATAAGGATAAGGAGTATAGCGATCATGATAACATCAAGTGATACGAGAGAAACCAGCATATAAAGCTTGAAGGCCCACGTGATTCATTGATCTCGATCTTTGCTCTTATGCTAGTCGCGTTATTTACACGACTAGCAAGGATCTTAGAACACTATATTCCTAATATGTTCCTACACTTAGGACGTCCGAAAGTTATAAGGACTAAGCCCAATCGGGCGCATTCCCGGTAGCAATGAAGGTAGCCTCTCGGTCAGGCAGTTACAAGCCCGTTGAAGTAGGTCTCTAGGTAAGATAGGAATAAGCTAACCTAGCTAGTCGAAATAGTTCGCTTCCTCGTGGATTACGTTACCTCGACTATACGGGAGCAGAACGTTTACTTATTCGTCCGTCACCTCACTAGCTCATCCGCTAATTCTCCCCTCTCCTCGATCGTCAACTCACTTCCCGCCTTGCCAATCTTAACTCCTAGGAACATGATGATTAGTCCTGATCCAGAAAGCGCCGTTGCGAGCCAAAACACCACTTTGTAGCTTGCCCTCTGTCCCCTCTCCTTCGTCTCACTGACGGCTAGATCCGCGAACGAAAGGAAAAACGCGATACCGAGGAAAAGCAGGGAGTTGATGAACGCGCCTGCTAGTCCTTGCCGGGCCTTTGGCATCGAGGTGGTAATGAAGACGTTGGAAACGTTGTAGGTGATGTCGATGCCGAGAGTCGCACAAATCATTGAGGGGAAGATGTACGCCCAATAACTGAACTCCAGGGGAAGAATGGCAAAAAGCAGCGGACATAAGATGAATGCCGTACCGCTGAGCAGCAGCAGAGCTCGACCCGGAAGTAAGTGCAAGATCAGTCCACCAATGGTAGCAAGTACTAGCCCACCAACACACATGGGCGTGAACCACGCCGCAGTGAGAAGGGGGCTCGCGCCAATGACTTGCTCGATGTAGAAGGAGGCGTAGAAGAGGAAGATACCGAAGGTTCCGTATTCGAAGAATAATGCGAGAGCGAGGGGTTTCATACCCTTGACGCTGAACATGTCTCCAGGTAAAAGCGGTTGCTCGGCGACCCAGCCCTCAATGTATATGAATACGCCCAGGAACAACCAACCGATAACGAATGTAACGGGTATGTAGGGTGTAGCCCAACCTTGTGGCGCGTGGCTCCCGTCTGTCAAGGCGAAGATTATAAGGACAAGGCCCGGAATCACGGTCGCGGTACCGTACCAGTCCATCTTGACAACTTTTCCCTGCTCCTTGGTCTTTTCTTTATTTTTGCGGGTGTTGGGGATGCAGAGGTATGACACTACAGCGACGATGGCGAGGATAATACTGCCAATCCAGAAGAACCAGCCCCACTCTGTGAACTGCGCTGACACACCAGCGAAAAGAATCCCGGCGAAGAAACCTACAGGCGCAAATGCGCCGTAGAGGCTGAAGACGAGGTTCTTTCGTGGTCCAGGGCGGTAGATCGAGCCGAGCAACATGATACCACTGGGGAGGAAAGCTGCGGGACCGAAGCCCTGCAGCGCTCGACACACAATGAGCATGATGTAGTTTTGGCTAAAGCCGGCAATAATACTCCAGACGAAGAACCATGCAAGCCCGATGTTGAATACGATGGGACCGCCGAACATGTCGGCCAGTCGTCCGAAGGGTAGGAGGAACGCGCCCATGGCGAGAGAGAATACGGAAGCGGGCCATGTTTGTGCGTTTGATGGGATGTCGAAGGCTGCTGTCAAGTCTGGTAACAGGACATTGAAGCCCGAGGTGAAGTACTCGGCCACGAACATGGAGCCTAGCAGGGCGAAGCAAAACCCTAGCTCGTGAAAGAAGGAGCGAAATACTGCAGGGCGTTCGCGTCCTAATCGTTCAATGTCGGACGGGGTGTATGAGCCGCGTTGTTGAGGCAGACCGTCTTCGGCCTTCTCCAGTGGAGTTGGAGTCGCGGTCGGTGTAGGCATGTCGACTTCTAGTATCTCCGCTGCGGGCCCAGTCGTTGTTCGCGGCGAGGTTTGCATTGTGGGATTGCTTATGGCGAGGGCTAGAACAGCCATTCATGAAAGGAGTCCACCACAGCTCTTGAGACGGCGCTGGAAGGTAGAGCGATTTGATGAGTTTTCTAGATTTGATCCCATCACTTCACCCTGCTCCTACTCTTTCTATACGTTCGCGGCCGGACTCCGTGGCTTCCGCAAGTAACATTGTTGTATGCTGAGAAAGTCGAGCCCAGAGACGTTGTCGTCTTGGCGGTGATTAGGTCGTTATGATGGGATCCACTCCTGCAGCAGATGCGCCTTGGTTGCTTGTTGGAGTTTAGTGTGGCGTTGAAGAATCTGGGTCATCTGGGAGGGAATTCGAGCCGTGTGCGCAACAAGCGACAAAGAGTGTCTTTGGTAAGCGTCGGAAAGCACGCGATTAGTTCGGACATCCTCGGGCTGCATCTCTAGCCGATTTCGCCCGCTGTAACCGCAATCTAACAATTGTAAGAAGATCCACGTTCGAACCCATTAGTTATGTGTGTAACTTTAACGCTCGGCTACAACTATAATTAGAGATTTCTACCCCCACTTAAATAAATGCTAAGTAATCTATAAGAACCCTATATATTTAACTACTAATATACCTAGAGTTCTCTTTATTATTTTAGTAATAATAAGCTTTAAAAACAAAAGTGACTTTAAAAAAGAAAGTAAAACTAATATAGTTTATAAGTAAGTTAGCTACCTAAGTAAGCTAGCTACTTTACTATAAAATCGTACTTATTAACTTTTAACTATAATACTATAATAACGTAATATATAATATACTTATATTAAAGGCGTACTTTAACTTATTATCTTAGCTATTAAATAAGACTAAATTAAGAGTAAAAGACGCGTTATAGTAACTTATAATATAGTACGAAGTATACTTTAAAACCGATACGCTAGAGCCCTATTATAATGTAATTATAAGTCTAATTTAAAGAAGCTTATAAGACTAAAAGAAAAGGTAATTATTTAGTATATATTAAAGTTAAACTTAAGAAGACTTACGCCTATAAGGGCTATAGTATAAGATATAGCTAATAATTTACTAATAAAGCGTAACGAAGAGCTAATAAGTAAGAACTAAACTACGAACTTTATTAAGTATATACTTAAGCTTAAAACTTAATAGACTTATATATATAATTATTAATAAGTCCTTACTAAGAATCTATAAGTTATTAAGCTCTAGTTTATACTTATATAATTAGTTAAGGAAAAGTATAGTATTTAGAACTAAGATATATATAACTTTAATAAGACTAACTTTATAATAAGTATTATCTTATCTTAACTAGTAGTTATAAACTTAGAGAAACGTACTAGTAAGTAAAAAGAGTTTAACTAAGTAATTATAAGTAGGTTATAGTAATCTAAAGTATTAATATAATAAGATAAGTAATTCTACTATTTATTATCTTCGTAAGTAAGGTTCTAATATCTTCCTAGTATAAGGAGATATTAATACCTTATAACTAAGTTCTTAAAGTTAGTTTTAATAACTAAATATTAAACGAACTTACTATTATATAATTAAAGTACTTTAATAAGTATATAAAGGCGCGTACTATAAGTACGTACTAGGTACTAATTATTAATAGCTATAAGAGCTATAATACGTACGTATTTTATAAATTTTATAAAGAAAAAATATTATTCTTTTCTATATACTTTCCTATTTATTATACTTACTATAGCTACTCGATATAAGCTACTTCTTACTATTAAAGTAAGCGTATAGCGACGAAATCTTAGGCTTAATATAATCTAATACTAACTATATTAAGAAAGAAGCCTTCTTACTAGCCTTTAAAGTAACTTTTAATAAGGCGCTTATAAAGGAAAATATACGCGTAAACTTTAGAGGCGCTAGCCTAGTCTTATATAACTTAAAAACTATATTATTAAAGTTAAACGTAAAGCTTTATACGCTTATACTTACTATATTAAAGGATACCTTATAGAAAGCTAAAATACTAAGTAATACTCGCAAAATAAAAGCTTAATTAATACTTATATATAATTAGATTCGAAGATATAAGAACTCTTCGCTTACTTCTATTATTAAAGTAGTTAATTAGTTTAATAAGGAAGCTTAAAAAATAGCGTATAAAATAGTACTTATATATAAGGAAATAGTTAAGCTTTAACGTTTAATTAAGGTAGTAATAAAGCGTAAAAATCGTAAAAGGAAGTATATTTAAAGTAAGGAAATATTAATAGTAAGTAAGGTACTTAATTTAATTACCTTAAAGGAAGCTAGCGAGTAAAATGAAAGTAAGAAGCTTATAAAGAAGACTCGCGCAAAGGGGTACTATAACTATTATAGTAAAACTAACTATAACTTTCGTACTTATAAAGTAGAAATTATAGATATAAAAGATAGTAATAAGTTTAAGTAATACTTAAATACTTTATAAAATATAATAGATTATTATAGTATTAAGTTATTTACATATAAAAGCGCGTAATTAAGTAAAGTAACTAGTTTACTTAAGTAGTTAACTTACTTATAAACTACGTTAAAGTTATTTTTACTATTTTTTAATTACTTAACTTCTTTTATATTTATAATTCTTTCTTAATTACTTAATTCTTTATACTAGTAATACTAGTAATTTACTAGTAAATTAAGTATAAAATAGTTTAATAATTAGAGATTTATATAATTATTTAGAAATAGTAATTTTCTTTAGTATTTAATATAACGTATTTTATTACTAAGTAGTCTACTATTACTAAGCGGTTTACCCTTACTAATATCGCGACTATTATAGACTATTATAATAATGCCTTTATAACGTAACGCGTAATTAACTTATAATAAAGGTATATTATACCTTACTATTAAGGCTACCTAAGTAACTCCTCTTAATAGTTAAAGATACGTATTTAAGGTATTTAATATCCCTCGAATAACTCTAAAATAACGACGTAACGAAAAGCTCGTATAATACGACTATAAGCCTAACTTAAAGAAGCTATAAAAGATAGAGGAAAAGGCGATAGTAGTATATATACTCGAGCTAGACTTACGAGGAATAAGCGCTATAAGGACTATAATAGAAGAAATAGCTAATAATTTACTAGCTACGCGTAGTAAAGGGCCTATTAGTAAGTACTAAGTAAATAGGTTTAAGATACGTACTAAGGAAGTTAAGCTTTAACGTAGTCGTTTATATAATTATTAGCGAGCCTTAAACGAAGACGTACGCGTTATAACGCCCTAGTTTAAGCTAGTTAAAAAGATAAAGAAAAAGTATAATATCCTAGACGAAGATATATATAACTTTAATAAGATAGGCTTTATAATAAGTATAATTAATACTTAAATAGTCTTTATAGGCTCTAAGAAACGAAGTAATCTTAAAAGGTATAGCTAAGTAACTAGAAGTAAGTTATAATTATTTAAGGTATTTACGCTATTAAGTAAACTATCTTACTCTTTATTATCTTTAGTAGTAAGGTCCTTATATTAAGCTAGTACGTAGACTTACCTCGCGACTAAGTACTTAAGACTAGCGCTAATAGCTAGATAATAAATAAGTTTACTCTAAAGTAGTTAAAGTACTTTAACGCGTATATAAAGGCGCGTTAAGTAGGTATATACTACCTACTAATTATAGATAGTTATAAAAGTTATAATAGTTACGACTTTTATAACTACTATAAAGAATAAAAGATTATTATTCTTTATATACTCTTATACTTATTATACTTATTATAGCTACTTAACGTAAGCTATTTTACCCCTTTAAAGCGAGTATATAACGCGGAGATTAATAGCTAGTTATAGTACTTTACTACGTAAGTTAAGAAAGAGGCCTTCCTACTAGCCTTTTATATTACTTTTAATAAGGCGATTATAAAGGATAATATCTAAGTAAGCTTTAGAGGCGCTAAATTAGTTCCCTATAACTTAGAGTAAGTACTATCGAAGCTTAATATAGTACTTTATACGCCGATATTCGTACTATTAGAAGTTACCTCGTAGGAGTCTAAAATACTAGTTAATTTAAAGGAAATAAAGGCGTAAATAACGCTAGTTTATAAGCGTATATAACTATATAGAAATTCGCTTATCTCGCCTTTTTTATAGGCTATAGATTTGCTTACTAAAGGTATAGCTATTATAAGTTATAAATTAGAGTTATAGATAAGGGAAATTATAAGTCTTTAGAAGTTAATTAAGGCGTTAATAAAGTAGCGTAATCGTAAAAGAAAGTATATTCGAATAGAGGAAAGTCTTATAGTAAGTAATATATAGGATTTAATAGCTAATAAGAACGATAGTAGTAACGAGGGTACTAAATAGCTTACGAAGAAGGTACGTACGTAGAGGTACTATAAATATTATAGTAAGACTAGCTATAATATACGTACTTATACTATAGAAATAGTAGATCTAAATAATAATAATACTTCTAAATAGTACTATAAACTAGAGTATATTTTTATATAGTATTATAGTACGGAGGTAATAGTCTATAATAGTCGTAATATTAGTAAAAGTAAACTACTTAGTAATAGTAGACTACTTAGTAATAAAATATGTTACTAGCTATTATTTTAAAGGTAAGCCTAAATTCTATTTACTATACTTATAATATAGTTATATACTATATTATTACTAATATAATCCTATATATAAATAAGAGTATCTTCTATCTTTTTATAAAGAACCTTATTATTATTACTCTATAGATTTATATTAGGATAATAGTAAAAACTTCCTTCTTTAATATAGCTTATATATACTTAATAGAGTTTAAATCTAGTAAGTATAAAGGCTAGTCTTTTAGTAGTTTAATACCTTAATCTTTAAGAAAAGTTACTAACTTTTTAGTTATATAAACTTTAGTATTATCTTATTAAAATAGTAGCTCTTTTTAGTATATAAAAAGGAGGCCTATAGTAAGAGTATTAATATATAAGTTTACTAAGTAACTTTACTTCTTTAAAGTTATATCCTTACGTATAATAATTAACTTAGTCTTCTAGTTACTATATATATTACTTTATACTATAATACGTATATTCTTACTTTTATTATATAGTTATACCTTATCTTTCTACTATACTTAGCTAGTAGTACGCTATATAAAGGTAATTAGTTTACTAGATTTATACTTTATAAAGTACTTATTTAAAAAGATAACTTTTAGCTAGTCTTTAATACTTATATAACTTATACTAGTTTCTTTTCTTCTTAACTAAAGCCTTTAATAATAAAGGATATCTCTTAGTAACTTAATTTTTAATATCTTAGTCCTTTAAAATCTAGTAAATAGTAATATAACTATAATCTAGCTAGAGGTCCTTTAGAAGTTAATTATAAGTATAAAATAAATTCTTACGTATATAATAAAGGATTATACGCTTTATACGCTTTATATAAGACTATAAATAGCCTAAGTAAGGCTTAGAGATACTATATAATTACTTAGAGGCTTAGTTAATAGTTCTATTAATAGTAAGAGCTATTATATTTAATAAGTTACGTATTTAATATTATTATATTCTAGTAATAATAGCTTTTATAATCTAATTCCTTATAGCTAGAGAGCTTAATATAGCGACATTTATTACGCGAAATTATAGTAAGAGTATAAGTTTATAGCGCTATAGTAGTAGTTAAATTAATAAAGTACTATTCTAGTTAATATATTATAATAATTTACGCGAAGAACTTCTAAGACTTTTACTAAGGTATAATACTTTAAAACCTTATAAGTTAATATTAACTTTTAAAACTCTTTATAAAATACTTATAACGTGTTTTATTACTAAGTAGTCTACTATTACTAAGTAGTTTACTCTTACTAATATTACGACTATTATAGACTATTATAATAATGCCTTTATAACGTAACGCGTAATTAACTTATAATAAAGGTATATTATACCTTACTATTAAGGCTACTTAAGTAACCCCTCCTAATAGTTAAAGATACGCGTCTAAGGTATTTAACGTCCCTTAAATAACTCTAAAATAACGACGTAATAAAAAGCTCGTATAATGCGACTATAAGCAACTTAAAGAAACTATAAAAGATAAAAGAAAAGGCGATAGTAGTACGTATACTCGAGTTAGACTTACGAGAAATAAGCGCTATAAGGACTATAGTAAAAGAAATAGCTAATAATCTATTAGCTACGCGTAGTAAAGGGCCTATTAGTAAGTACTAAGTAGATAGGTTTAAGATATATACTAAGGAAGTTAAGCTTCGATATAGTCGTCTATACGATTATTAGTAAGCCTTAAACGAAGACGTACGCGTTATAACGCCCTAGTTTAAGCTAGTTAAAAGATAAAGGAAAAGTATAATATCTTAAACAAAGATATATATAACTTTAATAAGATAGGCTTTATAATAAGTATAATTAACGCTTAAATAGTCTTTATAGGCTCTAAAAAACGAAGTAATCTTAAAAGATATAACTAGGTAACTAGGAGTAAGTTATAATTATTTAAGGTATTTACGCTATTAAGTAAGTTATCTTACTCTTTATTATCTTTAGTAATAAAGTCCTTATATTAAGCTAGTATATAGACTTACCTCGCGACTAAGTACTTAAGACTAGCGCTAATAA
Source organism: Taxawa tesnikishii (nom. ined.) (assembly GCA_030247885.1). Lineage (NCBI taxonomy): Eukaryota > Fungi > Ascomycota > Dothideomycetes > Dothideales > Taxawa tesnikishii (nom. ined.). Next base: position 20,386 of record JAPDRO010000009.1, on the reverse strand, counting down.
CTAGACGATAAATAAGTTTACTTTAAAGTAGTTAAAGTACTTTAACGTATATATAAAGGCGCGTTAAGTAAGTATATACTACCTACTAATTATAGATAGTTATAAGAGTTATAATAGTTATAACTTTTATAACTACTACAAAGAATAAAAGATTATTATTCTTTGTATACCTTTATACTTATCGTACTTATTATAGCCGCTTAATATAAGCTATTTTGCCCTCTTAAAGCAAGTATATAACGCGGAGATTAATAGCTAGTTATAGTACTTTACTACGTAAGTTAAGAAAGAGGCCTTTTTATTAGCCTTTTATATTACTTTTAATAAGGCGATTATAAAGGATAATATCTAAGTAAGCTTTAGAGGCGCTAAATTAGTTCCCTATAACTTAGAGTAAGTACTATCGAAGCTTAATATAATACTTTATACGCTAATACTCGTACTATTAAAGGTTACTTTATAAGAGTCTAAAATACTAGTTAATTTAAAGGAAATAAAGGCGTAAATAACGCTAGTTTACGAGTATATATAACTATATAAGGATTCGCTTATCTCGCCTCTTTTATAAATTATAAATTCGCTTACTAAAGGTATTATTATAAGATAATAGCCGCCTAGTCTAAATAGATAGTTATATAACTTATTAAGTTAAGTAAGAAATTTCTTTATTTCTTAGCTACTATTATAAATAACTTAATTTATTAATAAGTTATAGTTAGTTCTACTATATATTTAGTTATAGTTAAGTACTTAATTTAACTAGTTATAAGCCCGAGTTTGTAATAACTTACCGCTTAATTAAGTATAATATATTTTATACTTAAAAGGACTATAATAAGTAGTAAGACTAATATAATTAATACCTATATTAAAAGGGCTACTATAAGTAGTAAGACTAATATAATTCTTATATATAAAAGAGCTACTAAAAGTAGTAAGACTACTTATAGAAGTATACTAGTACTTAGAAGAGCTATAAGGTAGTAAAACTAAGTACTATAAAGTATAGTAACTAAAAGGGCTATAATAAGTAGTAAGACTAGTTATACTAAGCTAAGCTCTTTACTACTAAGAACTTACTAAGTATTATAGAGCCTACTCTACTTTTATAGATACTAAAGTCTACTAACTTATTACCTTTCCTTTTATACTAATTCGATTCTACTATACTATTTTAATTTATATAAATAACTATAATAAGCTTAATAAACGAATTCTTTAGTAAAAAAAGCATTCTTATTTTTATAAGAAGGAATTCGAAGAGATAGTTTATACTTATAAGAAAGTAGTTAATAGGAGAAAATATCTAGTTTATTATTAGGAATAAATTAAAAGAAAAGGAGAGTATATAGACGATAACTTTATCTTTAACTTTAAAAGAAGAGTTTATAATAACTATATAGCTTCTTACTTTTTTATTTTATATTTAAGCTAATACGAAAGTTAAATACTAAATTACTATTTATATTAGTAAGGATAACTAAAACTAAATTAAAGACTTAAATATAACTATAACTAAATAAAAAGAGCTAAGGAACAAATACTTAAATAAGCTTTAAATAATAATAAGGTAGTACTTATAGGATTTTATTAACTACAAAATAAGCCTAGAAATAACTATAAATAAAGTATAAACTTAACTAGCTAAGTTAAGTAAGAAAGTAACTATTACTTAACTAAATATAGTAGCTATTAAGAAGTTAAGTAGGAGACTTTAATAGTTACTTTAGGCTTTACTAAATAAATATACTATCGTAAGGGATACTATTAATACTTAGATAAATCTACTAATTAAGGAGTTAATTCTTAAGCTCTAAGAAAAAGAAGCTTCTCTTAAGGCTAAAGCTAACTAATTTACTCTTTTTACTAAAAGGTATTAATAATAAAAGACGTCTAATAGAAGGAGATTCTAGTTACTAAATTAAGCTAAGTATTATCTTTATAATAATAACTACTAGTTAAAAAACTACTCTTCTTTTAAAGATATAAAGACTATAGTTAAGGATAAAAGGAAGTAAAAGAAGTCTTAAGTTAAGTTAGAAAAGAGTAATAACAATATAATAGACTTAATTAATAAGCTTTATAAGGAAGTTATAAACTTAAAGTAAGAAAGAATAAGCTTAAAGTAAGAAAAGAAGAAGTATAAAGCCTTTAAAGTTAAGGAAACTTTAACTTTAAGTAGATCCTAAACTATAAAGTTAAACTTATTAAACTAAGATTAAGAGTCTATAGACCTTATTAAGGAAGTTACTTATTTCTTTAAGGAAGTAAGAAGTAAGGTTCTTTATTAAAGTTAAGCCTTTAATACTAGTATAAGTTTATATATAACTAACTAGCTTTAGTTATTTAAGAAATTACTTTAAGATATCCTAAGACGAAAGATTATAGTAAAAGAAGGAGTTTTATTCTTAAACTACTAAGATATAATAGAGATAATAAATAAGAATAAGAACTTAATCTTTCTATTAAAGATACTTTATATTTTTAATCTTAAAGTTAACTTATTATTTAGAAGGAAAATATATAAGAGCGAACTCTATAAGACCTTCGATAAAGATAATATATACTTAAAAGATAAATAAGGAAATGTTATAGTAAAGGTAAAGTATAAAGGTAATATTTATATTATAAATAAGATTACTTTATTAAATAATTAATATATGTTTCGAGTTATATTAAGTACTTATTAGGGTTCTATTCTATTAAATTTACAAGATAAGATTACTTACTAATAAGTAGAATCTATATAGCTTTAAGAGCCGAGTAATTAGCTAGCTAATATACTCGAGGATTTACTAATAAAAGCTAAGGTAAATATTATATAGTTCTCGGAGTTATATAAAGAATTAATAAATAGTCCTAAAAAGGTACTAGTAAAAGATATAGCCTAAAAGTAGAGATACTAACTATAGTATAAAAGGCTTACTTATCTTAAGGCTAAAAAGATTAGTAACTTATATAAAGTTATAATACTTACTAAATTAATTTAAATTAATAAAAGCTATTAATATAAGATTTATACGCTTACTAAGATTAAGAATAAGAAGGGACCTCTCTTAATAAGAAAGCTAAAGGTACTTAACTTAGTCTATATAAATATTTACGAACTATTTAAACTATTATAGTAAGAGTATATTATATTCCTTCTTATTATAAATAACTACTTAAAGAAAGCTTAAATCTATAAACTAAAGACTAGGGATAAAGCTCCTATTTACCTTTAGTAATAGAAGAAGAATATAAAACTTTAAAATAAAGCTAAGCTTAAAGCTATTAAAAGTAATAATACTCTTAAGTTAAAGGAAGTCTTTTAAAAGTAAAAGAAATAAGAGAGAGTTTAACCTTAGTTTACTATTACTTAAATATCTTTATAAAATAGAGTTATTAAAAGAAATAACTAGACTATAGAGTTTAATATAAAGGTAATACTTAAGGACGTAAGGCTATTAAATAAGTTCTAGTTTAAAGTAGTATAAACTAATATTTACCTTAAAAACCTTATATCTAATAAACTAGTTATTAATAGTAGATAACTTAGTCTTAAGGAAGTTTTTACTAAAATTACCTTATTAATCGACTATATTAAAGTTTAAGGTTATAAAGTTATTACTTATATAAACCTAAAATCCTTACTTTTATTCTTAAGATAAAATAAGCTAATAAATAAAAGTAAAGTTAAAGTCTTTATAAGTTATATTAAAGGTACTACTAAGTAATAAAAGCTCTAAGTACTAGATATAAGAAAGATAATTATAAGTAGAATAGTTAAGTTTTTAAGGATAAAAAGGAAGGTAATATTAAGCTTAATATACCCGTTAGATTTACTTTAAATATAGTACCTTAAAGGAGGCTAGTTAGTAAACTAAGAAGGTAACTAATAGAGCCTATATTAAGTATTTATAAGGATATACTATAGTAAGAGGAACTTCCTAAGACTATAAATTAAGAAGAGTCTTATATAACCTAGTAAGAAGAGTCTCTATAAAAAGAACTATAATAAGAGGAGTAAGAGATAGTTATTTTAACTTAGCTAAGAAACGTATTTTCTTACGTTAAGATTCTTACCTTAACTTTACTAAAGAAGGTCTTTTCTTACGTCGAAATCTTAATACTTAAGAAAATAAGAAGAGATTTTAATAAAGATAAGTTAGAAATTAACTATAAGTTAACTAAGATTTTTAAGACTCTTATAGCTCTACTTATAAAAGAAGGATAAAGTTAAGTTATCGCTCTTTTTAGAGTTAATTAAGTAAAGGAGGAGTTCGCTTTTATAGTAAAAGGTAAGATAAATATCTTAATTTCGCGAACTTATTTAGAAGCTATTTATAACTCTATTTAGGAGAACTCTAAAAGGAGGCTATTAAAAGAAGCTAGATACTTTATAAGTAAACGTAACGTTTAAAATAACTACCTTACTAAAGGGGTATAATATCGTATTAAGTAAATAAGTTTTCGATACTAAGTTTAACTTAAATAAATCTCTAAATAAGCTAAAGGCTAAGCTAGTAGTAAGAGGATTTTCCTAGAAGTATAGTATTAATTTTAAATATACTTTTATTCTTACCTTAAGGTATAATACCTTAAGAGTCTTCCTAACTATTATTATAATCGAGGATTTAGAGTACTATTAAGTAGATATTAATAATACCTTTACTAAGTTATTTTTAAAGGTAGAGATTTATATAGTACTTTTACTTAGTATTAATCTCGCCCTTAACTAAGTACTTAAGGTTCTTAGGAGTTTATATAGTCTTAAGTAAGTAGTAAGAGACTAGAATTAAAACTATATATTATAGCTTTAAAAGCTAGGCTTCGTTTAAAGCGAAGTAAACTTATATCTTTTAATTTACTTAAAAGGAAGATACTTTTCCTTATCTACGTAAATAATATCTAAGGAGCGTATAAAGATATTAATAATATCCTATAATTTAAAGAGACTTTTACTTTTATCTTTAAAATTAAGGACTTAAGAGAGATTAACTTTATCCTTAAAGTAAAAATTATAAGGGATAAGGAGACTAGAATAATTAAAATAAACTAGTCTTATTATATTAAAGACATTCTTACTAAATATAATATAGAAAAAGATAAAGCTTACTTAGTAAAGGTACTATTAAATAGTTATAATATACTAAGACTAGCTAGACCTTAAGATATAAGAGTAAACTAAAGAGAATACTAGTATTTAATTAGAAAGATAGTTTACCTTAGTATTCTAATAAGGCCTAATATTATCTTCGCCTTAAGTAAACTAAGTTAATACCTTATAAATCTAGTAGAGTTTTATATTAAGGTAACTAAGGGAATCTTAAAGTACTTAAGATTAAATACTAACTTAGTAATTATTTTAAGAGTATACTAAGACTAACATTTAACTAGCTTTTTTAACTTTAACTATATAATAGATAAATAAGATAAGATCTCTATCTTTAGTAATATATTTATACTTAGAAGAAAGTTAATTAGCTAAATAAGTAAGAAGTAAAAGTTAGTAGTAACTTCTACTATAAATACTAAGTATATAGTAATATATACTTACTTAAAGTAATTATAATAGCTTATACTACTCTTAAGAGATATAAGCTATTAGTACCTTATTAGTAGTAACTCCTTTAAGCTAATAATTTAAGAGGAACTAAAGTTTACTATTAAATTACTTATTATACTTAAAGAAGATAACTAAGCTACTCTTTCTCTTATTTAAGATACGTATACTTATAATAGATTAAAGTATATTAATATAGCTTATTACTATATTAAAAATTTATATAAGAGGAAGAAGATTAATATTAAGTTTATTAGTATATAAGAGATAATTACTAATAGCTTTATAAAGCCTCTTTAAAGTTAGTATTTCTAGAGGTTTATTAGTTAACTTAGACTATTTAAAGAGGACTAATTTAGCTAAGGAGGAGTATTATAAGATAATAGCTACCTAGTCTAAATAGATAGTTATATAACTTATTAAGTTAAGCGAGGAATTTCTTTATTCCTTAGTTACTATTATAAATAGCTTAATTAATTAATAAGTTATAGTTAGTTTTACTATATATTTAGTTATAGTTAAGTACTTAATTTAACTAGTATAGCTATTATAAGTTATAAATTAGAGTTATAAATAAGAGAAATTATAAGTCTTTAAAAGTCGATTAAGGCGTTAATAAAGTAGCGTAGTTATAAAAGAAAGTATATTTAAATAAAGGAAAGTCTTATAGTAAGTAACGTATAAGATTTAATAGCTAATAAGAACGATAGTAATAACGAGGGTACTAAATAGCCTACGAAGAGAGTACGTACGTAAAGGTACTATAAATATTATAGTAAGACTAGTTATAATACGTATACTTATACTATAGAAATAGTAGATCTAAATAATAGCGATACTTTTAAATAGTACTATAAACTAGAGTATATTTTTATATAGTATTAAAGTATAAAGGTAATAGTTTATAATAGTCGCAATATTAATAAGGGCGAACTACTTAGTAATAGTAAACCGCTTAGTAATAAAACACGTTAAGTTATAAGTTATATAACGTATTTTATTACTAAGTAGTCTATTATTAAGTAGTTTACTCTTACTAATATTATAACTATTATAATATAACGTATAATTAACTTATAATAAAGGTATATTATACTTTATTATTAAGACTACTTAAGTAACTCTTTTTAATAGTTAAAGATATATATTTTAAGTATTTAATATTCCTTAAATAACTCTAAAATAACGATATAATAAAAGCTTATATAATACGACTATAAGCTTAACTTAAAGAAGCTAAAAAGATAAAAAGAAGGTAATAGTAATATATATACTTAAGTTATACTTATAAGGAATAAGCGCTATAAGGACTATAGTAAAAGAAATTATTACCTTTACTATATATAAAGTTAAAGTCGACTATTTAGTCTTAAAGCGCGAGGTAAACTTAAAGTTAACTTTCTAGTAAGCTAATTAGCTAAAGTTTTAAAGCTAACTTTTTAGTAAGCTAATTAGTTAAACTTTTTAAACTAGGCTTAACTTATAAGTAAATAAAATATAACTAGTTAACTAGTTAGAGGGTTAATATAACCTTACTATTCTTAATTTATATACTTACTTTATTTACTTAATAGTTTTTATATATATTAAGTTTAATTATACCTAAGTAACTAGTTAATTAGATACTAGAAGAATAGAACTAGTATAAGTAATATAAACGTAAGTAAAGAGAAAAACTTAGTAAGTATATTATATAAAAGATAAGCTAGTATTTAAGAGTAATAAACTATTACTATTATTAGTATTTATAGTTCTAATAGTTTCGACTTTAATAGTACTTAAACTAGTTATAATTATAGTATCTAAGCTAACTAGTCGACTAGTCTTAAGCTTAGTAATTTTAGTAGTATCCCTTATTATAATATAGTAAGTACTATTATTACTTTCTACTAATAATAGCTTTATAATAACTATATATAAGTCGCGCGACTAGTCTATTAAAATAGAGCTTAAAGTAACTATAAAAGTAAACTAAAACTCTTATTCTTTATTACTTATTAATAGACTAGTTAACTAGTTTCTTTATATAATATTTATTTCTACTCTTATATTAGTTACTACGTATAATAACCTTCCTATATTTATATTTATACTACTTATTCGACTAGTAATACTAGTTAGAAATAAGAAGGAAGGATATAATAATAACTAGGAAATCTAACTAAAAAGAAGTAAAACTTAAAGTTAATTTACTCTAGCCTAAATATATTAACGTAGTCTATAAGGATATAAGTTACGCGAGGTAGTAAGTTAACGAATCTCTACCCTTTTAACTCTATTAATTATCTACGTATTATAACTATAATATAATTAAAATTAGAGTTACTAAGTAAGTTCTTAAATAGCTTATCTTCTTTCTCCTTAGTTATTTCTTTTACCTTACGCTTACGTAGCTATCTATAAGTCTTTTTCTTTACTATTTTCGCTTTTACTACCTTTACTATCTCGAGTACTTCTTACGTACTAAATATAAACTTTCCTTTTAATATAACTTACTTACTCTTTATTTAAGCCTTTTAAGTATTAAGAAGCCTCTCCTATTTTTTACTTACTTACGTAAAGTAATAAGCTTACTATACGTCGATTTAAAAGCGCGAGTTATTTACTTTATATATTACTTCGCTAAAGATAAAACGTCCTAAATAGCCTTTATTATAAAATTAAGTAGCGCGTTTACTTTACGTAGTTTAGTATTATTTAATAGTAAGCTATAAAGTAGTAATAAGTCTAAATCGAGTTACTAGAGTAGTATATATAGTAGTAAAGTAGCTAGAGTTATCTTAGAAGGTAACTTTTTAAATATAAATATCGAGCTTAATAGTATTAAACTAGTACCGCGCTATTTAGTAAGAATATTATAAGTAGTAAGTACTTTATCCTTCGCGTAAATATATATCTTAGTCTATTTTACGCGTAATATATAGTTAAAATCGACTCGTAAAGTAGCGTTAGTCTCCGAAGCTAGCGTACGCTTAAGTAATATAAATACGCTAATATTAAGTAATATAAACTACGAGGAAGCTAGTTAAGTAAAGTAGTTAGTTACCTAAACGTAACCCTTTAATCTTCTATTATTATTACTACTTACTATAAGTACTTTTATACTTATAAAAGTAGCTTATTTTAAAGTTAATATCTAAAAGGTAATATTTATAGTAAAGAAGAAAAAATACCCGTCGATTTATAAGGCTACGCTTATATTTAACGTTTTAAACGTAACGCTATAAAGTTATATAGTTAAATATACTTTACGCGCTATAGCGTATAAAATAAAATAGATTCTCTTAAACGCGAAAGAGAAGATACTAGTCCGATAAATTATACGTCTTACGTATACTAGCTTTTTAGCTTTACTTACGTTAGTAATATAAATAACTAAGGAAGTTTAATATAAACGCGTATAACTATTAAGGACTTTACGATTATTTCCTTAACTAATTAGTAAGAAGTAACTTAACTACTTTAAGACTTACTATCTAGAGATTATAAGTATTTAGACTTATTAGATTAATAGCGCGTACTTTAGTATAATAAGTTACGACGCTATAAAGAAGTAGTTTAATATAGTAATTAAGCTATTTATAGAATATAACTATTCTCTAGAGCGTATATATAATATAGATAAGTCTAGCTTTACTATTAAAGTAAGCTAAATATTAAGAGCGTTAGTTAATATATATAAGATATTTAACTAAAAGGTAATTATAAGCTATTAAGAGTAAGTAATAGTAATCGAGTATATAAGCGCTATTAGGGAAGTTATATTACCCTTAATTATCTTTAAGGCTAAATATACTAATACTACCTAGGTACTTATATATACGCTTTCGAACTAGAGGTTCTTAACTAGTAGTAGTAGCTAGACGTTTAATAGTTATAGTTTATAGTAGTTAACTATAGTTTTCGAGCTATTAACGTAACTAAAGGACCCTACGATACGAAGGATACTAATTATAGACGGCTATAGTAGCTATATAATAGCGAAAGTAATCGCTTTTTATATAGGAAATATAATCGACTTACTTATCTTATCGCCTTACTATTTATATATATTATAGCTACTTAATATTAGTATATTTATATTACTAAAGTACGCGCTAACTTTAGAGACTAATACTACTTTACGACTCGACTCTAACTATATATTACGCGTAAAGTAGACGGAGATATATATTCGCGTAAAAGCTAAGGTACTTACTACTTATAATATCCTTAGTAAATAGAGAGGTACTAGCCTCTAGCCTCTAAGCCTTATAATAGTACTTAATAAGTTACTTATAAAGTTAATTATAGTAAACTTAGAACTATATATATTACTATAATAACTAGATCTAAACTTGTTACTACTTAATAACTTTCCGCTAAATAGTACTAAGTTACGTAAAGTAAACGCGCTTTTTACTTTTATAATTAAGGTAATTTAGGAGGCTCTATCCCTAGTAAAGTAGTATATAAAGTAAATAACTTACGCTTTTAAAGTAACGTATAGTAAGCTCGTTACTTTACGTAAGTAAGTAAAAGAATAGAAGAAGCTTCTAAATATACGAAAGACTTAAACTAAGGGAAAGTAAGTTACCTTAAAGGAAAGGTTCGTATTTAATACGTAAGAAGTACTCGAGATAATAAAGGTAACTAAAGCGGAGTTATTTACTAAAAAGCTACGTAGATAACTACGTAAGTATCTAGTTAAAGAAGTACTCGAAGACGATAGTAATAAAGTACTTAAAAACGTATATAGTAACTTAGATTTTAATTATATTATCGTTACGGTACGTAGATAATTAATGGAGTTAAAGGGGTAAAGATTAAGTAACTAATTACTTTACTTAACTAACTTCCCCGCGGTTTACGTTAGTTAAAAGATACGCGAATAATAAAGTAATAAGATTATTAAGTTAATCTTATTTTATATATAGAAGGTAATTACCTTACTAGTAATATAGCTACTATAACTATCTATAATTAGTAATCTCTAAGTTATAGGGTCTTTTAGCTATATTAAAGGCTTAAATATAATAGTTAGCTACTTGTAATTATAGCTATTAAACGTCTAGCTACTATTACTAGTCGAGAACTTTTAGTTTAAAAGTATATATATAAGTATTTATATAATATTCGTATATTTCGCCTTATAAATTAATAAGAGTAAAATAGTTAAACTAGTAGCGCTTACGTACTCGATTATAGTTATTTATTTTTACTTACTAATAATTTACTTTTAACTATTATCCTTACGTATATTAACTAATACTCTTAATAACTAACTTACTTTAACTACGAAGTCGAACTCGTTTATATTATAAACGTACTTTAGTATATATTAGTTTTATATTTATATCTTTATTATTACGTTAAACTACTTCTTTATATTCTTATAACTCGTTACTTTAAACTATACGCTTATAATTTAACGCGTCTAAATGCCTATAATCTTAAGATAACGAGCCTTAAAGTAATTAAGTTAATACTTACTAATTAGTTAAAGAGTTAAAGTAAAAGCCTTAGAAAGTTAGACGCGTCCGCGTTATATTTCCTTAGCTATTTATAGAGCTAACGTAAGTAAAGCGGAGAATTTAGTACGCGTAAGACGTATAATTTATTATACTAACGTCTTTTCTTTCGGTATAGAAAGGAGCTACTTATCTTAATACGCTATAGCGCGTAAAGTTTATTTAAATATACGCTATTATAGCGTTATATTTAGGACCTTAAATACGAGGGTAGCCTTATAAACTAATAAGTATTCGTTGTTTTTAATAGTAAAAATAGCCTTCTAAATATCCTCTTTTATATAAGTTTATTTACTAAGTATAAAAGTACTTATAATAGTTAGTAGTAATAGTAAAAGATTAGAAGTTTACGTTATAATAACTTACTACTTCGCGTAACTTATATCCCTATAGACTACGTTATACTATTAAGGTACTCTTTAGCGAATAAATAGCTAGCTAAAGGACTAGTTACTAAGTTAAAGTTACCTTTTAAACTTACCTTAATACTTATTCTTATAAAAGCCTTAGTTAACTCTTTTAATATTTAAGAATATAATAACTTAAAGTCTAATAATTTAAAGCTAAATATAGATCTAATAAGAAGTAAAAGAATAGTCCTATTAGTACCTTTAGTTAAAGTATAATTAACTAGAAGACTAGTTATAAAGCTAAAGTAACCTTTTAAACTTACTTTATTACTTGTCTTTATAAAAGCTAAGACTACTTATATAAATACTTAGGAGGACTCTAGTAGCTTAAAAATAAACGTAAGTTTAGTAGAAAATCCTAAGTAGACGAGAGTTAAGATTAAGTTAAACGTTAAAGGAACTTAGTTAAATTTTAAAATCTTTAACTTAGAGTACTTTTATCTATAACTCCACGAATATTAGTCCTATAGAAAAACTTTCTATATTATAATTATTCTTCTTTACTAAATCTAAAACTTTACTATATATTATTTTCTATAATTTCTACGTCTTACGGAGTTATTTACAATTGTTTGTCGAAAGAAAAAGGAATAAAGATTTTAAAGTTCTTCGCTAAGACTAGACACTTTAAAGCATTATAATTAGCTACTTAGATTTAAGGTTTATATTAAGGCTAGATAGTTTCGAGTCTTTTTATTAGTTAGAGTAGTTCTAACTTAATATCTCTATAAATATTACTTCTATAAAATAAGTCTATATATTGTAATTATTCTTCTTAACTAAATCTAAAACTCTACTATATATTGTTTTTTATAATCCTTACGTCTTACGTAGTTGTTTATAATTATTTATCGAAAGAGAAAGATAAGAAGATTTTAAAGTTCTTTACTAAGACTAAATACTTTAAAGTATTATAATTAGCTTATTTACTTTAAGGTTTAGACTCTAATATTAAGGCTAAATACTAGTAAGTAATATAATTAGCTTATTTCCTTATATACCTTCTTAAGCTTTTAATACTATATAAAAGGCTTTTTATACCTTTTAATTTATCCTCTTTCTTATCTCTACTTTATATCTATATATAATCTTTTTATTTACTATAGTACGAAGAGTTACGTCCTTAAAGTATAAGAGAACTACATTAACTAAAATAGGTATAATATTACGTAAGAAAGAAGGAAAAGAAGGCTATAAAAGTAAAGGATAAAGTAGCGAATAAGGCTATAATATAATATACTATATAGTAGTAATAATTAGACCTTAAGTAATTTTAGCGCGAGTTAATTCCTTTACTTTTAAAATATCGAGAAATTCGTTTTAAACTATCGACTTACTATACTATAGAAAAATAAACCCTCGAAGCTTAATAGTTACTATACTTAACTTATAATATAAGATACTTTAATTAACTACTAAAAGAGTAAGATAATAAGTAAAATATAGCTAGTAGTACGCGCGACGTAATTATAATCGAGAGTAACTATAAACTAAAGTAAATATTATATAAGAGTATATAAGAGTTTATAACTATTAAGTTACGCTCTATAAGGACTTAAGCTTATCTTAGTAGTATATAGGATTATAGTATACTTACTTATATATTAACTAGTAATACTATAAGGCCTAAAGTAACTATAGACTTAACTCGAAAGTACTACTACTATTTAAGTATTAAACTTCTATTTAATAGTTATATTTTCTTTATACTTAAATAGAGATAATTTCCCTACTTTAAGATAAGTTAATATTATATAAGTCTTATAAACGTAGTACTAGCTTACTTCGTTCTTTATATCTTAATAGGCTTTATTAAGTATTTACTTTCTTAATTATACCTTAGTAGGCTTTATTATCTATTTACCTTCTTAACTATACTTTATTTAATACTACTATTTATTACTATATTTATTATACTTAGGCTAGCTATATACCTTATAGCTACTAATATATATAAAGCCTATAAAGTATAAAAATATACGTCGTAGTATCGTACGCGTAGTAAGAGTTAATAAGTTGCGTTATATAATAATAATAATTTCCCTTATTAAGAACTATATTATAGTAATACTCGAAACTAAAGTCGAAACTAAGATCTACGTCGAGGTCGAGGTCGTAGCTATAGAATAGGTTATAGAAAGCTATAGTACGTTATATACTAACGTTAATAATATATTTAAACTAGGAGAATTATCTACTATTATAAGTAATTTCTCTCTACTTACTTAATTTATTATATAAGTTAATTACGAGCTTATACTTAGCGCTATAATTATATTACTACCTACGATTATACTCTCGACTTAATAGACTTATAAAGTGCGATAAAGTCCTTATAACTATAAAGTATCTTAACGTTTTATACTTATAAGTATACGCGAAGTATCTACTATAAAACTATTATAACTTATACTATATATTATCGTAATAATACTAGAAGAAGAAGTTATAATTACTAATTTAATTAAGAAGGGACTTTCGACTTTAAATATTAAGGAAAAAGATTAAGAAGAGCGAAATGTAAATACTATAGTATTTATAAGCGTTAAAAGACGGCTTTTAATAATACGCCTTAAATAAGTATATTAAGTCTACTCGTAGAAGTCAAACGAATGGCCACGATTCGTTTGCTTTTGCGTGGGCTATAACCCTAAGGGTTAGAGGAACGACCACGATTCGTTTGCACCTGTTGACCACGATTCGTTTGCCTTCCCGAGCCCCAACCTTCTCGAAACCCACACACTATACTGTCATAAGGTTATTCTCTCTGCATGCCAAACACCACTCATATATATGCCATATACATGGAACATCAAGGGCGGCGGTCTTAAAAGGAAAAAGATGAGGCGCCTTGTGCATAGGCCACTCCCGCATTTTCGCAGGGCGGCCTCTCCAAACAAAGACCAGCCCTGTGTCTATGCGACGTGATCAGTACGCTCTAAACAATTGATCCTGAGCATCACATGGATCCTTTAAATCCTTAGAAAGGTAATATAGCTATGTCTGGCCTCGCAAGTATGGCAGCCGTGAAGGCAAGCCAAGACTCAGATGGATGATTTTCATCGTCTCTTCCAAGTAGTCGCCCAGCACCGCATCCTTGTTTGCATCCATTGTCAGTATGCAGTCGTACCTTCGCAGCTCGCCAAACATCTTCGTGTGCATCACAAGCGTCTCAGCTTACAACAACGGCGGGACATTATTGCCAAAGTCGGGTCTTTTACCGAACTTGCGCAAGTCGAGGCAGATGTCATCTATCCAGCAGCAACAGAGCCTCCCGTAACGGGACTTCCGGTGTACTTCGACGGCTTGAAGTGTGGCGGGAAAGATGGCGAAGGCAGGCTTTGTCCCTATATATGCCGCACTCCGCGTGGCATGCAAGATCATTGTGAGCGGCAACACGGCTGGGTCAACGGACAGAAGCGAGGCGGCGATGCTCGTTTGAAGCAGGTCCATACCCACAACAAGCTGTGGTCTTGCGACCGCGCCTGTCAGCGTTTCTTCAAGGTCGGAAGCTGGCAGAGGTACTTCGAGGTCCAAGTAGCGGACCTGGAGATTTGCGGTCGGAGGCGAGCCGGTCACCAGCGTGACTTCTTCCGGACGCAAGAAGAAGACATCCTTCAGGCAGAGCGCGACGCCGCATCTGCGGCCAACCGTGTCCGCGGATTCGACGAGCATCGTTCTACCGTGGTACCATGGCTCAGAGAGACCGGCATCGTCGACCATGTCTGCGGCTTGAAGAAAGACGAGATCCGAGCAGCGATCGCCGTGCCCTCGCGAGACGAAGGATGTCCTCTGCGGACGATCGTCGATGCGATGGAGGACGTGCTCAGGGAGGCGCACGGCTGGTGTTTCGACGGACCCGACTGTATGCTCACTTGGCCATGTCGCGTCGTTCTCAGTCGGTTCCAGTCGTCGCAGGTCGAGTCGATTGGGAAGGTTCGGCCGTTCGATCCTTACAAGGAGCCCGGCACGCTCAAGGTCTACTTCAAGCTGGCGTCACAGTTCCTGTCGTACCTGGAGCGAGTGGCGATCTGTGACGAGTACCACTTCAGTGCTGACTCGGAGGAGACGATCCGGCCAGAGGACGTGATCGAACCGACGGACAAGCAAAGGGTGGTGTGGCATAACCTCCGTCGGTTAGCAGAACGGGGAGCGACGGGCACGGGTGAAGGGATCAAGGGCCAACTGAGAGATGGGCTGGTTGAGTTATGGATGCTCGTTATCCGTCACACTACCGGAGCCCGACGGTACCGCTCGCCAATAGTGAGCTTCTGCGC
Source organism: Taxawa tesnikishii (nom. ined.) (assembly GCA_030247885.1). Taxonomy (NCBI): domain Eukaryota; kingdom Fungi; phylum Ascomycota; class Dothideomycetes; order Dothideales; species Taxawa tesnikishii (nom. ined.). The sequence goes on along the minus strand of JAPDRO010000009.1, from coordinate 4,644 downwards.
GATGCTAAGCATCAAGCCGTCTACGCAAGGCTGGATGGAACCCGGCAACTTCAACAGCAGTCTGTCTGCGATGATATGGGTCGCGCAGCTGCTGATCTTCTATGACTGTGCTCGCAAAGAGCGGCAGGGTGGGGAGAAACGCTCGCGCTCGTCAAGGAATGCTGTGAGAGTTATCTGCAGCAGACGGCCGAGACGCCGATGGGGAGATACTCCGCTGGCGCCTGTTGCTGTTTCGCATCTCGAAGGACAGCGTGGGTGATCATGAGGCCTGTTGGGACGAAAGCGAACAGGTCCTGACATACGAAGATACAGAGCTGCGTATGGACCAGATCCCCACGCTACTGCTCTCCGAATACCGTGAGTGCGAACGGCTACTGTACGACGACTTGCTGCTGGGTCAGAAGGACCTACGCCGCATGCAGTCTTGGGCGCTTAGAGATAGCGGCAACGTCGATACCGTCGGCTGGAGCTTGATCCAGCATCGTGACAACGCTCTCCTGCTGAGGGGGACGGACAAAGCTCTGTTGGCCGCCGTTGAGCGTTCCGAGCAACTGTGCCGCCTTTTCCTTCAGCAAGACCGTCGATCAGCGAGCGGCTTCGTTTGGAGGGACAGTGCGCTAGCCGGCTACGAGGCAACTGTGCAGGAGTTCTTGAAACGCTTGTGTGTCCTCGTTCACATCAGTGGCGGTCAGCCCATCCGCGAAAGCGAGTTCTTCTCCATGACCTGGCGGAACACGCAACGACGACGATCCATCACACTCCGCCACGATCGTGTCATGATACATGTCAAATACCACAAAGGTCAGCAGCAGACGGGCAGGTACAAGGAAAACATCCGGTTTCTCGCCAATCCGGTGGGCGACCTGTTGCTGGATTACCTCGTCTATGTCGTGCCGCTACGACAGGTCTTTCTGCGGCAGCAATCACCAAAGGCACTGCTCTCCTCGTTCTTGTGGGAGAAAGACGGAAAGGTGTGGGGCGAAGGACGGTTGAGTCGTTGTCTGGAGGAAGCCAGTGCTCGGGCGTGCACACCCCGGCTTCACGTTTCCAACTGGCGCCAGATGAGCGTGGCCATCGTCAAGACCAAGTTTGCGAGCAACATAGGCTGCTTCGAAGTCAACGAAGACGACGAGGACGCCGAGGAGATGGAGGAGGATATCCGAGCGATGACGAGACAGCGCAACCACAAGACACGCACGGTCAACAGGGCGTATGCCAATCAGACGGGAGCGACCTTCGGCAACGTGTGGGACGGGCTGATCCGAATGGGACTTCGCGCGTCAACGTTGTGGCAGGACTTCTGGGGAGTGGAGACGATGCTAAAAGGCAAGAAGCGAAAGAGGGACGGAGAAGAGTGTCGACTGAAGGAACGACTTGCCAAGGGTGTCTATCGGCCCCGCAAACCGTGGTCGGCAGAGGCTCTGCTGGAAGGGCTCAGAAAGCTCTACGGCAACCAGAGAATGATGTGGAAATCGAGGGAGCAGGAACAGACCCTCACCACGATCATGTCGTGGACGGAGCAGGTGGTGGCCATCTTGCCAACCGGAGCCGGAAAGAGCCTGTCCTTCATGTTGCCGTGTACGCTGCCTGATGCCGGGATCACCATCCTCATCGTGCCGCTCGTATCCCTTCGGGCAGACCTGCTTCGGCGGATACGGGAACTGAACATCGCTCACCTCGAATGGTTGCCGGGAGAAAGTCGAGAAGCATCGCTGATAATCGTCAGCGTTGAGGCTGCGGCCACAACACACTTCACGAAATACGCACGAAGCCTGATCGTCCAGCAGAAACTCGATCGAATCGTGATCGACGAATGCCACCTGACGGTGACTGCCGTTGACTACCGATCGAGCATCGTCGACCTTACTGCGGTCCGCAATCTCAGGACGCAGTTTGTCTACCTGACAGCCACACTGCCTCCGTCCATGAAGAGGAGTTTGAGGAGCGCAACTACCTCTACCGTCCGACAACCATCAGAGCATCGAGCAACCGACCCAACATATTCTACATGGTCCGCAGGGCAGACCCTCGCAAAGGCAGCCTTCTGGAGCAGAGTGCGGTCGAAGCGCAAGACGCGTGGCGCGACTCCGACCTGTTCGATCATTCCCGTGACAAGATCGTCCTATACGTCCGAACGTGTGAGGACGCGGACAGCCTGTGCCAACTGCTTGGTTGTGCTGCATACACCGCAAAGAGCGGAACGCCGGAACAGAAGAAGCTCATCGTTGATCGCTGGATCCATACCTCCGACCGCCCGTATCTCGTTGCCACGACCGCTCTTGCCGAAGGCTTCGACCACGCTCATGTACGTCTGGTCATGAACGTAGGGGAGCCGGACTCGTTGGTCACCTTCGCGCAGGAGTCGGGTCGGGCCGGCCGCGACGGGATGGAGGCGTACTCGATGGTTCTCCTGCCGGCGACGTGGCAGGCACAGCTCGAAGACGACGTCGACGTCGGTTCGGAGCAGACGGGCAGCTGCAGGGACGACGTGTCACTTCGCAAGCGACGGGACAAGCAGGCCGTGCACAAGTACTTACGAGGCGAGCAATGTTTCCGAACTTCGCTGAGCGAACACCTCGATCTCGCTCAGCACCGAAGGTGGTGCATGCCGGAAGACGTGGCTTGCGACGTCTGCAAAGCGGCTCACGAGGATCCAATCGCAGCCTCGGACGCGACAAGACGGCAGACCGCCCACACCGGACTCGATCTCATCCAGCAAGAGCGGCTGCAGGCTCACTCCGAACTTGTCAACTACCGTCTGGACCTGGCCAGCGTGCGCGGGACATGCTTGCTCTGCCGTGCGATGGACGAGGAATGGAAGCACGAGTTCTCCAAGTGTGCCCGGCGGCATGAGGTGTTTCACGAGCGCAGTCGAGTACGGCAGCGGCACGAGACACGCGGACGAAAGTGGTTGCGTCCGTACACGAGCTGCTTCTGGTGCCTAAACCCTCAGTCCATCTGCCAAAGGGCTGAGCTCAGCAAGACCAGTAAGGAAGAAGCGTGTGAGCACGGAGACGTGGTCCTGCCGCTCTGTTACGGGATATTCGTGAGCGCCGGAGGAGCCAGATGGCTAGAGGACCACTTCCGGCGCAGATTCGCCGGGGTGGAGGATTTCTTTGACTGGTTGGGAGAGGAGACAAGATTTGGAGGCGGAATGGCGGTACAGGGAGTCAGAGTAGCGGCAAAGGCTTTATTGTCGTTCTAAGATAGCGAGGTCAGAGACAACTAATAGCAACGACCTATAAGAAAAAACAGAAGAAGTAGTGAAGGAAAAAACAGAAGAAGTAGTGAAGGAAAAAACAGAAGAAGTAGTGAAGGAAAAAACAGAAGAAGTAGCGAAGGAAAAAAATAGATAATAGCTTAAGAGGTAAATACGTTAGGTCCTTACTAGCTCCGACAAGCAAGAAAGAGTCCTAACAAAAAGTAAACGCCTAATAATAAGTTAGTTAGAGTAGTTAAGAAGAAGTCTAATAGATAAGGAAAGTAACTTAGTTAAATAGACTTAAGCTAAGTTATAAAGAAGTTAAGAAAGAATCCTAAAGTATAATAAAGTTCTTCTTAAACCTTAGGGATTATATAGGATAATATAGAACTAAGAGTTAGGGTTTAGATAAATAAGGGTAAAAAGTAAGTATATAAATGAAGAAGACGATAATCATAGAAAAGCTAAGTTTTAAAGAAAGGAACAATATTTCTCTATATAGGATTTTCAAAAAAAAAAGGTAATATTTCTCTCTATAACAAGTATAATATTTTAAAGAGAAAAGATATATCTCTTAAGATAAAAAAAGATAAAAGAAAGAAAAAGAAAAACTAATAGATTTAATAGTAAAGTAAAAGAAATTAAAGTAAAATAGTGGAATATAAAAAGAAAAAGGAGATTAGTTAAGAATAAGAGAAAAAAAGTAAAAAGGAAAGTAAAGTAAGGGAGGATAATATAAAAGAAAAAGAGAAGATAATAAAAAGAAAAGGTAATAAAAAGAGAAGGAATAAAATAAGTAAGTTAGAAAATAAGAGTTATAATAAGGAAGGAATAAAGAAAGAAAGTTTAAGTAATAGGGATATAATAATATAGAAATAGAATAAAAGTAAAAAATAGGAAAATAAGAAGAGATAAAATAAAAGAAAGAAAAGAAATAAAAGAAAAAAAGTTAAAATAAGAGATTTATAGTAAAAGATAAGGAGTAAAGTAATAGAGATATAGTAATATAAGAATGGAATAATAAATTAGTAGAGTTAAAGTAATATTTAAAAAAGAATAAGAAAGTAATAAAAATATAGTAATAAAGTAATAAAATAATAAAGTAGTAAAGTAGTAAAGTAATAAAATAATAGAGTAATAAAATAGTAGAGTAATAGAATAGTAGAGTAATAGAGTAGTAAAGTAATAAAGTAGTAGAGTAATAAGATATAAGAAGAATAAAAGAAGTAGAGAGATAAAATAGAAAGAAAGAAATAAAGTAGAAAGAGAAAAAAACATTGAAAAGAGAGTGAGTGAGTGAGAGTAAGAATGAGTAAGAATAAGAGTGAGTGAGTGAGTGAGTGAGTGAGTGAGTGAGTGAGTGGGTTAGGGTTAGGGTTAGGGTTAGGGTTAGGGTTAGGGTTAGGGTTAGGGTTAGGGTTAGGGTTAGGGTTAGGGTTAGG